>CM077029.1:69959053-71266053 GCA_039090855.1 Macrothele yani
TTTTATAGTTCTGGAAAAACAAACTGTCTACTAAGTGCTTTTTTTAGTTAGAATTGGTGGACTCCTGAACTGTATGGCTATTTTCTCAAGTATTTGGACTACCTGCTTTGCCATGTGTAGCATAAAAAAGTATAAAAAAACCTAAAATACAAATTGATCATTGCAAAAAATGAAAACATAATAAACATTGAGAAGTTTCTATCTCATGCATTGTTAAATGTTCCATTTCTGATTTGCCACTCTGACAACACTTGTTTTGGAATTTCTTTCACTTTGCTCACTTTTGGTAGACTTATTTTGGTGCATGCCATTTTTTTTTTTTGCTGTGTAAAATTATTATGTTTTTTAATTTTACCATTCCATAGTATTTATTGCTTACTATTTATTACCATAATTAATCTCTGTAAGAGAGAATTCATGAAGTGTATTATTATACTCTAACGTATCAAATTAAAATAATTTACCTGTTGTCATAGCAGCATGATGCGAGGTTACTTTCTAAGAGATCTTGTGAAATGCTGAAAAACTGTTTTTGTTGTTATACGTTTGTTGTGTATCCTCTTTGTATATTAAAAAAAATACTAAAAGTAGAGATTAGTACATAAATAAGAGGAAACAGTTTTTCACCATATCAAAATTCTTCCAAAGAAAAATGAAATAGATAAAACCTGATATATTTCTTAGAGGGGAGGTGTATATTTTTTACTTTAAGTCTCTGTCGCTGATCCTCATCTGGAAACACATCACCATGTGTTCATTCTAATTTTCCATCATTAGCCAGATTTATCAGCGAACAAGAAAAGTTTTCAGACTATTATCAGTACGCTGGTGACGAATTTTCCACCATTTCCTATGTAGGCATCTCTTCAGAAAACTTGAAGATTGCAATTCCCTGGAGCAGGAATCAAACCCATATATCACCTGATTTTCGTTCAACCACGCTGCGGTTATACCACCCAGAACAATCTGGTTCCAAGCAACTGAAGCTAAGCTAATATAGTTTAAGAATCTGAACTAACTTCTGCTTTGTGTCGATCATAGCAATTTCTTGCTTCCTGTTAGCATTGACAACTCTTTCAAATTCAGGATCAGATATAGGTCAATATTTCGAGTGCTTCACATGATAGATGTCAATGAAATGAATCTACTTGAGGAAAAAAATCCTTCACAATTACATCAAGAACAAAGTATCATTATCAGCACCAATAATCTGGTGTTTGTTTTACCTGCCCTATCCCTCCACACCATTTTTTTTCTTCAGTTCAGTGTGTGTTGAACTTGTACATAGCATTTGTGATTGGGGGAACTTTTATGTAATTGTATGTTAGGCATTCTGTGTGCTGCAGTCCTGTGTAAGAATTGCCCAGCAGCTTTTGTGTTAGGTGACATCTTCTGTGCAGTGTGTTTATGTTGATTATTTCAACATTGGTGACCTTTGAAGATCTGTAGCATGTTCTTGGGCATCTAGTTTGTCGACCTCCCAGTTATTTTGGATTTCTGTCTTTTCATCTTAAAACTGTTTGCCTAACTCGATTGTCTCCGCTTAATGGTGATGCTGTATGGCTGCATCTGATTCTTGTGATATAAAATTCAGTGTTCTCTCACTCAGCATTCCCTGTGTCCTAATATGACCTTTTTAAAAACAAAGCCACTCTTGTATCTATGAACAGGAGATAAACACCATCTCATATTTTTTGTCTATGATCATAAGTATCCTTTGAGTTTTTCATAAACATGGGAGAATTAAAAAGAAAAACCTCTATAAGACCCGTAAAAAAGTTAATTCCACAGTACACTATGAATAGAGGTGCCATAAATTCATTTACAACTAGGGTTAACATCAAGTCAAGACTTATGTGATTTTCTATATTATTATTATTTGCCTTGAAATAAAAAATGGTCAGGGTACTAACTTCCTTCCCCACTTTTCTGTACCATATTTTTCTTTGTATAATGTTCATATCATAAAAGACAGAAAAAAAAATTCCTTCATATAATTCACAGAACATGAAATTTGGATTTCCCCTTCTTCCCTTTGTATAATCCGCACCTGTGATCTTGTCTGTGGTATGTGGGTGTTCATAAAAGTATCCAGTGTTTTAAATCATTCAGTTTTGTTGCAGAGTTATTATTTTCTTTTTAAAGGTTGGGAAGGAAATCTTTATTTCATTATTTCAGGAACAAATCTTATGTTGAACTAATATTATTGTAATTTGCACTTTGCAGAGTTATCATTTTCTTTTTAAAGGCTGGGAAGAAAATCTTTATTTCATTATTTTAGGAACAAATCTTATGTTGAACTAATAGGATTGTCATTTGCACTTTATCAAGTCAAAATTTGTGGAAGGACTTAAAACTAAGAAAATACATTAAGTGATCACAAAGTGCAATCCACCTAACAAGAGGGTTAGCTACCAGATGTACCTTTAAAAACTAGTTAGTGTGTAGCATGGAAATTCTGTTTGAAAGCAAATGCAAATAGTTTTTTCATTTAAAACCCACTTGGTTGTTAAAGTGATTGAAGCACTCAAGATTCTCATATGCCCTCTTATTGATGAAATTAAACTGACAGTTACATAACCATGAATCTTGTCTCATACTATATTTTTTAGAGTGTAAGAAGGAGATTTTTTTCTTCAGAAGTTGGGGCCTCGATTACATGTCACATCAATTTTTGTATTGAAATTTCTCAATTAGAGAAAACAAATATTGTGACTTAAATTCAGTTGTGATCCAAGCACTTGAAACTCAATATTACGTGCGTAAGAAACCATTCTGAAAGTGTGCGAAATGTAATATTCCATTCACTAAGAATTTGTTTAACACGTTCACTGCCGCTGTGTTATTTTAACGGCAAGCACGCCATGCCAGTAAGAAACCCAGGCACATCTCCTGAGACGCCACAAGGTGTCGCATGGCACCACGGATGAGCTTTTATGCATTTGGATCAACGTAGCCATGTTTGGATCTCATAGCTTTGCATGACTCCGCTATTCTAAAATATGAGAAAATTTATCCATAATTGATATTCCTAATTATAACCTTCAATAACTCCAGGGATACAAACACGTCTACAGCATTGCTTTGCAATGCATATGCTATAGATGTCAATATCCTGTAGATGGTAACTAATAAATTGTAAAATTCTTGTCGCAAAATGATTAAAAAATTAGATTGGTTCAATACCTGTTATTAATTTTCAGTCCTAGTACACTAGTGAACAGAATTATTCTTGTGACATCAGGAACATCATACCATTGTGTAGCTAAAATCTGTTGAGGCAGAGTATGAAAGAAAATGTTGCATTCTTCATTTCCACTTTCACTGCTGGTCATACTACAGCTACTAAAAGAATACGTTTCTGCATATGATGACAAATTATCGGGATCATCTATTTCCATGGCAGGACGTGACCGTTGATGAACTTTTGGTTGAGAGGGACCAGAGATAGCCTTTCTGTGAATATATATCCATTGTTTCCACAAAACTAAGCATTGAAGACAATATGGGTTTCTTTGAAATTCCTTTAGCATCCTCAATAAGCCACCCTCTTACTTATGAACACTAAGCACCAAAAGCTTTTTATTGCCATTGAAGCATTTATTTATTGTGATAGTTCTCTTCACCCCAAAACCAGTGACGTTCAAAGAAAAATAAATATTGCATGCTGTGTTAAGTCTATGGGGAGTCAACTTACTTTCCCTTCCTTAAACCATGTGGAAAAAAAATCTGCTATCCCAAAACTGTAGTCATTTTTACACAGTTGGATACTCAGTCTCAGTAACAAAACAGATACCTATCTTAAGTGCCGAAGGTTGTAAGAAGGAATATATTAAGCCACAATCACGCCGCCGCTTGGCGCCATCGGCACCTGAGCTAAGTATTGCATGACGCCGTTCGGCGTCACGTGGTGGTGAAAGTGTTAAAAGCTGCTGAAATGGATATATATTTATGTTGAACATAAACATTGAAATGAAATTGCCATGATAAATTTGGAGTGCAACTGTCATATGTTAATCACATCCCCTTTGTGCTCTCTCCAAGACCCTGCGGGTGGAATTCACCCCTGGTTTTGTATAGCCACCAGAACTACAATGGGGGGTGCACCTCATTTATCTCAAAGATTAAACCTCTGAAACTCGTCGCTACCATGCATTTAGTTTTGGCTAGTGTGTGTCAGTGGTACATGCGCTTTAAGAATAGCAATGACCAGCTGCTAGTGAAGGCACTCTTTTTTTCTGCTGTGTCAATCTCAATTTTACATCTCAACTGACATCTCATCAAACTCATTTTACATCTCATCAAACTATTGCTTTCATTTGTTATGCTCAATTTATATTCCCTGTTGAAATTGAAAGCTCTTCTGGTTTCTGATTTGAAATGAACTCTGTGAGAAAACGGTGAATCATAACTCGTGCTGCAAGCATCATTCTGATTTAACACACTTGTGTGACCTCGTTATTTTTTTTTTTTTTTTGCCTTTGATTGGCGTCTTCCCTGACTGGTCAGTCATACGGAAGAAATATGGTAGCACCAGTTCATAAGAAAAAAAAAGAAAAAAAAACTTGTTAAATTCAACTTTTTGCCAAAACGAAAAATGCAAAAGTGACCTTACTGTCTCTTCATTTTAATATTTGCTGAAGCATTAAAAATATAGTTAAAGGATTTCAGAACACTAATTGCATTTGTTCTAGCCTCGGCGTATACTCAGGATCGGCTTATCTATGATGAAGACCGGGAAATTCACAGCAATTTAACCTATTTGACTTATACTCCATATCGACTTAGCTGAAAAATACGGTAATTGGAATCCATCACTTTAACAAACAATATCAACATCTGCCATTTTGTTTTTTGTTACTTTGGAGCTGTCAGGATTCAAATTTGTAATTTTCTTGCTGTATTTAATCATGAAATTATGAGATTAGAATGCAGGATTAACTCATATGTTAAAGCAGGTAGTGCCATTTAATAACATAACCGGTAGTGCCTTGAAATTAACTGTCACACGACAACGATGTAATGAAAGTTTCCCTTTGTAAATTTGTGTGAAAGTGGTGCCTCGTGTTTTTTCACGTTGTATTAAAGCAATACTGGAACAGTGTTATCAGGTGTTCACCATTTTGTTTTAATAAGAGTTGTAAAGAATTGAATATTAATGTCACAATTTATTAAGTTGTAGTTTTAATGATTGTTTGTATGTTTGTTGTACATTACCCACCTCCCTATACTTTTTATTCACTGAAGTCAGCACATAAGATTCATTTCTCCCAAGATTTGGGATGCTGCTAGGTATGAATTATGATGTTAAATGCACTGTCATCATAAATGGGAGTATGAAGAAATTAAATGAGTAAATCATAGGTTTTTGTAGAAAAAAAGGTGGGAAGTTAATTGTAATCACACAAAAATGGAAGTCTTTTCACTAAACATTGGCATTTGATGAATAGATTCTAAGAAAGGAAATGATTTCCAGAACTTAGGATATTTTGCATTTTTCATTACTTCCTAGATCATTGTCAAAATGTAGCAAATTTATAATTACTCTTAATTTTTTTTTTTTGTGTGGTTTAAATATTGTATTGTGAAAAATGTATTGATAATGCTAAGCATAGCAAGTAAATTCTGCTCCATTAAGAGCAGCATTAGAAAAAGGCATTATAGTCAACCAGATAAAATAATTCACATTTAAAATGATTAGGTATTTTCAAGCTTTGTATGAATGTCTGAAGTTATTAAAAAATTTAATGTTTTAGCACCATGTGAAGTTATTAGCAATTTACTGTGCTGTTTACCGAATCACCAGAAACTCTTGAACACAAGAGTTTCTGGTGATTCATGTAGAGCTCAGAAGTGTGGCATTTGGATTAATTATGTTAGTTTTCATAAAGTTATGCGACAGAAGAAGGTTTTGACTTTGTTAAAAGATTAAGAAATCCATCTTAGTTAGGTGCTTAGTTCTTTCATTATTGACACTTTAATACTTTATTTAGTTAATTTATTTATTTGTGTATGTTTGTTTGTGGTTGACTATGAAGTTTCAGTGATTTACAGTAACCGAATTGGGTTCTCAAATGAACAAATTAGGATGTTGTGGGGCGCACAATATCAGTGATTGTCTTGTCTAGCCTTACTTTCTTCCATGCAGTTTGTTTGTGGTGCATTTAAAATTTGCCTGACTTTTTTTGCTATAAAATCTCATGGACTAGTTATGAATAGCCATATTTGTTTAGTAACACCTACTTACATAACATTTTATTGGAGAGTGAGATACCGTTGTAAACCAACATCCTAGAAATAAAAGAATTTGTCATTTGTTAAAATCTGCGATTTCTACATTTTGCAAGCAGGAGCTATACCATGTGGTTCCATCTGCAATTTAAAAGGATGAGTTTTAGCTTTTGTTGAACTGAATAATAACAATATATAATTTAATGGGAAGAGAAATTAACATATGTTTTGATGCAGCACAAAATTGTAAAAAACAGTGGTCTTAGTTAAAAAAAAAAAAAGAAATATAACCAATCAAGGCATAATATAAAATTCATTTTGTGTATGATCCTATATTGCATGTTGTGTCAGGAGGAAGGCTTGTTTCTTCTCAAGAAGTCATGGGAAGGATGTCTAAAGTAGTATGGAGGGAATTGGGAGGGGTAAGAAAAATGCAAGTGCCTGCATGTTTAAAATTGTAGCAATTGTTGAGTTTTTAAAACAATGGACAAATAATATTGATTGATATCAGGTACCATATCCATTCATTAAATGCATTAAAGCAGAATTATTGAGCTATTTTTTTTTCTTTTTGATTTCTGTCTTGCTATCAAATGTTAGTATTTGTTTGAATGTATAGAATATACTGTTGTTTGGCTCAGCAACAGCTGTTCCTTTTGAATTGCTGTTTGATTTCAAAGTAGAGAGGGAAATGTTATATTGAACTAATCTTCAGCTGATCATAGTTTTTGGTCTTGGTTAGTTTTTGATTAGTTTTTCCTCTATCCACCCTTAATGATTAGTTTATTCTGTATGGTTACTTTTCATGAAATGCTACTTTCATTTTGGTAGCCACTGTAGGTACATATTTCAGTAAATAAGTGGAAAAAACCCCTCCATTATCAATGCTGCATCTGTTTAGTAGTGGAGGATTGGATGTGTTATTTGAAACCACTTAACAAAATTATTGGCAAACTCTATTTCTCCCCGTTTTTAGTTTTTAGGCCATGTTACATGACCAGTTATATTTTTAAAAATAATTGTGTTCAAGCATAGTTGTAAATTCTTTTCTCCGTTTTTTGTCTCCTCTTTACCACCACCTTCTGAATGATGATGATCTAATCAGTTTCAACTTGGCTTTGCCACACACTTGTATGTCTGATGTGCTTGCATTTTTGAAGTGATAAACTTTTATCTGTTGCCATTTCAACTAATTCAAGACTTAATTTCTCTGAGTGTAATTGCCATGAGAATCACTGGCTCCTTTGTAAAAGAATAAGAAACCCAGTATTGCCCCCCCCCCAAGGAGGGGGGTATGAGCAGAAAAATGAGATAAATTTGTCGCTTAGCAGCAAATTCATAGCTGTGTGCCTTAGTTCATTCTTCATTTTAAGTCAGCATAGTGATCAGCTGTAGGATTAGGGCTGATCAGGTGGTGTTTAGATTGAGTATATAAAAAGGTAGGCATTTTATTGAAGAGTATTTAAAGCTAATTCCATTGCAGTTGTTCTTCAACAGATGAATACTTATTGCTAATGTTTAATGTAAAAACACCCTCAAACTTTTTTTTTTTTTTTTTGAATTGCCATTGAAATATATTTTTAAGGTGATTTTTAGTGCTGTGTGCTACATGCAAGTATGTCATAACTTAGGGATTAATGGTTTTGCCTTCTGTTGCTGCTGGAATTAAATCATTTGATTTATATTATCAGAGGAGCTGATCAAAGACACGAGGAATTCCAGAGTTATTTTGCTAATAAACAGTTATGTTTAACTTTCAACTGAGTAATGAGTTACAGATTTAATGTTTTTACCAATTGGTGGATGTTAAATCTGTCTCCTATTTTAGACAAGAACTTCTCCAAAAAGAAAGAAAACTTGGCATGGCTTATTGTTATGTAACACTGTATGCATAAATTAATAAATTTTGGGGACTGACTGTATTTCTTACAAAATTTACTGCAATGTATATGACATTTCTACTCTCAGACAGGGCTCAGAAACACTCTGAATTTTAAAATATGCCATGAAAGACTAATACAGTGAATGAGCTGTTAAGACATCTAATCATGCTGTAAACATACAAATTCATCAACATTCCATCCCCATACAGTTCCATTTATTACAGATGTGAATTCAGTTTTGATAGCTTTCTTCGTCAGCCCTTGCATACATGATTAAAGCATGGAGAGCATACAGGTTTAATACTGCCCACAGAGCAGTCTTTCATCTCTAATGTAAAATTTGTCTGTGGTCATGCCATTTTTTGTGGAAGAAATCATTCCAAAATAATATTGCCTGTAGAACAGACTTTTTCAATGCTGTTCTGCAATGTAACGTTTTGTAGGCCATGCCAGTGCTGTGCAATTGCAATTCAGTATGGGTCCTAAATTCATAAAAAAAAAAAAAAAACTACTGTAAATGTAGCTGAAAATTGTGTTTCTCTGTGTTTTCTCATTCCTTTTTGTAGCATTTGCCTTTCATCTGGTTAAACTACATTTGGGTAATGGGCTGATTAAAAGCAGTTATCAAATGTACAACATATCAGTGAACTAATTTATGCCTTGTGATATTTTTTTTTACATTTATTTTTGTGCTGTTTATTTTTACATCTTTTCATCCCTTTAACACTCACTGATAGTTTTCTGGTTTTATGTTTGTTAGTTTTTTTGTTTTTTTTACCTACATGGTTTTCTTTGTTTAGTTTATATGATAATGTGTAATCTACATTTTCTGTATGGGGCAAGAACTATGTGTTCTGAATTTTCATCTGTGTTTATCTGTGCTTTAGTATTTTATATATGTGTTTTAATGTGTTTTTTTTTTTGTTTTTGCTTCTAAAATCTGTAGTGCATTTTCTCTTCTGATGAACTGTTTTTCTGTTAACAAATGAAATCAGGATTCTGCTTAAAAAAACATAATAATATGACAATTTTTGAGTGACATCTAAACTGTGTATTAATGTTTATTTCTTGTGTTTAGTAAGTACAGTTCAGATATGAAGAACTGTTTTCAAATTAAAAAAAAAAAAGAAAAAAAATGGTTTTGGTAATTTGAATTCTAAATGTTGTTGCTGCCCATTGTTAAATGAGGTGGAAAAATTAAGAATTGTTTCCTGTTAAAATGTTTTCTCATAATTTTATGTTTTTACTGTTTCCATTTTCGGTTTGTTACAGAAGAGATAAAGCATGTATATAGTTCCCCCACCCCATCTTCAATGCTCAAGGATGTGCTTTTAATTTTTATTGTACTTTCAAAATGTTATCCATAAATTGCTCAGTGATTACACAATGAAAAGTTTTCGATAATAAAGTTATAATTGAAAGGAAAAGATGCGTGAGTGCACAATATTTATTTTCTGTCTTGAACAAGATGAGCTTCATGATAGCATGCAATAAAAATATCAAACTCATAACTAAAGATACTATTTTGTTATGGTAGTCACCTATTAGGTATAGCCTTGCTGACTAATAAAGTTTCTTGAACAACCAATGTGTTTGCTTAGTAAATAATATTCAATTTTTTTTTAAAGGAAAGACTGGTTGCTTGCATGAATTAAATTATTTTATAGCTCTCTTCCCATAACAGTCAGTGATGTTCCTTTGGTGATTTGTGAAACTGATAAGTGATAACATAGATGCTTATCAGTACAGATTTTCAATATAATTGTTTTATTATTTTTTATTAAGGTGATGAGGAGGTGACATAGATGCCAATCAATGGATTTTCCATAAAATTATGTTTTATTATCTTTTTATTAGCAATGGGCATGGATTTTCCATAAATGTATTATTTTTTTTATTAAACTTACGAAGTGGTGACATAGATATTGATCAGTACAGATTTTATACTACATAATGTTTTATTCGTGAAATTGCGGAAACGTTTCCTGTTTAATATTGCTGTAGAATGAAGAAATTGTTTGCCAACAGAGGTAAGCCGCCCCCGGTGGCCTCTGATCATTCGTCCGAAAGTGGTCCGGGTTCGAATCCCGGTGAGGCATGGATGTTGTGTTTGTCTTACGGCACTGGCTCTCTCCCTTCCCTGGAACCAGTGACCCTACATTAGGGACGGGCGACTGCTTATAGCCCATTGAGTTGCTCACGGTGGTCGTTAAGCCTCCAATCAAACAAACAAACAAATCGTCTGTAACGGGGGTCCGGGTTCGAATCCCGGTCTGGCATGGATGTTGTGATTGTCTTACGGCACTGGCTCTCTCCCTTCCCTGGAACCAGTGACCTTAAATTAGGGACGGGCGACTGCTTATAGCCCATTGAGTTGCTCACGGTGGTCGTTAAACCTCCAAACAAACAAACAAATCGTCTGTAAGGGGGGGTTCGGGTTCGAATCCTAGTCTGGCATGGATGTTGTGTTTCAGCCCATTGAGTTGCTCACGGTGGTCGGTAAACCTCCAAACAAAAAAAAAAAAAACCAGACGTGCTACTCTTTTTTAGTTTTGGAGCATGGTACTGGAAATTTCGCTCACTTCTAACAATATTCTGTTTTTTAGTCTGTGAGAAGAACGGGTGCCACACATACAATGGTAAGATGTCAGATCATCATATTCGTTATTCCAGTGAATGCCCCATGGTTTTTGGTTTTGACTGGGATTATGTGTTTTTATGTTGTGTTGGAGATCTCCAGTATTAGAATTCATAATGATGGTTTGATGTGTCACTGGATGGAAACTGCAATTTGATCAGGCCGCCCCGGTGGCGCAGTGGTCTAAGCGATGGCCTCTGATCATTCGTCCAAACGGGGTCCGGGTTCGAATCCCGGTGAGGCATGGATGTTGTGTTTGTCTTACGGCACTGGCTCTTTCCCTTCCCTGGAACCAGTGACCCTAAATTAGGGACGGGCGACTGCTTATATATAGCCCATTGAGTTGCTCACGGTGGTCGTTAAACCTCCAATCCAATCCAATCCAAAATCCAACTTGATCAGCTTTACTAAGCTGTTGTGATTTTATTCCTAAAATTTTCACCACTCATACATCTTATGCTACCCAAAAATCACTGGAACAATGAACCAGACAATCTAACATTATATAAATAAATATGGCATTGCAATAATGTAGTTCTGCCAAAAGTATTCATGAGTAGAACTTCAGAATGAGAAACACTAGAAGCTAAATCTGTGTTGGTAATTTGGCCCACATTGCATGGAATAACTTTCATTGTAAAGGCAAAAAAATAGGAATATTGTTTATTTTAGTAATATGACAGACGCCGCCCCGGTGGCGCAGTGGTCTAAGGCGTTGGCCTCTGATCATTCGTCCGTAAGGGGTCCTGGTTCGAATCCCGGTCAGGCATGGATGTTGTGTTTGTCTTACGGCACTGGCTCTCTCCCTTCCCTGGAACCAGTGACCCAAAATTAGGGACGGGCGACTGCTTATAGCCCATTGAGTTGCTCACGGTGGTCGTTAAACCTCCAATCAAAAAAAAAAATATGACAGACTCTTAAATTTTTCGTTACGGGCGAGTTTGACACTTCGTAAGGGCTAGTTTCCGAAAATTACTGATAAGAAATTAAGTTGGTTACTGAAAATTACCAAAAAGAAAAGGTGTCACCTGTGATTTGGGGATATTTGTGCAGGGGAAAAGTACTAAGTGTTTAAGAATAATTTTATTGGGTTAGTGCGAATGAAAATGTCCGGCAAAGGACTAGCACACGTGGACGGCGAGAACGGAAAAGTAGGTCAACTTACCTAGGCAAAATAATCCCCCTCGGCATCCACACATAGTTGCCATCTGTCCGGCATGGCCAGGATCCTGGAACGAAAACATTTGCGACTGGGACCTGAAGAAGTCATTAACTGCACGTTCAACCTCGTTATCTGTCGTGAACTGTTTCCTGGACAGGAAGTGATACAGGAGACAAAACAGATGATAGTCCGTCGGAGACTAGTCCGGCAGGATGAGGCAGTGTTTCATAGCCCAAGGCACTTAGTGGAAGCATCGTTCGTTGTATGATATGAGGGCGGACGTTGTCCTGGAGCAGAAGAACACCATGTCTGTTGACCAAAGCCGGTTGTTTCTGCAGCAATTTCCGGTGCATCTTGTGTAATTCAGCACAATAACGTGATGGTATGGCCTCATGCCAAGAAACTGATGAATTATCTCCGCTGTGGACAAGGAGCATCATCTTCTTGGTGAGTAGGGGTGGCTTAGGTTGCCTTCCAGCAGGCTATGCCTTGCTTAACCACTGTACAGATCGTTTCTGATTTTCATAAAGGACCCACTTCTCGTCACAGGTGACGATTCGATGCAGTAGAAGTTCCTGTTTATTCCTGGCAAGCAGCGACGTGCAGACTTCCAAACGCCTAGTCTTGTTGGCAGTTGTCAACTCATGCGGCAGCCAAGTGTCCAGCTTTTCGACCTTACCCAGCGCAGCCAGACGCCGAACAACTGTCGTGTGGTGGTGCCGCTATCTCACGACACGTTTTTCGGTGGTCCGCTTCAACCACACGTAACAGGACAATCGTCAGAAAAGAGTCGGTGACCACGTGCTTCGTTTTGCAGGTCCGTATGTCCGCTTCGAAACTTTACAAAACTATCGCCGAATGGTTCGTTCGTTGGCTGTATTCTCTCCAAGGGCTTTGTTAACTTTTCGCGCGGCAATTCCTGAAGAATGGCACAGTTTGAATTCGTACAGGAAGATGACTCTCAAATCTGGCGTCTGCATGTTTTCTTTGCAAGCCACGTTACGTCCAAACAAACCACGCCTGAACGTTGTTCTTCAAATCAGATCGTATGTAGAGGATTTTACGAAGGGAGTGTCTGGCTCCAGGTCTTAAACAACCCTTAGGAATAGGAAGCTAGGAGACCTGGGGCTAGAGTGCCCAATAGGAAAGTCACACGGAAACAAGGTAGAAAGGGGGAAGAAGACGCCCTTATTTGTTACTGGAGGACCAATTCCCGGGTTCCGACGGCTTAACGTGCCCATCCGACGCACGGCGGGTATTCAGTGGTTCGTACCTGCCCAGGATCGAACGTGAGGTTATCTCCATGGCAGTCACGAACGCTGACCACTAGACCTCCCGCAGCCCTAACCTTGTTCTTCACAGACGTGCTGGCTATTTATAGTAATTCTGTGACGTAATACCCGCAACACCTGTGGGTGGTTCCATCAGGGCTGTTAGAATACTAGGGCTGGGTCATTCCTTTGAAAAAACTTTGCCGCCACGGATCCCCTCAGTGGTGACAGATGACCTGTTTAAGACGTCACTGTGTTGGAACTCCGGTTGGAACCATGAAGCTGCTGTGAAGGGTCTCTCTACTTTCGCTACATTTTTTCCTTTGCTTTTTTGTGGATAATTATTCAGCTCTTAGAACTTGCTTTTTGAGAAATCGTTCAGTTAATTTACGTTGAAATACTGATAATAATAACGAGTTCTGTTGTGGCTACTTGTAAGAACCATTACAAAAAAACTAAAGGTCGGTATGTTGTGTACCATGCATTTCCTTTGAAAAATCCAGATTTGGTGAAGGAATGGCAGAACAAGTGCTATGCCGCCCCGGTGGCGCAGTGGTCTAAGCGATGGCCTCTGATCATTCGTCCGAACGGGGGTCCGGGTTCGAATCCCGGTGAGGCATGGATGTTGTGTTTGTCTTACGGCACTGGCTCTCTCCCTTCCCTGGAACCAGTGACCCTAAATTAGGGACGGGCGACTGCTTATAGCCCATTGAGTTGCTCACGGTGGTCGTTAAACCTCCAATCAAAAAAAAAAAAACAAGTGCTATAGGTCAGACTCTATGAATGTAGAATTTGCAGTGATCATTTTCATTCTTCCGATTACGAAGATGATTTAAAAAATCGCGTACTTCGACTCCCGGAGAAAACAAATTCTGAAACAAAACGCGGTGCCTGTTCTGAATCTGCCGAACTGTCAGCAAAACGGACACTGTGTCACTCCACGAAGTGACAGAAAGCACAAACGAAATATTTTAAAAAGTGCTTTCGATCGGATGGATATTTTAAGTCTGAAAAAGTTTGTGTGCAAGAAACGCAGGATATCTGTTATGAAGTTGATTAAACATAAGGCAATATCAGTTGTTCTTCCTGTATCAAAATAACCGAGGAAAAGATTGCTACTTGAAAATGTTGCATCCCTTAAAAAA
Organism: Macrothele yani; assembly: GCA_039090855.1. Taxonomy (NCBI): domain Eukaryota; kingdom Metazoa; phylum Arthropoda; class Arachnida; order Araneae; family Macrothelidae; genus Macrothele; species Macrothele yani. The sequence continues at coordinate 69,973,384 of CM077029.1, forward strand.
TAAATTGAAATTTTAAAAATCGAGAGAACCAAAGCGTTAAAAATGAAAGCTAACGGAAGACGACAGCGACTATTGTAGGGGGGGGGGATGACTACGCAACGACTATTGTAGGAAAACAGTTCTGAAAGCAAAGCTGAAAATTACTGATTTAAAGAATAAAAAACTTAAAAATGGAAACGCGTATTAAAAGTGTACTAACCATTTAATATACAGTCATCATCATCATTGTCAACCATTATCAATCCACTGCTGGACGAAGGTCTCCCCAAGTTTCCTCCACAACGGTCTGTCTTGTGCCAGTCTCCTCCGTGTCACTCCCACATACTTTCGAATTTCATCCACCCATCTTCCATGTGGTCTTCTTCTGGGTCTTTTCCTGTCTCTTGGAATCCAATCTAAAATTTCGGCTGTCCATCGATGGTCTGTTTTTCTGGCAGTATGTCCAGCCCATTGCCATTTCAGGGATTTAACTCTGATCATGATGTCTTCCACTCTTGTCATTTTTCGGATCCACGTGTTCCTCTTCTTATCTCTCCTGGTTATACCAAGCATGCACCTCTCCATGCTTTTTTGAGTTGTCTGCAGCCTTTGTATGTCTCTTTTAGTTAAGGTCCACATCTCTGCACCATACGTAAGCACTGTAAGGATGCATTGATCAAACACTTTTCTTTTAAGACATAATGGCATATTGCTCTTGAAAATTATGCTGTTTCTTCCAAAGCTCTCCAGGCAAGTTTTGTACGCCGATTAATTTCTTCACCAATGTGACCCTCACTTGATATCTGCTGTCCAAGATAAATGTACGTGTCTGTTATCTCCAGCTTTTCTCCATCAATCGATAAATCTTCATTTCTTGAAAAAGCATTGTACATCACTTTTGTCTTCTGAAAGTTCATTTTTAATCCCACTTCTTTACTCTTGTCAGCAAGTTCCTGGATCATACTCTGTAGCTCTGATGGGGTAGTTGCAAAAATGACTATGTCATCAGCAAAACGAAAGTGGGTTAGATAATCTCCATTAATCTTTATCCCTTTGTTTTCCCAGTTCAGTGATTGAAAGACATTTTCCAATGTGGCATTAAAGAGCTTCGGAGATATGGTATCACCTTGTCTCACTCCTTTTCCAATTTTTATGTGTGTTGTATTTTCAAACAGCCGAATCTTTGCACTTGCATTTTCATAGATGTTATTAATAATATTAATGTATGCATCTTCAATACCGCAGGATTTCAGAGCCATTGCAACTGCAGATGGCTTCACCGAATCAAAGGCTTTTTCATAATCGATAAAAGCCATGCACAATGGAAGTTCATATTCCCTCGCTCTTTCAATTAGTTCTCTCAGTACGTGGATATGATCTATTGTGCTGTAGAATCCAGCTTGTTCTCTCGGTTGAGCCATGTCCAGTGTCACCTTCAAGCGGTGTGAAAGAACTTTAGTGAAGATTTTATAAACCACTGATAGGAGGCTGATAGGTCTGTAGTTCCTGAGATCCTCAATGTCACCTTTTTTATGTAGCAAGATCATTGTAGCGTTGCTCCAATCCTCAGGAATTTTCCCTTCATTAAGGCATCGAGTGAAAATTTGGGCGATTACTGTTCCGATTTCTCCACTTGCTTCTCGTATGATGTCTACAGTAATTCCATCTTCTCCTGGAGCTTTTCCCCGCTTCATGTTCTTGATTGCATGTGCAACTTCTGCTGGAAGGACTGGAAGAACTCTGGTACTGGTACCTTTCATGATGTCTGGAATACATGTATCATCCCTTTCATATAATTTGGAGTAGAAATCTTTCACTCTTGTCAAAATTTCGCCTCTATTTCTTGTTACAGAACCATCTTCTTTTCTCAATGCCATAATCTGTTTTTTTCCCTTACTGAGATGTCTCTTTGCTATCTTTAGGCTTTGGTTGTTTTCAATTGCTTTCCTTACTAGTTCACAGTTGAATTTCCTTACGTCTTCAGTGGTACTTTTTCGTACTGTCTTGCATAGCTCTATATATTCCACTTTGGAAGTCACATCTTCTTTAGTTGTCCTCATCACTCTTCTTTTTTGCATCAACATTTTGGTTTTTCCTGATAATTTGTTCACATGCAATTTGTTCTTAGACCCAGCTAATTTTGTTGCTGTTTCCATAAGAGCGTTGGTTACTTTTCTGTTAACTTCAGAAATATCCACTTCTTCTGATGTTAGGCCTTCTAAAGCAGAGAATCTGTTCTTCAGTTCCAATTTGAAGGTATTATGGTGTTTTTTAAGGTTGGTTATGTCAATACATTTTGTTTGTCTTATGAGCTTGCTACGTTCAAGTTTAGTGTTGAGGTGCATCTTACATCTCACCAATCTATGGTCACTGCCTGTGTTGAACTTGTTTAGCACACTGCAGTCTTCTATGATGAATTTTTTGTTACACATAATAAAATCAATTTCACTTGTCGTCCCATTTGGATGTCTCCATGTCCATTTCCTGTGTGGCTTTTTCTTGAAAAAGGAGTTCAAGATGAAAAACCCTTCTGCCTCTGCAAACTCTACGAGAGTATTTCCACGCTGGTTTCTGTTGCCGTGACCGAATTTACCTACTGAAGTTTCATTCTGTTGCCGTTGCCCTATTTTTGCATTGAAATCTCCCATAATTATCTTCAAGTGCTGTTTACCTTTATTATTTAGATCACGAATTTCCTCATAAAATTCTTCAATTTCTTCTTCAGCATGACTTGTGGTGGGTGCATAAGTTTGAATAATCTGAGCCTGGTATCTTCTCGAGAGTTGGATAACGAGTCGTGCAGCTCTGTCAGAGGAACTTTCAACTTCTACAACTTTATCCTTCAGTTTCTTGTTTATTATAAATCCAACACCACTAGTTCTGCCAGTATCTGTCCCACGATAGTAGAAGAGATGTCCACTTTTCAGTTCAATGAGATCTTCTCCTTTTCTCCTTACCTCACTTAGCCCGACGATGTCCCACTTGATCCTTTGTTGTTCCTCTTCCAATTCAAGAAGCCTTGAATCAGAAGATAGGGAGCGTCCGTTATACGTAGCCAAGGTCAGCATCAGATGGCAGCCTAGTCCGGTCCTCCGGGGATTCTTAGCACCCTCTGCCTTCATGTCGCACTGGCCGCTGCCTTTGCCAGGTACATTCCAGCTGCCGGAGACTGAGGGCCAAGATTTAAGTTGTGAAGTCATTTTGGAGGGTTTGGCCATAACTCACCACGCTGGCCAAGCGGGTTGGTGAGTGTGGGGTAGCATTTCCTCTAATCCCGATGGTATAGTTATACCGCTATTGGCGGTCGTCAGAGCCCCTTTAGTGGGAACAGGATGTACCACGAGAAGGCGGGGTTGACATTTGTCAAGGAGAGGCTGTGATGTTACGCATCACCTGACCTTGCATATATAGCAGGAATTCAGAATGCAAAAGCATCTGGTGTTCAACCAAAGTGTGGGCCACTATACAAAAATATATATTCATTAATTCATAGATTTTTAACAATGGTATAGAAAGGAATAAGGACATTGTGTTACCTTTCTGGTTCTTTTAAAATTTCGCGCATTAAAAGTTCATAATTTGAATGTAGTACATTAGTAGCTTTACGTGAAAAAAATACTGATTTTCGAAGATGTCGAAGACTCGCTACAAAAACACCGCAAATAAAGTTTAAGGAAAAATTAAAAGAAAAGCATACGAAAAAATTTGCGATTTTATTATTGCTGTTCGAAATGTAAGAAATTAAACAGAGAAGGAAACGTGGGAAAAAAAAAAAATCATTTTTTCCCTTCAGGTGATCTATTTGTGCAATCTCGCAGATCAAATATATTTTAATGCACACATCTGGTGGATGGTGCAAGATGTTGACAAGAAAACTTATGACCTGAAAATTTTAACGTATTGTGTGTTATAACGAAGTAAGTTTCTCCGTCATTTTTATCCGCGCCAGGATTCGAACCCGGGTCCCCTCATTCCGGAATAAGTTGCTCTAGCAATTGAGCTACGCGGACATTTTATTCTGATTCCTATCTGCCTTTACGTCGTGTGCGTCCTTCTGGCAGGTACGTCACATCTCCTGGTACGTTACATCATCTCCCCCTTATTTATTTATTTATTTTTTTTTTTTTTTCGAAGTACTGGAGAAGGGATTCTCTTATTTTTTTCCTATCTCCCGGTGTGGAAAGCACATCACACCAATGCGAGATTTTGAACGGTCGGGTCATCTGGATAGTTCGGGCGCCATTATAACGAAGTAAATTTCTCCGTCATTTTTATCCGCGCCAGGATTCGAACCCGGGTCCCCTCATTCCGGAATAAGTTGCTCTACCAATTGAGCTACGCGGACATTTTATTCTGATTCCTATCTGCCTTTACGTCGTGTGCGTCCTTCTGGCAGGTACGTCACATCTCCTGGTACGTTACAGTGTGTTTAACAAAAATTTTCATTTGTCTTTAACAGATACTTCAGTATTTTCTCTTTCTTTTTATTTAAGTATGTTAAATACCTAGAATGAATCATTTGTTATATTTCTTTACAAGAGCCACTGAAATGCTCGTTGGCTTTCATACCCTCACTGCAACCATCCAGCTGTCAGCTCCGTTCCAACATACTGACGTCACACGCTGGCGTTCGTAGGGATCCGCGTGTCCGAAGCCTATGACCCAGCCCTTGTATTCTAACAGCCCTGGGTTCCATTCCGCTGGGGTGGGGGCCTGTTTCCACTGCTCGTTCGCGCCGGACGTTTCATTCGCATCAACCCAATACTTTTCTACAAGGAATGTTCATTACATTCTAAGCTTTGTATTCTGACAGCATTGACCGTTGCTTTTTGATGTCGGCATTGGCAGCTTCAATGCGCATGACGCATATTTGTTCTAGCTGTTTCAATCGTTGGTGAAAAAAGCTTGTACATTCATAGATCATGCCTTCTATGGCTTCTGGAAGTTCATTCCTTTTGTCTGAAACTTGTTCTGGAAATCACTAAGGCATCCAGGACGGCATGGAGTGGTAAGAATTGGGTGGCACAATTTATTCCCTCATTAAAAATTTGCTCACTACCTCAGTGCATTCACATCTGTATCTGGAGTCTTGACCTACCATTACTGATTAATGTATCATGGCAATATGTTGAGGTGTAACAGCTGCCTATAGTGTTTTTATTGTACTGTTAAGAGATGTTGTAGTGTGTGTACTGATTAGTATATTACCAATGTTGGTGCATAATTGCATCACACTTATGTTTAAAGCTTGTTGCGTATGTTCTGTTTATCAGGTTATTGGAAATATTTTTAAATGGCAGAAAACACGCATAAATTTGAGCAAGATATGTTGGGTGACTCCCCCCCCCCCCCCCCCCGACATTTATATTGTACATGAGTTCAGTTTTAAAATTGATAATGCAGTGTGTGTGTTCGTGTGTACTTCTGTGGAGTGGCTGCAGTATAGTGGAACACTTTGTGCTTGGGTTGAGTTCTATTCATCTACTGCAGGGGTGGCCAAACCGTGGCGCATGCGCCAAACGAGGCGTATTGGATGATTATAAGTGGCGCATTGCATCCTTGCGCCTACTTATTCTTTTGAAGTAGGCGCCATAACTGAATTTATCCATCTTCATATTTTCAACACCTATGTCTGAGAAGATGTTGAATGAGAGATTAACAGTTCGAGATGCATTAAAAATGTATAACAACCAAGTTGCAAAGGTACTAATAAAATTAGCACTTAATGCCCATAGGTCATATAGCAACTATTTGGAAGAGGAGCAGAGATTAGAGGAACAGCAACTGAAAGCAGAGAAAGGACACTGTGAAGAATGACTGTAACATTATCAAGGCAGGTGTATATCAGAGCTGAGTTCGGGCTCAATTTTAAGAGCCGGAGCCCGAAGTATGTCAGTCCGAGCCCGAATTTTATATTGGAAGATAGAGCCCGTGCCCGAACGAGCCCGAAAACTGTGATTAACTTGTTTGGGTATTAATGAAAAAAAAAATCCTCTTCCAGACTTCCACTCTTTTACCCTTGCAATTAACCAATGTCTTTCTCAACTGGGGAGTGTAGAAGGGACCTCTATCTGCTTCTATAGAATAGTTGCACGATTTTGTTTTTGCCATTCGATTCTTCCTGAAATGTTTCAGGCGGCCGGTTATCCGGAAAGATCGGGAGACGTTGAGAACTACGTACTTATATATAATTTGTGACTACTAAGCTTGCTGTGTTAAGATAGAATAATAATAACAACGTAAAATGTTTATTATACATCGAATATAGTTGCACAGGGCGTTTGGCTTGGCTTCCTAAGGACGAATGGAGCGTAAGCATTCAAATCATTGTGACATCATCAGAATTCTGCCGGTCACGGGTTTTGGTGAGTTGTTTCTACGCGCTTGAAAGAAATGGAGTCGACGTCATGTCGTTGACAAGCCGTGGCGAGTTCCGGTATATGTGGAAAGCTTCTAATAAATTAAGCTTTATAGTCGAGTCCGGTTTATCAATAAGCGTAGCGTTTCCAAACAAAAATATATGGTTATTTTCGTGACAATGTTGAGCTATAGACGACTTCTGCAGTTCATAGCTCTGTACATAGGTCTCGTGTTCCTTCACTTTCGTGGAAGATTTTTCCAACAGACTGAAGGCCTTGCAATGGGTAGCCCACTGTCACCTATTTTATGCGAAGTCTACATGCGCCATTTTGAAGACCAACTATTTTAGCTTGTTACATTTGACCTGTGGATTCGATATGTAGATGATACTTTTGTTCTCTGGAATGAACTCGGAAATACCAAAATTAGTTGAACTTATCAATTCAATTTATCCTCATATACAGTTCTCATATGAGACTGAAAATAATGGCTGCTTACCATTCCTTGATGTCCTTGTGTCACGCTCTGAAGGATCCTTTAGTACAACAGTTTATCGAAAACCATTAGCTGTTTCCTTACCCCCTCATGCAAAATCAAATCATCCATAGAAACAAAAGATCTCTGCCTTCTTCACATACGTACAGTATATCGTGCAATACATATCTGCTCAAATGAGGATTCCTTACAGAAAGAGCTTGATTTTCTTAAAGGAATTGCAGTACACAGAGGATACAGCCCTTCCGTTATAGACAAAGCTGTCCCAAAATTTAGGAAACCAAAGCCCGTCTGCACGCTCATGCCTATAGACCTCTCAATACGAAAGAATTGGGCAGTTATCCCCTTTGCTCCTCAGATTTGCTTCGGAATTTCAAAAATCCTTAAAAGTTTTAATTTCAAAGTTATTTTCAAACCCATAAACAAGATGAATTTTTACGGATCAAAAGACTACGTCGAAGACATAAACTCCTGGGGAATTTATCAGATACCTTGTGAATGTGGTCTTTCATATATAGGACAGACCCGCAGGGCTTTTAAGTTTCCGTGTAAAGGAACACAAGACCTATGTACGGAACTATGAACTGAAGAAGTCGTCTATAGCTCAACATTGTCACGAAAATAACCATACATTTTTATTTGGAAACGCTGCGCTTATTGATAAACCGGACTCGACTATCAAGCTTAATGTATTAGAAGCTATCCACTTATACCGGAACTCGCCACGGCTTGACAACGACAAGACGTCGACTCCATTTCTTTCAAGCGCGTGGAAAGTACTCACCAAAACCCGCGAACCACAGAATTCTGATGATGTCACAATGATTTGAATGTTTACGCTCCATTCGTCCTGAGGAAGCCAAGCCAAACGCTCTGCGAAACTATAGTCGATGTATAATAAACATTTTATTGTGCAAAACGTTGTTATTATTATTCTAACTACGTACTTTTCTCAATAGAATAAGCAAGGAGCTGCAATGTTTAGGTTCGGGGCAAAATTTCCTTGCGTACTATCTACTATGAAGTATCTATAGTTCTCGAAAAAGCTACTCCTTCTCCGCCGAAACCCACTAATACGTTGCCTATGGTACTTTTCTATACCCATGCCCAGAATAAATAGGCCTCCCGAGTACCCACACCCTGCCCAGACCCAGCTGCCAAAGAATTATCTTTATTAAATAGAAAGAGTAAGAAACGTCCCGTATGCTAAAACATACAAAAATTACATTTAAAAATAAATTATATTTCTTTCTGTCTCCCAGCCAGAGCCCGAACTGTATTAAGTATTGTACAGCCCGATTTGGGCCCGAACTCCTCTTCGCGCTATCGGGCTCGGCCCATCTCAGCACTGGTGTATGTCAGTGTAATGCTTCATATAAGTTATACCTGACCTACACAGACTTGAGCTTGAATCGTAAGACAGTTGTCCATGCCCTAATGAAATGGAAGACCTTTCAAATATGGGAATCAAAATAAAATGTACTCTTTTACAACATAATTCAAAATCCTGTTAAGCACCATTATTATTATTACTTATGAGTTAAAGAGTTTCCATTATTGAAGAGGTAGCTTACACTATACCCATTCCATTCCTGATGATGATAAGCTGCTAGTTTTAATTTTTTTAGTTCTAGGCTTCGAGTTTTTGTTCCATCACATTGACAGTGTTTCATATTTATTGTCATAACTGTACAAAAGACAAGTTTGAAGTATTACCAAATGTTCAACTATTCAAATTAGATTCTTGATATACCTCATATCAGATAACTATGATTATTATGTGTACAGAACAAAACAACTGATCATCATAACACTGAATGACCACAACTATGGCCTTTCAAAAAAGAAATTCACAACAATTTTTTCAACACAGTGTATGAAGCCCATTTAGAAAATCTTATATATTTTTTACCAACTACAAGCGCAGAAGAAAATTCTCCGTACTGGCTTGATACAGATGAGAACATCTGACCTCCAGAACAATGACGAAGAAGGAAGTGTTTTGTAATTCCAAAGTTTGTATCAGGGTAGTTTTTGATGTATAATTGAATAATTTTTTTTGGGAGGGGAGGAGGTGTAATTTCCATAACCTTTATAGTTCCGAGTGTCTTGAGTAGCATTATATTGAAACTTAAGATGCCTTTTTTGTAGTGTATGGATGTTTGTGTGTATATATATAATTTTTTTCCCCACCAAAATGTGAACATGTGCTAATTTTGTCACCGTGGTTTGAAATAAATAAAAAAAATTAACAATTTTTTTTTTTTGGTGTAGAGCACTTACATTCTAAAACTCATACTTTTTTGGGGAACTATTTTAGTCATTAACATAAGTTGTTAAGGCTACTATTTAGGCTACTGTTTTTACCATCAGTGGCTACTAAAGCAACTATTTTCTTGGGTGTGATAGGCTGGCAGACCTGCAAATGTGTTATTGCAACAATTTACTTTTTGCAGAACTGACAAACCATCTGTATCAGTGGAAATGTCGAATTCCTTTTTTTTTTTACTGATGAATCAGGGAGACGGAGTTTTTTTTTCCGAGACTCAAGTAGAATTTGAGGAAAACGGTTGTTGTTCCAAATATTAATCTAATCTGGTGCAATTTCTTTGTGGTCTTAAGAATTCAGTAAAGGGATATGGTAATGAGGTCGACAAAGTCGTACGTCTTTAATTTAGAGCTACTGATTTCCAGAGAGGGAACATAACTAGCACCGTAAGAGAGACTTGCTATATCAAGGTGTCTACTGGTCATGAAAGTCAAGAAAACGCCAGGAATTTCTTTATACTTTTAGTAATTGTTCATTTTTTGGCAAAAATCCTAAGTAATTCTCCACGTACTAACCACATAAGGCGTAGATGTGGTTTCCATCTAACGATTTAAGTGTCAGAAAAATAGAAGGGCTACTTGTTCCTTCTTCCACAAAGAAAACTAATAGAGCACAAAATGTCTTAGTATAGAAAGAAATACATGTACATAATGTTGTTTCCAAAATTTTGAGGTCAATTTAGCAATTTAAATGATGCCACATATGGAGTCGGGATACATATGTACAAGGAATAGCGAGAGGTGCTCTAAAATAAGTAAGAAAGTGGCGGTACAAGAGTTTTGCGGTAACTTGATGCACCAGAAAGGGAACATCATTCAAATAAACCAGAAAAGGAAGGCAAGGGGACGCCGAAGAAGAAACAGTTAACCCATAAGAATTCACGAGGGACGGGTAAAGGCGTTGAAGCTGAATATGAAGCAACCGGAGTTGGGCGCGATGTAAGGGAGTGTCAGCAAGAGGGGGGTTGATTTGGGAAAGAGACTTCCAGCGGAGAGAAGCATATACAAGTTGGGATACCTGTACCACGCCACTGGCGAACCAGGTGGAGAAGCACAAGTACGGTGAAGAGGGAAAACGGAGTGCAGAAGAGTAAAAGAGAGGTTCCGCAAGCAGATCATTAGTTGAGGTAGGTGGGAGACGGACGGGACATAAGGAATGCCAGAGGGAAAAGAAGGTGAGATAAGTATCGGGAAAGTGATCTGGAATGAGGGGGAACAGATCCATACGGAGGAAAGTAGCGAGAGTGAGAAACGGACAGCGAGGGAAAAGTAAAGTATCAACAATAGTAATCGATGAAATCTGAGGATGAGAAAAAGAACGGAGAAAGGTCTGAAGATGAATAGCATTAGATTTTTGAAAAAGATCTGGGAGGGCAAGACCTCCAAAGGACAGAGGAAGGACGAGAGTAGAACGATGAACCCAGTGAACTTTATTCCAGATGAAATCAGTAATCAAACGTTGAGCGGATTGGAGAAAAATAGGCGAGGGAAAATAAGCGAACCACGAATGTGTCAGAATGGGAAGAAGAAAGTAAGAAACCAGATGTGCTCTGCTAAAAAAGGACAAAAAAGGTTTAAACCGGCAAAAAGGAGCAAGACGGCGATTGAGCTGCTGAACCAAAGGAATCCATGTGGCATCGGCAACCGCCACGGGATTTCCAACGTACACACCAAGAAGTTTAATGACCGAGGATGACCAACGGGCACCCCAAGGGCGATCACCGTGTGCAACCCACGATCCGGCCCACAGACCGACAGATTTAGACAGATTAAGTTCGGAACCGGAAATTGCAGCATACTCACGATAAGCAGAAAGGACAACACCGAAAGAACGTTCAGTGCGAAGAAAGAGAGTGAGGTCATCAGCATATGCAGACAACACTATGCGGTGGTGACGAGTAGGAGCAATACTGCGAGGAATCACAGAAAACAAACGAAAACGCAGACAAATTAAGAGAAGTTCAAATGCAAGCGTAAAAAGTTGACCCGAAAGGGGACAACCCTGCCGGATCCCGTTGTCAAAGGGGATGGTAGCTGTCATGAATGTGGAAGTGCGAATATGGAAAGAAGAGTGAGAGTAAAGATTAATAAGAGCTTGACAGAAAAGAGTAGGAAAGCCAAAATGACGAAGAACAGCAAAGAGATAAGAGTGATTAATGGAGTCAAAAGCTTGTTTCTGATCAATATTAAAAGTTGCGAGAGGTTCGGAAAGATGGGAAGCAAGAAAATATAAGTTGCGAATGGTGGAAATGTTGGTAGTAATCGAACGGGAGGGAATAGTGTAAGTTTGATCGGGGTGGATTAAATGCTGCAAGATGGGATTGAGGCGAAAAGCGAGAATTTTAGCAAAGGTTTTGTAGTCAGTATTAAGGATAGAGATAGGACGCCAGTTAGAAAAATGACCAAGGTTTCCGGTTTTGGGGATGAGACGGAGAATAGCAAAAGTGAAATCAGAAGACTGAAAATTTGAAGAAGTAAAAACGGCATTAAAACAAGCAACCAGAAGCGGGAGGAGAGAAGGAAGAAACTTCTTATAAAATGAGAGCGAAAGACCGTCCGCGCCAGGGGAAGAACGGTCATTCAGACTGGAAATTTTTTTTTTTTTGGTTGGAGGTTTAACGACCACCGTGAGCAACTCAATGGGCTATAAGCAGTCGCCCGTCCCTAATTTATGGTCACTGGTTCCAGGGAAGGGAGAGAGCCAGTGCCGTAAGACAAACACAACATCCATGCCTGACGGGATTCGAACCCGGACCCCTTACGGACGAATGATCCAAGGCCAGCGCCTTAGACCACTGCGCCACCGGGGCGGCGACTGGAAATTGCAGAGCGGACTTCAGAAGGAGAGATAGGAGAAACAAGAGAATAAAAAAAACAATGTGTAACCTGAGGGAGTACATGAAGAAGAGGGGAGGTATCTGCAGGAGAAAGGAGTCGGTGTTGAAAACGATCAGAATAATGGGAAAAAGTAAGTTCACAGATACGATAATGGTCGGTAACTGTAGATCCGTCAGGTAGTGAAAGAAAGGAAATTGTGTTGCTTTTAACATGTTACTCCTCAAGGGACTTCAAACTAGAAAAGGGGTCGTCGTGAAACCGCAAGTGAGTGAATTTCAGACGAGTAAGAGCTGATGAAGCAAAAGTAAACAGAATACGATGAAGTTGAGCTTGAAACACGGGAAAAGAAGGATCAGAAGGAGAAATAGTCTGCAATTTACGACGGAGAACACCAATATCTTGAAAGCGAGATGTACGGGAAGAGGAAGAAAACTGACGTGCGAAAGAAATAATCGAAATTTTCATGGAAAGCCACAGAGCCACTGGGTCGTCAGACGAAGAAAGTTGTTGCACTGAAGACGAGATCATAGAGCGAATTTCAGCACAGAAGACGAGATCATAGAGCGAATTTCAGCACAGAAAACAGGATCAGTTAAAACTGAATCGTCGAGCGACCAGACTGGGGAAGAGGGAACAGAGGAAGAATGCAAAAAAAGTTTTAAAAGAACGGGGCGATGATCTGACGAAACGTAAGGATGATGAGTAACTTCAACTACAGAGGAATGGAGAAAACTGGAAACATAGAATCTATCTAGGCGTGCTGCGACACAGCGTGAAGCAGCCGGGGTGAACCAGGAAAATTCCTTGGACCGGGGATAGAGGGAACGGAATGCATCAATCAAATCAAAATTAAAAACGAGTTGAGTGAGATTGGAAACAAGGTCGGAACGGCTTTCGGTTGAACCATCTCGGTCAAATCCGGGTTGCAAAGTGCAATTGAAATCGCCTGCAACAAAGACTGTATCATTTGGATGGAGGGTCGAAAGGATAGAAGAAAGATGTTGGAGGAGAGTTTCTGCATCCGTAGCAGATTGCGGAATATGGATATTGAAAACATGAATACGTTTAGAACAAAAACAAAAAAATATGTTGAAAAGAACCCAGCAGACTCTGTGACTCAACAAGATCAGAAAGGGAAGAATGAAAACGCACATGAAATGCTATAGCGGTACCAGACCTGAGATGGGTCCGGTAATTATGATAAAAAATGTGCGGCCAGCGTCTCCAGCGGGAACACCCGGCATCCAAGGAACAGTTCGTCTCCTGGAGGAGGAGGATATTAGCCCCCAGGTAACGAACGTCCTCGAAAACCAAAGCATTCGCCGCAGAAGACGCAAGCACTCTACAATTAAAGCTAAGTAGTGTTAACAAGGACATCACTGGTAGGTTGCATCCAGCCTTCCAGTTCAGCCCTCAAAATCTTGAGTAAGTAGCCCAGACGGCGAGCATATTGCTCAGTCCCGCCAGGCAAAGTAACATTAGCTATAAATGCATGGAACTGGTTTAGCTGTGCAATCACTTCAGGCAGCAAGTGAAGCTTACTCTTAATGCAAGGTAGTGTGATACACTTCGCATTACGCGGGCGAGTGGTCAATGCATACAGATCAGATAAGGTAAGAGGGTGCGCAAAGGCACCGCAAGTTCTTCAAACATAGTAGAAATGTCAAGAAGTGTAGGAGAAGGAGAATTATCGTCAGAGTCAACCATTGCAGTGTCATCAGGATCAGGGGCGACCGTGCCCATAACATCATCATCCTGGAGACATGCGAATCGGTTCGAAACTAGTAATTCAGAATTTGGCTCATGATGGCTAGGTGAACCCGAGGTAGAATGGGCTGTTTTCTTGGACCGAAGACGTTGAGACGAACGGGAAGAGCGAGTAGAGACACCAGGTGAGCTGGGGCGTTTACTCTGTGATTTAGGTGCAGACACTTCCAGCGATGGAAAATCCTCATTGGAGGGCTCCAAACCATCCAGTACGGCGACAGGAACCGGGAGGGAAGGAACGATTGGAGAAACACCAGGCAAAATTGATGAAGGTAGAATGTGAGCAGGTGCCTCAGCGGCCTGCACAACATCCGCAGGGCCAGCGGCCACCGGAACTGTAGTAGCTAATGAAGAATCAGATCTAGCACCAGGAGTAGCATGAAGACAAGCAGAAGCGAGATGACCTTCCCCTTTACAGCGGAAGCACTGAACCCCTGCAAAAAGATTAAAAATGTACGTCCGGGTATCAGTGACTAATTACAGAGTTGCAGGGCGTTCCGCAATTGACTGAGAAGTTGGAAAAATAACCCGGTACTGGCGGCGCCCACCCTGCACATGTTTCAGGGGGAATAACGGGCTGTAGCTGGAAGAATCTTGGTCACTCCCACAACACGACCCATCGTGTTGAGGGCATCAATCAACAGAGAATCAGGAGCAGCCGTTGGTACAGGAGAGAGGGTCACCGTAACTGGTCTTTGGGCTGCAGCGACAGGTTGTAGATGAAAGGACCCAATATCAACCCCATGAACTATAATTAAATCTACTGCTTGCTGGTGGGTGAAGTGAACAACCACCCCTCCACCCAAGCGAATAATGGACACAATGCTTTCGGCTGGAACGACCTTCGACACAGCATGCAGATACTGGGGGAGGGGGTGTCACGCAAAGCAGGAATGAAAACACTTAATAATAAGGCAGATGACAATTGCTTACCTTGCGGTGAATCACTTGGAAGAATAATTTTCAACGCCGAAGCTACACGTTTGAAATGTGGTGCAGAATCACTAGAAATATATGAGCTACTTCCCACAGCTTGTGCGAACGACATTGAAGTAGAACTAGCAGAACCAGGAATATTAGACGCAGCCGGCACACGGGTGGCCAGAAGCACAGTCTTTGGAAGTCCAGCAGCACTAGTTGACGCAATATTCCCCGAAGAAGACACAGAACTATGAAGCGAAGACATATCAGCAATCGACGAAGCAGCTGTAGACGACAGTGACTTATTCACAGTGGTAGTGGACATTCTCGACCACTGGCCCACCAAAACTCATGTGTCGTAACTGACGACACACGAAAATTAAAAAAAACAAAAAATGAGCACCCACTCGGCACTCAGCCTCACTGCTCGTGAAGCGAGGGTACGAAACACTGCAACTAAAACACAAAACGACGAAATACCACAAAAAGAACAAGTAAACAAACGAACGTTGACTTCTACGCAGGAGCCGAAAAAAATGCGACTTGCCTGTTGAACGACCACTGCGCCACCGGGGCGGGGCGGCTATGTTTCCAATGATAAAACTTCTTTAAATATTTTCTTCGTAATTAATGTATCCGCAAGGATGGAAATTTGCACATCGATAAAACTAACTTTAAGTATGGATGCTTAATACTTACTATAAAACATAACCATAATTATATTAAAAATCAATCATTTTTTGAGTAATGTTTAGGCCTGTTAATAGACGGCGCGACCTGTACATTGATGACGTCAATAGACAAACAAATGTTGGATTGCTTAGTTATAGTTGTGTTTTAGCAAGTATTAAGTATCCCATGCTATAAATTTTAATCCTTGGGAATACATTAATTGCGAAAAAAATTTGTAAAGAAGTTTTACCATTGGAAACATACGGCAGAGAATTTAGGTGGAACCACCTTAACAGACCAAAAATTTGGGAGTATATACTCTTAAAACTTTTACAAATTTGCCGTCGAGTTTCCATTATTTCTACGTGAAATTTGTCTCTTACATCTTTCTATAGAGGTTTCATTTTTGAAAATCTTCTCTCCGGTCGAAATCGAAAAACTATGGAATGTCGACTTCTTTCATTTTCTAAAACTTGATTTAGAAGCAATGATTTTGAACCCATTTTTTCATCTAGTTATCTTCATCTGATTCTTTATCTCACACTCTTGTTTTGGATTTTAAAATTTCTTGTGAAATATCCTTCGCATAATTTGTCTACATCTATTTTTTCTGTAGATGCATGACTCTTGAAGATGGTGGGTTGAACTGAGATTTTTTCTTTTTTGATTCAGAGTTTAACGACCACCGTGAGCAACTCAACGGGCTATAAGCAGTCGCCCGCCCCCAATTTAGGGCCTCTTACTCCAGGGAAGTGAGAGAGCCAGTGCCGTAAGACAAACACATCCATGCCTTACCTGGATTCGAACCGAGACCCCATTTCGGACGAATGATCAGAAGCCATCGCTTAGACAACTGCGCCACAGGGGCGGCTAACTGAGATTTGCAAAGAAGAAATTGAAAATACGTTAAATATATTCTTTTCACTAATATCATTGCTTTCGTTTAAATATTTCTTCACATTGTACAAAAAATACGTAGTAAAAAGTATGTTTCGCACTGGCATTCTTTTGTATGAAGCCAATCCTCTAATTTTATTTTGCACTGCGAAATAAAACAATTAATCTTTAGTTCCGTTACCTTGGTTTAAATTTAAATGGTTCACAAAACTGTATTTCATAGCTGATTTTGTTTTTTCGTTTTGTAAAGTTTTAATTGCACGAACAAGTATTTTAATTCCTTTTTTGTGTCAGGGTTTAATGACCTCCACGAGTAACTCCTTGTCCCATGATCAGTCGTCCATCCCTAATTCAGGGCCACTTATTCCAGTAAAGGTTATGATAAATGCAGCGTCATGAAATAAATCCATAACCTATGCCTCATCCGCAGCCATCTCAGACGAATGGCCAGAATCCAATGCTTCAGTCCACTGACTGCAGAGGCAGCATCTTTTAATTACGTTCGTACCATTCGTTAACGGGAGAGCAGAGCAGGCGCTCTTTGCGAAGACGCGCTGGGGAAATGTAGCCCTTTGACACTTGAACAGTTGTCGCTTGTTGTGTTCTTCGTAACTGAACCACAGAAATAAAAAGAAGTAAATAATAAAAAAAGGCCTACACGGTGCATGCGCCAACGAGTAGTAGAAATCATACTAAGATGGAAATTATTTTTTCTCTACACGTATGACTTGAACATGAAGAAGAGCTGTCCAGCTAGAAACCAAACGTATCTAGAATTTACTGCTCCCGATGTCACTATGAGCTAAGCGACATTCAGATCATTTCTCCAAGATGCATGGGCGCCCGTAATAGAGAAGGGGGGATAAAGAGGGGCATTTGCCGTGTCGTTGAAATCGGATCATGTCCTTGGAAGGTGCTACAGAGATTTTCACGATCATATTATAGTAATGTTTGCTCATTTTTCTGTAGAACTTCTGGATGTGCGTTTATGCAGAAAAAATAGGAAAAACATTTTTTTTTATTGGGGGTTTAACGACCACCATGAGCAACTCAGTGGGCTATAAGTAGTCGCCCGTCCCTAATTTAGGGCCACTGGTTCCAGGACAACATCCATGCCTCACCGGGATTTGAACTAGGACCCCTGTCGGACGAATTATCAGAAACCATCGTTTAGACCACTGCGCCAGCGGGGGGGGGGGGGACGTTGGAAATTTCCTGTAGAAAAAGTGAAAATTTACCGTAGAAAGCAATAGAGAAATCTACCATTCCACGTTGGAGAACAGCTTTACATATGTACAGTATGGAAAAGTATGAAAGGCGAAGAAATGAAAAAAAATGTCATCAGCAGCTATTTACTACTTGTGAAAACAGAAACTTGTGGGTGACAAGGTTCGAAACCGCGTCTCTTCGCTCCGGAGTGAGTTGTTCTAACCGACCAAGTGCACCAATGGAATGTACTGCTGTGGATTTGTCATCTTCACACGTGCTTCACCTCTGTAGTGCGTCACAACTGGATAAAGAACTGTCCAGTTGTGACGCACTACAAATTAATTTTGCACTGCAAATGTTGTAACAACATTTTTGTTAGAATGTCTTGAGGGTATTTTTCATTCTTAAGGACCACTTGAGTAGTCTTTGGGGTTTCGTGGCACATGTTACGCAAGTTGCCAAAGAATCAAAAGAATGACAAAGAAATTTTCTTATTGTCCTAACACGCTGTCTAATTTCATTTTTCCATCCATTTTATGCACGTTTGGGATCTTCTGGTTTCCAAGTAAACTTATGTGTTGAGAGTGTGGTAAAAAGGGTTAAATAACAAAAAGGCACTGGGGAATTTGAATATATGGTGTTTGTATATGCTATTCCTAGTTACAATATCTGTTTACCCCCTCCTGAAAACTACGCTATGGGCGACTACTTATAGCCCATTGAGTTGCTCACGGTGGTCGTTAAACCTCCAATCAAAAAAAAAAAAAAAAAAAAGAAAAGAAAAAAAGATAGATCTGGGTTCAAATACCGGTGACGCATGGGTGTTGCGGTTTTCTTACGGCGCTGCCTCTCTACCTTTCTTAGAACCAGTGGCCCTTGTAACGTACCAGGAGATGTGACGTACCTGCCAGAAGGACGTACACGACATAAAGGCAGATAGGAATCAGAATAAAACGTCTGCGTAGCTCAATTGGTAGAGCAACTTATTCCGGAATGAGGGGACCCGGGTTCGAATATTGGCGCGGATAAAAAATGACGGAGAAATTTACTTCGTTATACCCAACATTAGGGACGGGCGACTTCTTATAGTCAATCGAGTTGCTCACGGTGTTCGTTACACCCCACAAAAAACAAACAATATGGTAGAAAAAACAAACAAACAAACAAACAATATGGTAGAGCGCCCTCATTCCCCGAATCACAACATCCATTTCACCAGCCGTTAGTTTGCTCTGAAACTACGTTCAGAGGTGAATACGAAAAAAGCTGAAGATGAGTTAGTAAAAGCTGTTAGGATTAGTTTTGAGTAAAAACAGATCTTGTTTTTCTGGTCCCCATTACTATCTTCAGAACTGAAGAAGAAATAAATGTTTATACTCCTACACCAAACGCAATGTTTTTTTTTTTTTTTTGTTTTTTTTTGATTGGAGGTTTTACGACCACCGTGAGCAACTCAATGGGCTATAAGCAGTCGCCCATCCCTAATTTAGGGTCACTGGTTCCAGAGAGAGAGAGAGAGCCAGGGCCGTAAGACAAACACAACATCCATGCCTGACCAGGATTCGAACCCGGACCCCTTACGGACGAATGATCAGAGGCCAGCGCCTTAGACCACTGCGCCACCGGGGCGGCCGCAATGTTTTCGAATAAATTGTAATAATGAATTATATACGTTTGAAACAAGAATTGCCACCCTCTGAGACTCTGGCTTTTGCAGGCGTTTGATAGTTCGTTTGAGATGGGTCTGGGTTTGAGTCTCGGTTGACGCATAAGAGGTGTGCTTGTCTAATAACGCTGGCTCTGTCCCTCTCCTGGAATCAGTGACATTAAATTACGAACGGGCGACTAATTGTATAAGGCATGCCCAAATGAAACTGAGACTGTCGGTTTTTTTACCGTTAGGGTTTATAGGCTGGAATATGTGAACATACAGGAAGTAAGAGTGATACATGGAATACATACCCGCTGCACATAGTCGCTTTGTCGGTTCAAGTAAGTGTCCCAGCGCGGCACGAGATTGTGAATACCCTGACGAAAAACGTCCGGGGTTGGCTGTGGAACCAGTTATGAACGGCGGCCCGGACCTCAGCGTCGCTAGCGAACCGGTGACCCTTGAGAGATTTTTCAGTGGCCCGAAGATGTGATACTCGCAGGGCGACAGATCGCAGATATAGGGGGGGGGGGCTGGGGGTGGAATGGTCGAGGACCTCCTAGCAGAAACTCCGCAGCAAACCTTGGCACACTGTCGCCCATGCAGGGGTGCGTTGTCGTGCAGCAGAATAACCCCATCTGACAACATACCGGGTCACTTACGCTTGATGGCCGTTTTGAGGTTGCGTAACGTATCATAGTATGTGGTTTCCTTGACATTACTGCCTGCTTCCAGCCAATCCAGCAGCAATGGGCCATTCTCATCGAAGAAAACCACGAGCATCACTTTTCCAGCTCTTAAGGAGAACTGAGCTTTTTTTGGGCATGGAGAGGTGGGATGCCGCCATTCTATACTCATCCGTTTTGTGGTCGAATTGAAGTGGTGGCACCAAGTTTTCATCTGCGGCCACAATCTTGGAAAGAAACTGTCCCCCCTCTGCGTGGTAACGACGCAGATGCTCCAGACAAGCACCATTCGCCGAGTCTTTTGCTCCTCTTGGAGTTGCTTGGAGACCCATTGTGCGCAAACCTTGCTGTATCCCAATCGGCGACGGGGAATGGTGTTAACAGTTCCCTTACTCATGGACAATGTTGCTGCAAGCTCACGGGTGGTGATTCGGTGGTTCTCCTTCACAAGGTTGTCCACAGCACAATCGATTCCATGGTGATGGCCACGTGTGCCTGCTCAAGTCTCGGCATGTCCTTTACGAAATTCACTACACCAGCTGGACACTGTACACCGTGACTGACACTCATTCCCATACACATCCTTCATACGACGATCCATTTCGGCTCTATCAACACCTTCTGCAGTCAAAAATAACATAACTGCCTGCTGGGCGTGTTTGGACGAATCCATGTCACGACCCTACGTAGTCAACTTGCCACCGTACGTGCAAACAGCACACTGACTAGAGGCGGGTACATAAACACGTCATGGTTACTTCGTAACGTTACTAAAATGTCACTGTCACGGTTTGTGATCAGCGGTAAAAATCACTGTTCCAAAATCACGAGAACATTTTGGTTTCTGAATGGTTCCAAATTAACGCTACTTTCGAGGAACGACAGGTACGTTGCAATCAAGCGTTCCCAAATCCAGCTACTTTCGTTAACCGCTCCAAAATCACTGGATATTAAATATAGATATTTCCAAGCTTTTCACTCAGTAATCTCACTTTTAAAGCTATTTATCTGACGGTGTTGGTTTTTATTTTTATTTTAAGTGACATTTATATATGCTATTTTGCACCCAAACCACCCTTCAATGAAGTTCTAGAGCACCGAGATTTTTATTTTAGTGCTCAAGCACAAAATTTCAGAAAAATGAAACTATTGGAAAAAAATATACCCGAATAAAAATCATTTTTGTGTATAGGTCTGTATACAGACATAATAAATGAATTATAAATAATAATTCATTTATCTTCAACATTAAAATTTTTCATATACGAGCTTGACTGCTATCTGCTTTTCGGGAGTTAAAAGATTTCATATTTAATGTTCCTCCGTTACTTACCTATGAAAAGTAACTAAAATGCCTGTGAAAAGTAACTCAGAATACAAGTGCCTAACTATTCTGTCAGTGGAAATCTCGGAAATAGCACGAACACGAATCTTCTGAGAAGTGCCCAGTAACGATTAATGAAACGTTCCTGTGGATTGTGATTTCGCCACGTGACTAATTTGAGCGTACAGGTGTTCGTTCTCGTCACAAACTGTGACTTTGTCAGCGTTACTTGTCACGGTTTCTTTTTTTTTTTTTGATTGGAGGTTTAACGACCACCGTGAGCAACTCAATGGGCTATAAGCAGTCGCCCGTCCCTGATTTAGGGCCTCTGGTTCCAGGGAAGGGAGAGAGCCAGTGCCGTAAGAGAAACACAACATCCATGCCTAACCGGGATTCGAACCCGGACTCTTTACGGACGAATGATCAGAGGCCGTCGCTTAGACGACTGCGCCACCGGAGCAGCACGTCACGGTTGGAACGTTACGGAAAAGTCACTGTTAAGTCCATCACTAACACTGACACGTGCTGCAGATAACAGCGTGCTTCCTGACATGGCACGCCATCTACCGGCGCAAATGCACGACTCTGTGTAATTATACAACGACGCTATTACACGAGTCTCATTTTCATTTGGGCGACCCTTATATATCCTAAGAGCAGTATATTATTGCCGTTAAAAACCGAAACCAAAAAAAAATATAGTTTTTTTTTCGGAATGAAAGTTGTACATTGGGTCATGTTTAATGAAAATTAACCGAAAATGACAAAAATTACTAAAAGGAACTAACCGAAAATGACAAAAAATGGCAAACCTTACCGGTGCACATGTAATTTTGTGTTATTAAGTTCACTGGAATTTATGAATGATTTTAGATGACGGTATATTAATTAGTCAGATCCCATCAGATCGTTGCAGTTCTTCAATGGTTTTTTTTTTTTCGATATTTTTTGGACGTCTTTCTATGCGTCTGGAGAAGGAAAACATATTTGAAACGGCCGGAAATGAATGTTCTAGCAGGAATGAGAATGTTCCGTGTTACGGAATTTCGACTTTTTCTGACCAAATTATAATCCCCCTCTCATTATTTTTCATGATTATGTTCTTATTTAAAAATTTTCTGATCTTCCGATCATGTTACTCTTTGTTATTATCTTCGATAATAATGAAAAAGAGCGACTTCGTATTTTTTACGATTTCTTTTCTAATGGAGTGCATATAGTTTCCTATTTCTAAGTCCTTTCTTCAAAAAAACTAATCAGTGGAGCAAGATTCCCCTCCCCTCCCCTTCCGTTTTATAAAGCGAATTTTAAGATCGATACATAAATTGCCCATGGTGGATTCTGAGTGAGCCATTTCTGTGTCCCGTAAAATTATTTTCACGGCAAATTGAATAATGCAGTACCAATTTTTGATATATTTCGCTGAAAACGTGTTTTCCTATTCCTTAGTCACTTCTTGTTGTATCAAGGAACAGAACAAGCATTTTTTCTTTTGTTTAAAGCAAAATGATTATTCAAAAATACTACTGCGTGTAAGTTTGCAGGGAAAATAATTTTACAGGGAACAGGAGACGGCGACGGAGAGTTGAAGTTCCGATTCTGAACTTTAATTTTTTTTAAACGAAAGGAGAAATGCTTGCTCTTTTTGTGTGTTGATATAGTAACTAAGCAATGGCAAACCAAGCATTTTCAGAGGAATTGAACTTTAAAAAGCGACAAGGCCGTTTAGATGGTAAAACCAAATATGGGAAATCCGTGTTTCTCACGAAAACAGAGACCACGGATTGAAAACAGTCAAATCTGCAACCACATTGGCTCTCAACAAAATCATAAAGAAAATCTGAGTTCATAAATATATTCAGAAAATTAGTGTACCGCAGTTATCTAAGCGTTGGCTTATGACCATTCTTCCAAGTGGGTCTGGATTCGAATCCCAGTGAGGCATGGATATTGTGTTTGTCTTACGGTACTGGTTTTCTCCCTTCCTTGGAACCAGTGGCCCTAAATTCCGGGCGGGCGACTGCTTGTAGCCCATTGTGTTGCTCACGATTGTCTTCAAACCCTCAACCGAAAAAGAAGAAAGAAAATCAGTGTGTCGCCCCGGTGGCGCAGTGGTCTAAGGCGTTGGCCTCTGATCATTCGTCCGTAAGGGGTCCGGGTTCGAATCCCGGTCAGGCATGGATGTTGTGTTTGTCTTACGGCACTGGCTCTCTCCCTTCCCTGGAACCAGTGACCCTAAATTAGGGACGGGCGACAGCTTATAGCCCATTGAGTTGCTCACGGTGGTAGTTAAACCTCCAATCAAAAAAAAAAATTAGTGTTTCGAAATATATTAGTAAAATTAGTGTTTCTTATAGGTAATTCAAAAAACTGGTAGTTATAATAAAAAAATGGAAAGGCATGCTATTTTTTAAAATAATGCAGCCGTATAGACCTACATATAAAAAACCTTTTGACATGAAATGTAACAAGATTTCTTGGGAAGTTTTTCAGTTGGTTTGAATTGATTTCAAATGTTATTTGCATACCTATTATTGATTTATAGATTAATTTTTTACAGTAGATGTTGCCAAATTTTTAAAAGGTTGTAACTGTTGATTTGTGTTGCAGTTTTTGATTTTGAAAGGTTAACAGATATTATATACAGTGGCGCACTCAGTGGGGATAAGAGGTGGGGTAGCCCAAGAGCCCGGGCCCTTACCATGAGGTACCACTTGGTCCCTCGTTCGTGTTATTGGTTGCTTATTTTAATATATGTTTGTATATGTTTTTAAATATATACGTACCTCGTATTTTACGAATAATTGGAAACGCACTATAATATGGCAGAGCTATTTTTATCGCTTCCCAGTATTTTGAAATATGTTTTCTCCGGGGTATTTGTATTTGCATCTTCGATGTTTTTGGCCACCCCCTTATTGAAATCCCGAGAGCGCCATTGATGGTATACCTAACACTAATTTAGATCATAATTTTTTTAGCAAAAGGCTGCAATAGTGATGACAGAGAAAGGGAATTTTTGAGCATTTTAGACGCTGCAGCATGCAATGTCTTTAGTATTTGCTATTCGCTTTCAGCCATGTTTTCCCTCAGCGTTTGCGGAAGGCATTCACACAGTTGAGACTACATGGCCCTGTCAAGTCAAACCTTTCCTCCTATTGGCTGCATATAGCACGTGACATCTGATCATTCAGCTGAAAAGTTTTTGGTCTGATTACAATTTATAGCTATCAATGTTCAGTGTGCCTCTGCATTAAAAACAAAGAAACTCTGATTTATTTACCAACCAAAAATATTACTTTAAGGGTCAAACTTTAAATCAATATATACACCTAGGTAGATATGAAAGACATGTCTGAACTAGTAGCAGATGTTCACGTAAACAAATAAGAAACACCAGTTCCTATTGCAATTAGACACGAATATTTCTGATTAATAAATTGATTAATTGTTTCAAAATGAAATGTATATATAGATATCACCATCATCATCCTCATCATTGTCAATCATTATCATTCCGCTGCTGCATGAAGGTCTCCCCAAGTTTCTTCCACAGCTGTGTGCTCCATGTCTCTTCCGTGTCACTCCAGCATGCTTTGGAATTTCATCCACCGATTTCTCACGTGGTCTTTTGGGTCTTTTTCTGGCCTTTAGTTTAAAATTTAGGTTGTCCATCGGTGGTCCGTACTTCTGGCAATATGTCTAGCCCATTGCTCGTTCTTGACAGACGTTGTGTTGGTGGCTCCTACCTTTTATGCATTCTAGTGTGATATACCTCGTTCGCACTCACCTGTTGCGTTCCCCGCATGTTTAAATGTACTGTATATGTTTTGAGTTACTTTTCTAGTGATATCGTCCTTGTATTTATACATATTCCTCCGTTTACATATCATTAACTTGTTTGTTTACGTTTGGAAGCTGCCAACATCCTTATCATCTCTGGGCGTGGAGGATGCACGTCACGTCGCACGCCCATAGAAGCTGACGCACTCTGGTCCTCAGATGTGTCTGCTCAGGTGCCTTACCAGCTTCCTGGTCCTCCTTCTCCGGTGCCTTCACTGGACCTGGATGTGTCTCCTTCTTTTGCCTGGGTTCTTCTGCGACTACTGCCTTGCTTCTGCCTGTGCTCCTCTTCCCTCACTGCCTTGTGTACCAGCCGGCTCAACACAGCAGACTTCTCTTCCGAGGATGTCATTTTTTATTAGAGGTTTAACGACCACCGTGAGCAACTCATTGGGCTATAAGCAGTCGCCCGTCTCTAATTTAGGGTCACTGGTTCCAGGGAAGGAAGAGTGCTAGTGTAAGACAAACACAAAACCAATCTATGTCACACCGGAATTCTAACCCAGACCTATCGCGTGCGAATGATCAGAAGCCATTGCCAAACTGGATAGGGCCGCCCCGGTAGCGCATTGATCTAAGCGTTGGCTTGTGAAAATTCCTTCGAGATGGGCCCGGGTTCGAATCACGTGAGGCATGGATGTTGTTTGTCTTCTCTCTCTCCCTTTCCTGGAATCAGTGACCCTAAATTAGGGACAGACGACTGCTCATGGGACATCGAGTTACTCACGGTGGTCTTTAAATCTCCAAGCAATAAAAAAAAAGTGGATGGGTGTGTATACATTGTCTATAAAAATGAGCTCAGCAGTCATGCAGTGATCCTCTCATACTAAATATCCTGAATCATAATAACAAGAATTGCAAAAAAGTTTCTTTACACCAAGACACTGTTGCCACCAGTCTGTACCACTCTACGTGAGTTTAAGGCTGCAGGATGTCATTTGCATCCACAGTGCAGCGAGGCGCTGCTTCTCCGTCAGCTTCTTCTCACCCTGATGGTTTCTTTCACTCAACACATATGCTGGTATCCAAATACAAGGCGAAGGTAACGACTGATGAAAATTCGCAGTTTGGCCATGAGTTCCATAATCTTCTGGATGGAGGTGTGTTCTTTCATTCCTTACCGAATACTCCTTTGCCGTGCTATATAGAGACTGTATCGGGTCATGTGTTGTCTGCGTTTATTACCAGAATCTCGTATCTCAACGCAGTTCCAGCGCAAAGAGGATGCCGAATTTTTTTCTTTTTTTTTTCCTTTTTTTTTTTTTGTGACACGGACTTTCGTTCAGAACAAATCGTCTTAACCCTACGTCTATTTCCAAGCGTCAGGTAAACATTTTTTTTTATTTGAGGTTTAACGACCACAGTGAGCAACTTAATGGGGCTATAAGCAGTCGCCCGTCCCTAATTTTGGATCACTGGTTCCAGGGAAGAGAAAGAGCCAGTGCCGTAAGACAAACACAACATCCATACCTCACCGGGATTCGAACCCGGACCCCTTTCGGACGAATGATCAGAGGCCATCGCTTAGACCACTGCGCCACCGGGGCGGCCAGGTAAACATCACGTTCTATCCTGTTCGACAGGAAGTGCCTGATACTGCGCTTCCTCTCCTTGTCAATCATGTTTGTAAAATTGTTGGGAAGGTTAGTCGCCTTTCTGACGCTCCACGGGAAACTCGATTTGCACATGCTACAGGACTTCGCCGGCAGTTATTGGTCGTCTTTCCCACTGAGAAAGCCTTGGCGGATTGCCCGAAATAGGCTACTGTTGAAATTGGTTCACGCACGTACAGTTTCAAGGTTTTCACCACTTACTATTCTACTCACTGTCTTACACGGGATCACACCACTGCCTCCTGTGTGCGCATACGCCGTGGTTTTTCTTCCAGCTCGCATCCCAATGCTTATCATACTGGTCCTCCTACTATCCTCTTATCAAGTGTTTTGCTTGACGCGACTTCTCCTTCTCTCCATCAGACGCACCTTCCAGCCAAGGATCATGATCCCTTTCCTCCTCTTCCGCACCGCACGGTAGTGCATCCTCCTTCTGGGTTAGCACAGATGTCTTCCACTACGGATGTGTCTCCGGCGGAGTGTTGCGACTCGGATGTGTTTCCGGCGGAGTGTTGCGACTCGGATGTGTCGAGTGGTGCTTCGGTACTCCGACCGAATGGCTCTCCTGCGTGTCGCATATCGGATCTTCAACTACGACCATGTCTTTTGTTCCCGTGTCACCGCATCATCCTGCAGCTTCGGATGATGTTCCAGTGTCCGCCGATGATGGTCGGGTATACACTGATTCCTCGGCGCAACTTCTGTTCTCGTCTCCCGTTTCGGGTTTTCTCCCAGATCCGCCAATGGATTCATCCGCCTCAACTTTGTCTTTGAAACGGACTGAAACTTTCAAAGGATCCGTGAATGAAAAAAAGTAAAACATCTTTCTGTTACTCTTTCCGTGGCCTTATCTAGTGTTCCCGATGTTTCCTGTTTAGATGTTTCTCCGCTTGATGACTCCTCGAACAGTATGCATCTCCGTTCTGGTCCTGTCAATCCTCTCTCAGATGATGAGGTTATACTTGCCATTGATAAGTTTCTTCTAGTTCCTGGACCACTGTCCAGACAGCAACTCTTGCGCCTCTTACAATCTGCTCGTACGGTTGTCTGTACTGAAGAATTTCTCCACTCACCTGACCTTGATCTGGGTGCAGCGGTGCTGCAGTTTGAAGCTTATGTGTGATATTTCAAATC
This sequence comes from Macrothele yani, assembly GCA_039090855.1. Taxonomy (NCBI): domain Eukaryota; kingdom Metazoa; phylum Arthropoda; class Arachnida; order Araneae; family Macrothelidae; genus Macrothele; species Macrothele yani. Next base: position 70,001,101 of record CM077029.1, read on the forward strand.
TCTGAGTGTCACAGATCCTAGGTACCAGGTTTTCATGAGACGCTATACACTCTCCGTCTCTCCTCCTTCAAAGACCTCGCTGAGAAACAATTTTTTGATGCCTTACTTCCTCAAGCCGATGAACTTTAGCGCTCCTTCCTAACCCAAAACTTTTCGTTCTCTCCGTCGACGTTTTCCAGCTTGTGGTCGCCTGGAATTTTCTTTTTCGTACTTATGTGCTGTTCCCTTCATGTTATCACTCTCGCATTGCAATGTTGTTTCCTGATTTTGTTATTGTGCCTTGTGTTTTTTACGCTTTCCAACCGCAGGTTGAAGAAGCGTATATGCTCCAGCTTTGTCCGTCCGTCCGCACGATAACTCACGTGAAAATGGCTCGATTTCAACGAAATTTTAGTATGTGGTAGGGGACCACCTGGGGATGAACCCTATTGAAAATGGGCGAAGCAGGGTCAAAGGTCAGGACATAATAGCGGGATCCATTCCATTGCTCTTATGCGTCATAACTTGCGTAAAAATAGTTCGATTTGGATGAAATTTTAGTATGTTGGTAGGGAACCACCTGGGCATGAGTCCTATTAAAATGAGCGGAATGGGGTCAAAGGCCAGGACATAAAAGCGGGATCCATTCCATTGCCTTTATGCGTCACAACATGCGTAAATATGGTTCGATTTCAATGAAATTTTAGTATGTGGTAGGGAACCACCTGGGCACGAACCCTATTGAAAACAGGCGAAATGGGGTTAAAGGTCAGGCAGGGCATAAGAGCAGGATATATTGCATTGCCCTTATGCGCCATAACTTGCGTAAAAATGGTTCGATTTCGATGAAAGTTTAGTATGTGGTAGGTAATCACTGGAGACAAACCCTATTGAAAATGGGCGAAATGGGGGTCAAAGGTCAGGACACTGTAGTGGGATCCATTCCATTGCCCTTGTGCATCATAACTTACCTAAAATGCTTAGATTGCGACAAAACTTTATCATGTTGTTCCGGAGGTATAGTGAACCGGTTCTGTTGAATATCATCAAAATGGGGTCAAAGGTCATGACACAGGGGCGAGATTTATTCCAGAGCCATTATCCACATAACTGGAATAATAATTTCTGGTATGTTGGAAAGCGTATCATAATCAATGCACTGCATGATTTTACTAACTTGTTCTTTTGCTCTCATTGTATGTCCTTGATGTACTAGTGTTTTCCTCCGTCACGGTTTATATTAGTGCTAGACTTGTTAACTTTGTTCGCTTAATGTAGTTGGTGTATTCCTGCACTGTGCCTTGCATTTTGACCGTCGTTATGTTCCACTCGGTTGGTGTTTTATGATACTCTTGTACATTTGCTCTTAATGTAGTAGCTGTGTTACATCGTGTCGAATGACATGCCGTTATGCTATTCCTTGTTTGTGTGCATCGTATTTTTACAATATGTGCACATTGATGTTTAGCCGGCATTGCCTCACACTCTCGGCTCCCTGATATTATGGTCCAACCCCTTATTTGTTTATCTTTCACGCTGAGCTGTTTTCTAACGTTGGTGTTATCCAATTTATTCCGCCTCTGTTGATACCGATGTCACTGCTCTGTGGTAATGTGCTCTTTATGTTTGCTCTTCAGTTTGTGTTACATTGTGGATATACCTGTATTTCTCTCTTTGTCTCTTTATACTATCTGTACTGCAATCTTCAGCGACATCTCCAAAGTTTGTAATCCCATTACAGCAATAAACTAGGTACCACTTTTGTACCCACAGTTACCAAAATCCAAAAAACATTGTAATTTCAGGAATTTTCCTTTGATCATGATGTCTTGCACTGTTGTCATTTTCCTCACCAGCGAGTTCCTCTTCTTATCTTTGCTGGTTACACTAAGTATGCATCTCTCCATGCTGCTTTCAGTTGTCTGCAGTTTTTGTATGTCTTTTTTACGCTTTCCAACCGTAGGTAGAAGAAGCGTATGTGCTCCAGCTTTTTCCGTCCGTCCGTCTGTCGGCACGATAACTCACGTAAAAATGTTTCGATTTCGATGAAATTTTAGTATGTGGTAGGGGATCCCCTGGGGACAAACCCTATTGAAAATGGGGAAATGGGGTCAAAGGTCAGGACATAGGAGCGGAATCACTTCCATCGTCATTATGCATCATAACTTACGTAAAAATGCTTCGATTTGAATGAAATGTTAGTATGTTGTAGGGGCCTGCCTGGGGACGAATCCTATTGAAAATGGGCGAAATGGGGTCAAAGGTTATGACACAGGAGCGGGATCTATTACATAGCCCTTATGCATCATAACTTACGTAAAAATGCTTCTATTTCGACAAAACTTTATCATGTTATTTCGGAGGTATACTGAACTGGTTCTGTTGAATATCATCGAAATGGAATCAAAGGTCAGGGCACAGGAGCGAGATTTATTCCACAGCCATTATCCTCATAACTTGAGTAATAACTTCAGTAATGATTTCTGGTATGTTGGAAAGCGTATTATAATCAATGCATTGCAGGATTTTACTAACTTGTTTAGTTAAAATCCAAGTCTCTGATCCGTACTTAAGAAATGGAAGGATGCATTGATTTAACACTTTTCTTTTAAGACATAATGTCATACTGCTCTTAAAATGTGTACTGTTTCTTCCAAAAGCTCTCCATCCAAATTTTATACGCCGATTAATTTCTTCATCAATGTGACCCTCACTTGATATCTGCTGCCTAAGATAAATGTAGGTATCGGTTATCTCCAGCTTTCCCCCATCAATCAGCAAATCTTCATTTCTTATTAAAGCATTCTACGTTAGTTCTTCGTCTTCTTAAAGTTCATTTTTAATCCGACTTCTTTACTCTTGACTGTAAGTTCTTGGATCATACTCTGCATCTCTGAAGAGGCAGTTGCAATTCATCAGCAAAACGAAGTTGAGTTCAATTATCTCCATTAATCCTGAACCCTTTGTTTTCGCAATTCAATGATTGAAAGCCATTTTGCAATGTGGCATTGAGGAGTTTGGGAGATTTGGTGTTACTTTGTCTCACTCCCTTTCCAATTTTTATTGGTACTGTATCCGCAAATAGCCTAACCTTCGCACTTGCATTTCCATAGATTTTATTAATAATGCTAATGTAATATCTAGTATATCTTTAATACCACAGGATTTAAAAGCCATTGTTACTGCTGATGGTTTCACGGAATCAAAAGCCTTTTCATAATCAATAAAAGCCATAATAATGGGAGTTTATATTCCTTCGCTCTTCCAATTAGTTCTCTCAGTACACAGGTGTGATCTATAGTGCTGTAGGTACTCATGAATCCAACTTGTTATCTTAATTGAGCCATGTCCAATGTTACTTTCAACCAATGTGAAACAACCAAGTGAAGATTTTATAAACCACTGATAGGAGGCTATTAGGCCTGTAGTTCCTGAGATCCTCCACGTCACTTTTTTCATGTAAAAGGATCACTGTAGCATAAAAAAAATCAAGAAATGATATTGCCAGAATATATATATATATATCATCATTATCATTGTCAACCATTATCAATCCACTGCTGGAAGAAGGTCTCCCCAAGTTTCCTCCACAACGGTCTGTCTTGTGCCAGTCTCCTCCAAGTCACACCTGCATACTTTCGAATTTCATCCACCCATCTCCCATGTGGTCTTCTTCTGGGTCTTTTCCTGTCCCTTGGAATCCAATCTAAAATTTCGGCTGTCCATCGATGGTATGTCCTTCTGGCAGTATGTCCAGCCCATTGCCATTTCAGGGATTTAACTCTGATCATGATGTCTTTCACTCTTGTCATTTTTCGGATCCACGAGTTCCTCTTCTTATCTCTCCTGGTTACACCAAGTATGCACCTCTCCATGCTTCTTTGAGTTGTCTGCAGCCTTTGTATGTCTCTTTTAGTTAAGGTCCACGTCTCTGCACCATACGTAAGCACTGGAAGGATGCATTGATCAAACACTTTTCTTTTAAGACATAATGGCATATTGCTCTTGAAAATTATGCTGTTTCTTCCAAAAGCTCTCCAGGCAAGTTTTGTACGCTGATTAATTTATTCATCAATGTGACCCTCACTTGATATCTGCTGTCCAAGATAAACGTATGTGTCTGTTATCTCCAGCTTTTCTCCATCAATCGATAAATATTCATTTCTTGTAAAAGCATTGAACATCACTTTTGTCTTCTGAAAGTTAATTTTTAATCCCACTTCTTTACTCTTGTCAGCAAGTTCCCGGATCATACTCTGCAGCTCTGATGGGCTAGTTGCAAAAATGACTACGTCATCAGCAAAACGAAGGTGGGTTAGATAATCTCCATTAATCTTTATCCCCTTGTTTTCCCAGCTCAGTGACTGAAAAACACCCTCCAATGTGGCATTAAAGAGCTTCGGAGATATGGTGTCACCTTGTCTCACTCCCTTTCCAATTTTTATGTGTGTTGTATTTTCAAACAGCCTAATCTTTGCACTTGCATTTTCATAGATGTTATTAATAATATTAATGTATGCATCTTCAATACCGCAGGTTTTCAGAGCCATTGTAACTGCTGATGGTTTCACCGAATCAAAGGCTTTTTCATAATCGATAAAAGCCATGCACAATGGAAGTTCATATTCCCTCGCTCTTTCAATTAGTTCTCTCAGCACATGGATATGATCTATTGTGCTGTAGCCACTCCTGAATCCAGCTTGTTCTCTCGGTTGAGCCATGTCCAGTGTTACCTTCAAGCGGTGAGAAAGAACTTTAGTGAAGATTTTATAAACTACTGATAGGAGGCTGATAGGTCTGTAGTTTCCGAGATGCTCAATGTCACCTTTCTTATGTAGCAGGATCATTGTAGCGGTGTTCCAATCCTCAGGAATCTTTCCTTCATTAAGGCATCGAGTGAAAATTTGGGCGAGTACTGTTTCGATTTCTCCACTTGCTTCTTGTATGATGTCTACAGTAATTCCATCTTCTCCTGGAGCTTTTCCCCGCTTCATGTTCTTGATTGCATGTGCAACTTCTGCTGGAAGGACTGGAGGAACTCTGGTACTGGTATCTTTCATGATGTCTGGAGTGCATGTATCATCCCTTTCATATAATTTGGAGTAGAAATCTTTCACTCTTGTCAAAATGTCGCCTCTATTTCTTGTTACAGAACCATCTTCTTTTCTCAGTGCCATAATCTGTTTTCTTCCCTTACTGAGATGTCCCTTTGCTATCTTTAGGCTTTGGTTGTTTTCAATTGCTTTCCTCACTAGTTCACAGTTGAATTTTCTTACGTCTTCAGTGATACTTTTTCGTACTGTCTTGCATAGCTCTATATATTCCACTTTGGAAGTCACATCTTCTTTAGTTGTCCTCATCTCTCTTCTTTTTCGCATCAACATTTTCGTTTTTCCTGATAATTTATTTACATGCAACTTGTTCTTAGACCCAGCTAATTTTGTTGCTGTTTCCATAAGAGCTTTGGTTACTTTTCTGTTAACTTCAGAGATGTCCACTTCTTCCGATGTCAGGCCTTCTAAAGCAGAGAACCTGTTCTTCAGTTCCAACTTGAAGGTATTATGGTGTTTTTTAAGGTTGGTTATGTCAATAGATTTTGTTTGTCTTATGAGCTTGCCACGTTCAAGTTTAGTGTTGAGGTGCATCTTACATCTCACCAATCTATGGTCACTACCTGTGTTGAACTTGTTTAGCACACTGCAGTCTTCTATGACGAATTTTTTGTTACACATAATAAAATCAATTTCACTTGTCGTCCCATTTGGATGTCTCCATGTCCATTTCCTGTGTGGCTTTTTCTTGAAGAAGGAGTTCAAGATGAAAAACCCTTCTGCCTCTGCAAACTCAACGAGAGTATTTCCACGCTGGTTTCTGTTGCCGTGACCGAATTTACCTACTGAAGTTTCATTCTGTTTCCGTTGCCCTATTTTTGCATTGAAATCTCCCATAATTATTTTCAAGTGCTGCTTACCTTTATTATTTAGATGACAAATTTCCTCATAAAATTCTTCAATTTCTTCTTCAGGATGACTTGTGGTGGGTGCATAAGTTTAAATAGTATATTCTGGCAATATCTTGACAATAACCATTGTCTATCATATTGCCAGAAGGACGGACCACCGATAGACAACCGAAATTTCAGACTGGATTCTGAGGAACAGGGAAAGACCCAGAAGAAGACCACTTAGAAGATGGGTGGATGTAATTCGAAAGCATGCGGGAGTGTCATTGTAAGAACGGATTAAGGATGTTAATTCCTTTCAAGGATAAACATTATGTGGGGTTTTTTTGACGAAAGAAGCATCGCAAGTTCTCAAAATGGCGACAGAAAGTTCACAAATATGTTTAAACATTTTTGGTGTGAAGTCGAGCTGTATAACAAAAGACTTCTCACGCCTTTTCACGCCTTCTCACGCCTTCTCACGCCTTAGAAAAGGCGAAGCCTTTTTCTACGAACTGAGAGTATCGTCAAGGACACTGTGACTTACACAGATACATTGTTCATTTCGACCGGGCGCCTACAAGTCTGATATGCGGACATACTCTTTTGTATCATTATAACAATGTGTATTGTATTGCTACGGATGTACTACGGCGGTAGGATTGCTTTCTTGGAAGAAGGCACTCACGAATGAATGGCCCGAGGATAAGCGAGAACGCGCAAAGTAGAATTAAAGGTCCAGTAGCCAGACACCCAGAAAACGCCAAGGGGTGGGACAGGTGAAGGGAGCGAGAGATGACCCACGTGACCAGAGAGGAGAGCAGCATGAACCAGTCAGTGGAGGTCAAAGTCAGCGCCATCGCCCTTGAAACAGGTGCAACGTGAAGGGGGAGGCGAAGAGGTCACTCCGAAAGGATCTGTTTGTCAGTCTGTCTTCGGAAAGCGGAGGGGATAGTTCTCCGATAGAAAGGTCGCGCGACGCGTTCGCCTTGATTGTGCGGTGGACTCCCGAAGTCTACAGGAAGCGAGCGAGCACCTATCCTGGAAGAGATAGGTAGCCGCTTCCGAAGGAATCAGCCCGTGTCAGGGATTCCGGTAGAGTAGTTGATGTTATACTACTGAATTACGGGCTTAGTACAGTCTACTGAAACATCGATTAGAGAAGGATAGCTAGAAGACTGTTCCTTAAGCGTCGACGAGATACAGGTCTACCTAGTGTCAAGAAGACTCTAAGTTAGGAATTCAACGCAGAGTGAGATTTCTGCAAAATTCGAGCATCTTAGCTTGCGCGTTCTACGATCCTTGCCAGGTCCAGTCATACTGAGGCCTAACGTCCAAGAGCGAGTAATCCGCCGCCGTCAAAATTCTAATTGATGCGGAAATAAATGTTTTGTATGTGTTTTAACCAAGAGTTCTCTTCAAATTATTATTTCTGAAGTTGAATATATTTCCGTATGATCGGCTGTTGTCGCTCCGCCTTCCCGGTTCACTGATTTACACATTAAAGTGGGGGAAGCTTCCTTTGTTCGCTCGAACAGTGTGAGGAGGAGAGAGTGTTTCAGGGAAACATACACACGTCTCTGTTTGTTGTGAGAGCCTACGTAGCGCGCCTTAAGTAGGAGGCAGCGCTAGTTCACGTGACGACACGTTCGCTCTTACAGCAAGGCAAGAGATAAATATGGCGCAGTCATCGGCAGGATATAGAACAAACGAACTTTGAGGAGAGAGACAGGCTGAGGAAAAATTCGGTTAGGTAGGCAAGAGAAAGATCACGGTACCCACAGGTGAAAGAGAAGGTACCGACAGAACTTTATCCGACGACGGACGACTAGAGGGGGTCCGTAACTAGGACGCTTCTCGCACGCTGCGGCGGACGAGAGATCCAGCGCATCGAAGGAGACCTACGACCCAAACGGCGAGAGAGCGGATACAGTGAGGAGAGCTCGTAACCAGAGTGCCTCACGGTGCTACAGGACGCAATTGGTGAAGGTAGACGACGAGAGAGTGGATACAGTGAGGAGAGCTCATAACCAGAGTCCCTCACGGTGCTACAGGACTGAATTGTGAATCGAAAAAAAAAAAAAAAGAAAAGAAATCAAGCCAAAGCGAAGTGGCCGGCCATCACAAGACACAAAATGAAGCAGAAGGAAGCTCGAATCGCTTCGGCGGGTACGTACCACTTTGGAACCGCAATTTTATTTCCGGGGCACTACCTGTAGTAATTTAGCCACCTAAAGCTAGTAGAATTTGCGTTTAGGGTGCGATCAGTTAGAGACTATAGGGTCAAAGAAATTATCAATTGTCAAAGTGTATTTATGTGTAAAAATTGAGGTTATTATTTAAGTTAGGGATTTTATTGTGTCTTATTATTATATGTGGAAACAAGCATGTAGGAGTGAATAGGCAAACCAGTTTGAGAGCATAGGCTGATATCGAAAATTTGATTGTATTTTTATATGTATATTGATTTTATGAGTATTATATTTCAATATTGCATGAAATATGGATGAGCTTTTGGGCGGGCAAAAGAGTAGGAGTACGAAGGACAGAGTGTAGAGGGAAGTGAAGGAGAAAGTGATAAAGAAATAAATAACAGCTCAGATTCTAACCAAGAGGTACAGATCAACCAAAGAAAGATGGAAGGGGATACCGCTAGATTGGAAATGGAATTTAAATTTCGTATGCTAGAATTGCAGGAACAGAAAGTAGAAAGTGAATGGCAGGACAAGCAAGCGGAGAGGGAGCTGAGAAAAATCGAGCTAGAAGCCGAACGGGCGGAGAGGATGCTTCAGCTGCGATTGACAGATAGAAAGGGAGAAAGGAACTTTGAGCTGAATAAGGTACAGTTATCCTCAGAAAGTCCGGCTCCGGCGAAGAAAGGGAACGATCAGGGGCGCCTAGCCGATTACATGAGAATAATAGAGAGGACAATTCCAAAGAGTCCCTCTAAGCCCGAGGAAATCCTAGATTTCTTCGATTCCATAGAGAGGGCCTTTCTATTACATGCTGCTCCAGAAGAGATGCAGGGACGGTTAGTCGTGGCTTTATTTAACGCCGAATGCGTGAACCACTTGTTCAGACGACTAACCCTGGAGCAGTATGACTGCTAGAGCACCGTCAAGGAAGCTATTTTGGCGGAGTGCCACTTGACCCCCGATATCTATCTCAAACAGTTTGAGACAATGAAACGGAATAAAGGGGAAAGCTTCCAGCAGTTAACAGGTCGTATTGGACGAGCGCTCCAATACTACGTGGAGAAGAGCGGAGTATCTGTATTCCAGCAGTTAATGAACTTATTAATTTGTGAAAAATTCAAGGGTTTGCTTTCTCCAAGTTTGAAAACTTATCTGCTGCAGAGGGGCGCCGTAGGGAAATTGGTTCCGACGAGCGAACTGGGAGAGTTATGTGACCCGTATGAGACACATGTGGAAGTGATGGAATTGGGAGAAGGTACACCAAAAAACAATTATGCGGCGAGCTCTAACTTTAAGGGAGGTCCGTATAATGCAGGAGGGACAAACCAGATAAGGAAGGAAAATTCACCTAATAACGGGCTATCCCAGAAAGGAAAATTCCCAGCGACCGGATCAGGGTTCCAAAATAGGGGAGAGGGGTTTTTTTTTTTTTTTTTTGATTGGAGGTTTAACGACCACCGTGAGCAACTCAATGGGCTATAAGCAGTCGCCCGTCCCTAATTTATTGTCACTAGTTCCAGAGAAGGGAAAGAACCAGAGCCGTAAGACAAACACAACATCCATGCCTCACCGGGATTCGAACCCAGGACCCCTTTCGGACGAATGATCAGAGGCCATCGCCTTAGACCACTGCGCCACCGGGGCGGCAGGAGATGGGTTAATCGACCTCCAGGAACCACAATTGATCAGGGTGTGATCTGTTTTCTTTGCGGGAAGGCGGGGCACCGACGCGTGAACTGCCAGTTGAGAGGTACTACGGGGCAAGATAACAAGGGATCCCCAGGCAATTGGAGAAACGATGGAAAAAAGAAAGTAGGTAGGGTAGCGAATAGAGAGAAGAGAAGGGAAGTAACTGAAGGAATGGACGTAAAGACGAAACCCGAAGAGGACCCCAGGAAGTTAAAGGCAAAAATGGGAAGGATACGGGGATCCCGGAGTAGCCAAGGCGAGATTATGGAGATACCTGTCGGAGGATATTTCAAGATAGAAACAGCGAAAGGAATTCGGGCCGGAATAATCGTAGACAGCGGGGCCGAATTTTGTTGTGTAAAAGAGGGTAAGCTAGGGGAAGAAGATAAGGAGGAGATCGGGGGGGGGGTTCGACGGGAGGACTGCCAACTTTCCCGTAAAACAACTACAAGTTAGGTTAATAGACCCAGATTTGGAAAAGGCCGGGAAAGAGATAATGGGTATGACAGAAATAATTTGTGCTATCGTACCCCAGCTGAGTAACGATGCGTTAATTACGCCGTTAGATTATGCAAAGATGAAGGAAACTAGGCAAGTGAGTCTAGAGGGGTTAGTTTCAACCCAGGGGGCGTTTACCATTTCAGGGGAGAAGGACGACGAAAGTGATTTACGGGAATAGATCTAGACGAAGCCCAGGATGTTTGATTCGCGAGGGGAGAGCGAGAGAAGCAAGCATCGGAAGAGCCGTTGTCGCCCCAGGTGTCAGGGAGCGAGGTTACTGAGATAGGCGGGGCATCCGCGGAGCACGCGGCAGGCACCCAATCAGGTCCAGAGACAGAAATTTTGCAGTCGACGGAGAGCGAGGCCAGCCCTAGTCGAGATAGGATTCCCATAGACGGGGAGGCTCATAGCTCAGACTACGTAGTTTTCAAGGACCAGCAAACACGCGACGAGACGCTGAAAGAAGCCTTCACCCAAGCCATAGAAGGGAAGGGAGGATTTCTTTTGGAAGATGGGCTACTACATCACCGAGAGAAGGTGTTAGGACAAACAATCAATCAGCTAGTAGTGTCGGACTGTAGGAGGGGAGAAGTAATGAGGTTGGCGCACGACTCAGGGGTTTCGACTCATTTAGGCCACGAAGAGAGCTTAGAGCGTATCCGTCACTCGTTTCATTGGCCATCCGTCGAGAAAGACGTTAGGAGATATTGTGATGACTGCCAAGCTTGCCAACTTAGGAGGCCAGTCACACGGAACGACCGAGTACCCATAACCCCAGTTAGGAGGCCAGCGTTACCCGTTCAGGAGGTAAAAGAAGAAATTGTGGGACCCATAAGGAGAACCGCGTCGGCCACCCAATACCTTCATGAGTGGGAGGAGAAGGTAGAGAAGATGACACAGCAGGCAGGGGAAGTAGACGAGGATCAACCGCGACGGTACGCCTCGTGCTATAAACGACGGCGGAGGCCGAAATCCTTCGAAGTAGGTGACCAAGTCACAGCACTTACCCCGACTCTAAGAATGAAATTGATGTAAGATGGACGGGTCCGGCATTTATTTTAGAGAAGCGAGGGAGCGATAGCTACGTCATCGATTTGGGTCTGGGACACGAGCGCCACGTGCACGTAGGAGAACTGAGGGAGTACAGGCCCAGGATCGACGTCGTAAGGGGCATCTTCGAATCGGACGAGGATTTAGGGGATATGCAAGAAGTGCCAACGAGGAGAACGGAGGAAGAGTGGGCGTTCCCGACGGACGCACGAGTAGGATGCCTAACGATAACATGGGAGCCATTACAGGAGCGACCGGAGGTAGCAAGTAATAGGGACAAATTTTTCTCCGGAGAAGTAAGAGTTGCTACCGGAGAGGAGCATATAATTACCGTTAAGTCGGGAGGTTTATTGCGTATGCGACATTTGAGATGAGGGATAAGGAGCCTGGAGGAAGCCGGGTTCACGGGCAACTTGAAAAAATGTTGTTTCGCCCTGGAGAGCGTGCATTATTTAGGACATGTAGTAGGGTTCGGGGGCTACCAGCCAGATCCAGAGAAACTCCAGGCAGTACGAGATTCGGAACCACCCAAGACGAAAAGAGAGGTACAGAGCTTTCTCGGACTGTGTAGCTACTATAGAGATTATGTGCCTAAATTTGCAGAGATAGCTAAACCGTTGAGCGATCTGACCGGAAAGAAGGCGTCAGAGGAGGTTGTTTGGACATCAGAACTGGAGGAGGCGTTTACCGTTCTGAAGGGGCTATTATTTACGGCACCCGTAATGTTTACCCCAGACTTTAATAAGCCATTCGTATTGCACACGGACGCCAGCGCCTACGCAGTAGCGTGTTGTTTGGGGCAAAGAGATGAGAGGGGAAAGGTCCGACCAGTAGCGTACGCCAGTAAAAAGCTTACTAGCACACAGGGACGCTGGGCGGCGAGCCATAAGGAAGCCTACGTGATAGTGTGGGCGTTACAGAAGTTTGAGGGGTGGATCTTCGGACACCAGATCGAGATTATGTCTGACCATAACCCTCTAACGTATTTGCCCAGCGCGGCTTCACAGAGTTCCAAGCTACAGAGGTGGAACTTAGCCATAGCCCAATTCAATTTAACCATATCGCACATCGCAGGGAAATTAATTCCCTATGCAGACGCCCTATCGCGATTGGCTATTAGGCAAGAAGGAGGAAGGCTTCGCACCCTAGGAAACTAAAATTGGGAGGAATCAACACTCAGGTAGTAACCCAGTGAGGCTCTTTGGTGGTACTGCCTAGTGCATGTATGTATATATGTGTGTCACAAAAGAAGCTTGTGGGCGTGTCTAATTAAAGAAACGCCGAAGAGGTCACCGAGCGAACTTTGTTCATGAGGTTTAAGACTCTACATGTAAAATATGACATCCCACATGTTTCGTCTCAGAAGTAGGGGCCTGTAAGAACAGACACATTAACGATATTAATTCATTTCAAGGATAAACATTATGTGTTTTTTTTGACGAAAGAAACATCGCAAGTTCCCAAAATGGCGACAGAAAGTTCGCAAATATGTTTAATCTTTTTTTGTGTAAAGTCGAGCTGTATAACAAAAGACTTCAGGTTCTCACGCCTTAGAAAAGACGAGGTCTTTTTCTACGAACTGAGAGTATCGTCAAGGACACTGTGACTTTCACAGATACATTGTTCATTTCGACCGGGCACCTACAAGTCTGAAATGCAGACATACTCTTTTGTATCATTATAACAATGTGCATTGTATTGCTACGGATGTACTACGGCGGTAGGATTGCTTTCTTGGAAGGAGGCACTCACGAATGAATGGCCTGAGGATAAGCGAGAACGCGCAAAGTAGAATTAAAGGTCCAGTAGCCAGATACCCAGAAAACGCCAAGGGGTGGGACAGGTGAAGGGCGCGAGAGGTGACCCACGTGACCAGAGAGGAGAGCAGCATGAACCGGTCAGTGGAGGTCAAGGTCAGCGCCATCGCCCTTGAAACAGGTGCAGCGTGAAGGGGGAAGGCGAAGAGGTCACTCCAAGAGGATCTGCTCATCAGTCTGTCTTCGGAAAGCGAAGGGGATAGTTCTCCAATAGAAAGGTAGCGTGACGCGTTCGCCTTGATTGTGCGGTGGACTCCTGAAGTCCACGCGAAGCGAGCGAGCATCTATCCTGGAAGAGATAGGTAGCCGCTACCGAAGGAATCAGCCCGTGTCAGGGATTCCGGTAGAGTAGTTGATGTTATACTACTGAATTACGGGCTTAGTACAGTCTACTGAAACATCGATTAGAGAAGGATTGCTAGATGACTGTTCCTTAAAGCGTCGACGAGATATAGGTCTACCTAGTGTCAAGGAGACTAAGTTAGGAATTCAACGCAGAGTGAGATTTCTGCAAAATTCGAGCATCTTAGCTTGCGCGTTCCACGATCCTTGCCAGGTCCAGTCATACTGAGGCCTAACGTCCAAGAGCGAGTAATCCGCCGCCATCAAAATTCTAATTGATGCGGAAATAAATGTTTTGTATGTGTTTTAACCAAGAGTTCTTTCTCTTCAAATTATCATTTCTGAAGGTGAACATATTTCCGTATGATCGGCTGTTGTCGCTCCGCCTCCGCGATTCACAGATTTACATATTAAAGTGGGGGAAGCTTCGTTTGTTCGCTCGAACAGAGTGAGAGAGAGAGAGAGTGTTTCAGGGAAACATACACACGTCTCTGTTTATTGTGAGAGCCTACGTAGCGCGAGCGCCTCGGAGGCGGCGCTAGGTTACGTGACGACACGTTCGCTCTTACAGACATGGAAAAGACTGGCCCAAGACAGGCCGGTGTGGCAGAAACTTGGGTAGACCTTCATTCTCCTTCATTTGGCAGTGGATTGATAATGGTCGACAATGATGGTATACTGTATATACAGGGTGCATAGGAAAGTCCCTTTAGTCTGGTATAACTTGCAAACGGAGAGAGGTACAGTTATGCAAGTGAGATAACGGTATAATAAAGCGATTACGCCCAATCGTATTCAACCAATAGCAGCGTTCCTAGTGGCGAAATGTGGAAGTTAGCCATTGCAAATCGAAAACGAAAAAAAAAAGAGCAAAATTTCCAAAGTTGTAGAGCATCAATTAATTATTACAAATCGACATTTGCTTCTCACAGATAGGATAAAGTGTCACCTGAATACCCTAAAATGTCCGAAATCGATCTGCGAGCGTTTGTGTGAACGTTTGAAGCGAAGAGGCATAGGTATGAGCAAATACACACAATTTATTGCATAAATGCGAACTTTATGTCTATACAGTTTGATGATATTAGACAAAACAAAAACAAAAAAGGCAAACTGGCACACAGTGATAAAAAGTTAAAGTCGAGTATGTTCGAAGAGTTCGCCATTGCCCACGATACACTTTTGTATTCGTGAAAGTAACTCTCCATGCACATTTCTCAGCATGGAAAGTGTTACACTATTGCAAACATTTGTAACACGACGACGTAGATCCAGCAGACGTGTAGGCGCTGTTGCATACACCTGATTTTTTACGTAACTCCAGAAATCCAAGCTCGCCATTCTCACACAGTGTACGTAGATCTAAACTCTTGATCACGGTACATCCTGCTACTTGTTTTTATATCGTAGGTACGGTACAACGTCACAATCTGCATTTGCATGCGGCTACATTTACGAAATGTGAATATGCAGATTCAAATCGTCGTGCATCGATTTCGGACATTGTAGGGTATTCAGACGACAATTTATCTTATCCGTGTGAAACAGGTGTCGTTTTGTACTAATTAATTGATGCTTCACAACTTTGTAATTAGAAATTTTGCTCTGTCTCTTTTCATTTTCGATTTGCAATGGCTAACTTCCGCATTTCGCCACCAGGGGCGCTGCAATGGGTTGCATTCGATCGGGCGTAGTCGCTTTACTATACCGTTATCTTAGTTGCATAACTGTACCTCTCCCGTTCGCACGTTGTTACAGGTTAAAGGGACTTTCCTATGCACCCTGTACACAGGGTGTTCGTAAATTGCTTTGACAAAAGAAGAGGGGTGATGGTACCCATCAAGACGAACAATATTTACAATGAAACCAAGGGTCGCATTCCACTCTGAGTTTAAGGAAAGAGTAAAGTTAGATGTCCAAGTTGAACTTTCAACAGTGCAAAGAAAGAGAATTAACGACATCATAAGTTGCACAATCCCATTTATGGAGATCAGTGACAGACTCAAAGTAGATGCTCAAAGTGGCGACCACGGGTGCCGTTGCACAATTCATACCGGCGAATGAAAGACTGGCGCACCCTCTAGAAGACTCCTGGTGTCGTGTTTATCCTGTCCGCTGCAACAACGATTCTCGCGACGAGATCTTCCACAGAGTCCACAGGCTTCTGGTACACCAATGAATTCATGTGCCCCCAGAAGAAGAAGTCCAGTGAGTTTATGTCCGGTGAGCGTGGAAGCCATGCCACAGGTCCGCCATGTCCAATCCATCGTGCGGGATATGTAGCATTCAGGAAGTGTCTACTGCAACTTGATATGCCAATCAGCTGCAACTGTCGATGCTGCGTCATTTCTCTGGCAATTTACATACGGTAAATGCTTGACGGTGATGTTCTGGCGATGTGCTACTTATCCGACACGAAAGAAATGACGTCTGAGGTGACGACTTGTGCTTGTTGGACGTGTTTCGAAGTTGCTCTTTTCTGACACTCAGAGTGGAATGCGACCCTAGGTTCCATTGTAAATATTGTTCGTCTTGATGGGTACTATCACCCCTCTTCTTTTGTCAATACAGTTTACGAACACCCTGTATATATACTGTATATATATTTGCATATAATAATTTATAGATGTATATATATAGTTTTTACGTAGTAATTTATAATTTATGTTATTTAAATTGCTACCTTTCTTAATTTGATTTCACAACGCTTCGTATATTTCCTGGTTTTTATTTTTTTCGCTTGTTCCTGATTTTTTTAACCTTCACAATAACCATTGTCTAGCCACTTGAGGGTGTTTATTTCGATCATGATATCATTAATTTTTATCATTTTCTTGATTCATCAGTTCCTTTTCCTATCATTCTTGGTTAAACCTATCATTCTTGGTTACATGACCATTGTCTTGCAATAGTTCAGACCATTGCCGCTTGAGGGTGTTTACTTTGATCATGATGTCATTCATTTTTATCATTTTTCTGATTCATGAGTTCCTTTTCTTATCATTCTTGGTTACACCAAGCCTGAGGCCCTGGTAGCGCAGTGATCGAAGTGCTGGCTTATTACTATTCGTCCGAGAAGAGTCCGAGTTCGAATCCCGGTGAGGCATGGATGTTGGGTTTGTCTTACGGCACTGGCTCTCTCCCTTCCCCGGAGCCAGTGGCCCCAAATTAGGGACGGGCGACTTCTTATAGCCCATTAAGTTGCTCATGGTGGTCCTTAAACCTTAAATAAATAAATTAAAAAAACAAAAAACACTAAGCATGCGCATGCATCTCTTCATGGCTCTCTGAGTTGTCTGCAGCCTATGTATATCTTCTTATGTTAAGTTCCATGTCTCTGATTCATAAGTAAGAACTGGAAGGATGCATTGATTAACCCTTTAAGTGGCTTATGTACCTGAGAGCCCAATGGTTCCAAAAAATTCTGCGCTCCCGAAACAGAAATGTTCACATAACGACAATGTTTTACGAAGCTACGGCAAAACAATTCCTCACCCCTCTCATCTCAGCGGTACCGACAATAAACCTGCACAGGTAGTAAGCGTTCTCTTCTAGTCCTCTATTCTATGTTCCATGACCCAAGGCATGATGGGAAAGGACAAGTCCCCCTGACAAGGACATCATGCCACTGAGTAGAAACAATCAAACATCCTCTCCTCCTTTCTTAGGTTCGTCGCAATTATTATAGTCCTTTTAGAAGGTAATCAGTCAGAAGCAATTAGTGTCAACCATTCCCCTAAATGATCACTTTGAATGACAGAGCAACGCTCTCTTATGCGCAGGTTCACTTGTTGCAGCCGCGTTCGGTTTCCTTCTTAGATAGCGAATATATTCGCTCACGCTATTTTCAGCCTAATATGCTAACCCCGAGTTAATTCGTTCCAGCCGATTAAAGGATTAAGGTATCCCACTACGTTGAAAACGTCGTTTTTGGCCAAATTTCACATTTTGTAAAAATGTGTTCATTTTAAAGCCTCATTCTTCAGGATTCCAAAACTGTCTTTGTTTTTTGTCTACGATGAATAGATACAGTGTTACAGCAATCGGAATATCTAAACCCAGGTGTCAAACGAACGGGAAACGCGTTTTTTGCAGGATGTGATTTTCGTCCCGAACTCTTTACGGAAAACCTGATAACTGCAAGAGGTATGTAAATAAATTGATGAAGCTTAGTATACGTCTTTCTTACAATGTTGTGCATGCAATGAACTAAAAGTTTTGTTGTTTGTCAGTTCAAAATTAGGTTATAGCTATTTACATTCAACATAGTGAAGAAATATGTCAAAAATTCACTCTAATGCATGTAGGAATGAGTGCATCTCGGCAGTATTTATAGGAACATCACTTACGTTTTAGTTCACTGCGTAGATAATAGTCATGCGCATATACTGATGCAAAAAATGCCATCACATATCGGTAACGTTTTTATTTAGAGCGTTTACCGTAAACAACATGTTTCCTTAAATTCTTTCACAAATTTCCCAATTTCTTGAAAATTTATATTGATATCATTTGTTTTTAAAAATTATGTGTTTTTGTGTGTTAGCCTTCATAAAAAAATACCCATTCTTGCATTTTTTCAAAAAACGTGCTCTCAACGTAATGGGATACCTTTAAAAAATTTTCTTTTAAGACATACTGGTAAACTTTTCTTGAATATTGTACTGTTTCTTCCAAATACACTCCAACCAAGCATTTTACGCCTTTTAATTTCGTATTTAGTGTGACCCATGCTTAAATTCTGTTATCCAAAGTTGGTGTAGGCAGTTGTTACTCCTACATTCGACTAAAACCTTACATGATGTTAAAGGCTGTCTTTGAATGAGTGTTAGAATTCATCTCCTATCCTATATGTGCAATGTAAATTCTTTTGTACACATTTTCTCGAAGACTACTGCTTTGTAGTGTTTCAAATGTTGAGCACAAATAAAAAGGAACCATAGCTAATATATGCCACAGTTATTATTCCGAAAAAACTCTTAGATTTAAAAAAAAATCAGTTTTTCGGACTCAAAAGCATTCCAATTTGGCGCTAGATGGCGCGATAAGTAAGCTTAGCAGTGTTTCTGTCTGAAAGAAACGAAATCTCTCATTTCTGTCTGATTTTTCTAATTATCTCAGCCAAGTAGAAATAAATGAATGGGGGCCAAAGTGAGATTGAAATCTTTTCTTCCATAAATCATCTTAATACGTTCATTTTTTTGAAGAGAAAATGTGTACATTAGCAGAAAACCACTGAATTTGAGCTACAGAAACTCCTCCTACCTACTGAGCTCCACCCCAAATTACGTCATTGGTTAAAATTTAACAGTGCACATTTTGTCTTTCTATTCGTGAGCCAACGAAAGTCCGCTTCCATTCTGAATATGATGAGGTCTGCAGGGATTCGCGGCCGCCAATATCTAGGATAGGCACTCAAGACGTAAAAGTCACGCCCAAGGAGTGATTTTTTGCGCCATCTATCGCAGAAAATGAACCCTAACACTCATTCAAAGACAGCCTTAACAGGATGAATCAGTCACGCTATCGGATGATCACATCATGCAATTTAATTAAGAAGAGAGGAAAGGAAAACACATCTTCGACATAAAATAAATAAATTAGTCAATAAATAGGTTATCAAGGGTGAGATGTGGCATGCTTTATTTATTGTTGGCTCAGGGAAGTCAATAGGTAAACTCTTTTGCTTATCGCAAAAAAAAAAAAAATTCTTCACATTTTTGCACAAACACATGGTATATGTACATTTTTATACAACAAATAAATTAAATTTATTTTCTTGAGATAGGTGGAGTAGGCATAACATTTGGTTTCGGAGTGTCAACTTCGGTTGTACACAGGAAGCAGAAAGATCTTCTGAATTCTCTTCGAAATTTTCCTTAAGGAAGAAAAGTTGCATTTTGAGATATATTCACTAAAGAAAACTCATTCACATAAGCAAAATTCAGTATATTGTGCTTCACAATGAAACATCACTTGTACGTAACATTTCTGGAAAACTCTAATGTAACCAATCTAAAGAATAATTTACATCACTTGTCTTTCAAGTTGTAAGAATCTGTTAATTGAAAATTACACCTGTGTTACTCGGTATAATAAATGTACTTTAAAATTCGATTAAGGCTGTCTTTGAATTCGATTAAGGCTGTCTTTGAAATTTTATCCTATATCTGCAATGTAAATTCTTTTCGTACGCATTTTCTCGAAGACTATTACTTCGTAGTGTTTGAAATTTTGAGCCCAAGTAAAAACGACCCATGGTTGATATGCAGAGTTATTATTCCGAAAAAATTATTAGAATTGTTCTTTAATTCAATATATCTGACTCGAAAGTATTTCAATTTGGCGCTAGATGGCGCGATAAGTTAATTTAGCAGTGTTTCTGTATAGAAGAAACGAAATCTTTCATTTCTGTCTGACTTTTATAGCACGTCTTTTGTAAAAAAAGATCGTGCTTACGTACCGGTTTGTCCGTCCGTCTGTACTTACGATATCTCTGCACTTATTAGTCCAATTTGAAAAATTCTTTTTGCACTGGGAAGCTTGAAATATGCGAATGATGATCCTTCATTTCGTTTTTTTCCCTTTACGACGCACAATTTCGCCGCTAATGGGCGTAAATGCAGATTATGTCAAATTCAAAAATACGTTTTATTCCACGTATTTGCTTCTAAACATCCGATTGAAAACATTCTTTTATCTCTTGATTCCATTTATGTCGAAGAGTATTTTAGATATAGTTACTTTTTAAAATTACGCAAAGATTTTCCGCTAGGGGCGTAAAAATAAATTACATTTTTACCGATAACTCTTCTTCTAAAACTCCGATTTGAAAATTTTTTCTTCAGCGGATACACCTCCTGATGGAAAATCTTTTGCATATAATTGAGCCGCCGATGGCTTAGTGGTTAGCAAGTCAGACTGTCATTGCAAGGACCTCAGGTTCGAGCCTGGGCTGATCTTTCAGAGATGGTGTGATTTACTAACAATCGCTGAATATCCGCCGTGCATCGGACGAGCACGTTAAGTGACTGTCCCCAGGCTGGACCCACTAGTTAATTGGGTATCCTTTCCTATGCCCCCCTGAAATTCTCTCACCCCTCTGTGTGCAACATCGTACTTGTATGGTGGCGCCATCTACTGTACACTAATCTCACTACAAACTGTTCTGTGAAAGTCGCTAGACTTGCTCTCATTCCTTCTGTTTCTGTGTCCTGCCTAAAAGGCGATATCGCTGTAGGTGGCTGGGACCTAAACTCTACTCACTGTGGACGGAAGTCCTACAAGAAAATGACTAATACTTCTTTTGCATATAATTTAAAACTGTTGGTAAAGAATACTTTGGCCACCAGGGGCGTAAGTGTTAATTTTTGCTTCTAATGTATTTGCCATAAAATGTGAGCTTCTAAAATACCGATTGAAAAAATTCTTTCGTGGACTGATGCCACTCACATCGATAAACTTTTTCGGAATATTTTCTTCTTAAAATATTCCACAGAAAATGGTGGGACTGCTAGAAGTCTCGAGACGATTTACAATTAGCCTCACGGAAATTGTAAATCGTCTCGAGACTTCTAGCACTCCCACCATATGAGAGTTTCCACATACAAGCAAATTCCACCTAGCCACCTTTTTTAATCCGTGCTTCAGTGAGTAATTGACTTGTTACACGTGAAATACTACCTACGAAGGCTTCCACATCGCATATGGTTTTAAGTGAGTACATTTTAAAACTAGTACTTTCATGACTTGTTCTTACTTTGAATATGACATAGGACTGTCTGCAAAGTTATACTGAGACTTTTAACTACTCCTGCCTTTCAACGTGCATATAGATTTTAAAGCATTTCTTTCAGTTTATGCAAACAATCCATATTGACTTTTGGAGAAACGTACTATTCACAGATGAAAGCAAATTCAACCTTTTGGAATAAGATGGCTGTAAAACGATTTGGCGTCGCCACAATACAGAGTTGACACCAAAGAACTTTCACCGAAGGTCAAATATGCTGGGGATCATGTTATGATGTCTGGGTGCATGTCTTATTGTGGTATTGATAACTTAAACTTAATTAAAGGCACTATGAATGCCAGGGATTATACTGACATTTTGCAACGTAATGTAAGTGTCAGTATCCGAAAGCTGGGAATTTAAAACACTTATTATTTCCAACAAAATAACGATTCCAAACATATACCAATTTACTCGAGAATATCTGCTTTATAATTGGTAGACGATTAGTGGCACCTTTCCGGTCTCCTGATATTAATGTCATTAAAAATTTGTGCCACCGCTTGGACCTCAAAATTATTCAAAAACATCACGTGTCTAACAAGAATGAGCTGGAAGCAGTCATCAAGAGCGAACAGGTCAAAACAGGTACTGCCATAACAAAACTCTTGTCTGCTCGATGAATAAATAACTCCAAGCTAGTATTGATGCTGATGGATTATATTCTAAATACTAATCATTCGCGTAAACTACATACACACAGAGATGTGCAAATGCACTGTTTAAATTTTTTGTGGTAGGCTGCACCAAAAACTGGTGCTACACCGGCTGTACCACTTTCTTGGAAAAAATACACCATTCTGTGGTGCAAAATAAACCCAACAACATGGTGCAAACTTGTATCATGACGTGGTGAAAAGTTGAACCACGTTGTTGGATTTTGTCTGCGAAACACGATGGTGTATCTTTCCTCGGAAAGTGGTGCAGCTAGTGTAACACCACGTTTTGGTGCAACCTACCACACATTTTTTAAGTGTACTTTCTGTTCTCTAAAATATGCGTCTTCTTCAGCTGACCCCCACCTACATGCTATTTCTGTGAGTTTTTCCCCCGTAAGCGTTTTTTTCGCATACTTTGACTCTTGTGGTGGTATTGTAACATCCCAGACACTCGATCACAACACAAAACATTTATTACATTTCTATTTCACACAAAAACATAAACTGGAATACACTCTGCGGTACAAACTAACCTTGTTGTCTTAGCCAAAGCTCGGCATGTCCTGCTCCTTCAATATCTCTCTCGCTACTCCCCTACATCACTCACCACACGCTCAAGTCATTAAGTGTCAATGTATAATTCCGCACTTTTGTGCGTGGAAGTTCGTTTTTTACAACCCCTTCTCACTCCAGAGGAACTTTTTCAGTGGTAAAAAGTTCTTGTCATTTTACAATACAATAGTCATAGTTCACATAATGAGTAATAATCCATTTACAAAGAGAAATATATGAGTTAATTTAATAATTATCTTTACGTGTTTTCCAACAACTTATATGTATTATATACCACAACCAAAAACAAAAAAAAAATGTTTTCACTAGCAGACACATAGCATGATCAAGGTGGATCATCTAAATTTGGAATCCTGCTCAGTCCATCAGCATTTTTGTGCATAATACCCGATCGATGAATTATAACAAAATCATATGCTTGTAAAGCAAGGGCCCATCTCATCAGACGAGCATTTGAACTTGCGTTGGTGCGTAACCAAACGAGAGGGTTATGATCAGTTTGTATGAGGAAATTTTGACCATCCAGGTAGCATTTCAGTTTCTGCACCGCAAATATAATGGCGGCACATTCTTTTTCACTGGTACTGTATGTCTTCTCTGCTGTCGAAAGTTTTCTGCTTAGATAGAGTACAGGATGTTCAGCGCCATCTTCTTGTTCTTGCGAGAGGACGACTCCCATTCCTTGATCTGAAGCATCAGTTTGTAGAATAAATCTACGTTCATAGTCAGGGGCATACAGAACAGGAAAACTAGATAAAGATTTTTTTAGTTCCACAAAAGCTTTCTCATATTGTTCTGACCATATAATTTCCTCTTTACGATTTTTACCCTTCAAGATGTCTGTCAAGGGAGCTGCTATCGAAGAAAACATCGGAATATATCTGCTGTAATATCCCGCCAGGCCTAAGAAAGATCTTACTTGCGTCTTGTTCTTTGGCGTTGGAAAATTTTGTTTGGCCTGAACCTTTCGTTCCGCTGGTTTCCGATATCCTTGTTCAACAATATGACCCAAATACAAGACGTGATCTTGAGCAAACTTACATTTGGCAGGTTTTATAATCAAGGAAGCCCTCTGCAACCTCTGTAGCACTTCTTCAAGATGTATCAAATGATCCCTCCCAGTTTTCGGAAAAAATGGCATTATCATCTAGATATGGTACGGCAAACTCTTCGCAGCCTCTCAAAAGTTCCGACATCATTTTGCTAAAGAAATAAGGTGCGTTCTTAGGGCCAAATGGCATCTTTAAGGGCCGATACGTTCCAAAAGTAGTCACAAACGCTGCCAATTGTTGAGCCCTAGCACTTAATGGAATTTGCCAGTGCCCTTTTGTTATATCTAATACTGTAATATACTTCGCTCCAGAAACCTTTTCGACTCTTTCTTCTATGTTGGGCAATGGATAGAACTGGGTCCATGTCACTTCATTCAATCGCCTGTAATCAATACATGGGCGTGGATCTCTTCCGAGTACTTCTACCAAAATCATGGGTGATGTATAGTCTGATTCACCAACTTCTATAATCTTGTACTGCAGCATTTTATCTATCTCGGCTTTAAGAATATTTATTTGCCTGGGCGACATTCTGTAAGGCTTAACTCTTACAATAGCATTACTAGCTAGCTCGATATCATGTTCGACCAAATGAGTATTCCCTGGAATATTAGAAAACATTTTCAAGTAATGCCATAATAGTTTTTTCAGATCCTGAATTTGTTGGCCACTTAGGCGCTCTCGAAGTTTACTGTTCTCCTCGATATCAGAGAAGTTAAATATATTTGGATTTTTTCAACTTGCGGAAATTTAATCTCTAAATCCATTTCGCCATTTTCACAACCGGGCAATAAGTTCACAAATTCTGGTCGTTTATGGTATGGTTTCAGCATGTTAATGTGATATACTTGATGCTTTACATTTTTGCCTTTAAAGCTTACTACATAATTAGACTGAAAATGTTTTCTCAATTTTCCCTGGTCCTTTCCACTATTCCGCTAACTTATTTGGCCTGCAGGTAACAAAAACCAATACTAAATCTCCTTCTTGAAATTCACGTTTTACCGCATTTCTGTCATACCAATATTTTCTTTTCAATTGAGCTACTTCCATGGTTTTAATGGCAAATTCTTGACATCATTTCATCCTATTTATTAACTCAAATACATATTCAGTGACATAGTTTTCTTCATCAGGATGACCTTTCCATTTTTCATACAATAGTGCCATTGTCGTCCTCAAAATTTTTTCCATGCACCAATTCAGCAGGCGTAAACCCTGTGCTTTCATGTGTCACAGTTCTCAAAGTAAACAGCGCCGCCGGTAACTGTTTCTCCCAATCCGGAGCAGACTCAAGACATAAAACTCTCAACATACCTTTAATAGTTCGATGGAATCGTTCTACCGGATTACTTTGGGGATGATATACAGAACTATGAGTAACTTTTATTCCAAACCGCTCCAGAAATTCTAGTGTCAAAATACTTACAAAACTGGCTCCTTGATCAGTTAGAATTTCTTTCGGAAATCCCATGTGGCTAAAAATGTGTAACAAAGCGTCAACTACCGACTTGGATCCTATGTCTGGGACTGGTACCGCATCTGGATATTTGGATGACAAACACATAGCTGTAATTATGTATCTATTTCCGCTTGAAGTCTCGGGCAAAGGCCCACAGCCATGCATCAACGTTGATCTTTGTAATAATTTCAGGAATAATTGGAACTATTTTCAAAGGTGCTTTCTTTTTGTCCCCAGCTTTTCCAGCACGTTGGCATGAATCACAAGATTTTACAAATTCTTCAATGTCTTTATAACAGTTAGGCCAATAAAAATACTTCGCTAGTCTGTCTTTGGTTTTTGTCACTCCTAAATGCCCTGAAGTTCCCTCATGACACGTGTTTTTTATTTGTTCTCTATATTGTTCTGGAACAACTATAAGATCTCCCTCTTCGCCAATCTTGTTGATCTTCTTCTTCACCAACATCTCATTTCTTAGTACAACATAACCATTTGCCTTTCTAAAATCTGTTTTCTCTATTTCTTTAAGAATTTTTCTCAATTCCAAACTTTGCCGTTGATCTTCCATGAAACTTTTTGAATCCGTTTTTACCAACTCTAACATGGCTTTATCTTCATCATGCCTCAGTGGCAGAATTTCTTTTTCTAATTCACCTGACTCTTCGGAACCCACAGCCTCTCCTTCAAGAGCTTGTTTTTTTTTCTTCCCTGAATCATTCTTTACTGAATTTCTCTTTTCGTTGTTTCGTTTCTGTTTTTCTTGATACCGAGTAACCGCAACATTTACCTGTTCTGAATTAAGTGGCCACTCCATATCAATTTTTTTTAACAAAGCGGCAGTCTTATTTTCAAGTAAATATCTACCTTGATCTAGCGACTTCCTAATCACTGCAGCCTTAGTTATAATATGATCTAATTCACATTCTAGTTCAACTTCTGCCAATGGTAAACAAACCTTTTGTTCATCCAGAAGATGCTGTACCCACACATGTTCTCCAGTAAACTCACCTGGCGACACATACTCTTGACAAATGATATCAACTGAAGAATCTGTATCCCGTAGAATAGGCATGGTAACTCCATTTATTTTTCCTTCAAAGTTATAGGGTGCCAAGAGATCTCCTTCAGTTTCCTCTCTGATTCTATTTACGCTTCCTGAGTTCTGTGATTTTAGCTTAGGACACTGAGGTCGAATGTGATCATAAGATCCATACTCGTAACATTGAATCTTACGTCTGCGATCCTGCTTTTCTTTATTCTGAGATACATTCCTATTTGACCACCCTTGTCCTACCTCTGACTTAACATAATTTTTGTTATAAAATCCATTTTTCATAAAATTTCCCCGATCATAGTTATCTCTAGTTTTTTCTCACTGCCTTGCATTTTCTTTGAAGCACAAAATTCATTCGACGAATTTTTCTTGGTTCCTCTTCTTACACTTTCATAATTGTCCACCATATCAGCCAAATCTGAAGGTGAGACAATATTTGACCATGTTTCAATAAAATGCTCCCTTATTTCTATAGGTACTCTCCGCTTCAATTGGTCTGTGATCATTAATTTTTTTAACGCTTCAAAATCGCCTATTTTAAATCCTGAAATCCATTCATTAAAATAATTTTCTAACTCGAAGGCGAAATCTCTCCAGGTCTTCTCTGATGTACGCATGTGTTGCACAAATTTCAATCTAA
Source organism: Macrothele yani (assembly GCA_039090855.1). Classification (NCBI taxonomy): domain Eukaryota; kingdom Metazoa; phylum Arthropoda; class Arachnida; order Araneae; family Macrothelidae; genus Macrothele; species Macrothele yani. The sequence continues at coordinate 70,027,847 of CM077029.1, forward strand.
ATTTCTCTGGACTTAACTTATATCTTTTAAGAAGTAACCTTTTAACATATTCATAGTTTTTAGCATCTTCGACATTTTCTCTGGCAATCAATTGTGATATTTCGTAGGGCAAAAGTCCTGTCAAATTCGCGACCCAATCTTCCCTTTTTTATTTCTGCTTGTTGTGCTTTCCTTTCAAATAAAACTAAGTAAATACTTATATCACTGTCTTTTGGGTCAAATGTTTTCATCAAATGACGAAGTTCCAATCTCGGTTTATGAGCATTTCCATTTTGCTCCAAACTGCCTCCCAGCGGCTGACGTCCAGCTTCTATTCTGAGTTTTTTAAGCTCAAATTCCATTTGTCTTTCTGTTTGTCTACGTTTTTCAAGCACGAATTCCATTTGTCTTTCTGTTTCTCTACGCTCTTTTATACCTGCCAAAAGTTCTTTCACGAAATCCTTTTCATAAACTTCAAAGTTGACAATTTTATTTTTTTAAATCCAGAATTTTGATATTTGGCGTAACTTCTATACCCAATTCTTCCGCCAACTGCAGATGTTCTTCTTTGCGAGCTCTTCCTAAGAAAGACATTTCAACAAGTTCTACGTGTACCCAATGTTTATTTATTATTGTATATGTATATACGTTTACAGAAATTGTTTACAACAATATTCTACATTTACCTATACTCTAGGCTCAAACAGTTGATCTGAATGTACTACTTCTTGACGGAAATTATTTCCTTCTATTTAATTCCGTGCCCGGAAACTTCTAAAAAGCTTGCTTTGATATCTCATTCCTTTGGATAATTCTCTAAGAACAACAACAAAAACAGTACTTACATAAACATCTAACGCAAGTGTAAATCCGATACGGAACTTGTTTGTTTTCTCACGAACTAATTTCGAAAAACAAAAGTCACCATTCTTTGTTCTTCCCATAACAAAGAGGAAAAAAAAATATCCCTGTCGCGTCGATTCGTTCTCACGCTTCAAGATTTTTCAACTCATCGATTCCCACGGTTCTAAAACCGCCGCCGAAGCTCGGATCTCACCGGTGCCTCCACTTCTTTCTTTGTCTGTAACATCACAGACACTCGATCACAACACAAAACATTTATTACATTTCTATTTCACACAAAAACATAAACTGGAATAGAATCCGCGGTACAAACTGAACTTGTTGTCTTAGCCAAAGCTCGGCATGTCCTACTCCTTCAATATCTCTCACACTACTCCTCTACATCACTCACCACACGCTCAAGTCATTAAGTGTCAATGTATCATTCCGCACTTTTGTGTACGTGGAAGTTCGTATTTTACAGTATGTGATCTTACTTATGCGAACATTTGTACATACAATCGTCAAAACACTGTGTGCAGATACTTTTTACACTCACTGTCACTATTAAAAATTTTGTGGTAGGTTGCACCAAAAAATGGTACCACAACAGCTGCACCACTTTAAAAGATACACCATTGCGTGGTGCAAACAAAACCAACAGTATGGTGCTACTTCACACCACAATATGGTACAAGGTTGTACCACATTGGGAGTGGAAGGTTGCACCTTACTGTTGGTTTTGTTTGCACCACAAAATGGTGTATTCTTTCTCAGAAAGTAGTGCAGCTGGCGTAGTGCCACTTTTTGGTGCACCATAATATTTTAAATAGCATAGTTGAAGAATAAGCAGGCTACCACATGTCGACCGTGGAAGACATTGCTAACGAAGTGCAAGAGGAAGGACGAGAAGAAGACAATCATTGCGAGAGATTACTAGAAAGACATTTTCACAGATATGACATTTGGTTACTCTTACTGATTTTATTAACACTTACATTGTAGAATAATTGTTACTTTAAGGAATATGTTTATGATATGTAATAACTATTATCTTAATGTTATGTTGGTTTCTGTGTAAGACTCAAAGAGTTTGTTAGGATTGTGTTCATTTGAGCTCGCTGTAATATTCGTTTAATCTAGATGCTCTTCTAGATATTGGCCAGGTTAAAAAAAGTCATACTTTCGTCAAGAGTCGTTTGGCAAACACTTTATGTAATAAAATTAAAATACCTTACCGTACACAGCCTTATAATCGTTTTACTATGCCCCCCCCCAATGCCCCATGCGCTCCACCTCAGCCGGGTCATCCCCCGTTAGTTCTTTAGAGATCTATGAATAGTAAATCGAAGTGTGTTCTGCTGGTAGATTTATAGGCTCCTTTCATAGCATTGCTATTGCGTCCTTAAAACACGCAAGTTGCCTTGTACCTGTTTTTTGAAAATCGTTAAATCGAGGTTAAAAAAAAAATAAGAATACACTGGCGGAAAGTAAAAAAAGAACACCAAGAAGGAATTGGCGGACGATCATGAAATTTACATATGTTAATGGGGTCGAGTTTACGTATAGGTGTGATGTTAATTTCGGGACCAACCGGTGAGCGCTTACGCCACAACACGGCATAATATGCAAATTATCGTCGGTGGTATATAAGGAGTACGACGAAGTGAATGTAATCAGTCGTCGGCGTACGGACACGTGCGAAGACCCTGCAATGCCTGGACATGGAAGACGTGTACGATTTCAGCAGTTATCGAACTTTAAGCGAGATCGTCTAGTCGGACTCCGCGAGGCGGAGCGGCCGAATCATCGTATTGCGTAGCGAATTGGACGGTAAGTATCGGTGGTGGAACGATTGTGGCGTAGATAGTCCAAGGAACATTCCCACACGAGAAGACGTAGAACCGGGAGTCACAGACGGACTGATGAGCGGACCGATCGACGCATAAGAAGAGCGGCGTTGTCAAGCAGAACATCCACTGCGACGCAAATCCAAGCTGCCGTTGCACCTGATGTGACTGTGCGAACAATCCGCAACCGTCCACTGGATGCAGGACTACGTGCACGTGTGCCTCTGGCATGTGTACCCCTGACTCCAGCCCACCGTCAGGAACGGCTGCAGTGGTGCCACCAACGTCTGCACTTGAGAACGCAATGGCGATCTGTCATGTTCAGCGATGAAAGCAGATTCTGCTTGGGAGCCTCCGATGGCCGTATGCGTGTTCGCAGTCGCACAGGGGAGCGTCTCCACTCTTCTTGCATCCGCCAGCGACACACAGAGCCTACACCTGGTCTCCTGGTGTGGGGAGCTATCAGCTATCACTCCCGTACACAAATAGTGTTTGTACCGGGTACGTTAAACAGCACCTCCGACATCAACAACATCATTCAGCCTGTTCTTGTGCCATTTGTAAGGCCGGTCCATCGTGGTGTTTTCCAGCAAGATAACGCACGCCCACACATGGCACGTGCAACGCAACATGCACTTCAGGGTGTGAGATATTTTCCATGGTCTGCACGTTCACCGCATTTGTCCCGCATTGAGCACGTGTGGGATTTTACGGGACAACGACTTATTCGGTTTCCACGGCCAGCCACGACCATCCCCGATTTACGCGTCCAGGTTGAAGATGCTTGGAACTCAATACCCCAAACTTACATCCAACATCTGTACGACAGACTCCATGCCAGAAGTGCACAGTGTGACGCAGTTCGTGGCGGTTCATTCAACCTCGTACTAACCATGTTACATGGAAATGTTATTTTTCAGTTTACCAGCAAATACAGCTGTATTTTGCCATAATGTATTGATCACGTTATCCTCTGTATTCCGTTTTTATGCTGTATAAATTTCGTTGGTATCAGACGTCTCCTTCTTGGTGTTATTTTTTCACTTTCCGCCAGTGTATTATGAAGTGAATCTATAATTAGAAACTCGTCGAAAGGCGAGGAGCCTCTGGATTTCCGGGGCCCGGGGTCAGGTGATTCTTCTGCCTCATATTAGTGGCGAAACTGCATTACAAATACTCTTTCTAGCACTTCTGTTTCCATGACTACCATTCTCACTAAACTGGCGATAAGCTGTTCTTATTTTTGGTGATAACCTATTCTTTAAGACTAACGTATAGCCCGTCCTAGGGCGGCTGTTTTTAAGCTTTAAATAAATATTAATATACAGGGAATGTTGCCCGTCATATGATGGAGTGAAATTTTTAATTGAAACAGATTGAAAACAAATCAAATAGATGTCGGATTTCTGTAAGGAAATATAGTAAAAACGTATATGTAAGAACTCATTCATTTTAGTTAAAACTAAAAGTTGTATGCTATTTATTTCCGTTTTCGAAAAAGCTTAGCTATAAATAACATTCTGTGTAAAGTATTTGTTTAACAATTGTAGATTAGAGCGTCTAGACAGATCGGTATTTTACAAAATGTGTAATATAATCAGCACTAAACTCGGAAAGTTGTTATCGTGTAAACTTACCTTATAACTTTTGCTTTGATTTTCCGCGTTAAATTACTTTTTCTCCGGCACACTTATTCCCTTCACGGCTTGTTTTAGACTGTCCTATTCGACGGTTAGTTTGAAACTTCATACCGAACCTTTTTTTACAAAATAATGCGACATCTGGTGTTACAAATCGGATCTATCTAAATTCTCGACAACGTGCTATTGGGGCGACATCTGCAGATGCAATCTTGCTCACTTTGACATCTCAAGATTTAAGTTTCTATTGTAGGTTAGAGCGTTTAGATAGAGCGATATTTTGCAAAATGTTTTATATAATCAGCACTAAACTCGGAAAGTTAAATTAAAAAAGTAAAAAATTATTAAAGCGTACAAATTAATATTAGATTGTGCTAAATTAAATTAATATACAAATGCAACTTGCCGTGATATTAAGATTTTAATTCGAATTTTGTAGATCGGATAAATAGAACTCGAGTCATTGATAATCCAATGTTTTTAAGTTAGCACTCGATCACCTTGACATTTCAATGTGATCGCGTGCTATTGTATAGCAGGCAATCATTTTGACATCGCGAGAGCACACACGAATTGATCGATAAGTGATGGCGCAACAATCAACAATGCAGACGTTGCTGTCACTTCAAGCGTTCCAGAGAGACAGATAGATCTGGGTGTTTATATTAATTGGTGATAAGTTCTTATTTTAACAACTATTCCTGTAAACACTTGAAAACTCTTTACAAGTGAATTTAATACTAAAGTAACTGTGATTAAGCGCATTACACTCCTCACACACTGACGCTAGTGGATGCAAATAATATTTACACAGTGCGCCGAATTAAACATAGGTCAGCATAATATTAACCCTTTAGCGGCATGCAGTGGCACCCCCCCCCCACGGGGAGGGTCGATGGGGCCCGCCCTTTCCCCCTTGGGATGACAGAGCGGAAAATTATTACGTCGAAGTTTGAAACAAAAAACAAAACAAAAAAAAAAAACGATACGCGATCTATATACAAGGTTTTCCCGGAAAGTAAAGAGACCACTTTTTCTGGGCCAATCAGAAGGGCTGGAGGGCAGAGTCTCAGGGCGTGACGGGTGGTGGGGTATGTTATATAAACGATAGATGTCTCGTCAGTTGGCTCTGAGCTTTTACAGAGTGAGGATCGCTTGCGAAGTGAACAGCTGTGTAAGCGTCGCGTAATGGTCAAAATGAAGAAGAGCGTCGAACAGCGATACGCGGTAAAGTTGTGTGTTAAACTTTAAATATACGCGACCGAGACGCTTGCTATGATACAGAAAGCCTACGGGAAGGATGCTTTATCTAAAGCACAAGTGTTTCGGTGGCACTAAACGTTCACAGAGAGAAGAGAGAGCGTCGAGAATGAGCCACGCCCAGGGTGCCCTTCAACGTCTAACACTTCGGACAATGTGGAAAAGGTGAAAGCAGTTTGGACTATGACCGACGTCTGAGTGTTAGATTGGTAGCAGAGCACGTGGGACTCGCGAAATCCATTGTGCATGAAATCATCACGCAAGAATTGCAGATGTGGAAAATTTGCGCCAAATTGGTTCCTAAGGTTTTGACCGATGGACAGAGGAACAACCGTGTATCGATTTCTCGGAAGCTTGTGGACCGTGTGAGGAGTGAACCTGATTTTTTGGAGAAAGTGATAACAGGTGATCAAACGTGGTTCTTTGAGTACGATCCGGAGACGAAAAGACAGAGCTCAGAGTGGCACACACCCGAGTCTCATAAACCAAAGAAGGCTCGAATGTGCAAATCGAAGATGAAATCGATGCTCATTGTCTTCTTTGACTGTAAAGGTGTTGTCTATAAGGACTTCGTACCACCCGGACAAACGGTCAACGCTGCATTTTACGTGGAAGTGCTTCAACGGCTGAAGAACAGAGTTGCGCGCGTTCGCCCGGAGATCACCAACACTTGGGTTCTTTAATACGATGCTGCGCCGAGCCATGCGTCGCTGAGAGTGCGAGAGTTTCTGGCGAAATACAACGTGGCAACGCTGCCCTAACCTCCCTACAGCCCGGACTTGGCCCCGGCTGATTACTTTTTGTTTCCACGGTTCAAATCCAGCCTGAAAGGACACCATTTTGGGACTGTTACAAGCGTGCAAACTGCCGCGACGAGTGCTTTGAAAGCGATCCCTGTTCCCGACTTCCAGGCAAGCTACGCGGCATGGCAGAACCGCTGGCAGCGGTTTATTGATGTTCAAGGATGTTATTTCAAGGAATTTTGATGTTATGTAGGTATAGCTTTAATTAAACATCTGTTATTGAATGAGTCTCATTACTTTCAGGACAGACCTTGTATACTTCTTTTTCATGTACCGTATAATTCTAGCATTCAAAAATAATCATAAGTTAAATAAATTTAGAAAAATCTAACCAGTAAAAGAATTTCATTTACTGCTTTTTCTGATCATTTAACGTTCTTGTACTGCAACATTACTAGTAACTGGATAAGAATAAATGTACAAAAGTCTTAATTGTTATCGTACATGACTGTTTTCCCCGGTAAATTAAAGGAGAAACGCCCCCCCCTTGGGAAATTTCTAGGTGAGCTACTGCCTGAATGGTTGAATGGTGACCAACATTTTTTGCGCTCCTCAAACAAAAGTTTCACATATTGGCCGGTTTCACAAAAGCTACGGTGAAACAGTTCCTTTCGTCCTCTCATTTCAGAAGTACTGATCCTAAACCTGCAGAAGGTGATAAGCGCTCCCTTCTACTATATTCCCTGCTCATTGACCCAAGGTATGATGGGAAAGGGCTAGTCCTCCTGACACGGACATCATGCCACTGGGCAGAAGCAAGTGACTCAAACTTCTATTCTCTCCATTCTTAGATTCGTCACCAATTTCATATCCCTTTCAGCAGGTAATCATTCAGTAAGAATTGATATGAATCATCCCCCTGAATTGACCAATTTGAATAACAAAGCTTAGGGGAAAGCTAAGCTTTTTGACATGCAGGTTCACTCGTTCCAACCGCGTTCGGCACGCTTCTGAATATGTTCCTTTGAGCTTATTTCTGCCCATTTTCCTAAACCTGAGCTAATTCGTTCAAGCCGGTTAAAAAGAATCTCAATCCAGAAGAGAGGTACCATGTACTCTGCTTTGTCGTGGACGCTAACGGGTATACAGTTTCTCTTACTGAAGCGATAGTTGATTCACGTTCACCTTCATCCACCCTGCTGGCTTAGATTAGCAGACATAGCTTGCCAGGGTGTGATTAAAAAAAAGAACACCGAAAAAGAAAATCCTGTGGGAAATTTTCGGTAAAATGTAGCATGAACTTAAATACAATTTGATTCTTCGGGGTATTTTTTTGTATTTTTTCGCCTGCTTATTTTATTCATTAATTTGCATTTTCAACCTATTTGATTAACAAAAATTTGCTTCCCGGCAAGAATTTAGATTACATTTATTGTGACAGCTTTAGTTATGTCAGTTTATTACACCACTATTTTATGCATGTTTCCAGGCGTTCAAGATACCGTTCGTGAAATATTTTTTTGTTTTGCGTTTGTTTTGTAACTGACAAAGATGAACATTCTCATTGTTTCATAATCAGCAGAAAAAAAGATAAAGAATAATTTTTGTGAACTCTTTTTAATTACTAGCGTTTCAGCTATTTTAACTATTTATTTGCATCCGTATTTTTGTTCTAAACCAAAAACACATTCGTCATTTTTTTTATCTGCGTTTTTCTATTTCTGACAGTTTAGAATTCAGGCTGTTAGCGTTAGGCAGATGTTTAAAAGTATTATGGTTCATTTTCTTGATTATTCATTAAATCCATTAACACGGTGCAACCGGAGAACCTAACTGCCTTGGGAATTATTCTTTTTATGCGTTAAATTAAAGCTGAATGTTTGCATTATTCACTTTAAAAAAAACAAAAAAAAAAAAAAACAGAATTATCTAATTCCCTTTCAATGTTTACTAATCAAATATACAAGAAAAATGTGATTATGTTCAAATCATTTGAAATTATGACAGCCTCGCTAAATATCCCGTTTTTATTTCTGGAGCATAAAAAATAATTTCCAATACATTTGGAGAGGTACAAAAATAACAAAAAACTAGCTGAACTCCTGCTGATATTTCCTCTGGCGATGTAAAACACTTTTGTTTTCTAGGGTGTTAAAATTTTTAGCAGCTAGTGTTACTTATGTTGATAAGTGTTTAAGATCGAAATTTCTTTCTGCTTAGGTATAACATCTCACTTTAAATTACATGTACTTTCCATCATATGTCTTTCTGCTTTGATAGGTTTAGAATGTTTTTTCCGTTTTCTGTTTATTTATACTGAAATTCTTTTTTTGACGAGTTTAATATTTATTTTTCGTATAATATCGCCTTCTCTTTTCTCATTGCTTCTTTTCTACATTCACGCTAGATTTTAAAACATAATTTTAATGTATACACTCCGTTGACAAAACAATAAAGATAGGAGTGATAGGCAGTTGACATGGGCATTCCCCGCGCAGAGTGGAACAGACCCAAATCGAACGCATGTGATAAATAGGCGGACAGCGGGACTTCCAAACAGTGGGGCAGCGGATAGCTAAGTGGTCAACGTTCGTGACTGCGACGGAGAAACCTCAGGTTCGATCCCAGCAGGGTACGAATGCTCGAAACACTTAATACCCGCCGTGCGTCGGATGGGCACGTTAAGCCGTCGGGCCTTGGATACGCCCCACCCGGTTATAAATAAGAGCGTCTTCCTCCCCGTATTTCCATGTTACTTTCCTATCGGGCACTCTAGCTCAAATCTCGTAACTTCCTATTTCTAAGGGTTGTTTAAGACCTGGGGTCAAACACTCCCTTCCTAAAATCCCCTACATATGATCTAATCTGATCTGATCTTCCAAACAATGTATCGCAATCGACAACCATGGGTAAACATGGTGATCTGAGCGACTTTGTTCGTGGACGCATTGTCGGCGCAAGACAAATGGGTCATTCTATCGCCGAAGTAGTAAGAAATATAGGGTTCCGGAAGGCAACCATACCTTGAGTATACCATCGACGGACGTACCAGCGCCCAGACAGCAAGCGATGGCAGACCACATACCATTGACGAACGGGATCGACGTAGACTGTCGAGGCTCGTACAGACCGACCTTTTAACAACTGCGGCGCAAATCACATTCAGGTTAAATGTTGGAGGCCCAAGCAGCGTCAGCGAGCGAACGGTATGGCGCAAATGCGTACCATGGGGTACGGGGGCTGACGCCCTACTCTTGTGCAACTGTTGACTGCTCGTTATTGGACATTACCCCTAGTCTAATGCCGGGAACATTAAAACTGGACCTCTGCAGGCTACCGCAGCGCCGTGTGATCAGATGAGACCCGTTTTCAGCTGCACGAAGCAGACGGATGGATGAGGGTGTGGCGTCGAGAGCATGACGCCATGGCCCCGTCCTGTCAGGTAGTCTCTCTTCAAGGTGATGATGGATCTGTGATGGTTTGGGGAGCCTTTTCATACACATCAGGTCCTTTTTTGAGTGTCTAGAGAGGTCCTTAACCTCTGCATGCTACTAGCATGTGTTAGCTGATCACCTACACGTTTTCATGGCCTCCGCGCATGCTGCAGGTGATGGTGTCTTTCATCAGGACAATGCGTCACCCCACATGGTAGCTCCAGGAGCACTCATCTGAGTTTAGAACCATCCAGTGGCCCGAAAGGTCCCCGTATTTAAACCCTGTGAAAGCTCTCTGTTATGCCGTGGAGCGTAGCATCAGATCCATGCATCCTGGACCAAAGTCTCGGGCGGAGTTGTGGACAATGCTACAACAAGCATGACTGACGTTACCTCCGAAATCATCTGGCGGAGTCGATGACTCGTCGTGTACAGGCTGTTATTCGCGCTGGAGGTGGGCCAACACGCTATTAGGCAGGTGTGTCCCATTGAGTGTATAATTCTGGAATTGTGGCAATAATGTGCTCAAAGCTTTTAAACTTAAACCCTTACGCGGCAAACATAACATAGTAACGATATATATACTGAAGTGCCAGAAAAACTGGTACGCCAGTCTAATACTTGGTAGGTCCTCCACGGGAGCGCAGGACTGCAGAAATACGAAGGGGCATGGACTCCACTAGCTTCTGGAAATATGCTGTAGGCAATGCACACCATACTTCCTGCAGAGCGTTCCACAATTCGTGCGTATTCCGAGGTTTCGGATTCCTGTGTTCGATATCGAGTTGCATGGTATCCCAAATGTGTTCTATCACGTTTAGATCTGGGGACTTGGGTGCGAATGGCAATACCCCAAACTCAGATGAATGCTCCTCTAACCATTATGCGGAGTCCGGACACTTGTGTGGAGGTGCATTGTTCTGTTGGAACAGACCCAACCCATCAGCATATATGCAGAACATGAACGAGTGTACCATGTCAGAAAGTATGCGCACATAGCCTTGACGGTCACAGACTCCAGCTAAACACACCCCATACCATTACGGACCCCCACCAGCCGGTTCAGTTCCCTGTTGTCAGGCCGGAACTATGGCTTCATGGGGTTTGTGCCACACACGAATTCCTCCATCTGCCCGATACAGTTGGAAACGCGACTCGTCAGACCAGGCTACTTGTTTCCCGTCATCAAATGTCCAGTGGCGGTGTTGCACTGCCCAAGCAAGGCGCATAGCTCAATGTCGTGCACCCATCAAGGGGACTCGAGTTGAGCGTCGGCTCCCAAAGCCCATATCGTGCAGGGTACGTTGCACAGTACGGACGCTGATGATTGCTGATGTTCCAGCCTTGAATTCCGATGATACCTGCGAGAGTGTTGCACGAATATCGCATGAAACGATTCTTGACAGCCGACGAAGGTCACGTTCACCCAATGTCTTTTTACGGCCACCCTGGTATCGTAGGTTGGAGGTTTTGCCGGAATTCTTGTAGTCACGATACACCCTTGCAATGGTCGTCCGTGAAAATCCGAACTTCGTTTTTAATTCCGAAATACTATGGCCCATCTCACGAGCGCCAACTACGACACCGCGTTAAAAATCGCTTAAATCGTTATTACTTGCCATTCTCATGCCGAAAACAACTCTGACAGCTGGCAAGGATGTCTATCGCTTTATATACGCACTGGTGGACGCAACCGAGTACGCGCATAGGTTACGTTGCTATGTATTTTGCATAAGCTCGTGTGTACCAGTTTTTCTGGCACTTCAGTGTATATAAAGTACACTTTGTTATTAGAGTGTGCAGACCGTGTCAATAAAGTTCGACGACTGCACGGTAAAAAATCGAACAGGTAATATTTGCGAAAACTTATTTTACTGGCCTTCAAAATAACCCCCGGATGCAAAACATTTTTGACATCGTTCGTATAACTGGTAGAAGATGTGGGGAATACCTCCTTTTTATCGTCAGCAACTTCAATTTCTTGATTGTCCGCAAATCTCTTCCCTTTAAGCGCTAAATTGAGTCATGGAACCAAAAAGTAGTCAGCCGGTATTGGGTCACATGAATACGGTGGCTGATTCCATGTACCAACGGTTCAATTTTAAAGCAGAGTTGGATTTGATATTGCGTTTTTGTTTTGTTCTAGTTTTTCCAGCTAACAACGTGCACCTACATCAGCTGACGCGAACCGCTCGCTGTGCCACACTCTTTCATACAGCTCCGCGATGGTTATGGACATGTTCGCTCATGTACTTGTCTGTGCCGCGAATGTTACCGCACCTTTCACAACCTCTTTTTTTATGCATTACAACAGCATTGAACGAACCTTATTGGCATATCTATATTTAATTTATTTTAAGGTTCCTTTTGAGTGTGTTTTGGTACATTTTATAACTACAAATGAGCCCATATACGCTTTCTGTTCAACGCTTTCTTCGACGCTGTCACGCGAAGTTTATGGGAATCCTTATACCTACAGGGGATGGACAAAAATATGGAAACACCTGGTGAAAAGTATGGATAAAACGATCAGCGTTTTCCACGTGAAAATGCGATGGCGCCGGAGGTCTTGATAGTGAATGTGTTCTACGAAATGTGGCAAACCAGCAGGTAGCCACAGTTGCTGTTATGTTGGAGCTTACCGAGTTTCAAAGAGGGCAAATTTTTGGGGTCCGTATGGTGGGTGCTTCTACGACCAAAGAAGCAAGTTTATCTGTTGTATCGCTAGGTAATGTATCGAAAGTTATGACCGTATATTGTGCTTCTGGGAAAACATCATCCGATAAACACCAGCGTGGACGAAAGTGCGCGCGCGTTGAATGACAGAGAGAGAGAAGGACATTGCGGAGGATTGAGACCACAAATAAGAAGACAACAGCTGCAAAAGTTACTGCTGCGTTGAATAACGTGATTTCAAATCCTGTCTGTACAAAAACAGTGCGAAGAGAACTCCAAAGGCAGGGAATTTATGGTCGAGCTGCAATCGCTAAACTACTGGTTAATAACGTGAATGCAGCACTCAGGAGAGAGTGGTGCAACACTCATAAAACGTGGACTGCTGATCAATGGAAGACTGTCATCTGGTCCGATGAATCGAACTTTACACTGTTTACACTGTTTCCAACCTGTGGGTGAGTTTACGTGTGGTGAACACCCGCCCAAACTTACAACCCAGCATGCCTTTTGCCGAAAGTGAAGCATGGTGGCGGGTCTGTCATGGTTTGGGCACCCATATCATGATATGCGCCCGGTCCTATTATTACCTTGCGAGGTCGTGTCACTACCAAGGACTATTTAAGCATTTGAGGGACCAAGTGCATCCCATGGTACAAACAGCGTTTCCTACAGGCAGTGCCATTTATCAGGACGATAAGGTCCAGTTCATATCGTTCAATCATGGTTTGTTCAGCATGCTGATGAGGTTTCCCATCTTCCCTGTCCCTCTCAATCGCCAGATCTCAATTTAATAAAACCCTTATTGGACGTTTTGGAGAACAAGGTCAGAGCGCACTATAAAAATGTATAACATCCCATTATCCACCATACACGATTTATATTTGTCCATTCCCAGGAGGATCTAGGCCGTCTTGAATGCAAAAGGCGGTCCTGCACCATATTAGGTATGGGATTCCTTCTTTTACCAGGTGTTTCCATATTTTTGTCCATCTCCTGTATATCGAACTTTCTTCACATAATACAGACAGTTTTCTTTTACCTTTGAAGGATGTGTGGAGGAAATGTGGATAGTCCAACGGAAGTTATTTCCAGTATCGTCACTTTCTTGCTTCTTTCCTTCCTTCCCCATGCCATGCTGTTGAAAGCTACTGTCACCGGATGTCATTGTACATTTCAGATGTCGAAAACTAGTCTGAGTGCTTAGTGTAACTTAATTTTCCTTTCAGTTGTAGAACACAAAATACTAGTCTTAAAGTGCAGAAGGTTACACGAATATATTTCAACCTCAGAATTCCACATCACCTTCAACACGGTTTTCTAAATTCTTCTCTTTCGAATGAGAGTTTGAATAAGTAATGAACTATATCTACATCTACTCAGAAACCTTAAAATAAATACAGGGGTTATCTTAAAAGTAATGCCGCTGCCGGTTGAGATATTGAAATTCGGTAGAAAGTATACAGGGTGTCCATAAATGAAGTATGCAACTTCAGCATGCTATCGGAAAAAAACCCTACAATAAATAATTTATTTTTAACGTCAAAACACGTAACTGTGAAATTTTTTTTAAACGTCAGTAGGTCTCCACGTATGCTCCGTTGGTTGTTCTCAGGATGCCTAATCGATAGTCCAGTTCCACCCACGTAAGCTGCAGAATGTCAAGTGTAACAAGGAGAAAGGCTGCAGTAATTCCGCCTTTGAGTTCAGTGATAGATGTAAGCTTTTTCTTGAACACAGTTTCCTTAATAAAGCCCCAAAGAAAAAAATCGCATGGGATAATATCAGGAGAACACGGTGGCCATGCCGTCGGGCCCCCGCGTCCAATCCAACTCCCTGGAAAATGGTGATCTAAAGATGTACGCACATCCAAAGACCAGTGCAGAGGCCCTTCATCTTGTTGAAAAATGACTTCTTCAACATCGTAGAATTGTGAATTGTTCTAACATGTCCAGGTACGTTATGCCAGTAACGGTTGGTTCAGCGAACCGTTAGTGGCATAACGGTCTCCCAGTGCTTCTGCCTTTCAAGACTCTTCCGGGTGCTTTTGAATTTATTTACCCATTGTTCGATGCTCCTTCGTGTCGGCGGCTGTCTCTTGTACTCCGTTTTGAACTTATGCTGAAATGTTGTTAGAGATTTTGACTCCGCAAACCGAAACACAAACGTTGCTTTCTCCACTGGGGAAGCCATGTCTGTTGCAGGACTGCAGCGAGCTTTTCTTATCTGGGAGGGCGAGACTCGAAATTACGCCTCCTTCAATTTCAAAATTACGCCTCCTTCGATTTTAAAATTACGCCCCATTCGAGTTCTAAATTACGCCCCAACTCGAGTTCAAAATTGCGCCCCCACTCAAAGTCAAAATTACGCCCCAACTCGAGTTCAAATTACGCCCATTCGAGTTCAAAATAACTCCCTCTTTCAGTTCATAATTACGGCCCTTCGAGTTCCGCTCAAATAATACGTGGTTTTTAATTTCTCACACACCGCCTTTATAGGGAAGTATTATGATCTTTCAAAAATCGCACTTCAAGTTCTTGACATAATTTTATTCAAATCGTAAAAACTAGGTAAATGCTCAAAAACTACGGTTTGTGAATACCAAGTAAAGCGTAAGCATTATGTGAACGCCGACTACACGACATTCCACAAAAATGCAGAACGTATGAGTATCGAATAGTGAACGCAACAATAGGAAGAAGCTTTGGGAGTAGGGTTTAGAAAAATTCCGTTCAAGGTTAAGCGCTCAGAGGACTTTCTGCAACAGAGCACAAATTATTAATTAGTTCTTCGTCCCAACAACATGTTCCGAAAAATCATGGAGGTTAGGCATATCATCATCATCATATTGTTTTCTATGCCTCCATTCACTGTTTTAGAAAATTCCTTTCATAGATATGAGATGTTCACACCTCATAGTGTATGTCACTATGTACCCTGGTTAACTACCATGGAATACTGTATGAGACTAACTAGTCTTTAAGAAGAATATACTAAAGGGTTTGTAACTTTTTTTAGTTTCAATTTCTATTTTTTTTACATCTCCCAGAACATGAATTCACGCCCCTGGAATGACCATTCTGAAAGAGCAATCGCCTTCCCTCCCGGTTTCTATAGCCCAAGTCTGTTGTATTGTGTTTGACGAGATTTTTCATTTCATGAGACACCTGGCACCATCTATCATCTGACTTAACAAACTTTAACACTTTTCACGTTTCTGGACGTTTAAAGTAAGTTTCTGTTTTCTATCGAATTTTTTAATAGCATACTTAAGTTGTATACTTAATTCATACACCCGGTATATTGAAATATGCTGAATATCACGATGCTGGTCAAAATAATTACCAGATGAAATCATACAATTTATGTCATTGTTCAACCCAGCATGTGTAACCAGTTTGATAAAAATCCGCGAACTGTTGTTTGGCCCAATATCTCACAACCTGTTTAACTACATCTGTATCTTCAGAACATTGACCACGGAGACTTTGCTTCAAGGGACCGAACGAGTGAAAGTTGCAAGTTACCAAATTAGGGCTGTATGAAGGATATGGTATTACTTTCCAACCCATTTTGGCAATGGCCCAAGATGCTTCAAGAGAGCTATGTGGCCGGTCATGGTCCTGGTGTAAGAGGACAAAACGAAGAGAAAAGTCTGTTCTCTTCTTGGGAATAGCTTCTCCGAGCTTCTTCACTGCCTCAAATGACGAGAACTATTGACAGTGTTACCTTGTTCAAGAAAATAGCTAAAAATGATGCTTCTAAAATCCCAGAAAATTGTCATCGTCTACGTTCTTTTTTTTTTTTTTTCTTTTTCTTTTTTTTTGTATTTGAATGCGATGTTTTGAACTCCTTAGGCCTAGGCGAGAGTATTATGCCGCCATTTCATAGACTGCTTTGGTCTTTGGGTCATAAAAGTATCCCTACGTTTCATCTCTAGTAATCACGTCGGAAAATCATGTGTCCTGGTTAGCCTCAAACATCCCCAATAAGCTCTGCACACGTCGAGCCTTTGGTTCCAGTGATCCTGGGTTAATTGGTGTGGAACCCACTTTGAACACAACTTCCGATATCTCAGGTGGTGGGTCATTGTTCCTACAGCACTCTGACGATTATCACAGATCTGCCGGTCATACGACGATCATTCCGAACGAGTTCATGTTAGTTCCAAAACCACAAGACACCTTTGAAAATCTTGTGTCAATACTCTCCGGGTAAGAGTTGTCTTGGTGGCATGTGGAGGACCAACGTCATATTCAACAAGTAATCATAATGTTTTAACTCTTTCTTGTTGATGCGGTGGCGAATAAATAGATGCACTGACCTACAGAAATGTAAGAATACCCAGAAGAACGAAAGAGATTACGAAAAATGTCTCTATATGTAGAAAGGTTCAATACTGTACCTACCTCCATTGTATAGCGAATCCTTGTTAACACTTGCAGAATTTCTTTTCAGTGTGAAATCCTGTGGCATCAAGTCTGCTTTTAAGCATTCAGATTCTGTGATATGCTGTCTTAAATTGCGAGATTAACATTAATTCAAGATCTAATAACAGAATTATCAACTGTCTGGAATCATTTCCTTATTTCGGTTGCATTTCGTGTTTTTTTTTTTTCATAGCAAATATTGTGACATCCCAGCTATTATTTTCGAAACTTAGATCAAAAAAAGAGCTATCTGCAAAGTGCGGACATGGAAGAAATATTGTCAGAAATTTGCTTTTATTAGAAACTGTGAGGTAACAGGAATAGGGCATTGAACTGACAAAGAACACAGATTTGAGACAAATGTAGAGTAACATTGCATCATACAATCCATGATGAGCAATGATTGCTTCTTGGGAAAATGAGGTTTGTGTTACTGTAAGCAGTGTGTAGAATTTATCTCTAAAAACAAAATGAACTTTGTTTACTGCAATCACATGCGATACATGCCAGAAGTTTTGAGTGCTGGTTATTTGCTAAGAGAAATGAATACAAACCATTCATAAAATTGTATATGATTGGATTCACAGCGCTGTTGGCGTAACACAACCAATGAGAGATCAAGGAGGCGGCCGTTGTCGAATCATTCTGTGGTAGGCCTGTGGTGTACCTAAGGGAAAGATACAAATAGAGCTTACATACATGTACATATTTATGAACGCATATATAACACTTTCAGAATTTCTTTTCAGTGCGAAATTCCTGTGGCATCAAGTCTGCTTTTAAGCATTCAGATTCGGTGCGACATGAAGGCAGAGGGTGCTAAGAATCCCCAGAGGACCGGACTAGGCTGCCATCTGATGTAACCAGGAGAGATAAGAACAGGAACTCGTGGATCCGAAAAATGACAAGAGTGGAAGACATCATGATCAGAGTTGAATCCCTGAAATGGCAATGGGCTGGACATACTGCCAGAAGGAACAGACCATCGATGGACAGCCGAAATTTTAGATTGGATTCCAAGGGACAGGAAAAGACCCAGAAGAAGACCACTTGGGAGATGGGTGGATGAAATTCGAAAGTATGCGGGAGTGACATGGAGGAGACTGGCACAAGACAGACCGTTGTGGAGGAAACTTGGAGAGAGCTTTGTCCAGCAGTGGATTGATAATGGTTGACAATGATGATGATGACGATATACAAGTCTTAGTATGTATTACATAAATGCACTGAGATAACATTTTGTTAGGTACACCTGCTCTCGGCCGGCCCTGTGGGAGAGTGGTCTAAGCGCTGGCTTATGATGATTCGTCCAAGATGGGTCCTGGTTCGAATCCAGTGAGGCATGGATGTTGTTTTCGCTGGCTTAGGACCATTCGTCCATGATGGGTCCTGGTTCGAATCCAGTTGAGGCGCAGTGTTCTAAGCGCTGGCTTGTGACCAGTTGTCCGAGAAGGGTCCGGGTACGAATTCCGTGAGGCATGGATGTTGCGTTTGTCTTGCGGCAATGGCTCTCTCCCTTCCCTGGAGTCAGTGCCTCTAAATTATTGACAGGCGACTGTTTATAGCCCTTTGAGTTGCTCACGGTGGTCGTTAAACCTTAAATCGAAATAAAAAAAAATCCAGGTGAGGCATGGATGTCTTATGACCATTCGTCCAAGATGGGTCCTGGTTCGAATCCAGTGAGTCATGGATGTTCATCCATGCCTCACTAGATTCGATCCAGGACAACATCAGTTGATGTTGCTCATCAATCCGTTCACCTGGATTTCGAATTCGTTATGGAACCATCTTTGCAGACAGCGCACACCCATACATGCTGATTATCTTCCTTGGTGAGAATGGGATCATCCAGCACGACAATGCGACGTGTCACACAGCTAGAAATGCATGGCTCCACATATCTGGGAACACCTTCTAGCACATTGAGTCACTCCCAGCCCGTCTAGGTGCTGTCCGCGCTTAACACGGACAATACTGTGGATATTAGCTGGTGGTCACCATAATGTGAAATGAATTTAAAGTCCATAAATTTTCTTAACGAAAGTCTTATGGTAAACAATAAGTCGACATCGAACATTTGAGAAAATGCTTTCACGAGTACACGTTCGTGAATAATAACGATGCTCTTTAAATTCAAATTTTATGAGTTATAATGCTTTTGAATTCGTGGGTTGAATAAAATTCTAAATGCTTAACAAAACACAACGTTTAGACGACCACTTTAACGGTGTCAGGGATCGATGTAATAAGAAATAGCAGAAGATGGAGCTTACTTCCATTAACCAATTTTCCATTTAACCAGAATCTACTGTAGTGCCAAGACCTCTGAAATGGCAACTACAGCGGTGTTGTTACACTTGCGTACATGTCAAAATTTGGTAGCACTTGCGTACGTTTCAAGATCCTATGTTCGGGGATAATTGGTTTTGCAATTATCGCGGAACAACACTGTCACTGTGACCCATATTTTGAATGATTTTAACTTTTCATCATACTTTATTCAGGTTTAATTCTGGCAGCATCTATGCTGGCATGTTTAAAAGTTGTAGGCGATATTCGCCTTTTTTTTTGAAGGCGATATTTCCTTTTTCTATTAATTTCGCTTTCTTGGATTTAAAATGTTTTTTCTTTACAGATATATCAATTCACTTTTTCAAAATTTACTCTAATTTAGCAATATAAGCTAAAGAGTTCAAACACTTCTTTTCATCGTGCGTACTTTCGTACGAGTAATGTGCCAGAGTTCTAGAGATTCGCTGATCCAGTTCGATGTACCTTTTAGATGGTTTGTTTCTTTGCTTCAAGATTAAGGTATCTTCGATTTATAAGAATGTCACTGTCCTTAGTTTCTTCTTTTAAGCTTTGAATGAGGGTCTTGATTTTAAGATGTGGTCTACTCTTTAAAGTATTAAACTTATTATTCCAGCCCTCTACCGCATTATTGGTTCTGTCCTGCAGATAACGACAGCTCCACATGCTAGTTTTAAAGACTTAATTTTCTAGCCATTCATTCACAAAAGAATCGTAAAATTCCTGTACCTGCGACATTACGAAAGTACGCAAGATGAAAAGAAGTGTTTGAAGTCTTTAGCTTAAATTGCTAAATTAGAGTAAATTTTGAAAAAGTGAATTTCAGTAAAGATTATGTTATAGGGGAAATTTAATGTTGTAGGCAAGTGGCACTGAGTTTGGTGTTTACGAAAGTGGCGCCAAATTTGATGTGTACGCAAGTGGCACCGAATTTGATGTGTACGCAAGTGGCACCGAATTTGATGTGTACGCAAAAGGCTCTGAATTTGGTGTGTACGCAAGTGGCTCCGAATTTGGTGTGTACGCAAGTGGCACCGAATCTGGTGTGTACACAAGTGGCACCGAGTTTGGTGCGTGCGCAAGTGGCACCTAGTTTGGTGTTTATGCAAGCGGAACCGAGTTTAGTGTTTAGGCAAGTGGCACCAAGTTTGGTGCGTGCTCAAGTGGCACCGAGTTTGGTGTCTTCGCAAGTGGCACCAAATTTGGTGTGTAGGCAATTGGCAGCGAATTTGGTGTGTACGCAAGTGGCACCGAGGTTGGTGCGTGCGCAAGTGGCACCGAGTTTGGTGTTTACGCAAGTGTCACCAAATTTGGTGTGTACGCAAGCACCGAATTTGATGTGTACGCAAGTGGCACCGAATTTGGTATGTACGCAAGTGGCACCGAGTTTGGTGCGTGAGCAAATGGCACCGAGTTTGGTGTGTACGTAAGCGGCACCGAGTTTGGTGCGTGCGCAAGTGGCACCGAGTTTGGTGCGTGAGCAAGTGGCACCGAGTTTGGTGTGTACGTAAGCGGCACTGAGTTTGGTGCGTGCGCAAGTGGCACCGAGTTTGGTGCGTGCGCAAGTGGCACCGAGTTTGGTGTGTACGCAAGTGGCACCGAGTTTGGTATTTGCGCAAATGGCACAATATTTGGCGTGTACGCAAGTGGCACCGAGGTTGGTGCGTGCGCAAGTGGCACCGAGTTTGGTGTTTACGCAAGTGGCACCGAGTTTGGTGCTTTCGCAAGTGGCACCGAGTTTGGTGCTTTCACGCAAGTGGCACCGAGTTTGGTGCGTGAGCAAATGGCACCGAGTTTGGTGTGTACGTAAGCGGCACCGAGTTTGGTGCGTGCGCAAGTGGCACCGAGTTTGGTGCGTGAGCAAGTGGCACCGAATTTGGTATGTACGCAAGTGGCACCGAGTTTGGTGCGTGAGCAAATGGCACCGAGTTTGGTGTGTACGCAAGTGGCACCGAGTTTGGTGTGTACGCAAGTGGCACCGAGTTTGGTGCGTGCGCGAGTGGCACCGAGTTTGGTACGTGCACGGCAAGTGGGACCGAGTTTGGTGCGTGCGCAAGTGGCACCGAGTTTGGTGCGTGCTCAAGTGGCACCGAGTTTGGTGCGTGCTCAAGTGGCACCGAGTTTGGTATTTTGGCACAATATTTGGCGTGTACGCAAGTGGCACCAAATTTGGTGTGTACACAAGTGGCACCGAGTTTGGTGTTTACACAAGTGGCACCAAATTTGGTGTGTACGCAAGTGGCACCGAATTTGATGTGTACGCAAGTGGCACCGAGTTTGGTGCGTGCGCAAGTGGCACCGAATTTGGTGTGTACGCAAGTGGCACCGAATTTGGTATGAACACAAGTGGCACCGAGTTTGGTGCGTGAGCAAGTGGCACCGAGTTTGGTATTTACGCAAATGGCACAATATTTGATGTGTACGCAAGTGGCACCAAATTTGGTGTGAACGGAAGTGGTACCGAGTTTGGTGCGTGCACAAGTGGCACCGAGTTTGGTGTTTACGCAACTGGCACCAAATTTGGTGTGTACGCAAGTGGCATCGAGTTTGGTGCGAGCGCAAGTGGCACCGAGGTTGGTGTTTGCGCAAGTGGCACCGAGTTTGGTGTTTACGCAAGTGGCACCGAGTTTGGTATTTACGCAAATGGCAAAATATTTGGTGTTTACGCAAGTGGCACCGAGTTTGGTGCGTGCGCAAGTGGCACCGAATTTGGTATGTACGCAAGTGGCACCGAGTTTGGTGCCGAGCAAGTGGCACCGAGTTTGGTATTTACGCAAGTGGCACTGAATTTGGTGTGTATGCAAGTGGCACCGAGTTTGGTGCGTGCGCAAGTGGCACCGAGTTTGGTATTTGCGCAAATGGCACAATATTTGGCGTGTACGCAAGTGGCACGAAATTTGGTGTGTACGGAAGTGGCACCGAGTTTGGTGCGTGCACAAGTGGCACCGAGTTTGGTGTTTACGCAAGTGGTACCAAATTTGATGTGTACGCAGGTGGCACCGAGTTTGGTGCGTGCACAAGTGGCACCGATTTTGTTGTGTACGCAAGTGGCACCGAATTTGGTGTGTACGCATGCGGCACCGAATTGGATGTGTACGCAAGTGGCACCGAGTTTGGTGCGTGCGCAAGTGGCCCCGAATTTGGTGTGTACGCAAGTGGCACCGAATTTGGTATGTACGCAAGTGGCACCGAGTTTGGTGCGTCAGCAAGTGGCACCGATTTTGGTGTTTACGCAAGTGGCACTGAATTAGGTGTGTTCGCAAGTGGCACCAAATTTGGTTTGTACGCAAGTGGCACCAATTCGCTACAGCTTAAAATCAGAAATATACACTGAAGAGCAATTGAATTAGAGATACCTGTCTCGTAACGTGTAGCACCACCTTTCGCCCTGATGACGGCGGCGATTCGTCTCGGCATGGACTCGACAAGACACCGGAAGCGTAATGTAGCCATACTGATCCACGACCGCTGAACAAGCTCCCACAGTTCACGAAGGTTTGATGGAAAGGGGTTCAGAGTCTCGAACATCTCTCTCGATGGCATCCGAGATGTGCTCGATGGGATTGAGGTCAGGTGTCCTAGCTTTGCCAAGGAAGCGAGGTCACGTCGGGGGAGTGTTCATCCAACCATTCGGATACAATTCGAGAGCTGCATTGTCTTGTTGCAGGATGAGGTCCCCAGTGGGATGTTGAAGACGCACAAACGGGAGCAAATGGTCGTCCAGGACATCAAAGTAACGTTGGCCTGTGAGGGACGATGTCACACGTACCAGGGGTCCCACTTTAGTCCACGTAAACAGTCCCCAGATGAAAATGCCACTCCCACCAGCTTGAAGAGTACCCTTCTGGCAAGAAGGATCCATCGCGTCATGTGGTTTGCGCCGTACACGTATCCTGCCATCCGCATGTACCGACGGGAATCTCGACTCATCAGTCCAGGAAACATTTTTCCACATGCCTAGGGTCCAGTGGCGATGTTAACGCGCCCATGCTAATCTTTGCACCCTGTGATGTGCGGTCAGCAGCGGTACCCTCGCGGGACGATGGCTTCTGCAACCCATAGCGAGGAGATGGTTCTGGATGGTGTGGCTGCTTACAAGTTTTTGTGCACCAGCGTTAAATTTCCGAGTGATGTCTTGCACTGTGGCCCGTCTATCTGCTGTTACAATTTCGATGTACTCACGGTGCATCC
The DNA here is from genome assembly GCA_039090855.1 of Macrothele yani. NCBI lineage: Eukaryota > Metazoa > Arthropoda > Arachnida > Araneae > Macrothelidae > Macrothele > Macrothele yani. The sequence goes on from CM077029.1 coordinate 70,051,200, forward strand.
GTGACACAGTGGCTCGTTGAAATCCCAGTGCCTGCACGACTTCCGAGATAGAGTGACCCATTCGTTATGCCCCGACAATTTGCCCACGATCAATTGCACTTAGATCCTTCGTCTTACCCATACTGCGTCCGACTCTTACTGATTCCCGTCGCATCATTCCGTATATTGTCGGATCGCTGCACACGTCCTGTCGTTTCCGTTTACAAGGTCGCCCACAGCGCCACATTTGTATAACGCCAGATGTCTCTAATTAAATTGCTCTTCAGTGTACGTTCAAAAACAAAAGATAAATTTCGCTGCTTGCTTACCTTAAAGTATTTATGAGATGCACAGGCATGTAACAGAGACAGAAAAGCACCACGACGGCGATGATCATTTTCGCAGCTTTCCTCCTGCTTCGTATCTGACATTCCACGCTTGTTGATCCTGTACAGCTATTCATTGAAGTTACTCGAATGGCACCATTCCGACCGCTCCTTAAAACGGCTAAAAAAAAAAAAAAAAAGGATAAGACATTCTGAAAACATTTACATTCAACGACACTGAAGAAGGAGAAAGATTCAACCTTAGGCGCACCACTCGTGTGTGAAAAATTAAGCAATATAAAACTCTTTTGAAATAAACGGCATGAGCTTTTTCTGCACAAATAAAAAAATCAGATAAACTGACTCAAAGCAGTAGGCAACATTAAAAATCAGAAAAAAAGTCAATATTTAGAAAGAAATTAAATTATAAAAGTGTTATAGTTTTACTCAAGGACGACTGTCGTCTTTTACGTGCTCAGCAAGTCTTCTGGAAAACCATTCAGGCTTACGACATCACCATGCCTGTTCATGTGTCCGAGGGCACTAGATCACTGGACCTATAAGTACTACTTGAAAAATTCTTTTTTGAATTGGAAACTTGCTCTGCGAGAATGAATATAAGTCTCATTTTTTTTAGTGTATAATCTCGCTGGAACGAGGAGTAAATATAGGTGCTTTTAATCTTGAAATATAGCTTCTGTGAATCTGATTCAAAATGTTAGTTTTCCCTTCCGATATCTTTCAACAAAATATGTTATTTCTCTTACTTCTAAATAAATCCCTGCAGTTTCTGTAGCCTAGTGGTACGCTGCTAGTCATTCATGCAAAATGGATCCGGGTTTGAAACTCGCTGACGCCATGGACGCCCATAGGGCTGGGCAAGAGGTGGCACTTGCCCTTCCCTGGAAATTTGACTGTCATTTCAGTGTTTGGAAGGCACTACAAACATTTTCGCCATGTCATTAATTCTGATAGCTATATACACTGCTGGCCACCCAAAATGCAACACCAAGAAGGACACCAGATAGCAAAGCCAGATTTACTGGACACATAACAAGAGATGCAAAGATGAAACGATTGAGCTTACAGGCCCGTGCGACTTGCGGAACACGCAAACATCAATAGTTCTTGTGGCCCCCATGGCTGGCAAAAACGGCCGCTATACGCCGCGGCATTGAACGAAAGACGCTTTGGATGTGGGCTTATGGTATGTCGGTCCAGGCTGCTTCCACACGTTGCCACAGTTCATCAGGCGTAGCAGCGGGTGGTGCTTGCCGGGCCACTCCGTTGCCGATCAGCGACCAGGGGTGTTCGATGGGCGACATATCGGGAGAACAGGCGGGCCACGGCAGCAGTGACACCTGGTGGGCCGTGAAGAATTGTTGCACGATGCATGCCACGTGCGGGCGCGCATTGTCCTGTTGAAAGGTGGCCGCTGGCAGGTCCTGCAGGTAAGGGAGGACTACAGGCTCCAAAACGTCGGAGATGTAGCCGTGGCTGTTGAGTGTACCGGCGATGCGTACCAGAGGGGTGCGTGTGTCATATCCAATTGCGCCCCAAACCATAACGCCAGGCGACGGACCGGCATGGCGATGCTTAATGCAGGCGTCATACAGTCTCTCGCCGCGGTGCCGCCACACGCGCATCCGACTATCGCAGTGTTGCAGGCAGAAGCGGGATTTGTCCGAGAAGACAATGTCGTGCCATTCCGTAGTCCAGGAGCGGCGTTCAACGGCCCACTGCCGATGCACTCACCGCTGTTGTAAAGTCAATGGTAATCGGAGCAATGGGCGCCGTGCGACAAGTCCCCGCTCCTGCAGACGACGTACGTGCTGACACAGGTTGTTGCGCAACACACCCTAATTCCTGCGCTAACTTTCGTGATGTGGCGGTGCAAGCCGTCAATGCCCGCCGCACAACATGCCAGTCCTCTTGTTCGGTGGTGTGCCGCGGCTGCGGCAATCGCCCACGTCGGTCCGTTTGTCCCTCATGCACCCACCGAATCCATACTCGCCTCATTGTGGCTGTATGTCGTCCCACACGGGCGCTGACATCTCGGTACGATAAACCGCTGTCGCGATAAACCACTATTTGTCCTCTGTCGAACTCCGAAACGTGCTGGAATGACTGCCGTATTCTGCTACGAGGCATCATCAGGAAGCTTCCCACGCACAGGTCCGGCAGCACAACACAATTCCACTACTTACATCCTGCCTTCTGCACACCCTTCTTATAGTGCTTCTCGGTGGCGTGCCGGGCGCACATGATTTGCATATGCCCTGCAATGCTAATCGTTTGCATGTCCTCTCGCGGGCGACGCATGCTGCGAATTTCAGACCAATCGGATGCTTCCTGCTTGGTGTTGCATTTTGGGTGGCCAGCAGTGTAGTTTCTGTGAATCTGATTCAAAATGTTAGTTCCCCTTCCGACATCTTTCAGCAAAATACGTTATTTCTGTTACTCCTAAATAAATCCCTGCAGTCTCTGTTGCCTAGCGGTACGCTGCTAGTCATTCATGCAAAATGGATCCGTGTTTGTAACTCGCTGACGCCATGGACGCCCATAGTGCGGGGCAAGAGGATGCGCTTGCGTTTCTCAGGAAATCTGACTGTCATTTCAGTTTTTGGAAGGCACTAAAAAGATTTTCGTCATGTCATGAATTATGATAGCTATATATTTAACTTCTGGAGAACCATTGGGAATTTGCAGCAGGCAGTAATAATATTGTAATTCACCCCTGCGTGTTAGATCACAGCAGACATGAGTATGAGTACAGTGTAGGGCTGTGTGAAAGGCAAAGAAATAAAAAACACATAATTCTCTACAACGGCCATTTGCTGCTGGACAAGGAGTTCCATAAATGTTTTTCCACACTTTTGTCTTGGGTGTTTTTTTTTCCCTTCTTGATGATCAATTGAATGATCACTGGAGTTTTCTATGGTACATGGGACACAAATGACCCAAATGGTGCAAGGCTCAAGAGAACAACAAAATAATTATTTTTATTGTCCTAACATGCTGTCGAACTCAATCTATTGTCTTTTTTTATATAGTTTTTGGGTCACCTGGTTTTCTCAGTTTATCTCGGTGTGTATAGTAAAAAGCGTTAAAGAATACCGGTAGTACAGTGGAAGTTTACGTTGTTTATATTTGTGTTTACAGTTTGTATTTTTGCACCCTTCTGAAACCTAAGTAATGGGCGCCCATGGATGAAGCATAAATGACGTGTGACACAGAATTAATAACCGGCGACTGCTTATAGCCAAGGAAGATGATCGCAGTGGCGGTTACCCCCCACCCCTAATCGATTTGAGAAATTCTTTTTGCGTCGTAAAGTTCCCAGTGTGCAACAGCACGATACACTTGACCAATCCCCAGCCTCATATACGTGCGGTAGGCGACTGTTTTGGATTCAATTCCCCATTGTCTACTATCAAATTCGGGAGTTTTTCAGGGCTTTCTTCAACTGTAAACACAAAAACGCCAAACATATCAGCCCTGGCTGCATGAGATTTCCTGCTGTCGCTCTAGCGATTTGAACCTCTTTTCTCCAGCATTGGGCTGGTCATTCAATCTAGTGCGCGTTCCGGGATAAGAATCCTATTGGAGGATGTTAACTATCTGTAATGCATATAAAAAAAGAATTGATTTGGGAGGAATATCTTGCATATATTTTCTGTTTTTTTAATAAAATACTGTTTTGCTATATAAAAAAAGAATTGCTTTGTGAGGAATATCTTGCATATATTTTCTGTTTTTTAATAAAATACTGTTTTGCCATATAAAAAAAGAATTGCTTTGTATTCGCCTTGAGAGCATTTGTCATTTTCATGTAGGACTTCCGTCCACAGGGAGTAGAGTTTAGGTCCCAGCCACCTACAGCGAGATCGCCTGTTTGGGCAGGACACAGAAACGGAAGGAATGAGAGCAAGTCTAGCGACTTTTGACAGAACAGTTTGTAGTGAGATTAGAGTACAGTAGATGGCGCCACCGTACAAGTACGATATTGCACATAGATGGGTGAGAGAATTGCTTAGGGAGGACATAGGAAAGGATACCCATTTAACCAGTGGGTCCAGCCTGGGGGCCGTCACTTTACGTGCTTCGTCCGATGCACGGCGGATATTCAGCGATTGTTAGTAAATCACTGTTTTGCCATCTCTGAAAGATCAGCCCATGCTTAGAACCTGGGGACCCAGCATCGATAATCTGAAACACTAACCACTAAGCCATCCGCGGCTAAGAATTGCTTTGTGAGGAATATCTTGCATATATTTTCTGTTTTTCTAATAAAATACTGTTTTGCCGTATAAAAAAAGAATTGCTTTGTGAGGAATATCTTGCATATATTTTCCGTTTTATAATAAAATACTGTTTTGCCGTATAAAAAAATAATTGCTTTGTGAGGAACATCTTGCATATATTTTCTGTTTTTTAATAAAATACTGTTTTGCCATATCAAAAAAGAATTGCTTTGTAAGGAGTATCTTGCATATATTTTCTGTTTTTTTTAATAAAATACTGTTTTGCCATATCAAAAAAGAATTGCTTTGTGAGGAATATCTTGCATATATTTTCTGTTTTTTTAATAAAATACTGTTTTGCCATATCAAAAAAGAATTGCTTTGTGAGGAATATCTTGCATATATTTTCTGTTTTTTTTAATAAAATACTGTTTTGCCATATCAAAAAAGAATTGCTTTGTGAGGAATATCTTGCATATATTTTCTGTTTTTTTAATAAAATACTGTTTTGCCGTATAAAAAAATAATTGCTTTGTGAGGAATATCTTGCATATATTTTCTGTTTTTTAATAAAATACTGTTTTGCCATATAAAAAAAGAATTGCTTTGTGAGGAATATCTTGCATATATTTTCTGTTTTTTTAATAAAATACTGTTTTGCCGTATAAAAAAAGAATTGCTTTGTGAGGAATATCTTGCATATATTTTCTGTTTTTTAATAAAATACTGTTTTGCCACTATAACATGTAAATGCATATTCTTTTGTGACTTACTACGAGGATGAAAGCCCGTGTCAAGACAAGTCTGCAGCGTTTTATTCCGTCGGTATAGTTTAGTCGGTTAGAACACCTGGCTCTGGAGCAAGAAGGCGTGGCTCGATCCATGTCACCGACAAATTTGCGTTTTCACATCTTTCAAAACCGAATGAAAAAATAATTCATTTTTCAGTTAGATACTCTTCACTCCGCAAATTATTTTACTCATGATGCCTACCCCACGTAACTTACAGTTTTACCGATATGAAGAGTAAAAGCATATTCCATTTTCCTTCGCTACATTACTTCTAAAAGTCAGAATTAAATTTTTTTTATGTTTTCCTTTCCGCGTAGGATATCTCTTAGAATGTGAAAATTGTGCATGTATTTTCCGCAATGTATAGTCCTTGTGCTACGTGAAGCATGTACTTCATTTACCATCTAAACATTTAAATAAGAAAATACACCGGATGCTATTCACTGTGATAAAGATTGCACACATTGCCTACTTTGAATAATTTTCCCGCTGGTAGGCATACATGTACTTTTCATACGTTTTTCCATCTCTGCTTCAGTGCGAGTTTTATTTAAGAATTTTTTTCCGCTGCGCAGTTTCCACTATGAAGAATATTTTGTTGCTATTTTTGCCTGTTCACTAAGGGGTTGTCAGTGTACATTTGCGACAGTATCTCCGTTTCTACAAATCCGATTGAAAAATCCTTTCCTAGTTGCATACCATTTACTGCGAAGAAAAGTTTGCTCACATTTTCTCCTATAAATGACGCAGAGTTTTCCCGCTAGAGGAGTAAAGTCACGTATTCTTCCATATCTGCGCTTTTAAATGTTTGCTTTGGAAAATTCTTACTCTGCTGTTTCCAGCTCTCTTCCTCTACCGCAGACAAAAAAATGGTAAAAACCAGCTGGAAAGGTGACCAACGCGGAGGTTCACATCTTACCTCATTGGTCAGTCACATATACACTGAAGTGCCAGAAAAACGGGCACACCAGTCTAATACTTGGTAGGTCCCCCACGGGAGCGAAGGACTGCAGAAATACGACGGGGAATGGACTCCACTAGCTTCTGGAAATATGCTGTAGGCAATGCACACCATACTTCCTTTCAGAGCGTTCCACAATTCGGGTGTATTGCAAGGTCTGTGTTCGATAGCGCGTTGCATGGCATCCTAAATGTGTTCTATCACGTTCAGATCTGGGGACTTGGGTGGGAATGGCAACACCCCAAACTCAGATGAATGCTCCTCTAACCATAATGGGGCGTCCCGACACTTCTGCATTGTATGTTGGAACAGGCCCAGCCCATCAGCATGAATGCAGGACATGAACGGGTGTACCTCGTCAGAAAAGATGCGCACATAGCTTTGGCCGGTCACAGACGTTTGTAGACGTACCAAGGATCCCAGTGAAGTCCAGCTAAATACATCCCATACCATTACGGACCCCCTCACCAGCCGGTATAGTTCCCTGTTGACAGGCGGGATGCATGGCTTCATAAGGTTTCCTCCGCACACGAATCCTTCCACCTGCCCGATACAGTTGGAAACACGACTCGTCTGACCAGGCTACTTGTTTCCAGTCATCAAGTGTCCAGTGGCGGTGTTGCCGTGCCCAAGTGAGGCACATAGCTCTGTGTCTTGCACCCATCAAGGGGACTCGAGTTGGGTGTCGGCTCCCAAAGCCCTTATCGTGCATGGTACGTTGCACAGTTCGGACGCTGATGCTTGTTGAGGCTCCAGCGTTGAATTCCGTTGATACCTGCGAGAGTGTTGCACGCCTATCGCGTGAAACGATTCTTGACAGCCGACGATGGTCACGTTCACCCAATGTCTTTCTACGGCCACACTGGTATCGTAGGTTGGAGGTTTTGCCGGAATTCTTGTAGTCACGGTACACCCTTGCAATGATCGTCCGTGAAAATCCGAACTTCGTTTCTACCTCCGAAATACTAAAGCCCATCTCACGAGCGCCAACTATGACACCGTGTTGAAAATCGCTTAAATCGTTATTACTTGTCATTCTCATGCCGGAAATAGCTCTGACAGCTGGCAAGGATATTTATCGCTTTATATATGCACTGGCGGACGCAACCGAATACGCGCGTAGGTGACGTTGCTATGTAGTTTACATAATCTCGTCTGTACCAGTTTTTCTGGCACTTCAGTGTAGTTACATAGATTTCGTATTATACTAACAGTAATCTAATTTCATTGCTGTCTTGGATTGTTGACTTTACTTAGGAAGCTCGGGGCTAAGTCAGGTCTATGTGAGGCCTTTTCCCGGAGCTTCCTTGCTGTTGTTATCAAAATTGATAAATAACAATGTAACAATAAATCATGAATCTATATCAGCAGACATAATAAATGAAATGAATAGCTTGAGCTCCGATCACACTATTTTATTTGTACGGTGCAAGTACTTGGTTTTAATTCGCGCATCGTCACGTGACAAGGGTTGAAAGGTTAAAAAAAAAGTCTGAAATCGAATGTAGCACACTTCAGATTTTCATCTGTTTCTGCAGATTGGCTACAGAAAAAGATAAAGATCTACCAGGCTACCATAGAGCGAAGTGGTGCAGTTGCACTGGAGTGCAGCTGTTTGAGGGGCACATTGCCGGCTCACGATAACTAATAGAAAGGACTAAAGGTAAGAACGACAAACTGATGACGATACGAGATAATAACCTTATAATTTGTCTGGTTACAGAAAGGCTTTTCGTCTTACGCGTATGACGTCCTCAACGATGAAACACAAAATTCATCTTACAAAAAACGTTGGAAGACAATGGTAATATCACCATCGTGCATTATTGTGCATATTGAACACTCGCCGATCGTTAGGTTGAATCTGTTATTTTTGTTATTACGGAAATAACTCCGAGAATGTATATTTCTCCTGCCTTCTCTTTCCTTTGAGTATACTCCTTATGCGCGATGGCGCGCTTTTAATCTTGCCGAGTGTTGGAGAAGATGCTTCGTTCTCACGTTCTGTTATTTCGATGATTCACATACCGCCATACGTTGTAGGCGGATACATATTAAGTGGTTGTGATTGACAAACAGATTCGTTTGAAAGAATCTATCCTTTGGATTCGTCCCACTAAAAAAAATTGTTCGTTTCGTTCTGTGATTTTTCCGGTTTAGAGAACTATATGTGCTTAGGGAAACGATTCTGAGTCGGATCCTTTCGTTCCCTGACAGTTTCCGGTTTAGCGGTTGATTTCTAAGTTCAAACTTGTTTTTAATTCTTACGAAATCTTCCCATTGTAGATCTTATCAGTTCGTTTCTAAACGTTTAGTAATTTATTGCATTCGCACACTTTTGAATAAGGTAAGGTTTTTTGACCTTAGGACATGAACCTCACTAAAACACAGTGGTGAAATTTTGATGTGTAGTAAAAAGTAATTCTGACTGATTCATTCAGGGAAAATTTCTTCTCCGGAATGTTACCTTGTAAGGAAAGATTCGTTCGCCAATGGCTGTTTGCTGATTCGCTCTTTTTGGACGAATCGTTCGCGAAGGACACATCTCTAGTCAATGGGCTAATGGATACCGTACTGATAACAAATATCCGTGCAGCCATGTGTTATTCAGAGTTGAGGAAATAAGGAGATCCTACCTTTAGTGTTGATTCGAATATTGATGGAAGTAGATAACTCTGGTATTCTGCGTTCTGTACTTCCGATTGCATGATGAGTTACGATATAGTACTCTATGTAAGAAAATGCCGTATATAAAATGAAATTCGAGGAAATACGCCTAGGCATACCTGACATAAATATGCGGTATTTCTACGAGTGATTCTACACCAACGCTCCAACATTACTAGCTACGCTACTGATCGTAGATAATTTCAAAACAAAGTAAGGCGTTTGCTGGCTGCATAAGACAGCTCGGGCCACATGTGGCATGGGAGTTGCCGACCTTTGCTCTACACTATGCGACCACAGGCGAACCGATTGTACTTAAAACGCTAATTCACACGTTGTTTCGTGCTGACGTCATGAGCAGAAGAATAGGCTTACTTGATGCTGCAGTATTCTTTACATTTGGAATTCTTTGGTGGGAAAGAACCATAGAAAAAATGACTCGTTTCGGTTGGCCTCCTCATGCTAGAGGATGACTAATTTTCGATAAGCCCCTCCATCATGCTCTCTCTTTTTTATTTCTTTGTTTTTATTTCGGGATTTAACGATAACAATGCCCGAATCCTGGTTGGGGCCACTAACTAGTTCCAGGAAAGGGTGAGAACTAGTGCCGTAGGCTAAAAACACCACCCGTTCCTCATCCTGGACTTGAACCCCAAAACGGATGACAGGCCAGAAAGCAACGTGTCTCTTCCCATTCGGCCATTCTTCGTCTCACATCGTGCGGCTCAAGAATAATATAACTTTCTTTTATGCTTCAGTCCTTTCGTCTTGCGGGTCACCCAAATTGCCTTTTCATGAACTGGTGTGTTGAGTATTTTGATACCGCGTTACGGTTCTGCAGTCCTTACGGCACAAGTTCTAGCTGTAGATGAAGTGGTTAGGAATTTGGTGAATTAAGCGTAAACGCAATAGTATTGTTCTTGAATGGAAATAAAACGACATAAATCATAACGTAATTATAAATACACCCCACTGTGAACACACAAAAGACAATATATAGCGTATTAAACCAGTTTATTTTTGTATCGTAGTAAGTACAGATTTGCCGAGCTTTCGCACTCCACTGGGTGACATTTTCAAGGCAATGGTAGACATAAAAATTCAGGGAATTGGAACACGCAAGGATAAAAGATGATTTTTGAAAATAACGTGGCATATTACACGAATTTTTATCATGCAGTTATATGGAGTGTCGCGATGTGTTTCCATCTTTTAATAGCTCTTGGTAGCTCGGTAGAAACTATATCATTGCACGATAGTTTGCTGGATAGGATTTAGAAACAGTCTAAATCCTATCCAGCAAACTAGCATTTCTATTGAACTACCAAGAGCTTAGCATGCGTTATTAAAAGGTGGAAACACATCGCGACACACCGTTTAATTGCGTGATAAAAATTCGTGTATATGCTCATGTCCCCCGCGTTATTTTCAAAAATCATCTTTGTTTCTTATTCCCTGCATTTTAGGTCTACCATTGCCTTGAAAAAGCCTCCCACTGAAGTGCGAAAGCTTGGCGAATCTTTGTACTTACTACGCCACAAAAATAAACGGATTTAGTACGCTATATATCGTCTCTTGAGTCACATAAATCATTCTAAAAGCGGTAAGCGGGCAGTAAAGATTAATTACCAAGGTGTGTGCTTTTCTCCTCTTGCAAATGTCTGATCACCAGGCATAAAATGCATGTGATAAAATTAGAATTACAAAACAGTACATAAGTACATTGTGTCAAAAAATTGTGTGCTTTTATATATACAACCTACGTCCAATGGGTTCCAGGGCTGACCGCATAACTGACGTAACATGCCAGAAGACAGCAGTCCTTGGCCAATCAGCGAACTGCCGGAAACCGGTTTACACCGGTACCGACAGGCGGTAGACGTGCATTAAAGGTGTCATCGTCTCATTTCGTTTTAGCCATGGAAGAGCAGAGTAAACATTCATTTTCATTAGAAACTTGGTAAATAGCTACTGAAACTTACAGAATGGTAAAAGAAGCGTATGGAGACACGGCATTATCCTGCAGCAGAGTTTTATAATGCTATACACGATTTCGTGACTGGAATCCTTAGATTATGATCCGAGATCTGGGCGACCGTCTAGTGTGCGGACAAAGGAAAAAATCGAAGAAATGTTGAATCAGTTAAAGTAAGATTGCCGAATCACAGTGAGACGTTTGGCTGAGTCGGTGGGCATCAGTAAGTCTATCAGTCGTGAAATTCTACGCGAGGATCTTGGAAGACGAAAACTTAATGCCACATTGGTACCCGCATTCTGAATGATAACCAAGACTTTTGTCTGAGTCGGTGGGCATCAGTAAGTTTATCTGTCATGAGATTCTACGCGAGGATTTGGGAAGACGAAAACTTAATGCCACGTTGGTACCCGCATTCTGAATGATGACCAAGACTTTGTCTGAGTCGGTGGGCATCAGTAAGTTTATCTGTTATGAGATTCTACGCGAGGATCTGGGAAGACGAAAACTTAATGCCACATTGGTACCCGCATTCTGAATGATAACCAAGACTTTTGTCTGAGTCGGTGGGCATCAGTAAGTTTATCTGTCATGAGATTCTACGCGAGGATCTTGGGAAGACGAAAACGTAATGCCACATTGGTACCCTCATTTTGAATGATAACCAAGACTTTTGTCTGAGTCGGTGGGCATCAGTAAGTTTATCTGTCATGAGATTCGACGCGAGGATCTGGGAAGACGAAAACTTAATGCCACGTTGGTACCCGCATTCTGAATGATAACCAAGACAAGACTTTGTCTGAGTCGGTGGGCATCAGTAAGTTTATCCGTCATGAGATTCTACGCGAGGATCTGGGAAGACGAAAACTTAATGCCACATTGGTACCCACATTTTGAATGATAACCAAGACTTTTGTCTGAGTCGGTGGGCATCAGTAAGTTTATCTGTCATGAGATTCTACGCGAGGATCAGGGAAGACGAAAACTTAATACCACGTTGGTACCCGCATTCTGAATGATGACCAAGACTTTTGTCTGAGTCGGTGGGCATCAGTAAGTCTATCTGTCATGAGATTCTACGCGAGGATCTGGGAAAACGAAAACTTAATGCCTCATTGGTACCCGCATTCCGAATGATGACCAAGACTTCTGTCTGAGTCGGTGGGCATTAGTAAGTCTATCTGTCATGAGATTCTACGCGAGTATCTGGGAAAACGAAAACTTAATGCCAGATTGGTATCTCGCATTCTGAATGATAACCAAAAGGAAACTCGTTCATCGATCTGTTCTGATCTGCTGGGCACTGCATTTGAGGATCCTGATTTTTGCTCCAGAATTATTGCAGGAGATGAAACATGGTGCCAGCAGTATGATCCGCAAACCTGAGAACTGTTCTCCAAGATAAAGCTGGCACTAAAAGGACAGTATCATGCAGATATAACATCTACCCAAGCAGACGTGACAATACAACTTGCGGACATTCCGGAAAGTACCTTCCAGATTGTTTTCCGGATCTCCAGAAACGTTGGAAACTGTGTGTTGACTCAGAAAGTCGGTATTTTGAAGGGGATCTGCATTAATTGTGAGTATGGTACTTTTTTATAGTCTTTATTGCATCCGTTCTGGAACTTTTTGTACGTGGGCTGTACAAGGATGTTTGTCTTTTCAGCTGCGCGAGTTGATGGGGTTTAGTGACCATCATGATCAAATCTAAGATCTATCAGCGGTCGCCTGTTCCTGTTTTAGGGTCTGTTTCCAGTGAGAAGGCAGACCCACGGCCGTAATACAAGACAACCACCCATGCCTCAGCCGAAACTCGAACCCAGCTTGGGCGACGAGCCAGAAATTTACGCCTCTGACTATTCGGTCACCGGGGCAGCATTGGTGTGTTCAGTCGGGTACAGCAAGAATTGATGCAATACGAGAATGGCGCAGAGTCATCCTTGCTTTCCTACATTTAATTTTGGAAGCTGAAAGTACCCGAGGAATGTTATTTATATTATCTTGAATACACTGACGGAAAAAAAAAATCCCAACACCACGAAAAAATAGTTGTAGAGGAATGAAATAGCGGCAATACATTTGTATAGGTAACATATTTAATCGATTAAGGTTTCAAGATCACAGCTTATTGTAAGCGCGAGAAGAGCCATTTTAAATGTGAAATGCTGGTACATTAATAACCGATGTAACCGCCAGAATGTTGAACGCAAGCACGCAAACGTTCGTGCATTGTGTCGTACAGGTGCTGGATGTCAGTTTGTAGGATGGAGTTCCATGCCTGTTGCACTTGGTCGGTCAATACAGGGACGGTTAGTGCTGGTTGAGGGTGACGCTGGAGTTGTCGTCCAATGATGTCCCATACGTGCTCGATTGGTGAAAGATCTGGTGATCTAGCAGGCCACGGCAACATGTCGACACTCTGTAGAGCATGTTGGGTTACAACAGCGGTATGCGGGCGAGCGTTATCCTGTTGGAAAACACCCCCTGGAATGCTGTTCATGAGTGGCAGCACAACAGGTTGAATCACCAGACCGACGTACAACTGTGCCGTCAGGGTGCGGGGGACAACCACGAGAGTGCTCCTGCGGTCATAGGAAATTTCTCCCCAGACCATAACTCCAGGTGTAGGTCCAGTGTGTCTCGGCCGCAGACAGGTTGGTTGCACACGCTCACCTGGCCTCCTTCTAACCAACACACGGCCATCAGTGGTACCCAGGCAGAACCAACTTTCATCAGAAAACACAACAGATCTCCACTCCGTCCTCCAATGAGCTCTAGCTTGGCACCACTGACGTCGCAAACGGTAGTGGTTTGGAGTAAGTGGAATGCACGTTACAGGGCGTCTGGCTCGGAGCTGTCCTTCAAGTAACTGATTTGCAACAGTTCGTTGTGTCACTGTGGTGGCAACTGCAGCTCGAATTGCTGCCGCAGACGCAGTACGATGCTCCACGGCCATACGCCGTACACGGCGGTCTTCCCTCTCAGTAGTTCCATGTGGCCGGCCGGAACTCGGTCTTCTTGAGGCAGTACCTTCCCTTGACCACCGCTGCCAACAATCATGCACAGTGGCTACATTCCTGCCAAGTCGTTCTGCAATATTGCGGAAAGAAAATCCACCTTCTCGTAGCCCTATTACACGACCTCGTTCAAACTCCGTGAGCTATTGATAATGCCTTCTTCGTCTTCCTAAAGGCATTCTTTACTAACATCAACAAACTACGTCGACTCTCAACGATAACTAACGCTCACGAACGTTACAGCGCGTATTTACAGCAAACCTGCTTTGCATGTTCCGAGGGGCGCTACTAGCGCACACGTATGCGCCGAACGCGAAATTTGCATAGACGTCATCTTACAGATGTACTCTCACCGCCTACCAACTGTCACAACCCCTTCTTGGTGTTGGGATTTTTTTCCCGTCAGTGTATAATATGAATTACAAAATTTGTATTATCCTAAGAGCAATATACATTACACAACCTAACGCTATCCCTAGTTTACATCATACTTTTATGAAAACATGTACTCCTCTTTGCTATGTTTTGATTTACGTCATAATTTTCTTGAACTCATCTAAGATATTCATGCGAACTGTTGTATAACGGTAACAGAAAGAAAATTCTGCCCATAGACACTATTATTTTTTTTATGAAAAAAATTAATTGCAAAAGTACCACAGTTTCATCGATAAATTTAAATCTTTTGGCCTATTTATGTAATCTGTAAAGAAATTTAATGGCAAACGCAATGTTATACAGTATTATACACAGATCAAAGTAATTTTTAACCTCTTAAATTTGAAAGTAAATTTAAAAAAAAAAGAACAATTAGTGGCACAAGTTAAAACCATATAGATATTTTGATTCCGAATATCATTTTCTAAGTAAAGTTTAATGCATTCTTTAAGTCTAGAAGATATATCAAATGCAAAAGGACAAATGTTACAAGCCTGGAAGTCATACTAAACTGGAAGGCCTGACAAATATTATATCTCGAAGTAAACTCAAAGCACAGATATCTGAATTTGAAGTCGCTTCTTAAAATACTGCGTATTTTAACATACCGAGTTTACAGTCTGTTTAGTACAGAACGCTATGAAGTTAAAATAACCCCCATCTTTCTTTTTTTTAATCCTGTTCGTATAAGAGTCCTACAAACTTTTCGAGACAAACACACCCAACTTTATCTTCCCTTTTGGAGAGAAAGAAGTATCAAAACTGTCGTTAAAGTATTTTTTCAGTGTTAATGCAAAATGCGAAATAATTAAAAAAAAAGCCCTTCGGGAAAAACGCGAACACTGAGAAATAGATTTGGCTCTCAAGCGAAGAATAATTTAAATTAGCAGATTGAAACCCGCTGAATTATCATACTAATCATTCTGGGAAACAGGGGAGATACGTTTTTATTATTTGATCAACCTTTCCCCGAGCGAGCCACTCTCTCTGAACACAATCTTAAAAGTGAAGAGTCACAAATAACTGCTGATCTTGGGACCTGAAAGCTGAATAACGCGACGACGATGTCCCAGCGCCGATAACAGAAACTCATAATCACAAAACCGTAAAAGGATAATATACTCGTATTAATTCATTTCGAATTACTTATAAAGATTTTACATTGCCGAGAGAAAAAATGGAATTTATTTCGATGACAGTGGACTTCATTGATTTTGAATTATTTGTTTCGACATATACCTCAGTGTTATTCTTAATAAGACTGAAGGGGATGAAATTCAAACAATAACCACCTCCGGCATAGAGAGATGAGCGCGCCTGGAGACCGAACGCAGGTGAAGTTCACAGAGAAGTATATATACAACAAGAGGACCAGATTTCGGTTAGTAGAATGTTGCGAGTCAGAATGGGAAAAGCTGCCGATTTATCGGAGTTAGATAAAAGACAAATTGTTATAGCACGGCACCTCGGAACTACGATATCGGAAACGGCGCGGCTTGTGGGTTGTTCACGTGCCTCTGTAGTGAGCACGTATCAAAAGTGGTGCACAGACGACCAAACGACGAACCGTCGTCCAGCTGTGTGTCGTCAGGAGCTCATTGATGCCAGGGTGGATCAGAGACTGTCGCGCATACAGCGACAGGAGGGCCGCAGTGCGACAAATCACCCGCAACTAAAACAATGGTGATCAGGAAAATGTGTCACAGCGCACAGTTCTTCGCAGCCTTCTGCGCATGGGCCTGTGTAGCCGAAGACCCAGCCGGGTCCACGTGTTCACTGCACGTCATCGGCAACAACCCATGAAATGGGCCGAAGATCATCAAGATTGGACCGTAGATGATTGTTAGAAATTGGCTGGTCTGATGAATCGAGATTCCTGGTGCATCATGTAAACGGCCGATAGCGGATATGCCAATTACCAACGGTGGTTATGGCAGCTGGATGCACTGTTGGGCGGAAACAAGCTGGCATCGGCGGCGGTGTTATGTTGTGGGCGATATTTTCTTGGGACACTTCAGGCCTCATTATCCCAATAGCACAATCTATGGCAACTGTCAGGTATCTAAACAGCGTTGCAGACCAAGTGGCAACTGTATTCCCTGCTGATGATGGCCATTACCAAAGGGATAATTCTCCATGCCACACTGCCAGAATCGTCAAAGAGCGGTTCGAGGAACAAGCTGATGGCATTCTGTCAATGCCCTGTCCTCCAAATTCACCTGACATGAACACAATCGAACATTTTTGGTTCGATTGGGAAAAGCGGGTTCGCGCTAAATCACCACCACCCCGAAATGTACGGGAACTAGAAGATCTGCTGTTGACATTATGGTACCAGATACTCCAGGATACCTATCGCCACCTCATCGAATCGATGCCGCTGTTTTGCTGCCTAAAGAGGGTCTTATAGCTTAGTTAGGTAGGTGGTCATAATGTAGTGACTCATCGATGAATTCCCCGCCGTTATTCTTGCAAGATTGAAAGGAATGAAAATTAAACATGTTGGGCAGATGAAATTTGTATTAAATTTAGGAACACAAGATCTTTTAAAAATATTTTTCAATTTGATAATTCGAGCCCACAAAGAGTACGATTTTAGGGCTACATATTGGTGGTGGTCGGAGGTACGACCAAAATGGGCAAGTCTGAGGGCTTATAAGTATGCCCCGGTCCTTAATTTTGGAGCACTGGTTCAAGGAAAGGAAGATAGTCACAAAAAACATGCATGCCTCATCCGGACTCAGCTAAGATGACTAGTTCGAAACCTATGCCTCTGACCACTCACCAATCGCGGATTGAGGGTTATAATGAAACAGCTGTAGCTTCTTACTCTGTCGTTATTTTGAAATGATTGAGAGAAACGTTAAAGGACAAAATCGTCATTTGAACCTCCGTTTCACACTTAGAGAATAATTTCTTTACTGCTAAAAATTTCGTAGTCGTATTTAAGTCTTTTTTCAAGAGACGTGAAATCCTACTACGCTTCAATACTTTGATTTCCTACTATTAAATTTTTTAATAGGTTTAACTAAATCAAAAATGAAAGCATGCACACATTATAAATTTGTCACTTTACTATGCTTCTACTTATACTGTATATATACACTGCTGACCACCCAAAATGCAACACTAAGAAGGACACGAGATACCAAAGCCAGATTTACTGCACACATGAAAACAGATACAAAGAAGATGAAACGATTCAGCTTACAAGCTCGTGCGACTTGCGGAAACGCAGACATCAATAGTTCGTGTGGCCCCCATGGCTGGCAAAAACGGCCGCTATACGCCGCGGCATCGAACGAAAGACGCTTTGGATGTGGGCTTATGGTATGTCGGTCCAGGCTGCATCCACACGTTGCCACAGTTTATCAGGCGTAGCAGCGGGAGGTGCTTGCCGGGCCACTCCGTTGCCGATCAGTGACCAAGGGTGTTCGATGGGCGACATATTGGGAGAACAGGCGGGCCACGGCAGCAGTGACACCTGGTGGGCCGTGAAGAATTGTTGCACGATGCGTGCCACGTGCGGGCGCGCATTGTCCTGTTGAAACGTGGCCGCTGGTAGGTCCTGCAGGTAAGGGAGGATTACAGGCTCCGAAACGTCGGAGATGTAGCTGTGGCTGTTGAGTGTACCGGAGATGCGTACCACAAGGGTACGGGTGTAATATGCAAGTGCGCCCCCAAACCATAACGCCAGGCGACGGACCGGTATGGCGATGCATAATGCAGGCGTCATCCAGTCTCTAGCCGCGGTGCCACCAAACGCGGATCCGACCATCGTCGTGTTGCAGGCCGAAGCGGGATTCATCGGAGAAGACAATGTCGTGCTATTCCGTAGTCCAGGTGTGGCGTTTAACGGCCCACTGCCGCCGCACTCGCCGGTGGTGTAACGTAAATGGCAATCGGAGCAATGGGCGCCGTGTGACAAGTCCCCGCTTCTACAGACGACGTCGAACGGTACGTGCTGACACAGGTTGTTTCGTAACACACCCTAATTAGTGCGCTAACGTTCGTGATGTGGCGGTGAGAGCCGTCAATGCCCGCCACACAACATGCCGGTCCTCTCGTTCGGTGGTGTGCCGCGGCTGAGGCAATCGCTCACGTCGGTCCGTCTGTCCCTCTTGCCCCCACCGATTCCATACTCGCCTTACTGTGGCTGCATGTCCTCCAACACGGGCGCCGATGTCTCCGTACGATAAATCGCTGTCGAGATAAGCCACTATCCGTCCTCTGTCGAACTCGGAAATGTGCTGGAATGACTGCCGTATTCAGCGACGAGGCATCAGGAAGCTTCACACGCGCCGGTCCGGCTGCACAACACACTTCCACTACTTACACCCAGCCTTCTGTGCACCCTTCTTATAGTGCTTCACGGTGGCGTGCCGGGCGCACATGATTTGCACATGCCCAGCAATGCTAATCGTTTGCATGTCCTCTCGCGGGCGACGCATGCTGCGAATTTCAGGCCAATCGGATGTTTCCTTCTTGGTGTTGCATTTGGGGTTTCCAGCAGTGTATATATACACACACACACTATTTTGACAAAAGTCACCGGGCACCTAGAAGAGAAACACAACATAGCATTTATTGGCTTACATTAATACGGTGTCGGTCCACCTTTGGCCCTAATGCATGTACTGACCCTTCGAGACGTGGTTTCGACGAGATTTTGGAACACAGCGTTGGGTATGTGTTTCCATTCAGTACATAATACTGCCGCTAACTGTTGCTTAGTAGTAGGCTTTGCTTCCAAACTTCTTATGCGTCGCTGTTATTCATCCCATAGGTGCTCTATGTAATTAATATCAGAGCTTTGTGCTGTCCAGTCCACACACGATAAGGAATTATCGTCAAACCACGCCGTAAAAGTCCTTGCTTTATGGCTCTGTGCATTATCCTGCTAGTACCAACAATGCTCGGTTCTATAGTATTGCCACAGAGTTTGTAGGGCATAAGTGTCTAGATTATCGAGGTAGACGTGCTGGTTAACAGGTTTGTCAGCGATAATCAATGGGCCGGTAACATATCACGAGAAACACACCCCACAAGAGTACACTGCCAGCTCCAAACTTGACCGTAGAAACAGCACACTGTGGTAAATAGCGTTCCCCCGGCTGCCGCCATACCCACACACGGCCATCAAACTGACGGATAGTGTATCTGGATTCATCAGTCCATAGGACCCGTTTCCATTGATCTACAGTCCACGAGAAATGTTCTTTACACCATGCTAAACGACGAGTAGCATTCCGAGTGGTGAAGATGAAAGGCTTATGAGCAGCTACACGACCACGGTAACTCATGGAATGAAGTTCTCTGCGAATGGCGCGTGTACATGTCGAGGTCTCAGCATTTTTACTCACCTGTACACTGAGGTCTTGTGCAGTACTCCATCGATTGGCTGTAACGACTCTCCAGAGGCTTCGGCGTCCGCTATCACTCATTTTCTTTGGTCTGCTGGTACGTTTTTCTACTTCAATCACGCCACGTGTCTTCCACTTATTCGGTACACCCGAACCAGTTGACTTGGGTATGTTTAAACGCCTATCGGTTTCTTTTATGGACAAACCACTAATATAACACCCAACAGTTTTTCTTTTCTCAAAGTCAGTTCACTCCTGCCGCGACCTTTTCACTCAACCTCACAGGGCGATATGATCGCGGTCAGCTGCAGGCTTGTTTTTATACCGTTTGCAGCTGTGTCTTGCATTTTAACAACGCAGTGGATCCGTTCATTTACTTTTGAATGGCGTCCTGCGATTTTTATAAATATAGTGTATATACACATTCAGTAGACAGAACATTGGAGATAGGGGTGATGGGCATTTAACATGGGCACTCCCCGCGCAGAGTGGAACAGACCCAAACTGAAAGCAGGCAATAAATAGGCGGACAGCAGGGTATCTTAACAGTGTATTGCAATTTACGAACGTGGGTAAACGTGATCTCAGCGACTTTGATTGTAGACGCATTGTCGGCGCCAGACAGATGGCTCATACTATCGCCTAAGTAGTAAGAACTCCAGGGTTACCAAGGGTAACCTTATCGAGCGTGTACCGTGGGTCATCACACAGGAGCACTTCATATTTTTGCATTTGGTCTTGCACATACACCTCACGAATCCGTGACCACTTCCTGTGGACTGAGAGCTAGCAGCTGACTTGAGAGGAATTTCGTGGTCGGGAACGTCTTCAACTCCGAGTAAGTCCTTCGGACATAAAGTGAATTCTGACCTTGGTTCAAAATTCTTCGAGTAGTTCCAAGTCGGTAGGAACTGTCTTGTGTGACACTCATAATTGGCAACAGGTCGCACGAGTCACCCTGTCCCTTATCGAAGTCAGGAATAGGAACTCGGACAGTGGCCCTCAGAGATGCAGGAGAAATGTTTTCGTCAGTCCATTTTCAGTTTTTTTGACCTGTATTTCCAGATTCAGTTTAGATTCAATTTTGGGTGACGGATCACTTTGTCCGTGTTCATTTCGTCCACGCTCATTTCGTTCAGTTCATTTCGTCCAACGTTCACTTCGTCCGCTGTTCACTTCATCCACTGCTCATTTTGTCTACCGTTCAATTTGTCCACGTTCATTTCGTCCTCAGAATGAATGAAAATGTTACGAATATGACGTACTTAGAATAAAAAAGTGGAAAAAGGGCTAGGCCTAGTGCCTATGAAATAATATTTAGTGCCTGAACAAAAGCGCAATATTTTTACCTTAATTTGATGTGAAAATGTTAGAAATATGACGTACTCAGAATAAAAACAGTGAAAAAGGCCTAGGCCAAATAATATTTAGTGCTTGAGCAAAAGCGTGATATTATTACCTTGACTTGATACGTAATCATTATGAATACCACACCCGTACAATAAATATTGTAAAAAGGCCTAGGCCTAGGGCCCATGAAATAATGTTTAGTGCCTGGGCAAATACGCAGTATTATTACCTTGATTTGATGTAAATATTATGAATATGACGTGATTAGAATAAAAACTGTGAAAAAGGCCGCGCCCTAGGGCATATGAAATAATATTTAGTGCCTAAGTAAAAGAGCAACATTATTACTTTGAGTTGATAGGTAAACGTTATAAATATGAGATCCGTAGAATAAAAACTGTTGAAACGGCCTAAGCCTAGGGATTTTGAATTAATATTTCGTGCCTCAGTAAGCACAATTATTACCTTAAGTGGATACGTAAACGTTTTGAATATGACATCGGTACAATAAAAACTGTCAAAAGGCCTACACATGTGGCATAGTAATTAGTATTTAGTGCCTAAGTAAGTAAAAGAGAAATATGAATAACTTGGCATCTAATGTAAATATTTAGGGCCTAAGTAAAAGTGCAGCGGTATTGAAAAATCCCACCTTATTGTCCTTTTCCGAACACAGCGTGAGTCATGCTGTAGTGATTGACATCGTACTACACAAAAGAGTTAAAAAGCACTTCAAAGTTAAGTTCCTTGTTTTACTTTAAATAACATTTAAAATCGTTATATTTTAATCGAGAAACTCAGACAGGAAAAAATCGCTTGCAAGCAATGTCCGCTGATCTTTTCTTCTGCCTATAACAAAAGCTCCACGAAAACAAAAAAAAATTCGGCGGTATTCCATTCATTCTGAGGACGAAATGAACGTGGACAAAGTGAACATTGGACGAAGTGAACACTGGACGAAGTGAACACTGGACAAAGTGAACGTTGGACGAAATGAACTGGACGAAGTGAGCGTGGACGAAATGAACACGGACGAACTGAAAGGGAACCCAATTTTGCGAGCATTGGAAGCCACGTGCTTCGCCACGTGAAAAAAAAAAGTCACTGGTGAGAGTATTTTATACTTTGCCGATCTGCCTTTTGGTTTTGCATCGAATGCCTAGGAAATGTGTGAAATATTAAGCCTTTCATACTTTGACGTCCCAATTTCGACATTCTACAGATTTCCTATTCATTCTGTACAATGCCTAATTTCACACATTGCCAGTAACATATAACTCAGAGAAACAGCGGGCGACGCGATCATTTGGGTTATTTCGTTACCTACATTATACACTATCTACCAACAAGTAATTGGACACCTGTGATAGCAAAGGAAAACGAAGTTTATTCACCTTCAATAGTTGGTGGAGTCTCTACGAGCGGTGATTACAGCTGCGACCCTCCGGCGCATACTCTCAACCAGACGTTGTACGACGGCCAGCGGTATTTTCTTCCACTCGGCTTGGAGAAGACAGGTCAGTTCCTTCACCGATTTTGGACGGTGTGGGCACCCCTTAAGTCGACGCTCCAACTCGTCCCAGAGGTGCTCGATAGGGTTAAGGTCCGGGCTCTGCGCAGGCCAGTCCATTCGATTAACCCCATTGTCTCACCATACCAAGCCATGGTGGACCTCGCAACATGACAGGTGGCATTGCCATCCTGAAAGTAACATGGGTCCACTCCGTAAAACTGCCACAACGTAGGAAGCGCATGGTCATACAAAATCGTTCAGTAGGTCGCGGCGTTGAGTCTACCAGGAATTGTGACCAAGCGTCCCGTGCTATACCAGGAGAAACACCCCCATAGCATAATTCCACCGCCGCCGAACTTCACAGTTGGCACAATACATTCCGGCAGGAGGCGTTCTCCAGGCAGACGCCAAACCCAGACCCTGCCATCCGAATGGTAGAGGGTGAACCTTGATTCGTCGCTCCAGAGAACCTGTTTCCACTGTTCAACGGTCAACTGTCGACGTTCTTTGCACCACGTTAGCCGAGCAGCGCTATTGGACTTGGTGATCAAAGGCTTGTGGGCGGCAGCACGTCCATGCTAACCGAGCAGATGGGTTTCCTTACGGATGGTATTCATCGAAAGAACACTTCCGGATGCCTGTTGAAACTCCTCGCGGATGTGGCCCATCGATTTGGTGCGGTTCTTTCCGAATATCTCTGGCCAGCACCCGTCGGTCTCTAACTCCAAATTTTTTGGGTCTTCCGGGTCGGGGCACATTCCGACAGTCACATCTCACCTTCCACTTGCCAATCACGTAGGCCACTGTCGATTTTGGATACTTCAACTCGCTGGATATGTCACGTATGGATCGGCCATGTCGGTGATACCCGACGATTACACCTTTCTCGAGCTCCAAACTGCGTGGTATCTTGCATGCGACTGGTTGCGTCGTTGTTTCCCACACGATATTTAACGGCGGCGGTCGTGACGTGTATCAGGACCGCAGATATCGTCGATTGCAGGGGTGTCCAATTACTTGTTGGTAGATAGTGTATATGCTTACAATACGGAAGCCAGAAACAAAGGGAGAGTTTGAAATAATTCTCCATTATCAGTGCGATAATTCTTAAGGTCGTTTTAATACTACACCAGGAAACTCAAGGAACATATTTCTTTGTATAAAGTGTTGTTGTGTACTTTAGCGTAATTTTAGTTCAGTTGACAGCAAAAAAATAAGAATCCAATAATTATAATTTAAATTGACCAAAACCTAATATTGATATTATTTTAACGTACAAAACTGAAGAAATGAAGGGGTACGTCACTCCAGGGCATGAACACGAGGAAAGCAAAATGGTGGCGAGAGATGTTTAATTAAATGAAAGATCAGAGTTATAGTCATTCCGACACTAATTTGTTAACGCCAAAGCACACGTTTAGTAAACAGGTAGTAAAAACAAGCAGATCATATGGAATATGTAAACGCTCTCCTCCTTTTGTTTTAGATCATGTATTGATTGAAACCTAAAAAAAGTTATTTGCATATTTCGTTAATCTTTACATGATTACGCTCCAGCAAAATAATCAAAATGCAGGAAAGGTAATAAAAAATGGCTCTGCAAATAGATTCTGCTTACGGATACAATTGCAGCATTTGCGTAAAAGTGAAAGAGTTAGGAAGAAGGTTGCTTAAGGAAATTCTTTTATCTCGTTTTAGGAAAATTATGACATGTAGATGGGACTTTCACGATGATGCCAGCTACATACGATGATGCCAGCTGGAAAACTGTTCAGCGATACAATAGAAGATATATTATGAAAATAAACACCACAGAAGAAATACAATTACATGAAAGGAGGAATACAATTTAACACGAAAGGAGGAATACAATTTAACACGAAAGGAGGAATACAATTTAACACGAAAGGAGGAATACAATTTAACACGAAAGGAGGAATACAATTTAACACGAAAGGAGGAATACAATTTAACACGAAAGGAGGAATACAATGAACATAACCACTTTAGGGGGACATTCATCACCAATCATTATTTTTTTCTTTTGAAGAAAAAGTAATGAGTCATTGACTTTTAAAATTGGCACTCAGGTGTTGAGCCTAACCGGAGACGTGGTACGTGCAGACCTTGACTTGACCTCCAATCTATTCCAGCCTATAGATCTTTTCTTTCTGATTTACGGAAAGAGCATTCATTTGTTTTTATCACAAACCTTGACTTCCAGTTTTTTCCGGCTTTATAGATATTTTCTTTCAGATTCATGGTAAGAGCATTCATTTTATCACCACAGAACTTTTTTTTTTTTTTGATTGGAGGTTTAACGACCACCGTGAGCAACTCAACGGGCTATAAGCAGTCGCCCGTCCCTAATTTAGGGTCACTGGTTCCAGGGAAGGGAGAGAGCCAGTGCCGTAAGACAAACACAACATCCATGCCTCACCGGGATTCGAACCCGGACCCCTTCGGACGAATGATCATAGGCCAACGCCTTAGACCACTGCGCCACCGGGGCGGCCCACAGAACTTTACCTCCAATTTTTCTCAGAGAGTAGCTCTTCCGTTTCAGATTTATGGAAAGAACATTAGTTTCTTCCTCACAGATTTTGACCTTAAATTTTTTCCAGCCTATAACTCATATTCCTTTCAGATTATGGAAAGAGTATTTATTTTATCATTATATAAGTTCACCTCCAATTTTTTCCGGCCTATATCTTTTTCCTTGCAGATTTATCGAAAGAACGTTCATTTTTTTAATAACAGACCCTGACCAATTTTTTCTAACCTATACATCTTTCATTTCAGATTTATGGAAGGAGAATTAATTTCTTCATCACAAACCTTGACCTACAATTTTTTCCAGCCCTATAGCTCTTATCCATTTCAGATTTATGGAAAGAGCATTCATTTCATCATCACAGAACTTCACCTCCAATTTTTCACAGGCAATAGCTTTTCTGCTTCAGATTTATAGAAAGAGCATTCATTTCTTCACCAGGTTTTGACTTTCAGTTTTCCCAGTCTATAGCTCTACCCTTGCAGATTTATGGAAAAAGCGTTCATTTCTTTATCACAGACCCTGACAAATTTTTTCCAGCCTATACATCTTTCCTTTCAGATTTATGGAAGGAGTATTCATTTATTCATCACAGACCTTGACCTAAAAAATTATCCGGCGTATAGCTTTTATCCATTTCAAATTTATGGAAAGAGCATTAATTTTATCATCACAGAACTTGATCTCCAACTTTTCCCAGACGATAGCTCTTCCGTTTCAGATTTATGGAAGGAGCATTCATTTTATCATTATATAATTGGGCCTCTGCTTTTTTCATGCGTATAGCCCTTTCCTTGCACATTTATGGAAAGAGCGTTTATTTCTTATCACAGATCCTGACCAATGTTTTCTAGCTTAAACATCTTTCTATTCAGATTTATGGAATATTCATTTCTTCATCGCAGACCATGAGCTTTAATTTTTTCAATCCTATAAATCTCTAGTTGCAGATTTATAAACACCCCACCCAACCGGGACTCGAACCTGGGTCCATTTCAGACGGATACTCAGCACTCCAGACCAGGGTGACGATAAAATTTTCCATTTGTGTTTTTAATTTGTCATTTTGTTTGGTGCGATGCGTTTTTGGTGCTCCTTGATTTAGCCTGTCATTGATTCATAATATATCTTTTTTCGCTGTCTAATCTAGGTTGAAGTTAACGTTTTTGAGCGCATTAGGATACGAAATTAAATATTCTTTGAAGAAGCTCTCAGAATGTATTCAATATATAAATAAAATAAACTTTTCTTGGGTAAGTGCTTACTCAAGTCACTTCTTGAAACCACTTCCTCAATCGTCTTTTTTGTTGTTTTCCAAGTGGCCAGTCATCTTCCCTACACCACTGATCGGAACATCCTCTAGCTGCGGTCATGTGCTAATATAACCAACTCAGACAATGTTTACACACTGGTAAATTACATATTGGTGTGATTTCAGTTATGATATGCAGTTTGGTACGTGCTATGTTCGAATAAAGTAACATAGAAAAGCCTGTTGTGGACAATAGAGGTCCGTGAAATAAAAAGCGATATCATATAAAAGTACGTAAATTTCTTGCACCGTAATGAATTTGAAGATTTTGTTTGTTTCTGAAAGAAGGAAAGAAACATTTTCTAACAATATTCTCTCGGATATTGAGGCTGACTGAAAAGAAGCAAACTTGTTTCCTCCAGAGTATGCGACAGGGACTACTTTTTCGCGTTTCTTTACTTAAAAGAAAAAGAAACTCATTTTGATCAGAGAACGTCTGTAAGAACATCTGTAATTCATTTTACTCCTCCCATTTCAAATTCCTCACCTCATTTTTACTTACTTTTGACATGCCTCACAACTTTGGAACGCTATTAAATTCCGCGAACAAAAGCGACTGGTCTGCACAAGATTGCGATTGCACACTAATAGGAAAGTTTAAATCCTTGAGAATGAATAAACAGATGCAAAACACAGCAGAATCTACACACGTAGAAAGAACTTTATTTTTCCTTATTCCGTTTTCGTCGAGAAAAGCACTTATTTGTTTATTTTTATCGCTCAAACTTCCTCTCACTCATTCTGTGACGCAGGCAAGGCGGGAGAGGCCTGCATCTGTCGACAAGTTTGCTCGTCAGGCAACTGTGGAGCTCAGATAAGACGTCTCGCGGATTTATTCGAAGAAGAATCGAGCAATGGATGACGGACTGAACGAGTGCGTCGTCGGTTCCCAATTTGAATGGCATGTATTCGCAAACGCCAAAACATACGATTTGAATCTCGTCCTGTTGTCCTCCGGGGCATGTCATGAAGTAGGAAATAAGAATTCACGATTCTTCCATCGGTTGCCATCTCTTCGTGTCGCCCTAATGCGAACACAAGCTTTCATTCTGTCTTGAGTTTTCTTAAGGAAATCCGAGAAACACGAATTCTCCTTCTGTTGTCATCATTCTGATTCAATCCACGCAAAAGTTTTTAGCAATTAAATGGAGTTCTTTATTGCGAGTTAGCTGAAGTTCTTACTCACTTCACCGATTTGTATTTTTGATGACTTTTGAATATGTCACCCTTCTATGTTCCTTGTTACGCTTTTATGGCCATGAGGAAAATTCTCCCACTGCAGGGCTTTCCAAGAAGTGGCATTTATTCATTCATTTTTTTCATTCATTTCCATGATTGTGACGTACCATTTAGGTGATGCAAGAGTAAAAAGGGCAAGTTGCAGCGATAAGCCAAGGTAGGTGTAATTCAATTGGTAGAGTAACCGACTCCGGAGCAGGTAGATGTGGGTAAGAATATCACCACTGGCAAAAAGGTGCTTTTCGTCGTATTGGCGCCTGAACGTAAAGATGATTCTCCTGGTTGTAAGGTTGGAGGAAAATGTGTGATGCCTCTTACACACATCGTCTGTAATTAATGAGAATCTCTTCTTTCACAGCGTTCCAACAAACATAGTCGGCTGACCCGAAATAACTTACGATTTCGTACACCCATCTTTCTTAAGGGGGCGATATACACTTACGTTCATAAAACAAGTTAGTAAAATCATGCAATGCATTGATTATGATACGCTTTCGAACATACCAGAAATCATTACTCAAGTTATTACTCCAGTTACGAGGACAATGGCTGTGGAATAAATCTCGCTTCTGTGCCGTGACCTTTGACCTCATTTCGATGGTGTTAAACAAAATTGGTTCAGTATACCTCCGGAACAACATACTAAAGTTTTGTCACAATAGAAGCATTTTTAGTTAAGTTATGTGGATAATGGCTGTGGAATAAATCTCGCTCTTGTGACGTGACCTTTGACCTCATTTCGATTAATATAACAAATAGAACCGGCTCAGTATACCTCCGGAACAACATACTAAAGTTTTTGTCGCAATAGAAGCATGTTTAGTCAAGTTATGACGATAATAGCTGTGGAATAAATCTTGCTCCTGTGCGCTGAACTTTGACCCCATTTCGATTATATTTAGCAGAACCGGTTCAGTTTATCTCCGGAACAACATGATAAAGGTTCGTCGCAATAGAAGTATTTTTACATAAGTTATGACGCATAAGGGCAATAGAATGGATCCCGCTCCTATGTCCTGACCTTTGAACCCATTTCGTCAATTTTCGTCCCCAGTTGTTCCCTACCACATACTAAAATATCATCGAAATCGAGCCATTTTTACGCCAGACAGACAGACAGACGGATTTCATCGAAATTGAACCATTTTTTTGCGGACAGACAAAGCTGGAGCATATACGCTTTCCAACCTACGGTTGGAAAGCGTAAAAAATAGAGCACCTGAAAGGAGTCGATCTACGACTTTGATTTTTAGAGGTTATGCTAATTATGCAGAAATGATTAATATTTCGGCGTCATAGGTGCATGGGTACCCCGTCAAGGCCAATCTTATTGCGCAAAATCACTGACCGGAAACAACCCGTTTTTTTCTGTTGCATTAATTTTATTTCTTCAGTGCTAAGCAAAAGAAAAACTCCAGAGCGACAAAATTTGTATGTTTACTCCTATTGATTTTATGAAAAATAATTTTTTAGCACTCGAAATTTTACCCAGAGACTGCTTATAGCAAATTGAGTTGTTCACGGTGGTCGCTAAACCCCCCCAAATAGAAATATTCAGTGCCTGCTCATTTTGTCGTACAAATGAAATCTGTGACATTCTTCTGTAGCACCACATTTCAAATACATCCACTTCATCTCTCAGAGTTTTAAAGATAGCACTCTGACGTAGTAATCGCGATGTTGACTTGATTGGAAAGATTCTTATTTTTTCGGCTTAGTTAAATAAATTTTTGGACAAATTTCTCCTCTTCATGTAAATTGAATAACTGCGTATCCTACTGATCAATGATAAAAGGATGTCAAATTTTTTGAATCGAAGTTCTGGCTAATTTCGGTTTTATGAGAATCTACAGTCCCACAAGTCGCTGTCATACTGGCTTTACTTAGATATTGAGACGAACTTACTTCTCACTAGTTGAGCACGTTCTTTCGTAATAAAACGCAAAACCGTTTGTCGTGTTTTTCTAATATCAATAACTAAATATACGCTGAGAGGACGGAAATCATGGGACACCTCGTTCCTGGACAATGCAACGCTGTCACTCCTCTCGCTAGTGGACGAACCCACCGCTTGGCAAGTACACTGGTGTGCAAAAATTAAGGACAGAAAGGAGAAATTAGCATAATAGCGGAACGAGCATGCAGAACGGACCGAAAGACCACTCAGGAGATAGACTAGGGTCCGGTACGGTAGGGCATGCGCATATATGCAGCATGACGTAGGGGGGGTGCCGGAAGGGTATAAAGCACACGATCAGTGTACGCTCAGCAATTCGGTGAAAGCTATTGCACGGTGTACATCGGTTTGAACGACGTCCAGTTGCTGCCACCATGTGATATGGCCAACAGGCAATCCAGTAGACGACATCTGTATGACTTTACCCGAGGTCGCGTTATTGGGAAGCTGGAAGAAGGTCGAAGTGTGACTAGTGTGGCCGAGGAGTTCAGGATCACTCACAGCATCGTTTCACGAGCTTGGAGAGCATTTCAAACGACAGGAACAGCTGTCCGTGAGTTTAGCAGTGGTCGTCCACGAGCAACCCGGCGGAAGACCGGTATATTGCCCTACAGGCGAGAAGAGACTGACGGCAGACAGCGGGAGAAATCGCAAGGCACATGCAACAGACAACTGGACGTCCGTTATCATGTTTTACCGTGGCCAGGAGGCTGCACAAAGGTGGTCTATTTGCACGACGAACAGTACGGTGTGTGCCATTAACGCCTGCTCATCGGAGACGGTGGTTTCTGTGGTGCCAGAAACACAAGAACTGGACACATCAGCAATGGGGCCGAGTTCTCTTTACGAATGAGAGCCGATTTAGCCTGACGAGTGATTATGGACGTATACACATCTGGAGAGAGCAGGGAACACGCAATCACACCTCCAACATAATCGAAAAGGACCGGTTTGGAGGTGGCGGAGTTCTCGTTTGGGGCGGTATCATGCTTGGTAGCCGTACTGACCTCCACATCTTCCAAGGAGGTTCAGTCACTGGTGTCTGCTATTGTACCGAGGTTCTCCTGCCTCACGTGCGTCTATTTAGAGGTGCTGTGGGTCCTGAGTTCTTCTGCATGGAAGACAACGCTACACCTCATTGTACAGTGGCTGTCGCAGAGCTGTTGGAGAGTGAAGATATTCAACGCATGGATTGGCTGGCAAGGTCCTCGAACCTAAATCCAATTGAACACGTGTCGGACCTTCTCGGGAGACGCTTGGCTGCACGACACCAGCCGCCAGCAACGATTGCGCAGCTGCGATTGGCGCTAAAAGAGGAATGGGCCGCGATACCTCAACAGCTCCTTGACAACCTCGTCCTCAGCATGAACAGACGTTGTAATTCCTGCGACGCAGTCAGGGGGATCATATTCCCTACTAAAGACTAGATTTTTCTTGACAGCCGCCTGTCACATGGACGTTTCTATCTTCTGTCCAGTTGTGCTCGAAGCTACCTTTTCAATAAAGTGCCTTTGTATCCTTTGGATTCCTTGTTTAGACGGTTTTGCTTACTTGTCCCATATGTTTACATCTTGGGGATCTTATGGTATGATTTGAGTCGATGTGGAGCACTTCTGCGCAACGTTACATTCGAAAAACCGTCTCGTCCTTAATTTTTGCAAGCCAGTGTATTAAGGTAGAAAGACATCACTGCATTCACGTAAGCGGTAATTTGAAGTCAATATGGATGTGGAGCACTTCTGCACGACGTTACCCAGCAAAAACACAAGTGCTGGGAAACTGCTGGCCACCAGCTGGCAGTGATGTGTCACTGCTGGCTGAAATCTGCCGCTCACGGCCCGGTAGTGGTCCGTTGGTGGCAGCGCTATCAGTTGGCGAGCCATTGATGGCCCTGCAGCATCTCCGTGAATTGTGGGCCTCCAAGCAAGTGCCACTAGTGGCCCGTTGCTGGCAACCAATGCAACCCCCAACAGCAGGTGGAAGCAACGGGACTGCGCATGCGCAGATGCAACACTTGCTGTTTCTCTATCGCCATCGTGTTATTTTAGTGGATGTTAAGAAAAAAATCCATATGTGGAGAGACGAATTAATTTCCTAATGAAATTTTACGTCGACGAAGATATCAGATTAAGCCGTAAAATACTAGATTACAGCCATGAAATACACCCACTCCATTCCCATGAATAATAATTCATGGAATGGAGTGGATGAATAACCAGAAAAAATTTCAAACCGCTTGAAACAAATATCTTGGAAAACCATTAAAGCAACGTTTGTTGAAAAAAAAAAGAATTATACGCGTACAAAATTTATTACTTATTTGAAAGAAAAAAAAAGCAACGCTATGTGGTGCACTCATCCATGGGTTGAATACACAAGACTGGGAGGAATTCGCTTCTAAAAATAACGAGAAGTAAAATAAAATATCTTTTACTCTTTAAAACAAATGTAGTTTCGGACAACGGAAAGGAAAGACACAACGTTAAAAATGTAACAGAATGTGACATGAACCCGGGTAAATATATATTTATTCAACAATCTCTTTTCAAGACGGCAAGGACAGTACAAAACTTTGGAAAGCGACTCTAATATGTACACGCCTTGAAAATGAGTGAAGTTCCCTAAAGGTAAAAAAAAACAAAAAAACTATCGTTACGTTGAAAAAATTAATTTATCAATTATATGAAACTGACTTTTATGAAAAATACCTCGCAATATTGTAAAATGAAAGAGGAAAGCATTCGATTACACATTGTTTACCAAACAGACAACTTTAAGCATATGCTCGAGTGTCCCAAATTAGTCCGGTCGGTAGAGAGCTCAGCTATCACGCCAACGGCCCAGGTTCAGATACAAACTGGTGTTTTTCCGATCTGTTGAAAAAATTTCCCCGGCCTAGTTCGTTAATTCACAAGCTTCGTAAGAGTAGTAAAAAAAAATTGTAGCTTTGGGAAACGGCGGTTGTCCTTGACTTTTTTTTATTATTATGGCTACTACTGGGAAATTGGCGGACAAGATTCGGCAAGCCACCAGTTACGTCACGTGGTTGCCGGCTGCCACTAACGGCATACTAGCGGACCACATTAGGCTAGCCATCATTTCTGGCACGTGCTTGCAGGGTCACTGAAGGGCCACTTGTGGCAGCTACTGCCTGTGATGGACCACTGATGGCCCTGTTGGGGCATATGACAACTGATGGGGTGCCAACTGTTGGCCAGCTGTTGGCCTGAACTGTTGGCCTTTACTCCTAAAGAACTACAGATGAAATTGATTGAGCTCTCAGAAGATGACATTTTAAAATCCTTATTTGACGCTAAGAAAGAACCAATTGAATTATGGAAAATGCGATAGAATACCCACATCTTCGGCAACATGCACGAAAAATGCTTTCTTGCTTTTCAATCACTTATTACTGCGAATCTACATTCTCCAACCTAACGAAGATCAAGACGCCCTTAAGGTCGCAAATGACGGATACCCATCTAGAGGATCAGCTGAAAGTGCGGACCTTCATGTTCCAAACAACTTTTCAAATGATTTCCAACAAAAAGAAGTCACAACAAAGTCATTAACCCCTTAACGACCAAAGCCCTGAAATCTTGTGTCGCTCAGAACACCATATCGCCCGAAACTGTCCTTTGGTCCTTTTAGAATTTCTCCTCCACTTTACAAGTTAACAAAAGACGGATTTGTGCTCGGCCGCCACACGACACTCCCAATTTGTAGACTTGATATGTACTTACCTTCAGACGGTTTCCAGGGGCGGTCACTGCATACTTCCAAGAAAAAATTGTGCGATGTCATGAGAGTAAATATGTAATACTGCTCCGGGAGATACCACCGCCTTGTTCAGTGATAACAACAATGAGTGAGGGTGACTTCTGCCAATCGAGTAGGGGTTGTGAAATTCGATGAAGATGTTGGGTAGGAAAGCTTACTCACTCTACACGGGCGTTTTGAGGCGGTTGTGGTAGTGTGGACGAAATAGCGTTTTGGGCGTTAAAGGGTTAAAAAGCTAGTTAACTTTAGAATTAACATTTTTTTCATTCTTTGAAGTTGGTTGGTAAACAGATTTATACAAAATAATGTACATTTTGAAGTATGTATAAGGTCCGATCAAAAGGTTCCAAGACTAAGCCGACAAAGTACTACGTTACTGAAGTCTGGCTATGAACTCCTTCAAAGTAGTCTCTTTAGGAAGCGATACACAGCTGCCAGCGTTTTGCGACTGCTGGAATGCTCCCTGCAAGTCCTGTTCGCGAATCGTGTCAAGCACCGTCTGCGATTCACGCTGGATCTCGTTCACGGTTTCAAAACGGCGACCCTTGAGCTTCAGCTTCATCTTCGGGAACCGAAAGAAGTCGCAGGGGGCAAATACGGTGAGTAAGGCGGGTGAGGAAGGGTAGTCATGCTGTTGCGGCTGCAAAACTGGCGTGTTGCTGACGCTTTGTGAGCTGCTGCATTGTCGTGACGGAGCAGGAAATCGCCCCTGCGCCACATTTCAGGTCATTTGCAGCGAATGCCTTCCTAAGACGCCTCAGAAGGTCGCAGTAAAAAAGCGCAGTGACGGTCTGGCTCTGGGGGACGAATTCACGGTGCACAACCCCACGAATGTCGAAGAACACGACGATCATACGCTCTGGACCTGTAGGGCCTTTTTCGGTCGTGGAGATGTCGGGATCTTCCACTGCGACGACTGTTGTTTTGTCTCCGGGTCGTAACCGTAGACCCAAGTCTCATCCCCATGTTATGACCCGCAAGAGGAACGTTGGTTCATTCACCACCTATCTTGACAGAGTTCGATACGGACCGCGTTCTGTTCGGATTTCAGAATCTTTGACACAAACTTTGCAGCAATGTGGTATATGTTCAAAACCGACGACAGAATTTCTTGCACTGTTCCGTATGACACATTGACGATGGTAGCAATGTCTTGAATGGTTCTCAGATTATCTTCATGCACCAGTTCCTAATTTTGTCCACATTTTCAGGGGTTTGTTCGTAGACGGTCGCCCTGACCTCTCGTCGTCTTCCAGTGCCGTTCTGCCGCTCTTGAAGCGCGAGTGCCCCTCAAAACACCTCGCACGCCTGATTGCTTCATTGCCATAAGCTTGCCGCCACATTTCATGCGTCTCCCTTCCCGACTTGCCGAGTTTGACACAATTTGATGTTCGCTCGCTGCTCTAGTTTGCAGTCCAAACCGAAATCACAGCTGTTTTCTGAACGTGGCCATCAAATATCGTGTAGCACAGCTGCCGATGTTCACACAACAACGTCACTCGACACAATGACTCATGAAGGTCTCTGCTCTCGACCGCTGCTCGCGTATCCGCGTACTGCATTGCCATCTATTGGCGTGGTACGTACTTAGACTTGGAACTTTTTGATTGCAATACGTATCTCATTGAAGTATTTTGAATGTGGCCTTATTAGATTAAAACTAAATGCGGCCTTCCTACATGAAAATCTTCTCCACCTCCGGTCTAGGGCGTATTCAACTGGTACACGTTGAGAACTCTTGTACGTCTAGATGCATTTCTGAACAGTCTACACTACGTGTCCATCCTTGCAGACTATCTAAATCCGGTCATGATCATTATGCACCCACAGGGCAATGGACTCTTCCAGCAGGACAATGTGCCTCCCCACAAAGAAGTGCTGACTAGAACATGGTTGGAAGAGCATTCCACAGAAGTTCCCACTCTAGAATGACCTAAACGTTCAACGGATGAGAAGGTGCGGAAACCTTTGATCGAACCCTGTGGAAAATATTTGGGATGCGATGGAAACGTCCGATTGACCTTTGAATCGATCATCCAGGAATGCGAAAACTTCAACTAAAAGTCAGATAAGAACTGCATTAATGGATACTATGAACTGTTTATTAAGGAACGATTTCGCGTATCATTGAATGTACTATTTTTCAAAAAATACGATTAACATTCACAGAATCTGACGGCATGCTTTACAATTAAATACAAACACGAAGACTTTATACACTGCTTTCAAACTATTTACACATCACAGAAAACTAAGCAGAAAATAAAGAATTGTTGTACAAAAATTCCGTTACACTCATATGAAAAACTATGTTTTAGCCTCCTCTTTCTGTGCCATTAATCAACAGACATTTTCTTTTAAAATTCTGAAACAATGTTCCTTATCGTTTTCCTGAGCAAGTAGGCTTTGCTGTAATAACAAAGTTAGTGTGCTTCGTTCTTTTGTTTCGCTAAGCAGACATTTTTCTTGAGAAATTTCTTTGCATGGTGCAGTCTCCGAGTTATTTGATGGTGAAAAAATCAGCGATGTTACAGTAATGCACGTGAAAAACTTGAAGGCCCTTTTATTTCACTTTCAAACCAGCGAAGGAGAAAAATCATAATCACATTATTTCTTAAGAATGGAGGAAAACTCATGGCGTATTCTTCTCGCGCATGAAATTTAACCTCACGAGGGTCAACTACATGTGAATTGAATTATTTACGATCTTTTCATATTTAAACTATGAGGATAAAATTTTTGTTGGCTGTTTCCTCAATTCAATATTTTTAGCTGTTTCCTCTATTCATATTTTTTTCTTATTTAATGCAATCTTAACGCCACAGAAGAAAAAAGATAAGCTTCTTGACCCTGATATCGTAAGATTTCTTTTAATGACTCTGCACCATCTTCGCATTAGCGAAAGGTATATTTGAATTGCCAATTTTGCCTTTTGAGATTCAAATATGCAAATGTACATAAAGTCAATACTCAGTAGAAGAGTCGCATTGTTCTTAAATTACGTAGTGATGTAAAGAAAGCCAGTGCGATAAAAGTTTAAGATCTTTACTGGTCAGGCCAGTATTAGAAGTTAAGAATTATTCATTTCGTTTCTCGTGGCGATTCAGAAGATAAAAGTATATTCCAGTTTTGCTAGAACAGTATTTAATTTAATTTCCGAACACCGTCAGTGTTATCCTATATTTCTTAGTTACTTATGCACGAATATCGGAGAAATTAAGCACTTAGTGCCAGAGTAAGTTCTGTCAAAACGAAAAAATTGATTTCTGGGAGAAAAAAATGACATTGTTACTAGCATTTTAATAGCATTTATTTGGACAATTTGTGATTCACACGAAACAAAAACATTTTAGGCAATCGGATGGCTTTCTACATGCAACATTCCCCCTACGACGACGCAGGATGCCTTTTTGCAGCCACTGCAACCACATTAGACTGACAGTTGTTGCATTCCCAAACGTTTCGGCCGCGATTTGACGCATTGACCAAACAGTCGTACGTAGCGCTACGGTGAAGCCTCTAGTAAAAGTGTCCGTGTGATGGTGGTCTTCCAAGCATTCGCACTCCTTGAAAGTGCTTTCGAAACCGAGATCACTCTGAAGCAATGGTCCAACCGCCTAGATGAGGAAGAAATGATTGCAGTTGCTAACCAATAACGTGATCTGTGGCTGAGGGAGATAATAGAGCAAAACGGCTTTGCGTAGCTAAGATTGGTCTTCCTCACCTGAAGGTGTGGATCACTGCATTAGTGATCTCGGTGGAGAAAGCACTTGTAAGGCGTGGAAATGCCTGGAACACGACTGTCGATACTTATCGACTAATCTGCACGGCTCTTCGACCAATACTTCCTGGTGTGTCATTTCCTATATCGAGCAGTGTAGCCTACATATCATCATAATCATCAACAAGAATGGGAAAAATGCCCTCAGAAGCCGGGCACCAGATGGCAGCAGATTGCAATCATTTTGCATTTTTACTACCACACTATCGACACTCATCTGGTAAAACCTGTCAGGAAAGGGGGACCAGGGATTAAGTGCCCCCTGGGCTAACTTCAGAGGGAACCATCCACGCATTCTCCTACCCATACCCGGGGAGTCTGCTGAAAGTCCCGTCAAAAACCGCAGACTAGATGGCCGGCAGCACCAGGCTAGTGTACATATCATCATCACATTATGAAAGTCTCCCGAAGTTTCTTTCACAACTTTCTGTCTTCAGCCCCTCTCTTCCATCTCATTCCGATATGCTTTTGAATTTCATCTCCACACGGCCTTCTTCTGATGATTTTCCTTGGAATCCAATCTTGTATCTCAGTTGTCCAACGGTGGTCAGTTCTAGCAATATATCCAGCCGATAACCAGTTCAGGGATTTTATTTTCACGCTCTTGTCATTGTCATTTTTTTTGATCCATGAATTCCTCTTCCGATATTTTCTAGTCATACCAAACATTCACCTATCAATGGAATGGGATTGATTTCGAGGGAGTTTGGAAGCCTGTCGGTATGCTGGAAGGAAGAACCGTGTATCTCAAACCATTCCTACACAACATTGGATCTGTGGCTCGGGTATTTTCCTTTTACAAGACACCGTCCCCATTCGAGAGAAAGTGCAACATTTCTGGGTGAACAGAGCAAGCAATTCACGATAGTGGGCACCAATAACACGTTGTTTCACATGCATCAGGGGTCCAAGTTCCTACCAGGTAAACATGCCGCATACCATACAACCGCCTCCACTGGCTTGCACTGTGGAGACCATGCAGCCAGTGGAGACCGACTGCCTCATGTTGTTTGCGCCAAATACATTCAAGACCACTCCACGGAGTGGAGTAAAAAGAAACGCGACTTATTCGGTCAGCAAACTTTTTCAGTCATCCGATGTCCAACTTTCATGATGTTTGAACCAGGCGAGTCGTTTGCGCAGATCAACTGTGGTTAGGAGGTCGTACGGGTCGTCTGCTGTGATAGTGCCGCATTGACCTCTGTTGTATTGGTTAGTCAACTGTTGAACCAGTGCCGTGTCTGTTATGAGTGGTCTGACCCGGCGCTCACCTCTGACATCGACCTTTTCCTGTCCTCAGCAGTTTTGCCTCCGGGTCATCCTTTGACCATTTTCACACCAGTCCTGATGCACTTTAACTACGGTGGCTCGCAAACAGCTCACCAGTTCAACCGTTTTGGAAAATCGAGGCACCCGTTCTCCGAACTCCAACAACCTGTCCTTTTTCAAAGTTCAAATAAATCCTTCAGTTTACCTGTCACGCTCCGAATTTTACTACCTACTGCTCCACTCAATCGTTATATATGCTACGTCGGTCAACTAAACGTGCCCTCTCGGAAATCACACGCGCACACACATATATATACACCCTGATTTATAAAGAAGTACAGCTTCCAGATGCTGTAAAACAATAACAGTTGAAGATAAGAACCACAACTACGCACCGTTAGATAGATGTACTCATAAAGTTTGTGTCCCGCTACTGAGGTAAGTGACGTAGGCAATAGCGCGCGCGTCACGTGACTAGTCAGTCAAAATGGCAGCGTCTGCAGTGGAGAAGGCGTTTTGTGTTCTTGAATTGGGCAAAACGGAACCTGTAACTATTGTGCAACGGCATTTTCGATCACGAATCGGAAAAGAACCTCCAACCAGAAAATCTATCTACGATTGGCATAAATGTTTTGAAACTACGGGCTGTTTGTGCAAACTTAAGAGTCCTGGACGGCCGCGTGTATCGGAAGAAATCGTCGATAGTGTTTGCACCGCCATTCAAAGAAGCCCGGGAAAATCAACGCGGAGGGTGAGTCGTGAAGTGCAGATTTCGCAGCCCACTGTCTGGATAATTTTGAGAAAGAAGATGAAAATGATTCCATACTAAGCGCAGATGTTGCGAAATCTCACTGTCCTTGACAAGACAAAGCGCTTTGAATTTTGTGACGAAATGCAGCACCGTTTTGAAAATGACGATTTTGCCAATCACTTAGTTTTCACCGATGAAGCTACATTTCCCGTGAGTGGTCAGGTAAACAAGCACAATGTTCGCTTTTGGGGAACGGAGAATCCCAGATTTGCAGTGCAACACGTGAGAGATTCCCCTAAGGTAAATGTGTTCTGTGCTGTGTCCAAACAAAAAGTGTACGGCTCCTTCTTTTTTTCACGAGAAAACTGTCACGGGAGGCTCTTTTCTGGATATGTTAAGTCTTTGGTTGATGCCACAGTTGCAGGACGACACTGACAACTTTATTCTCCAATTGGATGGTGCACCACCGCACTGGTTAGGCGACGTGCGAGATTATCTCGATGAACATCTTCCTCACCGATGAATTGGACGAGCCGCGGACTACAACATGCCACTGATCTAATGGTCACCCAAAAATCCTGACTTCACACCTTATGACTTTTTCCTGTGGGGATACGTAGAGGACAAGGTATTCGCCCCCCCCTCCCTTTCTTGTTGATCTAGCGGAGCTGAAACAGCGTATCACAGCCACTATCGCTGCACTTGATTCAGATATTTTACCCCGCGCTTCGGCGGAAATGGATTACCTGCTCGATGTGTGTCGTGTGACTAAAGGTACACACTTAGAACATATGTGGCTGTCTCTAAAAATACGTGAAACATTCCCCTCCAATTCTGTTACAGGTAACATAAAATATCTTACATTGTTCTTGTTTTATAGTGTGTTGAAACTGTTTACTTCTTTATGAATCACCCTGTATATATATATATCCGCGGGCAAATTGTTGCAGAGACGGATTTAGCCAAACAAAGTATAAGAAATATATATAAAATGAAGTAGCAAAAATGCACGAATACTGCTAAAACCAGGAGGAGTAGTGAAAATCGAGGGTTGGAGATATTAGGCCAAGACAGGGAAAATATTATGAACTTTCGGGGCTGAGTTTCTTTGAAAAGAAGAACAAACAGTGGAGAGGAAGTTATATTTCAAGAAACTTATAAAATCAATGAGCAATTAAAAATTGGGAAAAGAAGCTGTAAAAGATGTACTGCGGGAACAGAAATATGTGAAGCCATTCAACATGGCGATATCAAGAGCAAGGCAAGTTAAAGGCTTCTCCTATTGTTCTTGTTTTCTCTACCACTAACTAGAATTTGAGTTTCTGCCTGTGCTGTTTAACGCAAATTTTACGATAGCTACTGCAACAATTAAACATTAAATTTTTATTAAACTTTGTATGACTTTAATTGAATGT
Organism: Macrothele yani; assembly: GCA_039090855.1. Taxonomy (NCBI): domain Eukaryota; kingdom Metazoa; phylum Arthropoda; class Arachnida; order Araneae; family Macrothelidae; genus Macrothele; species Macrothele yani. The sequence goes on from CM077029.1 coordinate 70,091,886, forward strand.
AAGATCTGTATACACTTCATTTATGTTCGTACAGCATACCGTCCTATTACGACCTCTATTAATTTCTTTTACAGGAGTACGATTCTACAAACTGACTGATAGTCAGTTTAGCTATATATTTTAAATTATACGCAATTTCGTTATTAAATACTTCCATATTAATACCAGACAATCTGTAAATACGGAAAGTTTATAGAATGAACTTCTGGGCATCCCCAACAATAAATATTTCCTACGTCAGGCATACAATAAAAAGCGGTTTAAACGATGACGATAACCTATTTCAGTGAAAATATTACTTATGCAACATTTTTGAAAGTCCAAAATGTAGAGGTAAGAACTCAGAAAAATTTAGAAAAAATGGGCGAACTTTTCTATAAAACTTAAAAATAATTTGTAATAAAACAGTACAGCCCTGCCAGACCAAAAAAAAAAAAAAGTTCCACATGAAAAAGATGCTGTACAAAAAAATGAACAGGAGGCGATACACCAATTTTAAAACTAAATGCGCAAAGAGAAAGTATGAGCAGACAGGTTCCGAAAATTAGTTTGATAAGAGATATACCAAAATTGTAGCAATTTGTGGCAATAGTTGGAATTCAAGGATAAATATAACAAATTCTCTGGGAAACAAATTCTGCAAAATTTAACTGAAAAGGAGAGGAAAGGAAAAAAGGAACTAAGAGGCTTCAGGACAGAATAAAAGCACAAGCTTCACAACATGGGGAATGATGGGCATTGTTTAACAATAGTTCTTAAGACATTTAAACCTAATTAATTTTAAATACTACTTTGTAAAAATTAAACAATATCATAAAAATTTACATTTGTACATATTAGAAACTTTGCTGAGAAAAATTATTCTCAAATGAGTAGTCGTATTACTTAAACTAAACACAAAGAGAAACAATCTATTGTTTCCAGAAACATAGCAAAGGTAACAAAATCCCAGCTGTAAAACTATAAAATCCTTAACAATTTGGAAACCCCAGGTAACCACCTGAGAGGGAAAAATATAAGTTGAGAAAGTGACAATTAAAAAACAGACAGGAAAAAAATAATAACTTACCAATTAGGCTCCGTACCCATTGATTCCGTGAGCAGACTAGAAAAATGAGGAATGAGAAAAGAGTGAAGGATAGTATGTTTGGCTTAATATGATTGCAGCCACACCTGTTTTAGAGAGTAGTGAAGAGACCCTGAGCCGGTGGCGCAGTGGTCTAAGCGCTGGCTTATGATCATTCGTCCCAGTTCGGTACGAGTTCGAATACAGGTGAGTCATGGATATTGTGTTTGTCTTACGGCTCTGTTTCTCTTCTTTCCCTTGAACCAGTGGCCCTAAATTAGGACTGGGCGACTGCTCATAGTCCATTAGGTTGCTCCTGATGGTCGTTAAACCCCCAATAAAAAAGAGACTGAAAGCCTGTTTAGCTACTGCTACTTAAAGACTGAGGGCTGCCTCGGTGGTGAAGTGGTTTAAGCCAGGGCTTCTGACTATTCGTCTGAGATGGGTGCGGGGTCGAATCCCGTGAAGTGTGGAAGTTGTGTTTGTCTTACAGCCCCAGTAGCTCTGTTCCTTCCCTGGAACCAGTGACCCTAAATTAGTGACGGGAGACTGCTTATAGCCCAATTAGTTGCTCACGGGGGGTCGTTAAACCTGTATGCCCCCCAAAAGAGAAAAAAAGATTGAGGGGAAGGCAAATGTCGAGACTTGGTAGAGTGTTTAGCAATTTAGAAAGTGCGTTATGTCAGATGGTAAAGGTTTTAACTCTTTAACCGACTGAAACGAGTTAATTCGGGGTTAGGAAAATGGACTGAAATCAGCTTCAACGAATATGTTCGCCGTCTAGGAATATCTACAGGTTACACCCCACTGTGTGTTATATATAATTTAAAAGCTCTGGTCAATAGCACGTAAAGCTCCGCCTTGGGAAGGGGGTCACGAGGAAGGCAAATTTCGCTATGACGAATACTTTACTACTGTCGGGGAAGATGCATAGCATCAAAATGCATTTTTGTAATGGTATGTATGGCATGTAGCATCATGTTCTCGCAGTTTACAGATTGAAATGAGACATTATTACATTTATGTAAAACGTGATGAAATGTTTGGCGATAGTTTAGTAAAATATATTGTTGAGTAACAATGAAATTAACTGTTGCGTCACTTCATGGAAGAGCATGCTGCACAATCAGAATTTTACCATGGTTTTAACAATGATGCACCGTTACTCATTTCCGTTATATCTAAAAAAGTCTTGTGATTTACTTTTCTACTGTTGGGAAAGATACATAGTATATAAAATCCAGAAGACATCCACGTCGTATATGGGTGGATGAAATTCGAAAGCATGCTGGAGGGACATAGAGGAGACTGGTTCAAAACAAAGTTGTGGAAGACATTTGGAGAAACCATTTAATAGCGGATTGATGATTGTTTATGATCACAGTTAGTCATGATCTAAGCAAAAAAATATGGAAAATGCAGGTGATACAATTGCTGAGAGAATTTTAACTTGTTTTTTTTTTGGAAGGAAAAGAAACAAGTTAGTAAAATCATGCAATGCATTGTTTATGATACGCTTTCCAACATAACAGAAATCATTATTCAAGTTATGAGGATAATGGCTGTGGAATAAATTTCGCTCCTGTATCGTGACCTTTGACCCCATTTCGATGATATTCAACAGAATTAGTTCAGTGTACCTCCGGAACAACATACTAATGTTTTGTCGCAGTAGAAGCATTTTTAGTTCAGTTATAAGGCTGTGGAATAAATCTCACTCCTGTGTCCTGACCTTTGACTCCAGTTCGATAATATTTAGCAGAACCGATTCAGTACACCTCTGGAACAACATGATAAAGTTTTCACGCAAAATCGAAGGATTTTTACATAAGTTACAAGCATTTTTACGTAATTTACTTGTACGTATGACGCATAAGGGCAATGGAATGGATCCGGCTCCTACGTCCTGACCTTTGATCCTATTTCGCCCATTTTCAACAGGGTTTGTTCCCAGGTGGTCCCCTACCACATACTAAAATTTCATCGAAATCGAACAACGTTTTCGTAAGTTATGGCGCATAAGGGAAATGGAATGGATCCGCTCCTATGTCCTGAACTTTGACCCCATTCCGTCCATTTTCAATAGCGTTTTTTTTCCAGGTTGTTCCCCACCACATACTAAAATTTCATTGAAATCGAATCATTTTTACGCGAGTTATCGTGCTGAAGCATATACGCTTCTTCAACCTACGGTTGAAAAGCGTGAAAAAGTGTTTTTTCATGGTGAGAGTTCTTTTTTGGAAATAGGAAAAGTAGAACCCTGTCACGCCATAATGTATTCTGAACGAGCCATATCTATTCTCTCATCAATAGTCCACAGAAAATGGGCAATACAATGCCCTCTGCCTAAACCTATCATAAATTGTAAATGTGTGTCTCTGTTGCTGCTGTTAACTTTTAAAAGCAGGGTATTCTAATAATCGTAAAATTAGTACAAGCATTTCTAACGAGGAAGCAAAATGTTTCTCTAAAGTAGCATAGAGTTTTCCTACTGATTAAGGGAAATAAAACGAAAAATGTTTAAATTTCTTTGCTTGTTATACATACAAGCTTGTGTGCATTACAGAAAACCAAACTAAAGAATATGAACTACTGAAAAAAAAAAAAAAAACAGAAAAAATCCAAACCCGCGTTGTTTTTAATGGCCAAAGGGTTCTGCAAACCATAACGCCTTTAGTATAAATTTTGCTTGAACTCGCATCAAAAGAAAGTGCTTCCTAGAACAAATTTAAATAATGTTCATCTTTCGTAAATGAACATCATTTCGTAGAAAGAAGTAATTTTCCGGCAGGCAAATAGAAAAACAGTCTGGGTGGAGGGCAACTCTGTAGAGTTTTGGCGTGATAACGCATACTACGTTTTATTCTTGTGATGAGAACTTACAGTGGCAGCAATGGAAACCATTCATATTTTTCTAAGCTAAGAGAGAACATAAAAAGAAATGAAAGGCAGCAGCCGGGAAAATAAATCGCGATGGCTATCATTTTCGGATTCAGGATCATAATGCTTTCAGCTGCCGAGGATAAAACTTTCTGAATATTCAACTATGATTTCATCGCCATCTTCGGGCGTTCTACAAAATTGGATGACCATCAGAAAACAGTGTACGGAAAAATTAGGCAAAGAAGCCATATTAAAGCCATCTACATGTGTTTTAAGTATAAAAACTGTTAGAATGTGTGTTATTTACGATACTAATAAAGGACAAACTTAAGCTGGTGATTTTCTTTTTGATTATAGTTTTTTTCCATCGCAACTTTTAGTGGTTTTTATTCCCAGCTTCTTTATGAATGCGTTATTCTTAAAAGAAGCACTTCTTACTGATTATTAGTCCCAAGTTTAAAATTAAAATAGTATTACGCAGTTCCGTGACATACGCAAGCTTCGGCCACTCAGACTTCGGAGGTTTTTCGAGTTTAGTTTTGCAAATAACATACTGGTTAGCGTTCTGTTAATCTTTCTTCCTTTCGTTTTTTCTTTTTCACATTTATGAATGCTAAAAAACTGCAGGTGGACGTATATCAAGAAATTGAAAACATTGGATAATCATTGGATAATTTCCAGAAAAAAAAGTTTGATTGCGTTGCGAAATGCTCAAGAAAATTAATGTTATTGATACATAGCAGTAAGCTCTTTCTTATCCAACTAACTATATATATATATATAATATGTATCATCAATAAAAACATATCATACAAAGAAACACTACAAACCACAATTTGAAAAAAACACAAATTCAAACAAAAGTAACACCAGGAGTCTTAAATTGAAACACATTGCAACCTTTTTTTAAAGAAAAAATCACCTTTCAAGCCGATCTTTAGATTTTTTTCTGTTTTTTTTTCTTTTGAAAGAGGTTGCAATGTGTTTTAAGACTCATGGTATTAATAGTTTTTTAATTTGTGGTTTTTTCATATTGTGGCTTTTGTAGTGTTTGGTTGTATATGTTTTTATTGATATTACATTGTGATTTGTTACAGATTACTGCTTTTGCGCTTCTGTACAAATTCTACGTCTGTATATTGTCTATTTTAGCCAGCTTCAATTTTATTGGTATATATATACGTATATATAGAGGGTGAATAGTAAAGTTCCTTTAGACTGTAATAACCTGCGAACGCAGAGAGGTACAGTTATGCAAATGAGATAACGGTATAGTAAAGGCACTACGCCTAATCGAATGCAACCAATAGCAGCTCCCCTAGTGGGAAAAATGCGGACGTTAGCCATTGCAAATCAAAAACAAAAAGAGATAGAGCAAAATTTTCAATTACAAAGTTGTAGAGCATCGATTAATTATTACAAAACGACATTTGTTTCACACGGATACGATAAATTGTCGCCTGAATACCCTAAAATGTCCAAAATCGATTCGCGACCCTTTGTGTGAGCGTTTGAAGGGACAGGCATAGGTATGAGCAAATACACACAATTTATTGCATAAATGCGTACTTATGTCAATACAATTTGATAACGTCAGACAAAACAAAAACAAAAAAGGCAAACTGGCGCACAGTGATAAAAAGTTAATGTCGAGTATGTTCGAAGAGTTCGCCATTGCCCACGGTACACATTTTTATTCGTGAAAGTAACTCTACATGCACATTTCTCAGCATGGAAGGTGTCACACTATTGCAAGCATCTGTAACACGACGACGTATATCCAGCAGACTTGTAGGAGCTGTTGCATACACCTGATTTTTTCCGTAACCCAAGAAATCCAAGCTCGCCATTCTCACACAGCGTACGTAGACCTAAACTTCTGATCAGGGTACATCCTGCTACTGGTTTTTATATCGTAGGTACGGTACAACGTCACAATCTGCATTTGCATACGGCTACATTGGCGAAATGTGAATATGCAGGTTCAAATCGTCGCGCATCGATTTCAGACATTGTAAGGTATTCAGGCGACAATTTATCTTATCCGTGTGAAACAAATGTCGTTTTGTACTAATTAATTGATGCTCTACAATTTTGTAATCGGAAATTTTGCTCTATCTCTTTTCGTTTTCGATTTGCAATGGCTAACTTCCGCATTTCGCTACTGGGGCACTGCTATTGGTTGCATTCGATCGGACGTAGTCACTTTACTACACCGTTATCTCACTTGCATAAGTGTACCTTTCTCCGTTCGCAAGTTATACCAGGCTAAAGGGACTCTCCTATGCATCCTATATATAGGTCAATAAGTAACGCACAATCGACTGTAACTCCCCAGTTTTCAAAGGTTGAATCATGAAAGTTGGTGGGTAACTACCTTGGACCTTTGGCTTAGAGATAAATCACTCAATGTAGGATCCATTGGCTTCACTACATTGTAGCCAACGTTGTTTCCATGACAAGAACGCACGTTGGTAAAACTCCCGATGTTGGTCATCACACCATTTCCTGACACACGCATGAGTTCTGCGTCACTCTGAAATGCTTTCTCACGTAGATGTGCCTTCAGACGACTAAAGAGATAAGAAGCTGATGGTGCCAGGTCTGGGCTGACTGGGCTGGGCACCAGCGCCCAACCCAGTCGAGTCACTTTATGCAATGTGATCGGTGAAGTTTACGGTCTCGCATTATCGTGATGCAGTTTGATGTCCTCGGCTTGCAAGTGTAGTCTCTTAGTTCTGATTGCATGCCTGAGCTTCTCCAAGGATGAACAATAACGCTCTTTGGTAATGGTGGTCCCACCTTTCAGGAAGTAGATGAAAATGACTCTCTGACGATCCCAAAAAATGTGGCCATCAATTTGCTTGACCTTGAAACTCGTGGCTTCTTCTTCCGCGGTGATCCCACATGCTTCCACTCCATTGACTGACGTTCGCTCTGTCGGTCATAATGAAACAGCCATGCTTCACCACCTGTTATCTCACCATGAAAACATTGTGGAACGTCACCAGCGAAGTGTTCAAGCGAATCGTCACACACCTCTTTCCGAAGTCTCTTCATCTCTTTTGTAAGGAGCCGTGGTACCATTCGAGCACAGATTTTCCGGTATCCCACGCGTTCTACACTGTTAAAACACTTCCCTTTGACATGCCAAGGCGGCCCATAAGTTGGGAAGTGGTGATGCATCTGTTATCCTGAATCAGCTTCTCAGTGGCTTCCTTAGTTGCAGTGGTTATCACAGTGGTCAGCCTGCCGCATCGTGGTTTATCCTGAATGCTAAAATCACCTCTCAGGAACCTCTGCAACCATCGCTACACATTACTGCGATCAATTGTTTTCTCACCATACACTGGCAACAATAGTCTGTGGATCGATGTGGCTGAGCTATCCCCATATTTGTAGAGAAACTCTTTACCGACCGTTGACGTAGTAGGGTGTCCATTTCACCATCCATTACGCTTTACCATCAAAGAGAAGAAACAAATGTTAATGATCATTTGGAAGCTAATAGAATGAAGTTCCTACCCACCAACTTTCATGATTAAGTCTTGAAAACTGGGGAGTTACAGGCGATTGTGCGTTACTTATTGACCGACCTTTGTATATATACATAAACAAACTCAACGGCTGGTGGATGGGAATGGTTCCTTACAAATAATTTAGATAGAAATAATTAATTTTCCAACTTGAAATTTTGATTCTTAGTAACATTATTGCGTTAGCAAAACCTATTAGACTGACACAGCAATATTGCATCTTTTAAAATATATAACAAATAAAATCTGTATTGGAGCATTTTGACAAGAACTTAGTCATTGAAGATTAAATATGTTGAATTTTGGTTTCTTAATGCAACAGAAGAGTGGTTAAATTATCCAAAATTAATTGCGTTAAAATTTCATTATTTGTGTGCATTAAGGGACAAAGATTTATAAGTACGCATTTAGAAATAATTTCCAAAAAGAGAGATACTGAAATTCACTTTCTTCGAACATATGGTATGGGAATAAAGATACATTTTCAAGAAATTTTATAGGAGTTAAGAACTCAAAGATCAAACACATTTTATTTCAATTTTCATGTTGCCTAAAATGATTAAAATCTTTGCTTCCAACCATTTAGAAAGGAGTTTAATCCTCAAATATCGTATACTTATGAATAGTTTCTGCGCCGATATAGTGAATAAGATCTGCAGGGCATCCATAAATATTAACCCTGATTTAATTATGATGTAACTTTTAAATTAACACTGGAAAGTAAACGCGATTGTAAACAGAAGTAGGTAAACATACACAGTTTTGATACACAGTTAATGAACTTAATCAACTTCGAAATGTGCACCTCAAATGGGAAGCAAAAGGTCTAAACGGTATTATTCACATTCGAGCCACACATTTTTTAACAGCTGTGGTGTAACTGTTGCTATTACACCTGGAATGTATTCTCGCAAAGTTCTGATATCTGGAACTGCTGTTGCATAAACCATATCTATAACTCACCCATAGAAAGAAATCCAACGAGGTAAGGTCTGCTGATCATGGAGGGCATGGGATTGGTCCGTCCCTGTTAATCCATCGATTTGGCAATGTTGCTTCGAGAATTTCACGAACGTGTGCCCAATGAGGATGTGCCGCAGCCTGCAGTAAAATGATAGGCGTCCTGCCCTACAGCTAGGAAATAGCGTAATTGATGATGATTTTCGATCCTCAAATATGCACATTCTGTCTGTTGACTGTGCAACTAAGATTAAATGGCCTCCCCAGGAGAAGCACTGGTCTGGCTTCTGACCGTTCGTCCCAATGGGTCCGAGTTCGAGTCACGTATGAGGCATAGTCGGTGGTTTTCGTCTCTTACATCCCTAGCTCTCTCCCTTCCCTGATACCAGTCGCCCAATATTAGGGACGGGCGTTTGAGAATTGCCCTTACAGTTGCTCAAGGTGGTAGTTAAACCCCGAAACAAAAGAAAGAAAAATAAGATGAAGCGTAGCCTCGCCTGAGAAGCAGACACTTAACAGGAAGTAATTATCCTAGTCAGTGAAGTTAAAAATGTCAGTAGCAAATGATGCAAGTTTCGGACGGTCATCAGGCTCCAGTTTTTGTGGAATTTGTAACTTTTAGAACTGCAAACGATTGTGTAACACTGGGCACCGTTGATCTGTAGGTGGCGTGAAGATTGTTTCACCGATTTCCGTTCTGACCGTCTGAAAACAGTTGGAATGCTTTCCACTGTCTCATCAGAAGCTGATGGTTTACCAATGCTCCTTCCTTTTTGTTTTGGTTTTTTATTTGAGGGTTGAACGACCACCATGAGCAACTCAATGTGCTATAAGCATCGCCCGTTCCTAATTTAGGGTGACTGCTTCCGGAGAAGGGAGAGATCCAATGTCGTAAGACAAACACACCATCAATGCCTCATCCGGGTTTCAAACCCGCACCTGTGTCGGACATATGGTCAGAAACCTGCACCACCAAAGCCACCCTTCTTTTTCCCATTGTTCTCGTTCCCAGTCTTGGATAGTGACGTCATTGCTGACGCAAATGCTGACGTCAGAGAGCTGAGAGGAGAACTTTGGTGTCGAATGCAGAAGAGAGAGACTGAGTGAAGACCGTGGGAAGAGAGGTTGTTTGTTTTGATTTGTAGGGTGTTGACAGGGCATAAGAATCGCATTTTTTTTGTTTATTAAATTAAATGTTGTGATTGTGAACGTGTGATAGTCATAAATGAGTATTTCGTGATGATGGTGAAGACGCCACAGCGTAAACACCCAATCAAAAAAAAAATTACAGGTAGGCTCAGTTCTGATTGAGCCGTCAGTTAGGAACTTAGAACTACGACTTGCAGATCGGAGACTTCAAATGAGCTAGTCGAGTATGGTTTTAAAGCGTTTATTTAATTTGTTAGAGCCAACACAGTTCTATGATACGAAAAGTAGCTTACATAACTTCTACAAATAATGCTGGATACATTGGGAACACAAAGCAGATCGATACACGAATTACCCAACGTGGTGTGCTGTCTCCTCGGGCTTCTTACATTCCTCATCCCTTGCTCCCGCCTCTCGTTTTGATTTTCTCACTTTTGCTTGCGTTCATTTTGCGAATTCCGCGGCATTGTCGGAAATGTTAACTCGTTCACACGAAAACAATTTTAAAAAAATTTAGTTTAAATCACTTCGATACGTTCTTTATATATTTGAATAGATCTCGTCGAGAGTTTTAAAACGATACCACGCACAGTCGTTTTGCACACACGGTTGTCAAAGATAAACCGCGATATTGTCAAACGTTCACAAGAAACACCAATTTTTTAAATGTTCAGTTCAAACCACTGCGAAATGTTCTTCGTACATTTGAATAGATCTCATGGAGAGCTTTAAAATCACACCACGCACAGGCGTGTTGCGCTCACTGTTGCCGAGATAGACTTAGTCAAACGCGTCGGCATCCCCAGAATATTACATCATCTCTCCCGCACAGAGGGAGCGAGGGTAGCGTCGCGCGCACGATGTATTGCGCAGTACGCAAATTGGACTCCATGCTGTTTACGAATACGCTAACACGATTAGTGTTCGCAAAGTATTTTTAACGCTCTAATAAATTCAATTGGGACTTATTTTTGTCACAGGCGGTCGGCCGTAAGTCGCCCCATACTATCCGCGGAGTTAGATAGTCCTACGTCAAAAAAGATAGTTTCTGCCAGCTACACAACACATTGTGCCTTCTTTGTCACAGATGCCATTTTAAGTACACAGCTGCTACAGCGCTCCAAGTAGCTGATGCGGTTGACGAAATACACCAGCAAAGAAACTGCGTGTGGGAGATAACCTGTGAAAAGAAAACTGATTAACACTCCTCATTATAAAAAAATATAGTGCAGTTAGAGAAATCATTTATAGGCTGAATATTTTTGGATAGAGCTGTATTCCTTTTTATAGAGTGTAATTCTTCAATGACAAATTCCCTGAATTTGTTTCCTAGTAAGCATATACACAGTCGAGTCAAAACATTGTGACCACCTACTTTTGACGTCAACAGCGCGTAGTCAATGAAAGAAGGCACGTGTCATGAGCTGGTTTGGAGGGTATATAAGGTGTACTGTAGGCATTCTGAAAACATATCCCTCGTTGCTGTCATGGATAAAAGGAGCGATTTTTCAGATTTTCAGAAAGGGATGATTATCGGCTTTCGGGGCAAGGGTGGCAGTATTTCTGAAACAGCGCAGTTTGGGAATTGTTCGTGTGCTGCTGCGGTTAAAGTCTTTCGTGATTGGAGAAATGGCACCATTGCAAATAAGCGACGTGGAAACCACGGATCATCACGTGCCATTGATGTGAGATGTGAACTCGGCTGCGAAGTTGCCTGAGGGCCGATCGGCACGCTGCAGTCGAGTAACTCATTGCCCGAATGAACAAGGGGGCTACCGGAAGTGTGTCTGAAAGGACAGTTCAGCAAACCCTGCTGCGTATGGGGCTCAGATGCAGACGGATGATCACTGCACCTATGCTAACGAAGGTTCATTGGCTGAAAAGGTTTACATTTGCACGGCAGTATCGGAATTGGACCTCCGCTGATTGGCAAAGAATTGCCTTCTCCTATGAATAAAGCTTTAGGCTTCATTGAACGGATGGACGTTGACGTATAAGGCGAGAAACATCGGAGAACAAGCACTCTTCAACCATTGCTTGAAGAACACAAGCTGGTGGGGGTAGCGTTATGGTCTGTGGAATGTTTTTGTGGCATGCATTCTCTGGGTCCACTCATACCTGTGGAAGGCACTATGCACCGAATTTATGAATCCATCCTTGCAGACCAACATGATGATTGTCTTCCCTGGGGCGGATGGGATCTTCCAGCACGGCATTGCGAAGTGTCACACATCTAGAAATGTCCGAGGGTGGTTGAAAGAGCACGATGAAGACTTCAAAGTATTTTTCTGGCCCCCTAATTCCCCAGAGTTAAAACAAACGGAGCATCTGTGGGACAACCTCGATCGTGTTGTTTGCTCTATGGATTCTCCACCCCACACCCTCCAGCAGCTGTCAGATGCACTGCAGTCAACATGGTTTCACATACCTGTGAACACCTTCCAACTTCTTCTTGAGTCACTCCCAGCCAGCTGCTGTCCGCGCGGTTACTCTGGATATTAATTGGTGGTCACAATGTGACTCGACCTTGTATCTGATTTCAGGTATTCTTTTTTTATTCGGAGGTTTAACGATCACGATAAGCAATTGAAAGTACTGTAAATCAGTCACTTGTCCCTAATTCAGGCTCACCTGTTCCAGGGAAGGGACAAAATCAATGCCATGTGAAAAATACATCAGCAACGCGTCAGTGGGACTCGAACTCAATCTCATGTCAGACGAATGATCAGAAGCCAGAGCCTCAGATCACATGGCTACCAGGGCGGTCATGATTTATTTTCCGAACAGCGTAAGCGCGTTCGTTGTACTATGTATAAGAGTGAAGACGTTTCTTACCCAAAGTAAAAATAAAAAATTCTTTCTTGTGCGGATGTGTTATTTTCATTTGCATCTCAGCTTGTAATAATCAATATTTTTAAACAAGAAAAGGAGCTGAGTCGCACACGATAAAAAAAAATCCGATTTCAGGTTACTACGCCATAAAAGGTGCATACGTAGGTCTGTTCGAAAGCTTTGCACACTGCGCAAGCGCTGCCTGTAGGATGATGCAGGCGCTCCAAACATTGCGCCAGTTGTGAATCATGCTTCAGTATACAAACTTGTCTACGTATGCTGGATAATTTGTTCCTGTTCCGAAAAAATCTGCCTAGAAATGGAGGAAGAAAGTGAGTCAAGTGTTCCTTAAACATGAATACAGCTCGCTAAACATTTCACACTTATTACCATCAGAAGAGACACGCTGCAAAAAAAAAAAAATGACACCGAATTTTTGGGTGTAATGAGCACGTCTTTTGAATCCGTTCTGACGCAGATTAAATTTATCAAAGCTAGTCAAAGTCAATGGACCCGGTATGTAAAACAATACTATCTGACCGAAGAAAGACGTTCTTTAATATGGTTTTTAATCTCGTTGATATTGCTATAAACAGAATCGTGAACTTACGCCTTGTGGTGGCAGACTTGTGAGTTAAGAAAAATTTGAATTTATGTGAGAAACATTTCGCAGCGGAAACGCTCTCCAACAAAGAAAGAATTTTTCAGATCGGTCTCTTCAAAGCAGAGATATGGACAAATAGAAAATATGCATTTACGCACCCTGGCGGAAAAAACATGCATTATTTTAAGAAAAAGTATTCTCAAAAGGTTTTTCGATGTGATTTCAACTTTGAGAATGATATTTATTGTGATTCAGTTGGAAACGGAGTTTTCCCGACTTTTTTTTTAATGAGTCAAAACCAGATTTTTCAAAGGAAAGTAATTATCCGATACAATTAGGCGTGTTTGCTGCTACATTAAATTTTTTAAATTTGTTCACGATTACCTTCGTTTCACAATGCATGTTTTAACAATTCTCTCTCGTCCAATATTTAACAGGATCTTTTCATGAGAGAATTTTAAATATGGGGCATTTTTAGTTTTTGGTCGGAAATTTATGAGGTACCTAGAGATAGGTGTATTTTTGTAGTGAACAGAAAGATTAAAATTCCCGCACTGGTTTGATGGGTCCCAATATGCCCCTGAAGGGTAAGTTTATATGTGATATCAGATTTTTTTTGTAATTTGATTTTCTATTAATTAGTAAACAATGATTTTCTCTCCCTTGATATTTTCGTTGAACATTTGTTAAACAGTGTTTCTTTCGTTGAGCAATCTTCATTTTAAATTTCCCACCCTCGTCGTCGTGTAGGAAGTATTCGAAAAAAGTTATGAAAGCCTACTTTTATTTTATTTTATTTCATTTCATTTATTTTTTGTTGTGGGATTACATTTGACCATATTACATTTCAATATTAATCTTATACCATTTAACATTAAGAAGAAAACATATACGAGTATAATATATACACATACTTATGTACAGAGTAACCACAGAACAGGAAATTGAATGAAAGGCAATATGTATATATAGCCTGAATGAATTCCCCTAAAGTGCGTAGTCAAGGCAAACGTCCTGCACATATAAATTTACACATATATGGTCTGATTAATAATTTTCTACTATTAAATTTTATATTTTAGTTAGCAAATGTTTTTAGTTGCTTTCGAAAATAATTATAATTACTGATATGTGTTAGTTCACAAGGTAAATTATCCCATTAATGAATTATTTTCACCATGCATTTTTGGAAGGGGGGGGGCGATTGAATCTTAGTTACGTGTGGCTGATGGTTAGAATCATTAGAATTTCAGCTTGTTCTAAAATCTACTGGCATATATTTTTTTCTTTCTGCAAAAACAAGGGAAAGTGTAACAATTATTTGCTGCATATACACTAATTCAGGCGTCGGCAACCTGCGGCAGGCGTGCCAAGCGTGGCACGTGGAACGATTTTCAATGACACGCTGAGTGAATTGAAATACATTACATGATCTCATAAAAAAATTGAATTTTAATTAAATAGAAACATATTCTTTTAAAGCTACAATGTTACTGTTTTTGTATCCTTTAAAAACGAAATTTGTTAAGCATTGGAGGTAAAAATGTGCTATCTGATGCAAACTGAGTGGGTGTGGAGCAACAATGACTGACCTTGGAAGTTCTATTTCAGTCCAAGCGATTTTGAAACCTATTCTTCCCCTCTCCCCAAACATCACCACCACCACCACATCTTTAGTTTTCTCAGTTGTCGCATACTCATGCCAGTACAGTCCATTGACTGTACTGGTATAAAAGTTGATGTTGTTGTTAAGTAACACGGTGCCGTTAAAATGACTCAAAAAAGACAAAACTAGATATACGCTCGTTTCAAGACATTTGGACAAACTGATATTAATTCATACAACAAAAATATCGTGCTGTTTGTGCTTTATGTTGCGAAAATGTCGTATGCCGTACGTCAAGTGTACGAAGACACTAACAAGCCAAACATCAGTCCATGTTTGAAAACTCTGAGGAGAAAAGTTAAGCCATAAAAAGGGTCGTTTGTGCCTACAAAAAAAACAAAGTAGTATTTTAAGTCAAGTGATTGGAACCCGAAATGAAAGCTATCGAATAAAGTTACAAAATTGCTCAGTGTGTGGGTTTGAAGGGCAAACTTTCACAGATGGAGAATGCATCAAGGAAACTTTTTATTAGCAGTGCTGAAATTTTTTTTGAATGATTTACCAAATAAAGAAACAATACTGTCTCGGATTCGAGAAATACGGGCTTCTGAACGATCAATCTAGAGGCGCATAACTGATATGGCAGAAAATGTAACGGCAAAACAAACAACCTGGTTACAACAAGCTGGCTTATTTAGTGTCGCTCTTGACGAAAGTGTCGATGTGAATGACGTGGCGCCTAGCTATAGTTGCGCGATATTGGGACAACGACAGTATTTATGAAGAACTGTGATGCTTGATACCTCTTGGTGGTACAGCCAAGAGAGGACATTATAACTGCATTTGTAAGCTATTTCAAAAATCAGAACACTAACAAGAATAAAATCTTCTGCGTTACTACTGATGCTACCCCTGCAATGGTCGGAAGGAACAAGGGATTTGTTAAACTTCTTGAGGATCATGTTGCACGCCAGGTTTTGTACTTCCATTGCATTATACACCAGAAGAGTTTGTGTGCGAAGATTTAGTCACTGTGCTTGAACTCTGTAATGGGAAATGTTGTGAAGATAGTAAACTTCATAGTTTCTCTCTCTCTCTTCGTTGACCCACAGGCAATTCATCTTTTCTACAAGAAATGGAGAGCGCATATGCGGACCTCCAGCTGTACAGAATTGTTCTTTGGCTTAGTCGAGACAATGTTTTGAACAGAATTGTATCTTGTCGAGAAGCAATTTAGGTGTTTCTTGATGAAAAAGAGAATTTCCCTGAATTGAATGACGAAGACTTGCTGTGCAAGCAGATGTTTCTGGCTGACATAATTACACATCTGAATGAATTAAACTTGCGTTTACAAGGGCAGGATCAAACAGTACTTGATCTTTTTGAGCACTGGAAAGGGTATTATCATATTTTGCCGTGATATCACCACTAACACATACAAGTACTTTCCACACATAATGGCTCGTTCAAATTGATTTACGTACGCTGAAGCACTCAAAGGCGAGTTTGCTAAACGAGGTTAAGACTTCCATATTCACGGGCCCATATTTTCTTATCTCATCCAGCCCGACTTAATTGATCTGACCACCATCCCATTTGACCTATCTCTTTTTGGATGTTGACAATTTTGAAACGAAACACATCGAATTCAGAGTTATAGACGATAAAATTTGTAGAATTGCGGACGACTCTTGAAGGAAACTTCTTGGAGAGTTTTATCCATCCTCAACTGCTGGATATTAGGCTGGGTCGGAAAACCCCAAAATGCTGTGATAGAAACGCCCTTGTGTGGGAAAGTTGCGAGTGAGCACCACTAAGAATTGTGTGAAATATTTTTCGAATCGGTTAATATCTTTGGCTCTGACCAGAGGCTCAAAGTTTTGAAAGTTCACAAAAAATCATGAAATTTTCGAGTATCGGTCGAAAATACCAGAATTACTTGGATCGAAATGCCCTAGTGCGGAAAAGGTTTTAATAGCCATTAACAACAAATGTATAATTCCAATCAGCTAATTTATTTGGCTCTGACCAAAGGCTTGAAGTTTCGAAATTTTATATAAAAAACGCGAAATGTATTGCAGTAATACACTCGCCTTCACTCTCCCTCTCAGCCTATGCAGCCATCCTGTC
Source organism: Macrothele yani (assembly GCA_039090855.1). Lineage (NCBI taxonomy): Eukaryota > Metazoa > Arthropoda > Arachnida > Araneae > Macrothelidae > Macrothele > Macrothele yani. The sequence goes on from CM077029.1 coordinate 70,108,652, forward strand.
TTGGTCTACCCTCCTTAGAATGAACTTGGCTGCCTTTGCTCTTACCAACGTGGGGTGGGGTGGGTGTGGGAGGGGATTTGAGGTCAATGCCAGCGCCGTCGCATTTCCACTAGTTTGACTGTAATGACACGCTGCAGTATAACTTCTCTGGCGTAATGGCGAATGCGATGGCAATCCGAAAGTTTTAAAGTTCAAAGCCTTCTCTGAGAAAAACGTTTGTCCCATTTTTGGAATCTCCAAAGATCTGTGTGACAGCCAGCTTCCGACATATGAAGACGTCATAAGGTGGCGTTTCAACGAGATAAGTAAAATTATTTTGGATACTGACAGCAAACAAGAACCTAGTTTCTCGTGTATTGAAGACGCTGTGGCTGGGAAAATTGAAAAGTTGTTTCAAAGAGCGCCTTGAAACAAGAGTGCACTTGCTATGTCAGCAGCGTGTACGTGCTACGTTGCTCTCATATCACAAAAAGTACTTGAACATGAAGTGTTCTTACTAAAAGTTAAACATTGAAAGACATGGTTGAAAAATTCAGGCACGAAGCAAATACAACAGTTTTTGATATAGCTGCTTGCAACTGCTCAGATATAAATAAATGCACTTGCCCTTTAGTGAATAAAATCCCAGCCAAAGAACGACTGTTCCTTGTGGATCAGATATCAACCAGGAAATGTTATATAGGTCCCATTGATCTTATCAAAAGACAGAAGCTCCGATAGCCAATCAAGAGAAAATTACAAGATTCTACTCTTCCCAGAAAACAAGAGATTGCGAGCATTTTCAGTTCAACTGACGCCAACGATCCAACTGAAACAGAAACCGAAGTAGTTTCTGACGAAGGAACACATTTGTATCGCCCCAGTACCAGAAGTCAACTCAATCCCCTTTTCAATCCCAGTTCATCCATAGGAGGGTAGACCAAGACAGGATGGCTGGATTGGCTGAGAGGGAGCCTGAAGGCCAGTGTATTATTGCAATGCATTTCGCGTTTTTCATGTAAAATTTCGAGGCTTTGGTCAGAGCCGAATAAATTAACTGATTGGAATTCTACTTTATACACTGGAAGAGGAGAAATTAACATAACAGCGGAACGAGCAGGAAGAATGGACCAAAAGACCACTCAGGAGATAGACTAATGTCCGGTACAGTAGGGCATGCGCATATATGCAGCATGACGTAGGGGGGTCGGTAGGGTATAAAGAACACGGGTGGTGTACACTCAGCAATTCGGTGAAAGTTATTGCACGGTGTACATCAGTTTGAACGACTTCGAGCTGCTGCCACCGAGTGATATGGCCAACAGGCAATCCAGTAGACGACAACGACATCTGGATGACTTTACCAGAAGTCGCGTCATTGGGGAGTTGGAAGAAAATCGAAGTGTGACTAGCGTGGCCGAGGAGTTCGGGATCGCTCACAGCATCGTTTCACGAGCTTGGAGAGCATTTCAAACGACAGGAACAGCTTTCCGTGAGTTTAGCAGTGGTCGTCCACGAGCAACCACGGCGGCGGAAGACCGGTATATTGCCCTACAGGCGAGAAGAGACGGACGGCAGACAGCGGGAGAAATCGCAAGGCACATACAACAGACAACTGGACGTCCGTTATCGCGTTTTACCGTGGCTAGGAGGCTGCACAAAGGTGGTCTATTTGCACGAGGACCAGTACGGTGTGTGCCATTAACGCCTGCTCATCGGAGACGGTGGTTTCTGTGGTGCCAGGAACACAAGAACTGGACACATCAGCAATGGGGCCGAGTTCTCTTTACGGATGAGAGCCGATTTAGCCTGACGAGTGATTATGGACGTATACACATCTGGAGAGAGCAGGGAACACGCAATCACACCTCCAACATCATCGAAAAGGACCGGTTTGGAGGTGGCGGAGTTCTCGTTTGGAGCGGTATCATGCTTGGTAGCCGTACTGTCCTCCACATCTTCCAAGGAGGTTCAGTCACTGGTGTCCGCTATTGTACCGAGGTTCTCCTGCCTCACGTGCGTCTGTTTAGAGGTGCTGTGCGTCCTGAGTTCTTCTGCATAGATGACAACGCTACACCTCATCGTACAGTGGCTGTCGCAGAGCTGTTGGAGAGTGAAGATATTCAACGCATGGATTGGCTGGCAAGGTCCTCGAACTTAAATCCAATCGAACACGTGTCGGACCTTCTCGGGAGACGCTTGGCAGCACGACACCAGCCGCCAGCAACGATTCCGCAGCTGCGATTGGCGCTAAAAGAGGAATGGGCCGCTATGCCTCAACAGCTCCTTGACAACCTCGTCCTCAGCATGAACAGACGTTGTAATTCCTGCGACGCAGTCAGGGGGGATCATATTCCCTACTAAAGACTAGATTTTTCTTGACAGCCGCCTTTCACATGGACGTTTCTATCTTCTGTCCAGTTGTGCTTGAAGCTACCTTTTCAATAAAGTGCCTTTGTATCCTTTGGATTCCTCGTTTTGACGTTTTTGCTCACTTGTCCCATATTCTTACATCTTGGGGATCTTATGGTATGATTTGGGTTGGTGTGGAGCACTTCTGCACAACGTTATATTCGGAAAACCGTCTCGTCCTTAATATTTGCACTCCAGTGTACATTTGTTATTGATGGTTATTAAAATCGTTTCCGCACTAGGGCATTTCTATCCTAGTAATTCTGGTATTTTCGACGGACACTCGAAAATTTCATGTTTTTGTAATATTTCAAAACGTTGAGCCTCTGGTAAGAGCCAAAGGTATTAACCGTTTCGAAAAATGTTTCACGTAATTCTTAGTGGTACTCACTCACACAATGTTTCCTCACTAGTGCGTTTCGATCAGACAATTTCGGGTTTTTTCGACCCAGCCTACTGGACATCCCCGCCTGAAGGGTACACCTGTTTGAAGAAAGTTGCATTTGCTCTGCTTTTGGGCGAACTTATACATGTGAACAAATCTTGGTAAAAGTGTAGATTAGCGTCCTAAATTATTTTATCTGAAAAATGATAGTGCCTGGGAAAGTGCGACATATAGATTTTAGAGTAGGAAAAATAATGGCAAATGGTGCAGAAATTTCATATTTTAAATGTGTTTTAAAGATTTTTATCGTAATATTTACCTGTAAGTGCGATGCTGTGAAGACACGCGGCGGTAGGCCTAACGCATCGCTACCGCGACGATGTCAAGCTTTGCTCCGTAAAAAAGAAAGGTTCGTTGCTGTACCGAAATGACAGGCGGAAGAGTACAAGAAAAAGCGGTTACGTTGTTGGCAGGACAGCGATAAATGTACTGATACGCTACAGAAAATAAATCCAGATTATCCACGCTTTATTTTATTGTATCCCGTACGTTGTCGGTAAGAAAAACCGGAAAAAGACCTCTTTGATTTGCAAAAGATACGTATCAGTGAGATAGAAACTGACCTGCGAAGAAAATATTAACAGAACCAAAAGCACAGTGGCACAGCAAATCACCTACGAATGGAAGCCGTTCAAAGCAGAACCGGAAGTTATACTTTCCCAGTTTCCTGTACAACATAGACAGGCATATTCGTACTTTGTATTTGGAATCACCTGTGAAAGTACGAAACATTTCTCAACATCTGCTTTAAAAACATTGACAAAACATGAACGAACTATATTTTGTAGCATATGAGTTAATGTGCTTCGCTCTCCTGGCAAGAACGTACGCTGCTGCACTTCTAGTCATCCGCTCGTGAATTACACGCCGCAGCGAATCTTCCTTTTAACGGAGCAAAGCTTGACTTCGTCGCGGTAGCGATGCGTTATGCCTACTGCAGCGTCTTCACAGCATCGCCCTTACAGGTAAATATTATGATAAAAATCTTTAAAAGACATTTAAAAAATGAAATTTTTGCACCATTTGCCATTAATTTCCATAATGTAAAATCTAAACTTCGCACTTTTTCCAGGTACTAACATTTTTCCGACGAAATAATTTAGGACTCTAATCTACCCACTTACCCAAATTTTCTCACACGTGAAAGCTGTCTTAAGTCCACAGAGAAGTCACGTAACACCTGTGCATTGAGAAGCCTCTCTGAAGCAGAGTGACTAAGTACACATCTGATATAGAACAATTAACCAAGGAGAAGCAAGGACAATGGTCCTATTAATTGACTGACTCAGATCACTAATAATCAATGATTACTTGTATTAAAATTTTAATAACGTGTTTCATGTTTGAATTATTTAATTGCTTTGTTCTTCAAACTATTGTTGAACTTCAACCTCAACAAAATAACATGGCAATTTTATAATAAAATTTAAAAATGTGTTCGGAACTTAAATTTTGCCAAATATATTTGCTTTTATTTATATTAAAGTATTGAATAATCTACTAGGAATATAATAGTTATTTAAAATATCGGAAACATGCTAATACAAGATCAAATATAATTTGTTTCAGTGGTTGTTGCATATAAAAATATGGTGGACTTAGGTTGGCACGCTGAGTGACTTTGCGACATTGCTTAGGCACAACACTACTAAAATGGTTGCCGACACCTGCACTAATTCATTAATTAGTGTGGCATGTATTTATTTTTTGCGATTGCATCCATAGAGCAGCTCAGACAACACGTATGCGCACTTGGTAACAAAGTTTGGTAATTTCTGCTGTCTTAAGATTTCAGAAAAATCGTAAGGTAAACATATTAGGTAATGAACAGGCAACAGGAGCATTTCAGTTTTGGCAAGAAACTTTCGCATGCCAGAAAACAGCGTAGGTGCAGCACGTACCGATATGCATAATTAAATTACTTTTACAGATATGTATAATTAAATTACTTTTATACAGATATGTATAATTAAATTACTTTTCACATATTATTCGTAGTATGCCAATATTTCATTTGCCCATCAGGGAATTCGAAGAGATAATGGTTAATTTAATAGAAGTACAGTCTTCCAAAATTAACTGCAAGTGGAGATTGGAACATTTTGCTGCTGGGCAGATTTTTGTCGCTGTGTTTCAAAGGAATATTTGTAAATATTGTAGTTCTTCCAAGTAAAAGTCTTGAAGAGCGTCTAAATTGTCTGCTCAAAGAACTTTGCTTTTAAATTTTCGCAATACAGGTATACCTTCGAACTTTAAAATTGTATATAAGTAATACTGCAGCGCTGAAGTAGATTCAGGAAAAACATCTGAATCCATTTTGTGAAACGTATAACCTACTTCAGTAAAAATGCAGAAAATGTACCGTTAGTCATTAACATTTATCTTTAGAGCGAAGCTGAGTGTTTTATTTGATAAGATCCCCAGAAACATGGAAACCGAGAAAATACTGAACCGAGGATTTGCAAAACAGACTTTACCTTCGAGCAAACAACTTTTCTTTTTCGTAAGAGATAACATCTACATCTCCAGATTTCAACCCCATTGAGAATCTGTGGGATGAAGTTGAGCGTGCCATCAGTCAGCTGGATCCACAACCCTGCAATCTCACACTCCTGGAAAGTGCTATTCATCAAGCATGGTCTCAGATTCCACAAACCACCTATCAACATCTCGTGGAGTCCATGCCACGAAGAATCGACGCAGTATTAAAGGCAAAAGGTGGCCCAAGGAAGTACTGAGGGGGTGGTCATAATAAAGTGGTCACTCAGTGTATAAATCCACACAACACAAGCTCATCATGCAAATGCCAATTATCAAAACGGTGATCAACGGTCATTGAATAATTATTACCCACTCTACATTGCATTCGGCCAACTCGAGCACAGATTACCGCCAGATTATAGCATCGCATTTATAAGCTCAATATAGATAGCAGCCGTTGTTACCTGTCACGTGGTAGCATATCACAATTACGCATTAGCGGAAGGGCCGTTCATTGCAGCTCATCTCATAGATTCTCAAAAGAATAAAATCTCGGGGTGTAATCTAACGATTCGCTACACTACGTTCGTGGGCACACTTAATCACTTCAAATAGCCGCTCCAGTGACTTAGTAGTCAGAGGTTTAGGTTTCGGCCTATTCTTGTGAAACGAGCCCGGGTTGGAATCCGGAATGAGACATGACTGGCGTTTGCTTTACGGGGCTGGTCCCCCACCCCTTCCTTTAAACCACTGGCCCCAAAATATGTACGTGCGATTGCCTATTGCCCTCACGGTTTTCATCCCCGTCATATAACGAAAAAGGAACATTTTCTTTTTATATACAAGCCATTGCCAAACTTAAGATTTTTTTATTGGGGATTGAACGACAACTGTGAGCAGCTCAATGGGCTATAAGCAGTCGCCCGTCACTAATTTAGGGCCATTAGTTCCAGGGAAGGAAGAGTGCCAGTGTAAGACAAACACAAAACCAATCTATGTCACACCGGAATTCTAAGCCAGACCTATCGCGTGCCAATGATTAGAAGACTTTGAGAAGACCACTGCGCCACACTGGGCGGATTGCCAAACTGGATAGGGCCGCCCCGGTAGTGCATTGGTCTAAGCGTTGGCTTCTGAAAATTCCTCCGAGATGGGCCCGGGTTCCAATCACGTGAGGCATGGATGTTGTTTGTCTTCTCTCTCTCCCTTCCCTGGAATCAGTGACCCTAAACTAGGGACGGACGACTGCTCATAGGACATCGAGTTACTCACAGTGGTCTTTAAATCTCCAAGCAATAAAAAAAGTGGGTGGGTGTGTGTACATTGCCTACAAAAATGAGCTCAGCAGTCATGCAGTGATCCTCTCATACTAAATATCCCGAATCAAAATAACAAGATTTGCAAAAATGTTTCTTTACACCAAGACAGTGTTGCCACCAGTATGTACCACTCTAGATGAGTTTAAGATATCACTCCTGCAGCTGGAAACCAAATTCTCTTCAGAACAAAGGAGTCTTTGGCCGCAGGTTTCTGTTTTGTGTTGTAATATGAGAGTTACGACTATACAAATAGAGGCCAAAGCGAATTTAACTGTTACCGTCGAACGGAAATATTCATTTTAGCAGCTTTTAAACAAGTTGCTAGTGAACGGAATATTACATTTCGTATGCTTTCGTAATGGTTTCTATAAACACGATATTATGTTTGAGGTGCTCAGAAAGAACCGAATTTAAGGTACAATGTTTTTGTTTTCTCATTGAGAAATTTTAATTGAGAAATTTTAATGACCGATCAATAGATAAGTCGATGTGGTGCAGAGGCGTAACCAGGAATTTCTGCTCCCGGGGAAGATCACAAAATATTACGGTCCCCCTCCGGCCTATCTTTCAATCACAACTATACCGCACAAGTTTGTTCGCGCCGGACATCAAAACCGGGTCCCCTCACTCCGGAGTTAGTTGCTCTCCCAACTGAGCTACGCGGACGTATGCTCTCGCTGCTATCTGCCTTTATCTTATGTGCGTCCTGGGGGCAGGCACGTCACGCAATACTAATGTATATATTGGGTTGGCGAGAAAGTAATTGCGTTTTTTTACACATAGATGGCGCAACATGTCTTGAAGTGTAATTATCGTCATTTGAAACCGCAAGTTCATTATGTAACGTGACAGCTGACAGTTTAAGCTTGTTTTAGGAACAGAAAGTGCACGATTTCGTTAACAAGTATTTGTTTGGCGTCGAGTTCAAAATGCATAATCAAACGGAACATTTTCGTCATGTTTTGCTGTATTACTTCCAAAAAGGAAAAAAAACGCTGTGCAAGCTCATAAAAAGTTAGGTGACGTGTACGGTGAAGACGCCTTAAAACTACGGCAGTGTCAAAATTGGTTTGCGAAATTTCGTTCTGGAGATTTTGATGTGAATAATGCACCACGCCGAGGAAGGCCAATCGAAGTTCATGACGACAAAATAAACGCATTAATCGAATCGAATTGCTGAGAATCTGAACATATCGAAATTGAGCGTTGAAAACCATTTAAAGCAACTGGGATACGTTAGTAAGTTTGATGAGTGGATACCACATGAGCTCGAAGAAATTCGTCTCACTAAGCGCGTTGACATCTGCGATTTGCTCTTGAAACGTGACGAAACCGATAAATTTTTGAAACGTATAACAACAGGCGATGAAAAATGAATCATCTGCAGCAACGTCGAACGAAAAAGTTCGCGCAGCAAGAGTGACGACATTCAAAAGCAGATATGCACCAAAGGAAGGTTATGCTGTCTGTCCGGTGGGGTTTCAAAGGTGTTGCGCATTTTGAACTACTTTCAAGGAACCAAATCATTGATACCGACGTGTACTGTCGTCAGCTGGATAAATTAAGTGATGCAGTCAAACAGAAGCGTCCAAAATTGGTGAATAACGAAGGTGTTGTGTTTCAGGATGATAATGCAAGACCACATGCAAATCTGGTCACTCGCCAAACCTGGCACCATCAGACTACTATTTGTTTCGTTCGTTGCAAAACGCCTTGAATAGTAAAATCTTCACTGCCGATGATGCTAAAAAATCGTTCTTTGAACTGTTTTTTTTTTGCCAAAAAAAAAAAACATTTTTTTGGCGCGCAATAATAAACTTGCATGTGAGATGACAAAAGGACATCGAACAAAATGGACAATTTGCTGTTAACTGAAGTTTTTGTTTGCCATTCAAAATTTTCCTTTCACTTACACAGGTAAAAACGCAGTTACGTTTTGGCCAACCCAATATTAGTATATGTATGTACATTGCTCAACAAAACAAAATTAACTTAATAACCCAGTTTTATCTCTACGCGGGAGATAAAAACAAACTGATTGCTTTTACAGCTTATCTTAAATGCTTACGAGTTCGGATTTTCGGTGCTACATAAAACTAACAAAAAAAGCTGGCAATCGTGGCTCGCATCCGCAGTAATGATCGAATAGTCACAGAGGATCTTCAACAATGTGAACGACATTTTTATCTTACGTGTAGTCCGTCTAGCTAAAGGAAAACGTAGGCGGCATTGTCATAGAAGAAGACCACGCCTTGTTCAGTTGGATGGACTAGACTATACAAACGCGTCTTCATTCATTTCTGAATATCAGAAACTAATATCCATTGAGCATTTTGAAGAAATGTAAATTTTAAGCTTCTAAAGCTACCGAAACTGGTGAGAAACATAAGAAAATTCTATAAATAGACAAGTGAAAAAGTGTGGCCCGAAAATGCTGTACTAGAAACTGCTGCAAAAGTTTCAATTCCAAGTTTAATCAGATTCTAAACAGTGATTTTTGCGCCCTCACCTTAGCTGCGCCCGGGGCGCCCACCCCACCTGCCCCTCCTTATTTACGCCTCTGATGTGTATAATTCAAGGTCCGGACAGGTCGGCTTAAGAAAAAACCCTTAAGAAAAACACCAAAAACAAAACAGGTCGGCTCAGTTCTGATTGAGCCCTCAGTTCGGAGGGCAGAACTACGACTTGCTGATCGGAGAGTTGAAATGAGCTAGTCGAGTATGGTTTTAAGGCGTTTATTTAATTTGTTATAGCCAACACAAGTATATGATATGAAATGTTGCTTACATAATTTTAACAAATAATGCTGGATACATTGCGAACACAAAGCGGATCGATACATGAATTACCCAACATGGTGCTCTGTGTCCTTGGTCTTCTTACATTCTTCATCACTTGCTCTTGCCTCTGGTTTTGATTTTCTCCACTTTTGCTTGCGTTCATTCTGCGAATTCCGCGGCATTGTCGAAAATGTTAACTTGTTCACGTGAAAACAATTTTTAAACATTTTAATTTAAACCACTGCGATATGTTCTTTATATATTTGAATAGATCTCGTCGAGAGCTTTCGAACGACACCACACACAGTCGTGTTGTGCTCACAGTTTCCGATATAGACTGAGTTAAACATTGCGACACACCTAGAAATATTGCATTATCTTCCCCGCGCACAGGAAGCGTCATGCGCACGATGTATTGCGCAGTACGCGAGTTGGACTCCATGCTGTTTACGAATATGCTAACACGATTAGGATGCGGCGCGTATTTTTAACGCTATGATTTCAATTGGGACCTATTTTTGTCACAGGCGGTCGGCCGTAAGTTGCCCCATACTATCCGCGGAGTTAGATAGTCCTACGTCAAAAAGTCTCATTTTATACTCCGAAAAATACGGTAGATTTAATTCCCCATCATTGCTTTTGAGAACTCCATTGAAACAATGCTATTTTCCTACGAAACCATTTACGACAGAGATCATCATTTCGCTTACAGTTTCCTTTTCTGAACAAAGTGAAGTTTCTCCTCTACAAGGCGTGATTGTAGATTTTAGTTTGTAGGAGGAAATCCTTGAGCCAGAGAACGCCTTTATTACCTACTGACTTTATTTCCCCAATATCGTTTCTGCTACAAGTTCCATTTGAAAAGATTTTTTCCTTTCGCGGACAGCGTTCATGGCGAAAAACACTGCATATAACTTCCAAATTTTGGTAACGCACAATTTTTACATTAGAGGGCGTAAGTGCATTTCTCTCTGCAACATATTTCTAGCCGTATTTACACGTGCAAAAGTCTGAACGTCTAAAAAATATTTTTCAGATGCCTCCACCTCGTTAATATCTTACGAATATTTCTTGCTCAAAATAATGCATAATATTCTTGCTAGGAGGCATGAACACAAATTTCAGTTCCAGTGATATCTCTGCTCCTAAAAGGCCGATTTGAAAAATTAATTTCACATAAGATACCGCAATCACCTATATATATATATATATAGCAAAATCAAATAAAGGGGGAAACAAAAAACCAAGAACAACTTACCTGGATTAGTGTTTTGGGGAGCTCTTACCTGGATTAGTGTTTTTGGGGAGCTCGGCTCCCTTTCTTTTTCTTTTTATTTTTTGTGTGATTATCTTTGCTGTTGTGCGGTCGGGCAACATGTTTTAGTTTGCTTGGTTTGGTTTTTTTTTAATTAGAAATCCCTTTTATTTTGACATTTTCCCCCCTAAATTTAATCGGTCCCTATAGCAAACTAAAATAGCAGAAACCCACAATTATCTGGTCTCAGTAGATTAATGAATGATTTTCTTATTGCTTGCCCTTGACGTAGCCAACAAGGAGTCAGTCATTAATATGCTTCCCTGCATTCTTCTGTTCGTTAAATTTACATCGCTTGAAGCTCGCCTGCTTCGGGTGGATGGAAAGTGGTGATTGTTGTTCTTTTCCTCGTTCTCCGATTTTTTGTTTTTTGTTATTTCTTTGTTCAAAATTTGCTTTTATGTTTCATATATATATATATATGTATATTCATATATATTTTTTTTATTTTTCATAATGCACAGTTCTAACGCCAGGTGGCATATATGTGCATTTCCGTTGGGAACTGTATCTCCGCTTCTAAAAATCCGACTGAAAAAAAAATATTTTTTCACTGTATTCCATTCGCTGCAGTAAGGAATGTACACATCATCCACTTCAGTAACGCAAATTTTCCCGCTAGGGGCGTATATGTATAACATTTCCTTGCTATCAGCGCTTCTAAGAATGGTATTTGAAAAAATTATTTCCTCAACACATTGCTCCTGCTATCAAGAATATTAAGCATGTAGTTTCTACTTTTTCATGAGGTACAGTTCTGCTACTAGGGGAAGTAAGGGTATATCTCAATCTGCAAGATTATTTTCGCTTTTAAAAAATCAAATAGAAAAAATCCTTTTCTGGTACAGTTCTAGCCGTATTACTGGTACAATTCTAGCCTTCACCATGGTGAACATTTGTGTTAAATTTCTTCAAATATCCCACCCTTTTCCCGCCAGAAGTGCACAGTTATATGTATAACGATTTTGCCGCCCCAATAGCAAAGTGCTCTAGATTCTGACCATTCGTCCGAGATGAGTCCGGGTTCGAATCTCGTAAGGCATGGATGTTATTTTTCTCTGATGGCACTTGCTGCTCTCTCCCTTACCTGAACATGTGACCCTAAATCAGGGACTCGATACTGCTTATTGCCCATCGAGCAGTTCGCGGTAGTCCTTAAACCCCAAACAAACAAGTTTATATAATAGTTTTCTCAATACTTTCGCTTCGGATATCTTCCTATATGAGGAAAATTTTGCATACAATTTGCGATTTTTTATAGTCCACCTTTCTACGGTTAGGGAGGACCTATTGCTGTTTCTACTTGCAAACATCTTAACGGTTTTAGGAATCCCATTGAAAAAAAATCATTTTTTAAATGGTTCTATTCACTATGTAGAATAATGTTCATTTTTCGCTAAGGAACAAGATCCATTTTCTTCTTCGCTGACTTTGGAAGGGATTCAAAAGACGTGTTTTTACACACGAGAATGCTGTGTCACATTTCTTTAGTGGTTGTAAATGCTTTTCGTCAAGTATCTGTGACGGAATAAAAACTCCCGAAATTTTTGTGAACATTACCAAAGAAATTGTGCTACTGTAAAATGTGAAAATTCTTACCTGTTCTGATCTGCCTTTGGTTAACTTCAGTACTTCCAGGAATGTTGTTGTTCCAGAGCACTCTCACAATCTGGTAATAGAAGACGGACATGAGCGCGAACGGCACCACGTACAAGAAAAGCACAATCATCAGCTGATAAATCCGCGTGTCGTCATTTCCCCAGGTGTATGTGCAATCGGTGAAGTAGATGGTCTGGACACGTATCTCGGCACTGGGTCTGGTATTCATCACGATAGCATCTGGGAGCACCAAAAGCAATGACGTCAACCAGATGAGGATGATGGCCCTCTTTGCCCGGCTTGCTGTACTCTTGAATTTCATGGGATGGCAGATGGCATACCAGCGGTCAATGGAGATGAACGTCAGCGTCAGGACAGAAACCGAAACCGAAACGCTCTGGAGGGAAAAGAAAGAGAAGTAAACATCAAAATGCTGATTCAAACGAGACAACCTTTCCCCGTAAGGCCTTCTTGTGCACATGAAAATCAATGGGAGAATAAAATTTAATCCCTTAAATTTCCTTATTTTTTTTTAACCTAAATTTAGAATTTTTGGCATAAATGCCACATTTCTATTCACTAATTACACTCGTGTGCAAATCTTAAGGACGAAGTGGAAAAAGTAAAATAGCGACGTAAATAGCAGCAGCACCCAAACACAAATGCACCCAAACACAAATGCACCCAAACACATATTCTCATGTCATGCTCCAGTTCCCAGACATCGTCTGGGAACTGGAGCATGACATGAGAACGAAATGCGGTCACGCAGACTAATAGCGTCAGTGGAAAGGAAGTTACAGGACATAAGTGTTACAGACGTTCGATTGTGTTTGTTGTGTGCTAGAGACGACGAAATGACTCGTCAAGAACATCTTAACGATATTACTCGTGGGAGGCTCGAGGAGGGGCGAGCGGTGATGACTGCGGCATAAGAGTTCGGTATCAACCATAGCATCGTATCGCTTCCGTAGTCATCATTCAGGATTACAGGTACAGCTGCGCGAAAGACCGGTGGTGGTCGTCTGCCTAAAACCACTCCCAGTGTGGAGCACTATCTGCTCCTATAGGCAAAGAGGGATGGTTATCAGATAGCAGGTAACCTTGCAAAACAACTGAACATGACCACAGGACGCGCAGTATAGCGGTTTGTAGTGGCCAGGCGACTACACAAAGGTAGACTGCTTGCTCGACGACCAGTATGCTGTGTTCCATTAATAACTGCTCACCGGACACACCGTTTACAACGGTCCAGAGAACATAAAGACGGGATACAAAAACAGTGGGATACGTTACTCTTTACTGATGAGAGTAGATTTAGTCTCTCTAGCTGTTCTGAGCGTCAGTTAATCTGGCGTGAGGTAGGCAATCGGTATCACTCGAAACATCAATGAAAGGGATAGACACGGCGGCCGCACTGTCCTCGTATGGGGACGTAATTTGATCGACAGATGTACGGAGCTCCAGATACTGGAAGGAAGTACTGTTACTGGTGCGTGCTACTGTAATGAGGTAATCCTTCCCTATGTTATTCTGTTTCGAGGTGCCATTGGACTACATTTCGAGTTTATGGTAGGTAACGCCACACTCCATCGTATGGTGGCTGTTGATGAGGTGTACTAAAGTGAAGGCGTTCAATGGATTGGCCAACACGTTCCCTGGACCCACATCCCATAGAACACAATTAGGACGCTCTGGAGAGACGCTTTGCTGAACGTCAACACATACCGGAAACTGTCTAACACTTGAAGATGGCGCTCATGGAAGGATAGACGATGTTACCGCAAGAACGCTTCAGCAATCAAGTGCGAAGTACAGACGTGTCCTTGGTGGTGCAGTGGTCTAAGCGCTGGCTCTTAACCATTCGTCCGTGTTGGATTCGGGTTTGAATCCCATGAGGTATGGATGTTGTTTGTCTTACGTCACTATATCTCTCCCTTCCGTGGAACCAGTGGCCCTAAATTAGGGACGGGTGATTTCTTATAGCCCATCGAGTTGCTCACGGTGGTTATTAAATCCCCACTCTGAAAATAAAAGTATTTACAAAAGGTACAAATCATGCATCGACGTTAGTGGTGATCATATCCCCTCCTCTTCAATTCGTACCGCTTTTGGCAGTGATGCATCTGTATCATAGTACCTAGTGCTATGTAACCAATTCTGAATAAACTTCCATTATATCCTTTAATATCTGTGGTTGTGTCGGTGTTGTTTCCGTCACCATTTTATTATGTAATGGAGTTCCTATAGTTTGAATTACACACACCCAGCTCCTGTGTGACGTTACAGTTCAAAACGTGGCTCGTCCTTAAGTTTTGCACACTATTGTGGTTCTACTTACGCATACATGCTCTATCTTACCTCAAGGTAGCAGTAGAAGAAATTAGAAATATAAATCTTGCAAATCCTCTGCTTCTCTTAAGAGAAACTGTGAATCTTTGTAAATCAGTTTGACATTCTTCTTTTCTCAATGGCTACACTTATGCACCCCTGATTTGCCATATCTTAACAACCAGAGAAACCTAAAATATAATATATCAACAGTATATTAAGCACTCTAGTTTATGATGCAGCCGATAAATATGTCTGTAGCTGTGCTAAAAAATAAAAAAACAAAAACGAAAATGTTTTTTTTTAAATAAAAAACAAACAAACCGAAATACTGACTGACGTGAAGCACGTGCTTTCGCAAATGGAGTTCGATTCTCCATATTGCTAAAGTACTGTCAGTTTAGACGCATGTCTTATTCATTGTATGCAGGTTTCACACAGTTAACGATTATAAAGAATTCGACTGCGGAACGTGTGTTGTACAAAAACGTACTAGAAGACGAAATCATTAAGGGAAAGTCTAAAAACCGATCTGCAAGAGTTTAGATTCGAAAACTGTCAAACATGTCCATTATTTAGCATTTTTGCGATGAATTCTGATATCTACAAATGGACTTCGAGGTGGGTCAGCAGATTGGCTGTTTTCTACCTAACAGAACTTGAACGGTCAGTTGAATTTGAGAACGTTCTGGAAAGTTCCTGAAGAAGGTGATACTCTAAATGGATACTGTCAGCAACAATAAAAGAACTGCAGAACTGTTGATACTTTTATGATCAGGCATCTGAAGGAATTCTTGTCGCGAGCAAATCACTGAATGAATCATGTTGCATAATCAGTGGATGCTCATTTTGAAACAACCTTTGGTTTGACGCTGAGCCGTTGAATTAGATGGATGTAGTTTAGTGTGAAAGTCAAACATCCTCAGCTGTGGGTAGAGCAGGGATGATAATTGGGACAAATCTCTGATAAAATGTCCATTTTACATAATACACTGTTTTTTTTTTTTTGTTAACTGTTACCACTTTAACACATTTTAATTCGAATCCGAGTCTGTCATAGAATTTTGTGCGCGGCCTGTCATATTCTTGATCAGAATATGGCAGATACTGCACTAGAAATGTTAGATAGTTTATGGACAGCAGCTAAACTACAGGTTGCACATGGGAGTCACATTGAACCGTGCACCTCCAATAAGAAACCTGTATACTGTAGACTTGATTGTTCATGGCAATTGTTGCTGTTGTGCTTTTGTACGCTTTCATGATGCTTTTGCGCTTGAAGAATCCTCACTTTTGTGGAAATCTTATACAAGATACATATAGGAGTATCTAGGTCTCCCTGTTGGTGGAGAGGTCTGTTGCTCTGGTCGCTGATCATTCGTCCGAGATGGGCCAGGATCAGACAAAAGTGGAGTGTTGGTGTTATGGCTCTGGATATGTCTTCATTGTGTTTTTATTTTATTTGGGGGTTTACCGACCATTGAGTAACTACACCATTGTTTGTGAAAATTGCAACACGAAAAAAGAACCACGAGATTCAAACGAAATTAATAGCGCAGGTTCCTCATGTCACAGGAGATAACTGATTACATTTGCCCAGCTATACAACATTTTTTTCGCTTAAAAATTCAGTATCATATGAAGCCACCACGTGCTAAAATAAATCTCCCATTCAATGCCACACCGTGTAGAGGATTTTTAATATCGTCCTGGGGAGTAGCCTGCCAGGTAGCTTTTACGTGAGACTAGAGTTTATTTGTGGTGCCTGGCGGAGGTGCTTAACTGGCCAGTCGCTTAGATAGCATGCTTCAGACATGTTCGATCAGGGACATATCCGGCGAACATGCAGACCATAGAAGAAGCGATATCTGCCATGCGTAGTAGAGGTCTCGAATATTCCCCCATACCGGGCCACATGTGGCCGAGTATTGTCATAATGAATTATAGCACCAGGACAACTAACTCTAAAAGAAGGGATTATAGCACAAGGACAACTCTAAAGGAAGGGTTTATAGCACCAGGAGAATTCTAAAGGAAGGGATTATAGCACCAGGACAACTCTAAAGGAAGGGATTATAGCACCAGGACAACTCTAAAGGAAGGGATTATGGTACCAGGAGAACTCTAAAGGAAGGAATGATAGCACCAGGACAACTCTAAAGGAAGGGATTATAGCACCAGGACAACTCTAAAGAAAGGGATTATGGTACCAGGAGAACTCTAAAGGAAGGAATGATAGCACCAGGACAACTCTAAAGGAAGGAATGATAGCACCAGGACAACTCTAAAGGAAGGAATGATAGCACCAGGAGAACTCTAAAGAAAGGGATTATGGTACCAGAAGAACTCTAAAGGAAGGAATGATAGCACCAGGACAACTCTAAAGGAAGGGATTATAGCACCAGGATAACTCTAAAGGAAGACATTATAGCACCAGGACTACTCTAAAGGAAGGGATTATAGCTCCAGAACAACTCTAAAGGAAGGGATTATAGCACAAGACAACTCTAAAGGAAGGGAGTATAGCACCAGGACAACCTCTGCCTCTAAAACATGCTTGATGTATCGCTGGCTATAGAGGGTTCCCTCAATTCGTGTCAGGCGAGATCTCTAATTGAACCCAATGGCGCCCCCATACGACGACTCTTTGCCTTGGGCCTGTATGACGCTGCAAATGCACTCTGCAAGATGCCGATCACTACGAGGCCTTCGAACACGTATGCGACCATCACGATGCACCAAGTTGAATCGTGATTCGTACAAAAACACGACCTGTTGCCAATCAGAGCGCCAGTGTCTGCGTTCGAGACCCCATTACAGCCTGAGCGCGTCTGTGGTATTGAGGGTCCAAGAAATGCGCAGCAATGGGCTGCTAGAGACCAGTCCTCTGTAAAGCAGAGGTTGTTGAACTGTACTGGAGGACAAAGCCTGAGCTGTGACTGTGCTCCACTGCTGCGCTAGCACCATGGATGTGGGGTTTAGAGAGTGATCTTTTATGTGCAATCGGTCACTGCCATGCAGTGGAGGTGTCTGTTATCCCGTGCTTATTTTTGAGGTCCGTTTCCCGGATTTCTGTACGTCTAAGCCTCATCTCTAAACTGACGCCACGTTAGCTTCTCTCATCCCAACAATGCTTCCTCGCTCAAATTCTGACAGGTGTTCATAGTGCGAACTTCTTCGGCGACGGGGTATAGTGAGACACAAGAAACACCCTTTCGACTTAATGCCGGCTCTTCACTGAATGCATCATCTCGTTTGAGCCAGTTCTTTATACAAAAAACCGTACAGTTCAGAGGGCGCTGCTTCAAAACCTCATGAACATTTTTACTCTCATTTTAATCATTTGCGTATCCGAACATGTGTTGTACACGTCCGATAAGTTTCAAGCTAATTCAAGCAGTTCTTCATGCTGTTGGAATTTTCACAAACAGTAGTGTAATTAAGGAAAAAAAAGCTTTCTAAAAAAAAAAAAAACTTCGACAGCTTTTTTTGGCAATAGCTCTGAGAAAGTAACGGAAATAGTACGCATAATTCCTTTAACATCGTTCGGTCGAAGGCGTTAATAAAATAATAGCTATTTTCATTCAAGATAAAAGAGGACTGAACTTCACCATGATTTTTGGAGTAATATATTTCCCCCCCCCCCAAATGCTAATGTGTTGAAAATTTTGTCCAGGCAAATTACGTCGAAATACTTGGTGGCTTTTCGACCTTATCCCGTAAATGTCAGAGGGTTAGGAATGGCAACGGAGAAAGGTAAAACCTTCCAAGTGCTGTTCGAACTGCTTTAGTCGCTCGAGAGTAGTTGCACAGTGTGTTATCCTCTTGACGGGCACCATCCATCACGGCTAAGAAACAACAGGAACTGTCGGAGTACTTGATCAGCATCACCGCACACGCTATTCACAGTTCTTAGAATTTTCGCTGAGAAACTCTGATCTTTCGTGGAGAAATGCAACTCACGGGGGAAAAGGATAATCACCTGGACTTAAATTACGAAAAGTTATCTGCTTATCGCTGTAGTTGTAAACTGAATTACTGTAAGAACTGTTCTGGAGCCAACAGCTATTCAGCGAAATCTAGGTAGAATGTCTCAAAAATTATATTTTTAACATGACAGCATCTTTTTAGTACACCGCAAGTAAAAATTATGTCAGTGGACACAGTATATATACACCTATTAAACCGAATTGAAAATCTTTTTTCCGTGGAATATTGCGAACAATAAGAAACATGATGCATACATCTTTTCCCCAACCTTGCCTCTAGGAGTTGAAATCCATAACACTGCTTCTCAGAATCTGATTGAATAGATTTATTTATTTTTGTTGTTACATGCTCTTAAAAGAAAAAAAGAATGGGAAAAAATTGATAAATTGTGAATGATGAACATGAACTGTAACAACATGGAAGACAAGGGAAAAGGCCGAAATGGCCTGACATAGCCTTATACTCCCCGTAGAAGAAACAAATGAAACAACATATATCCAATACTAATAAAACAACATACGTATATCCTTTACTTCTGATACCTTCCAGTATGGTGAATGTTTTTTATACATTTTCTACGTAAAATTGTTCAGTTCCCTACGAGGCGGAGGAGTCTGATATTGTATTTATCTTGCTGTCTCTGCTTCCAAATTTCGACTTGAAGAACTCCTTCTGCATCGGAGACTTTCCCTAATGAGGAAAAGTTTGTGTATACTTTTGCGTGTTTCTCATTTTTGTTTGATGTTTGTTTCTATGTGTAACTATCTCATTTTCGAAACACTGACTGATAAAAATTTACTATTCTGCATCGGATACCGTTCACTATATCAAATATTTTGCGCCCATTTTCTGCATCAAACAATGTACAGTTTTTTCTCTAGGATTCGTAAAATTACCAAGTATGCTCAAATTTGAACGAGAATTTGATTTAAACAAATATTCACTACAAGATAGGAAACTCATAATTTTCAACGTAATGCCCCGTTAACTGCAGTGCACTCGTTCCAACGTTGTGGAAGCTTCTTAATTTCAGTTATAAATATGGTTTTTAGTTGCTTGTCAATATAACTTTCAACGTTTACACAGCTACAATGACTTCATCACTGTCTTGGAATCTCTGACCATTCAAATATTCCTGACTACTCCATTTTTTTTATTTGTTTGTTTTTTGACTCAGTAATGAAGAAGTGGATTCATGTCTTATTACAGGACGAAACAGGATCTACAAATTCGAACCCCTTTTCCCTGTGGCTGCAGAAGTCGAATGACTGTTACTAGACGACTTTCCAACGGCAAAAGTCGTGGAATCCACTTTGAGTTCACTTTATTGCATTTCAACTAGTTGTGCACAATTCCTTCAACATTCCGTACACTAATTCCAATCTCCCGTAAGAGTTCGCGATCAATGTCCGGGATTGTCTATAGAGTAAATTACTCGTCTCTAAAAACATTTTTGGTAGTCGCAGAAGCTGTGGTCTCCGAGCATAAGATTTTCTTCTGACACGGTGAATAATTTAATAATTTGACTCAACTGTGCCCCCTTGTCTGCGACAATTTTTGTCGAAGTGTGATAAAGATTTTTGAAGGAATGGCATATACCTCCTACACAAATTTGATAATTATGCTCTGTGCGACACTTCTGGGTATTTCTTGGTCCGTGATTACGATTGAATGGTGGTTCTTAGGGGCATGACTTGCACTGTTAGCAAATTGGAACATGTTTTTACTTTTTCACACAGGTTGATTTGCGCTCAAAAGGTAATTAAATGCTCGTTTATATTTGAACATCCTACGTAGGAGCAAAACCATTTGACACCCTTTCCTTACATTTGGATCGTTTCCGGAGCAGCGGCGTGCACGTGTGAAAATCAAGGGCACATGCACCTGAATGGTTTCTCCGCCGAGGGCGTAGATGTATATCTTATTTTTGTCAATATCTCTGGTTCTAATGTTCCGATTTAAAAGATTCCTTCTTTGTTGAATAGAGTTTCCGATGTGACAAGTTTTCGTTTACTTTCAAAATTTTCAAGTAGCACAAAGACCTTCTGCTACGGGGCGTAAAAGTATATTGCGTTTCTCCCGATATCTCTACTTCTAAAACTCCGATTTGAACAATTTATTCTGCACCGGATACAGCTCCTGATGAGAAATATTTTGCATATAATTTCTAATTTTTGGTAAAAAATGGTTTGGCCCCCAGGGGCGTAAGTACGAATTTCTGCTGCTGATGTATTTGCAGCAAAATCTGAGTTTCTAAGACCTCGATCGAAAACATTCGTTCTTGGACCGATACTGCTCACTACGACAAACTTTTTCGGAATATTTTCTTCTTAAAATAATGCATGATTTCTCCGCCAAGAAGCGTAGATGTACATCTTTTTTGTCAATATCTCTACTTCTAAGACTCCGATTTGAAAAATTCCTTCTTTGTTGGATAGCGTTTCGAATGCGAAATGTTTTTCATATAATTTCAAAATTTTCAAGTAATTCATAGACTTTCCGCTAGGGGGCGTTATGGTAAATTGCGTTTTACCCGATATCTGTGGTTCCAAACTCCGATTTGAAAAATTCTTCCTGTATCTCGTGCAGCTCTTGATGGAAAGTGTTTTTCATATAATTTCTAATATTTCGCAAATAATGGTTTGGCCCTCAGGCGGCGTAAGTGCTAAGTTCAGCTTCTGATGTATTTGCAGCAAAATCTGACCTCCTGAAAACTCGATTGAAAAAATTCTATCGTGGACCGATACCGCTCACATATGGAAACCTTTTGAGAATACTTTCTTCTTAAAATAATACATGGATTTTCCGCCAGGGGGCGTAGATGGATATTTTATATTTGTTGATATCTCTGCTGCTAAGAGTTCGATTTGAAAAATTATTTCTTTGTTGAAGGAAGTTTCCGCTGCGAAATGTCTCTCATACAATTTCAAATTTTTCTTAACTCACAAGTTTATCACCAGAGGGCGTAAGTTCACTTTTCTGTTTACAGCAATACTTGCGGTTTTAAAACTCGATTGAAAAACTTCTTCCTTCGGTCAGATACTGTTTTTCATACAGGTTCTATTGACTGTGAATAGCTGAATGGATCTTTGATAAAGTTAATTCGATTCATAACGGATTCAAACGACTTGCTTTAAGCCGAAAATTCGGTGTCATGTTTCTTGTTTTCTTTCGCCGGCTATTCGACTTCAAACAAAAATCCTTATAAAGGAAAATCCCATACTCATTTAAATCATACGTTTCACAACAGTGTTTAACATTTTTGAATTTCGCTTGTACGTTTTTTAACATTTATACGTTTTTAAGGTCATCACCTGAGAAAACGTATAACCTAGGTTTCACTGTGGCATCCATCCCACATATAGCGAATTTGAAACGCTTCAGTGGCCACCACCTAGAAGTCCTATCGAATATCTTTGATACCGTTGAACAGGCTGTTCGAACATGTGTTCCATCAGATACGAACCAGAGAGAATTATGGATAGATTTGCGGGAGGCATGGCTGGCGATATCTGCAAATGCAGAACGTTTTCGTAAGTCGTACAACTCATGGTACGTCGTGTGGCCGCCGTCATTAGAACAAGAGGTCTCGCAACGCATTACTAGACAGATATCCCTAACTCAACTAGAAATACGCTGGATTACCACTGAGTTATAAATTATCCTTTAATTTTGAGCACCTGTATATATGGTCTAGAAATTAGACTATGAAAAAAAAAAAAGTAAACTGCAGTGTTTGGTTACAGATAAAACAAAACAAAAAATATTCTCGTCATTTCTGATGCAGCATTGAAGTGGTGAAATGTGAGGGTTGTTTACTGACTTTATTACACATGCATTTAAAATATAGATTACATGCTCGTTAGAAAGGGTGCTGATTCCGCAAAATTACAAGCTAACGAAGCTTCAGGAAAGGAGCTCCACTTTTGAAAAATGAATGCTAGCGTCCTCTATATTCTAGAGCGGAGAAACAAATTATCCTCATGAAATTCACATCAATTTGGAACAAGAGTTTGGCGAAAGTTAGTTATTAATTACATGCCATGAATTGCCCACATACACATGACGTCCAGGTACGGCGTTCGTTACATTTAAGTTAAATATGCTTATTAAAATTATCTGATCACGGTAAAATTTAATGACAGCTAATAACTTCTCACTGCTCTCGTAATTCTACAGAACTTTCCTTAAGAACACAAAGGAATAACTAGCCTTAAAGTAAAAAGCTTTATTTTTGTTTCAGAGTTTAACGACATCTATGAGCAATTAATTCTGATGGCTATAAGTAGTAGCGCGTCCCTAATGTAGGGTCACTGGCTCCAGAGTGTCAGCGCCATCAGACATATTATTATTATGATATGAATGAAACAGGATGATTATGTATCTACACTTGTTGTCTTCGGTAAGCTTATAGCGCTACGTTCCAATGGACGGACTACTAACTTTGGAAATTATTGTATGCAGATAAATAACTCACCTTGAATAAGGTTATGTAATGAAAGGATAAAGATGAGAAGCACTCTTAATAATATACATTGTGAAAACACAAATTTATCTGCGCCCCCTCACTCCGGAGTAAGTTGCTCTCCCAACTAAGCTACACGGACAGAATGTAACGCTGCAGATTTGTCGTCTTGACACGTGCTTTACTTCTGTAGTACGTCACATCATCTCCCTCTTAATTTTTTTTTTTTTTTTTTTTTTTTGAAGCTGAAGTAAGAATTTTTTATTAATTCCAGACGATGTGAAAAAAACATGACACATTCTTCGAAGAACCCAACGGTCAATTTTACGTTCTGACTCCAATGTGAAACAGAATTTTGTCAGTAACGGGGATCGAACCCGTGTCCCTTCGCTCCGGAGTGGCTTGCTCTTGGAACGGGCATATGTCACAACATTTAATATAAGAGTAAAATAAATGGAATTTCTAACACTTAAGAAATAAATAAATTTGGAGTTTTAGATAGGATAGCATTAGAAGAATAAACACAAATTAGCATGCCTACACGACGTGCATTAGCTGGTTGCAAGAAAACATCGCAGTAGAAAAAATCAACACCACAACGGAAGAGTCGTCACCAAGTGTGTGAAAGCTTGTGAACAGTACACTGTAAAAAATAAGTGGTGTGAATTCACGGAAAATTTCTGAAAGTAACGTGCAGCAAAGCTGCCCGTCTTTCAACGGAATTTCCGTTTTTAAAAGTGGCCGTGTTTTTAACTTCCGTATTTTCACAGATTTTTCCAGTAGTCGGTAATTTTGTTTATTTCAGAGAAGTCCGTTTCAATTTTTAGACTGAAATTTCGCCTAATCGAACATGCTGAATATTCAGCCCTTACACGAGAGATTCCTTTTGCGCCAGTACTGAGGATCGAGCCCGGGTCCTTTTAGGTTGAAGCCGCGCGTCTTAACCATTGCGCCAGAATGTCAGAGCAAACGGGATCCCGTTCGAGGTAAAACTTAATTGCGCGAAGGTGATTTTTATAGCTGGTGCACAAAATAGGAGAAAGGAGAAAAAATATCATGTGACACAGTAACAGAAATTCATTCGATATACTATCCACAATATCCGATCTCGCTACAGAATTCTAAAATCAATGCTACAGAAGATCTCTGTACAGAACTTCTAACTTCCACAAACTATTGAAATTTAAGTTAATCAAACCCCTAAGTATTTTCGTGAATCACTCCTATTACCGGAAAATTTTTCATCATATGGATACGGAAAATGTGAGAACGGAGTTTTTCCGTTAATATAAGAACGGAATTGCGGAAAGATTTCTGAAAAAATCAGAATTTTCCGTTAACACATCTTCAAAACGGTAATTTACCGTCATTATAAGAAAGTAATGCCGAAAAGGTTTCTGAAAATTCAGAATTTTTCTTGCATGCGAAAAATCCGTGAAACTCAGTTTCTTTCCGTCATTTCACAGAAAAGGTTGAAATAGAAATATGCTTCGTTAATTCACGAAAGAAATAACGGAAACTGACTCGTGAATTTCAGAAATTTCCTTACAGTGTAGTGTTTAATTTTTCTCCGCCAGGTGTTTCTCACGAGGTGATCACGTTACACAATTAGCACTTAACGCATGGAGAAATGATAAACAAGTCTTTCTCCGCACGTGGGAACAATGTTTGGCGACTGCCGTGAGACGTACTTATGTTTCCAACAAGACAAACTCTTCCCCACCCCCACCCCCCATACTTCATCGGAGACTTGAACGCAAGCCCATCTCGGATGAATGGCCAGAATCCAGCGTCTCATACCACTCGGCAACGGGGACGGCTACGAAGTTTTTGAAAAAGAATTCTGTTAATCCAGGAATTGAGGAATGAGAATTCTGGCTCTCTGTAATTTTGCATTCGAAATCGCGTTCGGTAAGACTTACATGATTTAACCATCGTTTCTCTTACCAGCGGGAACGAAGAGACCCTCAGCTAAGCGCATGGCGTCTAAGACCAGCCGTGAGCTCGCGCCATCGCCCGAGGGTAAAGTAGGTCAACTGGTACAAGTATACACACGGGTACCATAAATAAGAAATAAAAATCAGAAAACATATCTTAGATTTACATCCCTCAGCTCCAGGTCTAACTAGAGTAAATTAGCATGCCTACACACAATTGCTTTTTCTACCTTCAAGACGTCTGAAGCTAAGCTACTGAAATATTTGGGATGACAGAATAACCAAAACGATACCTAAGACAGCATAAAATTGCAAAAGATACTAAGTAGGAACCGAGGAGTAGAAAACAGGTTATTATATTAAAGAAAACTGTATTCACCATGTATGGCCGAGTGGCCTGATGCGTTGGATTCTGACCATTCCTCCGTGGTGGGTCAAGGCTCGAGTTTCGAATGAGTCACGGGTGGTGTGGTTGTCTGGTGGTGCTGGTTCTATCCCTCGCTGGTGCCAATGGCCCTAAATTAGGGAGTAACTGTTAATAACCCTTGTAGATTTTTAGGAGATTTAACGACCACCGTGAGCAACTCAATGGGCTATAAGCAGTCGCCCTTCCCTAATTTAGAGTCACTGGTTCAAGGGAAGGGATGGAGCCAGTGCCGTAAGACAAACAAAACATCCGTGCCTCACCGGGATTCGAACCCGGGCCCATCTCGAACAAATGGTTTAGAAGCCAACTGTTAGACCACACTGAGAAAAACATTTTTTTTAATTCAGCAAAAAAATTGTTGAATCAACCAAAACATTTTGTCGATATGCAGTCGAATTTACAAAAGTATTTTGCTGAAAATTATTGCTGATTCTACAAAATTTATTGTTATTGTGGCAAAACGCTTTGTTCATTTAACAAAATGCCGAGGTCGATTTTTGTGAATTTGTTTGATCCAACAAATTCACAAAAATCGACCTCGGCATTTGTTGTTATCGTGATAAAACGTTTTGTTGCTGCAACCAAACGTATTTGTATTGTTTTCGTGACAGAGTAATTTCTTGCTGCAACAAAATTTAGAGTTATGTACCTGGGCCACTTTGTCCTCCCTAAACTTTTTTTCCGATGACAACACTTTGCCGGTGCCTTTCGACTCTGGGTGTCCGCCATCTTTTCCTCCGCCGTATTGTAATTTATCCCGTCCTATTTATTCTCTAGTGGTGTTTAAATGGACAGTTACGTCACGAGGAAATTTTTTCAGAATCAGCGAAAAATCTCTCAGCGAGCGGATTCGAACCCGAGACCGTCAGTTTAAGAACTAGCCGTGCTAACCACTCGGCTATACCTGTTCATTCCAGTAAATTCTTATCTCTGAATTCAGCATTTGAAGGTCGGTTTATTACCTCCTGGAATATTCACGGACGATTGATACTTGACATAACGATGTATTGACACTATTTTCGTGAGTGTGTAACATGTTTCTAAATCCTATTTCTTTTTAAATGTTTTCCTTAGCTTTTTGATGAAATAAATTAATAACATTTTTGGTTAGACAAAAAAAATAGTAATATTTTTCTTAAAATATTCTAGGGTACTAACACCATGCAATCTTTGGTTGCCGCAGGAATTTTGAAACACCCTGTATATATAGCCTATACAAGAAATCAAGCTCTATACATAAATTACAACTCTTATCATTACCTCATGCGCAAACTTTTATTTGCGATCACAAACCGATCGCAAATAAAAATTCGCAGTCAGCCATAATTCAAAACGAAATCTTAGGCACAAAACGAGGTTCTACTGGTCAGTAGTAGTCTGGTAGTGCCCGTATGGAGTAGCTAGTAATCACGTGCGCTTTGGCGTAATGCCGATGCCCCCTCCATATAGTTGAATTAACAAAATATAGCCAATGAAATAATTTTGTGTTGCCAACAAAAAATTTCGATGGAGTTTGGCTAAAGCAACTAAATAAATAGACAAAACAGCTCAACAAAACTATTTTGTTGTTTCAAACAAAGTTTTCTTTTTCTCAGTGCAATGCTCCACCAAAGTGTCACGTTCGGTGCTCATAGGCCTTCTGTTTCTAATTTGGGGGCCACTCTCTCCAGAGTACAAAGAAAAGCAGCGCCGTAAGGTAAACACACTACTTGTGTCTTATCTGGCCCTCTGCCCCGGGAACATAACGGACGATTATCCAGAAGCCCCCATCAGGGACCACTCGGGCACCGCAGGCGGCATGTGCTATGTTAATTAAAGTCATCTAATATGCTTCGGCTTTTCGAGCATTCTTGCTTCCATAAACACCGATTTCTTCAATTACAATGAAGAAGGGCTGATTTTTCAAATCTTGGTTGAACGCATAGCATCTACCATGGGAGAAATACCAGCTTGGCGCAGTGGTCTAAGCGTTGGCGTATGAGCATTCGTACTGGTTCGAATCCCGGTGAGGCATGGGTGTTTCTTACGGCGCTGAGTTGTCTCTCTTTCCTGGAACTAGTAGCCCTAAATTAGGGACGGTCGACTGCTCGTACGGCGTCGAGTTACTCACGGTAGTCGTTAAGCCCCCCTCCCCATAAAAAACGTCAGCGGAATTGGTAACTTAAGAAAGAAACCGCTCCAGAAAGGTAAGTTTTTGTACGAAGAACAAAAAAAAAAATAACTGCGCTCTTCCTTTAATTTTTAATGGTAGTT
Organism: Macrothele yani; assembly: GCA_039090855.1. Lineage (NCBI taxonomy): Eukaryota > Metazoa > Arthropoda > Arachnida > Araneae > Macrothelidae > Macrothele > Macrothele yani. Next base: position 70,136,385 of record CM077029.1, read on the forward strand.
TTAATTTTACTGTTGACTTTGTTCTTTGCACTTTGAATTCCGTAAAAGTCCCTAGAGCAAAAGTTTCTTTTTTCTTAGCTTAGCGTCATGGCTTCTGACGTTCTGCGTATCTGGAAAAAAAAATATATTTTTCGCACGAGAAAAATATTTTTTTTTCTGCTTCCATGAACGAATAAAAGTTGGGAAACTGCCTTAAGACTTTAAGATGCGAAGTATCATGACACGACTTTCTAAGACTTTGAATGGCGGCTTCCCCATTTCCTCCACGGATTCTCAGCCGGATGTCACAGAAGTTACAATGTTGGAATTTATAGCTGCCTAGCCCTTTTTTGTTCCGTCTACCTAGTAATCAGAAATCTCGGTCGAGAAACTACTCCACACATACTTCGCTCCTCTCAGACACTGCCTTGCTTTGTAAAATATCGACTCGTTGGCACAGAAAGATAAGGATGTAGAGAACATTTACACGCAAAATAAAGTGAAATGGAAATTGAAATTTTGTTTAAGATATCTAAAACAAAAATGGGAATGTTTATTCTGAAAGTACGAGTAAATAAAATTAGCGTACTTTTTATGTCCATTAAATTTCTTGATCCTTGCAACGGGGAGATACATACATTGGCTGTTCCATAAAAACTGAAAAAAAAAAATCGTACAAAATGAAGAAATATAGGTACAGCAAAATATGTTATTCCTTCTCAATGTATCTTCCCCGCGATGATATGCAACGGTCCCACCGTTCAGTCCACTTTTCAAAGCATGTGGCGAAGGCATTTTGCGGAAGCTGCTTTAGCGATCCCTGAACAGCTTGAATAACGTCAGCATCTGTGTTGAATGTTGCTAAACAAAACTTCTCTTTCATTGTTGGAAACAACCAGAAATCGCACTGGGCAAGATCAGGACTATAGGCAAGCTGTGGCATGATTTCAATACTGCATTTCGTAAGAAACTGTTGAACACAAGCAGCCACATGTGGGCGGGGGTTATCATGGTGTAGGATCCGCTTGCCCACCGGTTCCGGTCGCTTAATCGATATGCGTCGTCGCAGATGCTTCAAGACTGAATGTAATACTTATATCAATCACCACTTTCCCATCTGATTTGATTTGGCGGACGTTTTTCGGAGGAGGTGAGCCTGTGTGTTTCCAGACACTCGTTGCACGCTTCGTGAGGGGGTTGAAATAGTGGAGCCATGTTTCATCGACAGTTATTACTCTGTTTAGAAAGTTTGGATCCTTTACAATCATTTGCTTCCACTCATGACAAACCTGAACTCTGGCTACCAATTGTTCTCTGGTCAGGTGATGAGGTACCCATCTGGAACACACACGATGCAGCACTAATGTATCACGTAGAATACGAAATTCTAACGTTTTTGAAATATTATTTGATGCCGCTAGGTCTTCACACGCCATTCGTAGATCAGTGTTAACAAAACGCTCCGTAACAACAGTTTCAGGTCGACCAGGCCTAGGAGCGAGTTTTGCCGACAAACGCCCTTTTTTGAAGTGCCATCTATATAAATCGTTGACTCACACAAATATTTATCTTTGTAAGATTTTTTCATTAAATCAACTGTTTCTGGAGCCGTTTTACCCAAACGATAGCAAACTTTTATCGCATAACGCATTTCACTCTGAATCACTCACCTCCATAGCTGTATGATGAAATGAAGACGTACCTTAAACAACTGCGCCATAACAAAACCAGGAGAGTATGCCACGGCTAACAACTCTGCGTGTGAATTTACTCGTCTGCGTGGTTATTTTACCCCTTTGCACTGTTGCCAACTCAAAAAAAAAGTTACTCAATTTTTATGGAATGGCCTTTGTGCATTTTTTTAAATCATTCGATTATGTGCACTGTAAAAGAATTCGGAAATTTAAAAGATATTTTCAGTGCTACATTTCGTGAATTAACTAAGGCATATTCCGGATACAACATTTTCCGTGCAATGACTGAAAAATAACCTGAATTTCACCGATTTTTCGTAGGCCAGGAAATTTCTGAATTTTCAGATATCTTAATGCAATTCTTTTCTATTGTTAACGGAAAAAATTCTGTTCTCACACTTTTCGTATTCATATGATGGAAAATGTTTACTAATAGGAGCGACTTGTGGGAATACTTGAGGTTTGATTAACTATTAAATTTGAATCATCTGTCGGAGGACGTAATTTTGAAGTTCTGTAGCGAGATCGGATATTTTAGTTATTGTGGCAACGGGTATTTCTCCCTCTCTCCCCTGTTTGGTGCACCAGCTATTTTTACACTGTGTTACCATAAGAAACCGGGTACTTAAATTACTGTATGATGTCTATATATCATAAAGTAGATCCCTTTAGACAAAAGCTAATATAGCTATTAAGAATAAATTTTATGTTTAGGAGTTTTCTTAAATAGTAGATTATAAAGCAGTAGATTTCACCTTTTCTTAAGGGGGGGGTTCTCATTCTTTACGCTGAAATTACCGCTTTTTTTGGAGTGATTATTGACGAAACTATTCAATCAACTGATTCCAAAGTAAGTACATCTATTTATTATCTTTTCAGGTGTTTACAAAACAATTTGTAATAAGTTTCATGAAGAATCACGCCCGCAAATCCCCCTCGATCATGACACTGCGCGAAGATCCGCTGTTGCTGGTTGGCATGATTTCTCCACTGCAGGGGATCTGAAACAAAAAAACTCGAACGGCGTTTTACTCTATACACAAGTAGTTATCGTTTGATGAACCAGAAAAAAATATACATTTATTTGAGGAAATGGTGACTTGTCAAACTCAAATTAAGAATTTAGATAAAAAAATTGGCAATGTGTTTTGCTATTTAACAAAATATACATAACGTATCGCGTTTCTGGCTCATCAAACGATAAAAGGATGCTTGCTGAACATGCAGTTTTGCATTTGGAGTAGATCGGTCCAATAGGTTTTGAAATATCATTCCAACCATTCGCGAAAAAGCTATTTCGAGAAAACGCGTTTAAAGTTTCAAGTGCAGTTTACGGAGGTATATCGAGTACTTACAGTATTTTTCTGCTAATCAACTATACCAGGGCTATACAGTATTTCTTGCTCTACTTTGTAGAACTCGTTTAGAGACACTTGCTCGCTTCCACGCCTTGTACGAGCCTCTTTTGTAGCCTCGAGGCTGCGTCTCGACGATCTCTGCAGAACGCTGTTGGTCCCGCGCATTGGCAAATATCTTTGTTTGCTAGCCAATAACGATTCCCATTGTTGTCATCATTTTCAGGACGGCAGAAAAACCTTCATTAAAAATGCCTGCTGCTACATAAGTTGTCGTTTCGATGGTTTTTGAGCCACAGTGAAGATGTTTAGCGCGAATCGCCAAACAGTAGAATTGAAACGTTCGTTGTTGTTTTGAGTGTTACCACCAAAACACCTTTCTAGCAACTCTCTGGATGACATATCGTTGTAAATCGGCTTTATAGCATTTTCGACGTATTTATGAAGTGGCGGTTCGTGATTGCATTCGTCCAGAGTTTTCTCAGCTTCGGCTTTCTCTGTGACCCCACTGGACAATAAAAGATTATAGCCAATTTTGTGTATTTCGACTTGAAATGTGGTACACATATTCTTAAGACCTGAAATAATAAAATCAAATCGATTTTTTCACACAAAAAATGAGAATCTCCCCTTAAGTATAATTGAAAGCCATTGTTAGTTTAAAAAGATCTCGAATTTTGTAGCGTTCTGCTGCTTCAAGATTATATAAATTCGAAAAATCACGATGAACAAAATACATAATCTGTAATAATTGCTCCTACAGAAAAAAGCAAAATTATTACAATCGTATTCAGAAAAATAATAAGCTCTAACAGAAAATAAAATGACCAATTCACCAGCATTAACAGCGTGTACACAATTCTACTCTTCAAAGTTCTTCAAGAACATTTTTTCTCGGTAAGTTAAGGAAAATTTACCAGTCGAAATAGAAATTTTCATCTTTGCTAATACTTATTAATTACGTTACACACTTTTCTTCGGAAGAAACTACAAACCAAGAGAGAAGGGGAGGGTGTGTCCGTTCACACACACACACACACACACACACACACACAGTGCCTCCTATCGGTTAGATTGAAAAACAATTGACAATAATAGCAGTTAGTTTACTTTCTGATTTTTGCATTTTATTTACCATTAGAATGTTTTACAATAAATTCCCCCTTGACACATTGCGCGTTTGAAAGAATTTTTTTTGCATACGGTTAATGTAGCCATGACTATGTTTTCGATGCTGTTTCCCTTTTTTCTGATGCTAAATTTTCTCCCACATGTTGTGAAAAATGTAGGACTTTTTGAGAACTTCTGACTGCACACTTAAAAGCAAAATTCGAAAACAACTGTGAAATACAAAGGCCGTTCCATAAAAACTGCGAGTAAATTATTTTGAGTTGGCAAAAATGAGAATAGTGAAAATAACCACTCAGACGTCTAACTGATTTAAGGAAGTATCTATGGAAACAGTTGTTAGCCGTGGCAGACGATTCTAGTTTTGTTATTGAGCAGTTGTTTAAGGTACGTCTGCATTTCGCCATACAGCTATGGATGTGACTGATTTAGAGTTAAAAAGTGAAATGCGTTGTGTGATAAAATTTTGCTGTCGTTTGGGTAAAACGGCTCCAGAAACAGTTGATTTAATGACAAAAGCTTACAAAGATAAATGTTTGGGTGAGTCAACGATTTTTAGAGGGCACCATGATTTCAAAAAAGGGCGTTTGTCGGCAGAACTCGCTCCTAGGCCTGGACGACCTGAAAGTGTTGTCGCGGAGCATATTGTTAACACTGTTTGGGCAATCCTGCAAGAAGATCGACGAATGACGTGTGAAGACATAGGGGCGTCAACTAATGTTTCAAAAACGTCGGCATTCCGCATTCAACGCGACAAATTACTGCTGCAACGTGTGTGTTCCAGATGGGCACCTCATCACCTGACATGAGAACAATTGTTAGCCAGAGTTTAGGTGTGTCATGAGTGGAAACAAATGATTGCAAAAAATCCAGACTTTCTAAATATAGTAATAACTGCCAATGAAACGTGGGTCCACTATTTCGACCCCCTCACGAAGCGCGCAACGAGTGTCTGGAAACATATATGATAATATTCTTGATCATAATATTATATGTCTACCAACATGCTGTTCCTCCACAAATTACTGTTAATGCTGAGTTGTATTGGGTTCGTGAGAATGAAATGTTCGGCAAAGGACCAGCACACGTGGACGGCGAGAACGGAAAAGTAGAACAACTTACCTAGGTGAAATAAGCCCCCTCGGTATCGACATATAATTGCCATCTGTCCGGCAAAGCCATGATCCTGGGACGAAAATAATCTTGTGGCTGAGATCCGAAGAAGTCATCAGCTGCACGTTAAACCTCGTTGTCTGTCGTGAACTGTTTCCCGGACAGGAAGTGATCCAGGCGACGAAACAGATGATAGTCTATAACAGACAAGTCCATCAAAAAGGCGGGATCAGGCAGTGCTTCATAGTCCAAGGTACTTAGTGTCAGCATCGTTCGTTGTGCGACATGAGGGCGAGTATTGTCCTGGAGCAGAAGAACACCATGTCTATTGACCAAAGCCGTTGTTTCTTCAGCAATTTCCAGTATATCTGGTGTAATGCAGCACAATAACGTTCTGCAGTGTTGATTTGGCCTCTTGCCAAGAAACTCCGATGAATTATCTCGGCTGTGGACCACCAGACAAGAAACATCATCTTCTTGGTGTGTAAGGGTGGCTTAGGATGCCGTCCAGCAAGCTGTGCCTTGCTTAACCATTGTGCAGATCGTTTCCGATTATCATAAAGGACCCACTTCTCGTCGCAGGTGACGATTCGATGCAGTAGAGGTTCCTGTTTACTCCTGGCAAGCTGCGGCGTTCAGACTTCCAAACGCCTAGTCTTGTTAGCAGTTGTCAACTCATGCGGTAGCCACATGTCCAGCTTTTTGACCTTACCCAGCGCAGCCAGAAGCCGAACAACTGTCACGTGGTGAACACCTACCTCTGCCGCTATCTCGTGAAACCATTTTTGAGAGTCCGCTTCAACCACAGGTAACAGAACATCGTCAGAAACAGCAACAGGTCGGTGACCACGTGACACGTCGGTGATCACGTGCTTCGTTTTGCAGGTCCGTATCTCCGCTTCGAAACTTCACAAACCATCGCCGAATGATTCATTCGTTGCCTGTATTATCCCTAAACGCTTTGTTAACGTTTCGAACGGCAATTCCTGCAAAGTGGCCCAGTTTAAATTCATATAGAAAAATGACTCTCAAATCCAGCATCCGTATGTTTCTTTGCAAGCCACGTTGCGTCCAAAGAAACCACGCTTTAACCTTGTTCTTCACACACGTGCTAGCTATTTATACACTGGTGTACAAAAATTAAGGACGAACAGGAGAAATTAGCATAACAGCGGAACGAGCAGGCAGAACGGACCGAAAGACCACTAGGAGATTGACTAGGGTCCGGTACGGTAGGGCATGCGCATATATGCAGTAGGCGGGCGGGGTAGTGTCGGAAGGGTATAAAGCACACGGGCGGTGTACGCTCAGCAATTCGGTGAAAGCTATTGCACGGTGTACATCGGTTTGAACGACGTCGAGTTGCTGCCACCGTGTGATATGGCCAACAGGCAATCCAGTAGACGACATCTGGATGACTTTACCCGATGTCGCGTCATTGGAAAGTTGGAAGAAGGTGGAAGTGTGACTAGTGTGGCCGAGGAGTTCGGGATCGCTCACAGCATCGTTTCACGAGCTTGGAGAGCATTTCAAACGACAGGAACAGCTGTCCGAGAGTTTAGCAGGGGTCGTCCAGGAGCAACCATGGCAGCGGACGACCGGTATATTGATCTACAGGCAAGAAGAGACAGACGGCAGACAGCGGGAGAAATCGCAAGACACATGGAACAGACAACTTAACGTCCGTTATCGCGTTTTACCGAGGCCAGGAGGCTGCACAAAGTTAGTCTCTTTGCACGACGACCAGTACGGTGTGTGCCATTAACGCCTGCTCATCGGAGACGGCGGTTTTCGTGGTGCCAGGAACACAAGAACTGGACACATCAGCAATAGGGTCGAGTTTTCTTTACGGATGAGAGCTGATTTAGTCTGACGAGCGATTCTGGACGTATACACATCTGGAGAGAGCAGGGAACACGCAATCACACCTCCAACATCATCGAAAGGGACCGGTTTGGAGGTGGCGGAGTTCTCGTTTGGGGCGGTATCATGCTTGGTAGCCGTACTGACCTCCACATCTTCCAAGGAGCTTTTTACTGGTGTCCGCTATTGTACCGAGGTTCTCCCGCCTCACGTGCGTCTGCTTAGAGGTGCTGTGGGTCCTGAGTTCTTCTTAATGGACGACAACGCTGCACCTCATCGTACAGTGGCTGTCGCAAAGCTGTTGGAGAGTGAAGATATTGAACGCATGGATTGGCACGCAAGGTCCCCGGACCTAAATCCAATCGAACATGTAGGACCTTCTCGGGAGACGCTTGACAGCACGTCACCAGCCGCCAGCAACGATTCCGCAGCTGTGATTGGTACTAAAAAAGGAATGGGCCGCGATGCCTTAACAACTCCTTGACAACCTCGTCCTCAGCATGGACAGACGTAAACCCTGCAAGGCAGTCAGAGGTGTTCATATTCCCTACTAAAGACTGGATTTTTTTTTGGCAGCCGCCTGTCACATGGACGTTTCTGTTTTCTGTCCAGTTGTGCTCGAAGCTACCTTTTCAATAAAGTTCCTTTGTATCCTTTGGATTCCTTGTTTGGACGGTTTTGCTCACTTGGGAATGGTATGATTTGAGTCGATGTGGAGCACTTCTGCACGACGTTGCATTCGATAAACCGTCTCGTCCTTAATTTTTGCACGCCAATGTAGTAACTCTGACATAATCTTCCAACACCTGTGGGTGGTTCCATTCCGCTGTGGTGGGGGTCTGTCTCCACTGCTCGTTCGCGCGGGACATTTCATTCGCACCAAACCAATACATTTCAGTCATGAAGCGTCTGCGACGAAACATATCGATTAAGCTACAGGAACTGGTGGGCAAGTGGACCCTACACCATGATAACGCCCGCCCACATGTGGCTGCTTGTGTTTAACAGTTTCTTACGAAATGCAGTATTGAAATCATGCCACTGCCTGCATACAGTCCCGACCTCGCCCCATGCGATTTCTGGCTGTTTCCAAAAATGAAGGAGAAGATCCGAGGCGCAACATTCAACACAGATGCTGACGTTATTCAAGTTGTTGAGGGGTCGCTAAACAGCTTCCACAAAGTGCTTTCGCCACATCCTTTGAAAAGTGGAGTTGGGACCGTTGCATATCATCCGTGGGAAGATACTATGAGAAAGAAGAACATATATTTTACTGTACCCATATTTCCTCATTTTTGTGTGATTTTACTCTGTTTTTATGGAACGGCCGTTGTATAAATTTGAGTTCGGTTTAACGATCACCGTGAGCAACTCAATGGGCTATAAGCAGTCACTCGTCTCTAACCTGGGGCCATTGGTTCCAGGGAAGGTAGCGAACCAGTGCTGTTTAGACAAACCTTATCCATGTCTCACCAGGATTCGAACCCGGATCTATCTCGGACGAATAGTCACAAGTCAGCACTTAGACCACTGAGCCACCGGATGGATACGTTGGATATGCGGCTGTGATACATTGAACGTGCTATGTTTAAATATTTCTCACAAAACATGTAGTCATTCCGTGCCATCGTCCAGGTTTAATCAGATATACAATTCACATGCCTTCGAAATAGCTGCTTTGCATCAATTACAAAACTTCTTGAACGGAGGGAACATTATGAATTAAATATCAGATGTAATATCTCACGAAGTTTTTAAGCGGTAGGGTCAAGCAGGATTTTGAATAGGAATAATCTTTGTAATCTTTATTCGTGTCGGCTGAAATAAATTACGTTTTGAATTTCCACAAAGTAAAGTTCTATTCACCTCTTCACGTTTTGAATTTTAATGTGAATTAACCTAAGTGTCAGACATATACCCGAAATTTGAAGTTGTAATTCAAAAGGAAGGTTGTGTTACAAACGATCCAACGGAGCTGAAGTAGAGCTACGTAGAAATGTCTAAAGTTCATTCTAAAACTCTCGGTGTGCCTATTAAAATCATATTTAAACTTGGATAACTGTACTCGACATGGTCCCAACGAATCAGACACAGAATTCTCAGAAATCGCGTGTCACGTATGCCAGATAAAATATGAGCCTATGAATACATTATCACAATGGGGTTTAATCATGGCAAGTTGCTGACAGCAAGGTGTCAAAATGAATTAACACTAGTGAATAGGATAGCAGAATTGTCGGGAGTTGAACTGCCCAACAGAGATAGCTCGAAAGAGGGAATGCTTGCTCGATAAAACGATTCAAACCTCGTCCAAATTCTGCACGAGAGTTGTTTTTTGATGAAAAAGCACAAAATATAATTTTTATGTAAAGAGAACTTGCTTGCTGTGCATATGGCCTGGAGCACTTCGTACCGTTTTATTTTTTGGTGGTCTGATTATGAAAGAAAAACAATTTTAACGCATCGCCTAACAATGCATTTTTTTTTTTGAGATTTTTTGTGAGACTACGGAAACATATTTCACTAGCCTATTAAAAGCCTAGGTAAGTAGACCATGATTTTCGGCACTTTAGTGTATATATATATTAGATTTATACACTAAAGTGCCAAAAGTCATGGCATTCGTACCTAGTATCGTGTAGGACCTCCTCTAGCGTGGAGAAGTGCAGCAACTCGTCGTGGCATCGATTCCACAAGTGTCCAGAAGACTTCTGAATAGATTATAACGAAGTAAATTTCTCCGTCATTTCTGGTTTACGCCGGGATTCGAACCCGAGGCCGCTTATTCCGGAACAAGTCGCTCTACCAACTGAGCTATGCAGACGTTTATTCTGATTCCTATCTGCCTTTATGTCGTGTGCGTCCTGCTGACAGGTACATAACAAGATGTTGAGATATGCCGTTTGAACAGCCGCCCACAGTTTTCTGGTATTTGTAGGTGCAGGATCTTCGGTGCGAATGGAGCTTTCTACCTCGCCCCATAAGTGCTCTATTGGGTTCACGTCGGGTGAACGTGGGTGCCACACCATCCGCCATAAGTGTCCAGAATGCTCCTCGAACCAATTTTGGACAACATGGGCCCGATGACGTGGTGCATTGTCCGCCTGGAAAATACCATCGTTGTTGGGGAACACGAAGTCCACGAAGGTCTGCGAATGGTCAGGTTTCAGGAGAAAAAGCAGCTAAGCATGAATTTCTACGCAGAAGATGTAGCATAACCGTTTTTGTGTATTTATTTATTTATTTATTTATTTATTTATATTTTTATATTGCCTCCCAGATAAAAAAACATCGCTAAAAATACATTAACCTTATGAGTATATACACTGAACGCCCATCCACAAAACCTGTTCTACCCAGCCACAGTAACAATGCCAATCCAAACCCCTGAGGGCTGTAAATCTACCTGCCAGCAGTAAAACGTACCTGCGAACTGTTTTCATAGGGCCTGCGCGAAATCAATCGTGGACAGATAATCGGTGCGAGGAAGGTGGAGTGCTCCCGCTCTGCGACTGCATAACGTATGGGATTTCTTTTTGCGACCTTGTGTACTGGACTACATCAAACCAGAAAAACCGACATGCGCAAAGAAAAATGTAGCTGTAAACGAGAGGTTGATGTTCGTTGAGGTGTTTTAACTACATTGGGCGTCCTTGGGCGGGCCATGCTGACGTATTGCCCGTGTAGTTTTTTTAGCTGCTTGTAATGATTTGAATAGTTGAACGTTATTGGTTAACTGAATAATTAGCGTCCTTAGTTAAACTTGTTGAACATATATCACACTAGATATAAACTCCTAAGGTGAAAGAATCAACAAAGTTACGTAACAGTTCCACTGTCCTAAATTGTCTTAATTTTTATAAAACTCCACACTGAGAAAAACGTTTTGTTAATTCAACAAAATTTTTTGTCGGTATACAGTCAACAAAACTTTTTGTTGAATTTGCAAATTGATTTTTTTGAAAATTATTGTTGATTTAAGAAAATGTATTGTTATCACGACGAAACGTTTTGTTCATTTAACAAAATGATTGGGTCCATTTTGGGGAATTTGTTTGATCCAACAAAACATATTGTTATCATGACAAAATGTTTTGTTGCTGCAACAAAACATACTGTTATCGTGACACAATATATTTTGTTGCAGCAACAGAACGTTTTGTCATGATAACAATATGTTTTGTTGGATCAAACATATTCTCAAAAATCGACAAATCATTTTGTGAACAAAACGTTTTGTCGTGATAACAATAAATTTTGTTAAATCAACAATAATTTTTAACAAAATAATTTTGCAAATTTAACAAAAAATTTTGTTGACTGTATATCGACAAACTTTTTTGTTTAATTAACAAAAAGGTTGTTCTCAGTGCATCGTGTTATTTTTTTTTACTATGAACATGATTTTTTTACTATGAACAGGACGTATTATACTCTAATACGCTTTAATCCTTGCGTAGCCCTATTTCACAGTACATTATCATGTTATCGTAACAGCGTAGCAATTCTGCGTTCCTTAATTTCTCAACGCTTTACACTTAATTCACTGTCAGTGTTGCCAAACGTACAAGTTGCTCGGGGAAGAAAAACCCGTTTATTACAATCAATTTCGCACCACAGGATGTGCTTCTTCAACAACACCGTCTTATCGCTCCATTTGGTGAAGTAGGAGCATTCCAGTAATTACACAGCTCTCAAATGGACGTCTCACTCTCCAAATCTGTACCCGATTGAGAATCTGTGGGATGAAAAGAAGGCTTGCATCCCAGCAATGCCAACTTTCGGCGTTTTACGGATGGTTGTCATGGAAACATGAGTTGCAATACAACCCGTACGTTTCCAACACATGGTAAAATCAATGTCACGCCGTCTAATTGTTGTTGTTGTGAGGAAGCGCCGGCTTAAGGCATATTCTCGCCCCGGATGCAAAATGCCACTTCAGGTGATTCTATGTTAACTTTTCTCTGGAGAAAATGTACATAATGTTTTCGACTTTAACATACGCGCACTTTGCTGTGTTGCCTCCATTCCATTTCCAAAAATTTAGAGATCAGATGTTTTAGTAACTTTCAAGTATTTAATAACACACATTTTTGCAAGGTAAATGGTGATTTTATTTACGTTAAAAAATATTGGGCAAGAACTGCACCCTTGTAAAATTAAAAGATGTACTAGATTCAACTGATCAGATCGGTGCCCCTGATGTTTCTTCCTACTCAGAATACGGATATTGAAAATGCGGAAGAAATTTCTCAGCGTTCTGCACATTTTATTCATGTGAAAAAAATAATGCTTCGTGAAATGTTTAGAGAGCGATCTTAAACCCCCACCGTTAACTAGATCTCCAAGCAGCTGCTTTCTTTGTCTCCAGCACTTCAGAGGAAAGGGGGGGGGGGTGGTAAATAAACGCTGAGTTTCGTTTCTTCGGAAAAAGAAGGAAGTGAAAGGGAAAGACGAGACGTTGACGCACGCAAACATAGTAAGATAGCCTGTGGTAAAAGGAAGACAGGATAAATTGGTCAGTACTACTTTTGGGTAAAAGTGGCTGCTTCTTCTCGGTTTTAAATTAAATAAGGCTGTGAGACCTAGAAATATTTTATTTTTCCCGCTCAAGACTATTCAACGTTTAAAATATTTTACAGGAGTTACCTTGTCAAAGACGCCCAGATGCCTTCCTCACCTGCTTTAGTCGGCCCTGCCCACAGGTTATTAGGTGTGTGTGTGTGTGTGTGTGTGTGTGTGCTTTATAGTGTACAAAGCAGATTTATCTTCAGTCTAAAATGCAATGTCATATTGATAAGATTACAGCATCTGGAAAAAAATAGCGAAGATCTTTGGGTTACCAGTCGTCCAAAACTTTTGTATTTAGGCGTAGTTTCTTTTATAATACTTATCATATGAAAAAAAGAACAAACAAAAACAAAAACAACAACAACAAAAAAAGTACAGATACAAAGGCGAGTGAGATTTCCTTCACTTCCCTTTTTTCAAGGGTGGCTTACTTTAAAAATTTATAAGCGTCTGCAAAGTGGTCCGGCTTGCAGAAATAAGGAACTTAAACAGAACACGAGAGTTAATTAAGAGCAATAGAATTCTTATCAGGTGTCATATCAATCTACAACATAAAAACTATTTTCAGTTTCCTTAACAGCTTGATAATATAAAAAAAGAAAAACGCTTTCACGATGACAAAGGACATTTTTGCAAAAATATTTTTACTTTTATTATACATAAAGTAAAATTTGCCTTTTTTTTTTTTCTTGAAATAGCTACTGAACACAGCGATCTTCCAATAATTAATTACGTCGACGTCTCGTAACTGAGTTAGGCATTACTTGTGAGGCAAAAAAGCATGACGGTAAAAATAATAACACAACTCCTGAAGAACATTTCGCTTTAAGATATGTGAAAGATGCAAGAAATACACTGCAAATTATAACGAATACCGTTTTTAAACTTAAGAAGAAAGAAATTTTCCTTGATGATGGTGTTTTTGATCATGGTTGTTTAACTTCTTATCTAAAAGTTCTAGCAGCTTTCCGTGACATAAATATTCGAAAAATGCAATTTATGATGTCAGAGATTGCCATCTTTATGGGCACTGAAATTTTTCCTGCCAAGAATGCACAACGCATGATGAATGAACTTCAAAATCCCGCGTACATTGCGAAATGTTTTTTTTTTTTACTATCCATTCGCAAACTTAATAACCGTGAAGGAATAATGAAAATGAGGCGGACATAAGGTTTCTAATTATTTTTTCAAACATTTTTGATGTGTGAAGGCAATTCAAAATGCGTTCATTGAATAATGCGTTAGAAGGATAATACCTTCAGTGTCGTCTCTGAGGTTCTGAAAACAAATATTCCGTTTCTGACAGCCAATAATATTCTTTCGAAAATGGCACATTTTAAATGCGTTTCACAATTTCGTAAAAACCTCCAGTAATAATAAGTCTCAAGGAATTTTAACCCTAATTCTCAGCATTTGAATTGATGATCTACAAACATTGCATATATACATTCATTTTACACATTGCATATATTCATTTACACACAGCATGTCTTAATTTCAATGTAGAAAAGCAACGTCTATAAATGCAATTATTTATAACTTAAAAATCTACTATAGTTTCGCTTGAAGCTGTACTGTCCAGCTGCATCAAGACAACAGTGTGTTGGTTTCTTGCTTGTGACGACGCTATTAATTTCACGTGCCACACGTCACGTGGCGGTTATCGGTTTTGATAAGTTCTTTCCCAGTGCTTGAGAGATATGACGATGAAGATAAATTATTCTCTAGGGAAATGCTGTTTTGAGACAAAATAAAATGCTTTTAAAAAGTGAAGATCATAAACTGATCTAGGTCAGTTGCGTCATTAAATAAAAGTTTGTAGTTATTATCTCAGTAAAGTTGGGCTATAGAAGATATTTTGAAGCCCACACTTTTTAACATATGAATTGTGTTCTTTGAACCTGAATTTAAGGTATCTTCGTGTCTGGCCTTTGTACGATCAAGCCACACTGAAAGTGAATGCGATAGATTTCCCAAGAGTTTGTGTCATATACGTATATTTACCGAGCCTTAAATATCTATTCTACAAAAGGTCTCCAGAAAAAGCTGAATTGCGTCAGACGTGTTGCGATCAACCGAAGCTTGAAACTCTCAGTAGTAGACTCAGCTATCGAAAAAATTGTGAAACCTCAACATCCATCATGACCCCGATCTCTCCAAACCCTCACCGAAACTTGGCAGCTCGTCCTTTCATCCCTAAAATTTGTTTCAAAATAGTGAAAATCATTTCACTGTAAAAAATAAATGGTGAGAACAAATAAAGCATGGAGAGATGCATGCGTGGTGCAACCAAGAAAGATAAAGAACTTTGATCCGGAAAAGGCAAGAGTGAAAGTCATCATGATCAGAGTAAAATCCCTGAAATGGCAATGGGCTGGATATATTATCAGAAGAACAGACCACCGATAGGCAACCGAAATTTTAAACTGGATACCAAGATCCAGGAAAAGACCTAGAAGATCACGTGAGAGGTGGGTGGATGAAATTCGAAAGCGTGGAGTGACGTGGAGAAAACTAGCTCAAGACAGACCATTGTGGAAGAAACTATAGACCTTCATCCAGTAGCACATTGATAATATGTGACGATGATGATGACGATGATAATACTGATTTCAGAAACGAGCGCCGTCACTGTTGGCCAACCAGCGCTCCCTGATATTTTTCAAATATTTCTTCAGAGTCGATCAGTGTGTCAGCTCTGTAGGTCCTCGTTTTAACAGAACGAAAATGGTTTAGTATTAAAGTCGGGTCCTTGCCCAATCTCAGGCAATTTTTGATAGTTCTACACGCTGTGTAATTTTGTGTACATGGAAACTGTTAGCGTATCACCACGGGAAACTCTTAAGTCCATAAGAAGTTCCTATTTTGTGCCACTAGATATAAGTAAGGGGCAGAACAAGGGCCATCAGACAAACACATCAGTGATGACTAATCGGGATTCGAACTTTGACCCAACTTAAAACTTGGGCGAGCAGTCCCTCATACCACTCAATCACCGGATCAACCAGCATGTTGCGTAACCTACGCATATCGCGTCACATTTTGCGACGCCCTTTACTCTGAGTTGTGATAGATATCCGTGACCTGTGAAGCCCAATTTTGCAAAGAAATTGGCAGAGTTACACATAAGGAGTGATTAAATGAAATCTGACGAGAAACTATAATTCATGCCAACTTGTTTAACATTCTCAAATGTTTCTCACTTTAAACGTAAAAGTGGGAAGAGCTTTCTCAGCAATAAAATGTGTAAAAACCGCTTCCAGAAGATCAGGATTGATTCTAGGATTTTTAATCATCCTTAGATTGCGGTCTACAGCTCTGAGCTAAAAAAATGAAAAAAAAAATAAGTAGCAGGCAGCTCAAGATCTTTTTCAGTAATCAATCCAAACAATCTGCGACTTCTCGTACGGATTTCTCCAAAGGTTAGGTTTAGAGACAACCACCTGGCATGGACAAATGATCAAATGATCATATGTAGAGGACTTTAGGAAGGGAATGTGTGACCCCAGGTCTTAAACAACCCTTAGAAATAGGAAACTAGAAGATTTGGGCTAGAGCGCCCGATAGGAAAGTGACACGGAAGCGAAGTAGAAAGGGGAAGGAATTAAGACGCCCTTATTTATTACCGGGAGGCCAGTACCCGGGGTCCGACGGCTTAACCTACCAATCCGACGTACGGCGGATATTTAGTGGATCGAGCGTTCCTACCTGCCTGGGTCGAACCTGAGGCCCTTTCTGTGGCAGTCACGAACGTTACCCACTAGGCCACCCGCGGCCGCTGGCAGGGACAAGAAAGCCTTGGAGCCATGCATGGGAAACCGAGGTGACAAAGCTGCAGGCAGGTCAGAAGACCTTGTCAGGAAAGCTTGGATGCCAGGGATAGCAGAGTAGGAGGGGAAAGGGATGTTTTTAAACCTAACCTTGGAAGAAATCTTTAGGTGCTCTAGCCTACTGTTTTCTAACCTACCGAGAACACAGTAGGCTAGAATTCTATGCCTCGGAGAGTAAGTTAAGACGCCGCCCTGAAGCAGACGACTTAACGTGCTCTCCGAGTCATTGCAGCTGTTTTGTAGCTTGGCAGCTGCTAGTAGCTAACCCGCGACATACTCGTTGCGAGAGAGCTGGAGACTTATCAATGGTCCATTTTTTGAGTATGTTACAAAAATATTCCAATACTCAGCAAACATCGGCGTGAATCAGAGAGTAATTCTGAATGACGTCATCTATCACTAACGCGCTGATACCTACTGCTGTCAACAATAGTTTTCTTTGTAAATGCGCGATATCTATCCTGTATGTCACTAATAAATTGAATTTCCGTTTTCGGTGTTTTTTTATTTGATTTTTTATTTTCATTTTTATTTTTGTGATATGTAAGACCTACGAATATTTTTAAGTTCCTCTATGGAGTTATGAAAGGCAACGAGCGTAGGAGAAAATCAATACGGATACTTGAGTATGATCGTAGATAGTATTCCCAAAGTGAAACAATAATAGTACGGTGTACCCGTTAGTGATTCCCACAGATATTTCAAATCCATGAATTAACATGTACAAAGACGTTTTGTTATCTATTGGTACCATTTCTCATAGTGCTTCATTACCAAGAGCCAATGATGTTTTGATGGTATTGTTTTTAAATAGTAAAAAAAATATTATGATAGGAAATAATGTAAACCGAAAATCTGAAAAAATAGGAAAGATCGTAAAAGTAGCAAATTACTATGAAAGAATATGCAAATGAGCTGGGACTCAAAATTTGCTGAAGAAAGTTTCCCTGGAACTACAGGAATAGATTCATTCAACACTTGTATTACGAACTGAGAGCGTTGCCGACGTATTCACTCCTGCTACAACATTGGCATCTTGAAACTTCTTAAAGCTTCACTTTCAAGAAATTCATATCTTTCAAATTTTGAAGTTGTGAACCGTTTATTGGTGTAAATATGACACTGATGTTAAGTCAGAGAATATCCGAAAATTTGCTCGTCCTGGAGCGGGAATCGAACCCTCGTCTCGCGGTTTGCGCCCGAGTATGCTAACCACTACACTACCCAGAACGACCAAGTCTCAAGTTTCCGATTAATTTGAATATAACCATCACAGGATTCGCTAGTCGAAACAACCGGCATTCCTTTTCAAGCTTTCGGATATTATCTACGGATTCACAACTTCAAAATTCGTATTGTACAATGGTGTAATCCCGTATTTCATTCATTCATATCTTTCAATTATTTAAATCAAAAGGTAATATACTATTTCGAAAACTCTATGCTTTTTTAGTAAATGAGAAAAAATAAGACTGATCACGATATTATGAACAATAAAATTTGTTTCATGATCTATAAATAAATGAAAGCGTGAATGATGCTACTGAAGCTTTACAAACCAGCATGTATGCGTATGAGAAACAGAAAACCATTTCCTGTTACCACTTTTTTCCTTTACTTATGTTTTTTAATCTGAGATTCCAAAAGTTTCAAATTGCGCTCTTTTTTTTTCTTTTTTTTTAAAGTCGAGGCAGATTGTGGAAACCTGTTACTGGGGATTTCATCAACAGCTGGTGGTCTCCCGTTAGTGAAGCAACAATCAGATCTCTGGATCAACATGTGCAAAGACGTTTTCATCTTTTCTAGATCAAATAAAAACGAGTATCTGTGAATGGGAACGTGTTTTTCTTGCGCGCAGAAGTAATTTCGCAGATGATCAATATCCAAGAGCAGTCTCAAGGAAGGAAAAGAGGAGAGGCGTCGTCGCATTTTCTGATTTCTTCTTTTTGCTTTCTTTCTTGTCCTATTGTTCGGCGGATATTAGCTTCCCCACACGTTCTTAGAGACAAAAGAACTTACAATGAAATGTTGCCCATAGAATGCTCCAAATAGGCAGTCGATGGGGACTGTTCCTCACGGTGCAGATGAGATATTGGTCTGGACGATTTAATGGGAGCATTACTTTCTTACCCCCTCGTTAATGATAGTGTTTTATTACGCCAATTCTAGCGGAGTACACAAGTCCATCTAATGAACTATCGTAAGAAAACTGATTTATAATGCCCGTTAGGGAACCGTTTAAAGGCAGATTCCTCGAAATCTTGCTTAATTCTTATTCTTTAAAGCGACTCATTTAATTTATTTATATACAATTTGTGGCTGTTATACGAAATTAAGGGACTATAAAAAAATACATGGAATGGGCAAAAGTAGCTTGCTTAGTTTATTTTCATTTAAATAGTTGAAGATTGGAACCACCTTAGCAATCTATAAAACTTTGATCTGACGGTTTAGTTAAGTTATTCAAAGCTATGAGCTAATATTTATTCAGATTTATTCGAGTTATCAGAAACCTTATCATCTTTAAGTCGTCTAGTGGGAATTTGGGCGAGTGTAGTTTGTTTCTGCACTAGCTTCTTGTACAATGCCCATGGTAATTCCATCCCGTGGTAGATGCAGCATCTAGTGAAATCTTGGGTGAATGTAGTTTCTATGTCTCTGCAACCTTCTTGTACATTGCCCATGGTAATTCCATCCCGGGGAAGATGGATGTTCCATGGATATTGTAAAAGACGCTAGTGGAGAGATAGACTACATTCTCCCAAGTTTTCACTAGATGCCTCAATAAAGGGAAGATTCCAGATTATTGGAACCATGTTACGGTCATACTGCTTTATTGAAGATGCATTCATCAACATTATAAATAACATCTATGAAAATGAAATCACAAAGTTAAGATTGAAGACACAACACAAAGAAAAATTAGAAATGGAGGGAGACAAGTGACACCATATCCCCCCAGACTCTTAAATGTTACATTACAGAAAGTCTTTCAATCACTAGATTTGGAAGACTAGGTTATAATGCTTATTCTAAAAACAGATATAAAGATTTATTTAACCAATATTCGTTTTGCTGACGACATGGTAGCTTTTGGAAGTTTCCCCTCAGAGGTACAACGTATGATCGAGGATCTCGCTGACAGAAGCAAAGAAGTGGACTTAAAAATGAACTTACAGAAGACGAAACTGGTGTGCAATACTTTTTCAAAAACTGAAGGTTTAGAAGTTGATGGGGCAAGTCTAGAAGTAACCGATGCCTACTTCTACCTTGGAAAATAGATATCAAATGAGGGCCACATATGGAAATAAATAAATGAACCATTAAACTTGGTTGGATAGTTTTAAGAAGAAACCGTAAAATTTTCAAGAGCAATTTACTATTGTCTCAAAACGAAAATTGTTAAATCAGCGTATACTTTCAGCTTTTACTTAGGGATCAGAAGCATGAGCCTTTACCAAAAACTACATACAGAAGCTGCGGACCACTGAAATAAGCATTCAGAAGTGCATTCTTGGTGTAACCACGAAAGATGGGATATCGAACACATGGATAAGGGAAATGAGAAGAGTTGATGACATCATGATCAAATACCCTCAAATGAAAATAAACTCGACGTATTGCTAGAAGAACTGACCACCGCCGGGAAATTAAATTACTAGATTATATACCAAGGGTAGGAAAAGACCCATTTCCTCCCAACGATTCGTATTCAAATCACGTATTCGTTTTCTTCTTTTAGCCACTTTGCCAGACGACTCAGAAACCCTATGTAGCCTTTTAAGCGATCGTTGTTGAATCTTTTGTTGAACCGGTGTTTGATGTTTAACCCTGTGCTCCACATTTTGTGATGTCCGTTGTCCTTTGTCAACCACTTACATCGGTTCTTGGGTTTTTTATTTGTGATGCAAGTTTCAGTTATGTTTTAATGTTTTTGTGTATGACGTAAACCATGGGACTTGTGCTAACTTTGGTCTATTGAGATTCTTGCGTCAATAAACCCCAAGAAATCACTTCGAAAGAATAATATTAGTGGGTTTACATTCAACAGATGGGTTTATAATTAAATATTTACCTCGTAATCCGCGCTAATTTTTACTTTTTTTTTCAGTTTTTATACCGCTGTCTAAAGACAATAGTAAAAAGTTCTCGACCTGCGGGCACATAATGACTCCAAAAATTTACTCAGTAGCAGACTTAATGAGTAAAACAACTCGTATTTCTAAACCCATGGCAAGCTGGAAAGAGGTAGAATGTTTTTCTTTTTTCTTGTCAGATTGGTTTATAACAACTTCAGCAAATTTGGGAACTTATTGCAAAGCTATCCTTGAAAAATTAATAAAATAAAGAGTGGAATTTCTGCTATAACGGACAATGTAGAGAAGCATCAACGGTCATGCGATTGTGGCTAAAATCTCACATGCCACAAAGTATTGGCTTGAAGATTCTGTTTGTTCAATTATTTTTCCCGCCTGTGACCCTAAAAAAGAGAATGTTAAAGTATTATTAAAGGGCCATCCATAAAGTACGTCCGTGTTTTTTACTCTTTTTAGACTCCCCCATGTCACATTTTGTCCAATTGTTGACACCTTCCCCCTTCCCCTAAAAAGTACGTCCTAAGTCCTACAACCCCCTTTATTTTTGACAACTGCTTTTAGAAGTCTGTTGGGAAACGAAAAGAAAACATGTAATTATTTAAAGGAATCTTCCATATATTTTCACTTTTTTCTTCAGAAAATATTTGTTATTTAGGCATTGATTTATTCCAAAAAGCTACCCGAACTTTATCATTCTGAAATAAAGATCTACAAATGAACGCACGCGTTCAAGGTTGCAACACTCCCGATCATATCATCTACAAAACACGATAGATTTCGTAGTATAAATACGAGAACGTTTTTTTTTCTTGATTGGAGGTTTAACGACCACCAGGAGCAACTCAATGGTTTATAAGAGTTGCCCGACACTAATGACAGGCCACTGGTTCCAGGGAAGGAAGAGGGCCAGTGCCGTAAGACAAACACAGCATCCATGCCTTACCGGGATTCGAACCCGGACCCCTTTCGGACGAATGATCAGAAGCCATCGCTTAGACCACTGCACCACCAGGGCAGCAATACGAGAACTTAATATTCTGTTTAGCTAAATGTAATCAGAAATCTGAAATATTTCATACCTTCTTTTAACTATTAAAAGAAAAAGAAAAAAGAACACAAAACTAAGACATACCATCCACTATATTTTTGCTGCTGGACGTCCGAATTACTAACCCCCCCCTCCCCCATGTCCCATTTGGTCTGGTTGCCAGGAACACCCCTCCCCCTGTAATCTCGGACATACTTTATGGATGACCCCTAACCGAAAAACTCTGATATGTGATGCTAATCTTTCTTAACGGTTAAGAAAATACAGGATATTTTCATTTTTTTTTCATTGGGATTTTAGGATGAAACTGTATCGATTTTCTTCTGTGAAAGAAGCAGACAACTGAGTGTCACTACAGTTGAATCGTTTCAAATTGGTAGGTCTGAAGACGTCAGTTTAGTGAAAGGAAATCGTTGGAACTTTTTCTAGAAGAATAATATAAGTTTTAAGGAAAATAAATACCTTTGTAGTCAGGCAATCCGACTAAATATGGTTTACTGTTGCTGAGGTTTTCAATAACCCTATTCGTAATCTGGGCTCTCTTCTTTTGTTATACATATACATTGAAATGACAATTGTTTTCCACACTCATCAAAATCGTGTGGCGCCCATCGTTTACTCTCAAAACAACAGCAACGCGTCGCGGCATGAACTCTTCCAGGTGGCATTGCTGCCCATGGTTCCAGAAAAGACACCCGTAAAGGGCCGAGTGTTGTTGATGGGTTCGGGGGCTCGAATGGATAGCTCCACGTCGTCTCTAAGAAGTTCAAGAGGGTCCAGATCTGGAGAGTAAATGAGTATTTGAATTGTTGCAAACTCAAAGGAATGCTTCTTCAATGTCCTCTGCGACTAGGAAGCACCTTTTTTTGTTTGTTTGGGAGTTTAATGACCATTTTGAACAACTCGATGGACTATAAGTAGTCGCCTGTCCCTTATTCAGGGCCACTGGTTCCAGGGAAGGGAGAGAGCCACCGTAAGACTCGCACAATATCCATGCCTCACCGGGATTCGAACGATCCTATCTCGGACGAATGGTCAAACGCCAGAGCTCAGACCATTGTGCCAGCGGGACGAGCGGTAGCACTTAGACCGGAATTAAGGTGGTCGGGATTTTTGACAACCTAGTCTTGTCGGGATAGTGGTCTCTATATTGCAAGGGCTCAAAGGTAGCCCACGTAAAGATTCCCAACAACATGTAGCGAACTAGCCCTTTTCTGCCGATGGGAGAATTCGAACCAACGTCTTCTCACGAAGCGGGGTGTTCTCCCGACAAAACTACACCAGCAAGGCTTACCGTTGCTATTTTGCCGTCTTGACACGTGCGTCAGTTCTGAGGTAGGCACGTCACATATATCCCCGTCACCCCTTGAGAAAAATGGGTACGCAAAATTGTAGGTTATTTCAGGTCAGGTGACAAGCCATGCTTGGAGAAACTCTCTGTAGAAGAAGGGATTCTCGTTCATTCTAGACTGTGTGGAAGAACAATCGTACATTTTTCGAAGAACCGAAAATTCATTTCAGAGCTTGAAAGTTTTATAAACTGACAATGGCTTTCAGTTATATTTAAGAAAAGGTGAAATGTACTGTTTTATAGTGTAACTGGTACTTCAGAAAACTTCTAAATATAAAACTTTTCTCTTGGCAGCTATAATAGCTGTTGTCTTATGGACTACACAGACTGATACATGGACATCGTACAGTCACCTGTACTGTAAATGAAGTACCCGGTTTCTTACGATAACACAATATATAAAAGCTTCATAAAATTGGGTACAGCAGAAGAAATATCCTGCGCCCCAATAACCAAACTCTATGCGATATGCTACACAAAATATGTTAGAAATTCAATTTAGATCACTAGACATAACAAGTTAGTAAAATCATGCAATGCATTGATTATGATACGCTTTCCAATATACTAGAAATCATTACTCAGGCCATTACTCAAGTTATGAGGAAAATGACTGTGGAATAAATCTCATCCCTGTGCCCTGACCTTTGATCCATTTAGATGATATTCAACAGAACTGGTTCAGTATATCTCTAAAATAACATGATAAAGTTTTGTTGCAATCGAAGCAATTTTACGTAAGTTATGATGCATAAGCGCTATGGAATAGATCCCGCTCCTGTGTCCTAACCTTTCACCCCATTTCGCCCATTTTCAATATGATTCGTCCCCAGAAAGGTCCCTACAACATACCAACATTTCATCCAAATCGAAACATTTTTACGTAAGTTATGACTCATAATGGCGATGGAAGTGATTCCGCTCCTATGTCCTGACCTTTGACCCCTATTTCGCCAATTTTCAATAGGGGTTGTCCCCAGGTGGTCTCCTAGTACATACTAAAATTTAATCGAAATCGAACCTTTTTTACGTTAGTTATGACGCATAAGAGCAGTGGAATGGATCCCACTATTATGTCCTGACCTTTGACCCCATTTCGTTCAGTTTTAATAGGGTTCCTTCCCAGGTTTTCCCCTACCACATACTAAACTTTCATCGAAATCGAACGATTTTTACGCAAGTTATCGTGCGGACGAACATACGCACACAACGCGTGACGTAATGAGGCAGATGGGAATCACGACCATCTGCTAGCAAGGTGTGACGTCATAAAACTTTAATAGGATCCACAAACCACGGGTGACGTAATGAGATAGATGGCATGACCGCGCTCCAACATCTAATGGGGCGACGCCATGACACCACCTCAAACTTGGTAATACGTGGTTATTTAACCCACTAAACAAATTTTCTTAAAGTCGAGATCAAGCTAAATCGATTTCTAGTACCAGAAAACGGTAGGTTAACGGCTTTCATCAAAATCCTCAGAGCCGTTTTCAAAATAAAACTTACATACATACAAGAATTGCTCCTTTAAGGTATTTGCTCCTTCAAGTAATTTTGCTTCCTGTACTTCGAATGGAAGAATTTCTGTACACATTTTCTTCCCAATTAATGCGTTCCCAAGGATGAAAATTTGAACATCGATTAAAATAGCTTCATTTTATAACTTCCAATTCTTAATATTTTCTAAAACATAACCATAACTATGCAATCCAACATTTGTTTGTCTAATGACGTCATCAAATTACAGGAACAATCTAACAATCAGAAGAATTAATCGAACAATCTAACAATCAGAATAATTAATCGAACAATTTGACAATCAGAAGAATTAATCGAACAATCTAACAATCAGAATAATTAATCGAACAATTTGACAATTAGAAGAATTAATCGAACAATCTAACAATCACAAGAATTAATCGAACAATTTAACAATCATAAAAATTAATCGAACAATCTAACAATCACAAGAATTAATCGAACAATCAGAAGAAGAATTAATCGAACAGTCAGAAGAATTAATCGAACAATCTAACAATCAGAATAATCAATCGAACAATCTGACAATCAGAAGAATTAATCGAACAATCTAACAATCAGAAGAATTAATCGAACAATCAGAAGAATTAATCGAACAATTAGAAGAATTAATCGAACAATCAGAAGAATTAATCGAACAATCTAGCAATCAGAAGAATTAATCGAACAATGTAACAATCAGAAGAATTAATCGAACAATCATTTTTTACTTCTGGTTTATCAAGATGATCCATCTTGATCATTTTTTTAAAGTCCTTTCTGAGGACTTTTCTGAGGACTTTCTGTTTTTTTAAGTCCTTTCTGAGGAATTTCTGTTTGTGACTTTCTGAGGACTAAGACTTTTATTTTGTAACTTTCTGAGGACAAGTGACTAAAACTTTCAAAGTGACTTTCTGAGGACAAATGACTAAGGCTTTCTGAGGACAAAATGCTTCGATTGCGATCACTAGAAATCAGATCCTCGACAGACGATTAAAATTTAATAGTATATCAAACCTGAAGTATATCCTTGATGGTTTCTAGTACCGGAATGTTTTCGTCATATGAATACGAAAAAAGGGAGAATATAGTTTTCCCGTTAGTATTAGAAAAGGAAGGTTTCTGAAAATTCAGAATTTTCCGTTAAGACATTTTAAAAACAGTAATTTACCGTCACTATTATAAAAAGAATTGCAGAAAGGTTTCTGAAAATTCAGAATTTTCCGTTAAGACATTTTAAAAACAGTAATTTACCGTCACTATTATAAAAAGAATTGCAGAAAGGTTTCTGAAAACTCAAAATTTTTCTGTCAAACGAAAAATCCGTGAAATTCAGGTTTTTTCCCGTCATTTCACCCAAAAAGGTTGTAGCAAAAACATGCTGCGTTAATTCATGGAAGGAATCGCGGAAAGTGGATCGTGAATTTCAAAATTGTTTTACAGTATGCCAATGAAGCTTAAAAGCCTAAAATTTTGATTAATGGATTTTTAACACACATCTTCTTTCTCCGAAGTCTGATATTCTACCTCTTGAACTACACCGACAAGGCATATCGCTGCAAATTTGTCGCCTTGGCATGAGTGTCACGCCACCTCTGTGTATGTACGTCAGAAATATTACGACTTCCACAGGGCTGTAACACAGCTCTCACAGTTGGGGTAAATGGCCGTGTGTGGTCTACGCGACACACGCACCCTCCCGTCGGATGTTGTAGTTTGAAGCACGATTCGTGGAGCTAAGATATGGTTTTCAGTTTCTACGGTCCAGTGATGATGAAATTTTGTCCACTGCGGTAGCCCATTGATATGCTATTAATAACGGCACTTGATGTGGGCGTTGGCTGTCATATGCCATTCATGCCATCGTACGTCGGTCTTCGTACAAACCTTCGTACGTATCCTGTCGTTGAATGACATTATACGTAATTTCCACCATGGCCTTCCGTTTCGACACAAAAGGGGCGACGCTTACCCTGAAAATCAACGGCCTGTTTTGGCATACTTTTACGTGAGGCCGCCGGTTTTCAAGTAATCCTGGAGCAGAAGTGCTACGGTCTAATCAAGAAATTCCTTATGCGACCGTAGCATCCCATCTTATTTGCACCGACTATCTTTCCACGATTCGAATTCTGGAAAAAGTGCACCCCATCTTCTTCACACAGACTATCTGTCCACGATTGCTTTATCGTAAGCAGCCACGTTAACTTAACATCATTCTCCAGTTCGGTATACAGCAGGTAGGTGTCTGGCTTATTTGTACAGCCCGTAGGAAGTATTTTGGCTGATCGCAATATTGTGGCGGGATAGAAAATGTTTGGGGATATGTGCGGTGTGTATAACAAATTGTGATTTAAATGTATTTTCTCCTTATATGGATCTTTGACCTCTTCCATTTTACCCTGGTAACTTTTGGAGTGTGTCCAACTATAAAAATCTGTGTTTAATTTGTGATAGCACTAGGTTTCTGAACACTTGGAGAATTTCATGCCCTTCTCATCTTTTTACCTGAGCTTACTTTCATCTTCATGTTATTACAGGTAAGCGAACTAAGTGGCAAAGCAAAAAAAAAAAAAAAAAAAAAAATCGAAATAACGTAGCAGAAATCCGCGAAGAAATAATTTCCCTTAATGTATGGCCGACATGGGGAATCAAACCCGAATCTCCCGATTGCTCGGGAGGTGCATGTTCGATTCCCCTTCAATTTTGTTTTGAGTAAGTGGATATATAGATGAACAGTTAATTGCGATACTTCTATAAAAAAATGGAAATCCGCTATACAGTGGAGAAACCTAAAGATATAAATGTTGGATAACAGCAGCGCAGATTGATTTCACTCAGTACATAACAACGGCATGTTTACAGAGAGAACGCATGTACCTGGTCGCGCGAAACACGAAATCTAATTAGTCACTCGCTCTTTGCCCATGAGGAGACTTCGGTAGTGAAAAGGAATAAACATCATTCAGATTCAATTAATGTTCTGACTCAGTGTAAATGGACGTGTGTTTGTGAAAGTTGCTTCCGATGGGTTTCAACTGGAAACTTTTTTGTGCCAGCTGATTTGGAAGGTGTACGAATGTCAAGTATTCACATCCAATTATATAATTGTGATTTTAATCCATTAAATAGTTCAGTAATCAAGGCAACCAAAGGCAATGTGTTCTCATGCTTTTCTTATTAGAAACGAACTTCATCGTTGTTTTATTTTTTATTTATTTTATTTCCATTTTTAGCTGTTACATGAAATATTACTACAATTAATACAATTATTTACATATCAATCTGGGAAGTGATGAAACAGCATGGAGAATCAAGGAAAAGGTCTACATAGGACCTGACTTAGCCTTGAAACCCCGAAGTTATAGTCAAATAGAGCCCAGCGTTTGACAGATCATGAGAAGAAAATCGAAGTATCAGGATGAAAAAAGCAATGTTCATTTTACATTATTCACCCACCCTTTTCGGGCTTGTTGTATACTCCCATCCCCCTTTTTTAAATAATAATAATAAAATTACTAGTGTGCAAGTGAGTAGCTTTTTAGTTTCTTTTTAAATAAATCAAAATTGTTAATTATATTTACTTCAGAAGGTAAATGATTCCAATAGTGTGGCCCCGGATAATTTATGCTTCTCATGTAATTTCAAAATTTTCAAGTAATTCATAGACTTCCCGCTAGGGGGCGTAGCGGTGAATTGTTTTTCCCCCTACATCTCTGCTTCTAAATCTCCGAAAACTTCTTTCTGCACCGGATACAGCTCCTGGTGGGAAATCGTTTGCACATAATTTCGAATTTTTGTAAAAAAAAAATAGTTTAGCCACCAGGGGGCAAAAATCTTAATTTTCGCTTCTGTTGTATTTGCAGCAAAATATGATGTTCTAAATTCTCGATTGAAAAAAACGTCGTTTGTTGACCGATACTACTCATGTCGACAAAACTTTTAGAAACATTTTCTTCTTAAAATAGTGCATGGTTTCTACGCCAGGGGGCGTAGATGTGCATCTTATTTTTGTCAATATCTCTACTTCTAGGAGTCCGATTTGAAAAATTCCTTCTTTGTTGGATAGTGTTTCTAGTGTGACATGTGGTTCATATAATTTCAAAATTTTCAAGTAATTCATAGACTTTCCGCTAGGGGGCGTAAATGTAAAGTGAATTTCCCCCTATATCTCTGCTTCTAAATCTCCGATTTGAAAAATTCTTTCTGCACAGCATACAGCTCCTGATGGGAAATCGTTTGCACATATTTTATAATTTTTGTAACAAATGGTTTGGCCACCAGGTGGCGTAAGTTTTAATTTCCGCTTCTGTTGTGTTTGCAGCAAAATATGAGCTTCTAAAATCTCGATTAAAAAAAAGTCGTTTGTTGACTGATACAACTCCTCATGTCGACAAACCTCTTAGGAAAATTTTCTTCTTGAAAAAATGCATGGTTAATAAGCCAGGGGGCGTAGATGTATATCTTATTTTTGTCAATATCTCTACTTCTAAGTGTACAATTTGAAAAATTCCTTCTTTGTTGGATAGTGCTTCCTATGCGAAATGTTTTTCCTATAAATTCAAAATTTTCAAGTAAATCATAGACTTTCCGCTAGGGGGCACGAAGGTAATTTGCGTTTTCTGCATTATTTCTGCTCCTAAAGATCTGATTTGAAAAATTCTTCCTGTATCGCATACAAGACCTGATGGAAATTATTTTTCACATAATTTCTGTTTGGTAAAGAATGGTTTAGCCACCAGGGGTCATAATTGTTAATTTCTGCTTCTGAAGTATTTGTTGCAAAATCTGGGAACCTGAAAACTCGACTAATTATTTTTTCTTCGGCCGATACCGCTTATATGGATAAACCTTTTGAGAATACTTTCTTCTTAAAATAATGCATGTTTTTCCCACCAGGGGACGTAAAATCTCATCTTATTTTTGTCGATATCTCTGTTTCTAAGAGTTCGTAAGTTCACGATTCCGTTTACAGCAACATTTGAGGGATTAAAAACCCGATTGAAAATCTACTTTTTTTCGTCAGATCTATTGTTTTCCATACCGGTTCCATTGACTTTGAATAGCTTTGATAAATTTAATTTGCACCAGAACGGATTCAAAAGACGTGCTTATTACACCCGAAAATTCGGTGTCGTCTTTCTTGTTTCTGCCTAGTAACAAAAAATTCCATCAAAACATAAAATTTCTCTGGTATTCCATTCATTCTGAGGAATGTGGGCAAAGTGAACGGTGGACTAAATGAACCGTGCACGAAATAAAATGGACCAAGTAAACCTGTACGAAATGAACACGGAAAAAGTGGTGGGGAAGAAACATATAACCAAGTTAGCTTCGGTCTTCGAATATGTAAAAAAACACTTAAAACATCCTCATATCCGTTGTAACCGCGAATAGCGCCGGAATGTGAAGCCAAAACGTTTCTTTATGTAAACACGTTTATAAAAATAGCTCAGTCAGGTGCTGAGTGACATCCAAAGACCCTCACTAATGTCAAATTCCGAGTAATTACAGCATTTTACGTGAAATCTCCATAGCAGTCCAGCTGACCGCTGCCGCAGCTCCAGGTATAAGCGGTCATAACTGAGTTCCCTTTCCAAATATGAATTTCAAAAATATTCCTTAATGTCATGCAGTAACTGCGTCTTGTGTAAAAATGGTGCGAAGGGTAAATACTCAGAGCCTGATCTCTGCCACGGTCATAGTTTTAAAGGAAATTAAAACCAACGAACTGAACTGGATTTCGAACTTTCAGAAGTAAACCAGCCCATTTCAGACACATCTTACAGAGCGGCTTGTGCGTTTGTACAACGACCATTCCATAAAAATTGTAGTAAAATCACACAAAATGAAGAAATATAGATAAATGAAAATACATGCTATTTTTTCTCAAAGTATTTTCCCTCGGATGTTATGCAACGGTCCCATCGTTCAGTCCACTTTTCAAAGCATGTGGCGAAGGCATTTTGTGGAAGCTGCTTTAGCGACACCTGTACAGCTTGAATAACGTCAGCATCTGTGTTGAATGTTGCGCCTCGGAACTTCTCTTTCATTTTTGGAAACAGCCAGAAATCGCATGGGGCGAGGTCAGAACTGTATGCAGGCTGTGGCATGATTTCAATACTGCATTTTGTAAGAAACTGTTGAACCCAAGCAGCCACATGTGGGCGGGCGTTATCATGGTGTAGGGTCCACTTACCCACCAGTTTCGGTAGCTTAATCGATATGTGTCGTCGCAGATGCTTCAAGACTGAATGTAATACTCAACATTGACAGTAATTTGTGGAGGAACAACACGCTGGTAGACTGCACCTTTATGATCAAAGAAAGTTATCATCATCACCTTCCCAGCTGATTTGGTTTGGCGGACTGTTTTCGGAGGAGGTGGGACTGTATGTTTAGCCAGTTGCGCGCTTCGCGAGGGGGCCAAAATAGTGGACTCATGTTTCCTCGGTAGTTATTACTGTGTTTAGAAAATAGGAATTATTTGCAATCAATAGCAATCAAGTCCCCGATCCCGTTATCACACATAATATCAAGTTGCAAGGCGAGACAATGTGAGAAAGAAAAATATATAGGACTGACAAAGCGATCCTTGGACACTAGATGTAAAGAACACGTACGAAGTCTGAACCAGGACATGCAGAATACAGCCTGCACCAGAGAAGTCATGCATTGCTCGGCCGCTCCTGTATGGAATAATATTAGAAGATTTGCCCCTTACACGAATTTCAAAGAGACTGCCATCAGTGAAACAGTGGAAATCCTATCCAGCAAAGTGGCATGCAATGATTTAATCTCTACTGAACTACCAATGGTTTGGCATGCGTTATTAAAAGATGGAAACACATCACGACGCACCGTATAATTACGTGATAAAAAAATTCATGTAATATGCTCGTGATGTCACTCGCGTTATTTTCAAAAATCATCTACGTTCTTTACATGTTCCAATTCTCTGCATTTTTGTGTTTGCCATTGCTTTGAAAAGACTAGCGTCTCGCGACAGCGATATCCACATGTATCGGGTTATCTCATTGGTAGCAATAAAACCGGCATCCACCAATTGGCGACCGGCACTTGTTGTTTACAGCGGAACGCTAGAACAGCTCCGCGAGCAATCTACTCTTATCGATCTGGCAACGCTCAGTAAATATTAAATTGTCCATCCATATTACCCTTCGATAGTATTAAAATTCCATGAAGTTGTCGTTGAATTGGTCTGTTGTATTTTATAATGCCTCAATGGAATTTGTATAGTCTCGTTAACGATGTCGCACGAGATAGAAAAACATGCATATCATGATGTGAAAGATATGGTTCGCTACCCACCCTTGAAATAATAAAGAATCACGAATGGCAATAAATATCGATGCTTTTCTTCTTTAATTGTCTTTTGCTATATATTTCTCAGTACGAATTAATATACTTACTGTAAATACGAAAGTATAATTTTTTATCAGTCTCCCAACGTATGTAGCGGTAAGATCGTTCATTTTTTTTAGTTCTTTTTCAACATCTCAGTTATAGTTTTCATTTAGTACACGAAATATTTTTTTTGATGAAACCAACGTTAGTCATCATGATGAATAAAAAAATAAGAACAGAATGCAAAGATAACCACCCATAATGTTTGCGTTCGAATGTAAACAACAACAGATGCATTGCCAGATCGAAAACAGTAGATTGCTCGCGGAGCTGTTCTAGCGTTCCGCTGTCTTAGCTGTGAGAAATGAGGAATGCGCCCGTTTGTGGAAGAATAGCCGTTTTTATATTTGGATGTATACTGCAAACAGGTTAAATTGTTCGATTTGTGCCGACAGCCGCCAATGAAGAAACTAATGTTAACTAAGATGTAAACAACCTGTGTCACGACTTCGACGACGTATACGAACCACAAGTGCTGTTTCAGTGCCGGTCGCCAATTGGTGGGTGCCGGTTTTATTGCTGCCAATAAGATAACTCGATACATGTGGATATCGCTGTCGCGAGACGCTAGTTTGAAAAAGCCTCCGAGTGGAGTGCGAAAGCTTGGAGAATATTTGTGTGGACTACACTACAAAAATAAAAGGATTTAATACGCTATACGCGTTTAAA
This sequence comes from Macrothele yani, assembly GCA_039090855.1. NCBI lineage: Eukaryota > Metazoa > Arthropoda > Arachnida > Araneae > Macrothelidae > Macrothele > Macrothele yani. Next base: position 70,169,035 of record CM077029.1, read on the forward strand.
AATTATTCAACTGTGGTGTATTTTAAATAATGTTAAAAATCGTTGACTCACCCAAACATTTATCTTTGTGAGCTTTTTCATTAAATCAACTGTTTCTGGAGCCGTTTTACACAAACGGATAGCAAAATGTTATCGCACAACGCATTTTACTTAACTCTGAATCACTCATCTCCATAGCTGTATGGCGAAATGCAGACGTACCTTAAACAACTGCGGAATAACAAAACCAGACTCGTCTGCGACGGGTAATAACCGTTGCCATAGATACTTCCTTAATTTAGTTAGTCGTCTGCATGAATCCCTTTCGAACTGTTGCCAACTCAAAAAAAATTACTCTCATTTTTTATGGAACTGCCTTTGTAACTAATCAAGGCATCAGTTGCGGGTGTACTTCGATGTCTTTCGTTTCACCCAGTGATCTTCGCCATCTGGTTATTTAACAAGCCAATCTTCATTTTGTGAGTCTTAAGGTCGTTCTTTAATTCAGAAGCAAATTTTAAACCTTGCAATAACAGTCCGAGCGGGCCTATAAAGCAGGTCCAGGCCTAGCAAAGAGCTACGGGGCTCAGCCCTTCATGGGAAACAGACATTGCTGCAAAATCTCTGAACATTTATTTTTAGTGATTTATAAAAATGACTTTTTTATATCATTATGAGTATAAATACGTAATTTATTTGTGTATTGCACGTTTTTACGAATAAGCAAAATTCAAATGATAGAACACGAACGAGGAATAACTCAAAAGAAATTACTTCTGGAAGTGAATAGGTAGGAACAGCTGCGCCAATGATTTTCTGACACATAAACTACAATGCTGGCCACCCAAAATGCAACCCCAAAGCGGACCCGAGATAGAAAAGCCAGATTTGCTGGACACATAACAACAGATACAAAGATGAAACGATTGAGCTTACAGGCCCGTGCGACTTGCGGAACACGCACACATCAATAGTTCGTGTGGCCCCCATGGCTGGCAATAACGGCCGCTACACGCCGCGGCATCGAACGAAAGAGGCTTTGGATGTGGGCTTGGGGTATGTCTGTCCAGGCTGCTTCCACACGTTGTCACCGTTCATCAGGCGTAGCCACGGGTGGTGCTTGCCGGGCCACTCGGTTGTCGATCAGCGACCAGGCGTGCTCGATGGGCGACGTATCGGGAGAACAGGCGGGCCACGGCAACAGTGACAACTGATGGGCCGTGAAGAATTGTTGCACTATGCGTGCCACGTGCAGGCGCGCATTGTCCTGTTGAAACGTGGCCGCTGGCAGGTTCTGCAGGTAAAGGAGGGCTACAGACTTCAAAGCGTCGGAGATGTGGCGGTGGCTGTTGAGTGTATTGGCGATGCGTACCAGAGGTGTGCGGGTGTGATATCCGATTGCGCCCCAAACCATAACGCCAGGCGACGGACCGGTATGGCGATGCATAATGCTAGTGTCATACAGTCTATCGCCGCTGTGCCGCGATACGCGGATCCGACCATCGTGGTGTTGCAGGCTGAAGCGGGATACGTCGGAGAAGACAATGTCGTGCCATTCCGAAGTCCAGGTGCGGCGTTCAACGGCCCACTGACGCCGCACTCGCCGGTGGTTTAACCTCATTGGTAATCGGAACAATGGGCGCCGTGCGACAACTTCCCGCTCCTGCAGACAACGTCGAACGGTACGTGCTGACACAGGTTGTTTCGCAACACACCCTAAGTAGTGCGCTAACGTTCGTGATGTGGCGGTGCGAGGTGTCAATGCCCGCCGCACAACATGCCGGTCCTCTCGTTCGGTGGTGTTCCACGGCTGCTGCAATCACTCACGTCGGTCCGTCCGTCCCTCCTGCACCCACCAAATCCATACTCGCCTCATTGTGCCTGGATGTCGTTCCAAACGGGCGCTGATGTCTCGGTACGAAAAACCGCTGTCGCTATAAGCCACTATCCGTCCTTTGTCGAACTCCGAAACGTGCTGGAATGACTGCCGTATTCTGCGACGAGGCATCAGGAAGCTTCTCACGCACAAGTCTTGCAGCACAACACACTTCCACTACTTACACCCCGGCTTCTGTGCACCCTTCTTATAGTGCTTCTCGGTGGCGTGCTGGGCGCACATGATTTGCATATGCCCAGCAATGCTAATCGTTTGCATGTCGTCTCGCGGGCGACGCATGCTGCAAATTTCAGGCCAATGGGATGCTCCCTTCTTGGTGTTGCATTTTGGGTGGCCAGCAGTGTAGTTGCTTCTAAGGTTCATCACAGAGAGTAAACGTAAACTATAAAATAACATTACTAAAAAACAGAAAACAAAGAAGCAAACAAGTGAGTAAAACCATGCAATGCATTGATTCATGATACGCTTTCTAACATACCAGAAATCATTACTCAAGTTATGAGGATAATGGCTGTGTAATAAATCTCGCTCCTTCGCCCGGACCTTTGACCCCATTTCGATGATATTAAACAGAATTGGTTTAGTATACCTCCGGAGCAACATACTAAAGTTTTGTCGCAATCGAAGCATTTTTACTTAAGTTATGACGCATATGGGCAATGTAATGGATCCCGCTCCTATGTCATAACCTTTGACCTCATTTCGCCCATTTTCAATAGGGTTTGTTCCCATGTGGTCCCCTACCACATATTAAAATTTCATTGAAATCGAACCATTTTTACGCAAGTTATGAGGCATAAGGGCAATGGAATGGATCCCGCTCCTATACACTGGCCTTTGACACCATTTCACCCATTTAAAATAGGGTTCGTCCCCAGTGGTCCCCTACCTTACACTAAAATTTCATCGAAATCGAACCGTTCTTACGCGAATTATCGTGCGGATGGACCGACAGACGGACAAAGCTGGAGCACATACGCTTCTTCAACCTACGGTTGGAAAGCGCAGAAAACGGAGACAGAGAAGCATCTGCGAGGGAAATACTGTTCGCCACTTGGCATACGAATGAAATACAGGGTGATTCAAATATGGGTTTACAATTTTGAAAGCGCAGTGGAAATTTCAGAATACCTACAATGGCGTTAATCTGTAAGGAAACACATAAAGTTTTGCCTCACGTAATGCCTCATCACCGAATTCCATAACCGCGACCACTAACATTTCAAAATGGCTGCTTTCACAGGTACGGAGTGTGCTCGTTGTGTGTGTGATTTTGAAGAAACGAAATCCGCGACAACTGTTAAAATTCCGTAAGGATCCTCGAACTAGACCTACAATTTACTCTTGGCATAAGAATTTTGTTGAGACTTTTAGTTTTCTTTTGCCATAAAAAATACCCTGGTCGCCCGCGTGTTCCTGCTGCAGTCGTGGAACAAGTGTGAGAGAGCTTTGTTTGCAATCCCACGAAATCAAAGCAATCTGCGTCTCGTGAAATGGGTATATCTCAACCAACGATTTGGCGAGGGTTACAAAAATGATTGCACTTCAAACCATTCAGATTTACTATAATTCAAGAAATTAGCAGTGCACATTGCGTAGCTCACCAGTAATTCTGTGCAGAAATGTTGAATCGGATAGAGGAAGACTGGACATTCCTGGATTACGTAATATTCAATGATGAGTCCACATTTCGTGTCAGTGATACGGCTAACAACAGCAGCTGCAGGATTTGGGGCACCGAAAATTAACACGAAATGCGTTACTTACTTGGTGTAAAAAATGGTTTTCCATTGGTGCAGGAGTTAGACAAGGTTGTGTAATGTCACCATGGCTGTTTAATATATTTATGGACGCATGCATGCGTGAGACCAAAATAGATAATAGTGGTTTATGTCTTGGTGATATCCGTGTGCGCAAATTGCTGTATGCTGATGACACTGTCCTGTTGGTGGAGAGCAAAAGTGAGTTGCAGAGTATGTTGACTCGGTTGCACGAAGTTTGCATGAAATTCAAATTGAGAATAAATAAGGGAAAAACCAAAGTTATGGTGTTTGAGAGAGGAATGGGTAGCACTGAGTGTAATGTAAGTATAAATGGCACTGTGATTGACCAGGTGAGTGAGTTTGTGTATTTAGGAAGCATGTTTGACAGAGAGAACAAGTTGGATGGTGAAATCAGTAGGCGAGTGAATTCTTCTTTGAAAGTCATAGCTGCTATGGGAGGTTTTCACAGGAATGATGGGTTCTCTAGAGAGTCCCGCATGGCTGTGTATGAAACTGTAATTGTTCCTACTCTGATGTATGGCAGTGAAACCTGGGTACTGCAGAAGAAACATAGGAGTCGTTTGTGTGCTGGAGAAATGCGTTACTTACGTGGGGTTTGTGGCAACACACGATCTGATTGTGTGAGGAATGAAGATGTATTGCAGTTGTGTGATGTGAAGCAAAATGTTGTTAGCAAGGTGGAGACCAATATGCTTCGGTGGTTTGGCCATGTTGAAAGAATGAGTGATGAAATGCTTACTAAGAAAATCTTTTCAGCCCAAGTGGCAGGAAGGAAAGGCAGAGGAAGGCCAAGGAAGACATGGGTGGATCAGATTCAGGAGTGTCTGCAGGAGAAAAGGATTATGAGTATGAAGTATAAAAGATCTTCTGTGCAGCGTGTAATGGATATCAGTGTAGCACGAGTTGTGTGTCGAGATCGATGTAAATGGAGAAGTTTGATACGACAACAATAAGTAAAAATATCTGGAAGTTTGTATTTCTTTTTGGAGCTAACCTCTGAATCTCAGAGAACAGCTTAGTGATATGGATGTATGAAAATTCACCCGAATCTTTGGAACATGTTTGTTTCATCCCAAAGTAGAATATGTTTTGTGCACTTAGCAAGCATGAGGTGTATTTCAGGCCCTTACGTTTTTTTCATGAGAAAACAATCAACGGCAACGTGAATCTGGATATGCTCAAACATTTTCTCAGCTGGACGATGATAACCAAGAAAGATGCATTCACTTTCAGCAAGATGGAGCACCACCTCACAACTGTACAGATGTCCAGGGTTTTCCTTAATAAACGTTTTCCACGCAGCTGGATTCGTAGAGCAAGGTGTTGGCCAACTGCACTGACCCAATTACGAAAAGAGTGAGCTGCGCTCCCAGCCTCTCCCGGTTAATGGGCTAACTGCCCTGGACACAGATACCCTACTCCATTCCACCCCATCCCCCAGAGATTACTGCACTCAGGGACCACCGAATTTGAGGAGTGTTTCAATTATCTTTTCTTGGGAGGCTACGTTCTTCTCCTGAATTAGGACGAACATTGTGATTTGCGAGCAATTCCTGGAAAGTAAACTTGATGTAAGAGGTTCACAGTTTATCAAAACCGCTTAGCGAACTTCGGGCATTTTAAAAACATAAAACATGCAGTAATAAATAATAAAAGGTCCGACATGTCTTGAACCATTGATAAGTCTGTTGCAATAAAGTACATTGATATATTTACTAGCTGTGGAATCTGAGGAAACATTTGCTGGAACAGTGAACCTCGACAGACTATGGTAAAATCGACAGTCTATTAGCGTTACCCAGGGGATATTAGCGTCACCCACGTCGAGGTTGACTCTTCATCCTCCAAAAAGTGTTTTTTCTTTCTCTGATTTTAATTTTTTTATTTTTTCTAGCTGTTTTTATTTTCTTTTTCTAAATCGCACTAATATTCCATTGTTGTTATTTATATTTTCAGTTAGTAAACAGTCATTTTCCGCAGTAGTACGATCAGTTTTAACAGCCGTTCCGAAATATCCTCTGTTGATTTTCGCTTAACACTATTTGATATGATTTGACGAACAGCAGTTTTGGTGGGTCACGGTTGTAACGCAAATCGGATTGTAAAATAACAGAGGCACTAATATCCAGTTACACTTTTGCAAACATAACGAAGTAAATTTCTCCGTCATTTTTGGTCCACGCCGGAAATCGAACCCGAGTCCTCTTATTCCGTTACAAGTCGCTCTACCAACTGAGCTACGTAGACGTTTGTTCTCGCTGCTATCTGCCTTTATGTCGTGTGCGTCCTGTGGAGCAGGCACGTCACATCTCCACCCCCCGAAAGAGGGTGGGGGCATGGTCCACGGATCAGCCGGGACCATGTATCGTTGTAGGCAGTCATCCGCTGAAGAACGTACACTTGAGAACTCACAGTAAATCTGGTGTGTGGAATGCAACATCACACAAATTTATCTTTTGAAGCGCTGAAGAAGGGATTCCCTTATTTTTCCCGTCTCGCAGTGTGGAAAGAACGTCACATCATTGCGAGATCCTTAACGGCCGGGTTATTCGGAAAGTTTGGGCGCCATTATAAAGAAGTAAATTTCTCCGTCATTTTTGGTCCACGCCGGGGATCGAACAAGTCGCTCTACCAACTGAGCTACGCAGATGTTCGTTCTCGCTGCTATCTGCCTTTATGTCATGTGCGTACTGTGGAGCAGGCACGTCACACCAAGCATTTGCGTTCTGTACAGCGCCACTTCAACCCTATCTGTTTCTACATCTTTATATAATTTGTGTCCGTGCTAATTAGGAGTTATTTTTTCTCCAGGATCCTATAACTCAGCCACTGTGAAACAAATCCTGATAATACGATTTATTTTTCATATCTCAAGAGTTTAGGTTTTCTCTCTTCCCCTCTATTTATTTTTTTATCGGTTTGGAGAAATTGTTTTCTTGTGAAGTAAATTAACAAAAGGAACGAAAATACAAACGAAAGTTGCAAATTTGCATCTGTATTTAAGAATGAGTACAGTTTGTCGTTGAACACAGAAGCCCCCCCCTCCCGGATGATTTTTCAGCCTCCCTTGGTTCTGAGACATAGCCTGCTATAAAGTAGTATTTATTTTATACTTCTAACAATAAAATCTTTAGAGAACGCAATACTCATTTTTCCATTATTTTCTTTCCGTCGCCTTTAATACAAATTAACCATACACGGTTATTTCCTGGAAGTGATCAGTCATATTAAGCACGTTGCCTTCTAATGGCTACGCCATAGTTTAGCTACAGGTGGCATCTGGACTGCTACAGTCAAACACATCATAAACGATGCTGCAAGCCACAATATTGAGAACGCCCGTAGAGAAATCGTTGTTGCCGTTATCTCCCTAAAAAGCTTTGTGCTGAGTGTCATTCATAAATCTTAGCTACGTGGAAAAAGACAAGTTGCCGATTGCTATGATCACAAGATGGTATGAATCATCACAGATCACTGTTGGTTTGCCTATTACTTTTCCGCGGTTTCCAAACACTGCTCGTCTGAAAAGAGAGTCGATTAAGAGGGATGAACAATTTTCTCCCAAGAGCCCGACTGTAACCACCTACGAATCGATGAGCCGGATTATTTAGAAAAGAGCAGACGGTTAGCATCAAAAGAATGGATGGTGCAATTTATAAGCAGAAGTTTTTCTAACTCCGCTGCTGGATAGAGATTCCTCTTGTTCTTGTCTGCCTTCCTTTTCTTATCAATGCATATATGGATCATGTGACCGCTTTCGTATTACATTACGAATGACTCGTACACAAATCGCAAAATTAAATTTCAAGAATATTTTTATTCGCTATGAAGAACAGTGGAATATTCTATATTTCAATAAGTTTGCAGTTTTTCCACCCAGGGGTGAGTTGCATTTTCTTTTTCTATGATTTTCTATTTTTATATACTCCGTTTTTTTTAAATAGTAGAGTGAAGAAAATATATTAAAGACCATTACACTCTAGAATTCGGTATAATGTTTTGTTTTGCAATGACACATTTCAGCAATTTTGTAATGATAACCTGACTTCTGCAGCAGAGTGATTGATACTCTTATGTCCATGCATACGTTTTCAGGGTTATATGGTCGAATAGATGCTGTACTTACAAAAGCGGTAGCATTTGCGGTCGAACAGATGTCGTACTAAAAAAAGCAGCAGCATTTGTGGTCGAATAGATGACGTACTTACAAAGGCGGTAGAATTTGCATTCGAATAGATGTCGTGCTTAAAAAAGTGGTAGCATTTGCGGTCCAATAGATTTCGTACTTATAAATGCGGTATATTTTTATTTGCTATGAAGAACGATGGAACTTTATTTTTGAATTAATGCGCAGTTTTTCCACTAAGTGGTAAATTGCATTTCCTTTTTCGTTGGTTTTCTTCTTTTATAAACACCGTTTTCTTTTCTTTTTTTTAAATTTTCACTTAATCGAAAGGTACATTTAACCAAAGAGCCAATTTATCAAAAGGTTCACTTCACCGAAAGGTCTCTTCACCTAAAAGTTCATTTCATCGAAAAGTCATTTCATCCAGTAGTCAATTTACCGAAAACTTTGAATTTCATTACAGGAACTGTAAAAGCGTGGTGTTTCACCGAAAGATAACTTGATCGAAAGGTACATTTCACCAAAGGGCCACTTGATCAAAAGGTTCACTTCACCGAAAGGTCTCTTCACCTAAAAGTTCATTTCATCGAAAGGTCATTTCAGCGAATGGTCAGTTTACCGGAAACTTTGAATTTCATTACAGGATCTGTTGACGTGTGGTGCCAGTTCCGAAGACAGACCACCGAAACATTAGAAGATCGTAAATTAAATTGCACTTTTGATTTCTCCGAATCACAAAGAACGCAAAGAATTAATTTTAAGACAAAGATAATTAATTTTAAGTCCCTAGGCATCGGTTTAGACCTTTTTGGCAAATTTTAATCATTCGTGCTACAGAACAGAATCTAGCATCTCCAATTCAAGATCACGATCACAAGGTTTGCATAAGAAATCAAGTTAATAAGTGACTACTGTACATTTACCCAGACGAAAAGAAAAAAAAAAACAAAAAAAAACCATTTAAACCCTAGGCCTCGATTAAGGCCTTTTAGAACTATTTAATCATCCGTGCTCGCATTCATAAGGTTTACATAAGAATTCAAATGAGTAATTTTGCACTCTTATCCAGAAACAAAATTTGACATAGGGTAAGTCGAAAGTTTCGCAATATTTGCATAAACGCATATGCTGCGGCGGTTATGATACGTGTTTAAACTAGTTCAAGTCCTGCGCGCACTGCAGTCAGTCGAATGGGATATAAAGTGGTAGTCGTTGCTGTGAACAGCATTACATGTCGTTCCGTCTATGGTTGGAACGCCTAAAAGATGAACAGCCACAACCGGCTAATTAGGGAACTTTTGCTTTACGTGTTTGAACTGGGCCATAACGCTGCTCAAGCAACACGAAACATTTGTCATGCAAAAGGGGAAGGTTCTGGGGACCACAGCACCGCAACCAAACGGTTCAAGAAATTCCGCTCAGGTGACAGAAACCTCAACGATCAGCCAAGGTCAGATAGGCCGCGAACCGTGGATTCGGAGGCCGTGCGCCGGGCCGTAGAAGCAAATCCTACAACTAGCACTCGGAGATTATCAGGCGAGCTTGGCATGTCGCAGATCACCGTTATTCGTCCCTTTCAGGACCTCGGCAAGGTCTACAGGAGCTGCCGCATTTTCCCTCACGAACTGACGCCAGCTGAAGCAAACATGCGAGTGGAAATCTGCACGAAACTCCTACGAAACTCTTAACGGGTCTATTTCTGTGATCCTAACACGCAACGGCAGTGTTTGAGTCCGGTCCAGCTTCCTGAACCTGTTGCCAAACGTGGGCGCTTCGAGCACAAGGTGATGCTCTGCGTTTGGTGGAAGTTCGAGGGGATAATTCATTACGAATTTGTTCCAGATGGTCGGACGATAAACGCCAACCTCTACTCTGAACAGCTGGAGCGAATGTATGCCATTTTGGAGGAGAAGTACCCGGCGCTGGTGAACAGAAAGCGTGCTCTCCTACAGCAGGACAACGCTCGGCCTCATACAGGGCGAACAACCCGGGTAAAACTCCAGGACCTTGAGGGCATCGAACTGATGCCACAACCAGCATATAGTCCGGACTTCGCCCCGTCGGATTATTACTTGTTTAGGTCCATGGCCCACTTCCTTCGCGGGCGGCACTTTAACAACCATAAGAAGGTGGCAGCTGTAGTGAAGGAGTTCTTTGGCTCGAAGGTCAAGAACTGATACAGCCGCGAATTCGAAGAACTGGCAGAGAGAGGGCTAAAGACGGTGCAAAACGAAGGCCTATATTTTGAATGCTAGTCAGCTTTCGTCGATTATCTAAGTATATAAAGTAGTAGCTCGTACATGTGAAGACGTAAAGTGATCCAAATATTGCAAAACCTTCGACTCACCTTCTTTAATTATAAGGCCCCACCCCAAGCATGAATCTTTTTAGCAAATTTTAATCCTTCGTGCTCATATTCATGAGGTTTATAAAACAAGTTTCTTCAAATTTTATGTAATGCTTATGAATATGAGCACCGAGGATTAAAATCTGCTAAAAAGACCAAGTTTGAGTTTTTTTGAAAAAAAAACAAACAAAAACAGCATGCAGACACTGATGATTAAATACTTAGTGTCGTTGTGTATGGAACAAACAACACTATGAAAAAATGCACCATGTTATGGTACCCCACCTGATTACTGCAGCTTTGCACAGGTTGCACAATATGTGCAAAGCTACATGCCGTTCGTGTGTCTCATGCGCAACACATTAGTATACCTTTACCCCAAAATGTGGCGCACCTGATGTTTCGCGGGAATTTTCGATGCAACCAGCATACTATAAGATTTTTAATAGTGTACAATCCAGCATGCAAATGTTAAAATGAGAAAAATTCGAATAGTGCTATAAAAACAAATAGATATTTCTGATAACCTTGTGTTCTCGGAGGATTATCTAAGTGTATAAAGTAGTAGCTCGTCCGGAATTTGGTGATATGGTTAACAGAAAGGGTATAGAATTAGTGTCATGGTAAACAAGTTAGTAAAATCATGCAATACATTGATTATGATACGCTTTCCAACATACCAGAAATCATTATTCAAGTTATGAGGATAATGGCTGTGGAATACATCTCACTCCTGTGTCCAGAACTGTGACTCCATTTCGATGATATTTAAACGGAATTGGTTCAGTATACATCCGGAACATCATACTAAAGTTTTGTCGTAATAGAAGAAGCATTTTTAGTCAAGTTATGAAGATAAATGGCTGTGGAATAAATCTCGCTCTTGTGCCCTGACCTTTGACCCGTTTTTGATTATATTAAACAGATCCGGTTCAATATATTTCCGGAACAACATGATAAAGTTTTGTCGCAATCAAATCATTTTTACGTAAGTCATGATGCATAAGTGCGATGGAATGGATCCCGCTCCTATGTCCTGACATTTGACCCCATTTCGTCCAATTTCAAAAGGGTTCCTCCACAGATTGTCCTCTACCACATACTAAAAGTTCATCGAAATCGAACCATTTGTACTCGAGTTATCGTGCGGAGAGGCAGACAGACGGACAAATCTGGAGCATATACGCTTCTACAAACTACGGTTCGAAAGCTTAAAAAAATACACAACTCATGCTTGCTTCAATAAGGACTCAGGTCCAGTTCCAGCTCACACGATTAGCTGATAGTCACCCCGTCTGACAATTCGACCGACGGGGAGTTTAGAAAGCTGTTTTAAAAATCATTCTATTTAGTAATTATTTTTCGGAAATCATTGAACGAATTGGCACTATTAAAAGTCAGTTGATAAATGCAAAGCAACATTATCGGGTTTTCTTCGGCATTTTCTCATTCGATCTATCGAAAATCTTGAGAAACAATGAGCAGAGGAGCTGAATAATCGATGTGCGCCATAAATGGAAACATCGCAAAAGAAAGAAACTTAACGGCTTTGCTTTTAGTTTCCCATTCATTCTGAAATCTCTTACTGTAGGAGCAAGATCGTCTGGGGATGGATGACTCCCAGGAATTTCTTACGCAAGCAAATTCTTTTCCTCAGTTAGTGACAAGTTCTAAATTCCACGAGGTGATGAAGTGTGAACTGATGAAGTTGGTGGATCAGAAATCCCACTTACGTCGTTCACAGTACGCAACGTACTATCTTCTGCTTTCTTTCTGCTCTTGCTGAAGGTTCTCTGCAAAGCGACGGTGATGACGGATCACCGAAGTAAAACGTTTTGACGTTCGGATGCACGAATGTTATTTCTTACGGCGGTTTCCAGAGCGTCGACCTCGAAACTGAATGAAAAGAAAACGAGTGCCTATGCATCGTAGAAGACGCATGTCTGACATCTTTATTCTTGTTTTGGATGTGGAAATGAGATTCGGAACATATCGTAACTGAAAGATGCAGGTGAGAAATTTAAAACCGAAAGGAGTTGTAGGCTCGGAAATTCACGTTTCACTGCTCACTGATTCTCTTTTTCAATACAGTTTTCTTATTATTGATCATCAGAAACAACAAGTAGGCTCTACATCTTCAAAATAATCCAATGTAAAACTTAGTAGAGCATAAAAGGAGTAAGGGGGTTCATAACTCTTCTAATACGAAGAGTCCGTGAATTTTCTAGTCTTGAAATGAGCAGCTAAATGTCAGAGCGTTGTTGCATAAGCCTATCAAGAATTAATAACTTCCTTTGTTGTTACCGGCATAAATGTTTAATAATTATGTGTACATGCTCTTTCTCAAGATACTTGCTATTGCACCTTATACACTTGTCCCAACGTGTAATCCAGCTCCTTAAAACATTAACATTAACCATCAAAGTCTACATTATCTATCTTTTTTCAAACAATTCCCATTGCACATAATATACTTCTCAAAGCTTGTAACCCAGCTCCTTAAAACATAAACATTTAATCATCAAAGTCTACATGACCTTTCTTAACATACTTCCCATTAGACCTAATATACTTGTCCCAGCATGTAACCCAGCTCCTTAAAACATGAACATTTAACCATCAAAGTCTACACGATCTTTCTTAAAAGGCTTCCCATCGCACCTAATATACTTGTCCCAGTGTGTGACCCAGCTCCTGAAAACATAAACATTTACTCATCAAAGTCTACATGATCTTTCTTAAAATCCTTCCCATTGCACCTAATATACTTGTCCCATTGTGTGACCCAGCTCCTGAAAATATAAACATTTAATCATCAAAGGCTACATGATATTTCTTAAAATACTTTCCATTAGACCTAATGTACTTGTCCCAGCGTGTAAACCAGCTCCTTAAAACATAAACATTTAACCATCAAATTCTACATGATTTTTCTTAAAAGGCTTCTCATCGCACCTAATATACTTGTCCCAGTGTGTGACCCAGCTCCTGAAAACATAAACATTTAATCATCAAAGTCTACATGATCTTTCTTAAAATACTTCCCATTGCACCTAATATACTTGTCCCAGTGTGTGACCCAGCTCTTGAACGCATAAACATTTAATCATCAAAGTCTACATGTTCTTTCTTAAAATACTTCCCATTGGACCTAATATACTTGTCCCAGTGCGTAACCCAGCTCCTGAAAGCATAAGCATTTCATCATCAATGTCCACATGCTCTTTTTAAAATACTCTCCATTGCATCTGACACACATACACACGCACACACACACCAGTGCTTAACCGAGCTCCTGAAGACACGCAACAGATCATCCTCATACAGTTTCCCCAGCCTTTTTACATTCAAGTGATGGTCAAGAAACGCATATAGCGTTTATTTTTCTGGTGTAATAATCACAAAGATTCGCGAAGCTTTCACACTCCACTGGGAGGCCTTTTCAAGGCAATGGTAGACATAAAAATGCCGGGAATTGCAGCACGTAAGGAACAAAGATGATTGGTTTGAAAATAACGTGGGTGACATCACGAGCATATTACATGAATTTTTATCACGTGATCCTACAGCGGGTAGCGATGCGTTTCCATCTTTTAATAACCCATGTCAAACCGTGGGTAGTTAAGTAGAGATCATATCATATCATTGCATGCTACTTTTTTGAAGAGGATTTCGACTGTTTCCCTGACGGCAATCTCTTTAAAGTTCGGTTAAGGGGATATGCTAATACTATTCCATACATGAGCAGCCGATGAATACATGACGTCTCTGGCGAGGGCTGTATTCTGAATGTCCTGGTTCCAACTTCGTGCGTGTTCTTTACATCTAGTGTCCAAGGATCGCTTTGTCATTCCGATGTATATTTATTCCGTTTTGTCACGATATACCAGTGGTATAGCGTACAGAACCGCCTTTTCTTTCTCACATTGTCTCTCGTTTCAGCTTGATATTATATGTGGTAACGGGGTCGGGGTCTTCATTGCTATTAATATGTTGTATTTACGTAATAAATTCTTTAACCAATATGTAAAGCCTGGGACATATATGATGGATGCTGCGTATCTCATTGTCTTACTAGGTGATTTTGTTATGCTGACAATATATGATTTCTTATAGTTCTATATATTCTGTCTATGTCATCAAAAATAGACAGATTCAATACGCTATACGCTATATACGTTTCTTTAGTATTCAGTCTAGTGTATTTAAAATGACGTTCAAGTGATGGACCATTCGTGAACAAATCGTTCACAATGAATGATTCTTCACTACGAATGGTTCGCTCTCTCTTTTGAGAATAATCATTCAATTATAAGGCATCAGGTTCTCGTGCGGAATGAGTCATTCATAAAAGTTTAAAGTAGCAATCTTAAAAGCACGATAACTAAAACTGTACGCAAGCTTCAGATGAAGTGAAGAAGTTATTTAATGTATAAGTTGAAAGGCTAAAATTAAAGCTATAAGAACTTTCGGTCTTCCTAAAGACCATCATACATCTGTGAAGAGTACTAACCTCCATTGGTCAGTACTCTTCACAGATGAGACCAGATAAGCTTTTAGTACTGATGATGGTCTTTAGGAAGACAGAAAGATCTTATGGCTTTATGTTTAACCTTTTGACTTATACATTTTTTTGGTTGGAGGTTTAACTACCACCGTGAGCAACTCAATGGGCTATAAGCAGTCGCAGTCCATAATTTAGGGCCACTGGTTCCAGGGAAGAGATGTTGTGTTTGTCTTACGGCACTGGTTCCAGCCAGTGCCGTAAGACAAACACAACATCCATGCCTCACCGGGATTCGAACCCGGACCCGTGTCGGACGAATGATCAGAAGCCATCGCTTAGAACACTGCGCCACCGGGGTGGCAAAACTTATACATTAAATAAGTTCACTTCATCGGAAGCTTGCGTACTGTTTTAATTATTGTGCTTTTAAGACTGCTACCTTGAACTTTTATGATTGAATCATTCAATCCACCATTACTGCGATACACACTAAATTCAGGGCGTGTTTAACTTTTTTCAACCACGTGAGTTCCAAAACGAATTCCCAATGAGAAAAGTAATGTGAAGAATTAATAAGTGCCAATTAACATGATTTAGTAAGCGCCATAATGAAAAGTGTAATAAGACTTAATAATTTCTTCCTGTGCAAGATTTCCCAGATATCTGAATTCCTAAATTCTTTCGAAGTACATTTCATCCATTTCCAAGGACTAAATTTGACAAATGGTACTTGTCCCGCTGACCGATGGAGTGACCGATGAGAAACGATTCTGAGATAGCACATTTGTTGTAATGGCTACGAGACATCAATGGGATTG
This sequence comes from Macrothele yani, assembly GCA_039090855.1. NCBI lineage: Eukaryota > Metazoa > Arthropoda > Arachnida > Araneae > Macrothelidae > Macrothele > Macrothele yani. Next base: position 70,184,493 of record CM077029.1, read on the forward strand.
AAAGACTAGAGGCAGTCCAAAAGTCAGATGGAAGAGAGTCCTTCTCTGGCCCAAAGACTGTGGGACCAATTTCAATATACGCCGATAAGCTACCCAAAGGTAGAGCGAAGGAAGGCCTAAGGCTACAACATCAGTGGATGACCGATATCTCTGATTGACAGTGAGTAGAAACAAGATAGCTACCCCGACATTGCCGCCATCTGCCATTACTGCGTCTTCAGAAATTGAGTTATGTTTCCGCTGTGCTCAGGAGTCTTCACGAAGGAGGTGCTTATGATAGGAGTCGAGCACTCTAAGTACCTCTGATCCCCGTCACAGGAAGGAACGTTTCAATTGGGCAAGACTTCACTACAATTGGACTCAAAACAAATGAGGTCAGTTCTCTTCACAGATGAGTCCAGATTTGCTTTGTAGAAGGATTCTAAGCGTGCTATGATATTGAGAGAACGAGAGACACGTTCTCATTCCTGTATGGCCCGTGAAAGGGACACTTATGGTGGTGGTAGCGTTACACGGTGAGTGTTTTTCTCGCAGTTTGGTTTGTGCTTTTCTCACTGTTTGGTTTATTTATGTAGTTGAAGTGTTGGGTGTCTTGGCTGAACATATGTATCTGTTGCTTGTGTTCTGTATTTTGGGTGGTCTATGTTATTTGGTTTGAAGCCTTGAATTGTTATATTTTCTAACTTTAACCCTTTAACGACCATGATCCAAAAATCTTGCATCACTCTAAATAACACAACCCCCAAAACTCTTTGTCGTTATACTTCTTTTTTCAATAACAACAATAGTGACTGAGGGTGACTCCTGCTGATCCACCATAGGTCAAGAAAATTTGAAGAATCAGTAAGGATAAGAAATCTGACTCACTCTAGACAGGCGTTTCGGGCGTCTATAGCCGTTTGAACATACGGGCGTTTTGGGCGTTATGATTGTTAATGGGTTAATGAGTAAAAAAATATATATATCATTTTCACCCAATCCGCTGCACTGCTGGATGAAGGACTCTCAAGTTTCTTCTTCAACGGTCCGTCTTGAGTCAGTCTCCTCCGTGTGTCACTCCCACATGCTTTCGAATTTCATCCACCCATCTTCCATGTCGTCTTCTTCTGGGTCTTTCCCTGGCCTTTGGAATCTATTCTAAAATTTCGGTTGTCTGTTGCCTGGTATACCTGATGATGGGGCGACTGTCGCTCTGAAAGTCCTGGTGTGTTTTCGAGTATTTTAATTGTACATATATTTCATATTTTAAGATCATTAAAATCGTGTGAAGACGGTATTCATCCAAATGGTTCATGTGCACGAATATTTTTTCTGCATTTAATCAGAGTCTTAACTCACCGTGAGATGTAACGGACTTGGTGTAACAGCAAACCACGGGGTCACTGGTGACCTCGTAGCATAGAAGGAGCTTTCACGGCATGCGGAGATGGCAGATTGATACTCCTGCTGTGCCACCGTGCACAGAGTAACGGAAAGCATGGTGAAAAGTGAACTCCTAAGTGCGCCATCTATGAAAAAGCGTCGAGGAGCCGCAGTTCGTCTCTTGCAGAAGGAGTAAGTCGGCCCCAAGAGACGAGAGATCTCCCAGAACGAGAGCGTAAGCGAGGGGGTTAGCAAACCCCCTACAATTCAGAGAGGCGACCTTGAATGGGTAAGTCCGACGTCAGATGAAGGGAAGCTATGGCAGCTTTCTGGAATGTTTCGAGGCGATTGATGATACCACGACACCACAAGACGTAGTCGGGTTGCTTGCCATTATGCCGGAGGAGTTTGAGGATGGCGGTTGCTTGGTCGAAGACCTAGGGAAGAACTGCTTCAAACTGCTGTAAAAAGGTGAGAGAAGCCTCCCGATTTGTTTTATGAGTGAGAAACTCGTAAAGATCTTCAAATGAGACAGGTTCTTAAGGAAGAGAGGCATTGGTAAGCGGTGTCGAGAAATCTTCAAGCGTCGGCAGAGGACCCTTGGACTTTGAACAGAAAGAGCTAGAACGTGACAGGGGAGACTTGGAGCCTGCTAGACGGGTGGAACGATGTGGGTGACCAGTCGGAGAAGGTGACTTCTTATTTTTCCTCCGGGCCTCGGTACTGGTAGTAGAGCGACGTCTGCCGTGGATCGATGACACACGAGATGTGGAATCAGAGGAAAGGTCCACCTCATCGCCGGCAGCAAACGTGCCGACGGTGTATGAAGCTTGAAGATCAGACGTAATGTCTTCTGATGAAGAGAGAACACGGGAAGGCAAGGAGTAGTCAAGCGGAGGAAAATCCGACATAGTGGAGAAACCAACATCGGAAGACGCGTATTGATCGAAGGCTTTAATCATATTTTCGGCAGAACTGGGTACAGGAGGTGCAGATGCAGGAGGAGGCATGGCAGCAGAAACGGAGGAAGGGGTAGAATGCTGCCTTGGAGCTGCAGGAGTTAGTGGCTCTGCATGGGGGCAATGAGTCTGCTGATAGCCGTAAGCCTTGCAGCGTGAGCAATGAGCAGAGGTGAGGAGCTCAATCCGGCGGCGCTCGTTACCGCAACGAACATCCAGGAACCGTGGAAACTACATATATGAGATGCTCTTCCGACGGGAAGATGATGCGAGCAGTTCTACAGAAGCCACAGATATGTTTATCATCGGGTCAGAAGGGGAAGAGGAGAGAGTCTTCACTGGGCCGACTACTATGCCGCATCGACTAAGTGCAGCACACAGCATATCATCAGAGATCTCCGGGGCACCGGATGTAGAGAGAAAAGAACAGGACGATGGGCGATAGATTCGATTAAGAGGTGACGATCGCCAATTGATAGGCCTCGAGACAAGAAAACTCGGCATATTCTTTCTTCGAAAAATAAACAATCACAGTTCGTGGCTTTCGGGTGAAGTGGGTGATGGCACCAGAAGGAAGCATTTTCTTGAAAGCGGAGCTGCACTGCTTCAAAGGAGTGTTCGACAGCGCATCAAAACAAATCCCCAACTCGAGGGTCGAATGAATACGTGAACGAGCAGGAGAGCTCTCGGGAATGTTTAATAAGATGGTGTCACCGTTGAGAGTAACGTAATAATCCATAGGGGGCAGACGAGACGAGGAGGAAGCCGGTGGAATACCAGAGGCAGCCCCAGAATACGTGCGTGCAGAAGCGCCTCCTCTGGAAGGCATTGACGCAACACGAGACAATGTACTGGAAGCAGAGGCAGTAGAAACTATAGAGGGAAGATTAGCGTCGCCATCAGAGACGTCCATGAATTCATCATCGTCAGCAGAGGCCAGGGACGTTACATCCACGTTCTCAATGGCAGAGTCGGAGACCTGAGCAGGAGAAGACGTGCAAATAACAGGAGGAAAATTAAGAGGCTCTCCACTAGCAAACGAAGATGATTGATTGGCTGCGTCTGTCATTGAAGAGGCGACGCGAGGAGCTGCAGAGATGCTGGCGGGAACAGCGCCCTCATCGGCAGATGCCATAATCAATGGCAAGGGTTATCGAAGAAAAACGACCAGCTCGGTGTGTAAATTAAAACAGTGATAATTAAAAAAAATGAGCACTTACCCACTCGTGAGAGATCTTAAACGAAAGCACAAACCTTTAACTTCGGCACACACACAGAAGAACAATGATGGGATACACAAAACACGTACGTGAAGCACTCAAACACGGAGCTCGTGAAGACACGTGTAGCCCGAAGGTGGACCGACACCGTACTTATGCATGTTAATAAATGCTATGTTGTTCTTCTCTTCAAGGTGTCCGGAGATTTTTGTCAATATAATGTATATATATTGTATATATATGAGTGAACTCCAACTCCCTAAGAGCGAGCATAGTTAATTGATTTTCTCTTTCTTTATTTAATTTAAGAATAACAGAGTTTATACCAAATGACGATCACTAAAATATTGCGGCATACGTGGAACTTGCGATACTAGAAAGTATCCGAAATGAAACACAATATCCCATCTTTAGATGGTGAGACTATGTCGGCCTTAATCCGGAGAAACGTAGCTTCATTATACCCGCATCACCAAAATAGCTCGCGCCTTCCATCAATGGGGCACAAAGTGATGGCTTTTACAGACTACACCCGCATCACCAAAATATCTCGCGGGTGCAGTCTGTAAAAGTCAAAATGATGGTTCACAGAGCAAGGAATATGCGGGTGTAGTCTGTAAAAGTCAAAATGATGGTTCACAGAGCAAGGAATATGCGGGTGTAGTCTGTAAAAGTCAAAATGATGGTTCACAGAGCAAGGAATATGCGGGTGTAGTCTGTAAAAGTCAAAATGATGACTTTTTACAGACTACACCCGCATCACCAAAATATCTCGCGGGTGTAGTCTGTAAAAGTCAAAATGATGGTTCACAGAGCAAGGAATATGCGGGTGTAGTCTGTAAAAGTCAAAATGATGGTTCACAGAGCAAGGAATATGCGGGTGTAGTCTGTAAAAGTCAAAATGATGGTTCACAGAGCAAGGAATATGCGGGTGTAGTCTGTAAAAGTCAAAATGATGGTTCACAGAGCAAGGAATATGCGGGTGTAGTCTGTAAAAGTCAAAATGATGGTTCACAGAGCAAGGAATATGCGGGTGTAGTCTGTAAAAGTCAAAATGATGACTTTTACAGACTACACCCGCATCACCAAAATATCTCGCGGGTGTAGTCTGTAAAAGTCAAAATGATGGTTCACAGAGCAAGGAATATGCGGGTGTAGTCTGTAAAAGTCAAAATGATGGTTCACAGAGCAAGGAATATGCGGGTGTAGTCTGTAAAAGTCAAAATGATGGTTCACAGAGCAAGGAATATGCGGGTGTAGTCTGTAAAAGTCAAAATGATGGGGTTCACAGAGCAAGGAATATGCGGGTGTAGTCTGTAAAAGTCAAAATGATGGTTCACAGAGCAAGGAATATGCGGGTGTAGTCTGTAAAAGTCAAAATGATGGTTCACAGAGCAAGGAATATGCGGGTGTAGTCTGTAAAAGTCAAAATGATGACTTTTTACAGACTACACCCGCATCACCAAAATATCTCGCGGGTGTAGTCTGTAAAAGTCAAAATGATGGTTCACAGAGCAAGGAATATGCGGGTGTAGTCTGTAAAAGTCAAAATGATGGTTCACAGAGCAAGGAATATGCGGGTGTAGTCTGTAAAAGTCAAAATGATGGTTCACAGAGCAAGGAATATGCGGGTGTAGTCTGTAAAAGTCAAAATGATGGTTCACAGAGCAAGGAATATGCGGGTGTAGTTTGTAAAAGTCAAAATGATGGTTCACAGAGCAAGGAATATGCGGGTGTAGTCTGTAAAAGTCAAAATGATGGTTCACAGAGCAAGGAATATGCGGGTGTAGTCTGTAAAAGTCAAAATGATGGTTCACAGAGCAAGGAATATGCGGGTGTAGTCTGTAAAAGTCAAAATGATGGTTCACAGAGCAAGGAATATGCGGGTGTAGTCTGTAAAAGTCAAAATGATGGTTCACAGAGCAAGGAATATGCGGGTGTAGTCTGTAAAAGTCAAAATGATGGTTCACAGAGCAAGGAATATGCGGGTGTAGTCTGTAAAAGTCAAAATGATGACTTTTACAGACTACACCCGCATCACCAAAATATCTCGCGGGTGTAGTCTGTAAAAGTCAAAATGATGGTTCACAGAGCAAGGAATATGCGGGTGTAGTCTGTAAAAGTCAAAATGATGGTTCACAGAGCAAGGAATATGCGGGTGTAGTCTGTAAAAGTCAAAATGATGGTTCACAGAGCAAGGAATATGCGGGTGTAGTCTGTAAAAGTCAAAATGATGACTTTTTATTATATTCCCAACATTTCTCCTACAATCGACGTAGAACTTGCATTTTGCCTATTGTTAATTTGTTCTTTGTACAGTCATCTTGTTCATAGCTACGTATATAATTCTTCTAAGTATATAAAGTGACACTCTTGGGTGAAGTATTTAGCCAAAATATTTGTATGTCGTACAGAGTAGTGTAATTTCTGCTTTGTTTGAGCAACATATTTCCTCATCTTTTTGTACGTATCTTGTTTCTTTAGGTTCTTTAAGATTAAATTTAATTTTTTCGGTCACATCTTCCTATTCGATTAAATACTCCTTGTTTCGCGTCAGAAAGTTTCATTAAGTTAGATTAATGAAGACTATCTGGACAAAGTGATACTACGTAGTTTCTTTTTCATGAAGTGATAATTTAACGCAATATTCGCGTTCTTAAAGTTTTTCTGATTTCAACCGTCGAACAAGTTTTGCAAGCGCTTTTTTTAACAAGAACAATTCTAGGAATCAATGCACAAAAAAAAAAAAACTTACTGTAGTTAAGATTAAGACGAGGCAAATATTCTTAGAAAAATGTTTCTGTTTCAAGAATGGAATGGAACGAAGAAAATTTTATTTTGTTCAGAAGCGTGTTTATTATGTGAAGGGCAAATGTTTCTTTCGTGATATCAACGAAAGGTGAATGCTTAAAACTAGCTCTTATCTCTCTCCATCTCTTTTTTTATTGGTTTCTTCTTTTGTAAGCCATAAAGCATTTCTTTCAGAAGCAACTTCTGAAGTAATCGTGAAAAACTTACACAATTTTTTATTTCCGTGGATCAAACGATAGAAAAAGTTCTTTAGAGGTGCTTTGAGAAAACACTTTCCTCCGATTCGAAGGGGATAAAAAAAAAGAAGATCGGTTTTCAGTACGAGATGCATTACCATTTTCACGGGAAAGGCCAATAATGGAGAAATTGAAAATAAGGAAAAACGTAATCCAAGCAGATATTGCGATGTTCATCTTGATTTGGTTTCTCTGAGGGACGCCAAAACACAGAGAAAGAAAGGGGTCACTTTACTGCCTCGTAGTTGAGACATGTACCGGAACAAGAGCTTTCTTTTGTAAAGCAATTTCGCGTTTAAATGTAACACCAGTCTACTTCCTTTTCAAATAAGACAGTAGTTTTACTGTAAGAAGTCTTATTGCACTATTCTGCAGTATAAGGCTGTTTAAAATATACAGATCTGTCATGCGTTAAAGGAAAGTTTTAGACCTGACGTAGTACATTGAGTAGAAAAATTACACTAGTCAACATTTTAAAACTTCGTTTTCAAACCTTGGGTGAAATAAGGCTTTTTTAACTAATTTAGGGGTGCTAAATTGAAATATTGTGAGTACAACATTCAGTTTGGCACTAGATCCAGGAACCTTCTTTCATACATTAAAAAAGATCGGGACAAGACGGACACTTTGTGTAAATGGGGTGTATACAATGTCCCCCTGATGGATACTTCCACTGGTGAACATGTAAGCAATTACGTAGGATCCACAAAACGTAGCCTTGGCATTCGAGTTCAAGAGCACAAGTATGACATTCGTGTCAACCATGGCAACACAGTACTCGCCAGGAACGTCGTATGTGGGACTGTTCAAACGGACTGGACTAATGTGAAATTATTAAATACTTCTGCATCCATACACTCCTTACACACAACTGAAAGCTTGTACATCGAAGCTTTGGGGGATCGTTGTTGCAATGACAACACTCCCATTGACTTACCCAGAATATGGAAATACCACATTATGGCTATGAATTTTAATAACAGTAATGATAGTTAACTTTTGAACTTTAACAACCTATATATGTTATTGTGTTATATACACCCAATCTATCATGTACCCATTTTGGTATACCTGATGGGTGTTTCAGCTATGTTGCGATTGCAACAGCTGGAGCGCTCTTGCGCCGTAACTTTACCCACAATACGTCATCATATTCCGCTGTATATACACTGCTGGACAATTGCTAAGGACGGATCATAAACGGCTATATAGCGCATAAAAAAGTAAGTGCGGTTGGATGCCAAGTGAAATAAAATAATGTCAGAATTCCAGGACATTACAAGAAAGACAATTTATTGTGCTCTGAAATCCAGAAGGCTTTGGAACGTGTTCAACGGACAAACAGGCCATTTTGTGCAGAACACGTAAACGTGAAAAAAAAATAAAATTAACGTCCGCAGGCGTTCCGGCGTAAGATGTCAATACGGGACATGGCCACCATGGAGGGCGATGCAAGATTCCACACGTCGTGTCATGCTTTGCACAACATTATCAAGCAGCTGTTGGGGTAATTTATCCCATTCCTCTGTCAGTGCATGGATGAGGGTGTCCTTGTTTATTGGAGGGCATTGACGACCAGCAAGATTCCTCCCCAAAGCATCCCACACAGTTTCAATGGGATTCAGATCTGGAGAACGTCGTGGCCATACGAGGCGTTAAATATCTTCGCTCTCAAGACACTCCTGGACAGCAACTGTTCGATGACATGTTGCGTTGCCGTCCATGAAAATGAATCTATCACCGACAGGACCACGGAACATGCGAAGAGGTAACAGAACATCATTAATGTATCGTTGGCCAGTCATAGTCCCAGTTGGAAGCACATAGAGGGACGTAGGCCATTGATCATGATGCCAGCCCATACCATGACACTACATGTCGGATATCGGTCCCTTTCCTGTATGTTTGCTATACAATATGCAGTACCACTATCACGCCAGATCAGTTGTCGTCGACAATCAGACGATAGACTGTATCTTCTCTCATCTGAGAAGAGGACAGCAGACCAGTCGTTATCAGTCCAATTGCAATGTTGTTGGCACCATTGCAAACGGGCGGTACGGTGACGTCTGGACAATGGGATGCACACAACAGGACGGCGGGCGTATAGTCCTCCTTCATGCAAACGTCTGGCGACAGTTTTTCGGGAGATCCGCTTGCCAGTAGCAGCCATAAACTGATTTGCTACCTCACTAGCTGTGCTGCCCAGGTGTCTTTTTGTTGATAGCACTATGTACCGATCTTCTGCAGGTGTCGTACTGCGAACACGACGTCCCACGTGACGTTTGCTACACTCTCCATTTGTTTGAAATGATTTCCAAAGCCTTGAAACAACACTGTGGCTGACGTCGAACTCACTGGCAACATCTGTTATTTTTCGCCCTTCTTCAATCTTGCCAATAATACGGCCACGCATAAAATCATCTAGGTGATGTCGGGAAGACACTGAAAATTGCAAGTTCGTCAGTTGATTCTTTCCCTTTCAACTTTGCGTTTGAACAGCAACGGTCAATACGCGTCAAATCCTTTATATCTCTTATCAGCGCTATGACGTCACGAACAAGTTCGGCAATCCAAAATTTGCATACGCACAACACGTCTTACTGTATCCCGCACTTATGCTAATTTCCACATTTCCCTGCCTTCCATTTTATGGTTGCTATCGTTGCTATTGTCATCAGTCCTTAGCAATTGCCCGGCAGTGTATTAGCGCACATAAGCAGCAATACTATATTACATCTGAAGACGGGGAGATTGTCACCCCGAAAGTGCTCATGGGGCTTTTAACTTGTAAATATCTGTCGTTTTTTAGTATCAAATTATCGTGCATTGACGTTATGACTGTAAAAACTCTCCATTACTAAAATGTTTTTGTGTATGAACATTTGCTACATTTCCAGGTACTGTGACGTATACTCTAATTTAACTTTCGTTTTTAGTTCCTTTTTCTGTGTACATTCGAGTTCGTTCTCTTTAGCACCGTTCAACCCTAACATGATAACTTCTCTCTCACATGAATAGGGTTGGCAACACTTGAGGTCTGCAAAAGTGACGTATGCTTGTAGTGATAAGAACAAGACGAGATACATATAATACGTATGACTAAGCAGCAGCAGTTGTGTGTGTGTGTGGTGCGCGGGTGAAACTCGCCGTCATATGTCGTAGATATTCTGGGATCAAGCTGGATTAAGTCATGTGGTTTCATGAATTGACGACGTAGTGGTGTTGTCTCAAGTTACTTAAAGTGAAAGGGGTGTGCTGGACCAATAAAGGAAAAGTTTACATAAGTGATTCTGCTTTCTGTCTATATTTCCTCTGGCCCAAAGAGCCTTAATTTAAAGTAAGTTATCCGGTGCAACTAGTGCATCACAGTTGCACTTAGTTCAGCATTTCTTCAGCCGGACATTTGGTACTTAGCATAACAACAAATGTCGCATAACGTATAAGGGTTACGTTATACTTAATACATATATACAATGCAAGATGTACACATTACAGCTTCGCATTGTAATTACAGCATTTGTGTGTCTTGTTAGCTATAGAATTAGTGTTACAAAGTATGTATACCGTATTCATTTACCACTGCAGATGAGACAGCAAACGAAAAAAGAAATAGAGAAAACAATATTAACACAGATGTAAGTGCATATACACATACTTGTATACCCATACAAGTAGTTAATTTTTTTCTTTTATGTATGGTGTCGTCCTCTTCCTGCTGAAACCAGCAGTAATCACTCATCATTGAGAGATCCCATCTGCCTTGACACCTCTCCTCCATCGTTCGGATATCTTGGTGGAACCTTTCTCCTTGTTCAACGCTGAATACTTCTAGGTTGTCAGGAAAGAAGTCCAGACGCGAATGAAGGAAATGCATTTTTTTAAGGACATCCGGTTCCCAAGGTTTTTACAGTTCTTAAGAAGGTTGTGAATCAGCTGTTTGTAGTTGCCCTCTTTGTGGTTACGCAGAAATCTCTTGACCACAGATGTGAAAGACTGCCAGCTCCGTGCTGTGTAGCTTTTCGGTAAAAACAGAATCACGCAGTAGTTTCCGGGATGGAAGACCAAGGAATATGCCTTCTTTGAGGTTTGCATCACTTAACTGGGGAAATGTTTTGGTTTAAGTGCAAGAAACCTGGGCAAGATTTGTCCATAGTCTTTATAAAGTTTTTCATCAGCCCCAGTTTGATATGAAGTGGTGGAAGCAGCTCTTCAGACGGATTTATCAAGGACTTGTGACGAACGTTACTCTCTCCAGGAATGAAAACATCTTGTTTTGGCCAGTCTTTTCATTCGTAGAGTTCTGCTGTGGCCCTACTGTCCCACATACATGATCAAAATAAACCGTGTACAGCCCATGATTTAATTTGATCTTCAACATGACATCCAAAGTACAAATAGTAGGCTTTCGTCATAGTTCTTGTCGATGGACGACTCTGCAATTTTATAATATACTGTCCGCACACATAGCAAAACTTATGCGGAACGTTAACACATCCGCGACGATCCCTTTTCTCCATTTCTCCAACTTTTGCTCATAAACAAGCAGCACATAGAATGAAAATACCAACCTTTACCACAATAAAAGGAATGAAGAAAATGTATTTTTTAAGGACATCCGGCTCCCAAGGTTTTATAGTTCTTGAGAAGGTTCTGAATCATCTGTTTGTAGTTGCCCAGAAATCTCTTGACCACAGATGTGAAAGATATTCCATGCTGTGACATGATGTAAAAGACATCATGTCACAGCAAGACTTCCATGATGTGAAAGACTTCCATTGAAGGAACACACGTTTCTCTTTCAATGTGAAAAACAGCAATCGTGGTTCGGTTGCGGTTACATATTATCTACCTGTGAAAAAATCAGTGTTGCCATCCATAACATGTCAGGTGGCGAAATATGACAATAAAAAGATCTAGTTGCCTTTTACATGCCTACAAGCGCTAATGTGGGACAATAGTACATATTTAATGCCCCACAACAAAAAAAACGTGACGTGGTGGCCATTTTTTAAGGCCAGAGCTAAAATCAGCACCCAAAAATTGGTTAAAAACAGCTACATTTGTTCATGTTATAAGAACCTTGTAGACCAGTGTTATTATACACATCCCGATAACGACATGCAAATCAGATACATCTCGCCTAATCACGTGTGTCACGCTGAAACTGGCAGTACTTATGAATAAAACAGGTATCTACGCATTCGGAACCATTCACGGAAAAGTAATGAGGAGTAAAGGCAGCGACATAATGGCCGTGACCAGATTGTAGGTGCAAGAAAGGCCCTTTGTTCAATCATCGCAACACTTGAACTGTTGAAATTTCCAAGACCGCTCCGTCGCATGTGTACATCAATACTAAGTTTACGGCTGCATTTCTTCAACAAACGGGAGAAATCGGGCCGCAAACGTAGAGTTATCTCTCTAGGTGAACACAGACCAGTATTGCCAGAGACTTTTACCTGAAATCGGTTGATTACAGCACAAAAAAAAATCAGATCAGATTTTGTTTTTGCTTGAAATATGCACCACCTCACACATGTGATGTATTACTGCATGTAATCTCAATAAGAAGGAGCACCTAAATCTTAAATCATATTTAACAGTACCAGAACTCTCAATAGTAATTTGTGAGTTCTGTAAATATCAAATATTACCAGAACTCCCCAAATTACTATTAAACAGCGGAATGCAAATTTAAACCAATACAATCCTGAGTTCGCTTTTTTGTAAGATATTACTTATGATCAGCTTTAAAAAAATAATGCTGATCATTAAAACTAATATTGGTGTAAATAATCATGGCATTTGACTTTTAATGTAGACGCGCTTGTCTTCCAAAATAATTATGTATTTACACTTCTTACTCAATGATACACAGATGTTTCCGAAATACGTGAAATATTTGCTATACTCAAAAAAGTACATAATTAATACAGATATCATAGCATCGACGTTTTCCTGAAATTCTGTGTTTTAACAAATCAAGGGAAAATCTTCGTATAGCAGGCTAATTATTATATTTTGCGGCGTCGTGGATGCCATTTTTTTTTCCTGAAGTAAGTCTCGAAAAGTTGTCGTGCGTCCTGAAGAGCGAAGGGCCGTCCAGGTGGCGCAGTGGTCTAAGCGATGGCCTCTGATCATTCGTCCGAAAGGGGTCCGGGTTCGAATCCCGGTGAGACATGGATGTTGTGCTTGTCTTATGGCACTGGCTCTTTCCCTTCCCTGGAACCATTGACCCTAAATTAGGGACGGGCGACTGCTTATAGCCCATTGAGTTGCTCACGGTGTTGTTAAACCTCCAATAAAAAAAAAAAAAACAGACCGAAGGTTGCGCTTTTCGTATGCCTATGCTAACCCCAGAAAAAGGTTATCTATGTTAAAATGCTTACCAGTAAACCTTATTAATAACAAGACTGCCTTCGTCGTGAAACGTCATGGGAAGACTGTTTTTTCCTTCGCGCCGCTTTTGCTGGGATGCATTTACGATAAACCACGTGGTCTATACTACGAGACCGACTCACACACCTGGAGTTCTAGATCAAAAGAGCCGCTCTAACGGGTTTCTGCCAAAACGTGTAAGCAATCTTAGCTCGTCTGTTCGAAAATCTTTCCCCACAGTCGTAGCTGAAAAACAGGTGGTTTCTTCGAGACCTTATTTTTATTTTTATTCCTTTTTCTGAAAATTTTGCATTTCAAAATTAGTGTGCGTTCTTGACGTCGGAGTGTTCTTAACGCCGGAAAATACGATAATTATCTAGAATAAAAAATATTTCATAACAACCAGTATAAATTAAAAAAACCAAATAGGTTGCAAGTGTTGAATAATTTTCGTTTGGGCAGATTTTTCACTTCAGACCAGTTCTGAGGTGAGTCTTGTCCATGGGATCGATAGATGGTGAGTACTGAAAGAATGTAGACATTCTTAGACACCATGCACCTGAGTGTGTAGGTGGTCTTAAAACAAAGAAAAATCAGTAGATTACGGAAATATATCAGTAGACAGGAGTCAAAATCAGTAGAATGGGAACACTGGGCTGCAGACCATCCCGCATCTTTACTAGGAATTATACTGCTACCGCGGAGCAGATAACGCCGGAATTTAATGAGGGCACATCCACAATTTTATCCATCGTACCATGGGAACAATATCCTATGACAGCTGACATCCACATCGTGTCCTCTTGTAGACTGAGAGACACGGAAATATTAGTCTGCAGTTACTGGAGATCAGAGTGTAACGTACCAGGAGATGTGACGTACCTGCCAGGAAGGACGCACGCGACATAAAGGCAGATAGTAATCAGAATAAAACGTCCGCGTAGCTCAATTGGTAGAGCAACTAATTCCGGAATGAGGGGACCCGGGTTCGAATCCTAGCGCGGATAAAAATGACGGAGAAATTTACTTCGGTATAATGGCGCCCGAACTATCCGGATGACCCTACCGTTCAAAATCTCGCATTGGTGTGATGTTATTTCCACACCGCGAGATAGGAAAAATAAGAGAATCCTTTCTCCAGCACTTCGAAAAAAAAAAAATAAGGGGGAGATGATGTAACGTACCAGGAGATGTGACGTACCTGCCAGAAGGACGCACACGACATAAAGGCAGATAGTAATCAGAATAAAACGTCCGCGTAGCTTAATTGGTAGAGCAACTTATTCCGGAATGAGTGGACCCGGGTTCGAATCCCGGCGCAGACCAAAAATGACGGAGAAATTCACTTCGTTATAAGAGGACCGGAAACACGTCACTTGATCTGACGAATCACGATCTCACCTCTGTCACGCCGATGGGAGGGTGCGTGTGGGGCGTAAACCGCACAGAGCAATGGAACCAGCTTGTCAAGTTGGGAACGTACACGCAAGTTGAGGCGATGTAACACTCTGGGGGGCGTTTACAGGTACTTACGTGGCATCCCTTATATCCGTTGAGATCTCCGCCACTGGCACAAGGTATGAGAACATCCTCGCCCGTCACCCACGCACGTTCGTAGCGATTCTCTTTCCACGCCGTGACGCCATATCTTAATAGGACAACGTATGAGGTAATAGCCCGATTTTGCCGGTGATGGGATTCAAACCCCGGTCTTCGCAGTCGGACGTTTTACGGCTTGAACTTCACCGACCTTGGTTTATCGCTACAACCTGCCCCTTTGACTGTTGCGTCAGTTCAGTGGTACGTCAGATATATCACCGCCCCCTGAGGAACGTGTGGGACGGAATCGTAGGTTGCCGGGTCAGCCGACAAACCATACTTGAAGGAGCTCACTGTAGGAGAAGGAATTTCATATTATTCCAGACGATGTCTGGAAAAAGCATCACACACACATTTTTCGAAGCGCAAAAGAAGGGATTTTCGTTAGTTCCACACGATGTGTGGAAAAAGCATCAAATTATTCTCGAACCTCACGGATGTGGTGACATGAGAACCTTTCTTAGTTGTCATGTTCCTCCATCGAGTGTCGTGAGAACGACATTTTCTCCATCGTTTGTTTTTGTTTACATTAAAGTCCATTAGCGTTCTGAAGTCCAGGTCTTGGATCTGTCACGCGATCAACGGCTGATTGCTAGTGATTCTTCCAGAGCCGAGCAGCGTGATGTTTATGAAATAGGTGCTGTGCTAATTTTTGTGTAAACAATATTTAATTGGAATCGGCTTTCCGGTTGGTTGGTTGGTTGGTGGGTTGGTTAATTTTTATGACGCAAGGGCCATGTTTGGCCAAAGAGCGCACGACACAAGACAAACAAACAGTATCGGCTTTCGGGCTTGATAAGAGAACTTTTCTTAGTTGACATAATTCCCACCGAGTGTCGTGAGAACGATATTTTCTCGACCGCTTGCTTTTGTTTACCTTGCGCAGCTAATGGCAACAGCTGTCACGTGGTCAGCAGCTGATCGCAAGTGTTTCTTCGAGAGCCAGGCAGCATTATTTTCATGAAAAAGATCTTGTGGCGGCTTTTAACTCGTCCTTTGGTAGAGAGATGTCAGTTTACATTGAGGCACAGAACAGTGGAGTTCTGGAAATAGACGCCGAATGCGTGGAGGATTAACCGCGCGTATGTGGGAGGGAAAGTGAGAGAAACAAAACAAATAAGGATAGCCTAACTTTAAAAGGGCCAGCTGATTGGTTATGGCGGAAACAGCCACGGTGTGTCCTACTGTAGTTATATTAGATCTTCTCGACGAAAGGAAAACCTAATATTCTTGGATCTCTGAGAAATTCTACATAAACTGAATGCACATATGTTTACTCTAATTCCACTGGTTGGTGAAATTATGTTCGTTTTTTTAAGTCATATTGACTTGATTAAGTTATACGTTTATTCATACACTAAAGAGCTATTGAATTAGAAATACCTGTCTAGTAACGTGTAGCACCACCTTTCGTCCTAATGACGGCGGCGATTCATCTCGGCAGGGACTCAACAAGACACCGGAAGCGTTGGGAAGGCATACGGACCCGCGACGACTCCTGAACAAGCTCTCACAGTGCACAAAGATTTGATGGAAGGGGTCAGAACCTCGAACATCTCTCTCGATGGCATCCCAGATGTGCTCAATGGGATTGATGTCAGGTGATCTAGCTGGCCAAGGAAACAAGGTCACGTCGGTGGAGTGTTCATCCAACCATTCGGATACAATTCGGGAGCTATGGCACGGTGCATTGTCTTGTTGCAGGATGAGGTCCCCAGTGGGATGTTGAAGACCCACAAACGGGAGCAAATGGTCGTCCAGGATATCCCGGTAACGTTGACCTGTGAGGGACGATGTCACACGTATCATGAGTCCCATTTCAGTCCACGTAAACAGTCCTCATACGAGAATGCCACCCCCAACAGCTTGAAGAGTACCATGCTGGCAAGAAAGATCCATCGCTTCATGTGGTTTGTTCCGTACTCGTATCCTGCCATCCGCATGTACCAACGTGAATCTCGACTCACCAGTCAAGGAAACATTTTCCCACATGTCTAGGGTCCAGTGGTGATGTTCCCGCGCCGATGCTGTGATGTGCGGTCAGCAGCAGTACCCTCATGGGACGATTTCTTCTGTACACCATAGCGGGGAGATGGTTCTGGATGGTGTGGCTGCTTACACGTTTTTGTGCACCAATATTACATTGCCGAGTGATTTCTTGCACTGTGTCCCGTCTTTTCGCTGTTACAATGCGAACTAGCCGACGATTATCCCGCTTATCCACACGCTGTTGTCCACGGCAGTTGGCCCTTGCAGGGATGGTTTTACCGGATTCGATGTACTCACGGTGCACCCGTGACACAGTGGCTCGTGAAAATCCCAGTTCCTGCACGGCTTCCAAGATGGAGTGACCCATACGTCGGGCCCCGATAATTTGCCAACGATCAAATTCGCTTAGATCCTTCGTCTTACATATACTGCATGCGACTCTTTCTGATTCCCGTCACATCACTCCTTATATTGTCGGATCGCTGCATACGTCATGTCGTTTCCGTTTACAGTGCCGCCCACAGTGCCACATTTGCAAAACGCCAGCTGTCTCTAATTCAATTGTTCTTCAGTGTACTTAATGCGGTCTAGTGAACATCTGTTTACCACTGTCTTCTTAAGAGCTATCTGACCCAAAGTACGAATCTGACCGTTCCATTCTTATCCTGATTGTGTGGCATCAAGAAATATTAAATCGAGGAAATGCGACACGAGCGATGTAACAATAGTATCAAGATAGCTTGTGTCACAAAATAAGCACTTAGTAAAGCATAATTCGTCGTACTGTACCACTGCAAATTGCTCTCAGCATCAACTCTTCTTGCTCTTGATGCAGTTTTTATTTACACTTTGATCCAGTAAGAGTGTTGCCAAAACGTATAACGAAATTTGGGAAAGTGATAATCCATTCAAAAGGAAAAATGTAACTCAGAAGTCACAAAATTTACATAAGAACAGAAACTCAAAAGGTAGGCTAAGTTAAATTAGAGATATACGTCACAGACAGTAATGTTTCAAATAGCGCTTTCCTTAAAATAGTGAAATAATATTATACTCTATAAAATAAGTGGTGTGAATTCACCGAAAATTCCTAAAAATAACGTGCAGCAAAGTCGCCATGTTTTCGTTTCTTATAAATCCATACTTCCGGACCTGAAAACCAAAAAACCTTTAGACACAATAACACAACGCGATATTACTGGCTACAGTTTGATATACAACTGGCCATCTGTACCGTCACTGCTGAGCTAGGAAACAATCGTGAAATAAAACGGCACCAACCCAATAGAAGTGTTACGTGGCAGGAAAGTATTTTCTTTGCAGTCGAAGCCATGATTTTTTCTTCTTCTCCGAACTGTTTTTACCAAACTGCGAGGTAAATTATATAACAAGCGCCACTTCCCATTGTTTGAAACAAGCTCGTGAACTGCCTTGCGGTTTTATCAGCCAGAAATAATCATGACATGCAGCAGATATCTAGATTCCGAAGAAAAATTATTTTCGATTTAATACGAAAGAATGATTTATTGCTCTTGGAAATGCAATGAAGAAGACAAAGTGTTCACGTTAATCTTTTTACCCTGCCTCATTAATGTCTGCTGCATCTTGATCAATGATGTGCGCATTCACTTCGTTATTGAGTGAAAGAAATTTTTGATTATGCAAGAAGCTTTTGATTCTGATGACAAAGGAGGTTTTTCTCTCAAGAGCTTTATTTGTGAAAGAAACATGTTGGGAAAAGTCAAACAAACTTTTCCAAGATGGGTTCGTTCCTTTCTTATTCGTTGATTACTTCTTCCTTCACATCGCATGCTTCACGAGTTTAGAAATGCCTTGTGTGGAATCAAATTAAAAACAAAGGAGTCCTGATGGAAGGTGCTCATTGCAGCATTACGCACTGTTAACTGAGTGAAACAATAGCGAAGATGAAGTTCTCAAAAAAGGAGATTGTCTAATAAAGGACGATCTTGAAACAATTAAAAGAATCAGCGTAATTGCCAGAAGCCATTCCTGAGTCAGAAGAATGGAATCAGTCCGATTTCTTGTGCAAAAGACTGGGACTTTTAGTAAAGTATAAAATTTAAGGAAGTTCAGTTGTGGACACAAACCGTTTCTCCCTTGAAAATGCAATTTTTTTCACCCGCAGTAATTAATCCAAAACCCTGTTGTGGTTCTGTTAACGAATAATCTGTTAAGATCTGTGTGCTGAGCAACAAAACCTATGAGGAGCGATGCAAACATGTACGGTAATCACCACTTCACAGAACTCTGAATATGACGATGAGTACTGGAAAATCAACTGTACTTTGAGAGACGAACGGTCATGTAGAGCGATGAGATATTTATAGTTAGCTTCATCATGAAGAAAGCTATGATGACGAAAACAGAAACCAACTTAGGTTTGTACACTGTTCATGAATGGAATACGGGATTACACCATACAATACAAATTTTGAAGATGACAATCCGTTTTTTGCTGTCAATATGACAAGGATAATATCCGAATTCGTCGTCCTGGAGCCGGAATCGAACCTGCGTCTCCGAGATAGTGCCAGGGTATGCTAACCACTACACCACAAGATTTCGGATATTATCTGACTTACCATCCTTGTCATATTTACAGCAAAAAAAAAACCGTATTGTCATCTTCAAAATTTGTATTGTGTGGTGTGGCCTCTGATCATTCGTCCGTAAGGGGTCCGGGTTCGAATCCCGGTCAGGCATGGATGTTGTGTTTGTCTTACGGCACTGGCTCTCTCCCTTCCCTGGAACCAGTGACCCTAAATTAGGGACGGGCGACTGCTTATAGCCCATTGAGTTGCTCACGGTGGTCGTTAAACCTCCAATCAAAAAAAAAAAAAAAAAAAAAAATCCAGTATTCCATTCATGATTTATCTGCTCCTCCGGGGAAATCACGGGAAGGATTCTTAACCTTCAGATTCGCTTAACATGAATGCCTGTTGCTTCGAATAGCGAATCCTGTGATGGTTATATTCAAATTAATCGCAAACTTGAGACTTGGTTGTTCTGGGTGGTGTAGTGGTTAGCATACCCGGGCGCTATCTGGGAGACGCAGGTTCGATTCCCGTTCCAGGACGACGAAATTTTTAAGTTTTCAGATATTATCTGACTTACTATCCTGGTCATATTTACACTAAAAAACGGGGATTGTCATTTTCAAAATTTATACTGTACACTGTTGTTTATGAAACTTGCAGCACAATAAAGAACTTCTGGTGTTAACTTGAAAATTACCGGATATGGATATGGAAATTATTTTAATGCCAGTGAAATTGGTCATGCTATTTCTGAGCAGTGCCCTCTGAACTGTCTTGTGTATAAAAAACTGGTTCAAACGAGATGTTGCAATCAGTGAACATCCAACACGGAGTTGAAAGGGTGTTTCTTGTGTCTCACCATGTCCCTCGCCGAAGAATTTCACATTATGAACAACTGACGGACTTTGAGCGAGGAAAGATTGTTGGGACGAGAGAAGCTGGATTTTCCTACCATGAAACTGCTATTCATAGGGTACAAATACCCCGGTAGAGTGATGCAAGCGTGTCTTCATTGGACAGATGAGAATCGGACGTACAGAAATCCGGAAAATGGACCCCAAAATCGCATGATTGCACGGAATGACCAACACTTCCACCGCATGGCGGTGACCGATCGATCGCAAAGCGATATCCACGGTGTTAGCGCTGCGCTGGAGTACTGTTACAGGTCAGACTTTGTTCTCCAGCCCAGTTTGACTCCGTCTGTTTAACAGAGGACTCGTCGCTGGCAGCCAATTGCGATGCATTCCTTTGACTCTCAACCACAGACATCTCAGGCTACAATGGAGTCTCGAACAGAGACATTATTGCGCTCATTGGCAACAGGGCATGTTTTCCGGCGAGTCGCGATTCAACTTGGGCGGCGTAAGTGTTTGAAGACATCGCGGTGAACGACCCCTTTCAGCGCCTCCCCGGTGGCGCAGTGATCTAAGAGATGGCTTCTGATCATTCGTCTGGGTTCGAATCCCGGAGAGGCATGGATGTTGTGTTTGTCTTACTGCACTGGCTCTCTCCTTTCCCTGGAACCAGTGGCTCTAAATTAGGGACCGCGACTGTTTATAGCCCATTGAGTTGCTCACGGTTGTCGTTAAATACCCAATAAAAAAACCGTGCAGCGTGCATTTTGCAGCTTTTTCCTATCACGCCTTGAAGCACGGAGCAGAGAATAAGCCAATGCTTATCACCAGCGATACGTTTGTGGTCGGTGCTGCTAAGGTCAGAGAAGGGAAAAACATGTTTTGAAGTAGCTTTCGTAAAACCCGGCTTCAACGCAAACAATCCTGTTTCGGGAGCTCAGAAAATGTTGGGCTATATTTAGGCTTCAGATACATCTGATGCTTAAAGGGTTAATGGATGAAAATATTATTGCTATCAGAAAGATAACCCTTAATTCGAGCAAACGGGGTACCTGCCCCGCGCCTCAAGAGCCTCCGTCCTTTGAAAGATCCCACTCCGCATGGCCGCAAAAAATTAAGATATGGATTAAATACGAAAGGTGAAAACAATTATGAATAACCTGCACAACCAAGCGAATGGTACCTTCTTTGTATGGGATATATTGTTGATACACGAGTACATCTGAATATACCTATATTAAGCCAGCCAATACTATTCTGTGTGGATCAGACGGGATAGTAATTGATTCCGGAAACCCCAGATCCTTGTACACTGAAGAGCAATTGAATTAGAGATACCTGTCTAGTAACGTGTAGCACCATCTTTCGCCCTGTTGACGGCGGCGATTCGTCTCGGCATGGACTCGACAAGACACCTGAAGCGTTGGGAAGCCATACGGATCCACGACCCCTGAACAAGCTCCCGCAGTTCACGAAGATTTGATGGAGGGGGGTCAGAGCCTCGAACATCTCTCTCGATGGCATCCCAGATGTGCTCGATGGGATGGAGATCAGATGACCTAGCTGGCCAAGGAAGCTAGGTCACGTCGGTGGAGTGTTCATCCAACCATTCGGACACAATACGGGAGCGATGGCACAGTGCATTGTCTTGTTGCAGGATGAGGTCCCCATTGGGATGTTGAAGACGCACAAACGGGAGCAAATGGTCGTCCAGGATACCCTGGTAACGTTGACTTGTGAAGGACGATGTCACACGTACCAGGGGTTCGATTTCAGTCCACGTAAATACTCCCCAAAGGAGAATGCCACCCCCACCAGCGTGAAGAGTACCCTGCTGGCAAGAAGAATCCATCGCTTCATGTGGTTTGCGCCGTACTCGTATCCTGCCATCCGCATGTACTAACGTGAATCTCGACTAGCCGCCCCGGTGGCGCAGTGGTCTAAGCGATGGCCTCTGATCATTCGTCCGAACGGGGTCTGGGTTCGAATCCCGGTGAGGCATGGATGTTGTGCTTGTCTTACGGCACTGGCTCTCTCCCTTCCCTGGAACCAGTGACCCTAAATTAGGGACGGGCAACTGCTTATAGCACATTGAGTTGCTCACGGTGGTCGTTAAACATCCAATAAAAAAAAAAAGAATCTCGACTCATCAGTCCAGGCAACATTTTCCCACATGTCTAGGGTCCACTGGCGATGTTCCCGCGCCCATGCTAATCTTCGCACCCTGTGATGTGCGGTCAGCAGCGGTACCCTATGGGACGATGGCTTCTGTACCCCACAGCGAGGAGATGGTTCTGGATGATGTGGCTGCTTACACGTTTTTGTGCACCAGCATTAAATTGCCTAGTGATTTATTGCACTGTGGCCCAGCTATCAGCTGTTAAAATGCGAGCTAGGCGACTATAACCAAGCTCATCCATATGCTGTTGTCCACTGCAGTAGGCCCTTGCAGGAATGGTTTTACCGGATTCGATGTACTCACGGTGCACCCGTGACATAGTGGCTCGTGAAAATCCCATTGCCTACATGACTTCCGAGATGAAGTGACCCATTCGTCGGGCCCCGACAATTTGTCCACGATCAAATGCGCTTAGATCCTTCATCTTACCTATACTGCGTCCGACTCTTACTGATTCCCTTCGCATCACTTCTTATATTGTCGGATCACTGCATACGTCATGTCGTTTCCGTTTACGGGGCCGCCCACAGTGCCACATTTGCATAACGTCAGCTGTCTGTAATTCAATTGCTCTTCAGTGTATGTATTTTTAGGGCTGATTCATTTCGAAATTTCAGTATTGCTTTAAGAATTTATTGACAATCCCAGTTACTACTGCCTCAGCAAAGCGAAATTTCTCTTCATTGAAATTAATAGGAAAATAACTTAGAACTGCAATGACTCAAGGAAGGTTATCCGATTTTACATTACAGAACGTACATTATGTGAGAGTCTGGATTACAGCAACGTAACTAATAACTTTGCTGAAATGAAGGCAATAAGAATAAATATTCTAGAATAAGCTTGCGATAGCTAATGGATTTTTGTCATTTTATATCTTATCTGTAATGATCTATGAACAGAACATTCAAACATGCGCATTCTTGTATGTAAAGTGTTTTGCTATCCGGATTTCAGCCTTACCCACCACACATTTCATATCGTTGCGTTCGTCTCAATGTGATACACTTCACTGGTGTGCAAAATTAAAGGACGAGCTAAGGTTTCATCTGCAGCGGCGCCGAACAATAGCGGCCTGGATGTGTAAAATTCAAACCATAGGGATTCCATTGCTTACCGAATTCATGACTGAAACAACACCGTTACAACTGCAGATACGAGAGGATATAATGGAACTTTTTTCAGAAGTGGCTACGCAGCACTGGGTGCCATGACACAGATGCATCACTGCCAAAGACAGCACAAAGGAAAGAGGAGGTCCTAACTAAGGAATGTGATCACCCCTAACGTCGATACATGATTTTCACCGTCTGTCCCTTGGTTGTTTGAGTTCTTGCGGTAACATTGCCCATTCTTCCTTTAGTGCCGTCTTCAGATGTTGGACAGTTTTCGGCGTAGGCCCATGTGCTGCAAGGCGTCTTCCCAGAGTGCCACACACGTGTTCTATGGGATTTATGTCTGGAGAACGGCAAAAAATCCCACAAAACACGTATCCATCCGCAGAGCTCATCAACAGGCACACCGTACAATGGGGTGTGGCCTCATCGTCCATTAACACGAACTGTGGGCCAATAGCACATCGGAACAGACGAACATGGGGGAGGATTACATAGTTGCAGTAGGGTGCACCGGTTAGAGCGCCTCATTCCAGTATCTGGGGAGTCGTACATCCACCGATGAAAATGCATTAAGATTTAAGCATCATTATTTTTAAGTTTATTGGGCCTGGCCAATCCGGCAGATTAATTAAATTACAATGAATTGGAGGGAAATGATTGGGGTAAAGTGGGGAGGGAAGTTTCACCCAGTATAAGAAATTTGCGGGACAAAGAGGCAATGGCGCTTTATGGGTGGTCTGCAAAGCCGAGACGCAGAGCCATAAATTAGGAGAGATTTCTTCGAGGGTTTTCCACTTGACGCTTGGTAGTATAAATTACCACATGCTTATAAGTCTGAAGAGGCTATCAAGAAAATGCTGTTAGCACCGGCTGGAACAGTTTGCAGGAAAAGTTTATGGGAAGGAAGTCATCAAGGTCCACCAAGAACGTAACTTGTGACGCTGAAATGAGGCAAATGGATCTCAAGGACATCTGCGTTCTTGTGTGTGTACTGAAATCTGCGAACGAGGAGAGTTAGTTGCTGTCTCGAGACTAGAGAGAGAGTGTGTGTCTGGTTGCATCTTCAGAGCAGTAAACTAACGACACCGAAATGAATTTTTACTCACAGAAACACCAAAGAATCAACGGTAAAAAGTTCTTGCATACAAAGAGTGACGAACACTACGACACGGAAGAGTGACAGGTGACTGTGGAGGTCACTCTCTCTAGCTGTCACGGCTCTTCCGCGAAGAGAAGGCCTAAAGGAAAGGTCACAAGGTGACTTTCCCACCTTGTAAATGTCACCACATGCGCTTGCGTGTGTGTGTTGTGTCTGGCAAGCACAATACGCACACATTCACACACAAACAAGCACACATATTCGTTCCGGCATGAAGTGGCGCTTTTAGTGTTCGCCAAAATGAGTGAAAAGGAAAATCTTCCAAATACGTGGAGACAATGTAAATAGACAAAGTTATCGCTCTTTCCACGTTTTTCTTTAATCAACACACAGCAGCCGAATTATTGTTATTCGACACCGCTGGGACTGAACCCCAGATCTATCGATAACTAGCCGAGTGCGTTCGCTTTACGCTACGGTGAAAACAATCCACGGCGCTATGTGGGTATATCTGTTAGCATCAGACTTCACAAATCCGTAGCGATATGCTCAGCAACTAAGACGTATCTATCTGGTGGGACTTAACGGCACAAGCTATTTAATTACAGTTAATAAATCCAAAGGGCGAGAGAAATGGTTAAAATCTTCCAAATACGTGGAGACAATGTAAATAGACAAAGTCATCGCTCTTTCCACGTTTTTCTTTTTTTCTTTTTCTTTTTTTTTGTTTGTTTGGAGGGTTAACGACCACCGTGAGCAACTCAATGGGCTATAAGCAGTTGCCCGTCCCTAATTTAGGGTCACTGGTTCCAGGGAAGGGAGAGAGCCAGTGCCGTAAGACAAACACAACATCCATGCCTCACCGGGATTCGAACCCAGACCCCGTTCGGACGAATGATCAGAGGCCATCGCTTAGACCACTGCGCCACCGGGGCGGCCACGTTTTTCTTCAACTAAATTACAGCAGCCGAAAACATTTTTATTCGGCTGGGATTTGATCCCAGAGGTGTCGAATAACA
Source organism: Macrothele yani (assembly GCA_039090855.1). Classification (NCBI taxonomy): domain Eukaryota; kingdom Metazoa; phylum Arthropoda; class Arachnida; order Araneae; family Macrothelidae; genus Macrothele; species Macrothele yani. Next base: position 70,209,880 of record CM077029.1, read on the forward strand.
ATTTTTCGGCTGCTGTGTGTTGGTTAAAGAAAAACGTAGAAACAGCGATGACTTTATCTATTTATGAGTGAAAGTGTTGAAAAAGCGACAACAGCGAAACGAACGAATGACTCGTTGTGAATTAGTGATGCACCTCAGATAGATTGTGTGCTGTTTAGGTGTGTACTTGGATTATTTGTGGATTACAAATTCAACAGGTCCGTATGTAGAATTACGAGGTATTTCTTTGCTTATTACATCATCTGTTTCTTGCGAGGAATTATTTACAATCGGGACAGAAACTAATATTAAACTTACTTCAAACGCCACTGAATAAGTCGATTATTAGGAATTAGGATATTTGTCGCAGCGACCTATGAACGTCGAAAACCCATCTTCATAAATTAAATAAATATTTGTAGCATAAATCAAAGTAGGTATTGTGCCAGAAATCAATGTAACTTATTTGTGGATGCTAGTAAATGGTAAAATTTTCTGCAAGTTGAATGCATGTCCATCAGGTATAATCTTCAGCAGGTAAAGAACCCAGCAAAATGTGACTTGTCTAAGACTCCTTTTGTAGTTTATGAGGCCCTGGGGCGATCGGCTCGTTAATAGAGACCACCATTAAATTAATATGAATACGATCCTAGGACGTCGCAACAGGAGATTTTGCCAGGTGAGTTTTCGCAAACGCTGTATTGTCCGTTCGCACCTCTGACACTGCTGCGCATGAAGTCGAAAATCATGTTCACAGCTTTCTGCTTTCAGGAATAAAAAGAGAGTGAAATGAAAAAGAGATTTGGTATTACTGGCACTGATTTTAGTACGCTAATTGTGAAGATGCGATAATAACCAGTTTTGCAAGAGGCTAGTCAACATGGAGTAAAAGGACTAGAGATTCACAGTATTATGAATGTTTCATGACGTCATGCAATGGCACTAACTTTCGGGCTTTGTGATTAGGGAGACGAACATGTAGTGGAGACAAAGATAAAATATAGAAGAAAATCATTGCTAATGAATAACACTATCTTGATAAATGAATGTAGTTCCTGTCGCTGACGCTTTCATTTTTTTTCATCTATACATCCTGTATGTTTCACTCCTGCTCATGGAAACACTTCAGGACGACAGAAATTAGATCTGAATGGAACGAAATGAAAATTTAAATTTGCCTGCTGAGAATATTTTTGGCTGACTCGAAACGTTTCGAATCTTTCTGCAAGCGTTAGGTCAATATTACCTGCTTCAGTTGTTTACTTTTTAGCATCAGACAACAACAACTTGGAGCGATCTCATTTCTCCGTTTTTTTCCTTCTGCTGTCAAGTTGTTCATCATTTTTTATCGTTTCGGAAATGGCTGTTGGCAGAAGTTTAATCACCACTAAAGTAAAAAAACAACAACAACCCAAAAGCAATACAGGTTGGCTCCGTTCTGATTAATCCGTCAGTTTGGAACATAGGACTACGACTTACAGATCGGAGACTTGAAATGAGCTGGTCGAGTATGGTTTCAAAGCGTTTATTTAATTTTTTATAGCCAACACAGGTCTGTGATGTGAAAAGAAGCTTACATAATTTTCACAAATAATGCTGGATACATTGCGAACACAAAGCGGATCAAATAGGAATTATCCAGTATGGTGCTCTGTCTTCTTGGGCTTCTTACATTCCTCATCACTTGCTCTTGCCTCTCGTTTTGATTTTCCCACTTTTGCTATTCTGCGAATTCCGCGGAATTTTCGAAAATGCTAACCCGTTTACACGAAAATATATATATTTTTTAAATTTAGTTTAAACCACTGCAATATGTTCTTTATACAGGGTGCATTGGAAAGTCCCTTTAGCCCGGAATAACGTGCGAACGGAGAGAGGTACAGTTATGCTACTGAGATAACGATATAATAAACCGACTACGCCCAATCGAATGCAACCCATTACAGCGCCCCTAGTGGCGAAATGCGGAAGTTCGTCATTGCAAATCGAAAACGAAAAGAGATAGAGCAAAATTTCCAACAACAAAGTTGTAGCATCACTTAATTCGTACAAAACGACATTTGTTTTGCACGGATAAGATAAATTATCGGCTGAATACCCTAAAATGTCCGAAATCGATGCGCGACCTTTTGTGTCAACGTTTGAAGGGAACAGGCAGGGGTATGAGCAAATACACACAATTTATTGCATAAATGCATACTTATGTCAATACAGTTTGATGACGTCAGACAAAACAAAAACAAAAAAGGCAAACTGGCGCACAGTGATAAAAAGTTAATGTCGAGTATGTTCGAAAAGTTCGCCATTGTCCACGATACACATTTTTATTCGTGCATGCACATTCCTCAGCATGGAGGGTGTCACACTATTGCAAGCATCTATAATACGAGGACGTAGATCCAGCAAAACTGTAGGCGCTGTTGCATACATCTGATTTTTTACGTAACCGCAGAAATCCAAGCTCGCCATTCTCACACAGCGTACGTAGATCTAAATTTCTGATCAGGGTACATCCTGCTACTGGTTTTTATATCGTAGGTACGGTACAACGTCACAATCTTCATTTTTGCATACGGCTACATTTGCGAAATGTGAATATGCAGATTGGAATCGTCGCGCATCGATTTCGGACACTGTAGGTTATTCAGGCGCCAATTTATCTTATCTGTGTGAAACAAATATCGTTTTGTACTAATTAATTGATGATTTACAACTTTGTGGTTGGAAATTTTGCTCTATCTCTTTTCGTTTTTGATTTGCAATGGCTAACTTCCGCAATTCGCCACTAGGGGCTCTGCTATCGGTTGCATTTGATCGGGCGTAGTCGCTTTATTATAACGTTATCTGACTTGCATAACTGTACCTCTCTACGTTCGCAAGTTATTCCAGGCTAAAGGGACTTTCCTATGCAACCTGTATATTTGAATAGATCTCGTTGAGAGTTTTAAAACGATACCACGCACTGTCGTTTTTCACTTACGGTTGTCCAGATAAACCGCGATATTTTCAAAAGTGTTCACCGGTTCACAAGAAAACAGTTTTTAAAATGTTCAGTTCAAACCACTGCGAAATGTTCTTTCTATATTTGAATAGATCTCGTCAAGAGATTTTAAACGATACCACGCACAGTCCTGTTGCGCTCACAGTTGCCGAGATAGCCTGAATCAAACGCGGCGGCACACCCAGAAATATTGCATGATCTTCCACGCGCACAGGTAGCGAGGAGAGCGTCGCGCACACGATGTATTGCACAGTACGCGAATTGGATTCCATGATGTTTACGAATATGCTAACACGATTACTGTGCGGCACGTATTTTTAACGCTATAACGATTTCAATTGGGGCCTATTTTTGTTACAGGCAGCCGGCCGTAGGTCGCCTCGTACTATCCGCGGAGTTAGACGCAGTCCTACGTCAGAAAGGAGCCTATTTCTTACGTCATTAGTCACAAACATTACTGTGACTGTGATAAAATGCAATGCGTGTGTGGTGAGGGGGGGGGGGATATCAGAAAATTTCTCCGAATCTGGTAAGTGAGATACGACTTTTTGCTGTTTTAACTTTTAATAAAAAATTGTTTAGCCTAAAAGAAATACATAATGAAGAAAAATTGTGTCCATACACTATTTCATATGGCTGCTAAAAGATCATTTCATGATTTCTTCCGTTTTGTTTACGCTTTTCAACTGTAGGTTGAAGAAGCGTATATGCTCCAGCTTTGTCCGTCCGTCCGAATGTCCGTACGATAACTCGCGTAAAAATGATTCGATTTCGATGAAATTTTAGTATGTGGCAGGGGACCAATTGGGGACGAACCCTATTGACAATGGACGAAATGGGGTCAAAGGTCAGTACATAAGAGCGGGATCCATTCCAATGCCCTTATGGGTCATAAGTTGCGTAAAAATGGTTCGATTTCGATGAAAGTTTAGTATGTGGTAGGGGACACCTGGAGACGTACCCTATTGGAAATAAACGAAATGGGGTCAGAGGTCAGGGCATAGGAGCTGGATCCATTCCATTGCCTTTATGCGTCATAACCTACGTAAAATTGTTTCGATTGCGACAAAACTTTATGATGTTCCGGAGGTATACTGAACCTATTCTGTTGAATATCATTAAAATAGGATTAAAGGTCAGGGCACAGGAGCGAGATTTATTCCACATCCATTATCCTCATAACTTGAGTAATGATTTCTGGTATGTTGGAAAGCGTATCATTATCAATGCATTGCATGATTTTACTAACTTAGTTGTAAAATTTAGGTATTAATAACATTATATTTTATTTCGAGTGAGGTATAATGTCAAAATTTGTCGATAGTTTTGCTGCCGACAACGAAAAACAGATGTTACTTCATTGTATGTCCACATAGAATGACGTTAACATCGCATCTTGTCAGACTACCCTATATTCTGGGCATTGAAATACTCTTTGGAACATTACCTGACCTTGAACGCTTCAAGTGCCATATAATTTAACACTTGTAATAACAGTACGCGTAACTTTACTTCTAGCACAGTAGACGTGTACCAAAGGAATGTTTCCGATTCCGTCTGTGTAGTTCCGATCCACAGTACTGGAAAAATGGGCTTCCGTTCCGACGCGAAAAGTTTGTTTTCGTTCCGATATGTTCCGTTCCGAACTAGTCTGCAGTGGCTTTAATGAATTACACGACAACATTTCTAGATGAAACGAAGCAGAACTTTTCGTAAAAAGAAATCATCTTATACTCTCCATGAGATGATATTTCGCTCCATGTTCTGCCCAGGTATTATTTATTCACAAAATTACATTCAAATATCAAGAAAATTACGTAAATCAATGGACATAAAAATTACATGTGTAAGGAAAACAAATTCGCATATTATCAAGAAACGCTGCACAAATATTTCAGAATGAACTTCAAGCGTTAGCACAAATATGAGCGGCTCTTATCTTGAAAGACTGCAAACGTTAAAGAAATGTGAAAAATATATCTTTTAACTTTAAAAATTATAGTACTTTTAGGAAGAGTGCATCACAAAGATAGTGAAAAAGCGAATTGACTTAGACGCAGCGCAGCTCGCCTTTGCTCTGAACAGAACTCATCATGTTCACAGGCGGAAAATGAGATTGACAAAGCTTAGCTGGCCTTAGAACTTCGATCAGTACATATTCCCTCTGTTGAATTTATGATTAATATGTAATTAATGTTTTTTACCGAGCGACGACGAAGAGAAAATTAATATTACTTAAACAAAAGCTGAGCGCATTTATACCAGATGGAGGAAATTTCATCGTGAAAATGAGTCAAGATTTTCTTTCTTTTCTGCATTAACTTCATCAACTGCATTTCTTTACTTACGTTGCTTGAGATCAATAGAAATAAAATCTGTTCTAGAAAGCCGCAAGAATAAGGGCAATTCTTCGGACAAATTTTACCTCATCATGTACGCTTGATTTTCTTTCAAAAGGTTCGCGAAAATTTTCGTATAACGAATTTTTTTCTCTTCGCGAACGCTTTTCTCTTACCCAATGTCTGTTCATATATGAAGACATTTTTCTTTCTTCCATCAAATATTTAAAGCACACATACGCGAACATATAAAGGATGTTAACGCATCACTGCGCTTTGCTCTTGTTCGTGTGTCAGTCTGATAACCCTATTCCAATCGTTAGGGTTCCTTTACAGAGGAATAGTGGTTGGTAAACTTGAGATCTTTTGAGAAAAACAGGATTTAGGGTACACGGCTTACATCTAAATTTGCTATAAATCACGTTTTTCTTGCCAACGTCAGAGTACCGAAAAATGCAGCATATGTTAAAAATAATATTGTCTATCATCATTGTCAATCATTAGCAATCCACTACTGGATGACTGGATGAAAGTGTCCTAAAGTTTCTTCCACAAAAGTCTGTCCTGAGCCTGTGTTCTCCATGTCATTCCCGCGTGCTTTGGAATTTCCCACGCAGTCTAATTCTGGGTCTTTTCCTGTACCTCGGTATTTATTTTAAAATTTCGGTTGTCCATTCCGTTCTTCTGGAAATTTGTTCAGCCTATTGCCATTTCAAGGATTTTATTCTCTGATCATGATGTCTTCTGCTCTTCTCATTTTTCTAATGCACGAGTTTATATCCTTACCCTTCCTGGTTACACCAAGCATGCATGTCTCCATGCTTCTTTCAGTTGCCTGCAGCTTTTGTATGTATGTTTTAGTAAGAACTGGAAAGATGCATTGATTAAACGCTTTCCTTTTAAGACATGAAGGTAGTACAGTATATTGCACTTGAAAATTGCATTGTTTCTTCTAAAAGCTCTCCAACTAAGTTTAATAAGCCGATTAATTTCTTAATGTGGCTCTCGGTTTATATCTATTGTCAAAAGAATAGGTAGTACCGGTTCTCCAGATTTCCCCATAAATCAATAAATTTTCATTTTTTGTAAAAGCATGGTACATTGATTTTTTTATTTATTGCTACTTCTTTACTCTTGTCAGCAAGTTTCTCTGCAGCTCGGAAGGGGCAGTTGCAAATATGTCAATGCCATCAGCAAAAGTAAAATGAGTTAAGTAATCTCAAATAAACTTTATTCCCTTGTTTTCGCAGTTCAATGAATGAAAGACATTTTACAATGTGGCATTAAAGAGTTTGGGAGATATGGTGTCACACCTTGTTTCACTTTCTTTCCCATTTTCATTTGTGCTGTATCCTCAAATAACCGAACCTATGCAGTTGCATTTTCATAGATGTCATTAATAATGCTAATGTATGAATCTTCTATAACGCGGGATTTGAAAGACACCATAACTTCTGATGGTTTCACGGAATCAAAGGCCCTTTTCATAATCAATAAAAGATATACACAATGAGAATTCACATTTTCTACTTCTTTCCATTAGATCTCTCAGTACATGGATATGATGTATAGTGCAGCAGCTACTCCTGAATACCACTGGTTTCCTCGGCCGAGTCATGTCCAGTGTTATCTTCAAGTTATATGAAAGAACCTTTGTGATGATTACCATGAAGGACAGCGAGTATTAGCTTGAAACTTACAGGATATGTTCAAAAAGTTGGGACATGCAAATTATTTAAATTTCAGTAAAAAGTCGCATGCGGTTTAGTAGAAGCGCCCTCTGAACTACTCTGGCTTGGATATAGAAATCTAGCTTAAACAAGATGTTGCAATCAGTAAAGAGCAGACATTGAGGCAAAAGGATGTTTCTTGTTTCTCACTATCCTGCTTGGCAAAGGAGGTCACGTTATGGACATCTGACGAACTTTGAGCGAGGATTTTCTGGAAGAAACTGGATTTTCGTACCGCGAAATTGCCACTCGTACGGGATGAAACACCAGTCCGAACGTGGGATATGCGAATGTTGCATCAGTGGACCGATGAGGCTCAGATGCACAGAAATCTGGGAAATGGACGGCAAAGCCCCACGACTGCATGAGATGGCAGACGCCTCTACCGCATGGCAGTGACCGATCGCACCCGCACAGCAACTTCCACGGAGTTAGCGCAGCAGTTGAGCATTGTCACCTGTCAGGCTTTGTCTTCCAGTACAGTTCGACGCCGTCAGCTTAACAGAGGACTAAACGCTAGCAGCCCATTGCTGCTCATTTTTTTGACTCTCAACCACAGAAACCTCAGGCTGCAATTGTTGGAAATACGAGGAAAGATATGACGTGGAAAAATGATTTGAAATCCTCGTTGTATCGAGCACGCGACCCATCGCATGAACTCTCGAACGCTAAGCTAAGATAGAACTGATATGACGTCATTATGTTTTGATGTAGTTAGTTGTTCGTCTGCTGCCGCCATGTTTGCAAGATATATAAGAAGCGATCTCGTCAGCTCTGTATATAGCCATTCTACTACGTTATTTTTTTTATTAAACATTCGTTCCTTATATATACGGCTCAAGATACAGTTATTTAGGTGAGTATCGTTCATGCATACATTAGTTATTCTTTTCCGAAGTCATAAGTCTGCCATTGGAACGGAGAGCTACTTATTTTCAAAAAGGCTTCAACGTTAAAGTGTAGATTTATAAACATTCTATCCTTCACATCATATATAATTATCAAACATTCCAACAGCAATGAGGTATCGAACACAGACATTGACGTTCTGATTGGCAGAGATCGTGTTTTCTGACTAGTGACGATTCAAGTTGTTGCACAATGATAGTCGTATACACGATGGTCACATCGTGGTGAGCGCCAACTTGCAGCGTCCTACCGGTCCAAGGCCAAGCGTCTTGGTTTGGGTCCCCATTGGGTTCAATTCGCGAACTCGCCTGATACGCATTGAGGAAGCCCTCAATATCCAGCGATATATCATGAAAGTTTTAGAGGCAGAGGTGATATCCTTCCTTCAGAGTTGTACCGGCGCCATATTTCAGCACAGAAGGACAATGCTCGGCCGCATGTGGCTCGGAATGTCAAAGACCTCTTACATGCACGGCAGATGCTGCTTCTTCCCTGGCCTGCACGTTCGCCTGATATGTCCCCAATCGAACACGTCTGGGGCATGGCAGATAAGCGACTGGCCCATCAGGCGTCACCGCCATCACCACAAATTCTGGTATCGCATAGCAGCAGCTTGGCAGGACGATATGAAAAACGTCTTCCATTCAATGCCACGCAGTGTAGAAATTGTAATTGATACTGAAAGCTTAACATTGTAATGAGTTTTGAAGCGAGAAAATCTTGTATAATTCTACAAATGTAATCAGTCATTTCCTAAAGTATGAGGAATTTGTGATATAAATTTCATTTGAATAGCGCGGTTCTTTCTTGATATTACAATTTTCACAAACAGTAGTGTATAAACCACTGATAGGAGGCTGATGGGTTTTAATGTTTCTGAGATCCTCTCTGTCACTTTTTTTAGCACGTCTTTTGTAAAAAAAGATCGTGCTTATGTTACAGGTTTGTCCGTCCGTTTGTCTGTACATACGATATCTCTGCAACTATCAGTCCGATTTGAAAAATTCTTTTTGCATTGAGAAGTTTGAAATATTCGAATGATGATCCTTAATTTCGTTTTTTTTTACGATGTACAATCTCGCCGCTAGAGGGTGTAAATTCCGATGACGTCGAATTCAAAAATAGGTTTTATTCCACATATTTTCTTCTAAACATTCGATTGAAAAAATTATTTTATCTCTCGATTCCATTTATGCCGAAGAGTATTTTAGATATAGTTACTTTTTTCAAATTACGCATAGATTTTCCGCTAGGGGGCGTAAAAGTAAATTACATTTTCCCCAATAACTTTTCTTCTAAAACTCCGATTTGAAAAACATTTTCTTCAGCGGATACATCTCCTGATAGAAAATCTTTTGCATATAATTTCCCATTTTTGGTAAAGAATACTTTTGCCACCAGGAGGCGTAAGCGTTAATTTTTGCTTCTGATGTATTTGCCATAAAATCTGTGCTTCTAAAATATCGATTGAAAAAATTCTTTCGTGGACTGATGCCACTCACATCGATAAACCTTTTTGTTTTACTTCTTAAAATATTCCACAGTTTCTCTGCTAGGGGGCGTAGATGTATATTTTATTTCTGTCAATATCTCTACTTCTAGGAGTCCGATTCGAAAAATTCCTTCTTTGTTGGATAGTATTTTCAATGTAACATGTTTTTCATATAATTTCAAAATTTTTAAGTAATTCATAGAGGTTCCGCAAGGGGGCGTAGTGGTAAATTGCTTTCCCCTTATATCTCTGCTTCTAAATCTCCGATTTGAAAAATTATTTCTGCATCGGGTACACTTCCTGATGGAAAATCCTTTGCACACAATTTCTAATTTTTTGTAAAAACTGGTTTGCCCACCAGGTGTCGTAAGTCTTAATTTACGCTTCTGATGTGTTTGCAGCAAAATATGAGCTTCTAAAGTCTCGATTGCAAAAAAAGTCGTTTGTTGACCGATACTACTCCTGTCGACAAACCTTTTAAGAACATTTTCTTCTTGAAATAATGTATGGTTTCTACGCCAGAGGGCGTAGATGTATATCTTATTTTTGCCAATATCGCTACTTCTAGGAGTCCGGTTTGAAAAATTCCTTCTTTGTTGGACAGTGTTTCCGATGCGAAATGTTTTTCCTATAAATTCAAAATTTTCAAGTAAATTAATTTCTCCTTCTAAAACTCCGATTTGAAAATTCTTCCTGTATCGCATACAAGACCTGATGGGAAATATTTTTCACATAATTTCTAATGTTTGGTAAAGAATGGTTTGGCCACCAGAAGGCATAAGTGTTAATTTCTGCTTCTGATGTACTTGTAGCAAAATCTGGGCTCTTGAAAACTCGACTAATTTTTTTTTCTTGGACCAATACCTCGCATATGGAAAAATCTATTGAGAATACTGTATACCTAAAATAATGCATGGTTTTCCCACCAGAGGATGTAAAGTCACATCTTATTTTTGTCGATATCTCTGTTTTTAAGAGTTGGATTTAAAATATTCTTTCTGTGTTGGAGAGTGTTTCCGGTGCGAAATGTTTCTCATATAAATTCATGTTTTTCTTAACGCACAAGTCTGAAATCAAAGGGCGTAAGCTTACGATTCCGTTTACAGCAATATCTGAGGGATTAAACAAACTCGATTGAAGAACTTCTTTCTTCCGTCAGATACTATTGCTTTCCATACCGGTTCCATTGACTTTGAATAACTTTGATAAATATAATTTGCGTCAGAATGGATTCAAAAGACGTGCTTATACACCCGAAAATTCGGTGTCATCTTTCTTGTTTTATCTAGCAGGATCATTGTAGCATTGTTGTAATCATAATAAATATTTCCTTCATCGAGATGTTTAGCGAAAACTTGGGAAGTGTAGTTTTTTTATTCACTACTGGTTTCTTTTATAATGTCCACGGTAATTCCATCTTTCCCTGGAGCTCTTCCCCTTTTCAGGTTCTTAATTGCATGTGTATCTTATTAATTTCTTTTCAAACTATGCACACAGTATATACTCGTAGTTTGAGAAGAAATGAAGAATTAGCGATTGATGGAGAAAATATAGAGATAACCAATATCTATGTTTACCTTGGGCAGCAGATGAGAGCCACTTTGATAAAGAAATTAATCGGCGCATAACATTTGACTGGAGAGCGTGGAAGAACACTATCATTTTCAAGGGAAGTTTACTATTATGTCTTAAAAGAAAATAGTTTAAACAATGTGTCCTTCCAGTTCTTACTAGAGAGCAGAGATATGGTCCTTAAGTAGTAAGGACATAGTGGCTACAGGCAACCGAATGAAGCGTGAAGAGGTGCATGCTTGGTGTGGCAGAAAGGATAAGAAGAGGAACCCGTAGATCGACAAAATGACAAGACAACATAACCAAAGTAAAATCCTTGAAACGGCAATGGGCTGGATGGACTGGCAACCGATGGACAACGGAAATATTAGATTGGAAACCATTAAACAGAAAACGAACCGAGAGAAGACCAAGTGGGAAATGGTCGAAGAAATTCAAAAGCACGCTTGTACGACATGAGGCAAACTAGCTCGAGACACAGTTGTGGGCGAAACTTGGGGTGACATTCATCCAGTAGTGAATTTATAAGAGTTCACGATGATGATTACATAGTTTCAGAACATATTTCTGCAAACATTTCGGACTTTGCGCAGTCTGATGCATCGTGATGTACAGAGCTACGCATGGGTCATTAAAACTAATTCTTCATTATACCCTAAAAAAACAGGCTATATTATCAGAAATCTACTAACATGATTTCATTTTTACGCTTTCCAACCGTGGGTCGAACAAACGTATATGCTCCAGTTTTGTCTGTCTGTCCGTCCGACCGCCCGATAACTCGCGTAGAAATGGTTCGATTTCGATGAAAATTCAGTATGCGGTAGGGGACATCCTGGGGACGAATCCTATTGAAAATGGACGAAATGGGGTCAAAGGTTAGAACAGAGGGGCTGGATCCATTCCATCGCCTTATGCGTCATAACGTACGTAAAAATGCTTCTATTGCGACAAAACTTTAGTATGTTGTTCTGGAGTTATACTGAACCGGTTCTGTTGAATATCATCGAAACGGGGTCAAAGGTCAGGACATAGGAGCGGGATTTATTCCATCCCCCTTATGCATCATAACTTGACTAAAATTGCTTCTATTGCGACAAAGCTATATTATGCTCTTCCGGTGGTACATTAAATCCATTCTGTTTAATATAATTGAAATCGGGTCAAAGGTCAGGGCACAGGAACGAGATTTATTCTACAGCCATTATCATCGTAATTTGACTAAAAGTGCTTGTATTGCGACAAAACTTTAGTATGTTGTTTCGGAGGTATACCGAACCGGTTCTGTTGAATATCATTGAAATGGGGTCAAAGGTCAGGGCACAGGAGCGAGATTTATTCCACAGCCCTTATCCTCATAACTTGAGTAATGTTTTCTGGTGTGTTGGACAGCATATCATAATCAATGCATTGCATGATTTTACTAAATTGTTTAACTGCAGATTTGTATCACACCTGTATCTAGTTATTAATTCGTGTACACATTTACATTAATTTACATATTTTATTATGACCTTTTTTTATATACCATTTTCCTACACATATATATTTACATATTTCGATTCGGGGTTTAACGACCACCGTGAGCAACTCAATGGGCTATAAGCAGTCGCCCGTTCCTAATTTAGGGACACTGGTTCCATAGAAGGGAGACAACAAGTGCCGTATGACAAACACAACATCCATGCCTTACCGCGATTCGAACCCGAACCCATCTCGGACGAACGGTAAGAATCCAGCGTTTAAACCACTGCGCCACCCGGGCGACCTGTGTTTTCTACACCCGAATTTGTTTGGGGAAATGGTGCAGTGTGTTTCGAAATCAAGTGATACAGGAAAATATCCACTGGTTAAGTAGGGCACAAATCTACTTCAGAATAGTTAATGTATGTTTCAAATCGTTAAGAGAATTCGTCAAAGCAGACAGAATGCCATAATTAATTCTTCCATAAGAAAGGTTTCAATTTTGATAGTCAAAACATATTCTTTAACTGGTAGTTCACAAATTATAACACGGCGCACGAAATATGCCAGCAGGTTTCGATTTTTTCGTTGGCAGACTTTTTCAACTGCACACAGTTCCTGATTTTATTGAGCATTTAACGAATAAATTTATAGTTTCCTAAAGTTATTTTATGCTCTGGTAACTTTTCAGTCGCTTTTCAAAATGTGTGTCTCAGTGCACTGTTCAGAAGGCAGCAAGCACACGTTAATGACGAAAATACATTAATGACAGTTATGGGCCTCCATTGTCACGTACGAACCCCAACTTGCTTCGCTTGCAGGGAGCAATAACATACCACACTTGCATGGGACCGCAGTTCTGAATTTGTATTTGCTCCCGATCTTTGTTTAGCGGGGAAATGCAATGGTTGTTAACACCACTCGCTTAGAAAGAAGTCATTAACTGCAAAATGGCTGGTAACACTCACGTAGGTCTCATTGGTGAGAAGGGAATGATCCACACACACACACACACATGCCATTTATTGGTTTAAAACATGTGTGTCTTACGGTCTCAGCTGGATGTTTTTAAGTTTCTTGAGGAACGTAAAAGTTCAGCTGTAACTTTTAAAGCACATCTTGCGCTAAAACTGAGCACCTATATCTGTCAAACACTGTTGATATTGTTTGCGTGGTAAATTAAAATAAATTTAAAAAAGAGAAAAGTATAGAAATCCTTATCTCTGGGTGATATCAAAAAGACTCACATTTTCAATGCTAAGTTTTGCCCAAGCTTTCAGCGCTTTTTCCTTCGCAGTGACAGATACTTCTAGTTTGTTCTATTTAGAAAATTTGCATATTCTATGGTGTTCTTGGGTTTTAAGAATATGCGTGAAAAGAGTCAGTTTCGCTAGAATACCAGCCAAGAATACGTCAAGAGATCTACTTACGGTTTTAATCATTTATTGAAGTCAGCGAAGCAGTGGTCACTTCAACGATTACTTCAATAGTGAAATAAGGGACAGCTCATAACGATAATGTCCAAGTCCCACGCACAACAAATGTCACTTAAACAATAATGAACAGTTTTCAATACACTCACTTCAATCACACATCAGATTTATATAAGCAGTCGTGCCTGTTCTCCGAGCGGTGGATCTATAAAATAATTTTTTGAACATAAAATTAAGGAAAAGGAAAAGTAATTTAAGATACGGAACTGTTTTACGATTTAGAACAGGGGAGTGACATCATTGCATATTGTTTGACACAGAACGGTAGCAGGTTTTGGCGCCCATTAACATTAAATCAAAATTTCATGGAATTTTTGGCGCATTTCAACGTTTCTGACACAATTGTTTTTCAACCTATCAGCATTTTGAACAGTAAAGCTAAGCCACCTTTTTAAATTCTTCGGTTTTCCGACTTTTCAAGGTGTAGAAGTGGTAGAAAAATTTAAGCAGACAATATTCCAAAGCCACCATTTTGATTCTTTTGGTTTTAGGACTTTTTTCGGTATACGAACCTTAAGACCTATTAGCATGCCAACTTTCAGATCTCTCTGTCATTTAGAAGTTAACGAACAATTCGCGAAAAATTCAAGCAGACAATGTTCCACAGCCGCCATTTTGACTTTTTTTGATTTTCGGACTTTCCTAGGTAAACGGACCTAAAGGCCTATCAGCATGCCAATTTTCAGATGTTAGGTTTGACATCGTGAGGCATGCAAATGTTCCAGTATCACGCTACGCCGCGCATGTGACGCAAGCAAGGAGGGGTCGTAGTGCTGTGCTTGACCGGCTATATAAGGTCGTCCCGTTGCGCACGCTTGCCATTCTGACTTGTGCTGTTGTGTTGGTTGCATCTTTTGCTATTGAAGTATGCCTCGGAGAAAACTTGGGAAGCAAATCGAGCAGTCGGAGGAGTTTGAGAGGGGCCGCGTCGTCGGGCTCCGGGAAGCGGAATGGTCTTACCGCTGTATTGCGCGCCACACCAGTCGTGCGGATATCCCCATAGCACGCTGTTGGAGACAATGGATAGAACAAGGCACGCAGCAGCGACATAAAGGGTCTGAGAGACCTAGACGAACCACGGAGAGAGAGGACCGACGGGTCGTCCGACATACGCGAAGTGTCCCATCTGCCACGATTGCGGATATTCAGCGAGCAGTGGTGCCCACCATGTATCGTCCGATTAGTGCAGCCACCGTTAGCAGATGGCTGCACAACGTAGGACTATACGCACACAGACCGTTACAACGACTGCCCTTAACACCATTGCATCGTCGCCAAAGACTGCAATGGTGTCGTGCCAGACTGTCATGGAGAATGGCAGCGGATGATCTTCAGTGATGATTCCCTCTTTTGTCTTGGAAGAGACGACCTATGAATCCGTGTGTTGAGGCACCGTGGCCAGTGCCAAAATGAACGGTTTGTTTTAGAGCGTCACACGTCCAGACGGCCTGGTGTCATGGTGTGGGGTGCAATTGCCTACGGTGCCAGATCACCTTTGGTGTTCATTCCAGGCACTTTGACAGCCCAACGTTACGTTAATGAGGTTTTGCAACCAGTTGCCCTATCTTTTCTAAACGCTAACTCCGGTGCAATTCTCCAACAGGACAACTCTCGTCCACATACTGCTGCTGTCTCGATAACTTGCCTTCAAGGCACTGACACTCTGCCATAGCCAGCCGCATCGTTAGACTTATCCCCGATTGAATATGTTTGGAAAGCTATTGGATGCGCTATACACGCTCCACCTTACCGCGGAATCTGCGGGAATTGCGTGCGAAGATTAAAACTGCATGTGATGGCTTATCGCAGGACACCATTAGGAACATTTATTACTCCATGCCGAGACGTCTGTCATGCTGTGTGAGCAAACATGGCGGCCGGACGCCATACTGCTGAGAGACATTGCTTATTGGCATGTAACTTTATAAATATTGTACCTGGTAAGCTTTACCTTCCTGCCCAATAGCATTGCAATCCGGCACGTCCTTCTGGGTGTAACTATATTTTTGACAATGAGTATATATATATATATATATATATATTTTTGCTTAGGTATCTTTATAGTATATATATATATATATATACAGTATAATAACCTATTTTTAATGCGTTATTAAAAGTGACGGAAGCACGAAGAATGGCTCCAATCGGATAATTAAAAGTGCGCATTAAATAAATAGAAATGAAATGCAATGTTTCATTCTATTTTTCTATTTATCTACAAACTATCCAGATAGATAGACAGATAGAAAGGATAAAAAATTACATTTAATTCATGTTTATATAACGCGCAGTTTTAGTACTCAAAGGCGTACGTGCGTGTTTCTGTTTACATCATATTAGTAGGTGCCTATCTATGCGCTGGCACATAATGATGTTGGCCTACAGTCTGCATTGAGATTGAGGGATTTTACATTATTATCTGGAAAAGCTCTCTGATCATTATTCGATGTGTTAGGTATTTTGTTCATTATCGGCTTTGTGGCTCTGATGAAAAATATCCTCCAGTTTGCTTAGAGTATGTTGAGCGCATTTAAAAATTTATTTAATGTTTGGCGCAAGCAAATAATCGACATAATGCCAAATGTTTCACGTAATTTTATTGGTTCTTTCAAATGTAAACAGCAGGAGTCAGGTCTCGTCATACCAGACATCACGTAAAAATGCATTAAAGGAAAACAAATGAAAGTAGACACTGTAGAAAATGCAACCATTCTTAAGGGGAGGTATTGCGTGATTGACGTGCGACTGCGTGTCCCTGGCAAGGGATTTATTCTTAAGGCCTGCTTTAGTTAATTAATGCTCTTATTATAATCATCCCAGGCTTCAAGGTAAACACTTTTCTGCTTCAAATTAAAAGAGATTTCCCAACAGAAATGCTGAGTTCATAAGAGTGGTAGTTAATTGAAGCGGATTTGAGACTTGAAGGGTTGTGTATCAAATATTTTTGAAACAGCATGAAGCTATTAAGTTACACATCTGACTCTATGTTTCAACCTGAGGTAAAAATGTGTTTATGACACATATAAGTTACACTAGTGCTCGAAATTAAAGGAAAATTTATAAATTCGAACATACATCGTAGTATTTATGAGGTAATTCAATGGAATTTAGCAAAGAGGTTTAATTTTACATTTCAGATGTAACTGAAGCAGAAGATATAATAACCTTTGTGAAAACACAACTTTATCAGTGACGAAAATCGAAGCTGCGTCCCGTTACTCCAGAGTAAGTTGCTCTCCCAACTAAGCTACACGGACGGAATGTATCGCTGCAAATTTGTCGTCTTGACATGTGCTTTACCTCTGTAGTATACGTCACATCATCTTCCTCTTTATTTTTTTGTATTTGGAAGCAAAATAGGATTTTTTTATTAGTTCCAGACGATGTGTGGAATGAACATCACACATTTTTCGAAGAACACAATGGCCAGTGGATCCATTTTTACTTTCGGGCGCCAATAAAAACACAAGTTTTTTCCGTGACGGGGAACTCCAGAGTAAGTTGCTCTCCCAACTAAGCCACACAGACGGAATGTATCGCTGCAGATTTTACGTCTTGATACTTGTTATCTAAAAAAACTACTTATCTAAAACTACTACAAGTTTGTCCGCGACGGGCATCGATTCCGTGTTCCCTCATTCCAGAGTAAGTCGCTCTCCCAACTGAGCTACGCGGACGGAATGTCTTGCTGCAGATTTGTCGTCTTGACACATGCTTTCACCTCTGTAGTACGTCACAGCTGTGTTGCGGCCTAACGGAAACCAGCTTCCAAAATCTGTCCCAGTCGGACATGCTGTCTACATGAACGAAACTTACGAAAACCTAAAACAGTAGTTGGATTGTCTTCAATACAGCAAGTACGGCTGACATCTCTGCGGTGACTTGAAGGTAGTGGCTGTGTTGACAAGTCTGCAGCTGGGACATACAAAATACTGCTAGTTTTTGTGTGAATGGGACAGCCAAGCAAAGAATTTGCACTATGTGAAGGGAGACTGACCTGCGAGGAAATAAACAAATACATCGCTCTTTCCACGTTTTACCAACACACAGCAACCGAAAAATTGTTATTCGTTCCCCGACGGTGACCGAATAAAAATTTTTCGGTTGCTGTGTGCTGGTAAAACGTGGAAAGAGCGATGCATTTGTTTATTCACTGACGCTACGTATTTGGAGGATTTTCACTTTGGATCTCGCCCTTTGGATTTAACTGCGCGGCGTGTTGTTGCTCCGCGATTTTCTTCTGATTTGGGTGTGTTATTGGACTCTTCGCTCCTTAATTTCACGTTCACCTTAAGTATAAAGGTATCGTATTTCATTTTGCTTCGTTTCGAGCGCGGTGAGTGCCTATTTTGTTGTATTTCATCTTATTTACGTTTGGCCGAGCTGGCCAAGCTCGCTACTGGGCGCTGCCATTAAAGATGGCGACTTCCGGTAGGGATAGTGATAGCCCTAATCTCTCTTCCTTTTCTGATGCCCCAGATGGGGGTGTTGCCACGCAAGCGTCCGCTCGTGGCGTTGCCAATTTGCCTTCTCCAGCTACGTCACATCTCCCGGCTTCCGCTATCGATGATGACGCAATGGACATCACTGGAAATGCAGCCTCTTCTAGCACTGCCGTGCCCAACGTGTCATTACCTTCGTTTTCTTCTGTTGCAGCCTCCAAAGTCTCTCGTCCAGCATCCAAGAATAATCATGTTGGCGCTGAAAAGCTGAAATCTTTCATTTCCCAAGCTGGCAATAATATCGTGCTTAATATCCCAGCCAGCTCTCCAGCTGGCACAGCTTTTACTGAGAATCTTGCAAAAGGCGTTCATTTCGAAGCCCTTCCGGACACTCCTTTGCGAGTATATGCAGATGCCATTGCACAGCGGTTACCATCTGAATCTATTCCGCAAATGTATCGTAGAGGACGACTTGTGGTTGTTTATCTGGCCACGGCTGAAATGGCGAAATCTCTCCTAACATCTGGTCTCAGCATTGGTGATAGACATCTTTCTGCAGAACCAGTGGGCCAAAGACCCATTAACGTTTCTTTCTACCCGGTCCCGTTGGAAGTGACAGATCTCATGCTGTATGCTGTCTTATCTTCGGTTGGTCAGGTAGTTGGAGGCATACAAACGCATCTTGCTGCCCGAAACGACCCATTACGTGATCCACGACATGCGTCGATCCAAGGTGCTCGCCGTGTTGCGAGGGTCATATTTCCATCACAAGAAGCAATCGAACGGCTTCCAACACACTTCACTGTTCGGTGCGAAGATCAGGTCAGGCAAATAAACTTCCTGACGGAATTCCATTGTAGTCAATGTCACCAGGTTGGTCACTACTATAAGCAGTGTCCAGTTGCTCCACCAAAGTCTGTTTCGCCCGTCTATCAAGATCCGACGCCTTCTCATCAAGATCCTAGTAGCGTCCCGTTACCGACGGTGGTTCCTGCGAACAACCTACCTTCGGTAGCAACCTCTACGCCAATTGTTGTCCCACCTTCTCTCTCCGAGGAACACTACCCAGTTTTACAATCTTCAGCATCTTTTCGTGTTCCTGCGGACCCTACAGCAGTTGCTGAGTCCGTTGCGACTGACCAGTCTGATACCGAGACCTCGACCGCTGATGACACTGCCTATCAAAGCGTCAGCGACCAAGCGATGAGTGATGGGACGGAGAGCTATCTCCGGACCCGTTCTGACAAAAGGGATGCCAAACGTCCTCGCAGCTCTACGAAACGACGGCGACAATCTGGCCACTCTACTCACACCTCTCCGACTAAGCCTGCTGGATCACCTGCTTCGGGTCGCCCTGTCAAGTCTTCCAAGCCAGTTATCTACCTCCTGCCTCTTGAGGAATTTTCCGCGCGCCTACACATGAATGTGTTTCCGGACACTCCTCTCCCTTATAACGAATTGCACGACTTTGCTTGTGCCAAGACTCTTCTTCCTAATTTACCCACCTATGTCAACCGATTTGAAGGTCGCTACCCAGCAGTTGAGAATCAACTGGCACAACTGTTAACTCTTTACAATACTATCAAGAGTCCATCTGCCGAGGATGCTGCCACTCAGAAGTGCATCCAACGGCGGTACAACAATTTCCGTTCCCATTTGGAAAAGATTGTTACTGCCACTAGAGACATGGCACTTTCACTGTGACTTCCTTGAATTGTCGCGGGTTCGCGACACCAGTGTTGAACTCCCTCGTTTATGAGGACATTTCTGCCGCTTGTGGAGATGTTCTCCTTCTCCAGGAAACTCACTGCTCTGCTGACACTCCCACTCACCTATGGAGACGCTGGCCGTACACCTTTTACCACTCGTATCGCCTCTTGCGGTATGGTGGTATAGCTGTAGGTGTGCGCCAGCGGTTTTTGACTCAGCTGACTTCTATTTCTGTGACAAATTTACACCTTGATTTTCTTCAGTGTTTTACCTTTTGTGTGCATAATGTTACTTTTCATATCTTTAATGTGTATATTCCCACTGATGAAATATATGTTGCTCATCTTTTCAGTAATATTCGTGCAGCGATTGCAGCGATTCCTCCCGGGGATTATTTCGTTCTTGGGGGGATTTTAACTGCACGCTGCAGCCTTCTCTTGACAGAAATTCGTCTTTTGGCGAATACCGCATGAATTTAGCTTCACAGCTGACTCAGCTCCTTGATGATTTTCATCTTGTCGATTCCTTCAGACGGCTAAATCCTGATTCCATTTCCTTTACGTGGTGTAATCCGCCGACGTTCGGTTCTACTGCTGCGCGGTTGGACCGAATATATGTTTCTGCTTCCTTACTCCCTGCTATCACTGCTGCTCGACATTCACCTACTGTTTCTTCCGACCATTCTGCCGTTTCACTATCAATTTGCGTCTCTCCTGCACCTTCATCTACGTGTCGTCAATGGACGTTTGATGACACTCTCTTGCAAGACCGTTCCTTTTGTGAGGAAGTTGAGAAGTTCCTTTCTGATCGAAAGCTGCTGCTCACAACGACCCCAAGCGCCTTGCGTTTGTGGCTTGATGTCAAACGGGATCTTCTCTTGCTCGTTCTTCAACTCTCCTTTACTATTTCCACCACTCGCTCGATGGAGGTGAGTAACCTACGAGGACTCCTCTCCGCGACGCCAATGTCTAACCCGCACTATGCCTCCGTCCGTGATGAACTTCATGCCTGCCTCGAACCGTTTGCTCAGCAAGCAGTCCGTCGTCTTCGGCTCCTACGTATTTCACCATCGACGCATTCTTTCGAAGTCCTTTCGAAGATGGAATCCATGCGACGCACGTCATCTTCCATCAGACATCTCCGATTGCCTGATGGCACTGTTACTGGCAATACAACTCTCATCTGCTCTCATGTCCGTCACTTCTTTCAGGAGAAGTTCCGAGCGGTTGCGCAGGGTTCTTCTTTTTCTTCCTCCTCTTTTCTTTCTTCTCTCCCTCAGGTCCCGTCTTCTCTCTGCGCCCCTCTCATTGCTGATTTTTCTTTGCCTGAATTGAGAGAGGCTTTTGCCTCCCTCAATCTTCACTCTTCCCCGGGACCTGATGGCCTCCCGCTCTCGTTCTATCAGGCCTTTCTTCCGTCACTCCTGCCTTTTCTCTCTGCCGCTTTTTCGTGTGCTCTTTCTTCTCCTGCGCTTCTGCCGGAATTTACAGTTGCACATGTCATCCTCCTGCCGAAGAAGGGTGACCTTCTGGACTTGTCGAATTGGCGCCCCATCTCTATTCTCAATCTGGACTACAAATTCTTCACTAAACTCCTTTCTCGCCGCCTAAAGTCTGTTCTTCCGTTCCTCATATCCGCCGACCAGACATATACCGTGCCTGGTCGTTCTATTTCTAACAATATCTCCTTTCTTCATAACCTTTCCTTTCTTGCACTAAAACATTCCGAACCCCTAGCTTTGTTTAATCTTGACCAGAAATCCGCTTTTGATAACGTCTCTCACGCTTACCTTTCTGCCGTATTAACTCACTATGGGTTTCCTCCCGCTTTTGTTTCTCTCATCCTTAGCCTCTACCGGGGCGCCCATTTGCACGTTCGAACGGCCACATTTTTGACGGGCCTGATTCCTTTTCGATCTGGCATCAGACAAGGTTGTCCATTATCAGGACAACTCTTTGCTCTCGCCTTTGAGCCCTTTTTGATTGCAAGTCGGGCGTCTCTCTTACCTGCGGTAGGACCGATTGTCTCTAGTACTCGGCATCACCGTTTTCTTGTCTCTGCTTACGCAGATGATGTTACCTTTTGTCTTCGCCGCGATGACCAATTTGATACTCTTCTTGCCACTTACGAACAGTATGCTGCTCTCTCTGGTGCTGCCCTGAATATTCAGAAAAGTGCTGGCCTGTGGTGTGGTTCTTGGAGAGGCCGCACTGACTCGCCGTGGGGAGCAGTGTGGTCCTCCTCGACCCAAAAATTTCTTGGAGCTCATTTTGGACACTCCTTTACCACAAGCAACGCCACTTGGCAAGCTCTTCGCCCACGACTTCATCGCACGGCTGGGTTTTGGCGATTTACGTTTTCCTTTTCCTCTTACTTTCAACGTGCTCAAATTGTTCATCGATATCTTCTCTCCCAATGCTTCTATCCCTGGGATTCCTGTGTGTTTAAATCGCATCATTTCTCTGCCATCAATAGTATTTTCACTTCAGTGATATGGTCATCTAGACATTGGATTTCTGCTGCAACGCTTTCTCTGCCAACATCATTTGGTGGTCTTCATTTCCCGGATGTCAGAACATATTATCGAGCTCACCGAATCGTCTCCTTCATTCGTCTTCTCCTTTAGCCCTCCCCTGCACTTTCTTCTACCCTGAATACTCTTATTTCTATTCATGATCCATCCTTCACTTTCCTCCTTTTTCTTCTGATGGATTCATATCCTTCTACTTCTAAACGCCTCCCACCACTTCTTATCGACGCTCTAGCGGTATTTCATTCTCTCCCGCTACTCCGCGTTCCTCCCTCTACCACTCTGGACCTGCTTGCAGAACCTCTTCTCTTTTCCACTCAGACTCATCCACCCGATCAACCATACTTTCTTTTCCCCTCTTGGTTCCGCTCGGGAATTCTCACTGTCGAAGCTTTATTAACTTCCGATTTGACCTGGAAACCCCTCTCTTCTCTTTTCCCTGACCCTTCTTCCACCTTGGAAGAGGAGTATGACCTTCTTCGCTCCGCTCTCCGTACCCTCTTTCCACTTCTGGTTTCTGACACTGGCCTTATTTCTGTCTCTGGACCGAGCCTCTCTCTTCCTTTCTTCCTTCCCTTTCGGGACTCTGCTGCTCCCATTTCTTCTTTTTCCACTGCCTCTATCTATGCGATCCTTCGTGCGCCCCTCACTTCTCCGCATGGTCTTCCTGATGCTTCTCCTTCTCTTCTGCTGCCTATCTGGTCTGCCTCTTTCTCTCCCCTTTCTACCCCGTTAGAGCAGAAACATCAACTGGCGGTTTCTTCACCGCCGCCTTCCTGTTCCTTCTTCTCTCTTTCACATGTCTATTTCTTCTACTTCTCTCTTTTGTGGTGTTGAAGGTGATGTTCCTCATGTCTACTGTCACTGTCCCGTTCTCCTTCCACTTCTCAATACTGCCTTTCGTCTTGTAGGCACCATTTGCTCCAGAGACATCCCTTTTCAAGCGTACGAGTGGCTATTGCTTACCAAACATCCCCCGGCTATTTTGCCGGATGCCTGTGCCTATCTCTTCGTACTTGTGAAACATGTCGTTTTTCTTTATCATCAATCTCTCCGCTCTCCTGCTACCACACCTAGTATCCTCTCTGCTGGCGCGGCCTTACGGTCGATTTTTAGGAATCGCATCGTGTCTCGACTACGCCTGGAGAACTTCGCTGCTTCCACCCCTCAATCTCAAGCCTCTTTCCGGTCTACCTGGGCTCAGGGGACCGGTTGGTTCGAAATCACTGGATCTTCCATTCATCTTTCTTTCTGATTTTTTGTTTTTTTCCAGCTTCGAAGATCTGAATGCATCAGTCGAGATTTTGTGTTCTCCCTTCCTGCTGCTTCGTCACAGCGTCTACTAAGTGTTTGTCATGTAACTGCTTATGATTTGTATTGTAGGGGTTTTCTGCAATTTTTGTGTTATTCGTGTGCATGTACCGTGTTGTATTTGTTTCTTCGTTGCACCAGTCCTTAATACTTATTCTTCACTCATGTGTCTGCTTTTGCTGCCTGTACCTTCATTGAGTTGCGCACCGTGTATTTGTTCTCTAGGAACAATATGAGAGGTATTGCCCTGCGATACTTTGTTCTTTCTGTTTTTTCTTGCTGCATTGTGTTGTATCTTTTAATTTATACTGTATTTCTGTCTTGCATTTTCACATTCTTTGACGTCATGCATTTTTTGCTCGTCCCATGTCATTGTTTTTGGACCGATGCAATATTGCACGGCTTGCTGTTTGTATTTTGTGTATCCTTGTGTTTCACTTGGGGAGTTTGCCCAAGTTTCCAATATGTTCTGTAATACTTATCATGTTTTTGTCACATATCGTGTGGCTTCTTGGATTGTGGGAACTTCTGTACCTTTATCGTAGTATATGCTCTTGTTGTGTTTTACATGTTCCCTACTTTTTGTGCACTGCGTTGTACAGCCATGTTCTTGTAAATATATTTACCTGTTGTTTTGTGCTCTGCTTTCACTCTGCATGTCATCACATGCTTTATTAATTAATCATTACTTTTGCTTGTGCATCATCTTCCTTAAGCATATATTGTTCCTTATTATCGATTTTAACATTTTGTCATCCTTAGTTGACTGCCGTATCACATTCACCTGTAATATTTCATCAGTATCGCTCATTGTTTTGTTGTTTATTTTGCCATATGTGGTACGCCTGTATTCCCTATGTTTTTGCCAATAAAGTATATTTTGAACTAACTGCTATAATTAATATTTAGCTAGTGCCGTTAATGCCCACCAGATGGAGACGTCTTAGTAGCTGAGCCCATCTTACGGATTTATGATGTCAGAAGCTGACTGAAAAACACACATAGCGCCGTGGATTGTTGGCCACCGTGATGTAGGGCTAACGCGCCCGGCTAGATATCGAGAGATTCGGGATTCATTTCCCCGACAGTGACCGAATAACAATTTTTCGGTTGCTGTGTGTTGGTAAAACGTGGAAAGAGCGATGTATTTGTTTATTCACTGAGGCCACGTATTTGGAGGATTTTCACTGCGAGGAAATCTCTGAAGGTTGGAGAGAAGAATGCGCAACACCCAGCACTGGTAGAAACACACACAATTCTGCTACTGCACCTACAAATATCAGCCTCCTATTATATCAGCCAAAATTCAAATATCAGCCATTGATATCAGCCAAATTCAAATATCAGCCATTTATATCAGCCAAATTCAAATATCAGCCATTTATATCAGCCAATAATATCAGCCAAATATTAATATCAGCCAAAATTCTGCGACTGCACTGGCAGAAACACACAAATTCTGCTACTGCACCTACAAAACAAATTCGGCCTAGTAAAAAAATCTCCGTAAAAGCCATCGAGACTGGACTGGATTAGCCTTCAAGTACCTGGCTAATAAATTCCCTCGACTCAGCGAAGCGAAAATTAAAGAGAGGGTTTCTGTGGATCCTCAGTTTTGAGAGCTCTTCATTGACGAGATGTTCGACACCTCGCTACAGGGTGATGAGAAAAAAGCTTGGGAAGCGTTTCGTCGGGGGTCAACTAACTTCCTCGGAAATCTCAGGGCAGAAAAATTCAAAAACTGGTTGAGGAAACCAATAATTACGACAATGCCAATTTAATTTTTTTGTACTTAGCCTATTGTGAATAAAACTTTTCAAGAAATGCTGACCATCATTTCTTTAATTTTATAGTTGCAGTGAAACTAAAAAATTAAAGAAATTTTGTTATACTATATTTCTCCAAGTTCTAAATGAATTCTTCCCTCAGCAATATTTCATCCAAGTTTCCAGAGATACCCATTGATCTGCGCGTGGAAAGCATGCCACACAGTCTAGTTTACGAAGAATTACCTCGCGCCAATGACCTAACGCATAAGGTTTACAAGAAACCTAATTTGTGCACGCGGCTCAATTTTTTTTTCGTACCCCACAATACATAATGATCACAGGAACTATAGTTAAACTAGGATAAGCACACACACATACACATACACACATGTTGCATAGATACCATTGATCTGCACGTGGGAACCATGCCAACGCAGTCTAGTTTACGAAGATTTACCTCACGCCAGGGACCTAACACAAGATCCTTTGTGCCAATCACTCCATTGTTTAGTTATTTTGCATACATAGCAATTAGGATGATAAGCACAGAGTTCTGATATGTTCCCTGATCTCACACCAAACTGAATGTGGAAGAAGAAAGCATCCTTACAACAATAATATTTCCTCTCTGAACTTTTCCATTGTTTTTAAAACATTGTCGTGTTAATATTTTTCGGTTTGGGATATTCTTAGCAATTTTCATTGTTGTGTGCAACAATTAGATGTAGGTAAAGTCCTACTGCATACGCCGTTCACCGAAATTTAAAGTTGCCCGGAGGAAATTAATTTAGAAGTGAAAAAGCTTTGCGTTTTCTCATGTAAAATATTGAAAAGGTTTGCTAAATACTCAAACTTTGTTACTGGGAAGAATAAATGGGATTACGTGAAGCATTCAATTTTGCTACCGTGGAAGAAGTCTTAATTTTGCGTCACGCAGATGCAAGGATCCTTCAACAGAAATATGTGTTTAAAAAAATCTTGAGCCTCGGCGAATGCTTTGTTGGACAGAACACTTTCATGACGATAGGATTGCCTTTCGTACACCTTCTAAAGGTAGGGGTATATTTACATGTTTCTAAATCTCCTTCTATCAATGTCCATAGATTTCATAAATTGAATGTTCAATCAATGTTCCCTCTAAGCCGCGCAGCGACTTAACTTCCTCCGCGCAGTTAGCATTTTAGATTAAAATTCTCAAATCCTTAATTAATTTGCATAAATCAAAAATCAGTTACCCTCAAAAATAATAAATAAAAATTCGCTCTCTCAAAAGCCAAAACAACACTTTTCTTAAATGCCGTTCGTCTCCTTCTAAGTTCGTCTCATTGTCCTCTTCATTGCCAAAGGCTTCTTGCAAAGTAGCCTCGTGCGAGCAGATAGTGAACGCGAGAATGCGGATTAGTGATTTTCTCACGCCGAGAAAGAGGCAGATATTGAGTCTTCTCTGAAAACAACACATCAGCGCCAGTTAATCACAGCAAACCGTAACCAAGTTCATTGTACTAAGGAACACAGACTTTTGACTGTTTTTTTGTTTTAGGAACACATACTTTTGACTTTTTTTGTTTAAGGAACACATACTTTTGACTGTTTTTAATTTTTTAGTCTGTCTCATCACTTTCCAAGATAACAGTGATTCTGACTAAAATTTTTGCAACAGGTCTAAAATCCAAGTTTTTTCGTTCAAACATATGCTTTTTCTTTCGTATTATTTGCCTTAAAAGTGGAAAAAATATTAATAAACACGTAAGCTGAGTTATCCAAAAAACAGTTCACAGCTCCTAAGTCATTTATTTTAAATTAAAGAGTTGTTTACTCAAACTTCCTTCTTAAAATTAGGGTACGTGCTATATATACGCCGATAAATACGGCATTCTTCAATATCCCACAGCTGCAGTATTATCAGATTAAAGCCAGACTCGTTATATTTTACTGTAAGCAAAATTACGTGATACACTTTATTTAACTGTTCTAAAAGTTGCTGAATTGACCTATTTCATTTAACTGTGAGTTAAGATGCTTGATTAATACCTTTTTATGTAAATATACATAAAGTTACTTGTCGCACTCTATCAGCCCTGAGAAAGTTTCCATCGCACATGGCGGAAAAGACCTCTCTCAATGGTACCGGATTGATAGAAGCCTCTAGGCTGGAACGTTCGTCCAAGATATCCCGTAATTCGACTGACGATTGAGATATGTGTGGTGTGTTTGACTGATATTGCTGGATCGGTGTTTTCCATGGAAACAATGGCTCTAAGTTATGGCGCGTGACAGGCTATATCCGTCTAAATTCTTCAGCCGCCCCGGTGACGCAGTGGTCTAAGGCGTTGGCCTATGATCATTCGTCCGAAGGGGTCCGGGTTCGAATCCCGGTGAGGCATGGATGTTGTGTATGTCTTACGGCACTGGCTCTCTCCCTTCCCTGAAACCATTGACCCTAAATTAGGGACGGGCGACTGCTTATAGCCCATTGAGTTGCTCACGGTGGTCGTTAAACCTCCAATCAAAAAAAAAAAATCTTCATGGTGGTTGCTCAAACAGGAAACAAAACAAAAAAGCCGTGTTCGATCTGACCGAACTAGCTTCAGTGTCGTTGGCGCCGCTAGTGTGTCGCAAAAAGTAGATGTGTGGTACACCAGTCGTTTATGTATATTCCGAAGGAGCGAAATACTCTCTTCTCCCTGTTGATCATTTAGTAACATTTTCTTTCTTCCTTTGTCCTGCTAAATGTTTCACTAATCGAAACAGAAAAAAAAACACGCACACCAGAAAATATTTGTCCAAGAGTCGTGCAAATTGTTGGGTTCGTGTTTTAAAGAAAATAAGTATAATCTTTTTTTCAAATCTATTTAATCTAAACAGGATATTTACTGGCTTAAGGAAATGTGCAAGGATAGCAATCATAGCTTTTAAATTTAATTATATGCAACTGTAGCACTGTCTTCTTTAAATAAATTCGAGAGAAAGAAAAAACACAATAACATTATGTTAGTAGCACCTCATAAAGAAATCCCTTTATGCCGAACAAATCAAAACTTCTGCAACATTAAAGGAACTCGCTTAATTAAAAAGCTGGAAATTAATTATAATAAATGCTCCGTTGTTATTTGTAATTAATTGCTTAATAGAAAAGTTAAAATTATATATTTTTAATTTTTTTTCCTTTCTTTTCGTCATATTTTAATCGCTAAATTTTGAGAACTTTAAAAATCGGCACCTTATTTAATGCAAAGAAATGCTTCCCTCACTCACTTTGCCATGTTCCTTACGTAACTAGTTTAACCGGTATTCTCTTCTTGGGTTGGTAAGACATTTTTCTCCTGAGGATTTGGAATTTAGTCCAATACTAAAGTGGAAAACAAACGTCTCAAGTGGAAAATAAATTCATTTTGCTTTTCGTTGCTATTAGCAGAAAAAAAAACGAGTTTTTCCAGATTTTAAATATGGGTTATTTTGCTAACGAGTTATTTTGACGCCAGGTTATTTTGACGCCGGGTTATTTTGCTAACGGTTTATTTACGTTGGGTTATTTTGACTGGGAGATTTTGACGCGGGTTATTCTTTCCGGGTTAATTTGACATGTAACCCACGACAGGCGCCAACATTTATTCACAGCAGCCGCAGATCTGCGATATATGAAAGGGTGATTTCTCCAAGCGATTCATTTTAGTTTTTGACAAAACAATTAAAGGTTCATATTGCTTGTAGCTCTTCCTCACAGTAAGTATGTGTATCTCACTGAATATGTGGAAACTTTAATGTACAAGCGAACGACATCCATTTGCAAATTATCACAAAAGCGTCTAAGTGGGGCACAGTATCGGCGAAAGAAAAGAAAACGAGAGCGAGAGAAGAAACTTCCACAATTTAAATATACTGGCAGAAAGTGAACAAAAAAACACCAAGGAGACGTCTGATACCAACGAAATTTATACAGCATAATAACGGAATACAGAGGATAACGTGATCAAAACATTATGGAAAACATACAGCTGTATTTGCTGGTAAACTGAAAAATAACATTTCCATGTAACATGGTTAGTACGAGGTTGAACCGCCATGAACTGCGTCACACTGTGCAATTCTGGCATGGAGTCTGTCGTACAGATGCTGGATGTAAGTTTGGGGTATTGAGTTTCACGCATCCTCAAACTGGACGCGTAAATCGGGGATGGTCGTGGCTGGCCGTGGAGACCGGATAAGTCGTTGTCCCATAAAATCCCACACGTGCTCAATGGGGGACAAATCCGGTTAACGTGCAGGCCATGGAAGTTGTCTCGCACCCTGAAGTGCATGCTGCGTTGCACGGGCCGTGTGTGGGCGTGCGTTATTTTGCTGGAAAACACCACGATGGACCGACCTTACAAGTGGCACAACAACGGGCTGAATGATGTTGTTGATGCAAGAGGTGCTGTTTAACGTACCCGGTACAAACACTAGTTGTGTACGGGAGTGATAGCTGATTGCTCCCCACACCAGGATACAAGGTGTAGGCCATGTGTGTCGCCGGCGTATGCAAGAAGATTGGAGACGCTCTCCCGTGCGTATGCGAACACGCATACGGCCATCGGAGGCTCCCGAGCAGAATCTGCTTTCACCGCTGAACACGACAGATCGCCATTGCGTTCTCCAGTGCAGACGTTGGCGACACCACTGCAGCCGTTCCTGACGGTGGGCTGGAGTCAGAGGTACACATGCCAGAAACACACGTGCACGTAGTCCTGCATCTAGTAGACGGTTGCGGATTGTTCGCACAGTCACCTCAGGTGCAACGGCAGCTCGGATTTGCGTCGCAGTGGATGTTCTGCTTGACAACGCCGCTCTTCTTATGCGTCGATCGGTCCGCTCATCAGTCCGTCTGTGACTCCCGGTTCCACGTCTTCTCGTGTGGGAATGATCCTCGGACCATCTACGCCACCATCGTACCACCACCGATACTTCCCGTCCAATTCGCTCCGCAATACGACGATACGACCACCCGGCCTCACGAAATCCGAATAGACGACCTCTCTCAAAGACCGATAAGTGCTGAAATCGTACACGTCTTCCATGTCCAGGCATTGCAGCTTCTTCAGGGTCTTCGCACTTGTCCGTACGCCGACGACTGATTATATTCACTTCGCCGTACTCCTTAAATACCGCCGACGATAATTTGCATATTATGCCGTGCTGTTGCGTAAGCGCTCACCGGTTGGTCCCAAAACTTACATCACACCTACATAAACTCGACCCATTAACATATGTAAATTTCATGATCGTCCGCCAATTCCTTCTTGGTGTTCTTTTTTCACATTTCGCCAGTGTAGTTCTTTTTGTGCAGAGTCAAATAAGTTCAAGTGCCGTTTTTGATAAAACAATGATGACTTGTTTAGCACGTCAACTGTTTACAGTTTTAAAACAGTCATTTTACGGAGACCAAGCACTTTAGAAACAAGTAAAAGCAAAATGGGTGATCATGAAGTCTTATACACTGACGGAAAAAAAATCCCAACACCACGAAAAAATAGTTGTAGAGGAATAAAATGGCGGCAATACATTTCTATAGGTAACATATTTAATCGATTAAGGTTTCAAGATCACAGCTTATTGTAAGCGCGAGAAGAGCCATTTTAAATGTGAAATGCTGGTACATTAATAACCAGTGTAATCGCCAGAATGTTGAATGCAAGCACGCAAACGTTCATGCATTGTGTCGTACAGGTGCTGGATGTCAGTTTGTGGAATGGAGTTCCATGCCTGTTGCACTTGGTCGGTCAATACAGGGACGGTTAATGCTGGTTGGGGGTGACGCTGGAGTTGTCGTCCAATGATGTCCCATACGTGCTCGATTGGTCAAAGATCTGGTGATCTAGCAGGCCACGGCAACATGTCGACACTCTGTAGAGCATGTTGGGTTACAACAGCGGTATGCGGGCAAGCGTTATCCTGTTGGAAAACACCCCCTGGAATGCTGTTCATGAATGGCAGCACAACAGGTTGAATCACCAGACCGACGTACAACTGTGCCGTCAGGGTGCGTGGGATAACCACGAGAGTGCTCCTGCTGTCATAGGAAATTGCTCCCCAGACCATAACTCCAGGTTTAGGTCCAGTGTGTCTCGGCCGCAGACAGGTTGGTAGCAGGCACTCACCTGGCCTCCTTCTAAGCAACACACGGCCATCACTGGCACTCAGGCAGAACCGGCTTTCATCCGAAAACACAAAAGATCTCCACTCCGTCCTCCAATGAGCTCTGGCTTGACACCACTGACGTCGCAAACGGCAGTGGTTTGGAGTAAGTGAAATGCACGCTACAGGGCGTCTGGCTCGGGGCTGTCCTTCAAGTAACCGATTTGTAACAGTTCGTTGTGTCACTGTGGTGGCAACTGCAGCTCGAATTGCTGCCGCAGACGCGGTACGATGCGCCACGGCCATACGCCGTACACGGCGGTCTTCCCTCTCAGTAGTGCCACGTGGCCGGCCGGAACCCGGTCTTCTTGAGGCAGTACCTTCCCTTGACCACCGCTGCCAACAATCATGCACAGTGGCTACATTCCTGCCAAGTCGTTCTGCAATATTGCGGAAGGAAAATCCACTTTTTCGTAGCCCTATTACACGACCTCGTTCAAACTCCGCGAGCTGTTGATAATGGCTTCTTCGTCTTCTTAAAGGCATTCTTGACTAACATCAACACCCTACGTCGAATCTCAGCGATAACTAACGCTCACGAACGTTACAGCGCGTATTTACAGCAAACCTGCTTTGCATGTTCCGATGGGCGCTACTAGCGCCACACGTATGAGCCGAGCGCGAAATTTGCATAGACGTCATCTTACATATGTACTCTCACCGCCTACCAACTGTTGTTTATCTAACACAACCCCTTCTTGGTGTTGGGATTTTTTTCCGTCAGTGTATAATGACCACTGCGATCATCTAAAGCCATAGTTTCTCAACCCTGATTTGGAGTAATTGGTTACGGAAATGGCCATTGTCGTGGGGCGGGCCCCATGCTTCTCCAGTAGCTCAAGCGATTGGCCAGAAGCCAGTGTCTCTGACCACTCGGACTCCCGGAGCTTCCTTTTGTGTTACTCTTACGGAATTCCAGAATAGGCTCAAGGGATTACTTTTGTTGTAGTGGTATAAGCGTTCAACAGCTGTGTAAAATATCTGAGAAAATACACGGGCTTAAGCGAAAGAGCTTTAGAAAACCAAATAACAAATATTTACCTCCAGTCCTCCATAAAACTCATAGTTCCATCTGTTTAAGATGGGTCCAGGTTCGAATCTCGGTGAGGCATGAATATTGTGTATTTTGTCTTACGGTGCTGGCTCTGTCCCTGCCCCGGAACCAATGATCCTAAATTAGGAATGGGCGACTGCTTATAGCCGATTGAGTTGTTTACAGTGGTCATTAACCTCCTCCCTCCCCCTCCCCCCCCCCAAAAAAAGAATTCCAATTGTTAGATTCGAACCCACATCTTCCCCCTACGGAGTGGCTATTTTTCCAACTGAACTACGCCCGGCGGTTTTTTCACTGTTTCACTGTCCATTTTACTCATACGTCACATCATCCCCTCTTGAGAAACGCGAGGGAGGGGAGAAATCGCTCAGAAGGTTTTGGGTCAACTGACAGGAATAGTCGACGACCGTTTCATTGCAGAAGTAGTTATTTATTATGTGCGCAAGTTTTGCGTGAAGAATCATCACACAATCCTTACATTATTTACGACTTGGAAATTCTTTTTCGTTTGGAAGACAATAT
This sequence comes from Macrothele yani, assembly GCA_039090855.1. Taxonomy (NCBI): domain Eukaryota; kingdom Metazoa; phylum Arthropoda; class Arachnida; order Araneae; family Macrothelidae; genus Macrothele; species Macrothele yani. The sequence continues at coordinate 70,243,371 of CM077029.1, forward strand.
TACTTTCTTTTTTTATATATTCGAACCCACATTTTCTTACTAGCGGCCATTCTCCCAATTCAAATACCCCGGCAGGCTTTTCGCTGCTTCATTGTCCATTTGAGTAATCAGTTGCAACGCAAGTAATTGTGTTCTTTTTAAATTTTATAATGGGTAATTTATATCAATATTAGAGATATGGTATTGAATTTTATTTATTTTTGATTAGAGGATTAACGACCACCGTGAGCAACTCAGGGGGCTATAAGCAGTCGCCTGTTCCTAATTTAGGGCCACTGGTTCCAGGGAAGGGAAGGAGCTAGTGCCGTAAGACAGACACAACACCCATGCCTCACCGGGATTCGAACCCGGACCCATCTCAGACGAGCCATCGCTTAGACCATTGCGCCACCGGGGCGGCATATTGATTTCTAAACCTTGTTTACCGGAGTGGCATCTGGTATCGAAATAGCGAGTGAATTTTGTTAGAATCGGAAAAAGTTTTTTTACGTAAGACATGTTTTTGAAAGTAGAGAAAAAAATGTCGTCTCATTTTGCAACACCGTTAGTCAAACGGTATTCCAATCGAATGCTATCAAATTACCATAACTCAACAGAAGAAAAGTCGACACATTTAGATTTTTTGTCGCAATTGCTAATTACACGAATGAATAATTGATAGCCGCCTAAGCGATGGCTTCTGGTCCAGTGGTCTAAGCGATGGCTTCTGATCATTCGCACGGAAGGGGTCCGGGTTCGAATCCCGGTGAGGCATGGATGTTGTGTTTGTCTTACGGCACTGGCTCTCTCCCTTCCCTGGAACCAGTGGCCCTAAAACAGGGACGGGCGACTGCTTATAGCCCATTGAGTTGCTCACGGTGGTCGTTAAACCTCCAATAAAAAAAAAAAAGAATAATTGATATTTCTTTTTATTTTGCAACTGTGTGTAAATTATCGTTTCAGAAGGCGTATATCAGTATTTCTGTGCTTCTGAAAAACAGTAAAAATACATGCACGAATGTGTGCGGTCAGTCAGGCAATAAATTATGCAGAGCATAATTCTTGTTTTTCTTTGATTTCAGCAAGTGATTTGGTCATTTTATCGTTTGAAAAGATTCCCCCCTCCCCTTTGTTTCCTTTTTTTTTCACCCTTATCGTCTTACTTCGGTCGAAAGATATAACCATATCTGACAAAATAAAACTTCGAGGTATAACAATGATGCGTTTGAAACGCAAATGCAATGAGCAACAATACCCTCAACTTATACCGGAAGAAACATTGATACCAGGAAAAACAATGACTATACAAGAAAAGCAATGACTATACAGGAAGAAATAATGACTATACCTGGAGAAACAATGGCTATACCAGGAAAAACAATCACTGTGCGGGAGAAACAATTACTATGCGAGAGAAATAATGACTCTAGAGGAGAAACAATGACTATACAGGAGAAATAATGACTACACCTGAAAAACAATGACTATACGAGAAAAGTAATTACTATACAATGTGAAACAATGACTACACCGGGAGAAACAATGACTATACCAGAAACAAAAACAATGACTATACAGGGGGAAACAATGATTATACTGGGAGAAACAATTATTATACTGGGAGAAACAATGACTATGTCAGGAAAAACAGATGACTATACGAGAAAAACAATTACTTTACAGGGAGAAACAATGACTGTACCAGGAAAAACAATGACTATACGAGAAAAACAATTACTATACAGGGCAAAACAATGACTATACTGGGAGAAACATCTACTCACCAGTAGAAACAATGACCTTTCCGGGAGAAACAACAACTATACCAGGAGAAACAATAACTATACTGACAGAAACAATGACTATACCGGCAGAAATAATGACTATAACGGTAGAAATAATGACTAAACGAGAAAAACAATTACTATACAGGGGGAAACAATGACTATACTGGGAGAAACAAATACTATACTGGGAGAACCAATGACTATATCAGGAAAAACAGATGACTATACGAGAAAAACAATTACTTTACAAGGAGAAACAATGACTATACCAGGAAAAACTATGACTATACGAGAAAAACCATTACTATACAGGGCGAAACAATGTCTATACTTGGAGAAACAACTATTCACCAGGAGAAAGAATGACCTTTCCGGAAGAAACAACAACTATACCAGGAGAACCAATGACTATACTAAGAGAAACAATGACTATACTAAGAGAAACAATGACTATAACGGCAGAAAGAATGACTATATCGATGGTAACAACAATAGCTATCCTGGGAAATGACTATACCGAGAAAACAATAACTATATCAAGAGAAAAAGGGCAGTAACAAGGACTTCGAGTATTTCACCTTTCGTCCTTGTGACGGCGGCAACTCGTCTCGGCATGGACTCGACAAGACACCGAAAGCGTTGGAAAGCCATACGGATCCACAACCCCTGAACAAGCTCCCACAGTTCACGAAGACTTGATGGAGGGGGTCAGAGCCTCGAACATCTCTCTCGTGGCATCCCAGATGTACTCGAAGGGATTGCGGTCAGGTGACTTAGCTGGTCAAGGAAGCGAGGTCACGTCGGTGGAGTGTTCATCCAACCATTCGGATACAATTCGGGAGTGATGGCACGGTGCATTGTCTTGTTGCAGGATGAGGTCCTCAGTGGGATGTTGAAAATGCACAAACGCGAGCAAATGGTCGTCCAGGATATCCCGGTAACGTTGACCTGTGGGGGACGATGTCACACGTACCAAGGGTCCCATTTCAGTCCACGTAAATAGTCCCCAGACGAGAATGCCACCCCCACCAGCTTAAAGAGCACCCTGCTGGCAAGAAGGATACATCGCTTCATGTGGTTTGCGCCTTACTCGTACATTGCCATCCGCATGTACCAACGGGAATCTCGACTCATCAGTCCAGGCAACATTTTCCCACATGACTAGGGTCCAGTGGCTATGTTCCCGCGCCCATGCTAATCTTTGCCCCCTGTGATGTGCGGTCAGCAGCGGTACCCTCGTAGGATGATGGCTTCTGTACCCCATAGCGAGGAGATGGTTCTGGGTGGCGTGGCTGCTTACACGTTTTTGTGCACCAGCGTTCAATTGCCGAGTGATTTCTTGCACTGTGGCTCATCTATCCGCTATTACAATGCGAGCTATCCGACGATGACCCCGCTCATCCACACACTGTTGTCCACGGCAGTTGGCCCTTGCAGGGATGGTTTTATCGGATTCAATGTACTCACGGTGCACCCGTGACACAGTGGCTCGTGAAAACCCCAGTGCCTACACGACTTCCGTGATGGAGTGACCATTCGTCGGGCCCCGACAATTTGCCCACGACCAAACGCGCTTAGATCCTTCGTCTTACCCATACTGCGTCCGACTGTTACTGATTCCCGTCGCATCACTCCTTATATTGTCGGATCGCTGCATACGTCATGTCGTTTCCGTTTACAGGGCCGCCCACAGCGCCACATTTGCATAACGCCAGCTGTCTGTAATTTAATTGCTCTTCAGTGTATTTTTGCTTGCTCTGAAGACTATAATTTCTTTTCGAAACTAATAGGGCTACCCCTGGGATCAAATGGTTTGATGCGCTGGTTTCTGACCATCCCCCTTTCCTCCTCAGAACCAATTACCCCAAACTAGAGACGGGTGACCTCCAATAAGTTGCACATAAGGAAGAGTTATATTATTTATTTTGCAGTTTTCTCTCTACGTTCCTTGAAAAAGTGATTTGATTGATATGCGAAAGCTTGGAAACTTTGATTTCTAGTTTGCACTAATAAATTTGGATAACTAATATAGTTTTACTATTTTAAGATTAGTCTTCGCTAATCTGAAATTTTTTAACTGTTCATATGTTCTCATATGAACAGTTGAAAATTCTCATCCTCATTGTATGAGTACTTATCAAAAGTTTTACAAAGCCTGATTGCGGCCACTTACTTTGCTGCAATATTCGAGATTATATGATACTTAAAATTTACCAAAGATTATGGTTAAAATATTACAGCCCGGTGAGATAGGATTTTACACTGTAAGCTGCCGTCCCAATCAGACAATAGGCCAGTATTACAAAATGGTAACTTAAAGTTACAAGTCAATATTTTTAAATAACAGTTTCGACTAATTGCTAACTCGAGATTTTAAAAATTCTTCACAATATAGATGCAGAAGGCATCTGCGATATTATAACTTAGAATCTATCGAATTGAATAGAGAAAAGCTGCTTTCCTTTCTTTTTAGTTACACTAAATATATAGTTTAAAAAGTAAAGCTTTTGATTTAAAGGCAGATTCTACTTCTACAGAAATGGGTATCCTCATGTGCACATACAACACAAACGATTTCATTAAGCTTTGACCATACTAAAAATCTTACACTTGAATTGGGATGGTGACATGCTGCTGAAAAACTATGTCATATTTTTTATCCAGTGTTGCCTTTTGATAGCTAAATATGATCAGACAGTGTACGACACATTGGATTTTTCTGTAAATGCTTTCATCATTTTCCTACCTTAAAGACAACACATTCTTAATTGAAAGATAGCCAAGGTTTTCGCTGATGAGAGAGCAAGTAGCTTTTTGAAGTACGGTAGTGGAAAATAGCGAAAATATATTTACCTTTAAATCCCTTTTTAAATCCGTAACACTGAACGGAGAATAGTTTAAAAAAAACGATAAATGCTTTTAGTTTGAATATTCAAATTTAATTGCATCATCTTTTACCCTTACCTCATACAAGCCATCACTACCGGAATGTGCACTGCTCGCTACCCAAAATGCAACACCAAGAAGGACACCAGACAGCAAAGCCAGATTTACTAGACACATAACAACAGCCACAAAGATGAAACGATTGAGCTTAAAGGCCCGTGCGACTTGCGGAACACGCAGACATCAATAGTTCGTGTGGCCCCCATGGCTGGCAATAACGGCCGCTACACGTCGCGGTATCGAACGAAAGAGGCTTTGGATGTGGGCTTGGGGTATGTCGGTCCAGGTTGCTTCCACACGTTGGCACAGTTCATCAGGCGTAGCCGCGGGTGCTGCTTTTCAGGCCACTCGGTTGCCGATCAGCGACCAGACGTGTTCGATGGGTGACATATCGGGAGAACAGGCTGGCCACGGCAGCATTGACACCTGGTGTGCCGTGAATAATTGTTACACGATGCGAGCCACGTGTCGGCGCACATTGTACTGTTGAAGCGTGGCCGCTGGCAGGTCCCACTGGTAAGGGAGGACTACTGGATCAAAAACGTCGGAGATGTAGCGGTGGCTGCTGAGTGTACCGGCGATGCGTACCAGAGTGGTGCGGATGTCATATCCAATTGCACCCCAAACCATAACGCCAGGCGACGGACCGGTATGGCGATGCGTAATGCAGGCGTCATACAGTCTCTCGCCGCGGTGCCGCCACACACGGATCCGACCATCTTGGTGTTGCAGGCAGAAGCGGAATTCGTCGGAGAAGATAATGTCGTGCCATTCCGTAGTCCAGGTGCGGCGTTCAACGGCCCACTGCCGCCGCACTCGCCGGTGGTGCAACGTCAATGACAATCGGAGCAATGGGCGCCGTGCGACAAATCCCCGCTCCTACAGACGACGTCGAATGGTACGTGCTGACACAGGTTGTTGCGCAACACACCCTAATTCCTGCGCTAACGTTCGTGATGTGGCGGTGCGAGCCGTCAATGCCCGCCTCACAAAATGCCGGTCCTCTCGTTCGTTGGTGTACTGCGGCTGCGGCAATAGCTCACGTTGGTCCGTCCGTCCCACCTGCACCCACCAAATCCATACCCGCTTCACTGTGGCTGGATGTCGTCCTACACAGGCGCCAATGTCTCGGTACGATAAACCTCTGTCGCGATAAGCCACTATTTGTCCTCCGTCGAACTCCGAAACGTGCTGGAATGACTGCCGTATTCTGCGACGAGGCATCAGGAAGCTCCGCACGCACAGGTCCGGCAGAACAACACACTTCCACTACTTACACCCCGCCTTCTGTGCACCCTTCTTATAGTGCTTCTCGGTGGCGTGCCGGGCGCACATGATTTGCATATAGCCTGTAATGCGTGCCGGGCGCACATGATTTGCATATAGCCTGTAATGCTAATCGTTTGCACGTCCTCTTGCGGGTAACGCATGCTGCGAATTTCACACCAATCGAAAGCATCCTTCTTGGTGTTGCATTTTGGGTGGCCAGCAGTGCAATACGCATAAAGGTACACTTTTTCAGTGACGGCTGGAAACGTTCTTACGTTCCTACTAGAGGGTCTAAAGAAAATAAATATGATTTGTTGGAATTCCATTGAAGCTGTGTTTAAGAGAAAGAGTTTGAGATATACACTGAAGAGCAACTGAAATAGAGATACCTGTCTAGTAACGGGTAGCACCACCTTTCGCCCTGATGACGGCGGCGATTCGTCTCGGCATGGACTCGACAAGACACCGGAAGCGTTGGGAAGCCATACGGATCCACGACCCCTGAACAAGCTCCCACAGTTCACGAAGATTTGATGAAGGAGGGTCAGAGCCTCGAACATCTCTCTCGATGGCATCCCAGATGTTCTCCATGGGATTAAGGTCAGGTGACCTAGCTTACCAAGGTAGCGAGGTCACGTCGGTGGAGTGTTCATCCAACCATTCGGATATAATTCGGGAGCGATGGCACGGTGCATTGTCTTGTTACAGGATGAGGTCCCCAGTGGGATGTTGAAGACGCACAAACGGGAGCAAATGGTCATCCAGGATATCCTGGTAACGTTGACCTGTGAGGGACGATGTCACACGTACCAGGGGTCCCATTTACGTCCACGTAAGCAGTCCGCAGACGAGAATGCCACCCCCACCAGCTTGAAGAGTACCCCGCTGGCAAGAAGGATCCATCGCTTCTTGTGGTTTCCGCCGTACTCGTATCCTGCCATCTGCATGTACCAACGTGAATCTCGACTCATCAGTCTAGGCAATAATTTTTACACATGTCTAAGGTCCAGTGGTGATTTCCTGCGCGCTTTCTAACCTTTGCACCATGTGATGCGCGGTCAGCAGCGGTACCCTCGTGGGACGATGGCTTCTGTACCCCATAGCCAGGATGTGGTTCTGGATGGTGTAGCTGCTTACACCTATTTGTGCACCAGCGTTAAATTGCCGGGTGATTTCTTGCACTGTGGCCCGTCTATCCGCTGTTACAATGCGAGCTAGCCGACGATGACTCCACTCATCCACACGCTGTTGTGCACGGCAGTTGGCCCTTGCATGGTTGTTTGTACGGGATTCAATGTACTCACGGTGCACCCGGGACACAGTCACTCGTGAAAATTCCGGTCCCTGCACGACTTCCGTGATGGAGTGACCCATTCGTCGGGCCCCGACAATTTGCCCACGATCAAATGCGCTTGGTCTTACCCATACTGCGTCAGTCTCTTACCGATTCCCGTCGCATCACTCCTTATATTGTCGGATCACTGCATACGTCATGTCGTTTCCGTTTACGGGGCCACCCACAGTGCCACATTTGCATAACGTCAGCTGTCTGTAATTCAATTGCTCTTCAGTGTATGTACTTACTATACAATATTAAATATTTTATTTTTGAATATACAAACTTCCACATTTAACTCTAGCTTTTCTTTTCTTTTCTTCTTACACAAGTCATCGTTCAGAAAGCACAGTACGCATAAAGTACGTCTTTGGCGACGGTTGAAGAAAAATATGTGTTTTGTACCTCGGGGTCTTCTAAAGAAGAAAAAGTATGTTTTGGGATTCTGCGAGACGTGTTTTAGAGGAAAACCAAAACTTCAACATTTAACTCTAGCTTTTCCTTTCCTTTCTTCTCACACAAGTCATCATTCAGAAAGCACGGTACGTATAAAATAAGTCTTTGGCGACGGTTGGAGAAAAATATGTGTTTTGTACCTCGGGGTCTTCTAAAGAAGAAAAATAATTTTTTGGGATCCTGCGCGACGTGTTTTAGAGGAAAACCAAAATTGAAGCAACACTACACTTACTGTTCCACCCTTTTTTTCCACAACCATTCCTTTTTGTCCTATTTTTCTAAATGGAAAAAATAATTTAATTTTTAAATTATTTTAAATGTTTTCTCGAGAATGAATTTTCGTATTCTTCATTTCCCTACTTCATCATCATCATCTGGATTGTACACATGGTGGTGTTAGCAAGCTGCGCTTTTGAAATAATAATATAGCAATTTTATTAGGCTCATCTTTCGGAGACAAATTTAAAAGAAAACATGATATTTGTTCGTGGATGAAAGATATACTAAGCTGATGAACAAACTACTTACCAATCTGTGCAGTCCTGATTGTAAAACATTTTTTTCAAAAAACAAACTGCCACTTTAGAACAGTAGCTGCCAAATTTAGAAGATAAATAGATACTGTATATGGGTGACGATGTTATGTAGTAACTAGCTCATAGCCCGTGCTATGAACGGATGCAAAAGCTGTGACTGAAAGTTTTATCACACGAATAGTAAAATACATATACATCATTATAATAAATGGTTGAATTATTAATGGGTTGTCTATAAGATAAGTCACCAACAACATTTTCATAATATTCCCATGACAGAAGCCTATTATATAGGTTAACAGATTTTAACCCGTATAACGAAGTAAATTTCTCCGTAATTTTTGTCTACGCCCGGCATTGAACCCGGGTCCCATCATTCTGGAATAAGTCGCTCTACCAACTGAGCTACGCGGATGTATGCTCTCGCTGCTATCTGCCTTTCTCTCATGTGCGTCCTGCGTGGCAGCTCGTCACATCCGCCATATGACGGCACAGTGCGTTAAAAATTACTTAATGTAAAAATTTAGGTAATAATAATGGAGTTAATTAAAGGTCATGAAAGACTTCTTGACATACAATATTTTGTGTCATTGTCATTTGATTGTTCAAAAGGTTTCCTTGCAGTTCCTTGTGTTTGACAATAGAGCCGGATTAAGGCCTTATAGGGCCCCTATGCTAAGACATCTGAGTGGACCCCCAAAAATTAATTCGGGGAATTATTATGAAGTCCGTTAAAACACCAAAAACTGTAACTACTAAATTATCTGCACATTTTTCATGTAAGTAACTGTATTTTTCACTATTCTCACAAGAGCATGAGTTAAAAGCTTAAGATTCCTACATTTTGTCATTTTTCAACTCAGCTAGGCATTTTCATGTTGGACTTTCGTCCATAGAGAAGATTTAAGCCCAAACCACCTACAGCGGGCCCGCCTTTTTGGCAGGGCACAGAAACGGAAGGAGTGAGAACAAGTCTAGCGACTTTGACAGAACAGTTTGTTAGTGAGAGAGAGCACAGCAGATGTCGCCACCGTACAAGTACGATGTTGCTCATAGAGGGTATAACGTAATTTCTTTTCTTGCTGAAATATTGTCGTTCTTACGTTATGTCTAAATCATTGGGTAAGACTACGATGGAACACTTCATTAAATAAACCTTTACGGCCAGACGAAACATAAGACAGAAGTCCACTTACTGTAATTGATTCTTTATTCCACCATTATATCAATAGCATAGATCGCACTTCGAAAATAACGCAATTCCCATCACCACCTATTCACACAGCAACTCTTATCTCGTTGATTTTATCTATCATTCTTATCTCATACAGTCATACGTCACGTTCACTCTGACCTCAATTGTGTTGCCAACACTATTCGGTTGAGAGAGTAGATGTCCCGTTAAGTTGTGAAGCATAACTGAGAACAAACTCAAAATTTACATAGTGAAAGAAACTAAAAAGGAAAGTTAATTTAGAATATACGTCACAAGGGGTTAGAGACAGTCAATAGGGGGCAGAGATAGTCAAGGGGGGGTCCAAATCCGGGGACCGTCATTTGACACACTCCTCCGATGCACGGCGGATATTCAGCGATTGTTAGCAAATCCCACCACCTCTGGAAGATCAGCCCAGACTTGAACCTGGGGACCCCCATCAGTAGTCTGACTCGTTAACCACTAAGCATCTGCAGCTCTAAATTTTGTCATGGATTTTCTAATCATTTAGCATTGCATACTTTTCTTAGTTCATCTTTTTTTCTTAAACCCAATATGAAGACAAAGGGGACTTCGATCATGAACGGTTCCACGTGTAAATTGGGAGGTGTGCGTGGATGGTAGTGAAAAAGCTGAAACTGTCTCACACACCTCTGTACACAGCGACATGAAACCTTTACCCTTGGTGAGCCACTGTCTTGAAATCTGTTCGTCTTCTGACCTCTGTTTCTTACCAACTGGAAATTATGCAAGACAAAAGTAAAACTATATTATAAATCTCTCTCGCTCTCTTTCTATTACTTGTCTAGGCATGCCTCTTGGGCCCTTGGTCATGGTGAGCCCCAAGGCTATAGCCCCTATAGACCCCCCCATTCGGCCCTGTTTGGCAAAACCTTTCACGCCATCGCCGTTCTCTATTTAAATAACGTTTTCTTTCAGCTTTATCTTTCATCTTGCACTACAAAAAAAAAAAAAAAAAAAAAACTCCCACGGAACCAATAATAATTAATTCATTTTCATGAATTCCTTTTTATGAGATAAAATAACACTGATTCCTTTTTGTGAAACTGCTGTGCAATTTTATTCCCTTTAATGAAATTACACTGTAATGCTAAGAGAATGAAATAAAACGCGACATAACTCCTGCGTAACAGAACAAACGTCGCATACAGTTGTTCGAGCATGTGCCTGTTCCTACAGATGAAGTCGTTTGTCTTGCTTACTTTATTTGCTGGTATTTTCCCTTGATTTTATGTATGGTGCGATAGCAGTGAGCTTAGTTCTGATTTCGGCCTTTGGATAAAAGCAGATGGTGTTGCAAGTACTGAATGACGTCAGAGCGTTAGGGACAGACGTAGTCTATTACACTCATTTTCAAAAAATAGTTGCACCTAGAAGGAAGCAACCGACAGGAATGCAAATGAGTCAACTATCACGCTCAGCTGAGCGTGTGACGCAAGCAAAAAGGGGTCGTAGCGCTGTGCCTGGCCGGCTCTATAAGGTCGTCCAGTCGCGCGTGCTTGCCATTCTGACTCCTGCTGTTGTGTTGGTTGCATCTTTTGTAAGACAAGAATACCTCGGAGCAAAGTTCGGAAGCAATACCAGCAGTTAGAGCAGTTCGGAAGCAATACGAGCAGTTAGAGCACTTCGGAAGCAATACGAGCAGTTAGAGCAGTTCGGGAGGGGCCACATCGTCGTTCTCCGGGAAGCGGGATGGTCTTATCGCTGTATTGCGTGCCTTACCGGTCATGCTGATATCCCGATATCACGCTGTTAACGACAGTGGATAGATTAAGGCTCAAAGCAGCGACAGGAAGGGTCTGGGAGAACTAGACGAACCACGGAGAGAGAGAGAGAGAGAGAGAGAACCGACTTGCGCGGAGTGACCTAACAGCCGCAATTGCGGATATTTAGCGAGTAGTGGTGACCTCCACGCATCATCCGATTAGTGCCAGCACCATTGGCAGACGGCTGTACGACGTAGGACTACACGCACGCAGACAGTTACGACGACTGTCCTTAACAACAGTGCATCGTCGCCAAAGACTGCAATGGTGCCGTGCCAGACTGTCATGGAGCCATTCAGAATGCCAGCGGATGATCCTCAGGGACGATTCCCGCTTTTGTCTTTGAGAAGATGACCACAGAATCCATCCGTATGTGGAGGCACCGTGGTCAACGCCAAGATGAACGGTTTGCTATCGATCGTCATACGTCCAAAAGTCCTGATGTCATGGTGTGGGGAGCAATTGCCTAAATATCAGATCAGCTTTGATGTTCATTACAGACACTTTGACAACTCAACGCTACGTTAATGAGGTCCTGCAACCAGTGATATCTTCAGTGTATCCCAATGTATTTTCAGTGACGAGTACAGCTTTTGTCTTGGAGGAGACGACCAACGAATCTGCGTGTAGAGGCACCGTGGTCAGTGCCAAGATGAACGGTTTGCTATCAAGCGTCATATGTTCAAAAGATCTGGTGTCCTGGTGTTGGGTGCAGTTGCCTACCATGCCAGATTACCTTTGATGCTCATTACAGGCACTTTAACAGTCCAATGCTACGTTAATGAGGTCCTGCAACCAGTGACCCTACCTTTTCTGAACGCTCACTTCAGTGCGATTTTCCAACAGACAACGCTCCTACGCATACTGCTGCTGTCTCGAGAGCTTGCCCTCAAAGCACTGAAACTCTGCCATAGCCACCTGCATCGCCAGACCTATCGCCGTTTGAAAATGTGTGGCATGCTGTTGGACCTGCTATCCACACTTCACCACTACCACACAATCTGCAGGAACTGCGTAAGAATATTCAAGCTGCATGGGATGGCTTATCGCAGGACACCAGCAACCTGTAAAACTCCATGCTGAGACGTCTGGCATGCTGTGTGAACAAACATGTCGCCCCGACGCCATACTGAGAGACACTACTTATTGGCGTGTAGCTCAATGAATATTGCCCGTATCAATCCCCATGTTTAATCATTTATTGTTCCTGGTAACCTTTACCTTCATTCGAATAGCATTGGAATCCGACACGTCTTTCTGGTTGCAACTATGTTTTTGACGATGAGTGTATATAGATTCACGTTCGCATAACAAATCTCTTTTAATCCATTTATAACAATCTCTAGCTAAAAATTCTAACGAGAGCTGAGCTCAGTAGCAGTGGTGCCGTGGACTAAGCGCTGGCATATGACGATTCGTCCGAGGTGGATCTGGGTTCGAATCCCGGTGAGGTATGGATGTCGTGTTTGTCTTTCGGCACTGGCTTTCTCTCTTCCCTAGAGCCAGTAGTCCTATATTATAGACGCCCGACTCCTTACAGCTCATGGCGGTCATTAAATCCCCAAACAGACAAAAAAGGGAGAAGTAGACAGCCCTGACACATCGTAAACAAAATTCTGATCTCAGTTTTGTACATACGTCACCGCCATCTTGACCTCAATTCAGGTTGCCGCAAAACATTTAGTGAGAGAGAAAACGTGTTAAGTTTTGAAGGTTTAACGACCACCGTGAGCAACTCAGTAGGCCATAAACAGTCGCTCGTCCCTAATTTAGGACCACTGGTTCCAGGTAAGGGAGAGAACCAGTGCTGTAAGACAAGCGCAACGCCTCACCGGGATTCGAACCCGGACCCTACTCGGACGAATTGTCATTAGCCGTTGCTTAGACCACTGCGCCATTGGGGCGACTGCGTTAAGTTTAGAAAATGCGTTTAAGGAAAACGATCACTAAAATTTACAAAGATACAGGAAGTAAAAAGGAAAATTAAATGAAAGTATACGTCCCAATTCATTAAATTCCTTTTGCCGCAAGCTTCAGCGTGTCGGGTAAGAATACAAAATCCAGCTGAATACGTTCATTATTTAGTGACCCTTTGCACCTCACACATTGAAAGTAATTCTTTTTAATTACATTCTAATTCAGTAATTGTCTCGAAATATTTCTAAGCAACGTTCGTTCGATTCAACCAAATATTCGCGAGTATCAGTTTCCTGTTTTATTCATTCTGGATCACTGTAACATTTAACAAAAAACACCAGGTTTTGGAAAGCTAAGTCCTATGATTCGCGCTGCAGAATACGAGGGAGTCATAGTTTTTTCATTACGAAAAAACGAACTCCTTTGTATATCGTAGAAATCCCCGAATCTATTCCGATATTGTTTTTGGCAGGGTTTAACGACGTATTGTTTCAGCAAGACAATGCCTTCTCTCATTAATGCAAATACGTCGAGGCAAGGTCTACAAGGTATCAGCATCCTACCAAGGTGAGCACAGCTCCCAGATTTGTAGCCGATTGAGCCCGTCTGGGACATGCTGGGATGACTCCTCCTTACTATGTGTGTGAAAAACCTAGGACGAGAAATGCCCTGCGACACCATCTCGTCGAAATGTGGAGGTCAGTGGCTCCGGACGTTATAGCACATTTGTAATACTGTATGCCGCAAATGCATCGCCCATCGGAATGATTTACCTTCTACTAGCATGGCCCTGTAAGCTTTCTTTTTCATAATTACTATTATTTGTTTCTGTATGAACAAATAAAAGTAATGATGCAGATTCAGTGAATACATTGCTCATCAGGGAAGGGTTCACTTTTCATTAGCAAGGCCCTATAAGCTTTCTTTGCCATCATCTTTCATTTGTTTTTATCTGAACCTGTTATCATTTCTTACATACACCGAACAGCAATTGAATTAGAGACAGCTGGCGTTATGCAAATGTGGCGCTGTGGGCGGCCCTGTAAACGAAAACGACATGACGTATGCAGCGATCCGACAATATAAGGAGTGATGCGACGGGAATCAGTGAGGGTCGGACGTAGTATGGGTAAGACGAAGGGTCTAAGCGCATTTGATCGTGGGAAAATTGTCGGGGCCCGACGAATGGGTCACTCAATCTCGGAGGTCGTGCAGGCACTGGGATTTTCACAAGCCCTGTGTCACGGGTACAATGTGAGCACAACGAATCCAGTAAAACTATCCCTGCAAGGGCCAACTGCCGTGCACAACAGCGTGTGGATGAGCGGGGTCATTGTCGGCTAGCTCGCATTGTAACAGCGGATAGACGGGCCATAGTGCAAGTAATCACTCGGCAATCTAACGCTGGTGCACAAAAATGTGTAAGCGGCCACACCATCCAGAACCATATCCTCCCTATGGGGTACAGAAGCCATCGTGCCACGAGGGTACTGCTGCTGACCGCACATCACAGGGTGCAAAGATTAGCATGGGCGCGGGAACATCGCCACTGGACCCTAGACAGATGGAATTCACGTTGGTACATACGGATGGCAGAATACGAGTACGGCGCAAACCACACGAAGCGAAGGATCCTTCTTGCTAGCAGGGTACTCTTCAAACTGGTGGGGATGGCATTCTCGTCTGGGAACTGCTTACGTGGACTGAAATGGGACCGCTGGTACGTGTGACATCGTCCCTCACAGGTCAACGGCACCGGGATCTCCTGGACGACCATTTGCTCCCGTTTGTGCGTCTTCAACATCTCACTCGGGACCTCATCCTGCAACAAGACAATGCACCGTGCCATCGCTCCCGAATTGTATCCGAATGGTTGGATGAACACTCCACCGACGTGACCCTCGCTTCCTTGGCCAGCTAGGTCATCTGACCTCAATCCCATCAAGCACATATGGGATGCCATCGAGAGAGATGTTCGGGGCTCTGACCCCCCTCCATCAAATCTTCGTGAACTGTGGGAGCTTGTTCAGGGGTCGTGGATCCGTATGGCTTCCCAACGCTTCCGGTGTCTTGTCGAGTCCATGCCAAGACGAATTGCCGCCATCATCAGGGCGAAAGGTGGTGCTACACGTTACTAGACAGCTATCTTTAATTCAATTGCTCTTCATGGTATATACACGGCTTAGATAGAATAATGTGAACACCTAGGAAAAGAAAGTGTTATGTACCTAGTAGAGTGTGGGATTACCTTTGGCATTCCAAAGCGCCTGAATCGTCCTTGGAATGGACGCATACAAATCCTGGATGGTGGCTAGTAGGATGGTATACCATTCTTTATGCGGAAACTGCTCCATGTCTTTGAGAGATGCAGCAGGAGGATAACGAGACCTTACTGTGTTTTCCAACACAGACCACAGTGGCCAAGGATGGTGTGAAAGTTCGTCTTCATGTTCCTCAAACTATGATTGGACATTCCGAGCTCTGTGAGTTGGGGCGTTATCATCTTGATAGATGGCATCCCCTGCAGGAAACAATGCCTCAGCCTTTGGATGGAGTTGGTTGACCAAAATGGTTTCATACTCCCTGGCAGTCGTCCGCTCTTTTGAGGTGATCAGGTTACCTTTTGAAAGCCACGATATGATTGTTCAGAGCATGACAGAACCACCACCATGCTACACTTTGGGAGCAGACAGTATGGGATGTACGCTTCTGACGGTGTTCTCTACACATAAACACGTCCTGCTGTGGGGGATAGTGTGAATCTGGATTCATCAGGCCACATTACACGTTTCTATGCATCGGCAGTCCACGCTGTATGCTCCTGGCACCACTGCCGTCGCAGTAGTACATTCATCCGGATCACCAGAGATTTTTCAATAGCAGTTCTGCCATGGATATTTTTTATGCAGTTCCCTGCGCACTGTTTTCGTTGATACTGGGGTCCGGGGATGCAGATTGAGCTCCGTAAGAAATTTCGGTGCCGTGCTCTGAATTACGGGTAACAATCCTCTTTAATGCTCTCCTGTCTCTATCTGCCACGGTCGTTTTCCGGCCGCTCTTGTGTTTCGCAGACGAAGTTTTGCCGTGAACACGGTACGGTGCCACGACGCTAGACACAGTAGCTCTCGATAACCCCACTACCCTGGCGACTGTTGTCGCGGAGGTACCAACTAGCCGTCCACCAACAATTTGCCCTCTTTCGAAGTCCGTTAGGTTGCCCATTTCGTCGTCTCCCTGAAAGGACGTTTGGAAAAAAGACAATTTAAATGCACTTAATTAGGACCTTGAGGTTCTAAACAAAGCTATTATACCCAAAAAGTGGTGGATGCCTTTACGTATTCCGACGTACACAGCTACGTTAAAAGTCACGTCTCTGAGCATGGTGTTCTGTGACGTGCCTGCCACGCAGGACACACATCAGATAAAGGCAGATAGCAGCGAGAGCATACATCCGCGCAGCTCAGTTGGGAGAGCGACTTATTCCGGAATGAAGGGACCCGGGTTTGATGCCCGACGTGGACAAAGATGACGGAGAAATTTACTTCGTTATATTGGCGCCCGAACTTCAAGAATGACCTGGCCGTTAAAGTTCTCGCAATGGTGTGATGTTCTTTCCACACTGCGGGACAGGAAAAATAAGAGAATCCCTTCTTCAGCGCTTCGAAAAATTAATGTGTGTGATGTTACGTTCCACACACCAAATTTGAGTGGGATTTCTCCAATGTACGTTCTTCAGCGGATGACTGCCTACAGCGATACATGGTCCCTGCTGACCCGTGAGCCATGCCCCCGGCCCTCTTTCGTGGGAGGGGGGAGATGTGACGTGCCTGCCACGCAGGAAGCACATGAGATAAAGGCAGAGATAGCAGCGAGAGCATACGTCCGCGTAGCTTAGTTAGGAGAGCGACTTATACCGAAATGTAGGGACACAGGTTCGATGCCCGGGATGGACAAAGACAACGGAGAAATTTACTTCGTTATAGTTCACATTATTCTGTCCAACCCCTGTATGTACTTAACTTCTGTATCTAGTAATTTTCGTAGTTTCCGAAAATACTTCATGATGGAGTATATTTTTTGACAGAGTGTATAAAATATTAAATATTCTCAGACAATCTTTTGAGTGACGAAATACAAGTGACTAATGAATCAGAAACAATTTAGAATTGAAGTGTGTGTGTGTGTGTGTGTGTCTGTGTGGAGAGAGAGAGAGAGAGAGAGAGAGAGAGAAATTATAGCCAAAATATTCAGATCTGCATTTTTGCTATGCAACTTGATTTTGTTTGTACGGTTAAACAAAAATCTGTTCGAAAAGATGGCAAATTAACTTGTTTCCAGGCTTGGGCTTCTCTGCGCGTGCTCATCTCCGCTTCGCATGAAGCTGAAAGGCCAACTTTCGCAAGTATGTTCGGCATTAGAATTATCGCATGATAATGAGGGTAATCTAAAAAACGTTAACGATTTATGCTTTTTTTTTCTGTCTTTATCAGAGAGAGATTCTGCTTTGCCGAAAATGAGGTTTTTGAACGCAACGGCATTTTAATCAGTATTACTATAACCAATAGAAGGGAGATAAGTTAGTGCTGCATGAAAGAAATGAGACATTATGCACTACTATCTTTATCTATTTGCGAAAAGTTGTTTCCATCTCATTAGACAAATATTTTTGATTGCTTAATTTCAACCAAACCGCAATGAAAAGGATTGACAAAAATTATTAACGAACACCATTCCGAACGATACTTTTAATTATAGTCGGTACCTGTCCAAATACGTATACGTACATGAAAAACATGTTACCCTCTTTCGATTAAAAAAACTATCATTGACCGTTAAGAACTTATGGAGTTATTATACACAATGAGCTCGCATTCACTGATGAATATTTCATGTGAAACACATAAAAATGCCTGCCGTACTGAACATTACGTTTGGCGCGGAAGAAAATGTTGTCAGGAACTTAAACGGAAATCAGCTAACGAGCTTGAGCGCATCTAAACTGATCGATAGCATTCAACTTGTTGAATTGGATATGTGGCTTGGGTATATGACCAAATCAAGCAATGCCGTTGCGAGTTATGGGTTTAAAATATACTAGGGGTGTTCAAATGAAAAGGTACGAAACGTCATAAGAACGTAACCGTTAACATATTTGCATATGCCGCTATGGGAGAACGTAGCGACACATCTAGGGATGCGATTGGAGTCGCCGGCGTGGATCGGAGCATGCGCGGGCGCCCTCATGCGCAGGAGAGAGCAGAGGCTCTTATAAAGAACGCCGTCCAATTGACTACTTGTTGAATTCCTCCAGCACAGACGAATCATTAATTCCGATGTGTACTGTGAGACACTCCAAAGCCTACGCAGGTCCATCAAGAACAAAAGACCGGGGCTGCTCACGGAGGGTGTGGTTCTGCTCCATGATAACGCGCGTCCACACGTCTCCAGGGTCACACACGCGGAACTGGCCAAGTTCCAGTGGGAGCAGCTTGACCATCCGCCCTACAGCCCGGACATGTCGCCCTGCGATTTCCATGTGTTTGGTCCCCTGAAAAAACATCTGAAAGGGAAGCGCTTCCACTCGGACGACGAACTCAAGGACGCTGTGCAGGACTGGGTCTCGTCACGGCCACAGGAATTCTGGGAACAAGGAATCCTTCGGCTCGTTAATCAATGGGATCTTTGTGCTACGGCCTATGGTGTATACTTTGAATAAAGTCTTCATTTATACCAACAGTGTCGTTTCGTACCTTTTCATTTGAACACCCCTAGTACCTTCCTCAAAATATACACTCATCGTCAAAAAAATAGTTGCACCCAGAAGGAAGGGCCGGATTGCAATGCTATTTGGGAGGAAGGTATAGGTTACCAGGAACAATAAATGATTAAATACTGAGACTAATGGGCAATATTTATTGAGCTACACGCCAATGAGTAGTGTCTCTCAGTATGGCGTCGGGCCGCCATGTTTGCTCACAAAGCATGCCAGACGTATCGGCATGGAGTTGTGCAGGTTCCAAATGGCGTCCTGCGATAAGCCATGCCATGCAGATTGAATTTTCTAACGCAGCTCCTGTAGATCGTGCGGTAGGGGTGGACTGTTGATAGCGGGTCCAATAGCATCCCACATATTTTCAATCGGCGATAGGTTTGGCAATGCGGCTGGCCATGGCAGAGTGTCAGCGCCTTGAATGCAAGCTCACGAGACAGAAGCAGATTGCGGACGAGCCTTGTCCTGTTGAAAAATCGCACCGCATTGAGCGATCAGAAAAGGTAGAGCCACTGGTCCTCATTAACGTGTAATGTCGGGCTGTCAAAGCGCCTGTAATGAACACCAAAAGGGATCTGGCATCGTAGACAATTGCCCCCCACGCCATGACAGCAAGCCGTTTGGACGCATGATGCTCGATAACAAACCGTTCACCTGGGCGCTGACAACGGTGCCTCCACACACGGATAAATTGGTTGTCTCCTCCAAGACAAAAAAGGGACTCGTTCTTGAAGATCACCCGCGGCCATTCTGAGTGTCGCCATGGCAGTCTAGCACGACACAATTGCAGTGTTTGGCGACGATGCAATGGTGTTAAGGGCAGTCGCCGTAACGGTCTGCGTGCGTGTAGTCCTACGTCACGAATCCGTGTGCCAATGATGCTGGAATAATCAGACGTTACATGGAGGTCACCACTGCTCGCTGAATATCCGCAGTCGTGGTTGTTGGGTCACTCCACGCATGACGGACGACCCGTCGGTCATTTCTCTCCGTGGTTCGTCTAGGTCTCCCAGACCCTTCCTCTGTCGCTGCTGCGTGCCTTGTTCTATCCAGTGCCACCAACAGCGTGCTATGGTGATATCCGCAAGACCGGTATAGCACGCGATACTGCTATAAGACCATTCCACTTCTTGGAGCTCGGCATGCGGCTCCTCTCGAACTACTCCAACTGCTCGATTTGCTTCCGAACTTCTTTCCGAGGCATACTTCACTTGAAGTGGATGCAACCAACACAACAGTAAGAGTCAGAATGTGAAGCGCGCGCGCGACGAGACGATCTTACGTAGCCGGTCAAGCACAGCGCTACGACCCCTCCTTGCTGGCGGCCGAGCGTGGTACTTGAATCATTTACATGTCTCCCAATGTCAAACCTACCCACCAAGTTTCATTCCTGTTGGGTTTTTGTTTTGACGATGAGTGTGTTTGCAATACATTGTTTATATCATGTGGACACTAAGTAGTGGTGAAGTTATGAGGGTGTGAGAATTTTAGGTTAAGGCGTATCGTAGTATCCAATACTAAGATTGAATAAAAAACAAGCATGTTAGATGTTAACTGCCAAATGAATTCAACTCGTTAAATATTTGATTTTGATTCGGATTGCTAAATAAATGCATAGGAGTTTCCTATGATGGGGGAATCCTCAAACAAAATTATTTTGTGCCTTTTTGTTCGAACTGTACTTAATGGAGGACTGATCAAGAAAGAGGCAGATATTATAATAAATACGAGACTGATAGTCTTATAATCAAAACTTCAAGTCTGATATTTCTAATTCCAACGAAAAACTGAAAAGAAAGCAGTTTAGGCGATATTTTTAACTAGATGTAGTATGCAATTTTTATGGAAAATATCACCCGACTGAAATTTATTAATTTTGTATCTGGTAGAGAGCAAAGCGTTGGCAAAATTATTAGTGCGAAAATCAACCAGATAGAGTTATTCCAACATTTTGTTGTCGGCTTCTCGTAACTCGACTAAAGATTGGAGGTGGAAGAAGGACCAAAAGTTTTTGACAGCAGCTCCATGTAGAAACGCATTGCCCACTCAAAGAGAAGGAGGGAATTTTGTAGGTACTGCATTATTAGCGCGGCGAATTTTTATTTTTTATTGTACAGTGTTCAGAAGTTTTTCCAGTTGAGCACTATATCTCAAATGTGAAAGCAACCCTTTTAACGAACTTTTGATTAACATAGTGCTAAACGTCACCCAAAAGCAAAGAATAATCTGTTCTGAAATAAAGATTTTAGCGCTTTGAAGTAGATTTAGCTGCTTCAAAGATGTAGAACGGTGATGTCAGGCGATGGAAGTGATCATGTGATAGGACCGTAGCGGCCAATTCATCTATTCGGAAATGGGACATTCAAGTACTCACAAACCATTATTGACCAATGCGGTGGGGCACCGTCTTGTTAGAAAATAACCGAAGGTTGAAGTGCATGTAACAGAGGTGCTACAAAAAGTTCCAGCATGTCCAGCTACACGGCACATGTTACCGTGGGCTATGTAGAAAAGAAGGGTGCGATGATTCTGTTATACATCAGGCTGTACTATACGTTCACTTCCGGGCTGGCCCTATGTTGTTCGATAACATAACGGGAAGTTTTTGATTCCCAGATTCGCACGTTGTGCCTATTTTGTGTACCAGAGATGTGGGATGTGGCTTCATCTGAGAAACGAACACGGTGCACATAATCACTATTATGAGTTATGCACTGCAACATCTCCGTCTCAAATGCAGCACGGCGAGGCTAGTCATCAGGCTAAAGAGCTTGAACGTTCTGTATCTTACATGCTGTGACGTGCCTGCCCTGCAGGACGCACACGACATAAAGGCAGATAGCAGCAAGAACGAACGTCTGCGCAGCATAGTTGGTAGAGCGACTTGTTCCGGAATAAGTGGACTCGGGTTCGATCCCCGGCGTGGACCAAAAATGCCGGAAATATTTACTTCGTTATAATGCATACAGATGAAGAACTTTACATATTTTGTGAACCGTGGCACGCGGGATCCCAGTTTCCAGTGGAGGACGACGAATGAATTTCCTGGGGATTCGTAGAAATGTCTCCTGAACAGTTGCAGCTGTCTCTTGTGCAACAGGTGGTCGCGACGCTCGCGAGAGAGATCGCGAACACTGCCCGTCGCTTTAAACTTTTCATACCAAGCTTTTATGCATTTTTGGTCCGGTGGTGATCTCCTGCACTGTTTTCTGAAATGACGGTGGGTAGTAACTGGCGGTTTGGTCTCGTGGAACCACAATACGCACGCTGATTTTTCTTGCATGGAAGCCATTATCGATTAAATGGATAATGGCTTCCATGCAAGAAAAAGCGACAGTAGCGCTCAACTAAAGAACAGAAAAAATCTTTGAGGGCTGCTATATTATGTTGCCAACCAATTTTATTTTAACTTTCACAGATTTTTATATGGTAATGTCTGCAAGACTTTATAGTATAGACACCCTGTATATTAATATATTGTATATGTTTTATACACTGGCGTGCAAAAATTAAGGACAAGACGGTTTTTCGAATGTAACGTCGTGCAGAAGTGCTCCACATCGACCCAAATCATACCATAAGATTCCCAAGATGTAATAATATGGGACAAGTAAGAAAAATCGTCCAAACAAGGAAACCAAAGGATTCAAAGAAGGATTGAAGAATTGTTGCAAAATACGAGCCAAGTGCGGGCGCGCATTGTGTTGGTGAAAAGTGACCGCTGGCAGGTCCTGTAGGTAAGGGAGGACTACAGGCTCTGAAACGTCGGAGATGGTGCGGTGGCTGTTGAGTGTACCGGCGATGCGTACCAGAGGGGTGCGGGTGTCATATCCAATTGCGCCCCAAATCGTAACGCCAGGCGACGGACCGGTATGGCGATGCATACTGCAGGCGTCATACAGTCTCACGCCGCGGTGCCGCCACACGCGGATTTGACCATCGTGGTATTGCAGGCAGAAGCGGGATTCGTCGAAGAAGACAATGTAGTGCCACTCCGTAGTCCAGGTGCGGCGTTCAACGGCCCACTGCCGCCGCACTCGCCGGTGGTGTAATGTCAGTGGTAATGAGAGCAATGGGCGCCGTGCGACAAGTCCCCGCTCCTACAGACGACGTCGAACGGTACGTGCTGACACAGGTTGCTGCGCAACACTCCCTAGTTCCTGCGCTAACGTTCGTGATGTGGCGGTGCGAGCCGTCAATGCCCGCCGCACAACATTCCGGTCCTCTCGCTCGGTAGTCTGCCACGGCTGCGGCAATTGCTCACGTCGGTCCGTCCGTGCCTCCTGCTCCCACCGAATCCATACTCGCCTCACTGTGGCTGGATGTCGTCCCACACGGGCGCCGATGTCTCGGTACGATAAACCGCTGTCGCGATAAGCCACTATTCGTCCTCTGTCGAACTCCGAAACGCGCTGGAATGACTGCCATATTCAGCGACGAGGCATCAGGAAGCTTCCCACGCACATGTCTGGGAGCACAACACACTTCCACTACTTACACCCCGCCTTCTGTGCACCCTTCTTATAGTGCTTCTCGGTGGCGTGCCGGG
The DNA here is from genome assembly GCA_039090855.1 of Macrothele yani. Lineage (NCBI taxonomy): Eukaryota > Metazoa > Arthropoda > Arachnida > Araneae > Macrothelidae > Macrothele > Macrothele yani. The sequence continues at coordinate 70,266,919 of CM077029.1, forward strand.
CGCACATGATTTGCATATGCCCTGCAATGCTAATCGTTTGAATGTCCTCTTGCGGGCGACGCATGCTGCTAATTTCAGGCCAATCGGATGCTTCCTTCTTGGTGTTGAATTTTTCGTGGCCAGCAGTGTAGTTTTCATCACATTTAGAATCAGGTTCTTATAATTTAGGCAGAAAATAACGAGATATTGTTACGTTTATGTAAAACGGGACGAAAAAATTTTCAGTAACAGTTCAGTAAAATACATTGTTGAGTAACAATGAAATTAACTAATGTTGCGTTACTTCATAGAACAACATTCACAAATCAGATTTCTCCATTGATTTTGACTACTTCCGTTAACCAGTTCTGTTACATCGAAATTTTTTACTTGAGATTTACTTTACTACTACTGCAGAGAAAGATGCACAGCATCAAAAGACTTCATGTTCTTATTTGCACTACGACTCCACCCAAATGTCATCTGTAAGACCGAAATTCTACGATGATAAACGGATCTCATGTTTTCAATCTGAAAGATTTTTTGAGTTATTTACGGACTGCTGTGCGAGCATAAAAAACTGCTGAAACGACTTACCTATTCTGATTTACAGAAATTGGTTCGGGAATGATTGTCCTAGTAGAGAGAGATGAACATAAATCTCTTGTATCACCAATGTCGGGATTACTGGTGTTTGGAGAAAGAAAGTAGTCATAAGTCAGCGGGTGACACAACGTCTAGCAAATAAGTGATGCTACACCTCTTTATTTCTTTCATGAAGTTTTTTCTACGAAGCACATTCATTGGAATAATTTTAGGGAAGTGCTGTTTAAAACACGGCTGAAAATCGCATGAAACCTCGCCTCTTTTCGAAAAGTCCCCGAACTTCATAATAAACTTGTAACCTGAGTTTCAAAAATGGAAAAACCCTACACAGGTTTTGATTGGAAATGTTGTCTTCATATCAAAGTAATCTGTACTTTGTGTCAAATCCATTACTCAAAACATCAAGTTTTAGAAATAACCAATTTTTCCTGTGCCTTAATTTGAAGCGTCATCATTTATTTTCCAAAAATGTCCAAATCTACAAAAGGCCGTTTCATAAAAACAGAGAGTATTTTTAGCACGTCTTTTGTGAAAAAAGATCGTGCTACTGTTATCGGTTTGTCCGTCCGTCCGTCCGTCTGTACCCACAATATCTCTGTAACTATTAGTCCGATTTGAAAAATTCTTTTTACATTCGGAAGCTTGAAATATGCAAATGATGATCCTTTAATTCGTTTCTTTCTACGATGTTCAATTTCGCCGGTAGAATGCGTAAATGCAGATGATGTCGAATTCAAAAATACGTTTTATTCTACATATTTGCTTCTAAACATCCGATTGAATTTTTTTTAATGTTTCAAATCTGTTTATGTCTAAGAGTATTTTAGATATAGTTATTTTTTCAAATTACGCATAGATTTTCCGCTAAGGGACGTAAAAGTAAATTACCTTTTCCTCGATAACTCTTCTTCTAAAACTCCGATTTGAAATTTGTTTTCTTCAGCGCATACATCTCCTGATGGAAAATCTTTTGCATATAATTTAAATTTTTTGTTAAAGAATAATTTGGCCACCAGGGGCGTAAGTGTTAATTTTTGCTTCTGATGTATTTAGCCTAAAATCAGAGCTTCAAAAATATCGATTGAAGAACTTCTTTCGTAGACTGATGCCACTCACATCGATGAACCTTTTTGGAGTATTTTCTTCTTAAAATATTGCACAGTTTCTCCGCCAGGGGGCGTAGATATACATCTTATTTTTGTCAATATCTCTACTTCTAGAAGTCCAATTTGAAAAATTCCTTCTTTGTTGGATAGTGTTTTCCGTATGACATGTTTTTCATATAATTTCAAAATTTTCACGTAATTCATAGACTGCCCGCTAGGGGGCGTAGCGGCAAACTGCGTTTCCCCTGTATCTCTGCTTCTAAATCTGCGATTTGAAAAATTCTTTCTGCACCGGATACAGCTCTTAATGGGAAATCGTTTGATATAATTTCTAATTTTTGTGAGAAATGGTTTGGCCACCAGGTGGCGTAAGCCTTAATTTCCGTTTTTGTTTTATTTGCAGCAAAATATGAGCTTCTAAAATCTCGATTGAAAAAAAAGTCGTTTGTTGACCAATACTACTCATATCGACAAACATTTTAGGAAAAACTTCTTCTTGAAAAAATGCATGGTTTCTACGCCAGGGGGCGTAGATGTATATCTTATTTTTTTCAATATCTCTACTTGTAAGAGTACGATTTGAAAAATTCCTTCTTTGTTGGATAGTGTTTCCGATGCGAAATGTTTTCCTATAAATTGAAAATTTTCAAGTAAATCATAGACTTTTCGCTAGGGGGCACAAAGGTAAATTGCGTTTTCTGCGTTATTTCTGCTCCTAAAGCTCTGATTTGAAAAAAATTAACTGTATCGCATACAAGACCTGATGGAAAATATTTTTCACATAATTTCTAATGTTTGGTAAGGAATGGTTTAACCACCAGGGGTCATATGTGTTATTTCTGCTTCTGAAGTATTTGTTACAAAATCTGGGCTCCTGAAAACTCGACTAATTTTTTTCTTGGACCGATAGTGCCCATATTAAAAAACCTTTTGAGAATACTTTCTACTTAAAATAATGCATGGTTTTCCCACCAGGAGACGTAAAGTCAGATCCTATTTTTGTCGATAACTCAGTTCCTAAGAGTTCGTAAGCTCACGATTCCGTTTACAGCAATATCTGAAGGATTAAAAACCCGATTGAAAATCTTCTTTCTTTGGTCAGATCTATTGTTTTCCATACCGGTTCCATTGACTTTGAGTAACTTTGATATATTTAATTTGCGTCTGAACGGATTCAAAAGACGTGCTTATTACACCCGAAAATTCTGTGTCATCTTTCTTGTTTTGAGTTGGCAACAGTGCGAAGAGGGAAAATATCCACGCAGACAGCTAACTGAATTAAGGAGGTATCTATGGCAACAGTTATTAGCCGTGGCAGACGATTCTGGTTTTGTTATTGCGCAGTTGTTTAAGGTACGTCTGCATTTCACCATACAGCTATGGAGGTGACTGATTCAGAGTTAAGAAGTCAAATGCGTTGTGTGATACAATTTTGCTATCGTTTGGGTGAAACGGCTCCAGGAACAGATGATTTAATGAAAAAAGCTTACTAAGATAAATGTTTGGGTGAGTCAACGATTTTTAGATGGCACAATGATTTCAAGAAAGGCGTTTGCCGTAAGAATTAGCTCCTAGGTCCGGTCGACTTGAAAGTGTTGTTACGAAGCGTATTGTTAACACTGTTTAGGTAATCCTGCAAGAAAATCGACGAATGACGCGTGAAGACATAGCGGCATCAACTTATATTTCAAAAACATCGGTATTCCGCATCCTACGCGAGAAATTGCTGATGCATCGTGTGTGTTCCAGATGGGTACCTCATCACCTGACGAGAGAAAAATTGTTTGCCAGAGTTCAGGCCTGTCATGAGTGTAAACAGACGATTAAACTTTCTAAACACAGAAATTACTACCTAGGGAACATGGATCCACTATTTTGACCCCCTCACGAAGCGCGCAATGAGTGTCTGGTAACAGACAGACTCGCCCGCTCTGAAAAAAGTCCGCCAAACAAAATTCAGCAGAGCAGCTGGTGATGATCATTTTCGCGGATCATAAAGGTGTAGTCTACCAGCATGCAGTTCCTCCGCAAATTACTCTCAATGCTGAGAATTATATTTCAATCTTGAAGCGTCTGCGACGACACATATGAATTAAGCGACCGTAACTGGTGGGCAAGTGGACCCTACACCATGATAACTCCCGCCCACATCTGGCTGCTTGTGTTCAACAGTTTCTTACGAAATTCAGTATTGAAACCATGCCACAGCCTGCCAGCAATTTAATACTTTAATTTAGTTCTGACCTTGCCCCGTGCGATTTCTGGTTGTTTCCAACAATCAAGGAGAAGTTCCGTGGAGCAACATTCAACACAGATGCTGACGTTATTCAAGCTTTATAGGGGTCGCAAAAGCATCGCTCACAACATGCCTTCGCCACATGCTTTGAAAAGTGGACTGAACGATGGGACCGTTGCATATCATCCGAGGGAAGATACTTGGAGAAAAAAATAACATATATTTTGCTATACCTATATTTCTTCATTTTGTGTGATTTTAATCTGTGTTTTTATCGAACGGCCGTTGTACATTGACAAATTAAACCAAGCAAGATGGTGAATAATTAAAAAGCTTTTTCCTTTCCAGTGCTTCATGGTTTACCGACCACAATGACCAACTCGGAGGGACATAAGCAGTCTCCCGTCCCTAATTTAGGGGCAGCCTCTGATGACTTAGTGGTTTGTGACAGCCACGGAAAAGTCTCAGGATAGATTTCAGGTAGATACCAACTATCGAACCATTAAATATTCGCCGGGCGTCGGATTGACACGTTATGCCCTCAGACCCCGGGTGCTGGCCCCCCTGTTATAAACAAAAGTGTCTCTCCCTTTCTAAACCTCGATGCAGCGGATGGCCTAGTGGTCAACGTTCGTGACTGCCACGGAGGAATCTCAGGTTCGATTCCAGGCAGGTACGAACGGTCGAACCACTAAATATTTGCCGTGCGTCGGCTGGAAAGGTTAAGAGCTGTCGGATCCCGGATATTTGCCCCCCCCCCCGGTAATAAATAAGGGCGCCTTCCTCCCCTTTCTACCACGCTCCCGTGTCATTTTCCTATCAGGCACACTACCTAAATCGCTTAGCTTCCGATTTATAAGGGTTTTTTAAGACTTGGGGTTAGACACTCCTTTCCTAAAATCCTCTACATATGATCAGATCTGATCTTTCTACCTTGGTTCCGCGTGACTTTTCTGTTGGGTACTCTCGCCCAAATCTCCTAGTTTCCTATTTCTAAGGACTGTTTAAGACCTGGGGTCAGACATTGCCTTCCTAAAATCCTTTACATGCATGTAAATTCTAAATCTAATTTAGAGCCGCTGGCTTCAGGGACTGAAGAGCCCGCACCATTATACAAACACACAGCTTGTGTCTCATAGGGATTCATATCGGACGAATAATCAGAAGCCAGCACCTCGAACCACTCTTTTACCGGTGTCAGCGAAAAACCTTACTTTTGCAAAAAACCTGGATTTTGAACGAATTATAACTTCATACTTTCCATTTTTAACATTTCAATCATGTGCTTGCTTCTTCATTTGGAACGTTATCGTAAATTTTGAAAGCTACTGGATTTTGCATAATCCACCGTTTGAAATGAAAACTTTCAAAATTAACGTGATAGTTTAGCCAGAAAAATTGCAATAATTTTCGAAAGTGGTTCACTTTGTTTGTGAATAACTTTTATCGAAACTTGACAGGTAACTTATATTATTAAAAGTTTAATGTTCCTACACTGGAGAAACTGCAGTCACTTTCACAAGTGACTGAATTTAGCAGCGTACTGCTTAAAATTTTGTAGTAGGTTGCCCCAAAAAGTAGTGCTACACCAGCTGAAACACCACTTTTCGGACAAAGCTAAACCATTGTGTGAAGCATGAAAGATACAGAAACACTTTACTGTTTTCATCCTATTATGGAATCCAACCTGAATGGGGCGAAGTTGCACCCACTGCGCCATATTTTCGTATGTTTCATTCATCACACACAGTTTCTTTCAAAAGTAGTGCAGCTGGTGTATCATGACTTTTGGTGCAACTTACTACAGCAGTTTTAACAGTGTACGAGACATTTTTTTCGTTTTCAAATGCAGTCTGTTTTTGCACCAGTCCTAACTTCAAACAGTATTTTAATTTTTTGCTTCAAAATTCCACATGTGCTTTCTTTGAAGGCTGTCTTTGAATGGGTGTTAGGGTTCATCTTGTGCGATAGATGGCACAAAAAATGATTCCTTGGGCGTGGTTTTTTCGTCTTGAGTGACTGCCCTGGAAGTTGGTGTCACCGAATCACTGCAGACCTCACCATATTCAGAATGGAAGCGGTCTCCCATTGGCTACACAATGAAAAGACAAAACACGCGTTGTTATTTTTTAACCAATGACGTTACTTGGGGTGGAGATCAGTAAGTAGGCGGAGTTTCTATAGCTCAAATTCAGGGGTTCTTTGCTGATGTACACATTTTCTCTTAAAAATGAACGTACAGTAGGATTTAAGATGATCTACAGAAGACGAGATTAGAATCTCACTTTTGGCCCTATTCATTGATTTCTATTTGGCACAGATAATTAGAAAAATCAAGCAGAAGTAAGGTTTCATTGCTTCCAGACAGAAACACTGCTATGCTAACTTATCGCGCCATCTAGCGTCATATTGGAATGCTTTCGAGTAAGATAAATTGATTTAAAAAAGTCTAACGAATTTTTCGAAATAATAACTGCGTCATATATTAGTTATGTATCGTTTCTATTTGTGTTCAAAATTTGAAACACTACAAAGAATTAGTCTTCGAGAAAATGTGTACATTGCAGATATAGGGTAGAAGATAAACCCGAATATAGATTGCAGATATGGAGTAGAAGATGAACCCCAACACTCATTCAAAGACAGCCTTAAAATGTCGCACAGATGAAATATTTCTTTTATACTTCATATTTACAGAAAAAATAAACAGGTACCAAAAAGAAATTCAAATTGGGAGAGAACTAGAAAAATATCTTCACGTAATTCTAGTGGCAATTTAATGCTTTAATTTTTCGGCTTTCATAAACGCATTGTTTGTTTTAATCTTTATTTCTTTCCACTCGCTGAATCGGACAGTTTCTTTAATCGATAAAAAACGACGTGTGTAGAGGTTGATTGCTACTAAGGATTGAGAAATCGCTGCTTCTTCCTCTTGAGGATGCCACCATCAAAAGACAAGAGTTATCTGAAACTAAGGCAGTTAACAATAAAGGCCCTGGGGAAGAATTAATCCTCTGTTTTCTTGGGAAGCTTTATTTAATCTTCCCAACATAATGATCACGTTACAATAGTAGTTTGGCCGTACTTCGCATACCAACGAAAGGAAGTTGATAAGTTAATCCTTAAAAGTGTGAAAGTATTAAAAGCAAAAGAAACAAGTAAGGCAAACTCACTGATCTTTAAAACATTGGAACTACAGTAAGAAGTAATACGCTTAAAACTCTAAGGACTAGCATGAGAAATCAGGGCACCCTGAATTTCTCAGGGTTAATCCGTTCATCTAATTCGAAACAGAAAGAGAATATCTACACACAAAAAATTTATATTAGTTCATTATGTTTTAATTTAATCAACCTCACTGAGTTATTCCAGAAATTGATTTTTATTTTTTGCATACAGATTTCTAAGCAACCAATTCCAAAGGAACTTTGAAAATTGTATTTCCCGGACATGAATCAAACCTGCATCTATTGATTCGTTGGATACATGAAAAGTAACTACTTATAACATTAGTATACCAAAAAAAGTGTGTTTGTCAAGTTTTTATAGAAATGAATTAATTAATTTTATTTCTATTGAAATTTATAGTGATCACTATAAGAGCAACACCACGGTCGAGTGGACAGACGCGTGGGCCTCTGGCTCCGATTCGCGTTCAAGTCCAGAACGAGGCACAGGTGCTGCGTTTGTTTTACAGCGATAGCCCCATTATCCCAAATATAACCAGCAGCATAAATTTAGGGAAGGGACACCACTCATAACCCCTTAGTTGCTCATAACGGACTATTATACCGCTTCCAATTTCTCATATATAAAAGCAATGCAAAAAATTTGGTACATAACGATTTCGATATGCTATGGGAAAATTTTTGATTCTTTCTTAAACATATATAATTTATGCAAAAATTCGTTGTCATCTGTACCAGTGGCCCCAAATTAGAGAGGATCCACTCTTTATCGCCGTTACGGTTGCTCATAATAGTCTCTAAACCCCGAATCAGTACCAAACCTTTGATCATATAGCGTCTCAGATATGAGGAAACATTTTTTCTTTCTTATTTTAGAGCTACAATTTATGCAAAAACATTTTGCCGCCTCAAGAAAATTGCCATGTCCAAACCGTTACGGATTGCTTACATTCAACCCTTACAGTTGTTCCACTGTTAAAAATTGATACTTAGAAATGAGCAAAATGTACTCGTTTTTGAGTACATTCTGGGCTTGTAATAGCTCCCAGTACTTCTGTCTCATTTTTGGAAAAGGCACGTACTCATTTTTGAGTACATACAGGGAATCAATTTTGAGGATATCCGGTATTTCTAGTTTAAAAAATATGTACCCATTTTTGAATACATATATTTCAAATATATGTGTTCTAACTCCATTCAGTTCTGTGCCCTGTAGGGCACAGAAACTGAATAAAATTACACATATATTAAAAAGTTTGCAATAGAGAGCACCACCTTACGAGTTTGCACGTAGAATGCAGAAAGAAAGTAGGGCTGGGAACTTTCACCAGGGTATTCCTACCCGCCCGTTTAACCTGCTCAATCGAGGAACTTATCGTGCTCGTCCCATGCACATTCAACAATTGTTAGAAATTCACCCTACCATACCGGGTTTGAACCTAGGGCCCCTACATCTGAATCCATAACCACTCAGCAATCATCTGCCCGATTCCAAGTTTAAAATACGTGTACTCCATACATACTCATTTATTCATAGATCAACTGGAAGTCTATTATTCGATGGCACATCTGGGATAATAGATATACTCGTTGACACATGCTGGGCAAATGAACCGCACAATTTTATGACAAATATAGTGATGAAGCGACAATATACACTCCTGGCCACACAAAAGGCAACCCCCAAGAAGGACACGAGATAGCAAAGCCAGATTTACTGGACACATAACAACAGATACAAAGATGAAACGATTGAGCTTACAGGACCGTGCGACTTGCAAAACGCGCAGACATCAATAGTTCGTGTGGCCCCCATGGCTGGCGATAACAGCCGCTACACGCCGCGGCATCGAACGAAAGAGGCTTTGGATGTAGGCTTTGGGGTATGTCGGTCCTGGCTGCTTCCACACGTTGCCACAGTTCATCAGGCGTAGTCGCGGGTAGTGCTTGCCGGGCCACACGGTTGCCGATCAGCGACCAGACGTGTTCGATGGGCGACATATCGGGAGATCAGGTGGGCCACGGCAGCAGTGACACCTGGTGTGCCGTGAATAATTGTTACACGATGCGAGCCACGTGTCGGCGCGCATTGTCCTGTTGAAACGTGGCCGCTGGCAGGTCCTGCAGGTAAGGGAGGTCAACAGGCTCCAAAACGTCGGAGATGTAGCGGTGGCTGTTGAGTGTACCGGCGGTGCGTACCAGAGGGGTGTGGGTGTCATATCCATTTGCGCCCCAAACCATAACGCCAGGCGACGGACCGGTATGGCGATGCATAATGCAGGCGTCATACAGTCTCTAGCCGCGGTGCCGCCACACGCGGATCCGACCATCGTGGTGTTGCAGGCAGAAGCGGGATTCGTCGGAGAAGACTATGTTGTGGCATTCCGTAGTCCAGGTGCGGCGTTCAACGGCCCACTGCCGCCAATGGTAATGGGAGCAATGGGCGCCGTGCGACAAATCTCCGCTTCTGCAGACGACGTCGAATGGTACGTGCTGACACAGGTTGCAGCGCAACACTCCCTAATTCCTGTGCTAACGTTCGTGATGTGGCGGTGCGAGCCGTCAATGTCAGCCGCACAATATTCCAGTCCTCTCGTTCGGTGGTGTGCCGCGGCTGCGGCAATCACTCACGTGGGTCCGTGCGTCCCTCCTGCACCCACCGAATCCATACTTGCCTCACTGTGGCTGGATGTCGTCCCACACGGGCGCTGATGTCCCGGTACGATTAACAGCTGTCGCGATGAGCCACTATTCGTCCTCTGTCGAAATCCAAAACTTTCTGGAATGACTGCCGTATTCTGCGACGAGGCACCAGGAAGCTTCCCACGCACAGGTCCGGCAGCACAACACACTTCCACTACTTACATCCCGCCTTCTGAGCACCCTTATTGTAGTGCTTCTCTGTGGCGTGCCGGGCGCACATGATTTGCATATGTCGTGCAATGCTAATCGTTTGCATATCCTCTCGCGGGCGACGCATGCTGCGAATTTCAGGTCAATCGGATGCTTCCTTCTTAGTGTTGCATTTTGGGTGGCCAGCAGAGTATTTGTGAGATTGACACAAATATAGTTAATGTAAAAACGTACACAAAGATACTTTATACATAATTACATTACTTGTGATCAATGACTTTTTTGTACTAATTATTTATGTGTCACTTTACACATTTTTTAAACAATTTCTCTTAAAATCTATAATATATAAAATGAATTCGAGATTATATTTATTGACGCAGTTATTTGTAAGTACTTATGGTTACTTTTATTTGAGCATTTCATGTACTCGTTTACGATATGATTGTACTTAAAACAAGAAAGATGACACCAAATTATCGGGTGTAATAAGCACGTCTTTTGAGTCCGTTCTGACGCAAATTATATTTATCAAAGCTATTCAAAGTCAATGGAACCGGCATGGAAAACAATAGCATCTGACGGAAGAAAGAAGTTTTGTAATCGGGGTATTTAATCCCTCAGATATTGCTGTAAACGGAATCGTGAGCTTACGCCCTATGGTTGCAGACTTGTGCGTTAAGAAAAACACGAATTTTTATGAAAAACATTTCGCATCGGAAACGCTCTCCAACACCAAACGAATTTTTCAAATCGGACACTTAGAAACAGAGATATCGACAAAAACAAGATGTGACTTTACGTCCCCTGGTGGGAAAACCATGCATTATTTTAGGAAGAAAGTATTCTCAAAAGTTTTTCTCATATGAGCGGTATTGGTCCAAGAAAAAAAAAATTAGTCGAGTTTTCAGGAGCCCAGATTTTGCTACAAATACATCAGAAGCAGAAATTAAGACTTATGCTCCCCTGGTGGCCAAACCATTATTTACCAAACATTAGAAATTATCTGAAAAATACTTTCCATCTGGTCTTGTATGCGATACAGGAAGAATTTTTCAAATCGGAGTTTTAGAGACAGAAATAACGCAGAAAACACAATTTACCATTGTGGTTTACTTGAAAATTTTGAATTTATAGGGAAAAATATTTCGCATTGGAAACACTATCCAACAAAAAAGGATTTCTTTTCTCCCAGAAGTAGCGATATTGACAAAAAAAGATATACATCTACACCTCCTGGCGTAGAAACCATGCATTATTTTAAGAAGAAAATGTTTCTGAAAGGTTTGTCGACATCAGTAGGATCGGTCTACAGACGACTTTTTTCTCAATCGAGAATTTAGAAGCTCATATTTTGCTGCAAATACGTCATAAGCGATAATTAAGATTTACGCCCCCTGGTGGCCAAACCATTTTTTTTACAAAGCTAAGAAATTATGTGCAAACGATTTCCCACCAGGAGCTGTATCCGGTGCAGAAAGAATTTTTGAAATCGTAGATTTAGAAGCAGAGATATAGGGGAAGAAGGCAATTTACCTCTACGCCCCCTAACGGAAAGTGTATGAATTACTTGAAAATTTTGAAATTATATGAAAAACATATCGCACTGAAAACCCTATCCATCAAAGATGGAATTTTTTAAATCGGACTCCTAGAAGTAGAGATATGGACAAAAAATATATATATACATCTACGCCCCTTGGCGGAGAAACTATGGAATATTTTAAGAAGAAAATATTCCGAAAAGGTTTATCGATGTGAGTGGCACGAAAGAAGTTTTTCAATCGATATTTTAGAAACTCAGATTTTATGGCATATACATCAGAAGCAAAAATTACCTCTTACGTCCCTGGTGGCCAAAGTATTTTTTTCCAAAAATTTGAAATTTTATGCAAAAGATTTTCCATCAGGAGGCGAATCCGCTGAAGAAAACATTTTTCAAATCGGAGTTTTAGAATCTTGAAGAGTTATCGGGAAAAATGTAATTTAATTTACGTCCCTTAGCGGAAAATGTATGCGTAATTTGAAAAAGTAACTATATCTAAAATACCCTTCGACATAAATGGAATCGAAAGATAAAATAATTTTTTAAATCGGATGTTTGGCAGCAAATATGTGGAATAAAACGTATTTTTGAATTCGATATCATCTGCATTTACGCCCTCTAGCGGCGAAATTGTACATCGTAAAAAAAAAAAAACGAAATGAAGGATCATCATTCGCGTATTTCAAGCTTAACAATGCAAAAATAATTTTTCAAATCGGACTAATAGTTGCAGAGATATCGTGTCTACAGACGGACGGACATACGGACAAACCGATAACATAAGCACGGTCTTTTTTTACAAAAGACGTGCTAAAAAACCTAGTAGGTTGAGGTTCTAGTTTTTAAGTAGATTTTTTTAACAGTGTCCTTGTGGTCATTGAACCACGAAGCACAACAACAAAATACCACAGGGTGGGTCAAGCTGTACAGGAGTGAATCAAAATACCACAGGGTGGGTCAAGCTGTACAGGAGTGAATCAAAATACCACAGGGTGGGTCAAGCTGTACAGGAGTGAATCAAAATACCACAGGGTGGGTCAAGATGTACAGGAGTGAATCAAAATACCACAGGGTGGGTCAAGATGTACAGGAGTGAATCAAAATACCACAGGGTGGGTCAAGCTGTACAGGAGTGAATCAAAAGTAGAGGACATCAAAAAGGCAAACGTGAATGTTTCAACAGTATGTGACATTTAAACAAAAAAGTAACGTATGGCAGATATGAGTTGAAATGATACCTACTTATTTTTAACAGGAAAACTGTGGTTGTTACAATAAAGGTTGGAAGTGACCTCCTCGTTCGCGAATGCAGGGAAGTGCGCGTTTCACCAGATTGCTTGAGACTCTGCGAAGTATGTGGGTATTTGATTTGTGAGATCGCTGTTGTGATGTTGCTTTCAAGCTCAGCGATCGGATTTTTTCTGTAAACATTTTTCAGATACCCCCAAAGGAAGTACTCAGGGGATAACAAATCTAGGGAACGAAGAGGCCACAATCCCTTGGAAATCAAGCGTTTTTCGACAAAATCTGTTAAAAAATGCAGGGTGCTGGTTAACGCATGATAGGGCGCTCTCTCTTGCTGAAACCAGCAGTAACGTACATCCATTCCCAGTAGTGAAATGAACTGCGTAACGATGTTTGCATACGCCTCTTCACAGTGGTGTCAAAACAAATGGAGCCTACAATCCGACGACGAGATAACGCACACCACACGCCATTTTCTTTTTTACGCTTTCCAACCGTAGGTTGAAGAAGCGTATATGCTCCAGCTTTGTTTGTCTGTCTGTCCGTCCGCATGATAACTCGCGTAAAATTGGTTCGATATCGATGAAGTTTTAGTATGTGGTAGGGGACCACCTGGGGATGAACCCTATTGGAAATGAGACAAATGGGGTCAAAGGTCAGGACATAGGAGCGGAATCCATTCCATTGCCCTTACACGCCTCATAACTTACGTAAAAATGTTTCGATTGCGACAAAACTTTAGTATGTTGTTTCGGAGGTATACTGAACCGGTTCTGTTGAATATAATTGAAATGGGGTTAAAGGTCAGGACACAGGAGCGAGATTTATTCCACAGCTATTATCCTCATAACTTAACTAAAAATGCTTCGATTGCAACAAAACTTTAGTATGCTGTTCCGGAAGCATACAGAACAGATTCTGTTGAATATCATTGAAATGGGGTCAAAGGTCAGTTCACAAGAGCGAAATTTAATCCACAGCCATTATCCTCATAACTTGAGTAATAAGTTGAGTAATGATTTCTGGTATGTTGGAAAGCGTATCATAATCAATGCATTGCATGATTTTACTAACTTGTTCAGAATGCAGCGGCGGTTCATGGATAACATGTGGGTTATTTCGACCAAATTCTACTGTTTTGACTTTTCATATATCCACTTCGATTGAACCACACCTCATCGCTAAAATACATCTGGTACAACTGCTTAATTCCATGCTCCTCTATAAACGATCGCATCCGTCGACAGAACTCTTATCATTTTTCTTGATCATGAGGCTTCAATTCTTGGACTGCGTGAACTTATATAAGGGTGAATTTGTAAACTTTTCGTAGCTCTGCACACTGTACTTTGCGATATCCCAGCTAGCACTGCGTGTTTTCTTGTGCTTTTTGTTGGCGAACGCAGCAACATCGTTTCGATTTCTGTCAGCTTATCGCCACCCAAGATGGAGGGTCTACCGGACCATTTCATATCAGTAACGGATTCCGTTGTTCGAAAACGCTTGACTAATCGTTTCATTGTTAAATTAATGGGTAATGATGTATCGGGATATTTCTTGCGAAACTATTTGATAACGTGAGAATGGGACCGCTCAGCAAAGAAACATTTCAACGTGAATATTCGCTGTTCCTGGGAAAACAGCATGGTGCTGCTTCGATCAACGACCGCATCACAAATGCAGTCTCTGGGCATTAGGTATCTGATACATAGCTTGGAACCTTCATTATACTCTGCACTACCATCTACCGGGAAGACACCATACTTCAATGCTTTTCGGCTGACAGTTAAACTTTGACGTGCGCAACTTTTGACTCACTCTGTATAAAAAGACTCTGATATTATATGAGACAATGTTGATTTTATCCAACTCTTCGATCATATACACCGAGTGATCACTGAATTATGGACATCCCTATCAAAAGTGGATGCGGCCCGTTGACCACGTGATTTCTGAGACGGAGGGATTAGTCGGACGACGCAGCATACGTAAGGTGTGAGTGGAGCAGTAGATAGTGAACGTCGGAGCGTGTATGTGAAGGGAAGGATTAATCGGACTTTGAGGAAGGACAGATTGTTCAGGCACGGAGAGCGGCTCCTTTGATTTCCCAAACGGCTGAATTGGTTGGCTGTTTCGCGAGCTTAAAGTGTATCAGAACTGGCGTGAAAATGATCAAACAAGAAGTGGAAGGCAAAACTGCATAGGACAGCGAAAGTCTGATGTGAGAGATAAGCGCCGGATCAGACGATTCGCACTGGCCAAAATATCAACAAACGTCCACTGCTGACAGATGTAGCGCTCTTCAACAGCTGACTACACAATACCAACAAACGTCAACTTCTAACAGATGTAGAGCTCTTCAACAGCTGACTACCCAATATCAACAAACGTCGACTTCTAACAGATGTAGCGCTCTTCAACATCTGACTACACAATATCAACAAACGTCAACTGCTAACAGATGTAGCGCTCTTCAACAGCTGACTACACAATATCAACAAACGAAAACTGCTAACAGATGTAGCGCTCTTCAACAGCTGACTACACAATGTCAACAAACGTCAACTGCTAACAGATGTAGCGCTTTTCAACAGCTGACTACACAATATCAACAAACGTCAACTGATAACAGATGTAACGCTCTTCAACAGCTGACTATCCAATATCAACAAACGTCAACTGATAACAGATGTAGCGCTCTTCAACAGCTGATTATCTAATATCAACAAATGTCAACTGCTAACAGATGTTGCGCTCTTCAAAAGCTGACTACCCAATATCAACAAACATCAACTGCTAACATGTAGCGCTCTTCAACAGCTGACTACCCAATATCAACAAACGTCAACTTCTAACAGATGTAGAGCTCTTCAACAGCTGACTACCCAATATCAACAAACGTCAACTGCTAACAGATGTAGCGCTCTTCAACAGCTGACTACACAATGTCAACAAACGTCAACTGCTAACAGATGTAGCGCTCCTCAACAGCTGACTACCCAATATCAACAAACGTCAACTTCTAACAGATGTAAAGCTCTTCAACAGCTGACTACCCAATATCAACAAACGTCAACTGCTAACAGATGTTGCGCTCTTCAACAGCTGACTACCCCCAATACAACAGAGGTCAACCGGGAACACTGCATGCCTGTCATCATCATGCGTCGTACACTCGAATTTATGGGTTATAACTCGTAATTATCATGTATTTTATTAAGGAAATAATTTAAATCAATTTGTTAGTATCTTGGGAAAGTATATGCTTTCATGAGGAGTGATTTAAACCTTAGTTCACTGTATGTATTTGTGAAATAAATTTTTAGGACGAACTGATCTGGAATAGAATAAAATAAGTACGCCAAAGGGGATTTTGAATTCTCCTCTCGAAGCTGGTTGAATTTATGAAGGGTGAAGTCATAACAAAGTGATAGATATATCTCTCTCTTGAGTCACGGAAATTTTGTGAAGGCAATTGAGCATATCCCTGTATACTGAAAGTTTCTTCGATACTTAAAGTCAAAGTTCAATTTCTAAGCGAGACGGTATTTTTCGTATTATATTTCAGATTTCCTGAGTTATGTGCGTGAAATCGGGATAACCTCCCACCGTATGAAGAACATAACTTTGGCAAAGTGAAGAACTTATAATATTGATCTTTAAAATATTTTCCTTTATGGACATTTCTTTTTTCGCAACGCGGCGTAAATCACGCCACTCCTGCTATTTATTCGTCGAGAAAAAGATTTTCCGCCAGAGAATCGTAAGTGCTATAAATGACCACGCACTGCCTCCATCCGTTTGAACTCGTCGGTGTCATATTCGGTTTTCCCCTGCTTCGCATAGTGCAGTCAAGAAAGCCTCCATCCCCCTCCATTGAGAATTGCGAATGATATATTTTATATCACTTTCCCAAAAGGGATTCAGTCTGCATGGTAGATACAGTTCCTCTTTAGGAAGAAATCACGGTATCTCTGTTGTTAGCAAATGTGCTTTAGGGCAGAGTACCATCAGTAAGCGCATGCGCAGTCATGATTGATCGGTGGCTTACGTTTCCGTTTCTCATCTATTTCAACCTTCTTGCTCATAGATTTGGAATACACGCAAATCAAAACAAGAATTTGCGATTCGCATCGATCAGAGATCTCCCTCACACTTTAGGAAGAAAGATTGCATCAAGTCTTATGAAACCATCCATTACAGAATAATATGCTTATTTTATTTTTGTGATTGGAAGTTTAACGACCATGGTGAGCAACTCAATCGGCTATAAGCAGTCGCCCGTCCCTAATTTAGGGCTACTGGCTCCAGGGAAGGGAGAGAGCCAGTGCCGTAAGACAAACAACATCCATGCCTCACCGGGATTCGAACTCGGACACATCTCGGACGAATGGTCATAAGCCAGCGCTTAGAACACCGTGCCATCGGCGTTCTAATCTGACCTGGCCGGCCACTTATATCATCACAAGGAGATATAAGCGGCCGGCCAGGACAGATGAGCTATAGTGCGTCACGCGAGCACAGTGGGTAGAGGTAATGATTTGACGGACTTTTAAAAAGGAATGTTCATCGGCTACCGCGCCAAGGGAGGAAGTATATTAGAAACAGAAGACTTCGTGGACTGTTCGGGAGGTGCTCCAGTAAGGGTGTACCAAAAATGTACCGCTGGCACATCAAGTACCGCCCGACGTCATAACTGTGGAGCTTCTAAGGCCATCGACACGAGAAGAGAACGTCGCTTCAGTCGACTGGTAAAGGGCAATCGAAGCGCAACAGTACAGCGATTGGCAACACGAACTGAATGCTAAGGTACCCGGTACCTGTTCTCGATTACAGTAGAGCGAACCCTGTTAAGCATGGGTCTCCGGATTCGACGCTGCGACAAGACACCCATTTTAACCCAGATTCATCGGCAACGACGCCTGCAGTTCGCATGGGACTACCGTCACTGGACAGTGAAAGAGTGGGAAAAGGTTGCCTTCTCCAACGAATCGAGGTTTCTACTCCACAGAAGTGACGGGCGGTGGCAGATACGGCGTCAGACACACGAGCACCAACACCTGGACACACTAGTCGATCAAGTACAGGCCGGCGGTGGCACTGTGCATGCCTGTAGGATGTTTTCCTGGTATGAACTGGGACCGCTGGTACCACTGGATGGGTCCCTGAACGCCAATGGCTACCTGTCCATCCTCGCTGACCACATGCATCCCTTCATGTTGGACGTTCACCCTGGTGGTGATAGTGTCTACCAACAGGACAATGCGCCGTGTCACGTCGCTAAGGGAGTGCGTGACTGGTTCTAGTAACACGACAGCAATGTCTCCGTTCTCCCTTCGCAGGCGAAATGGCACCACCTCAAACCCATAGAGCACTTGTGGAAATATTTCGCTCGACAGGTTCGGCGTGCCGATCCTGTCGAGCGAAATAGTTCCAGGACACGTGTGCCCATCCGGGCAACCTTTCAGGGCCTCATTGCGTGCATGAGACGCCGTCTCGCCGTGGTCATCCGGGCCAAGGATGGTTATTTCTGTTATTAGGTAGGTGGTTATGTTATTCTGATATGACTGCGCATTCAGAAGCGGGGTGATCCGGTAAAAGCTTAGGGATGACGCATGGACAGTGTACAAGGTGTGGATCTAAAATTATCCAGACTTGATTTATTATAAAAAAATGTACAAGATTTATAGATTTGAAAATTATTCGCTTTTGAACTAGTTCCCTTCGGAAACCACACACTTAGCCCTGCCCTGTTTCCACAGCACGGAGCATTTTTGGAAGCCATCTTCCGAAATAGCGAATAGTTGCTTCGTCGCATTCTGTTGTATCTTCTCAATATCTTGGAATTATTTTTCTTTCAAATGGTATTTGATTTTTGAGAAGAGAAAAAGTCGCAGGGAGCGAGATCTGGCGAATAGGGTGAATGTCGAACTTGTGCAATTTGGTGCTTAGCAAGAAACTGCTGCACATGTTGCGATGCATGGGCAGACGCCTTGTCATAGTGGAATTGCCACTCGCCGCTCTCATGTAGTGCCGGTCTTTTGCGACCAACTACGTCTCTCACACGCCGGGAAACTTGACAATAGTACTCTTTATTGATTATATGGTCTGAATGGAGTGTATTCAGTTAGCTACTTGACATTGCTGTCGTGGTCTTTTGGGTCAGATAGAGTTTGGGGTCTTCTACTGTGAAGACTAGGCCTTAGTTTCGGGTCATACCCATAAACCCACGATTCGTCACCAGTTATGATAGTTTTTAAAACGTATTCGTCGTTTTTGAAGCACGCAAGCAGATCCTTAACAGCTGAAACACGGGTCTGTTTTTCCTCAGCTGAGAACAATTGTGGCAGAAATTCGGCTGAGACGTGTTCGATTGAACTGAACCGAAACTAATGTGGAAGTCTGTGGATAACTTAAGAATAGTGTTTCGTCGATTTTCCCGCACAGCTGTGCGCACAAGTTTGACATTGTTCATCGCTCTCACGACCATATTTAAAACGTTTATAACACTCATAAACTTGCACACGACTCATACGACCCACTCCATATAAGCACACCGGATAAAAAAAATAGTAATTCCTGTCAGAACTTACGTGATAATGGGTGACGGGGCCTCTTGCCTCGATAACAGCCTGAATACGGTGTGGTAGAGATTCCACGAGGTTGTGGATGTATTGAACATCGATTTGCAGCCACTCGTGCGCCAATCGGTCCTGCAGGTCCTCTAGAGTACGTGTGTGTCTATTCTGGCGTTTCACCTTCTGTTAAAAACGATCCCATAGATTTTCAATAGGATTTAAATCGGGGGATTTGGCAGGTCACTCGAGGAGAGACAGCGTTGCTGATTGTTCGTCAGGCCACTCAAACACAGTTTTAGCCCTGTGCACACGGCAATTATCGTCTTCAAAGACAGGAGTTGCAATCTGATGCTGCTCCTAGGGATGTAAGGAAAAGGGCAACACTTCGTCATTGAAAATGCGGAGGCGCGCATGCTGGTTCAAATTCAGCGTTACTTCAACGACAGGTCCCATTTTGTGGTACGAAAAAAAACCATACCCAAAACATCACAGAACCCCCACCAGCTTGAACAACGCCTTCGACACAGTCAGGATTAGAGGCTTCATTGGGCCTGCGATGCACTCGTCGCTTCCCATCATTGGAGTACAAATGAAAACGGTACTCATTAGACCAAATTACTGGTTTCCAATCCTCCAAGGTAAAGTTTTGATGCCTCTGAGCCTATTGATGATGTGCAACTTTGTGACTTGCTGTTAAAAGATGCCTCTTTGGTGGTCTCTGCTCCAGATGCCCATCGCATGCAGTTCTCGTCGCAATGACCTTTCAGAAATTCGTTGGAGTGGACTTTCATTGACTGTTTGGAGCAATTGTTACCTGGTTTGAAACCGATTTGCAGTTACTAGGCGTGGCGGCGTTCCCTGTTGGTGAGATCCTTTTCCGGCCACAGTTACGTCGCCAATTTTCAGTTGACTGCGAATTACACCAGTATTTGTAGACTCGCTGGACAGTACGCTTCGACACACCAACAAATTGGGCTATTTTATTCACATTGTATCCGTAGGCACGGCCAAACACGATGGCGCCTTTTTGCTAGTCAGTAACTTCTGTTTCTGTATTGCAGACTAAATTCAACACACACACTTTGCTCTTCATCACTACACGAGACGGAAATGATCCTGTAGACCACGTCAGTGCTATTTATCTCCCCAAAATGCTATCACGGCGCCCTCTGTGCAACCGGTAACTTCCTACTGTCATTTCTATAGGGGTGACTAATTTTTTGTCCGGTGTGCTTACCTTCTGTAACTTTAAGTATGTATCTATACAAGTTTCGCCCTGGTTTTGATAAAATCTGATTCAAATTCTTTGATAAATTTTTTTCGACATGGCAAATGCATCGAACCGCTGCACACACATAACAGCAATTATGTAAAAAAAATTATGCCATTATGTATTACTGTAAACAAAACAAAAAAACGGGCATGCTGGGAAGACGTAACTCACGGCCCATGCGTAGTAGGTTTTAATTTCAACCTGTGCAAACCGCTTCCTGCTGTGTCGCGTGATTTCGAACTTATGCAACCAGTCTGGATACGTGTTCATCACACCTCGTACTGCCCTTACGATACTGGATCAGCCTCTTCTCTGGTATCAGGAGCAATAAATTAGAGACACGAGCTCTTTTCGAAGATAAACAATACTAAAGGTTTAATGATTTTATTTTAAATATACCAGAGTTGAAATATAATGAAACTGAAGTCCCGTCGCGCTAGTGCTAGACAGGACTTCCGAAAAAGTTTAAAAGTCGTTGATTCCACGCCCGGATGTAGCATCGGTAACTTTATTTTAGATACACCAGAGTTGAATAAACTTTTTCGGAAGTTCCGTCTAGCACTAGCGAGAGCGACCGCAAACCTAGAGTTCTTGATGTCCTGCAAAGAGAACAAAATCATCCCGAAGTTTCTGCAGTTTAAGGAAGCGTTGAATGACAACTGGTTCCAGCGACGTAAGAAAGAATTGCTCGAAAGAACACTATCACACATAGTGAGGGAAAAAAAGAATCCTGGTAATGAAATTGCATTCCAGAACTTTCAGAAATTACCAAGCGTTAGAGATTATAGCCCCACCCATTTTATTTAACATACTTCTCCGAAAAGTCAGTGTTCTGATTTCAAGAGAGGAGAGGTTCTGAATAAGAAGCATCGTAAAAAACTAGAGATTCTTCGATTAACTCAGATTCAAACTAATAATTACAGAGTCCCCTTCATAAATGAATCGACAGTAACTATGACCGATAAACAAGTAAAGTTTTTGAGTATGAGCCAAAATATTGCCCTCCATCGAAGCCTAAAATCAAGCAGTTAATATCAGAAGTAGAAAGTATAATCTCCCAAGTTCCAGCAGAAGATCGTGATACGACCAGATGTTTAGCGGTATCGAAGTTAAGAAGCAGTGTATTGAATTTTAACAGGCGGAATATTGAAAACAGGAACTTTAAGGAAAGTGACAGGCAGATTAAGAATGTCTTAGAAAACCTACGCAATGACCCTAGAATATCAATTACCCTAACCGAAAAGTCGCATCAGACTGCCATTATGAACAGGTCTGTTTATATTAGAAAACGTAAGGAATTTGCTGATCAATCGGACTCAATTCTGCAGTTGACGAATCCTCTAAACAGCATAATACGGAAAGTTCAAGCTCTGGCCAGGGACAAAGATCTACCGTAAATTATTAAAATGCCAGCGAAGCTTCCACCGGGGCCTAGGACGACTAAAGAATCGGGCTCTTTGGACGACTAAAGAATCATAAACCTGGATCTACCCTTAGACCCATAGTAGCCAAAAAGAAAGCTCCTTCGTACATAACAGAAAAATCCGTAGATAAATTCTTCTCTGAATGTTTAAAAAACTCTGATTACGTAATCAAGTCAACAGAATAATTTGTGGAGCTCGCAAAAAGGTTAAATACATTTGATAATGATATAATGGGAAATTTCGACATAGTGTCTTTTATATGCAATTATACTTATACCAGAGGCTGTCGCAAACCTTGAAGAAATAATCGTCACATCCCGTGAATTCACACTAACCCAAACAAAGAAAATTACCGGCGCCTTAAATCTGATTACTAACCACAACTATTTCAAGTTGGATGGAAACATCTGCATACAAACTAAAGGAGCACCGATGGGTTCACCTCTATCATCAGTCCCTTAGACCGCTAGAAGATCTCATCCTTTTAAATTGTATCAAGAAACGCCGAGTTTGGATCCGCTGTGATGACGCCATATTTTTCATATGGGAACATGAAGTAGACGAATTAAAGGATTTCATGCGCAAGATAAACAACCTACACAATACAATAAAGCTCCCCATGGAGCTTGAAAAAGACGGGACGTTTAATTATCTTGACGTCGCGCTCAGAAGAAATAGAACATCCAGCTTCGATTTTAACTTTTATTATAAACCGACCACAGTACCGAACCTTATCCCTCCTGATTCGCATCGCATTGCCCAAAGGAGTACAAACGTTTCGCATTTAGAGCGTGGTTTTGTAGAGCAAACAACGTATGCAAACCCGACTACCTAAATAATAAAGAAATTGATAATATTTATAGCAAAGGTCTAAAAGCTGGATATAAGAAGGATGACATAGACAGAATACATAGACTGTGAGAAATCGTATAATATCAGCAATAGCAAATCGTCTAGCAGGGCAATGAGATACGCAGTATCCATCACATATATCCCAGGCTTTACATATTGGTTAAAGAATTTATTACTGAAATACAACATATTAATAGCAATGAAGTCCCCGACCCCGTTATCACATATAATATCAAGCTGCAAGGATAGACAGTGTGAGAAAGAAGAGGCGGACGTGTACGCCTCACCGTTGGTATATCCTGACAACATGGAATAAATATCTATAGGAATGACAAAGCGATCCTTGGACACTAGATGTAAAGAGCACGTTCGAAGTGTGAACCAGGACATGCAGAATACAGCCCTCGCCAGAGAAGTCATATATTGCTCAGCCGCTCCTATATGAAATAATAATAGAAGAATTGATCCTTATACGAATTTCAAAGAGACTGCCATTAGGGAAACAGTGGAAATCCTATCCAGGAAACTGGGATGCAATGATATAGTCTCTACTGAATTACCAATGGTTTGGCATGCGTTATTTAAAGATGGAAACACATCACGGCGCACCGTATAATTACGTGATAAAAATTCATGTAATGTGCTCGTGATGTCACCCGCGTTATTTTCAAAAATCATCTGTGAGCAACTCGGTGGGCTATAAGCAGTCACCGGTCCCTAATTTAGGGCCACTGGTTCCAGGGAAGAGAGAGAGATCCAGTGCTGAAAGGCAGGCACAACATTCATGCCTCACAGGGATTCGAATCCAGACCCCTCTCGGATGAATGATCAGGAGCCAGCGCTCACACCACTTCGCCACCGGGAGCTGCCATCGCAAATTGCATCATTATTTACAAAATAATAAATTGCTTAAAATTCTTCTCACCCTTAAACTGAGAAATACTCTTCGTCAAAAAAATAGTTGCACCCAGAAAGAATGAAACTTGGTGGGTAGGTTGGATATCGTGAGACACGCAATTGATTCAGTATCAGGCTCGGTCGCTCATGTGACGCAACCAAGGAGTGGTCGTAGTGCTGTGCCTGACCGACTATATAAGGTCGTGTGTCGCGCGTGCTTGACATTCTAACTCATGCTGTTGTGTTGGTTGCATCGTTTGCAAGTGAAGTATGCCTCGGAAAAAAGTTCGAAAGCAAATCGAGTAGCTGGATGAGTTAAGGAAGTGCCGCATCGTCAGACTCCGGGAAACGGGATGGTCTTATTGCCGTATTGCGGGTCACACCGGTTGTGCGGATATCCCCATAGCACGCTGTTGGCGGCAGTAGATAGAACAAAGCACGCAGCAGCGACAGGAAGGATCTGGGAGACATAGACGAACCACGGAGAGAGAGAGAGAGAGAGAGAGAGAGAGAGAGAGAAAGGACCAACTTTTGACTGTCCAACATGCGCAGAGTAACACAACAGCCACGATTGCGGATATTCAGCGAGTAGTGGTGCCTCCATGCATCATCCGATTAGTGCCAGCCCCATTGGAAGACGGATGGATGACGTAGGACTACACGCATGCAGAACGCTACAACGACTGCCCTTAACACCATTGAATCGTTGCCAAGGACTGCCATGGTGTAGTGCCAGACTTTCACGGAGCCAATCAGAATGGCAGCGGGTGATCTTCAGTGACGAGTCCCGCTTTTGTCTTGGAGGAGACGACCACCGAATCTATGTGTGGAGGCACCGTGGTCAACGCCAAGATGAACGGTTAGTTGTCGAGAGTCACACGTCCAGAAGGCCTGGTGTCATTGTGTGGGGTGCACATGCCTACGATGCCATTTGTTGTTCATTACAGGCACTTTTTACATCGCAACGTTACGTTAACGAGGTCCTGCAACCAGTTGCCTTATATTTTCTGGATGCTCACTCATGTGCGATTTTCCAACAGGACAACGCTCGTTCGCATTCTGCTAATGTCTCGAGAGCTTGCCTTCATAGGCACTGACACTCTGCCATGGCCAGTCGTATCGCCCGACCTGTCGCTGATTGAAAATACGTAGGTTGCTATTGGACTCGAAATCCACACTCCACCCCTACCGCATAATCTGCAGGAACTGCGTTAGAAAATTCAAGCTGCATGGGATGGCGTGTCGCAGGACACCATTAGCAACCTGTAAAACTCCATGCTGAGACGTCTGGCATGCTGTGTGAGCAAACATGGCTGCCCGATGCCGTAGTGAGAGACACTACTTATTGGCGTATAGCTCAATAAATATTGCCTATATCAGGCTCAAAGTTCAATCATTTATTGTTCCTGGTAAACTTTACCTTTCCTCCTGATTAGTATTGCAATCCGACATGTCCTTCTGGATATAACTATTTTTTTTGAGGATGAGTGTATGTTCAAAAAGGCAAGCGTACATACAAAAAACTGAAATTACAAATTTTTTTAGAAATCCAAGCAATGGTATGTAGTCATTGGAAAATACTAGCATTTAAAAATTTAGAACTTGTATCGAAAACATTGGTAAATATCAGAACTTGTAAACAGAAATATTAAGTAATCGAGAACGAAAAAAAAAATAAGCACGTAAATGAAAGTGCGTCAGCAAGCTGTACAAATACCAAAACAATCTAGGCAGGCCGCCCCGGTGGCGCAGTGGTCTATTTTTTTTTTTTTTTTTTTTTTTTTTTTTTTTGATTGGAGGTTTAACGACCACCGTGAGCAACTCAATGGGCTATAAGCAGTCGCCCGTCCCTAATTTAAGGTCACTGGTTCCAGGGAAGGGAGAGAGCCAGTGCCGTAAGACAAACACAACACCCATGCCTCACCGGGATTCGAACCCGGACCCCAGACGGACGAATGATCAGAGGCCAGCGCCTTAGACCACTGCGCCACCGGGGCGGCAGCAGTGGGCTAAGCGATGGCTTTGTAAAGGTTGTGTTGACCTGTGCTCCGTGTTTGACCTGCGTTTATTCGTGTTCTTTTGTGTGTGTGCCGTCATTTTGTGTATCTCCTGTGTTGTGAACGTCTCCTGTGTCGATTGAGTCCGACTTTCACGTCCTGTAAGTAAAACTTTACTTGTACTAACTCTTTTTCCGTCCTGGCTTTGCCCAGGGTCGGGTTTAGCAAGCCAGCCATTGCAAATGGCGGCGACCGCATCTGATAGGCCAGGTCTGAAGCTTGATAGCAAAGCTCCGCCCCCACCTGGCCACGTTCGGTCATCGTCACTACCACACGCAGCTGGTTTCCAAGCCGCGTTATCTGATGTTACCACTTCTTCTTCCAACTTTATGGATGTTGATTTCCCGACATTTTCCACCACCGTGACGTCATTAACTTCTTCAGTATCCGTTGCCTCTGGTACTTCATCTGCTCCTGCGAGCAGTGCGTCTCGACCTTCCCCATCTCCGCCCATTCCTACGGCAACTCTACCTTATGCTTCCGTTGTGAAGGGTACCAGTTCATCTTCCTCTACAGCGAAGAATCCATGTACAACGCCTCTTGATATGATTGTCACTAGAGACAACAAGAAATTACGCATCGAAATTCCGGAAACTTCAGCTGCTGGGCAGGAGGTTTTACGCACACAGAAACTTGGCATATGTTTTGATGCCCTCCCGGACACCAGCCTTAAGAAATACTCCTTAGCCGTCCGCCAAATCCTCCCTAAGGGAGCGATCACCCATATGGCGAGGAAGCCTAGGACTGTTCTCATCTATTTTGCGAAGCCAGAGTTTGTGGAGCGCGTCTTATCTGACGGACTGCATGTTGGGGATCATACCTTACTGGGAGTCCCGCTCACGCAGCGCACCGTACTTGTTACGTGCTACCCCGTACCACCAGAAATCAAGGACCATTACTTAATGGCGGCCCTTTCCCGTTGTGGAAAAGTAGTTGGATCCATTTCCACTCTGTCTTCCGCACCAACAGACCCAGATGACAGGAACATCTTAGGTCTGCGTCGCCAAGCAAGGATCCTGTTTCCTACTGAAGATGCCATTGCTGATTGCCCTACTGACCTCACTGTGGTTGTAGGGAAGCAGATTTTCCGGATCGATATCGTTACTGCCTTGCATTGTTTTAAATGCAAGGCATATGGCCACATCCAATCACGTTGTCCACATGTATCTGCCAAGCCTCCTATTTCCATACCACCCAAAATCAACACCCCAGCCTCAACACCAGTTTCTCTGGTCACACCAAGTTCGGCTCCAACACCAGTTTCTCTGGCCACACCAAGTTCGGCTCCACAGACGTCTTTGATCCCTTCTACTGTTGTTCCAGATGATTCTCCCCCAGCAAGTGAAGATTCATCATCAGTCTCCAAGTCTTCGATATCTACTACAGGTACTTTGGCCACCTCTCCATCGTTGGACCCACTTGCTGCTGTGGTACCTCTACGTTCTTCGGAGGGTATTCTCTCAGAAAAGGAATGGCAACCCCTCCGTCGTGTTGCTTCATCTTCTTCCCTTGGATCCCCTAATGTGGAGTCAGATCTAACTGTCCTACACCCACCAGCTTCTCCCGGCGTTCCCACGTTGAAACGTACCAGACAGAGTTCCATCTCGCCAGTGACGTCTTCTCCACGCTGCTCTCGTTCCCGTTCGCCAATTCGACAGTCTTTCTCTCCAACAGCAGTTCCTACATCTCTTAAGTCCCCAGCTGTTCCAAAATTGTTGGATCAAAAAGCTTTCGCTGAATATCTGGAAACTTTCCCTGCATTAGACGGGCCGCTGGCGCCCTCTGATCTTGCTCTCATTATACTCAATCAACCGTCACGTCCTCTCAAGCAGCTAGACTGCGTTCAATCACGTAATGCTCAGCTTCCCACTATTATCACCCAACTTCAGAATCTACTTGCTCTTTTGCCAAAAATTAAACACAGTCACTAATGCGCAGACATCTAACTTAAAGAAACGTGTAACCAGTCTTCACAAAAGTGCTGATAGTAATATTCAACCACTACAACCTCTTTCAAGTTAAAATTACTTTCTTTCAACTGTAAGGGATGCTCCGTCCCTCCTACCAATGCGTTAGTGTTTGAAGACATTACACCGCATGATGCGGATATATTATTGCTACAGGAGACTAACTGCCATCCCAACACCCCATACCACCGGTGGCGAACCTGGCCGTTTCAATTCTACCATGCCCATCGACTTAGTCTTCACGCAGGACTTGCGGTGGCCATCAATTTTCGTCTTCGATCCTTCATTACTGATATCACGGTCAAACCGATTTATCGTGACCTCCTGCAGCTTCTGTCTTTCCGACTTCACAACTTCCGATACCATATCTTCAACATCTATGTTTCCGGCAATCAACAGTATGCAGACTGTCTTTTTGAGCATTTTGTTTCCTGTGTTCAAGGTCTTCCGGCCACTGATATTGTCATCTTAGGTGGTGATTTTAACTGCACCCTTGACCCATCCCTCGACAGATCGGACGGTTCCACGGATACCAGGTATTTCTTTACCAGAGCACTTTCTACAGCCATCAACCAGCTACAACTCCAAGATGCTTTTCGACACCTGCACCCATTTCTTCGTTCGTACACCTGGCGCTCCTACTCCACTTCCTCCCCTACAACTTCCCGACTTGACCGGTTTTATGTTTCTTCAATTCTTCTTCCTTCAGTTATCTCCCTTTCTCACACACCGACAGTTTCTTCCGACCACAGCTGTGTCGTAATGTGTCTTCACACCGGTCCATCTCCTCGGCAATACTACCGTACTTGGACCCTTGATGATGATCTTTTACTTGATTCAACTTACGTAAATTCCATCCAATCGCAGCTCCAACAAGCCTTATATACGCTCCCTTTTGCTTCTTGTCCCTTGCAACACTGGTTAAATGTCAAATCCCAAATTCTTCTTTATACCAAGCAATATTCCCACGAAAAACGTACCACCGCCTCTATGAAGATTGATGCTGCACGCTCGATTTTTTCCACCCTAGATCTTGATTCTCCGCTGTTTTCTCATTACCAAGCTGAACTTCGTGCCTTGCTACTTCCTGTCTCCCAACAAGCTCTTCACCGCCTCAAGCTCCTTTATCTCCAGCCAAATGACTATCTGTGTGAACAGGTTCAACAACTGGAATTCCACAAACGTTCTGCTCATCACCTCCGTAATCTGAAGTTACCCGATGGAACTGTTACTAATGACCCCACTCTCATTTGCTCCGGTGTTAGAACATATTTCCAGTCACGTTTTGCTCAGTTCCAGTCAAGTTCTCCGCATGCTGATTCGATTCTTCGCGCCTTACCACATATTCCATCGCATCTTGTTACATCTCTTTCTATGCCTATCACCCCAGCAGAAGTAGTACAGTCACTTGCCTTACTTAACTGTCACTCGTCACCTGGTCCTGACGGGTTGTCAGTTAATTTCTTTCGTACGTTTTTCTCTTTCTTACACCCTCTCCTATTGCCTTGCTTTACAGCTGCTTTTTCCTTATCTGTTCTTCCCCCGCTTTTACTCTAGCTCACATCATTCTTCTTCCAAAGAAGGGGTGTCTGCTGGAGTTGGATAACTGGCGTCCTATATCCATCCTTAATGTTGACTACAAGATTTATACTAAAATACTCTCTCTTTGATTGAACCCTGTCCTTCCCACCGTCATACATCCCGACCAAACGTACACCCTCCCTGGCCGAAGCATTCATACTAATATTAATCTCCTCCGTGACTCTTATTGCCTTGCCCACCTTTCCTCCGAACCTTTAGCCTTCCTCAATCTTGATCAGAGGCAGGCCTTTGATAACGTGAGTCATCAGTGGCTTGCCTCTGTGCTCTCTGCCTTCGGTTTCCCATCTGTCTTCATCACAGCCCTCCTTGCCCTGTACCAGGACTCAGTTGTCCATATCCGGACGGCCTCCTTCCTTACAGCCCCCATTCCGTTTCGTAAGGGCATCCGTCAAGGATGTCCTCTTTCCGGACAACTTTTCTCTCTAGTCTTTGAGCCTTTTCTTTGCTCTATCCGTTCTCTTCTACAACCTCCCCCTCCACCATTCGGCATAGTACCAGGCACCATTCTATCGTTCTTACTGCCTACGCCGATGATATCACAGTTCTCATCCGAGAAGAATGGCAATTCACAATTGTTCTTGCATGGTATCAAGTGTATGCTGCGGCTTCCGGCGCTTCGTTAAACCTTTCAAAGTGTACAGGCTTGTGGTGTGGCTCCTGGAGATATCGCCCCGATACACCGTGGGGCGCTCATTGGACTTCCACCAGTCAAAAGATACTTGGGGTGCACATTGGCAGCCGGGTTTCAGCAGCGGCTGCCACCTGGAGACCCCTCGTCAGGAAACTACGTCACACCGCTGCTTACTGGTCCAAGCTCAAGTGCTGTTTGACCTACCGCAGTCGTGCACGGCTTTCTGGCACCCACATCCTCTCGTTAGTTTATCATTCCTGGATTGCACAACCGCCACCAGCCTACGTTCAAACTGCAACAACATCAGCAATGCTCAGCATTGTTTGGTCATCTACTCATTGGTTATCTTCCTCAGTATTGTCTCTACCTTCGACTTGTGGTGGCCTCAATATGCCAGAGATTACCGTACGTTATAAAGCTGTAAGAATTTTCAATTTCCTCCGTTTGACAGTTCAACCAGACTCTTCCGCTTCCATTCTTCTGCTTAATGTTCTGACTTCCTCCCTTAATCCCTGCCTCACCGTCCATCTTCTTCTCAAGATGGATATTCACACTGTCATTCCCCCCCGTTTTCCTCTAGTCTACCATGAAGCTGTTCAGTTCCTTCGTTCTTTACCGCTCATTCGTCAACCCCCTCTTCCACTCTTGATCTTCTTTCCGAGCCTCATTTTTTCTCCTCCGTCCTCCACCCCCTACTGCCAACTTTTTCTTTTTCCCCGCATGGCTACACGCTGGTGTAGTCTCCGTTTCCCAACTGGTCCTCCCCGATTTTTCACGGAAATCCGTTTCCGAACTTTTTCCCACCCTACCACCCTCGCCCGAACTCTCTGATAACTTCCTCCAACTTAAACATGCTCTTCAATCACTTTTTCCTTCCCTAGTCGATTCCTATGGCCTCCTTTCCGTTTCCTCTGCCTCTCTCCCTTTTCCGTTCTTTCCTTCCCTTTTCCGGTGATCTCCTCCTTCTCCACAGTCTTTCCACCCGCACCCTGTACCGTTTTCTCCGTTCTTCTTCTGCGGTACCTTGCCCTATTCCCTCTGTTCCTTCTTTTGCACTAACCTTAGTCTGGTCTACTGCCCAACATTCACCGGCCCTCTCCTCAGAACTTAATGTGCATTGGAGGTTTTTGCACAATCGACTGCCTGTCCCTTCGACTTTGTTCCGGAGAAATATAGTATCATAAGATCTCTGTCCTTTTTGTAACATCGTTGGAGACGTCTTACACATGTTTGTTTACTGTCCGACGCTGCTCCCACTATTTCACAGTATGTTCCAACTTGCACATCCTTCTTGTACCAGTGATCTCACCCTAGAAGATTATCGTTTCCTCGGCCACAGTTCTACAAGTTTCTGCTCTATTTTACCAGTTTGTTCGTATTTATTTATTCTAGCTAAATATATTATTTTCTCTCACCTACTACAGTTACAAGATCCAAATCCTATTACATTCTCTACCTCCTTGGTTGCACACTACCGCAACAGGGTTAAAGCCAGACTCACCCTGGATATTCCTTGGCGAAAGATACGGCATGGTTACCTGCCTTCTTCACAACATGGTCGCCGTGTCGTCCCTGGTTTCAGTTTTCTAGTGCCCAGACTGTGTTACCCGTATGTCCTCCGGAATATCGTGTAACATTGGAGGACCATGATTTCGTAGGTATGAATTTCGGAAAGAGGGCCTACAAATTAGTAAGTGTGGGAAAGCAATATATTCACCAAATAATTCCTACGGTATCGCATAGTACGAGGAAATAGTTAAACGAGGAAGAGTAGTTACCAAGTAGACCATTTAGAGAGCGCGGGAATTGGGAAAGAAAATCCGAGAAGCATAATGTGGACAGGCATTCTAAGAGGATAATTATAATACATATTTCATAATTTTTCTAAGACCTGGCTGAGCAGATTTCTTTCTTGAGGAGGAAATTCCTTATTTTTTTTTCATCATTCTTTTGAATTGCTGTTTTTTTTATTTTTTTTTTGTGTTCCCCGAGCTCGCCGAAATTCACGTAGGGATACTCACGAAACACACCCCTAGGTTAGTAAAGAGAAAAATCGGAGGTTATAACAAGCAACGCTACGAGAGTGAAATCTCGCAATCACAGGTGGGGGCCAATTTACTGGACCACCTTCTATTATCGAAGTCACGTTTTACGCACGCTAGCGGGGAACGAACAGGGCATATTTCTCGTAGTGGGCGTAACTGGTTGACACCAACAGAAAGAGTCACACAGGAAGCGTACGTGAAAATTCTAAGGCAGCGCGGACATCCCGCGGAGCAGTTGACAAGATAAAGGAATATTCATCTTCAAGAAAACTCCATGTTCTCAAGCCTTTGCCAACGAATCGGAGGGATTCCCATACAGGGATGTAAACCAATGCCGAAGCGAGGAAAAGCGGCCCAACCAATAAGGGGAGAGCCATTTGGGTAGGACAGGAACACCCCCGAACCCCTTAAACATAGACGAGAGAAAAACGTTTTGAAGGGTTCTCAGCAGATATGATTTGGAGAGAACACGGAATGGAATGATGACTGGAGATTCGGGGTGAACGCATGCAAAAGGTTTGACAGTCTAATCGAGGATAAGATATCAGTTCTATATTCCGGGCGATCGAGAGGAGAGAGAGATGCGGTCCACTGGCATAGCTGAGAAGGACGTTTTCGCAGTTCGAGGATGTTGACACGATAGAACAATCTTTCAAGAGGCGTAAAGGGACTCACGATTATGGCAGCGAGGGCAAGATATACAATTTTATAGCTGAGCGAAAGAGAGACACGATAGAACTTGCTATCATAGAAGTTTTAGCGACAACAGAGGTACTCGTACAAAAAACCAAACGACAGGATGAGAGAAGAGGCAGTGTGCATCCAGCAGGATCGGATGAGGTCCCAACCATAGACTTTATACCTATAGGTAGTACCGGACGACAACGAATGTGATGAAAAGAAAATAATTTGGTGAGAAAAATTTCATAATTCCCAATATCTCGTTAGCATGATCATGATTTTGTCTCCTATACATCCTCGGTAGAAAAGATATTTTTAATCTCTTGCAAGTGCTGAATTACATAATGTGTCTTATATTTTGCGAAAGGTGAACTTTAAAATATGATTGCGAATATCAAAAAGCATAATGAACTTAAAATATATTTTGGTTTAAATTAATAGAAATCTCCACCGATCAGTGTAATAGATTTTAAGGAAACACTAATGAAAATAAATTCTGTATTTTATAATGAAATTTACCCGAGTTTCTCAAATCTTTGAAAATTCAAAATAAGTGAATCTTTGTTTATTTTAACCTGGATAATTAAGTAGAACAATCGTAAAGTTTCGATAGAGTAGCAACTCCAAGATTTTAAGAAGAAAATAACTTTTAGCATTTAGCAAGCCCAGTCGCAGGATAAAAAGACCAAATCTGACATCATGAGTTTTTTAAATTTTCAAGCGGCATATGGAAGAATATGGGTTTCCCATGTTCTCCCATATGAAACACAACGCAATGCACCCGTCAACCCTGAGCTTGGAGACCCTCAATTAGGGAACCCAACTTCACGGTAGACACCCATAGGCGGAAGATAATAGAAGATAAAGAGTTACGAAAATTAACGGTCTTTTTAATAATTAATCCCACTGCAGCGAATAGGACGCAGCAGATGGTTCGCCCTCACATCTAGTAGGGGGCGGTAATAACTGTTCATCTGCTGTTTTAATAAACCTACGTTGGAACTTTCAATTTTTACTGTTCCCTCACCATGTTTTCTCCTGGAACTGGATTGTGTTTGCTTCCTGCTGATGTCACCTTTTGTACACAGTTCTCTTCATCCGCACAGTGACTCTCTGCCACCAGTGATTCCCATGTCACTAGAACTGCACAGTTTT
Organism: Macrothele yani; assembly: GCA_039090855.1. Taxonomy (NCBI): domain Eukaryota; kingdom Metazoa; phylum Arthropoda; class Arachnida; order Araneae; family Macrothelidae; genus Macrothele; species Macrothele yani. The sequence goes on from CM077029.1 coordinate 70,300,840, forward strand.
TTTCTGTAAATTTTTTCGCTCCAGTGATGTTCCAAGACTTCGATGAACATTTATCCCAGAGCTACTGCTGTTTACAGCAAATAAAGCAATGCCTGTCATTGCTCATCTGTACAATTATCATTTCATTGTAAATATCTACATTTTGTTTGTCATTGCTCATCTGTACAATTATCATTTCATTGTAAATATCTACATTTTGTTTGTCATTGCTCATCTGTACAATTATCATTTCATTGTAAATATCTACATTTTGTTTTATTTCTCCCCTTCTCTCACACTGCGTGTGAGGTTGGGGATGTTCTGTTGTAATTCTTTTACGTGAATAAAAGCGAATATTGAAACTAAGCGATGGCCTCTGATCATTCGTCCAAAAAGGGGCCCGGGTTCGAATCCCGGATGAGGCATGGATGTTGTGTTTGTCTTACGGCACTGGTTCTCTCCCTTCCCTCCAACCAGTGACCCTAAATTAGGGATAGGCGACTGCTTATAGCCCATTGAGTTGCTCATGGTGGTCGTTAAACCTCCAATAAAAAAATAAAAATCTAGGCAGTATGCCGCTAAATTTGATACATAAGCAATATACCACGCATGCAAACAGTGTCGTTGCTTTTCTTTCCTGCTTTTTTTACTAGGTCTGCAAGATAAAATGTGTGTTCTCAAGAAAAGGCGGAAAATATATATTTATATGATAATAAAATATGGATGTCACTTTATTGAAGCAATAAATTGCTTGAAACAAGGTGAAATTTATACTTGAGGCAGATCAATTTCGTTTGCGTGTTTTTTTTGCAAAAACAGAATGTGATTCTTCTAGATAGGATTTATTTCTTCTATCATGTGCTGCCATAAAACCCTTTCCGAACTCTTTATATCATCAGCGACTTTGAGCTTATGATAAAAAGATCGTTATAAAGAACACCTTTAAGGCCAGCGCCTGCACATATCCTTCTTTCCCGGACTGAGGATCGAATTTCAGTCTTCTTTGTCACGTATTTTGTGAAAAGTGGGTCATACATGTTTATATATATAATTCTATCTGACACAAGGCTTCGCACGTGATGTAAAACACTGTTTTCCTTTCTTTGAAGAAGTCCGGATGGTAACGTGACAAAGAAGTCTTGAGAAGGTTTTATTTTTCCATTTTTGTAAAATCTCAAAGAACTGCTTTCACATATTGCGATTTACAACAGCATAGTGACAGGTTTTCATCTTTTACCGACATATTTTTCTTGCCTCGTGATGAAAATGGTTTGTTCTAGTATGCTCTACCATTCATCCTCCATCCAAACTGATGGCTAGGTGTTAGCGCAGAGCTTTATAACCCGCCGGCAATACCCCACTATGAACTAATGGTGTAGAAAAAAAAAACTGAAATATTTTGGATCGAAAACCCATATTTAGTACTCACACACTTATTTTCCAATGAGTTAGGGTCCAAGTAAAAAAAACCGTCAATTTTGTTTGCGCAATTACTTAAATGTTTAGTTAAGTTATGAGAATATTCTTGCCATTTTGTTAACCGTTACATCAAGACCTATTGTTTCGAACTATTTTGTTCTCAATCCATAACTTTGTTCTTTGACCAAAGCACTTTAGCATATATTCAAACAGTTTATAATAGAACAAAGGAAAGGATGATTAATTCCTACAGGGGTTCGTCAAAATATGGAAACGCTGATCCTGACTCGAGTACACGGAACGCGGTGTATGCAAATCACAGGGACGACGTTAACCCGCGAAGCAAGATATACACTATATATACAGTCAAACTTCGATTTAACGAACTTCAATGGACCAACAGACTTGTAAGTAAAATCGAGGAAGCCTTTCGAATAAAACATTCAAATTAATCTAGTGTTCATAACAGAATATGTAAGCAGCTAAGTTCTTCCTTTCAGTGAAATTTAAATTATGTATAGTACTTTTAATTGCGAAATTTATTATCAAAATTTTTATAACACGTACACATTTACTTTGCATATTAAATTTCATAATTCCTAGATATGAGACTTCAATATGTAGCATCAAAATTTAGGCGTACTTTGAAATTGCGAGAAAAATATTATAGTTGATTTTTTTCTCAGCATTTAGTTTCTTAAATAACAACTTCAGTGTTCATTTTTAGCACGTCTTTGGTAAAAACAGATCGTGCTACTGTTATCGGTTTGTCCGTCCGTCTGTACCCACGACATCTCTGCAACTATTAGTCCGATTTCAAAAATATTTTTGCGTTAAAAAGCTCGAAATATGCAAATGATGATCCGTCATTTCGTTTTTTTTTACGATGTAAACTTTCGCCACTAGAGGGCATAAATGCAGACGATGTCGAATTCAAAAATACGTTTTATTCCACATATTTGCTTCTAAACATCCGATTGAAATTTTTTTTTATCTTTCGATTCCATTTATGTCGAAGAGTATTTTAGATATAAGTACTTTTTCAAATTACGCACAGATTTTCCGCTAGGTGGCGTAAAATAAATTACATTTGTCCCGATAATTCTTCTTCTAAAACTCCGATTTGAAAAAAAAAATTCTTCAGCGGATACATCTCCTGATGGAAAATCTTTTGCATATAATTTCAAATTTTTGGTAAAGAATACTTTGGCCACCAGGGGGCGTAAGAGTTAATTTTTGCTTCTGATGTATTTGTCATAAAATCTGAGCTTCTTAAATATCGATTGAAAAAATTCTTTCGTGGACTGATGCCACTCATATCAATAAACCTTTTCAGAATATTTTCTTCTTAAAATATTGCACAGTTTCTCCGCCAGGGGGCGTAGATGTACATCTTATTTTTGTATATATCTCTACTTCTAGCAGTCCGATTTGAGAAATTCCTTCTTTGTTGGATAGTGTTTTCCATGTGACATGTTTTTCATATAATTTCAAAATTTTCAAGTAATTCATAGAATTTCCGCAAGGGGTCGTATCGGTAAATTCCGTTTCCCCCTATACCTCTGCTTCTAAATCTCCGATTTGAAAAATTCTTTCTACACCGGATACAGCTCCTGATGGGAAATCGTTTGTATATAATTTCAAATTTTTGTAAAAAAATAGTTTGGCCACAAGGGGGCTTAAATCTTAATTTCTGCTTCTGTTGTATTTGCAGCAAAATATGAGCTTCTAAATTCTCGATTGCAAAAAACGTCGTTTGTTGACCGATACTAGTCATGTCGACAAACCTTTTTGAAACATTTTCTTCTTAAAATAGTGCATGGTTTCTACGCCAGGGGGCGTAGATGTATATCTTATTTTTGTCAATATCTTTACTTCTAGGAGTTCGATTTGAAAAATTCATTCTTTGTTGGATAGTGTTTCCAATGCGAAATGTTTTTCCTGTAAATTCAAAATTTTCAAGTAAAACATAGACTTTCCGCTAGGGTGCACAGAAGTAAATTGCGTTTTCTGCATTATTTCTGCTCCTAAAGCTCTGATTTGAAAAATGCTTCCTGTATCGCATACAAGACCTAATGGAAGATATTTTTCACATAATTTCTAATGTTTGGTAAAGAATGGTTTAGCCACCAGGGGTCATAAGTGTTAATTTCTGCTTCTGAAGTATTTGTTGCAAAATCTGGGCTCCTGAAAACTCCATTAATTTTATTTTCTTAGACTGATACCGCTTATATGGATAAACCTTTTGAGAATACATTCTTCCTAAAATAATGCATGGTTTTCCCACCAGGGGACGTAAAGTCACATCTTATTTTTGTCGATATCTCTGTTTCTAAGAGTTCGTAAGCTCACGATTCCGTTTACAGTAATATCTGAGGGATTAAAGACCCGATTGAAAATCTTCTTTCTTTCGTCAGATCTATTGTTTTCCATACCGGTTCCATTGACCATGAATAGCTTTGATAAATTTAATTTGCGTCAGAACGGATTCAAAAGACGTGCTTATTACACCCGAAAATTTGGTGTAATCTTTCTTGTTTCACGTTTGTGCCGTAACGGAATCAACACTTTTACTTTCGCCATAAAGAGCTCTATACACTATTTTATGTCTTTGCTTAAAACGATCAATCCATCTATTTGATGTGGTGAGTTCCTTTATTTAGAGTCGCTGGGCGAGGTGAACTGGATTTTTCTTCAGAAGTGATCCATTAGTAAGCAAATTACCAGACCGTGTTTATAGGAACCAAGTGACAAGAACGTTTTCCAACTCAGGTGCGATGCTTTTATAGATTTCCTCTTACTCGAAAATTGCCCACACCTTGATGCACAGCTTTCAATTGCTTTTCTATTTTTCGCTATGGTACACAGCGTTGACTTGGAAATTCCGTGTTTCTCTGCTACAGCAGTCTGGGCTCTTGGGTTCGCATCAAGCTGCGACTAAATGTCCATTTTTTCACTGACTGAAAATTTTCCTGCTTTTTTTTTTTTTCTGCTGCGGTCATTCTTTTTTTTTTTCAAGGTTCTCATAAAACGCACTTTTGCACATTACAGGGATCAGTAAATTTCACTTCTAACATTTCTAGTTCTATCTATGTCCATCAAAACTTTATCCGTAAAAGAGTTGCGTTGTTTAATTTGACCTGCAGATTTAACACTGAGAAGAAAAGAAGAAGCGAAATTTGGGGAAGAATTCCAGTTAAGGAATGGGTACGTACAGTGTGTGTCCCCCGACTTTAAAAAAGCTATCAGACTGTCTGTAGCTGAAAACAAGAATCCCCAGGGTAATCTAGATTTCCTCCCCCACACCGCCTTTCTTTTTCCTGCTTCCTACTCCTGCAAGAAAACGTTGCGCTCGCCGCCCCGGTGGCGCAGTGGTCTAAGGCTCTGGCCTCTGATCATTCGTCCGTCTGGGGTCCGGGTTCGAATCCCGGTGAGGCATGGGTGTTGTGTTTGTCTTACGGCACTGGCTCTCTCCCTTCCCTGGAACCAGTGACCCTAAATTAGGGACGGGCGACTGCTTATAGCCCATTGAGTTGCTCACGGTGGTCGTTAAACCTCCAATCAAAAAAAAAAAAAAAAAAAAAACGTTGTGCTCCTTTGGAACTTGTTGGTCATTTGCTTCCACCCGTAAGAAGTTTACGTTTGATAGTCGAAGGAAAAGCGAACTGATTTATGATTCCATCAAGCTGTGTCGTAAATGGTGTTCTTCAAAACGCTGTTCTTCAAAATGCTGTTCTTCAAAACGCTTGTTCTTCAAAACGCTGGTTACCAGCGTTTTGAAGAACACCATTTACGACACAGCTTGATGGAATCTACAAAACGCTGGTTAGTTAACCAGCGTTTTGAAGCGTTTTTTGCGTATAATCTTCGTATTGCGCAAGGCTATCTTTCTAGTTAACTTTTAACATGAAAATGCTGGTTAACATGGTTTGGTGGTTTTAAAAAAATCAAAGATGTTTGCTAAATTGAGGAAACGTGTACGTTAAATCGGGAAACGCCAATCATTAATTTCAATGTAGTTCATTCCGGACCATAAAAAATGTACGTAAAATCGCGAAATTCATCAAATCGAAGTCCGTTAAATAGGGGTTTGACTGTATTATCAAAAGTATTCGGACACTATAAATATTCGCATAAGTGCAGAGAACAGTTGGGTAGGTAGGTGAGCGGGGAGGTACGTATATAAAGCTGAGATGTTCTATCGTGTTGTCAATAACTTTGAAGCGGATATGATGAGGGGACGTGAACTTTTCGAGTTGTAGAGTGGGCTGGTGATAGGAGGTCATTTGGATAAATAAATACACCGCTCTTTTCACGTTGTAACCACACACAGCAACCGAAAAATTGTTATTCGGCCGCATCCGGGGAATTGAATCCACGGAACTCTCGACATCTAGCCGAGCGCGTTAGCTTTACATCACGGTGGTGTAAAGCCAACGTTCTCGGCTAGATGTCGAGAGATCCGTGGATTCAATTCCCCGGCGGCGGCCGAATAACAATTTTTCGGTTGCTGTGTGTAATTACAACGTGGAAAGAGCGATGCATTTATTTATTCAACTGACGCCACGTATTTAGAGGATTTTTACTTTGGAAGTCATTTGAGTAACGTTTCCGTACGGCGCATTGCGGCTAAAGTAAACATACTAAAATCGACTATAGGTGATGTCGTGAAGAGATAAAGGCATGACGGTTCAACTATATCAAAAAAAATGTTCAGGTACGTCGCATAAACTGACGGAATGGGACAGAATAGCCATTGTAAGAAATGTTAAGAAATCCCCTTCTTCTTGTACCATTTCCACCGCTGCTGAAGTAGAAAACGCTTGTAATGGCTCGGTTAGTACCAGAACGATCCCCATAGAGTTGCACAGTATGGGCTAGTACGGTAGAACAGCGGCACACAAGCCACACATCATTACCGTGAATGCGAAGCTCCGTTTGGAGTGGTGTGTCCCCCTTCATTTCTGTACTGTGGGAGACTGGAAAGCTGTTCTTTAGAGTGATGAGTCACGCTTTTCACACTTCCAATCTGATGGGCGTGTTTGGATTTGGCGACAGCACAGCGAATGATTTTCGTCGGACTGGGTTTTAGCAAATATTAAGTTCGGCGGAGGCTCCATCATGGTATGGAGTTGTTTTTTCGTGGATGGGACTCCACCCGTTAGTTATTATACCACAAACCATAAACTTTGAACTGTACCTCGACGCTTTGGAAAATTCTGCCCTACAACAATGTGATAGTATTATGGAAATACCCGTTGTCTCTTCCAACGATCGAGCTCTCTGTCACACTGTACGGCGTGTGCAGGACTGGTTTCTGAAAATGAGGGGGAATTTTTAGACTGCCCTACTCAAAGTCCTGATCGTAATGCCACAAAAAACCTCTGGGATGAACTGGAGAGACGGATACGAAATCGACCACAACGACCGTCTTCGCTCTCTGCTCTGGCAGCAGGTTTGCAGGACGAATGGCGAGCAATTCCTGTCAAGACATACCGGAAATTGATTGATAGTATGTCTCGACGTGTTTCCGCTGTCATATAAATAAAAGGTGGACGCGGACTAACTATTAATTGAGATAATACAGCCATTTGTCCCAAAACATTGTGGTGTTCAAATACTTTTGATAATATAGTGTATTAAGGGATACAGTACGATGTCGGCTATCACGTGGCAGTGCCACAGTCGCAGGTGAAATAGCTGCTGTAAAATAGTTACAAAGTCAGATTTCAGTGACCTTAAGAAACGCATGATTATTGGAGCGCGTCTTGCAGGAGCTAAAATAACTAGCTTAGCAAAAATATTAGGTGTCACACGAGGAACTGTATCGAAGATTATGACAACCCATCAAAAAGGACACTCCAAACGTACCATTTGTGAACGCTTTATGACGATGTCAGATAGAGATAAGCGAACGTCGGCGCGGATTGTTCAACGGAAGCAGAAGACCACGGCATCTCAAATAGCAGCTGAATCGAAAGGCACCTCAAATAGTGGCTGAATTGAAAGGCACCTGAAATAGCAGCTGAATCGAAAGGGTCCTGAAATAGCAGCTGAATCGAAAGTCACCTCAAATAGCAGCTGAATCGAAAGGCACCTTAAATAGCAGCTGAATCGAAAGGCACCTGAAATAGCAACTGCATCGAAAAGCACCTCAAATAACAGCTGAATCGAAAGGCACCTTAAATAGCAGCTGAATCGAAAGGCACCTGAAATTGCAACTGCATCGAAAAGCACCTCAAATAACAGCGGAATCGAAAGGCACCTTAAATAGCAGCTGAATCAAAAGGCACCTTAAATAGCAGCTGAATCGAAAGGCACCTTAAATAGCAGCTGAATCGAAAAGCACCTCAAATAACAGCTGAATCGAAAGGCACCTGAAATAGCAACTGCATCAAAAGGCACCTGAAATAGCAGCTGAATCGAAAGTCACCTCAAATAGCAGCTGAATCGAAAGGCACCTTAAATAGCAGCTGAATCGAAAAGCACCTGAAATAGCAACTGCATCGAAAAGCACCTCAAATAACAGCTGAATCGAAAGGCACCTTAAATAGCAGCTGAATCAAAAGGCACCTTAAATAGCAGCTGAATCGAAAGGCACCTGAAATAGCAGCTGAATCGAAAAGCATCTCAAATAACAGCTGAATCGAAAGGCACCTGAAATAGCAACTGCATCAAAAGGCACCTAAAATAGCAGCTGAATCGAAACGCACCTTAAATAGCAGCTGCATAGAAATGCACCTCAAATAGCAACTGAATCGAAAGGCACTTCAAATGGCAGCTGACTCGATAGGCACCTCAAATAACAGCTGAATCGAAAGGCACCTGAAATAGCAACTGCATCGAAAGGCACCTGAAATAGCAGCTAAATCGAAAGGCACCTGAAATTGCAGCTGAATCGAAAGGCACCTTAAATAGCAGCTGCATAGAAATGCACCTCAAATAGCAAGTGAATCGAAAGGCACCTCAAATGGCAGCTGACTCGATAGGCACCTCAAATAACAGCTAACTCGAAAGGCACCTCAAATAGCAGCACTAGTTAGAACGATCCCGTTTCCGTCATAACAGTTCGTCGGGAACTCTATCGTGCTAGTATTTATGGCCGCGTTGTAATCCACAAACTTCTGATTATCAACATCAATGCAACAAAACGTATATTGTGGTGCAAAGCACATAAAAACTGGGATGCTAAAGACTGGAAACGTGTCTTCCGATCAGATGATTCGTGCTTCATAGGTATTGTTTCCCACCACTGGTAGAGTGTGCGTCCGGCGAAAACCTGCAGAAACGTACTAGCCCAACTGGACTGTGGGAGACTGAAAAGCTGGTTCTGACTGTGAAGCATGAAGCTGGATTCTTGGTCCTGTGGGGTGCCATATCATGGCATTACTTAGGGCCATTGGTTGTTCTGCAGGGATCGTGTCACATCTGCAATGTACGAATCCATTCTTGGGGACCTACAGCACCCAGTGTCGCAGGTATTGTTCCCCTCATGACCGTCCCTGGTTTCAAGCAGAAAATGCACCCGGCGTTGTGCGAAATGTCCCAGGTTGTGGTTTGTAGAGCATGAGGATGAGGTACAGCAGCTACACTTGCCACCTCGATCTCCACATCTGAATGTTATTGAACATTTGTGGGAGTATCTGGAGAGAAAAGTCAGACCACACTTTTCACTTCCAACATCACTGGCACAGTTGTGACATATTTTACAGGAAGAATGGTTCTAAATTCTGTTATCGTATGATTATTATTTGAATAAGTCTCGAATTGCTTCTTTTCTGAAAGCCTAAGGTGGGCTTATAGCTTATTAATACAAAGTTCACAACAAACATTGATTCCATTATTTTGATAAACCCCTGTATATTTATCCAGCTTCTCTTAAAGTTAAGCACGTGCATAATGATTTGATTAGGGGATCTCAATTGAATTGTATACGGAGCATAAGTATTATACCGTGGAGTATCTGAGTGAACATAAAAGTAGACAGCGGGATTTCAAATGTGATTAACTTCCTGGCAAGAAGGGTCATTCCATCTTTAACACAGAAGCTAGCGGAAGATACGGAAATGAACAATTGGACCAAACTCGTATCAAAGGAAAGAATAGAACTGGCGCAGTGGTCTAAGCAAGGGTCTCTGATTATTCGTCCAAAAGTGGTCCGGGTACGAATCCCGGTGAGGCATGGATGTTGTGTTTGTCTTACGGCACTAGCTCTCTCCTTTCACTGGAACCAGTGACCCTAAATTAAGGACAGGCGACTGCTTATAGCCGATTGAGTTGCTCACGGTGGTAGTCAAACCTCCAATCAAAAAATGAAAAAAAAAAAAAAAAAAAAGAAGAATAGAATGAGAAAAGAATAGTTTCTCAACAGCCGGTCTTGGTTTTGCTTTACGTCAGTGACTGTGATCTTGCCTTACGTCAGTTACTGTGATATTGCCTTACGTCAGTTACTGTGATCTTGCGTTGTGGAGATAGGTCTTGGTTTAGCTTTACTGGTAACGACTGTTCTGTATTGATTAGAAAGGAGGAGGGAGGAGAGCATTAAAATTTAAAGATTGTGGCTTCAGATTTCATAGATTTGTAACAGATGTGATCATTCTTCATGGGGATAATAACCCCAGTGAAAATGTAAAAGTCAGTAGGATGAAGACCCGACTTCCTTCAGATTGATGATCAGGATGGGAAAAGGGAAGCTTTTAACAAGTAGTAGTCACGGATCGGTTTGGCATCACTGAATGTGATGTATTGTCCCACTTTCCCGGAAAAATTTGTCGCAGACACGAATCGCTGTAGCCTCATTGGCTATTACCTTGAGTATAAATTGCACATCCTTCTGCTTCCTAATGAGCAAATTTCATTTTCGTTACGTCATTTTTGGATTTTAAAGCAGATGGCGTTTGCAGCATAACACCAAAATCAAAGCTTTTGCTTTTGACGAAGAACAGAACAGAGGAAACTTATTCCTTTATTTATTTTGTCATGTTACACGCAGTTAACTACAGATCCTTAACAAAACAAAAATAAAAGAACCTAGATTAATATCACATTATATATTACATTGAACAACAAAAATAAATTTTTTGTTGGTTACAAAGACTGCATATGCCGAATCATACAATATTTGTCATGCTGATTATAAATCTGTTTGCTAAATTGTGGTATCGGACAATTGCATTCTCGGGTAACTTGTTGTTTTAGTGTACAAAGAAGCCTTCATTTTAGTATGTATTGAGTTGATGCATAAGTTCATGCCGTCTTTTTCGCCGCGCAACAAGAATGTATTACATAAGAAGGGAAAACGGAATCAATCAACTACTTATCCCCCCCTCCCCATTGTTTATGATGGTGTCCCAACGTCCGGGTAGGCCTGCAATGCCATTCTTTCAAAAACGTGGAGGTTTTGCTGCGAAGAAATCATCAAGGAAATTCTGGAGATGAACATCATTGCTGATCGTTCTGCCACGAAGTGCATTCGAAAGAGATCAGAATAGCTGACCGTTTGAAAGGTCGTCATCTGGAAAATAGGCCGAATATAGGAGGATCTCCCATTTTATGTCCTAAATGGTCATTTTGGTCATGCCTGCACTGTGTGGGCGTGCGTTATCATGTTGGAGAAGAACGCCATGGCGCAGATGTGGTTGTTTCTTCTGAATTGTTCCCTCCACACGTCGGAGTTTCTCACAAATGAGTGCAGCGTTGATGGTCCGATTCCTCGGCAGCATTTCCCAGTGAATGACTTCCATGTCCCACTAGACACACATGATCTTCGCAGGATGAAGGTCATGTTTTGGACGTGGTGTGGGCGTCTTGTTTGGGCTCACCCATTCCCTCCGACTCCTGAAATTCACGTACAGGCACCACTTTTCATCTCTAGTAACAAAGCGTGACAGAAAAGTTTTGTGTTCCTGAGTCTATCGTTCTACAAACGAACTTTTCTTCAATCGAGATTTCAGAAGCGCATATTTTGCTGCAAATACATCAGAAGTGGTAATTAAGATTTACGCCCTCTGGTGGCCAAAATATATTTTTACAAAAATTAGAAACTATGTGCAAATGATTTCCCATCAGGAGCTGTATCTGGTGCGGAAAGAATTTTTGAAATCGGAGATTTAGAAGCAGAGATATAGGGGGAAAGCAATTTACCTTTACGCCCCCTAGCGGAACGTCTATGAAATACTTGAAAATTTTCAAATTATATGAAAAACATGTCACGCTAGAAACACTATCCAACAAAGAAGGAATTTTTCAAATCGGATTCCAAGAAGTAGAGATATTGACAAAATATGATATGCATCTACGCCCCCTGGCGTAGAAACCATGCATTATTTTAAGAAGAAAATGTTTCTAAACGGTTTGTAGACTTAAGTACTATCGGTCTACAAACGACGTTTTTTTCAATCGAGATTTTAGAAGCTCATATTTTGCTGCAAATACATCAGAAGCGGAAATTAAGATTTACGCCCCCTGGTTGCCAAACCATTTTTAACAAAAATTAGAAATTATGTGCAAACGATTTCCCATCAGGAGCTGTATCTGGTGCAGAAAGAATTTTTCAAATCGAAGATTTAGAAGCAGAGATATAGGGGAAAACGCAATTTACCTCTACGCCCCTAGCAGAAAGTCTATGAATTACATGAACATTTCGAAATTATGTGAAAAACCTGTCACACTGAAAACACTTTCCAACAAAAAAGAAATTTTTCAAATCGGACTGCTATGCAGTAGCGATATTGACGAAAATAAGATATACGTCTACGCCCCCTGGCGGAGAAACTGTGCAATATTTTAAGAAGAAAATAATCCAAAAAGGTTCATCGATATGAGTGGCATCAGTTCACGAAAGAATTTTTTCAATCGATATTTTAGAAGCTCAGATTTTATGGTCAATATATCAGAAACGGGATGTAAGGTCAGGTGATGCGTAACATCACAGCCTCTCCTTGACAAATGTCAACCCCGCCTTCTCGTGGTGCATCCTGTTCCCACTAAAGGGGCTCTGACGACCGCCAATAGCGGTATAACTATACCATCGGGATTAGAGGAAATTCTATCCCACACTCACCAACCCGCTTGGCCAGCGTGGTGAGTTATGGCCAAACCCCTCCAAAATGATTCCACAACTTAAATCTTGGCCCTCAGTCTCCGGCAGCTGGAATGTACCTGGCCAAGGCAGCGGTAAGTGCGACATGAAGGCAGAGGGTGCTAAGAATCCCCGGAGGACCGGACTAGGCTGCCATCTGATGCTGACCTTGGCTACGTACAATGGACGCTCCCTATCTTCTGATTCAAGGCTTCTTGAATTGGAAGAGGAACTACAAAGGATCAACTGGGACATCGTGGGGCTAAGTGAGGTAAGGAGAAAGGAGAAGATCTCATCGAACTGAAAAGTGGACATCTCTTCTACTATCGTGGGACAGATACTGGCAGAACTAGTGGTGTTGGATTTATAATAAACAAGAAACTGAAGGATAAAGTTGTAGAAGTTGAAAGTTCCTCTGACAGAGCTGCACGACTTGTTATCCAACTCTCGAAAAGATACCAGGCTCAGATTATTCAAACTTATGCACCCACCACAAGTCATCCTGAAGAAGAAATTGAAGAATTTTATGAGGAAATTTGTCATCTAAATAATAAAGGTAAGCAGCACTTGAAAATAATTATGGGAGATTTCAATGCAAAAATAGGGCAACGGCAACAGAATGAAACTTCAGTAGGTAAATTCGGTCACGGCAACAGAAACCAGCATGGAAATACTCTCGTTGAGTTTGCAGAGGCAGAAGGGTTTTTCATCTTGAACTCCTTCTTCAAAGAAAAAGCCACACAGGAAATGGACATGGAGACATCCAAACGGGACGACAAGTGAAATTGATTTTATTATGTGTAACAAAAAATTCGTCATAGAAGACTGCAGTGTGCTAAACAAGTTCAACACACGTAGTGACCATAGATTGGTGAGATGTAGGATGCACCTCAACACTAAACTTGAACGTGGCAAGCTCATAAGACAAACAAAATCTATTGACATAACCAACCTTAAAAAACACCATAATACCTTCAAGTTGGAACTGAAGAACAGGTTCTCTGCTTTAGAAGGCCTAACATCAGAAGAAGTGGACATCTCTGAAGTTAACAGAAAAGTAACCAAAGCTCTTATGGAAACAGCAACAAAATTAGCTGGGTCTAAGAACAAGTTGCATGTAAACAAATTATCAGGAAAAACGAAAATGTTGATGCAAAAAAGAAGAGAGATGAGGACAACTAAAGAAGATGTGACTTCCAAAGTGGAATATATAGAGCTATGCAAGACAGTAAGAAAAAGTATCACTGAAGACGTAAGAAAATTCAACTGTGAACTAGTGAGGAAAGCAATTGAAAACAACCAAAGCCTAAAGATAGCAAAGGGACATCTCAGTAAGGGAAGAAAACAGATTATGGCACTGAGAAAAGAAGATGGTTCTGTAACAAGAAATAGAGGCGAAATTTTGACAAGAGTGAAAGATTTCTACTCCAAATTATATGAAAGGGATGATACATGCACTCCAGACATCATGAAAGATACCAGTACCAGAGTTCCTCCAGTCCTTCCAGCAGAAGTTGCACACGCAATCAAGAACATGAAGCGGGGAAAAGCTCCAGGAGAAGATGGAATGACTGTAGACATCATACAAGAAGCAAGTGGAGAAATCGAAACAGTACTCGCCCAAATTTTCACTCGATGCCTTAATGAAGGAAAGATTCCTGAGGATTGGAACACCGCCACAATGATCCTGCTACATAAGAAAGGTGACATTGAGGATCTCGGAAACTACAGACCTATCAGCCTCCTATCAGTAGTTTATAAAATCTTCACTAAAGTTCTTTCACACCGCTTGAAGGTAACACTGGACATGGCTCAACCGAGAGAACAAGCTGGATTCAGGAGTGGCTACAGCACAATAGATCATATCCACGTGCTGAGAGAACTAATTGAAAGAGCGAGGGAATATGAACTTCCATTGTGCATGGCTTTTATCGATTATGAAAAAGCCTTTGATTCGGTGAAACCATCAGCAGTTACAATGGCTCTGAAAACCTGCGGTATTGAAAATGCATACATTAATATTATTAATAACATCTATGAAAATGCAAGTGCAAAGATTAGGCTGTTTGAAAATACAACACACGTAAAAATTGGAAAGGGGAGTGAGACAAGGTGACACCATATCTCCGAAGCTCTTTAATGCCACATTGGAGGGTGTTTTTCAGTCGCTGAGCTGGGAAAACAAGGGGATAAAGATTAATGGAGATTATCTAACCCACCTTCGTTTTGCTGATGATGTAGTCATTTTTGCAACTACCCCATCAGAGCTGCAGAGTATGATCCAGGAACTTGCTGACAAGAGTAAAGAAGTGGGATTAAAAATGAACTTTCAGAAGACAAAAGTGATGTTCAATGCTTTTACAAGAAATGAAGATTTATCGATTGATGGAGAAAAGCTGGAGATAACAGACACGTACGTTTATCTTGGACAGCAGATATCAAGTGAGGGTCACATTGATGAAGAAATTAATCGGCGTACAAAACTTGCCTGGAGAGCTTTTGGAAGAAACAGCATAATTTTCAAGAGCAATATGCCATTATGTCTTAAAAGAAAAGTGTTTGATCAATGCATCCTTCCAGTGCTTACATATGGTGCAGAGACGTGGACCTTAACTAAAAGAGACATACAAAGGCTGCAGACAACTCAAAGTAGCATGGAGAGGTGCATGCTTGGTGTAACCAGGAGAGATAAGAAGAGGAACTCGTGGATCCGAAAAATGACAAGAGTGGAAGACATCATGATCAGAGTTAAATCCCTGAAATGGCAATGGGCTGGACATACTGCCAGAAGGACAGATCATCGATGGACAGCCGAAATTTTAGATTGGATTCCAAGGGACAGGAAAAGACCCAGAAGAAGACCACATGGGAGATGGGTGGATGAAATTCGAAAGTATGCAGGGGTGACATGGAGGAGACTGGCACAAGACAGACCGTTGTGGAGGAAACTTGGGGAGACCTTCGTCCAGCAGTGGATTGATAATGGTTGACAATGATGATGATGATGATATCAGAAACAAAAATTAACACTTACGCACCCTGGTGGCCAAAGTATTCTTCACCAAAAATTTGAAATTATATGCAAAATGTTTTTCATCAAGAGGTGTATCCGCTGAAGAAAAAAATTTCAAATCGGAGTTTTAGAAAAAGAGTTATCGGGAAAAATGCAATTTAATTTTACGCTCCCTAGCGGAAAATATATGCGTAATTTGAAAAAGTTACTATATCTAATATACTCTTCGACGTAAATGGAATCGAAAGATAACATATTTTTTTCAATCGGATGTTTAGAAGCAAATATATGGATTGAAACGTATTTTTGAATTCGACATCATCTGCATTTACGACCTCTAGCGGCAAAATTGTACATCTAAAAAAAAAAACGAAATAAAAGATCATCATTTGCATATTTCAAGCTACCCAATGCAAAAACAATTTTTCAAATCGGACTAATAATTGCGGAGATATCATGGTTACAGACGGACGGACAAACCGATAACATAAGCACGATCTTTTTTTATAAAAGACGTGCTAAAAATGCCAAGTCAAGTAATTACATAATTTTCAACTTATGTACACATAATCAATCACAATATAATATGATTGAAGTTCATCAAATTTAACTATTAGCATAAAATTCCTTGTGTGCTTTTTTAAACGATACAAACCTGGCTAGTGATTTATAATGAATTTTATTTTGCTAAATAAATTTTGCAAATTTCAAATTAGAATTTCCCGATAATAGCATATTTTTCGGAATAGAAATGGAAAATCTTGCTCTGGGAAGGAAGGAAAACAAAATTATGGAAAAGTTGCAAAAAACCGATTTTTTTTTTCATTTCCAACCCATCCGTTTTGGATTGGTTAAGGAAATCGAAGCAGCAAGCAAATCGATTATTTATGACACAGAAATCATATCTTCACAACAGAAAAATTTCCGATGTACTCTACATAAGAGCAATTTCAATGATGACTTTAATCTCTGTGGTTGCATTTTTCATGTGGTTGAAATTGTCCGCAAGTGACAATTTCAATTGATCTTCATGCGTGAGATACACTATATTGACAGAAGTCACCGGACACCCCCTTCAAAATCAAATGAACGGATCCGCTCCGTTGTTAAGATGTGCGGTACACCTGCAAACGGTATAAAAACAAGTCTGCAGCTGACCGCGATCATATCGCACTGTGAGGTTGAGTCAAGATGTCGCGGAGGGAGAGAACTGACTGTGAGAAAGGTAAGATTGTTGGGTGTTACAGTAGTGGGTTGTCAGTAAGAGAAACCGAGAGGTGTGTAAACATACCCATGTCAACTGTTTTTTGATGTACTGAGTAAGTGGAAGACACATGGCGTGCCTGAAGCAGCAAAACGTGACAGCAGACCAAAGAAAATCAGTTATAAGGGACGTCGAAGTCTCAGGAGAGTCGTTACAGCTAATCGACGGAGTACTACTGAACATGACCTCAGCGTGCAGGTGAGTAAAAATGCTGGAACGTCGGTATGTACACGCAACATTTCGCAGAGAACTTCATTCCATGGGTTACCGTGGTCGCGCTTCTTCTCGTAAGCATTTCATCTCCACTCGGAATACTACTCGTCGTTTAGCATGATGTAAAGAACATTTATCGTGGACCGGTTGAACAATGGAAACTGTTCCTATGGACTGATGAATCAAGACACACGATACATTTGTCTGATGGCCGTGTGTGGGTATGGCGGCAGCCGGGAAAACCCTATTTAATACACTGTACTGTTCCTACGGTCATGTTTGGAGCTGGCAGTCTACTCGTGTGGGGGTGTTTTTCGTGGTATTGTCCCGGCCCATTGGTTATCGTGGACAAACCTGTTAACCAGCACGTCTACCTCGATATTCTGGGCAATTATGCCTTACCAACTATGTGGCAATACTATGGAATCGAGCCTAGTAGGTACCAGCAGGATAATGCACCGAGCCACAAAGCAAAAACTGTTACAGCGTGGTTTGACGATAATTCCGTACCGTGTGTGGAATGGCCAGCACAGAGTTCTGATCTTGATCCCATAGAGCACCTATGGGATGAATTAGAGCGCCGCATAAGAAGTTTGCGTATTACTAAGCAACAGTTAGCGGCAGTGTTATGTACTGAATGGAAGCGCATGCCTATCGCTGTGTTCCAAAACTTTCTCGAAAGCATGCCTGGAAGGGTCAGTGCATGCATTAAGGCCAAAGGTGGACCGACACCGTACTAATGTATGTCAATAAATGCTATGTTGTGTTTTTCTTCTAGGTGTCCGATGACCTTTGTCATTGTAGTGTATGTGTGCTTTTGTAAAAAGTTCTTATATAATCTGTGCATATCAATAACTGCTTGCAGATCGATTTCGTGATAGATGATGTGTTGCTGTTATCTTTTTGCTACTTAGAAATGGAAAGTCACGGTGCTCTTTCCATTTCGGTAGTGCATTTTCCTTGGGGGCCTTGCGATCAACTAAAATAAAACGTACAGGGAAAAGCAAAGAATGTACATCAGCTCTGCTATGGGAAAGATGTCTGCAAAACAAAAGATAACAAATATACCAGAGACACTTAAGCTGACAGGTTTTTTCCTTTTTAGAACCTGAAGGCATGAACGCAATCTTCTTTCTCGAGAAAAAAAAATTACGTAGGGGTATCGTGCGGAAGAAAAATATTGAGAGCTAAAATGAGCTTCCGAAGTATTTCTTGTGATTTTAATTTTAGTGCAATAATACATAAGTGGAAATGTGAGGAAGACCGAATAATGAAGGCAGATAAAACTTTTTTCAACCATGTTTCATACTCAACTGATTTTATTTTGTAGCGTCAAGGGCTTTCATATGTTAGTTCAACTGCATTAACAAACAAGAGTCCAATCAGTTCAAGAAAATCGTGTGAAATGGATGCTTTTTTACCTCATGATTGCGGAAAAACATTGCAGAAAAAAATTACTGCGCCTTGTTCAACATTTGCTGTTCAAAAAGCTTTTTAATTTATAAATTTTGACTTTCTTACTGGTGCTGAAATATTGTTAGCCATCTGCAGTTTTGTTACTCTGCCGAAGAACTCTTCACTTTTTTATGCTATGTAAAGCATTCTCAAAGTTCTTTTTATAATTTCCAGGTGAACATCCACCCTTCTCATTGCTTTGAGTCATTCAGGTACACATGTGGCAAGCACAGATTGGACACAAAAATAATAGAACATTTACGGAATGGTGAACAATCACAATATTTTGCAGCAATATTTAGTATGCTGCATCATATTTAAAAAAATTAAACAAACTAGACATATAAAATGAAATACGTTTCTCTAACCGTTTCGCTTTTGAATTGGAAGTGGTGAAGCTGCTTTCGATTTTTCGATAAACATATCATCATCATCATCATCATTGTCAACCATTATCAATCCACTGCTGGACGAAGGTCTCCCCAAGTTTCCTCCACAACGGTCTGTCTTGTGCCAGTCTCCTCCATGTCACTCCCGCATATTTACGAATTTCATCCACCCATCTCCCATGTGGTCTTTTTCTGGGTCTTTTCCTGTCCCTTGGAATCCAATCTAAAATTTCAGCTGTCCATCTATGGTCTGTCCTTCTGGCAGTATGTCCAGCCCATTGCCATTTCAGGGATTTAACTCTGATCATGATGTCTTCCACTCTCGTCATTTTTCGGATCCACGAGTTCCTCTTCTTATCTCTCCTGGTTATACCAAGCATGCACCTCTCCATGCTTCTTTGAGTTGTCTGCAGCCTTTGTATGTCTCTTTTAGTTAAGGTCCACGTCTCTGCACCATACGTAAGCACTGGAAGGATGCATTGATCAAACACTTTTCTTTTAAGACATAATGGCATATTGCTCTTGAAAATTATGCTGTTTCTTCCAAAAGCTCTCCAGGCAAGTTTTGTACGCCGATTAATTTCTTCATCAATGTGACCCCTCACTTGATATCTGTTGTCCAAGATAAACATACGTATCTGTTATCTCCAGTTTTTCTCCATCAATCGATAAATCTTCATTTCTTGTAAAAGCATTGAACATCACTTTTGTCTTCTGAAAGTTCATTTTTAATCCCACTTCTTTACTCTTGTCAGCAAGTTCCTGGATCATACTCTGCAGCTCTGATGGGGTAGTTGCAAAAATGACTACGTCATCAGCAAAACGAAGGTGGGTTAGATAATCTCCATTAATCTTTATCCCTTTGTTTTCCCAGTTCAGTGATTGAAAGACATTTTCCAATGTGGCATTAAAGAGCTTCGGAGATATGGTGTCACCTTGTCTCACTCCCTTTCCAATTTTTATGTGTGTTGTATTTTCAAACAGCCGAATCTTTGCACTTGCATTTTCATAGATGTTATTAATAATATTAATGTATGCATCTTCAATACCGCAGGATTTCAGAGCCGTGGTAACTGCTGATGGTTTCACCGAATCAAAGGCTTTTTCATAATCGATAAAAGCCATGCACAATGGAAGTTCATATTCCCTCGCTCTTTCAATTAGTTCTCTCAGTACGTGGATATGATCTATTGTGCTGTAGCCACTCCTGAATCCAGCTTGTTCTCTCGGTTGAGCCATGTCCAGTGTTACCTTCAAGCGGTGTGAAAGAACTTTAGTGAAGATTTTATAAACCACTGATAGGAGGCTGATAGGTCTGTAGTTCCTGAGATCCTCAATGTCACCTTTTTTATGTAGCAGGATCATTGTAGCATTGTTCCAATCCTCAGGAATCTTCCCTTCATTAAGGCATCGAGTGAAAATTTGGGCGAGTACTGTTTCAATTTCTCCACTTGCTTCTTGTATGATGTCTATAGTAATTCCATCTTCTCCTGGAGCTTTCCCCCGCTTCATGTTCTTGATTGCATGAGCAACTTCTGCTGGGAGGACTGGAAGAACTCTGGTACCTTTCATGATGTCTGGAGTACATGTATCATCCCTTTCATATAATTTGGAGTAGAAATCTTTCACTCTTGTCAAAATTTCGCCTCTATTTCTTGTTATAGAACCATCTTCTTTTCTCAGAGCCATAATCTGTTTTCTTCCCTTACTGAGATGTCCCTTTGCTATCTTTAGGCTTTGGTTGTTTTCAATTGCTTTCCTCACTAGCTCACAGTTGAATTTCCTTACGTCTTCAGTGATACTTTTTCGTGCTGTCTTGCATAGCTCTATATATTCCACTTTGGAAGTCACATCTTCTTTAGTTGTCCTCATCTCTCTTCTTTTTGCATCAACATTTTGGTTTTTCCTGATAATTTGTTTACATGCAACTTGTTCTTAGACCCAGCTAATTTTGTTGCTGTTTCCATAAGAGCTTTGGTTACTTTTCTGTTAACTTCCGAAATATCCACTTCTTCCGATATTAGGCCTTCTAAAGCAGAGAATCTGTTCTTCAGTTCCAACTTGAAAGTATTATGGTGTTTTTTAAGGTTGGTTATGTCAATACATTTTGTTTGTCTTATGAGCTTGCCACGTTCCAGTTTAGTGTTGAGGTGCATCTTACATCTCACCAATCTATGGTCACTACCTGTGTTGAACTTGTTCAGCACACTGCAGTCTTCGATGACGAATTTTTTGTTACACATAATAAAATCAATTTCACTTGTCGTCCCAATTGGATGTCTCCATGTCCATTTCCTGTGTGGCTTTTTCTTGAAAAAGGAATTCAAGATGAAAATCCTTCTGCCTCTGCAAACTCAACGAGAGTATTTCCCCGCTGGTTTCTGTTGCCGTGACCGAATTTACCTACTGAAGTTTCATTCTGTTGCTGGTGCCCTATTTTTGCATTGAAATCTCCCATAATTATCTTCAAGTGCTGCTTACCTTTATTATTTAGATGACGAATTTCCTCATAAAATTCTTCAATTTCTTCTTCAGGATGACTTGTGGTGGGTGCATAAGTTTGAATAATCTGAGCCTGGTATCTTCTCGATAGTTGGATAACGAGTCGTGCAGCTCTGTCAGAGGAACTTTCAACTTCTACCACTTTATCCTTCAGTTTCTTGTTTATTATAAATCCAACACCACTAGTTCTGCCAGTATCTGTCCCACGATAGTAGAAGAGATGTCCACTTTTCAGTTCAATGAGATCATCTCCTTTTCTCCTTACCTCACTTAGCCCGACGATGTCCCACTTGATCCTTTGTAGTTCCTCTTCCAATTCAAGAAGCCTTGAATCAGAAGATAGGGAGCGTCCGTTGTAGGTAGCCAAGGTCAGCATCAAATGGCAGCCTAGTCCTGTCCTCCGGGGATTTTTAGCACCCTCTGCCTTCATGTCGCACTGGCCGCTGCCTTGGCCAGGTACATTCCAGCTGCCGGAGACTGAGGGCCAAGATTTAAGTTGTAGAGTCATTTTGGAGGTGTTTGGCCATAACTCACCACGCTGGCCAAGCGGGTTGGTGAGTGTGGGATAGCATTTCCTCTGATCCCGATGGTATAGTTATACCGCTATTTGCGGTCGTCAGAGCCCCTTTAGTGGGAACAGGATGCACCACGAGAAGGCGGGGTTGACATTTGTCAAACCTGGCAGCAAATATTTTCACACATAAAGATAATTTTAAATCCACATAGAAGCTACCTGGCTATTGCACATTCAAAAGACTGTGTGAAATTTAAAGTCACGAAATGCGCTCTTGATATAGAGTAACTAAGAAAACACGAATATCCCCACTAGAGATGAGTTCGGGCTCAATTTTAGGAGCCCGGGCCCGGTCCGCTTTCTTTGATTACATTTGTTTGATGATCCCGGGCCCACCCTGGCCCGGATTCTTGGAAAAGTTTGCTTATCAAGGCTTGCATTTATGCATTATACACTGGTCAAAGATATGGCCCAAGCAAGGATTAGTTTAAAAATCATTAGTTTAAAAAGTTTAGTTCAGTTAATCCACTTCCCAATATTAATATGTTTTTAGAAATACTACGCATAAAGCCAAATGTTCTAAAATGTGGATTTGAAAATAAATAAATAATCAACGTGCCCTTCGACTGTATCAGGGGAATCAGTAATTTTGGTAAAAGCTGAAGAAAAGATCATCGTTTAGAAACAAAAAATTCCATTTGTTATTTCTTTTTGATTTCTAAATTTATACTTTTATTTTGAATAAATTGCATTATAAAACGTATAACGCCATACAGACAGTCGCAAGTGTCGGTAATTTTGACTCTAGAAAACTAATATTTGCAATATAATTTACATATATGCTAATTGGTAAAGGTAGTGTAGAGTGATGTAGTAGAATATAAAAAAAAAGCATGTAGGGAAATTTCCAAAATTAAAAAAAAAGAACGTAAAAGCATTCCAGACAAGATTATTCTGCATTTTGTAACATTAACAAAGCTTTGCGCTTAATAGTATAATAATCACAATATTATCATATGTGTGTGCAGTTTCCAGATCAAGTTCATCATGAAAAAAGAGAGAGAGAGAGAGAATTGCATCTAATGCCTCAGCGCTTCAACTTGATCTTCTTTTCTTTAAAACTCGACATGGTGCACTAAAAACCAACGTCACCCCAAAAATCGCTGGAGTGAGGTAATTTTAAAAAATAAATAACAATACTTCTAACTGCATAATTTCAGAAATTAATACATCATTTTAAAGATAAGATTTTTGATTTTTAATAAAATTCAAAAAATGTGAATGTGATTTTTTCCCAGTTTTTCGATACCAGACCTCCTTAAATTAATCCTTGCTTAGACCATAGCTTTGGACAATGCATAATGCAAGTCTTGCTGAGTAAAATTTGCCTTGCAATAGCAGCTAGCTTAGGAAATTGAAAATCCTTCCACCATGGTAACAAATCCACAATGAAATTCAACACGTGTAATTCAACCGGACTCGGAGTTACTCGTGTTGAATTAGTTACAGTAATGAAATTCAAGACGTGTAATTCCGAGCCCGTGCCCGGGTTGTTTGGTAGTTAATGAATTCTGAGCCCGTCCGAGCCCGGGCCGGGCCCGAGCTCATCTCTAATCCCCACTCCTCCATTTTTTTAAAAACAAGAATTTCTTTTCATGTTAATTGCTATTATTTACTTTGTAAATATTTACGTCGAGTGTGAATTTTATTGAGATACCGCCATTGAAAGACAACGCCATTCGTCTGAGTTGGGTCCGGGTTCGAATCCCGGTGAGGCATGGCTGTTGTGTTTGTCTTACGGTACTTGCTCTCTCCCTTCCCCTAAATTAGGGATGGACGACTGCTTATAGCCCATTGAGTTGCTCACGACGGTCGTTAAACCTATAACAAAAAAACAAAAAACAAAACAAAAAAAAAAAACCAGACAAGGACAAATCAACATGGGAACTTTATTTTACTTTCATATCACACCATTTCTTTTCAAAACTAAATTTATTTCAAAATATGTAATTTAATTTTTTTATTATGAGAAATCAAATAAATTTTGTTTTCTTAAATATTCTTTTTTTAATAATTATTTAACCTGACAAAAAATGTTAATTTATAAAAAAAAAAAACTGTAGGCAAAATTGTGGAGCTACACGATTGCGAAGTAGGCTAATACTTTCTGCAATTGGTCGGTTTATGTTCCTAGATGATTTAATTTATTCTACGTCTATGAATGGCGTGTGATCGGCCACGGCTTGCTGTCTCAGCGCTGGTACGTACGCCGATGGTATACTCGTGGTACACCCTTGATATTGTTATCCTCTTGAAACTCTAAGGTTTTTACCCCTTGGGCGGTAGAATAGCCCATCTGTCTTGCGCCAACACTGTTTCCAGGATTAATCATCCCCACCCCACGTTCGTTGATTGCAATACACTGTTGGGAAGATCAGATCAGATCATATGTAGAGGATTTTAGGAAGGGAGTGTCTGATCCCAGGTCCTAAAGAACCCTTAGAAATAGGAAGCTAGGAGATTTGGGCTGCATTGCCCGATAGGAAAGTCACACGGAAGGGAGGCAGAAAGGGGGAGGAAGATGTCCTTATTTATAACCGGAAGGCTAGTACCGGGTGCCCGACGGCTAAACGTGCCCATCCGACACATGGCGGATATTTAGTGGTTCGAGCGTTTGCACCTGCCTGGATCGAAACTGAGGTTTTTTCTGCGGCAGTCACAAACGTTGACCGCTAGGCCATCCGCGGCCCCACTGTTGGGAAGTCCTGCTGTCCGCCTATTTATCACCTGCGTTCGGTTTGGGCCTGTCAAATTCTGCGCGGGGGATGCCAATGTAAACTGCCCATCTATCTCTAAGGCTTTGTCTACTGAGTGTACTGCAGGAAAAAGACCACAGTAGGTGATATGACCTTCCGGCAGCGCAATTCAGAACACACAATGTTCTTCATTATAGATTTAAAAGTATGTCTTTTCTTCACAATGATGTTTTTAGTCGATAGTGGATTCAGCATCCTGATTAATTTATTTATTTCCACGACTTTTGTTTTCTTCAGAGATTCGTAGATCTATGTAGAGAATTTTAGTGAAGGAATATGTCTCTGCAGGTCTTAAACAACTCTTAGAAGTAGGCAGCTGGGAGATTTGAGCTAGAGTGCCAGACAGGAAAGTCACACGGAAGCGAGGTAGAAAGGGGGAGGAAAAGACGTCCTTAATTTTATTATTGGGGAGCCAGTACCCGCGGTCCGTCAACTCAACGTTCTCGTCCGAGGCATTGCAGATTTTCAGTCATTCGAACGTTTCTACCTGCCCTGATTCAAACCGATGCTTTCTCTGTGGCAGTTAGAAGCGCCAATCGGCGGCTTCTATTTCTTATTTCTTCATCTGATGACACGCTGTTTGTACAATTCATCAGATGAAATTGGTCACATAATTTTTTTATTAAGCGGGCTCAAAACAGTACACAGTTTTCACACTACTATGTGTGAATCTATTTCTTTCTCACTTTCCCATGACCTAAAAGTCCGAATACGGAATAAAATTCTTCTTGCATCGTATACCGTTTACTGAGAGGAACGATTCTTTTCATATATTTTTGAATTATTCAAATGCGTCTTTCTGTCGCTAGTTGGCGTAATCTTGGATTTCTGTTTGAAACTGTATCTCCGCTTAAAAAAGACCGACTCGAAACATTCTTTTTGCACTGTATGGCATGAATCGTGGTGAATATTGCAAACACTATCAACTTTAAACAATGAATATTTTTACCGCAAGTTGCATATACAGTGAGACGCCAGTTTGTGAAGTGACCTTCCCTGATTTCATGAATGGCTCACTCCAACATATAAGAAGGCACGTGAGCGCGATGTGCGGTAAAATCAAGCAGAGCAACTCGTTAAGCACTATTTAGTGTTCGATTGGCTGTAGGAATGGGCAAAACGAGTGATCTGAGTCACTTTGAACGTGGCACGATTATTGGCGACAAGCATGCTGGTTCAAGCACTACCCAAGTAGTCTTCCTCCAGCGCTTGCACAATTGTAACAAGCGTTTACAGTGAATCCTGTGACTATTAGAAGACTTAATGTAGGAATGCGAGGACGCTGAGATGCAAGTGGAAGCATATCCGGCGCGTAAATAGAAGACCCTGGGTTCGATTCCCGGTGGCGGCCAATGAGAATGTTTCCGTGACTCACTTTTAAACGTCGAAAGAGCAATGACCTCTGTTTGATGTTCCTAGTCCACGTCAAATGTCTGTATTAATTATTCATTCGCCTTCTAATTATTTGTTCAGTTGCTGCTTATCATCTTTGGTGAATCCCCAGCATTGTGCGGGGCTCCAAGAAGTAACCAGCCAAATTGGCTTGGCAGTTAGTGTGTGTGAGTCTGGAGAAATTCGAGGCGGCTGTGGTGCAGTCGAAGCATATCCGGCGCGAAACTAAAAGACCCTGGGTTCGACTCCCGGTGGCGGCCAATGAGAATATTTCCGTGACTCACTTATAAACGTGGAAAGAGCGATGACCTCTGTTTGATGTTCCAAGTCCACGTCAAATGTCTGTATTTATTATTCATTCGCCTTCTAATTATTTGTTCAGTTGCTGCTTACCAACTTTGGTGAATCCCCAGCATTGTGCGGGGCTCCAAGAAGCAACATGCTAAATTGGCTTGGCAGTTAGTGTGTGTGAGTCCGAAGGAATTCGATGCGGCTTTGGTGTAGTGCAAGCATATTCGGCGCGTAACTGAAAGACCCTGGGTTCGATTCCCGGTGGCGGGCAATGAAAATTTTTCCGTGACTCACTTATAAACGTGGAAAGAGCGATGACCTATGTTTGATGACTTAGAAGATTTCCAGAAATCAAGGATCCTGTGGACAAAAACAGCTGGTGGATCAAAGGGACCGCAGGAGACTGGCTGGAATCGTGCAAGTGTCGAACCACATCCCAGCAAAGCATTGCAGAATTCAACACTGAGGGTCATCTCCCAGCACCATATCGCGAATGGGCTAAAACAGCTAACGACTCTGCCAGAAGTTTCCGTTGATCCTTCTGAACAACCACCAGTTTTCATTCACAAGATCGCCGATTGTTTACAGTTGTTCTTGGACATCGCATGATTCACAGTAAACCCTTACTATGGTCGTGCGTGAAAAACCCAGGAGGGTGGCTGTTTATGTCGTTTTTATCGTGTTTAATATCGTGCCACATTCAAAATCATTCAGATGACTCGTTTTGTCTATTTCGATTCTCAATCGAACGCTAGCTAATGATCAACGAGCTGATCTGGCTGATTATAACACAAACCACGCTCTCACTTGTCATCTTACGTATAGGAGTGAGTCATTTTGTGATGCTATTTCTGCTTGTAAAATTAATATTTTAAAATTTGTTTTTCATCAGCATGGGGCATATTTTGTAGATACTCTTTACTTTTTGGTAATGCATAGTTCTACAACAAACGGTGCGAAACGAATACTTGCATCTGAAGCCTTCTCTGCTAAAATATATATTAATTTTTTTTTTTCTGCATTAAAAAAACGTTGTTCTGGCAAATACTCTTATTTATGGTGCATTACCTGCTACTAATGATTCATTACTTTCCTACTAAAGCTTTTATTTCTATTTGTGACAGAATTTTCATTTTCTCAAAGCCGCACACACACATACCAAAAACGTATTTCCCTTAGAAGAGATTTCTATATGAATAGCATTTTCCGCAAATTTTCTACTACCGTGATTGTTTTCTGATAGTATCTTAAATGGATATGCATGTTTGCAATCGTTTCTCTGCTTTTAAAATGCCTACTTGAAAATTCTTTTTATATCGAATTGCTTTCTGTATGACACTGTTTGATAAAATAAACGGCTAGTTATGAGATTTCATATATTAAGAAATGTTCGGCGATTATTACTTTTTATATTATAGTCAAATAGCTGTTACGGGCAGTTTGATGCCAAATTAATCATGCAGGGTAGACCTGTCACAGACCCAAAACAAATCCTCAGTTGCTTGGACGTTTCTTCTTCTGGGTGGTGTTTAACATACTCGAACGTAAATCGGAAGATGCGGATTCGATTTCTGTTCCAGGACGATATAATTTTCAAGTTTTATAAGGCATATGTATGCGTACCTTTTATATTACTGCACATTTTTTCTTTTGCAAAGAAACATGATTATCATAAACTAGAGAATTCGGTGTCCTTACTCCTCCTGGTAGAAGTTGTATTATACACTCACGGACAATGAAATTTGCGCACCAAGAACGAAGCATCGGATTGAACTGAAATTTTATGGACCTAATGATACAGATGAATGATACACATGATGCCCAAAACAGGGCTCTATAGGGATCTGGGACACATAGTCCGGTCATCTGCAATAGCGCGTCGCACCACCTCGACCTGCGATACATGTTGCAATACAGTCCGGCATGGAGGCGAACAGACGCCTGATGTTGTCCTGCGGCAGACTGGCCCACACGTATCGGACGATGTGCTCAAATCCAAGATAGTGCGGCACGGCGGCAGCTGACGTTTCAATTGGTCCCACACATTCTTGATAGGGGACATATCCGGGAAGCGGGCAGCCCATGGAAGGGTCTGGACATGACGTAAGCAGTCCTGGGGAACCCGAGCCGTGTGCGGCCTGGCATTATCCCGCTGGTATAGCGCACCTGGAATCTCGGCGACGAACGGTAGCATATGGGGCCGTAGGACCTCATCCACGTACCGCTGGCCAGTCAATGAACCACGCACCACTACCAACGCTGATCGGCTATCGTAGGCAATGGCTCCCCAGACCATAATGCCTGCAGTGGGGGAGGTGTGGCGCTGGATAACAAGGTTGGGATTGTGCCGTTGACCAGGGGACCTCCACACCCGGACACGATGATCATTTGTCCCCAAATCGAAGCGGTACCCATTGCTAAACACCACATATTGCCAGTATGGGGCGATCCACGTCGCTCTGGCCTGGCACCACTGCACATGGAGCCGGCGTTGCCGCGGTGTAAGGGCAGCACAAGGAGTGGTGGGATCTCAGATTAGCTTCCGCGAGGGCGTTGGGAAATAATTCGTGGGCACACAGGAGCCGCTATATCTGCCTGTATAGTGGACCGGGTAACCGTGGGATCCGTTCGTGCCTGGCACACGATCCGTTGATCCTCTCTACAGGTTGTACTCCTGGCCCGTCCGGAGACGCTCCGCCGTGTGGCAGTGCCGTGACGTGTCCACTGCCCCCAGCACAGTGGGACGGTATGGTCAGAACGATCCACGTGGCGGGCTATACGGCGCGCCGACGAACCCGCGGTTTTCAGCCCGATGATCAGGCCTGTCTGAAAGTCTGTAAGTTGCGTAAATCGACGTCCCTTGCGTCTATTCGGCATTCTTGCTATTCTGCACTCTTGTTTGCGTCGGCTGGTGCTTTTCGCTTTCACGGTTCATCGACTATACACGTCGGTTTATAAGGCTGCCGGTTCGTGCTTTCAGCGCCACAACAGGGTGTGCGCACCACACGTTGATAATTGGCATACCAGCATTCATTGTCCGTAAGTGTATGTGGGTTGCTTCCTCCTGTAGCATCCTTTGGGAAGCAATCCCGTTTCTCTCCATTCAACAACGAGCCTGTAGCTATGACTCTTCCGTCACCATAACTTTGCGAAGGCGTCAGAGCGTTCCTCAATACTAAAATAGGCTTTTTTTTCATCCATAAAGTACTCAGACGATTGTTAGATGAAAGATTCTTGCCATCTGCTGCCGTGGCTTCTGCAGGGCGTCATCAGCTTTGCGGATAATTAGTAGTACAGCGTGGGCCTTCTATTATTGCAAACTCCAAAATCGACGTACCAGGTTCGGACTTTCAGGGCATGGGATAGTGCCGCATTCCCAGATAAACCCAGCGTCTCCCGAATGGGAGTAGGGAAACCACTCTCCTAGCACTTCTCACCGTCAGCCTCTGCCCGTGCTTTTTCTTCCTGAGAATTCTTCTCTCTCGTTTTTTCTTGAGAATTCGTCTCTCAGTAAAGTTTCCTTCACATCAGCATTCCGAAATGGGTCACCCTTGAGAATTCTTCTCGCAGTAAACTTTCCTTCACATCAGCATTCCGAAATGGGTCACCCTTGAGAATTCTTCTCTCGGTAAACTTTCCTTCACATCAGCATTCCGAAATGGGTCACCCTTGAGTATTCTTCTCTCAGTAAACTCTCCTTCACATCAGCATTCCTAAGTGGGCCACCCTTGAGAATTCTTCTCTCAGTAAACTTCCCTTCACATCAGCATTCCGAAATGGGTCATTCTTGAGAATTCTTCTCTCAGTAAACTTTCCTTCACATCAGCATTCTGAAATGGGTCACCTTTGAGAATTCTTCTTTCAGTAAAGTTTCCTTCACATCGGCATTCCGAAATGGGCCACCCGTAATTAAATACCAAAAAGAGAATTCATTGCATTTTTTTTCTCAGGGTAGTGTTTTGCCTTTGCAATATTTTTTTTATTTACGCATGCGCAAAAGAAGTTAGACTTTCCTCATCTAATATTTCATGGCAATCCCAAAAGTTCCTACGCCATCGAATGCCCTTTGAGAGGGCACATGCAAACACCGTTTTGTTTGGTAGAGAAACTCAACTCTGTGCTAATGGTTTCCCGCAAGAGGTTCTGCTTGCCAACCATTTAGATTCTCTCATTTTAAACGATTATCAATCACATTTATCTTTTAAACAGTAACTTTCGTAACACATGTAACAGTACATAACAAAAAAAAATGAGTTGCTCTTTATATGTAAAGGGGCACACGATATCATGAATTACCTCTTTAACCCTTTAACGACCATAACGCCCAAAACGCCCGTACATGCAAACGACCATAGCCGCCCGAAACGCCTGTCTGGGGAGATTCAGATTTCTTATCTTTACCTTTTCTTTGAATTTGCACGACCTATGAGGGATCATCAGGGGTCACATGCAGTCATCATTATTCATACTAAACAAAGAAGCTAACCAACAGACAGTTTTGGGCGTTATGGAGTTTAGAGTGATACAAAAGTATAGGGTCATGGTCGTTAAAGGGTTAACGACACGCACACTTGCACAGTGAGTGCTCATTTTATTGGGTGCATTCTCATATTATGTCTGTGTAAAGGAAAACTACAAAGTAAACACCTGCCATTTTGTAAAAGTAACTAATGTTTGAAACGCCTCATATCCTTATTCATGAACAAACAGTAATGATTTTTTGTGTGTCTGTATCTCTTGCTGGTATTGATTTTTATGTAGTGATGGACCATTCGCTCACAGTTCGCTCACAATTCGCTCACTCTTCACCGTGAATGGTTTACTCTCACCGCTGTGAATGATAATTCAAAACGCCATTACTGCGACTCAGACTGAAGTCACCGTGCGTTTAATTTTTTTCCGTTCGCATGAGTTCGGAAACGGATTCTGAGTAAGAAAAGTAATGTCGAGAGTGAATAAGTGTCAAAAATTATCTGAGTGAGCTGTCAGCAGGTAGCTAGGAAGTAATGGTGAAACGTAAGATTTAGACTGATACAAGAATCCCATTCATTTAAATGGTGTGCCGAAATCGTACTCAACGAGCAAACGTGTCGCAAATTGTGCATCGTGAATGGTTGAACAGCTGGCGCTCTTTTGGGCAATTGGACAGAAAGAGCTGCGGCATTGAAAGTGCAACACGCGATCCCTGAAACAAATGAGTTACCACCTAAGCGTAGTGACAAACATATAAACTGGGTTATTTATTAAACGAATCTTTTGCGTGAATGATGAATGAACTCTCCCAAGAAGATATGATTTATGCCCTCACTATGTTATGGACCAAGAATGCAAACAGCAGCTAAATGAGGGCGATTTTTGCACCCCAAAAATAGAGGTGATTTTTGTTCACCTGTAAGAACTATGACGTGCCTGCCCCGCAGGACGCACACGACATAAAGGCAGATAGCAGCGAGAAAGAACGTCTGAGTAGCTCAGTTGGTAGAGCGACTTGTTGCGGAATAAGTGGATTCAGGTTCAATCCCCTGCGTGGACAAAATTGACGGAGAAATTTACTTCGTTATAATAGCGCCCGAACTTCCCGGATGACCTGGCCGTTAAAGATCTCGCAATGGTGTGATGTTCTTTTCAACCGCGAGACAAGAAAAATAAGAGAATCCCTTCTCCAGCGCTTCGAAAAATAAATGTGTGTGACGATGCATTCCACACACCAGATTGACTGGGAGTTCTCAAATGCACGATCTACAGCGGATGGCTACCTGCAACGATTCATGTTCACGGATGATCCGTGGGCCATGCCCCAGGACCTCTTTCGGGGGGAGGGGGGAATTGTGACGTGCCTTGCGCCGCAGGACGCACACGACATAAAGGCAGATAGCAGCGAGAACGAACGTCTGCGTAGCTCAGTTCGTGGAGCGACTTGTTCCTTGTTCCGGAATAAGTGGACTCCACCTCCAGCAATAGCTTCTTTAGAGATGAACAAAAATCGTACATGAGACTTACTTGTCTGAATACCGGAGAGATCATATTGTTAGAATCCGTTTATCTTAGGTATCGGTGATTTAACCTAATAATTTGTTTAAATATGTACATCCAGAGCAACTGTTTTGGGAGTTATGACTGCGTTAACCACGTCTGGAATAAACAACATCCGATAGGAAGAACTGTAGAGGAAATCGAAGTTGACTGAAAGATACCGCCAGGAAATGAAACTGATTGTATATCACAAACACACGTACACACTCTCTTTCTGCTAATAAAATAACTGAAGGAATTAATGAATTAATATGAACCTCAGCAATCCAGGATCTACCAAGCCAGTTCGCTAGGCATTTCATAAAACCAAATTTCATGGAAGAAGCGCTGTGGCTAAGCCACTCGTTGCTGATTTTAACTCAAACAAGAAAGATGACACCGAATTTTCGGGTGTAATAAGCACGTCTTTTGAATCCGTTCTGACGGGAATTAAATTTATCAAAGCTATTCAAAGTCAACGGAACCGGTATGGAAAACAATAGATCTGAAGGAAGAAAGAAGTTTTTAATCGGGTCTTTAATCCCTCAGATATTGCTGTAAACGGAATCGTGAGCTTACGAACTCGTAGAAACAGAGTTATCGACAATAATAAGATGTGACTTTACGTCTCCTGGTGGGAAAACCATGCATTATTTTAGGAAGAAAGTATTCTCAAAAGGTTTATCCATATGAGCGATATCGGTCCAAGAAAAAACATTTTTGTCGCGTTTTCAGGAGCCCAGATTTTGCTACAAATACATCATAAGCAGAAATTAACACTTATGACCCCTGGTAGCCAAACCATTCTTTACCAAACATTAGAAATTATGTGAAAAATATTTTCCATCAGGTCTTGTATGCGATACAGGAAGAATTTTTCAAATCGGAGTTTTAGGAGCAGAAAACGCAATTTACCATTGTGCGCTCTAGCGGAAAGTCTGTGATTTACTTGAAAATTTTTAATTTATAGGAAAAACATTTCGCATCGGGAACACTATCCAACAAAGAAGGAACTTTTCAAATCGGACTTTTAGAAGTAGAAATATAAAAAAACATAAGATATACATCTACGCCCTCTGGCGTAGAAACCAAGCATTATTTAAAGAAGAAAATGTTCCTAAAAGGTTTGTCGACATGAGTAGTATCGGTCAACAAGCGACTTTTTTTTCAATCGAGATTTTAGAAGCTCATATTTTACTGCAAATACATCAGAAGCGGAAATTAAGACTTACGCCACCTGGTGGCCAAACCATTTTTTACAAAAATTAGAAATTATGTGCAAACGATTTCCCATCAGGAGCTGTATCCGGTGCAAGACAAAAATTTTCAAATTCGGAGATTTAGAAGCAGAGATATGGGCAGAAACACAATTTACGTTTACGCCCCCTAACGGAAAGTCTACGAATTACTTGAAAATTTTGAGATTATATGAAAGATATGTCACACGGAAAACACTATCCAACAAAGAAGGAATTTTTCAAATCGGACTCCTAGAAGTAGAGATATTGACAAAAATAAGATATACATCTACGCCCCCTGGCGGAGAAACTGTGGAATATTTTAGGAAGAAAATATTACGAAAAGGTTTATCGATGTAAGTGACATCAGTCCACGAAAGACTTTTTTCAATCGACATTTTAAAAGCTCAGATTTTATGGCAAATACATCAGAAGCAAAAATTAACATTTACGCCCCCTGGTGGCCAAAGAATTCTTTACCAAAAATCCTAAATTATATGCAAAAGATTTTCCATCAGGAGATGTATCCGCTGAATTTTTTTTCCGATCAGATATATTAGAAGAAGAGTTATCGGGGAAAAGGTAATTTATTTTTACGCCCCCTAGCGGAAAATCTATGAGTAATTTGAAAAAGAAAGTGTATTAAAATACTCTTCGACATAAATGGAATCGAAAGATAAAATAATTTTTTCAATCGGATGTTTAGAAGCAATTATGTGGAATAAAACGTAAATTTGAATTCGACATCATCTGCATTTACGCCCTCTAGCGGCGAAATTGTACATGGTAAAAAAAATAACGAAGTAAGGGATCCTGATTCGCATATTTCAAGCTTCCGAATGCAAAAATAATTTTTCAAATCGGACTAATAGTTGCAGAGATACTGTGGGTACAGACGGACGGACGGACAAACCGATAACATAAGCACGTTCTTTTTTTACAAAAGACGTGCTAAAAGAATGTGAAATGAGGCCACGACCTGGACATCGGATGACTGAGAAGATGAATTCGGTTCGACAAATTTTAACGCACAATTTTTAAAACTTCAGAGAGAGTTAGCGTTTCTGTAACGCTAAAGGAAACGCATAACGCAGACTGTCTTATGCAAACTGACAAGCATGATGGCGGATAAATAATGGTTTACGCAGCAATATCTCCTGCTCTTCTTATGTCCTATCATCACCCTGACAGGCGAGCTACAAGTACTGCGTACTTTGATATTCTGAGTGACCAGCTTCATACCATGGTACAAACACTATTTCCCTTAAACAATGCCATCTTTCCAGATGATAATGCTGTAGCCTCATGTACTACACAGCCTCATGTACTACACAGCCTCATGTACTACACAGCCCCATGTGTCCAATCCTGGCTTGAAGATCATTAAACTGAAGTTAAACATATCCCATGGGTGTAACCGGGAAATCTAGGACGAGGAACTCGTGGACCAGGAAAATGACAAGAGCATCATGGTGAAAGTAAAATCCCTGAAATGGGCAATGAACTGGGCATATTGCTAGAATGACTGACTACCTTAGGACAACTGAAATACTAGACTGCATTCCAAGGAACAGGAAAAGGACCAGAAGATGACCACGTGGATAATGTGGATTAAAATTATGCCGGAGTGACTAGGAAGAGAATTTATCAAGGTTGAGAGCCGTAGAAAAGACAGACACCTTCATTCAGTAATGTATTGAGAAAAGTTAACGGTGATGAAACAGTGGCCCAGTATTACTACTTGCTTGTGGCTAATGATCCTATTTAGGGGCAGAGTTAGAGTCCCTGTTTAAAAACAGGAGATGGTTTGTCCTACGGCATTGATTCTGTCTCTTCCCTACAACTAGTGAACCTAAATTTAATAGGTACGGTTTCCTTATAGCCTTAAATTCTGGTCGGCGACGTTCAACCCCGAAACAAATAAAAAATTGGAAATACTTAAAGTTCTTAAAAATGCAAATAACTAAAACACATACCTTACGCTTTATTTAAACTTCTACGAAAATAATAATACACGGCATCATAAGATTTTATCCTGCAATTCGAAATGTGAAAAAGAAAATACTGTTCGAGTGAATAAAAGTGGAAAACGTCATGCCCGACTAGTACAAGCAAAGCACTGTACTTTTCAGCTTGTTACATTACATATGTTTCACGTTCTGGTTGTCTCACAGTAGACAAAATCGGAGGCTCTTAAGAAGAGAATGATTTCCAGATGGAAAATTATTCTCTTCTTAAGAACTTCTAATTTCGATATGCACCAAGGTATTTAATAACAAACTGTTTCTCCAGTCAGAATATATTTTCTTCAAGAAACTGATACCAAACTCACAACATGGTGTGAAAAAAGGCAGAGCAGAAACGTGCTTATGGAAAACAAACATGTTACCCCTCATACATTTCTCGAACTTTGCTTTTTCAAAAGTAAACGAATCTCTTCTTTTTCCAAAATCATCCTTCTCCAAAAGTAAATCAGTCACTTCAATTTCCTGAAACACCCATCTCCAAATGTACTGAATTTCTTCTTTTCCCAGTGATATACTTCTCCAAAATTAGCGGAATCTCTTCCTTTTCCAGAAACATCTTTCTCCCAAAGAAAGTGAACCCCTTCATTTCTCAGAAACGTTCTTCTTTAAATGTAACTGAGTCCCTTCCTTTCTCGGAGACATCATTTTCCAAAATTAGCGGAATCTCTTCCTCTTCGAGAAACATCCATCTCCAAATGTAACTGAATCATTTATTCTTGCAGAGACATACTTCTCCTAAATCAACGGAATCTCTTCCTTTACCGGAAACATTCTTTCCCAAAAGTAAATGAATTCCTTAGCTTTCCAGAAAAATCCTCCTCTCCAAATGTAACTGAATCGCTTATTCTTTCAAAGACATACTTCTCCAAAGTTAGCGAAATTTCTTCCTTTTCCAGAAACATCCCTCTCCAAAAGTAATCAAATTTGTTCCTTTTCCAAAATTACTGTTCTACAAAGTAAACGAATCCTTTCCTTTTCCAGAAATATTATCTAAAAGTAAAACGAATCCCATCACTTTCCAGAAATATTATCTAAAAGTAAAACGAATCCCATCACTTTCCAGAAATATTATCTAAAAGTAAAACGAATCCCATCACTTTCCAGAAACATTATTTTCCAAATGTACATGAATCCCGTCCCTATCCAGAGCTGTAGTTCTCCGAAATTAGCGGAATCTCTTCCTTTTAGACACACACTATTCTCCAAAAGTACTCTTGAGAATTTTGGGAACCTTAACTCTCTGATTTGGATAAAGGACGATTTTCATGGAGATAGTCTAGTGTGCGGTTCTTACCAATCGCAGACTACTTTTAGGTAAAAGTAGTAGCTTAGATAATCTCCGTGAAAATCGTACTTTAGTAAAAATCGTCAATAGTACGTTTTACTAAAGGGCAATTTTCAAGGATTTTTTATCAGATAAATTTATAAAAACATCTTCAGAAATCTTTTAAAATAAGAATTCGAAACGTGTAAGAGTATGAGCTGTATCATTTTACATTTTTTCAGAAACATAAACAGATCAACCTTTTTGTTATTTACCATCTTACTTTGGAAAACGTGATCAAGTTAAAAAATCCTACATTTTTTCTTAGATGCAATACGCGCAGTTGTAATTCTATGAGCTGAAACAGCCTTTATAATCTAAACAGAAATAAGATCAAATCTGCTTTAAATATCCACTGGTTATTGTGCGTCGTTATTCACATGGTTCTTTATTTACTCTCGTGAGAGTTAAAATCAAGTTCTTTGGAATTCGAGCACGCCAGGTATATACACGAGTCAATGTTGAAATAATCCTATTCCATCCCAACTGTTTCAGCGGCACATATCTGTAAGACAGTTTTATAGTTTCCAGAATGTTTCCCCAAGCATTATTGCCAATGTTATATTATTGAGTCAAAGCGTCACTAAATTCGCCAGTAGAGTTACTTTTGAACTCAGGAGAAAGGTTAATTTTGTGTTGCTCTTAACTGCAACTAAAGACGAAAAGCTACTTTTACTATTGGCTGTTACTCACATGCAAATAAAATATTGTGGTACTTGAAGGAAGCTAAGCTCGCTTCACATGTCAATATATATAAGCCTCATAAGCAAAAATCCCTTCAAAATCCTGTTACAACACCCTGTCTAGGATCGAAGCATTCTGTGCGCACAAAAGGACGAAGGTCATAGAATGTATCACTGAAATTCATAAGGAATACTGTTTCAGCGCTGTTAGTAAATGAAACTGAGGAAAAATATTGAATAATTGGATACACATTTATATTGGCGTGGCTGAAATATTTTCCGAATGAAGAGACTTCGACGTTAAACTCTCAGTTGAGTGCTGAAATAAACTTGACGAAGTATTTCCATTTGAATAGGATTGCGTTTGGATGAGCACGAAGCAGAATTTTAATGCAGGCGAAATAAATAGCATTATTGGGTAAGAAAAAATTTACTCGGAGAAACCCTTTCTCGAAATATATGCATTATGAATGAGCAAGGCAGAAGAGCGAAGCTGTTCAGACAAACGAGTAGTTCGGTAGAGTGAAGCTATTCTTCTGTCTCTTTACTTCGCTCTTTCTCTGGCAATTTCGCTGTAACTGTAACGGCTTGAAAATTTGATTACCTGAACTGAAAATAGATAGACTGAAGTAAAAATAATTCCATTAGCGTCTTGTCCTTCCTTCTCGACGAAAAGGAAAGAAACTAATGCACGCATCAAACACCACATAATAAATTAATTAATTTAAAGTTTCGGAATTTAAAATTCAATAATACATCGCACTTACGCCTACTTTTTTGAAAACTGCTACTATAATCATTTTACAGTTATTAAATTGTGGCTACAATAATAATTTTATTGAAAAAATTATCTTGATTCTCAGTTTACTGCGCACTTCGTTTTGGCCTAAAAAAAAGTTATATGAAAGACGAAGCCAGCAGAACAATATCTGTTAAAACATATCTTATGGTTGTTAAACACGAGGTAGAGAGCGATTATACATGGGGCATCCTAAAAGTAATGCCTCCTCCTTAATAACTTTTTACATTTTGAAGTGATTTTAATGAAACTGCACCGACATGTACTATGATATGTTACCAATGTGGGAACAAATTGTTACGACTTCGGGGCCAAATCGGGTCCCGGATAATCAGGATGCCAGAATATTTCCGGACTGCGATCCGATCGCTGGATCCGCAAATATACCTCGTTAGCCAATTAGCCTGCACAGTACACCAAGAAATCAAAGGAGGCACAGTATAACACTTAAAACAGGAATTTAACGGATACAGGCATAATTTACACTGGATACTTCATGTAATAGTAAAGGCTATTACTTCCGGCCAGTTATTGCTTTCTTTAGTGTTTCCGAAAATATGTCGTAACAACAAGTCTGTTCGTTCACAATGGGCCCCAAAGAAATACTAATAAAGTACTTACGTATGTCCTCGAGTATCCAAATACTGGTGACACTTTTTGAACACAAACACACTCACACACACACTGATATGTTGGCACTACGGGTAGCTTTCTCTTTTCCTCTTGGAGGAGTCGGCGTTGCTTACGGACACAGCAGGCACGCACTCAAACGCACACACTTCTTTCCTCCGTGGAACACGAAAAGGCAGCGATTAGCTTCAGATTCTCTATCTGCAGGGGGCCTCTTCAGCCCTTCCTTCGAAGCCAGGTGTTCCTGTCTTTAGGCTTTGAGCGAGGCAGTTCGGTGTCTCGTAGCCGCGGCTCACCTGCAGAAAACTCCTTTTTACGGCACTTTCGGTATCGGCTGTCCGGCAAGTTGATGCAAGTTTCAAGGCAAAACTAGTGCTGGTTATTCCTCAGCTTATGTTTTTAGCTGGCTTTCCTTGTACTCAGATTTTCTAGAGCGGCAGCAGACGGCAACAAATTTCTAGCACGAGAAAGCTCACAATCTGTCTGTCTCGGCTATCAAACGGATTCAGCCCCGAAAAATAATCTCCCGTCTCCAAGAGGTGGTAAGCGGTGAATTCCACCACTTCAAAACACACGGCATGTTTATTACTAAACGCTGAAGTTCAACAGCTCTCCCATTGTCTCGCGCGCGGCACAGACAAAAGCTTCAAAAGCGCTTGCCGTTTAAACAACTTTTGAGCTATGGGAAAAAGCTTCTAAACTCTGACCTGCCCCATTTCCGATTATGAGCTCTTTGTTCTCATGGCAAATACCTGCATCTAGCCACTCGAATTCAAAGTGCTAGAAGTTAATTTCTTTTTTATACCGCCCCTTCGCAAGTGTTTAATTATAACTCCCTGTTAATTAACCCCATAATCAAGTTTCAATTACCAATCATTAGCCACGCCTCTCGCCAATTAAGTATGCGAGGGGGGGGGGGGTGGCGTCACAAAATGTTTTTACAGAATAGGAAATACAAATCGTGAATGACAGTGAAAAGCAGCGAGCCGTAATTGAATTCTTGGAAAACGAGGGAAGTGAGGCTCCAGAAATCCACAAAATTCTCCTGGCCGTGTATGGAGCTGCCACAATCGATATCAATAATGTCCGAAGAGGTTTCGAGCGGGAGAAAGTTCAGTGTTGGAAAAACAACGGAGTGAAAGACCCACAACTGCAGTGACAGATGCCAACAGGCAACGAGTAAAAGACCTCATCACAGCTGATCGTCGTGTCACCATCCAGGAGTTATGTGATGCAATCCATTGTGGTCGTAGTGCTATGGAAAACTTTAATTAGTGATCTGGGCAAC
Source organism: Macrothele yani (assembly GCA_039090855.1). NCBI lineage: Eukaryota > Metazoa > Arthropoda > Arachnida > Araneae > Macrothelidae > Macrothele > Macrothele yani. The sequence continues at coordinate 70,341,168 of CM077029.1, forward strand.
AGAAAAATTTGTTCAAAGTGGATCCCAATGAACCTAACCCGTGAACAATGTGAGAAAACAGTGGACATGTGCTGAAACCTCTTGGACTGTTATGAGAGAGAGGGTGAGGTGTTTTTCTCTAATGTTGTGACGAGGAATGAAACCTGGATGTTGTTTCATGACCCAGAAACAAAATGGAATGGCCCCGCACGTCTTCACCTCGACAGAAAGAGGTGAAAATAACTCGTTCCGCAGTGAAAGTGATGGTGACAATTTTCTTGGACAAACGTGTTGTCATTTTGGCTGATTTCCTTGATCGGGGTGCGACGATAAACAGTGCTCACTATGTGTAGACATTGAAGAAGCTAAAGGAAGCTACCAGAGGAAAAAGACGTGACATTCTACATCATTGTGTTGTTTTACACCATGATAACGCACGTCTCCACACCTAAATGAAGACTTCACAAGTTGTTGCCAAAATAGGGTAAACGGGGATGCTCCAACCCCTACACTACTGATCTGGCTTCCTCAAACTTTTTCCTGTTTGCCCCTTTGAAAAACATCCTTCGTGGGGGGAACGTTTCGACAATGTGACAGACGCTAAACTGGCGATGAACTCATGGGTAAAACGACATCCCCAGGAATTTTTCGAAAATGGATTTACTAATTTTGTTCAAAGATGGCAGAAATGTATAGAAAGTGATGGACAATACATTGAATAGGCTATAATTATTAATAATATGTCCAAGTATTTTGCCACTAAGTTTCACATTTTTGCCGTTACAAAATAAAGATCTTTATGAAGGACGAGGCATTACTTTCAGGATGACCTTTATATGTCCGTACACACTGCTATTAAACTCTGTCGTGTGGATTTTGCGTTATTCATGATTTTGTGTTTGTCACATTCATTTTGGACACGAGTGTACTATGTGTATGCATTGCTATAGCAGGATTCCGTGAAGTTTTCGTAAATTTCCTACTAATGAATCTAAAAATAAATACAAAAACAGAGAAAAAACCCCACAGGAATGAGAACCCACTGTAGAAGGTAGCGAAATACCCACTTGTTGAATTTGTATTGAACATCTCCTGATAGCACAACATAAAGTACAAATATTTTCTTTTCAATGTTTTAAAAAAATACTGAGACATTGCATATCTTTTAAAACGTAGTTCTGTGTTTTAAATTCGTAAATCCTAGGAATGAGTACTTTCTTGTTCATCAAGTGGTCTGAGGTTCTGCGTTCTGACTATTTGTCCGATATGGGCCTGGGTTTGAGTCCCGAATGAGGCATGTATGGTGTATTTATCTGATTGCCCTGGATCTTTCCCTTACCTGGAGCCAGGGGCACCAAATTACAAATGGACGACTGCTTATATCCCTGAGAGTCGTTCATGGTGGTTTTTAAACCCAGAAACGAAATAAAAAATGGTTAAAATTAATAGATAATAAACAAATAAGGGGCTATCCAAAATAATGGGCCACCCCGGTGGCGCAGTGGTCTAAGGCGATGGCTTCTGATCATTCGTCCGTAAGGGGTCCGAGTTCGAATCCCGGTCAGGCATGGATGTTGTGTTTGTCTTACGGCACTGGCTCTCTCCCTTCCCTGGAACCAGTGACCCTAATTTTTTTTTTTTTTTTGATTGGAGGTTTAACGACCACCGTGAGCAACTCAATGGGCTATAAGCAGTCGCCCGTCCCTAATTTAGGGTCAATGGTTCCAGGGAAGGGAGAGAACCAGTGCCGTAAGAAAAACACAACATCCATGCCTCACCGGGATTCGAACCCGGACCCCTTCGGACGAATGATCATAGGCCAACGCCTTAGACCACTGCGCCACCGGGGCGGCTGACCCTAAATTAGGGGCGGGCGACTGCTTATAGCCCATTGAGTTGCTCACGGTGGTCGTTAAACCTGGAATAAAACAAAATAATAATAACGGAACACCTCGCTGAAAACCACGACTTTGGTATGTGCTGCTTTTTGAGTAAAACGAACATGTAGCTACAATTTGTTTTGTAAAAAAGTGTTGCTTATAGTCTCAAGGGTCTGTGTGATTACATTGTAAATCAGTGTTTGCATAATTTCGTTTCAAGTGAAGACACAATGAGTGACCTATCGGAGTTCCAAAGAGGGCAGATTGTAGGAGCCCTTCTGGTTGGTGCTTCGGTAACCACAGTGGCACGGGTATTAAGGGTATCGAGCGGTACCGTGTCGAAGGTCAGGAGCACATACAATGTTCACTGCACAACATCGTCTGCGAGACACAACTGTGGAAGGAAAACCAAACTCACTGCGAGAGACAGGAGGACATTAAAGAGGATTGTGACCGCAAGGAGGAAGACCACAGCGACTAAAGTGACTGCTGAGCTTAATGCATATCTCCAAAACCCAGTGTCGACCCATACCGTGTGAAGGGAATTGCATAAGCACAATATTTACGGCAGAGCTGTGATTGTAAAACCCCTGGTGTCACTGGTGAATATGAAACAGAGACTACAGTGGTGCCATGAACATAAAACGTGGACTGCGGATCAATGGAAAAATGTCTTGTTTTCCGATGAATCAAGTTTCTCACTATTCCCTACCACAGGACGGGTTTACGTGTGGAGAACCCCCGCAGAAGCCTACAACCCAGACTGCCTCCTTCCTACAGTGAAGCATGGGGGCGGTTTCGCAATGGTTTGGGACATGATCTCGTAGTTTGCAGCAGGTCCCATTATCACCTTACACGGATGGACCACTAGCGGTGACTATGTTGCTCTTTTGGCCGATCATGTGAATTCAATGGCGCCGACATTGTTTCCGTCAGGGGATTGCATGTTTCAAGACAATAATACCCCGATTCACAGAAGTCAAACTTTTCAATCATGGTTCGATTAACATAAGAATGAAGTTGCACAGTTTCCCTGGCCTGCACAATCACCGGACTTAAGCACCATTGAGCGCCTGTAGTCAGCATTGGAAAACAGAGTGCTATCCCGTTATTCTCCTCCGGCGTCTCCCAAGGAATTGGATCAGTTTCTGCAGGAAGAATGGTACAACATATCACTTACCACCATCCAGGACTTCTATGCGTCTATTCAAAGGAGGATTCAAACAGTTTTAAATGCCAAGGATGCTCCCATACCAGATTAGGTGCGTAACACCTATTGTTTCAAGGTGCTTCCATTATTTTGGACAACCCCTGTAGATATGATATGGTAAAACATGTAGCACATCAAAGTAATTTCTTTTTGTTTGATTTATATCTTTTGTGTGCCCATTTTTTTCTATGGGGGTTTTTGATTAAGGGTTTTGGAGTTCACATGTATATTTTGTGAAACGCTCTCAGAGAGCAAGACATAAATGGATGCCACATAACCAGCCAAATAATTTTATTTGAACTCCTCATTTTCCCGATTCAAATAAACAGAAATTCCCGTATCTATTTCGAAATACATCTTTTTCATATGTGTGACTCAACTGTTTCTGAAAGTGTCATATAATAGTAAAACTAGCAAGTTATAATACCGGGTGTTCCGCTTAGACGTACAATAAAAGAAAAATTCGTAACATACAAAGTGCTGGATCGAATGACAAAAGGGCACCATTGTGAAGAACAGCTGTGAAATTTATAAACCAGAAGAATTTGGGCCTGCAACTCATGCGCAGAAGCTATCGAAGCTATCTTCTTCTGCCGCAATGAAGTAGATAGCTTTTGCGTCAGTCGCCATGTGGACTCCATAGCAGAAGGTGTTTTGCGTGCTATCTCTTGCGGAATTGCAATCCGTGATGCTTGTGCAACGCCATTTTCACCGTGAGTGCAACCTTAAAGTGACAGCAGACGTCCCGACTTTGGTGTCCATTATGAAATGGGACAAGCAACTCAGAGAAAAGGGAGGTTTGTTACCGATGACTGGTAAACACGCTAAGTGTACACAGTTCAAAATTTTTGGTAGGTTGCACCAAAAGGTGGTACTACACCAGCTGCACCACTTTCTGAGAACAGATACACCATTGTGTGGTGCAAACAAAACCTAACAACATGGTGCAACTTTGTACAACGTTATTGCGTGAGGTTGCACCACATTATGGTGCAAAGTTTCACCATGTTTTTGTTTTTGCACAACACACTGGCGCATCGTTTCTCAGAAAGTGGTGCAGCAGGTGTAGCACCACATTTTGGTGCAACCTACTACAAACTTTTTAACAGTGTACGGTGTCTGAGGAAAACGTTGAACGGATTCGAAAGTCATTTCAGAGAAGCCCGAGGAAATTCATTTAAAAAGCTTGTGTGCAGCTGGACATGGAGCAGCAGTGCATCGGGTAGTCCATAAAACGTTGCGTTCACATGCGTACAAGATTTAAGCGCATAAACAAGTTAAGCCGCATGACAGAACGGCACGGGAAAAAATTTCAGAAACAATATTGGCCAAAATTGATGCCGACGATACATTACTAAAAAAACCGGGTATGCTTTTCAGACGAATCAACATTCAACGTGTCCGTAAAAGTAAACTGCCGCATCTGGGGATCCGAAAATTCGTACGTTGTTCATGATCGCGATCGGGATTCTCCAAAATGCAGTGTTTGGTGTTGGACCAAGAAGGACAAACTCATAGGACCTTTTATTTATACGGAGGCCACGGTAACTGGACTAGCACACCTGTATATGTTACAGGAATACGCTGTGTCTCAACTGCGTGAAGGAAACATTTTCCAACAAAATGGGGCTCCCCCGCACTTTGCCAATGATGTCCGCACATTTTTGGATGACCACTTCACTACAGGATGGATTGGGAGAGGATCAACATTCATTGCATGGCCTGACCCCAAAGATCACCAGACCTAACTCTACCTGCCTTTTCCTTGCCGGGGTTTGTTAAGGACCAGATACACGATGCACCGATGCGTAATCTGGAAGACTCACGAGACAGACTTTGTGTTACAATCAATAACGTGACTCCAGAAACGCTTCTCAACACGTGAGCTGAGGTCGAATACCTGTTGGGTGCTTCCCACGCCACCAGTGGAGCTCATGTTGAAGTCTATTAGACATGCAAAAAAATGTTCAGTTTGTGTATGTGGAAGAATACGTGTCACTAATTAATTCTGCTAAGTTCAGAATTTAGGATACTTCCTTTTATTATGCACCAAAGCGGAAGACCCTGTATACATATTTATTTCTGATTCATCCATATGCCACTTGTATCTATTTCGAAGTACATCTTCTTTATACGTGTGACCCAACTGTTTCTTAAGGCGTCATATAATAGAAAAATCAGTAAGTTATAATGCACATACGTATTCGTTTCCTATTCATTCTACATCGAATATTGGGGTATCAGTACTAGTGCCAGTAGACCATACAATGGTTTAAGATTTTTGTATGTTTTTCAGATTGTTTATTGAAAGAACAGTCATTTAAATTTAGGCACTTGTACAGTACCCTTAATCAATACGACTAGAATTTTTGTGATAAATAACACTTACGTAAATTCCAAGGGATCTTTATTTCCTTGGCACTTGTCAAAATACAGATTGAAGACATCATGGAAAACAACATTTAGTCGGAGTGCACATAATCTTTGACTCTGGTAATATCAATTTAACACATATTTTAATTTCAAGCAGTTATCTTCTTACGTTCAAACCACACCCCTACTTTTTTCACACTGCGGGTACCTTTTTATTTAGCACTGACTCAGTGTCAGCCGTTGCCAAAAAACATAAAGAAACTCAGAAACTAGCTTTGATGTGCCGTTCTAAAAGAAATATAACGGAAAAGCAACAATTTTTTTGTAAGAACAAAAGCTCAAGAAAGAATGACAATTCAGAGTACAAACCGATGAGCCATTATATTATGATCACATACCTAATAAGCTGTAGGACCCCCATTTAGCCCGCAAAACAGCGACCACTAGGCGAGGCATCGATTCGATAAGGTGGCGATAGGCATCCTGAGATATCTGGTACCATAATGTTAACAGCAGGTCCTCCAGTTCCCGTACATTTCGGGATGGTGGTGATTTAGAGCGAACCCGCTTTTCCAAGTCGAACCACAAATGCTAGATTGGGTTCATGACAGGTAAATTTGGAGTCCAGAGCCTTAACAGAAAGTCACCAGCATATTCCTCGAAACAATCCTTGACGATTCTGGCAGTGTAGCATGTCGCATTATCCTGTTGGTAATGGCCATCACCAGCAGGGAACACAGTTGCCATGAATGGGTGAACTTGGTCCTTAACGATGTTCAGATACCCGACAGATGTCAGAGATTGTGCCATTGAGGTAATGGGGCCTAAATTGTCCCAATAAAACTTCGCCCACAGCATAACGCATCCGCCTCCGGCTTCCTTCCGCCCAAAAGTGTATCCAGGTGCCATAGCCTACGTTGGTAATCGGCGTATCCACTCTCGGCCGTCTACGTAATGCACTAGGAATCTTGATTCGTCAGACCAGGCCACGTTCTTCCAATCATTCACGGTCCAATCTCTATGAGCTGCCTCGGTGGCGCAGTGGTCTAAGCGATGGCTTCTGATCATTCGTCAGGGTTCGAATCCTGGTGATAAATGGATGTTGTGTTTGTCTTACGGCACTGGGTCTCTCCCTTCCCTGGAACCAGCGACCCTAAATTAGGGACGGGCGACTGCTTATAACTCATTGAGTTGCTCACGGTGATCGTTAAACCTCCAATCAAAAAAATATCGATGAACTTGGGCCCATTTCATACGTTGTTGATGGTGAAGTGCAATGAGCATAGAGACCCGGCTGGGTCTTCAGTTACGCAGGTTCATGCGCAGAAGGCTGCGATGAACTGTGTGCTGTGACACTGGACCCTAATCACCACTGATATAGCTGCTGGTGCTTTGTCGCACTATGGCCCCGCGGTCACTGTGAACAATGCGCGACAGTCTCCTCTCCACTCTGGCATCAATGAGCTGCGGGCAACACACGTTTAGACGACGGTTCGTTGTTTGGCCATCTGTGCACCACTTTTGATACGTACTCACTACGGCGGCACGTGAACAATCCACAAGCCGCTCCGTGTCCGAGATAGTAGTTCCGATGTACCGTGCCATCACAATTTATCCTTCATCAAACTCCGATAAATCGACAGCTTTTCCCATTCTGACTTCGAACACTCTAGTAACCGAAAGCTGGTCCTCGGGTTGTATATATACTGCTGTGTGAACTTCACCTGCGCCACCGTTCGGTCTCCAGGCGAGCTCATTTCTCTAGGCTGGGGGTGGTCATAATGGAATGGCTAATCGGTATATGTCCCAATCAATTTACCCACATCGGCTGTTACGTCTTCAGTTGTTGTTACAAAAAGTAGCACTACCACTAATATTTTGGAAATATGTTACTGAAAGTCAAAAAAGGAAGTAACGGGATCCAATGGTCTAGGAGTGTGGGTGTTCGTAAGAGCGGTGCTAGTATCAACAAAACTGCTACATTTGTGAATTATGTGAGATCAAGAGTAGTAAAGGCATGCAGAGTGGTCAAAATAGCGAAAATCTGGTGATGAGGTCATGACCTATGGTCGGAAGCAACTAGTCAATGCCACATGTGAGCGGACAATCACGAGATTTGTATGTACAAATAGAGCGCAGCAGTGGGTCAAATAACAGAGGATTTAAAATCAGGCACAATGCTAAACTGCACGCACATGGTGTGATCTACACTGTCTAGTCTACTACGTTACGACAGTACAAGACCAGTGTTTATGAGGCATTGCTGCTCTAAAAAGAACGAGACGACAAAACCTGTAGACAACAGCATAAAAGACAGCTCCATCTGGTATGGTCCTAATTCTTCGCGATGAATGAGAAGCTAGAATGACGTGAGACATGTGTTTTGGGATGGCTTGAGGCCCCTTGGTCCGAATGAGCACAAGTCTCGACTACCAATTGTATTTAAATATCGTTGCTTATGAAGTTCTTTGAAACAAAGTCACAATCTACTTTTATCGTGATGGATACTTCTAGAAGGACACTGCGCTCTACTTCGATGGCTACGTCCTGTGGTTGTGGCTTTAAGAGGAAGATGAAAATTTTCTCTGGTTCATTTTGTGCCTCATTCTTACTGGTCATTTATGGAAATAAGAAGCGTAACTTCTGGATCCACTTTATGACGTTCGTGGACGGATATTTTATCGAAAATTTAACGACATTTAGTCGAATCAATGCCGAAGAAAAGTTTTACTCTTCGAAGGCCAAAGATGGTTCAAAACATTGTTAGGCAACTTGCCCTAATAACTGACCATTCGGTGTAAAGTTATCTTTCAAATGTATCATTAACTGATTACTGATTGCGTAATGATCAGAAATTTTGAAAATTAATCTTGAAATCAGCCTGGAAATTGGTTATGAGAAAAAGTTCTGCTTGTATTTGTTCTAAAGACACGCGCAAAACCTTAACAGAATTTTTTTTTATTAGACGTTTAACGACCACGGTGAGCTACTCAGTGGGCTACAAGCAGTCGTCCGTCCATAATGTAGGGCCACTGGTTCCAGGGAAGGGAGAGAGCCAGCGCCGTAAGACAAACACAACATCCATGCCTCATCGGGATCGGAACCGGAACCCATCTCGAACGAATGATCAGAAGCCATCGCTTAGACATCTGCGCCACCGGGACGGCGAGAAAGTTTTCATCATGCTGTTCACTTTATCTTACAATTAATACTAAGATTTATCTATTTTTCCAGAGTTTAGGATTCTTTCTTTCTGATATTAGTTTTCAGAAGTACCCTATTTCAACCACTCTCTAAACGTCAGTGCATCGCCCAGTGGACAACTCATTTAGCCTACGGCGCGGCACCCCGTGTTTTCTTGTGGAGGAATCTATTAATCTACGGCGCTGTAATTCGCGCGTCTTTGTGAAAGAACTCATTAGTCTACGAAGCTGCACCTCATACTTCTTAGAAGAGGAGTGTATTAAGCTACAGCGCGGCATTTTTTACCTCTTTGTGGAAGAGTCCATTAGTCTACGAGGCGGTATGTCGTGCTTCTTTGTAGATCAGTACCTTAGTCTACAGCACGGCACCTCGTGCTTCTCTGTAGGGAAGTGTACTAATCTACGACGCAGTACACTCGTGCTCCTTTGTAAACGAATCCATTAGTCTCGTTTACAAAACTTTCAGGGGCGGTACCTCGTGCTTCTTTGTAAACGAGTAGTTAGTCTATAGCGCGGCACCTCGTGCTTCTTTGTGGAGGAGTCTACTAATCTACTGCGCGGTACCTCGTGCTTCTTTGTAAACGAGTCCATTAGTCTACAGCGTAGACCTTCTTGTGGATGAATCCATCAATCTACTGCTCGGGTCCTGATGTTGCTTGGGAACGAGTCGGATGATCTAAGGCATCTTATTTCTTGTTCTTTATAAGGGTGCGTTCCTCAGGGCATCTTGTTCCTCCATACTGTTCTGATATTTTCCCTTCCCTAGGAAAAGTGGCTTTAAATTTGGGATGTGCGACATCTGTCTTTTCACGCAATCGTGTTCGTTAAAACTTGAACAAAAAAAATACGTTGCTCTTGTTGCTGACTTTTACTGTACATATGAAAACCTGTATTCCCCATCCTTCCGGGAAATGAGGACGAATATATTTTGTCTTTTAACACAGAGTGCCACCCAGATGAGTCTTCAGCCCCCCCCCCCTTTGTTCTGTGACCTAGCTACGGCCCTGACCGGATGCTAAAAGATCTTACGGAGAACAACTGGCGAAAGAGAAGAAAATATTCCTACATTCTTGTATGTACAGTTGATCAATGGGAAGGAATGAGGTCTCCGTCATTCGTAAATAAAGGACGAGCGGAATGTGTCTAAATCCTTGAACACATAACAGATTTGTCGGAAAACTCCATCTGTACAAAGAAAGCTGGTCCCCCGAATCCCATTTCATACCGAGTCGCTGGAACAACAAAAGTGACTGCCAGTCATTATTGGTTGAGGATCTGCATTGAAGTAAATGCGGAGACAGAAGTACTTCAATAATTGCGCGTAACCATCAGTTTCGAAATTCTTTTGTCGCAGCTGTCAGATCTTTAGAATCTAAAAAAACTGTGTTATAATTAGAATGATTAAAGTTTTGAGCACAGTATCTTCCTTTCCCATTAAAAGGAAGTTCTTTTAAATGAACAGGCAAGTGATTTGTTTTTGGCTCGCAACGTGCAGAAAATCCATGTTCACTTACTCTTAATTCGTCCTATTTCCATTTTCAAATTTCCTTTTCTTTCAATGTGTTTTTCCGAATTTTAACTTTTACCTTTGCAGAAGCAACATCTGTAATTAATGAACAAAACTACCAATCTTCGCTCTAAAAATATATTTTTAGAGGGAAGATTGGTAGTTTTGTTCATTAATTACAGATGTTAAACTACCAAATCTACCAATCTTCCCTCTAAAAAAATATTTATTTTCTCAGCTTCTCTTACTAATGGAATAGAAGTTGGAACTCGGATTGGAACCCTTATTTTTTCTAATCCCCCCATTTTCATCACCGTTCTTTCGCAATTGATTTTAAATAAAAAAAAATATTAAAAACATTTAATTAATTAAAATTTTTCATTTTATAAAAAGTGAGAAGCCCAAACTTACTTCTGGAATAAAAACACTGGAAATTAGGAAAAGCATACTTACGCATAATACACAGTTTCTTTGCATATCAAAATACTAAGGAGAAAAAGAAACAAAATAACAACTAAATGCAAAATAATTAGTTCAAATAGGACAAGGATACGCTAACTAGCATGGCTGCATCAGTTAATAGCACAAAGTACTTGGTTACGGTTTGCTGTGATTGGCTTGCGCTGATGTGTTGTTCTGAGAAAAGAACTCAATATCTGCCTCTTTCTCTGCGTGGGGAAATCACTAATCCGCATTCTTGCGCTCACTTTCACCATATGCTCGCACAAGGCTGCTGTGCAAGAAGTCTTTGAGAATGAAGAGGACAATGAGACGAACTTAGAAGGAGGCGAACGGCATTTAAGAAAAGTGTTCTTTCGAATTTTATTTATTTATTATTGATTAATATAGACATTTGACGTAAACCAGGAACATCAAACAAAGGTCTTCGCTCTTTCCACGTTTATAAGTGAGTCACTAAAAAAGGGTTCGATTCCCTGTGGCGGCCAATGGAAATTTTTCCGTTACGCACTTATAAACGTGGAAAGAGCGAAGACCTTTGTTTGATATTTATTATTGTTTTTGCAGGTAATTGATTTCCGATTGACGAAAATTAATTAGGGATTTGGGAATTTTAATTTAAAATGCTTACTGCGCGGAGGAAGTTAGGTCTTCGCGCAGCTTAGGGGAAACATTGAAAACTACTACAAGGTGTATACCGATGTTGTGTACCTTTGCAACAACAATAACCTCCGTTCCTTTGGTGTATTTAGACCATCATTATAATTGGCCTTGTCTTATCAAATAGAATCAAACAGGAAAATTGTTTTCGCTACTTTTGAGTATTTTTGGAAATATCGCGTCTTTGTGCTAGTTACGTGGTATCACGCTTGAACAGCAAGCTCCTGATATTAATCTTGACTCAAATCATAGTGCATTTTAAAAAAATCCTCTGCGTTTACTGTAATATCATGCAGTTGTAGTATTATTCTTCAAAGTTATTCAGAAACATTCTCATTCAAAAGTGATTAACGTTTCTGAAGTATCAGAACCAGAAGGTTCCGTTTTCAGTAAAAAGTGGGAAAAAACGAAGTGCTCAAATCTTCTAAATGACAATTTTGACTGAGTGAGCAATTGCCCCAGACTTTTCCTTTCTGACGAAAATGAGAAATAGTGTCGCTGATTGATTGCTTTTGAGACAAGAATCCTCATAGTGCATTACAATCTTGGCTCTAATCATAATGCATTTGTTATTATACCCAAGGGAGAGTGACTAGCATGAGGAAGAGGACGCATCTGCGTCCGAGGCCCCGAAACGCAGGGCCCCTTGGTTTTTGACAAAATTTTAACTATGTATTAGCTTTCCACAGTTAATGTTGTATTAGGAACACGTACCTAATAAAGTGTTGGTCCACCTTTATGTGCAATCACGGCTCGCAGACGCCCAGGAATTCTCGAACATCCTCAATGCGTATCTTGACTCACGTCCGCTGCAGCAGCTCCTTCAGTTCACGCTCTTTCCGTGGAGGATGATCAACAGTTCTCGCACCTTGTTCGAGCATATCCCACAAATTTCCAATTGGGTTAAAGTGAGGGAAGTTTGGGGGCCAAGGTATTACGGCAAATTCGTTATCGTGTTCCTCCAACCCCTCAGTAGTTATATGAGCCCGATGACACGATGCGCTATCCTGTCTGAAGAACGCACTATGGTCCGCATAAACCTCCAGCAGATATGCATGGAGGTCGTTGGCTAACAGTTCCCTGTAGAGCCCACCATTTAGTGTTTGTCGTATGATAACCAACGGACCTAGGGCTATCCATGGAAAAATCAGCCCAGACCAGAACACCACGTCCACCAACCTGTTGAACCCCAATTGTGCAACCAGGGGATAAGGCTTCATGCTGTTTACGCCACATGCTATTCCGGGTATCAGCAACGTACACTGAAGAGCAATTGAATTAGAGACAGCTGGCAAATGTGGCGCTGTGGGCCGCCCTGTAAACGGAAACGACATGACGTATGCAGCGATCCGACAATATAAGGAGTGATGCGACGGGAATCAGTAAGAGTCGGACGCAATATGGGTAAGACGAAGGATCTAAGCGCATTTGATCGAGGGCAAATTGTCGGGGCCCGGCGAATGTGTCACTCCATCTCGGAAGTCGTGCAGGCACTGGAATTTTCAGGCGATACTGCGTCTCGGATGTACCGTGAGTACATCGAATCCGGTAAAACCATTTCTGCAAGGGCCAACTGATGTGAACAACAGCGTATGGATGAGCGGGGTCATCGTCGGCTAGCGCGCATTGTAACAGCGGATAGACGGGCCACAGTGCAAGAAATCACTCGGCAATTTAATGCTGGTGCACAAAAATGTGTAAGCAGCCACACCATCTCCTCGCTATGGGGTACAGAAGCCATCGTTCCACGAGGGTACCGCTGCAGACCGCACATCACAGGGTGCAAAGATCAGCATGGGCGCGGGAACACCACCACTGGACCCTAGACATGTGTAAAAATTTTGCCTGGACTTATGAGTCGAGATTCACGTTGGTACATGCAAATGGCAGTATACGAGTACGGCGCAAATCACATGAAGCGATGGATACTTCTTGTCAGCAAGGTACTCTTCAAGCTGGTGGTGGTGGCATTCTGGTCTGGGGACTACGTGGACTGAAATGAGACCCCTGGTACGTATGACATCGTCCCTCACTGGTCAACGTTACCGGGATATCCTGGACGACCATTTGCTCCCGTTTGTGTGTCTTCAACATCTCACTGGGGACCTCATTCTGCATCAAGACAATGCACCGCGCCATCGTTCCCGAATTGCATCCCAATGGTTGGATGAACACTCCACCAACGTGACCTCGCTTCCTTGGCCAGCTAGGTCACCTGACCTAAATCCCATGGAGAGAGATGTTCGAGGCTCTGAACCCCTCTCCATCAAATCTTTGTGAAATGTGGGTGCTTGTTCAAGGGTCGTGGATCCGTATGGCTTCCCAACGCTTCCGGTGTCTTGTCGAGTTCGTGCCGAGACGAATCGCCGCCATCATCAGGGCGAAAAGTGGTGCTACACGTTACTAGACAGGTATGTCTAATTCAATTGCTCTTCAGTGTATAGCTCCCATCATTCCAGACGACCTTCTTCTAGCTGCCAAGGGTCAATTGGAGACGTTCCTTAGCCCAACCGCGGCGTTGTTTTCTATGACTGGGCATCATCGTCAATACCTTCGTTTGTCTCCGGTTCTGGAACCCCAGCGCAGCAAGCAATGGCGCATGGTTAATGTAGAAATAAGTCAAATTGCACCGCTGTTATGCTGGTGGGTAAGCTGGGTGACTATTGCAGGTCGTTGCTAAAATACCAGTCGTGATGCACGAAGCTTACCTTTAGGATGAGCCTTCTGCTGAGTATCCGTTCATGACTGATCCAGTCCTCATACATCCTTGATACAGTAGTATGGGAGCAGCCTTAAAGTGCGGTTGTTTCGAAATACTGGCACCTGCCCTCCTGGCTCCAAATGCCTGGCTGCGGTCTAATTGGATTAAGTCACCACGTTTCCCCATCACTGACAAAAGTTTACTGATTACGTACAGAGGTTAAGTGTGCACACTCATAGTAACCGCACGTGACGTCGATATCACGTGGTATTGCTTCGAATTTGTAAAACGGGGGTGTTCCTAATGCAAAGCTAATTCAGTGTACAACATTCTTATTCTTTGTTTTTCTCTTTAGTTTTGGGGGTTTAACGACCACTGTGAACAACTCAATGATCTATAAGCAGTCGCCCATACCTGATTTAGGGCGACTGGTTCCACGGAAGGAAGGGAGCTAGTGCCGTGAGACAAATACACCATCTACGTTCTTATTCTCTAACTTCCATTTGACGATTTCTAAAAATAATCAATAGAGGAAAAGCTGCACTTACATTAAGGGCGCACATGCTACGAATGAACCGTAATACATTACCGGCAGCAATTTTATCCACACTTTGTTTTAAAATTCAGTATCTGTAGAAAGCTAATGGAGAAAAACACTGCTGCCATGTGGCACCCATTTTCTTCTGTATGCGGTGCTCTCCTTTAAGATCAATGTAAATATTTTCATACAACTTCAGAATTATTAAAATCTTCGTGAATAATTTTAAGCAGACTTATAATAAAACTGTTATAAAGATGCACATACTTAACTACTTTAACTCTTTGCCCTACGAGTAAATGTCTATTTGTCGGACCAAAGCGTACTATTTCAATTCGCCTGACGCCCTGAATCTACAAAGGTGGAAAATAAAGTAATTTGTACTGCTTTAAGGCTGTCTTTGAATGAGGGTTGGACTTCATCTTCTGCGATAGATGGCGCAAAATAGCACTCCTTGGCCGTGGCTTTTACGTCTGGGAGGATTGTCCCAGAAGTTGGCGTCAGCGAATGACTGAAGAACTCACCATATTCAGAATGGAAGCGGTCTCTCGTTGGCTATACAATGAAAAGACAAAATACGTGCTGTTACGATTTAACCAATGACATTGTTTGATGTCGAGATTAGTAGGTAGGCGTAGTTTCGGTCTCAAATTTAAGTGTTTTCTGGTAATGTACACATTTTCTCTTCAAAAAATGAACGTACAGTAGAATAAGATGATCTATAGAAGACAAGATTCCAATCTCACTTCAGTTCCCATTCTTTGATTTCTATTTGGCCTTCATAATTAAAAAAATAAAACAGAAATGAGAGATTTCGTTTCTTCCACACAGAAACCCTGCCAAGCTAACTTCTGGTGCCATCTAGCGCCAAATTGGAATACTTTCGAGTCAAATAATATGAATTTAAAAAATAATTCTAACAAATTTTTCGAAAAAATAACTGCCACACGTATTAGCTATGGGTCGTTTCTATTTGTGCTCAAAATTTCAAACTTTACAAAGTAATTGCTTTTGAGATAATGAGTACAAAAGAATTTGCATTACAGATATAGGACATAATTTCCGTTACCCTCATTCAAAGACAGCCTTAAAAGCAATGCGTTCATGTAAGATATGTTGTTCTGACATATGTTTATAGCTTAGAATTTAAATATTAAAATAGTTAATTTGACTAATAGTTTCGCTGCATATGATACTTTTCGAAAAAATATTTTTTTCTGCATGTGATACTTTTCGAAAATAATATTTTTGCTGCATATGATACTTTTCGAAAAAATAGTTTTGCTGCATATGATACTTTTCGAAAATAATAGTTTTGCTGCATATGATACTTTTAGAAAAAAGAGTTTTGCTGCATATGATACTTTTCGAAAAAATGGTTTTGTTGCATATGATACTTTTCGAAAAAATGGTTTTGCTGCATATGATACTTTTCGAAAAATTAGTTTTGCTGCATATGATATTTTTCGAAAAAATAGTTTTGCTGCATATACTTTTCGAAAAAATATTTATGCTGCATATGGTACTTTTCGAAAAAATAGTTTTGCTGCATATGTTACTTTTCGAAAAAATAGTTTTGCTGCATATGATACTTTTCGAAAAAAGTTTTGCTGCATATGATACTTTTCGAAAGAATAGTTTTGCTGCATATGATACTTTTCGAAAAAATAGTTTTGCTGCATATGATACTTTTCATTATATACTGCATAACACGACCTTGTGACGCGATAACATGCAAACAAGACATATGCGTCAGATAATCTAATCTACATTTCCGCAAGTAACAGGATCAGACCGGCGGTTATCGATTGAATTTCTCCGTATATTATTCTCCATTTTTTGGGGGAAAGCGTATGATTTACACAGACTAATAACATTATAAGTGGAAAAAAGAATGTGTAAGAAAAAAATGTGATGAATAGCTTCCAAAATTGCATGACGTCTCCGAGACGTCATAGTCAGGTTTGGCCTCCGAACACCATGACGTCTCATAGACGTCACATTAGGCGAAGGGGTTAATTCCATTGTATATCATTTCTGAACAGCAATAAAGCAGACGTTATTTCCAAATAGCTTAAACCATTTATCAAATGCTTTGGTGAAAGTTCTACAACTATTAGCAGCCTAATTTTCAGTGTCATTTTGAAAACTTTACTCATTTACTAATGTGACGTCTAGAAGACGTCACGGTGTTCGGGGGCCTAACATTTGGACTGATAAACATCCAATGAATTTGAATGCCCTTTGCACTCAAATTGAACGTCAATACGTTTTTATTGAATTTAGTTTACTAAATATTAGTTTCACACTTACTGGTTATTCGTCTGTGTCACAGAGAAAAAATGAATTCGTAAAAAGATAATGACTTTCGAAAAATATTCAATGTATCTGTGACTTATAAAAGAAAACCAATTTAACAGTGACACAGGTATCGACTGCTGTTTAATTACATCTCGCAATGCGGTCGTTTCATTTGTGACATGCCCACACGGGAAGATTTATGAAGATAATTACTTCATATCTCCGCTAGAAAAATTATTGTCTAATACAGTGGTTCCAAAGTGTGCGCCGCGGTGCCCTGGGGGCCGCGGCTTCTTCACAGAGGCTCCGCGAAATATTACATTTTCATAATTTTATTTCCATTTTCAGTTCAATGTGATAGGACGCGACATCTAGCGGACCTGGTTCAAACCAGTAACTCAGTAATAACTGTTTGCAGAAGCCTCTACAAATGGTTACTAGATGGCGCTCTACAATAATGTTACAATCGCTCTACAATAATGTTGCAATCGCTCTACAATAATGTTACAAGAACGATTGCCGTCTGACGGGCGCAGGTGGGTAGTCCGCGCGGCCGCTACCGGAAGTAACCTGAGCTTTCGCACCATCCCCCTTGCTTCTGATAAACCTTCCTCCCTCATTCTTCGAGCGTCTAGAAATGAGACTCTCAGTCCAGAGTTTTAAAGAAGAACACCAGATCCTTTAAATATGCTCATCCGTTGTCATTTGCGACTCATTTCGGTGATCAACAGGCTCATCCATCCTTCTAATTATAATTAGTTTAATTTTTTCAATACAGCTTTTTTGTGATCTTCAGCACGTGCTTTATTTATTTTTACCTAAGTGTACCTGTTAGAATTTGGCATAGGCAAAGTGTACTTGTTAGAAAGGGCGCCTTGGCAAAACCTGGATTCAGCAAGGGAGCCGAGAATCGAAAAAGTTTGGGAACCACTGGCTCTAACAAATTATCAAGAAATTTAAAGTTTTTCATTTCTACGGAAAGTAGGGAATTCAAAATTTCCGCGTTATAACTGCACCTTTAGCGAAGACAAAAAATTAAACTTTAAAATGGATCACTGTTTCGACAGGTAGTTTGTCCTTAAAAATTATATAAGCATCCTTTTTTTTTTTTTTCGTTCTGTGAATACCTTTCCCCCGAAATATCATATTATGCAATTTTAATGCTAGTGATCATGGATTTTGTAAATTAACTAAACAATTCTGGTCATTCTCAGAAATTTGGGCGAAAAATGGCAATAACTGTAATAATTGTTTTGGGCCTATAGTAAGGCAAGGACCCCTTGATGTCTTTATAATTATTTGATAAAAAAAAAAATAATTTTAATTCCTTTGTCTGTGATTCCTTTTCAGCACCCTGTATAGCGTATGTGCAAGTTAATCTACGATAGCTTGCTACTACTAAGTCTACGTGCTTTAACTCTTCGGTCTTTTAAACTATAGAAGCCCCCGAATAAATCTTTCTTTCTGGCTGAAAATCTGAAATAACGCCACTGATTATAGCACTGATTCTTTTCCCTTTCCTGAAAGAAATGACCCTAAATTAGATACTGACGACATCTTCGGCCATTTGATGATCGTGGGGGATCGTTAAATTTCAATAAAGAAAGAAATAATTGAGGAAACAGGAAAGCAGCCGAACTGTATATAGTAAGGGCATTTGGTGGAGATCTACTGACTGAACTGAAGGGATACCGAATTTCCATTTTAATAATAAAAATAATAAAAGGATCAATTATTCAGCCATTAATTATCTCTCTTGGAAATGACAAGAGATTACGTGAACGAAAAAAAAATGATAGCACAGCGGAGAGTATCTTAAATTAGTAAGACAGTTTAGTGAAGTCTGTTTCCCCCTACCTCGCAAAAGAAGGCAGTTTGTAATTGATGAGATGCAATTATGTCTTAATCGTGCCATCACAGAACAATCACAGAAGATTATTTCGAAGTAAGTGTTTAAAAGAGAAGGAAGGTTCGGTAAATACGCAGGTGTGTGTGTGTTTGTGCGTGCGTGCACTCATGAAAAATTAGCCTCAGATCTTCTCAAATGCTCTTGAATTTCAGCAGTGATGTTCATTTTCAAGAATAGTTTCGTATACAGTACGTTATGAAAATGTATCCACCATGGGTTCAGACAGGTTTTTATCGACTCTCTGAGCAGGATCGTCTACCGTCTTTCAGCGAGAAATTTATACACCAGGAAAATGAATCACTCTGACAAAAGCTACAGAAAAGTTTTTTTTCCCCTTGTTATAGACTATTTCATGCAGAGTTGTTGTGTCCACAAACTGACGAGCCCACACAACGAAAATCTAAACATGTCGTATTTATTTGGTATACAGATCTACGTCGATATACCTATATATATATACACTGAAGAGCAATTGAATTAGAGACAGCTGGCGTTATGCAAATGTAGCGCTGTGGGCTGCCCTGTAACTGGAAACGACATGGCGTATACAGCGACCCAACAATATAAGGAGTGATGCGACGGGAATCAGTAGGAGTCGGACGCAGTATAGGTAAGACGAAGGATCTAAGCGCATTTGATCGTGGGAAAATTGTCGGGGCCCGACGAATGGGTCACTCCATCTCGGAAGTCGTGCAGGCACTGGGATTTTCACGAGCCACTGTGTAACGGGTGCACCGTGAGTACATTGAATCCGGTAAAACCATCCCTGCAAGGGCCAACTGCCGTGGACAACAGCGTGTGGATGAGCAGGGTCGTCGTCGGCTAGCTCGCATTGTAACAGCGGATAGGCGGGCCACAGTGAAAGAAATCACTCGGCAATTTAATGCTGGTGCACAAAAACGTGTAAGCAGCCACACCATCTAGAACCATCTCCTCGCTATGGGATACAGAAGCCATCGTCCCACGAGGGTACCGCTGCTGACCGCACATCACAGGGTGCGAAGATTAGTATGGGCGCGGGAACATCGCCACTGGACCCTAGACATGTGGAAAAATGCTGCCTGGACTGATGAGTCGAGATTCACGTTGGTACATGCGGATGGTAGGATACGAGTACGACGCAAACCACATGAATCGATGGATCCTTCTTGCCAGCAGGGTACTCTTCAAGCTGGTGGGGGTGGCATTCTCGTCTGGGGACTGTTTACGTGGTCTGAAATGGTACCCCTGGTACGTGTGACATCGTCCCTCACAGGTCAACCTTACCGGGATATCCTGGACGACCAGTTGCTCCCGTTTGTGTGTCTTCGACATCCCACTAGGGACCTCATCCTGCAATAAGACAATGCACCGTGCCATCACTCCCGAATTGTATCCGAATGGTTGGATGAACCCTCTGCCGACGTGACCTCGCTTCCTTGGCCAGCTAGGTTACCTGACCTTAATCCCATCGAGCACATCTGGGAATGCCATCGAGAGAGATGTTCGAGGCTCTGACCCCCATCCTTCAAATCTTCGTTAACTGTGGGAGCTTATTCAGTGGTCGTGGATCCGTATGGCTTCCCAATGATTCCGGTGTCTTGTCAAGTACATGCCGAGACGAATCGCCGCCGTCATCATGGCGAAAGGCGGTGCTACACGTTACTAGACAGGTATCTCTAATTCAATTGCTTTTCAGTGTATATACAGGGTGCATAGGAAAGTCCCTTTAGCCTGGAACAACTTGCCAACGGAGAGAGGTACAGTTATTCAAGTGAGATAACGGTATAGTAAAGCGACTACACCCGATCGAATGCAACCAATAGCAGCGTCCCTAGTGGTAAAATGCGGAAGTTAGCGATTGCAAATTGAAAACGAAAAGAGATAGAGCAAAATTTAGAATTACAAAGTTGTAGAGCATTAATTAATTAGTACAAAACGACATTTGTTTCACACGAATAAGATAAATTGTCGCCTTAACACCCTAAAATGTCCGAAATCGATGGGCGACGATTTGAAACTGCATGTTCACATTTCGCAAATGTAACCGTATGCAAATGCAGATTGTGACGTTGTACCGTACCTAAAATATAAAAACCAGTAGCAGGATGTACCCGGATCAGAAGTTTAGGTCTACGTAAGCTGTGTGAGAATGGCGAGCTTCACTCACTTCCAATATTGCGAGATAGTGCTTATTAACGGAGAATGCCAAGGAAACGCAGCGCTAGCTGCACTGGAATATGCCGTTCGTTTTCCAGCTGGGCCACATCGAAGTGCGGTTATCATCGTAAGTGTAGTGTGACGGCTGAGGGAGACAGGAAGCACTAAAAGTCGTTCTCGTTCTGGCAGACCAGTGGGTGCAGGTATGCGTATAATGGCAGAGGATATTTTGGCATATGCACTAGCCCATCCACAAAGCAGTACAAGAGATATCAGCAGGGCGAGTGGCTTAACACGGGGCCGTGT
Organism: Macrothele yani; assembly: GCA_039090855.1. Classification (NCBI taxonomy): domain Eukaryota; kingdom Metazoa; phylum Arthropoda; class Arachnida; order Araneae; family Macrothelidae; genus Macrothele; species Macrothele yani. The sequence goes on from CM077029.1 coordinate 70,362,333, forward strand.
ATGGCAAATACTGCATGCTCAAGGTGCACATCCCTATCGTGTCACTCCGCAGCAAGAACTATTACTACGGGACAATGAGCGTCGATTTGATTAGTGCAACTGGGTGTTGATTAATGTTGAAGGTGCCTCAGACTTTTTATCCAACATTCTTTGGTCAGACGAGGCAGTGTTCCGCCGTTACTTTCACGAATACAAATGTGTATCGTGGGCAATGGCGAAGTCTTCGAACATACTCGACATTAACTTTTTATCACTGTGCGCCAGTTTGCCTTTTTTGTTTTTGTTTTGTCTGACGTCATCAAACTGTATTGACATAAGTACGCATTTATGCAATAAATTGTGTGTATTTGCTCATTCATACCTATGCCTGTTCCCTTCAAACGTTCACACAAAAGGTCGCGCATCCATTTTGGACATTGTAGGGTATTCAGGCGATAATTTATCTTATCTGTGGGTTTAAAATGTCGTTTTGTACTAATTAATTGATGCTCTAGAACTTTGTAATTGTAAAGTGTGCTATGTCTCTTTTCGTTTTCGATTTGCAATGGCTAACTTCCGCATTTCGCCACTAGGGGCGCTGCTATTGGTTGCATTCGATCGGGCGTAGTCGCTTTACTCAACCGTTATCTCACTTGCATAACTGTACCTCTCTCCGTTCGCAAGTTATTTCAGGCTAAAGGGAGTTTCCTATGCACCCTGTATATATAAAATAGTTGAGTTACATTAGTGTAACCACCTCATACTTTACTAGCGCTTAGCCAATGAAAGAAGGCACGTGTCGTGAGCTGGCTAGGAGGGTATATAAGGTGTGTTGTAGGCAATCTCAAAACATAGTTTTTCATCCATGTGCGTAGATATATTTTTATAGTAGATTAGGTACACAAATCTACTATAAACCCACGTCCGTCCCCAACCTGATGCCCCGCAGCTCTTCCTGTCTCGCATAATACAAAACAACCATCTTCCGTTCTCGAATTCGAAGAGCCTTCGCTGTTTCCTCCGATCCCCATTCTAGACAACACGAAATTGAAAGCGTCATCAAGTTGGCCACTGATGCAGGATATTCATTGAATCAGATACGTAGCTTTATCCAAAAAACCAGGATCAAACATTCTAATCATCCTGTGGCACAGCTACGTTATTTAGGCTCAATTCCCTACATACCAAGTGTGTCTTACAAACTCCAAAACGCCCTCAAGAAGATGAACTACAGCGTTCGCATACGGTCTCCTGCATCTTTATATACTATGCTAAAGAGGAATAGTGAAAAACCACCTCTCTCCTGCGAAGCAGATGTTTATGCGATCCCCCTACAGAATCCGGACCGCTCTAAACGATACTACATTGGAATGACCAAGCGTTCGTTTGGAATCAGAGACAACGGACATAAAAGGGACACAACATACGGTAAAGTAACCACGGCACTATCCAGAGTAGTCAAATTCAAGTCCGCTACTCCTATGTGGAATGATATAAAGAAATTAGCTAGCTACTCTATCCCTAAATGTACAGCCATTCGGGAAACCTTGGATATCATTACCAACAGCGATACTTGCAATGATTGAGTTACACTCGAGTTGCCACGATTTTGGAACCAATTCTTCAAGTAACGCATTTTCCCTACCAGGATACCGCGCGTGCAACCAATGTGATGCCTCGTATCTTTAAATGAATATAATGTCGCATCTATTTATTGTCAAGCCAAGATCCCGCGTTCAAATTGTTAATGCGTTCTATTCTTCAGTTCGCAGTTTCTGTCTAACTTCCTTGAAACAGCCGTCTTACATAGTATAAACATTTACGCTCTCTAGCAGTTAAGTTATGCATCGAAAAAAACCGGAAAACCAGATGATCATTCTCACATTTCAAGCTTTTTAACGAAACAACAATTCTTCTAATTGGACTAATACTTGCACAGATATGGTGACCATAGACGGGCGGACGTACGAACTAAGTGGTATACTATTAGCACGTACTTTTTTTCTTTTTTTACAAAAGACGTGCTAATAAAGTGAGGGAGGAGCAGAGATTGTTCATCCATCACCTTCATGATAAATATGGATCATCCTGTTCAGTTGTCAGTGAAAGAAATGAAAACGGATATTCGTGGGAATTGTACTTTATGTACTGAAAAGTGTGTATTAGTATCATTCCGTCTTCAATAACGTAGACTCAATGGAACATGTAAAGAATTAAACGTTGCCTTCATAACGATGATAAAAGCATCAGATCACTACATTGAATTTCTCTAAAGAACACTGTGCGATGATCGGCGAGCCTAACACGTTTATAATACGAGAGAAAACTTGCAGCTTCACATTAAACATTTACAACATTCCAAACCTCGTACTGTTGTTGCCCTTGGACGGGCGCGATACATCCAACGACAACTGGTCCAATGCCGATTCGTCCAATCGTATACTCAGGTCGTATTTACCATTAAGCAAAGTAAGCAGTTGTTTGGGGCAGCAGGTAAAAAGGGGCGACACATTTCCCTCAAATAAATTTTTTTTTTCATATGAACAAAATGTTACAAACATTGTGACTCAAATAAGACCTGAAATTTTCGCTACATTTTTTTTTCAAAAACCACGTGAGTGCCTTTTTTTTCGCAAGAATAAAATACTGAGAATATTGTGAACTGGTTCCACTGTATCCATTGCCCCTTTTCTTTTCCCTTTGTGCGGGGTCCCTCTCTGGAATCACTCTAATAAGAGAGGGAGCCTAAACAATGACCAACACCCCATTACGCACGTTTTTGGCTTGAAGACACAGTAATGTTCTCACTGTCACATCTTCTAGAAAAGCGGAAGGGAGGGAGGAGGGTCAAGTGTGGGCTTGCTCGTTGGAGTATTAGTATAGGGAGGAAGGGGCGTGTAATAGAACAGAGAGTAGGAACGTACTACCGGAACAGTCCGAACCGAAATGCTGAATCATCCAGTTCTTTATAGGCGATCGTCTCTGTTGTAAGTTGTGTATTTAAATTTGATAGGGTATTTAATAATGTCGGAAAATATCATGCGTTTGATGTATTCCTTTTGCAGTCTTTAACGCTACTCGACTAAAAAATATTATCACATGTTACATTTACAATTTCAGTACTTTTATTTTGCAGCTAAGAAAAGGGTCATATAATGATGGGAGAGAGCGTGCGATAAAACCCCAAGTGCTCAATCCGATATTGATTTGTACAATACTGATTTGTACGAAGGGCAACTCGTGCAAAACAAAGCTTATCTGATCCAACTTGTCTTCGGTGTCGTATGAAAGTATCAGTAGTCTAAAGAATGTAAACTAATGTTACATACGCATTTTATAATTTTTTCCCCTAGGATTCCTTTTTAGCTTGTTTTCATTTCAACAAAGAAAGTACACTGAAGAGCAATTGAATTAGAGATACCTGTCTAGTAACGTGTAGCACCACCTTTCGCTCGGATGACGGCGGCGATTCGTCTCGGCATGGACTCGACAAGAAACCGGAAGCGTTGGGAAGCCATACGGATCCACGACCCCTGAACAAGCTCCCACAGTTCACGAAGATTTGATGGAGGGGATTAGAGCATCCAACATCTCTCTCGATGGAATCCCAGATGTGCTCGATGGGATTAAGGTCAGGTGACCTAGCTGGCCAAGGAAGCGACGTCACGTCGGTGGAGTGTTCATCCAACCATTCGGATACAATTCGAGAGCGATGGCACGGTGCATTGCCTTGTTGCAGGATGAGGTCCCCAGTGGGATGTTCAAGACGTATAAACGAGAGCAAATGGTTGTCCAGGATATTTCGGAAACATTGGCCTGTGAAGGACGATGCCACATGTACCAGGGGTCCCATTTCAGTCCACGTAAACAGTCCCCTGACGAGAATGCCACCCCCACCAGCATGAATAGTACCCTGCTGGCAAGAAGGATCCATCGCTTCATGTGGTTTGCGTCGTATTCGTATCCTACCATCCGCATGTACCAACGTGAATCTCGACTCATCAGTCCAAGAAACATTTATACACATGTCTAGGGTCCAGTGGCGATGTTCCCGTGCCCATGCTAATCTTCGCACCCTGTGATATGCGGCCAGCAGCGGTACCCTCGTGGGATGATGGCTTCTGTACCCCATAGTGAGGAGATGGTTCTGAATAGTGTGGCTGCTTACACGTTTTTGTACACCAGCGGTAAATTGCCGAGTGATTTCTTGCACTGTGGCCCATCTATGCGCTGTTACAATGCGAGCTAGCAGACGATGACCCCATACATCCACACGCTGTTGTCCACGGCAGTTGGACCTTGCAGGGATGGTTTTACCGGATTCGATGTACTCACGGTGCACGCGTGACGCGGTGGCTCGTACAAATCCCAGTGCCCGCACGACTTCCGAGATGGAGTGATCCATTCGTCGGGCCCCGACAATTTTCCCACGATCAAATGCGCTTAGATCCTTCGTCTTACTAATACTGCTTCCGACTCTTACTGATTCCCGTCGCATCACTCCTTATATTATCGGATAGCTGCATACGTCATGTCCTTTCCGTTTACAGGGTAGCCCACAGCGCCATATTTGTATAACGCCAGCTGTCTCTAGATCAATTGCTCTTCAGTGTTTGCTTATGCTGTTCTCGCTGTTGTATGAAAGTGTTGTAAGAACCATTCAGTTGACTTCGATGTTTCTTCTTTTGTATTAAATTATGGATAAAAAGTAGTTTCCTCATTTCCGTTTGAATCTCATGCCGTATCTTTGGAACAAATGAAAAAAATGAACTTTCATGCAGAATACAGAAAACGGATCTGTCTTTTGCATGTTCATATATTGAATTCCTGAGTTCTGACAATAAGGATGGAAGGGAGTTTCCACATGAAAAAAATGTTGTATCAACAATTAGGATAATCCGGAGGAAAAATCTTTAAAATTAGGTTTTGATTGTACTCAAGAAACTCTTATAGCATAGTAAATTCGTTTATTTTGTTATGCATGGAGATTCACCAAGCTGTCTTTCTCCACTGGGAGGCTTTTTGAAGGCAATGGTAAACATAAAATGTTTCGTTTTGTTTTGGGGGTTTAACGACGTGAGCAAATCGACCAGTTGTAAGCAGTCGCCCGTCCCTGATTTAGGGCAACTGACTCCAAGGAAGGGAGAGAACCAGTGACATAAGGCATGCATAACATCCATGCCTCACCAAGATTCAGATCCTGACCCATCTCGGACGAATGATCATAAGACAGCACTTAGACCACCACGTCACAGGGACGGTATCTTGGCATTCATCCAAAAAGGCTGGTTAACAGATTTGTCCACGATAACCAGATTTGTCCACCCTACACGAGCACACTGCCAGCTCCAAACTTAACCGTAGGAACAGCACACTGTGGTAAATAGCGCTCCCCCGACGGCCGTCATACCCACCACGGCCATGAGACTGATGGATCGTGTATATGGATTCATTAGTCCATAAAACCCGTTTCTATTGAACTGTGGTCAACGATAAATGTTCTTTACACCGTGCTAAATGATGAGTAACATTCCTAGTGGAGATGAAAGGCTTATGAGCACGATCACGGTAACCCATGGAATGTAGTTCTCTACGAATGAGACGTGTACATACCGAGGTTGCAGCATTTTTACTCACCTGTACACTGAGGTCTTGTGCAGTATCTCGTCGATTAGCAGTAACGACTCTCCTGAGGCTTCGACGTCCCCTATAACTAATTTTCTTCAGTCTGTCAGTACGTTTTGCTGCTTCAGGCACGCCATGTGTCTACCACTTATTCAGTATATCCAAAACAGTTGACTTGGGTATGTTTAAACTCCTCTCGGTTTCTTTTATGGACAATATACTAATATCTACCCAACGATCTTTCCTTTCTCAAAGTTAGTTCTCTCCCGCCGCGAAATTTTCACTCAACCTCACAGTGCGATATGATCGTGGTCAGCTGCAGGCTTGTTTTTATAACGTTTGCAGCTGTGGCGCGCATCTTAACAACACAGCGGATCCGTTCATTTACTTTTGAAAGGGTGTTCGTTGACTTTTGTTAATAGAGTGTTTATCTTTGTGTTAACGACTGCTAGCAAGAAAGAGCAAAGCTCATAATATTAACGAAAAAGCACTTTATTTTTTATTATAAAATGTTAATATTGTAGAAAACACTAAGAGTAATCCCAAGTGGAAATGTTTTAATGTTTTTACATATTTTCGCATTTGATGGAACTATTTTTTATGAATACATTTTTAATATCTTGTCAAACTTAGAAACATTTTCAAGCACTGATAATTTGATCTGTTTGATTTTCTTCAGACTTTGAATATTTACTAAATTCTTGTTAAAACGCAAATTATTTGGACGAAAATTATTTCTTGAAGCACTATAAACAGGACATTAACTGGACTTATTATTCATTTTATAGAAATTGATGGGGGGGGGGATGTTAGGAGGATACGATTGGACGAACCGGCACTGGGTCAGTCACGCCATTGGATGAGTCAATGAACCAATCGTATGAGTAGACCAAATGGCATTGAAATAAGTCGCCTTTGGACTGGGCAAACTCTCATTGGACGAATAGATACTGGGCAAACTCTTATTGGACAAATTGTCGGGAATTGCGTTGCCCTTCCTTCACGTAAAGAATTTTAGAAATGAAATGAAAAAATGATATGTTATATGAGTCTGCAAAATTTAGTGATTGATGTTCTCCAATCGAAATTAGCTGGTATCATGCTTAACCATGGTTATCCTCTGAGAAATGTCTTTGGCAAGTCAACCCTGAAGAACTTCCAGTTTCACTTTTTCTTTTAATTTCCGCCTCTTGGCTCTAGCGTTCTAGAATATGCATCACGCATGAATCGCATTACATTGACTTCAGATATACTCGTATGATTTCGTAGAGCGTAAAGCCCACCACCAGAGATTGGTTTATGGTCTACTCGAAGATCTCACCTGAATACTTTTCCATTGTGTTTGTTAATGTATACCTACTTTCGTGAATACCTTGTTTCTTTTCTTTTTTTGTCTTTTGATTGGGGACCACGGCGAGCGACTTAGTGGGCTATAAGCAGTGTCCCGTCCCTAATTTAGGGTCACTAATTCCAGGGAAGGGAGAGAGTTAGTGCCGTAAGAAAAACACAACATCAATGCCTCACCGGGATTCGAGCCCGGACCCATCTCGGACGAGTGTTCATAATCCAGCGCTTAGAAAACTGTGCCACTGGAAAGGCTGAAAATCTTGTAACATACTGAAAAAAATCTTCTAAAACAGTGTAATTTCCTTTGTCTGAACGTTTGACCCACTTTAGTGGCGCAAAGCCATTTTGCCTTCAGACGACCGATCGTCGACGTAGCTCGCGTCCGGCCGCCCATGCGAGTGCGTGTGCCGTCCAGGATGCGGTGCTCGTCGGCCTCGGCGGGGCTCACGTACCAGCCGTACGGGACTTCCAAAGATTTTACAATTTTCTGCCTAATCATCCTTCCTTACACGATGGTTGCTGCTTAAATTGTTTTGAAATGCATCTGGAGAACTATTTGCTGGATTTGTTCGGCATTTTTTTGGCATCCATGTATATAATCTGCAAAACAATATAATTCCCTTTGTCTGAACTCTTGAACGTTTTCCCCGCTTTGATGGTGCAGAAGAAAAAGCGCTTACCGGTTTTAATTGTCGAATCCCTGCCGCACCTGATAAACTAATTAGTTGTTGCGATGTTCATGAAACATAATTTCACATTTGAAACACATCTGTTTAACTTTTACCAAACATTGTTGCGTGTATGTTTGTGACACTCCATATTATGATAAGATTCTCGATAACGAACGAATGTCCACCAAAAATGTGTTAAAAAAATACTCGATCAATAAATGATTATAAAAATTACTATACAGATATTATTATCCCGTCATTATTGACCAGCTTTCACCAGGTAATATAAGATAAAATAAAAAAGAGGTCTCAATATTTTCTGTCTACACCGTGCATTTGTCTCTGTAGACTCAGAATTTTCTTGGAGGCACTAAATGTTTCAACTAAATTGTAGAACATACTGAAATTAAGTCCATTTTTTATCAAAAGACGCAATTTACGTCAGAGGTTTCTTTAGCATTTCTTCACAGAATCATTTTGGACATCAGAATTCGTGCCACTATATTGACAAAAGTTACCGGACACCTCTTCAAAAGCAAATGAACGGATCCGCTGTGTTGTTAAGATGTGCGGTACAGCTGCAAGCGGTATAAAAACAAAGCCTGTGGCTGACCGCAATCATATCGCACTGTGAGGTTAGGTGAAAATGTCGCGGCGGGAGAGAACTGACTTTGAGAAAGGAAAGATCGTTGGGTGTTATATTAGTGGGTTGTCCATAAGAGAAAGCTAGAAGCGTTTAAAAATTCTCAAGTCAACTGTTTTGAATGTAATGAATAAGAGGAAGACACATGGCGTGCCTGGACCAGCAGAACCTACCAGCAGACAAAAGAAAATCAGTGATAGAGGACGTCGAAGCCTCAGGAGAGTCGTTACAACTAATGACGGAGTACTGCACAAGACCTCAGTGTACAGGTGAATAAAAATGCTGGAACCTCTGTATGTACACGTGCCATTAGCAGAGAACTTCATTCCATGGGTTACCGTGGTCGTGCGGCTGCTCATAAGCCTTTCATCTCCCCTCGGAATGCCACTAGTAGTTTAGCATGGTGTAAAGAACATTTATCGTGGACCGTAGATCAATTGAAACGGGTTTTATGGACTAATGAATTCATATACACGATCCGTCAGTCTGATGGCCGTGTGTGGGTATGGCGGCAGCCGGGAGAACGTTATTTACCACAGTGTACTCTTCCTACGGTGACGTTTGGAGCTAGCATGGCATTGTGCTCGTGTGGAGGTGTTTTTCGTGGTATGGTCCCAGCCCATTGGTTATCGTGGACAAACCTGTTAACCAGCACGTCTACGTCGATATTCTGGAGAATTATTCCCTACCAACTCTATGGCAATACTATGGAATTGAGCCTTGGTACTAGCAGGATAATGCACCGAGCCATAAGGCAAGGGCTGTTACGGCGTGGTTTAACGATAATTACGTATCGTGTTTGGACTGGACAGCACAGAGCCCTGATCTTAATCCCATAGAGAACATATGGGATGAATTAGAGCGCCGCATAAGTAGTTTGGAACCAAGGCCTACTACAAAGCAACAGTTAGCGGCAGAGTTATGTACTGAATGGAAGAGCGGTATACCTATCGCTGTGTTTCAAAACCTTGTCGAAAGCATTCCTCGAAGGGTCAGTGCATGCATTAAGGCCAAAGGTGGACCGACACCGTAATAATGTATGTCAATAAATGCTATGTTGTGCTTCTCTTCTAGGTGTCCGGTGACTTTTGTCAATATAGTGTATTTAGTGAAAGCGTTAAACTGCTTGGTAACAAAAACAGGAATTTCATTCGCAACTATAAAAGATTCTCACTGAAACATAGAACGTGAGCAGATTTGCTTAAACACGTACCCAGGTGAAGCAATCACGCGAGGCACATATGCCTCTGGAGCTTGCCAATTAATTCTGTTACTTGGGCTGCACGAGTTAATTGAATGGCAGTAATTTTACATTGATGTCCAGTCCTAAACGGTAGCTAAGTGAATTTTCATTCTTATTAGCCGTTATCGAACGTGTAATTGAATTTGACAGTGCATTAATGCTGTTGGGTTGGAAAAGCCTCCAAATCCGTGACACAATAGCACACCGGAAGTCCTTAGATAATATCTTTAAAAAATGAGCTTGTAGTAAAGTGAAAGTCTTAGAACGAACAAAAATTTGTAAGTAAAAAATCTGTTTCGCTTTTTCGAAAAATTTCCTTTGAATTTAATTCACGAATTACTGAAATTTTGCTGTACGTATTTACTTGAAAGAACAAGAACAAAAAACAAAACGGACAGCAGATAAGAAACCAGAATTTAAAACAGAATGGAACGATAGATATTCAAAATTTAAGGCGAAAGTTAAAAATATCATAACTTTCGTCATTTTTGAAGAAAAAGTAATAAATAAATATATAAATATTATCCCGTCCTAGGACGCTTGTTTTTAAACTTTAAATAAATATTAATATATAGGAGATGTTGCCCGTCCAATGACGGAATGAAATTTTTAATTGAAGCAGATTGAAAACAAATCAAATAGACGCCTGATTTCTGTAAGGTAATATAATAAAAACTTATATAATAAACACTCAATTCATGTTAGAAATAAAAATTATATGCTATTTATTTCCGTTTTTCAAATGACCTCGCGATGAATAACATTCTGTGTAAAATATTTGTTGTTTAACAATAGTAGGTTAGAGCGTTTAGATAGATCGATATTTTCCAATATTGTACACTGGCATGCAAAAATTAAGGACGAGACGGTTTTTCGAATGTAACGTCGTGCATAAGTGCTCCACATCAACTCAAATCATACCATAAGATCCCCAAGATGTAAGAATATGGGACAAGTGAGCAAAACCGTCCAAACAAGGAATCCAAAGGATACAAAGGCACTTTATTGAAAAGGTAGCTTCGAGCACAACTGGACAGAAGACAGAAACGTCCATGTGACAGGCGGCTGCCAAGAATAATCCAGTCTTTAGTAGAGGATATGATCACCCTTGACTGCGTTGCAGGATTTACAACGTCTGTCCCTGCTGAGGACGAGGTTGTCAAGGAACTGCTGAGGCATCGCGGCCCATTCCTCTTGTTGCGCCAATCGCAGCTGCGGAAACGTTGCTGGCGGCTGGTGACGTGCTGCCAAGCGTCTCCCGAGAAGGTCCCACGCGTGTTCGATTGGATTTATGTCCGGGGACCTTGCGGGCCAATCCATGCGTTGAATATCTTCACTCTCCAACAGCTTTGCGACAACCACTGTACGATGAGGTGTAGCGTTGTCGTCAATGAAGAGGAACTCAGGACACACAGCACCTCTAAACAGACGCACGTGAGGCAGGAGAACCTCGGTACAATAGCGGACAACAGTGACTGAACCTCCTTGGAAGACTTGGAGGTCAGTACGGCTACCAAGCATGATACCGCCACAAACGAGAACTCCGCCACCTCCAAACCGGTCCCTTTCGATGATGTTGGAGGTGGGATGGCTTGTTCTCTGCTCTCTACAGATGTGTATACGTCCAGAATCACTGGTTAGACTAAATTGGCTCTCATCCGCAAGATAACTCGACCCCATTGCTGAAGTGTCCAGTTCTTGTGTTTCTGGCACCACAGGAACCGCCGTCTCGGATGAGCTGGCGTTAATGGCACACACCGTATTAGTCGTCGTGCAAATAGACCACCTTTGTGCAGCTTCCTGGCCACGCTAAAGCGATTTATCCCGCTGTCTGCCGTCTGTATCTTCTCGCCTGTAGGACTATGTACCGGTCGTCCGCCGCCGTGGTTGCTCGTGGACGACCACTGCCAAACTTTAGGACAGCTGTTCCTGTCGTTTGAAATGCTCTCCAAGCTCGTGAAACGATGCTGTGAGCGATCCCAAACTCCTCGGCCACACTAGTCACACTTCCACCTTCTTCCAACTTTTCAATGACGCGACATCGGGTAAAGTCATCCAGATGTCGTCTACTGGACTGCCTGTTGGCCATATCACACGGTGGCAGCAACTCGACGTCGTTCAAACCGATGTACACCGTGCAATAGCTTTCACCGAATTGCTGAGCGTACACCGCCCGTGTGCTTTATATCCTTCCGGCACTCTCCACATCCACCCCCTCACGTCATGCTGCATATATGCACATGCCCTACCCTACCGGACCTTAGTCTATCTCCGAAGTGGTCTTTTGGCCCGTTCTGCCTGCTCGTTCCGCTGTTATGCTAATTTCTCCTCTTCGTCTTTAATTTTTGCACACCAGTGTATAATACACTGGTTTCCATAATTTAAGCAACAAATGGAAAAATCGTGCTAACTCAGAAAGTATGCATCCGATTCGGATGAAATTTGGTGATTAACTTTATCAGACGAAATTCAATAGAAAAACGTAAGAGCGTGTGATACAAAGCCTTCACATTTTGTATGAGTGATGAAAATATGAAAATACAGGAATATAGGTATCAAGATGAAATAGAAAAAGGTACTTCAATATGGAATGTGGTTACCGCGAACAGCAATACAGGCCCGACAGCGAAGTTCCATGCTGTTAATTATGGTGTCGAGCAGTCCCGTGGGTAGCTGCGTCCATTGCTCGAGCAAACCAGGGGAAGCCTCTGAAGGGTTCGAGGAGTTGACTGGAGGCCAGAAACATGTCTACCATGAGCATCTCAGATATGCACAATTAAATTCAGATCGGGAGAGCGTGCTGGCCACTCCATACGGGCTATAGTATGCTGTTCCAGGTACTGGTGCGCAAGGCCAGCTCTGTGAGGGCGGGCTTTATCTACCTGCAGTACAAATGTATCGCCAATTGTGGCCGCATACGGACGAAAATTAGTGTCCAGGATATTGTCTCTATACCTCTGAGCATTGAGGTTTCCATGTGGAAAACACAGAGGTCTGTACGGCCGTCTAACGATATGCCTGCCCTAACCAGCTCACTTCAACCACCATAGGTGTTCCTTTCCTGGATATTAGAGGAAGATAGAGACTACCGGTCTGCCTCAAAATGTAAACTCGGCGATAATCACTCTGTAAAAAGTATCGCGACTCATCAGCGAACAGAACGGATCTCCACTGATTTCGAGTCCAGTTTACATGCATTCGTGCCGAATTGAAACGTTCCCTCCGGTGGCAAGGGTAAGAGGCACACATAATACCGGTCGCCGAGCATACAGTCCTCCTGCATGCAACCTACTGCGTACCGTCGAAGCTCACACCGTCCGTCCAGTGGCTGCCGCAAGCACAGAACTGAGATGAGTAGGTGTAGCTGTCCTATTCCGCCGTGCCGAAGGCCGCAAATACCGGTCATCCGCGAAGGTCCTCGCCCTTAGCCTACCTCGCTGTACCTTCGGGAAGCTGCATCCGTGGCTAGGAACTGCTTCCACATCTTGCTGACCACAGAACCATCGACGTTAAGCCATCTTGCGACGTTCGCCTGCCGTTGCCGTGCTTCGAGTCGTTCTATCGCTCTGTAGCTTAACTCTGCAGGTAAATAACGTCTCGAAGCCATGTTAACAAAATAGCTATCTCGCAATCTTGTCATTCACCGCCGCACATGAATTCGCGACTCCCTCCGAAACAGCTCGTTTTAAGCTCTGGCGCATTTGCATAAAGCGCTGCCAGCGCCACTCATTTGCCCTCCGTACATCGATGCTGTATGCCTTCGCCCGTAACATATGCAAATTTCATGCAATTTGAACTACACTGGCGGAAAGGATACGCCTGATACCAACGAAATTTATACAGCATAATAACGGAATACAGAGGATAACGTGATCAAAACAGTATGGCAAAATACAGCTGTATTTGCTGGTAAACTGAAAAATAACATTTCCATGTAACACGGTTAGTAAGAGGTTGAACCGCCATGAACGGCGTCACACTGTGCAATTCTGGCATGGAGTCTGTCGTACAGATGTTGGATGTAAGTTTGAAGTATTAAGTACTAAGCATCCTTGACCTGGACGCGTAAATCGGGGATGGTCGTTGCTGGCCGTGGAGACCGGATAAGTCGTTTTCCCAAAAAATCCCACACGTGCTCAATCGGGGACAAATCCGGTGAACGTGCAGGCCATGGAAGTTGTCTCACACCCTGAAGTGCATGTTGCGTTGCTCGTGCCGTGTGTGGGCGTGCGTCATCTTGCTGGAAAACACCACGATGGACCGACCTTACAAATGGCACAACAACGGGCTGAATGATGTTGTTCATGTAGGAGGTGCTGTTTAACGTACCCGGTACAAACACTAGTTGTGTACGGGAGTGATAGCTGATCGCTCCCCACACCAGGAGACCAGGTGTAGGTCCTGTGTGTCGCTGGCAGATGCAAGAAGGGTGGAGACGCTCTCCTGTGCGTCTGCGAACACGCATACGGCTATCGGAGGCTCCCAAGCAGAATCTGTTTTCATCGCTGAACACGACAGATCGCCATTGCGTTCTCCAGTGCAGACGTTGGCCGCACCACTGCAGCCGTTCCTGACGGTGGGCTGGAGTCAGAGGTACACATGCCAGAGGCACACGTGCACGTAGTCCTGCATCCAGTAAACGGTTGTGGATTGTTCGCACAGTCACCTCAGGTGCAACGGCAGCTCGGATATGCGTCGCAGTGGATGTTCTGCTTGACAACGCGGCTAGCTCTTCTTATGCGTCGATCGGTCCGCTCATCAGTACGTCCGTGACTCCCGGTTGAACGTCTTCTCGTGTGGAAATGTTCCTCGGACCATCTACGCCACCATCGAACCACCACCGATACTTTTCGTCCAATTCGCTCCGCAATACGACGATACGACCACCCGGCTTCGCGGAGTCCGACTAGACGACTTCACTCAAAGTCCGATAACTGCTGAAATCGTACACGTCTTCCATGTCCAGGCATTGCAGCTTCTTCTCAGTTAGTGAACTGGGGTACAGCACAAGGCTGTACACTGTTCTGCTGAAATCCATATTATGGGTCAGCCAAGGCGCTATCATCATCGAGGTGAAACACACACACACACACACACACACACACACACACACACACACACACACACACACACACACACACACACTAAAAAGAAAAGAAAGGAAAAGACAGGAAAAGAAACTATTTACCTTACTTACCAAACTCGGAAGACGAAACACAAGCAATAACACTTTCAGGGAAGAAGTATATCTGAAAACAGGGTGGATGTGCTTAGAGAAAAAGTGGACGCACATCTAAGCACCTCCAACCAAAACAAAAGCATGAAAAGTCATTTGCCACACTCCTCCCCGACCGAGAGGCATGACAAAGACGCAGGAAGTGGTCTGAACTGTCATCCGAGAGGCACAACACCTGCCACAGACAACAGACAAAACAAAAGCGCGGGCCAAGCATAGACAAATGCAGACAAAGATAATATATACACAGTAGAAAAGCATGTAAATACAATTCGTGATGCAAACACAGGATCTAGACAAGCAAACAGGAAACATAGTAAAAAGAGCAGCGGTCGTCAGGCATGCGACATGCTCCAACAGAAATCACATTCAAAACCGAAAGCAGAGCCCATTATTGCGAAGGGAAACGAGCCGAGACCAACAAAGCCATCGGACGCGAAAAACGTCTTCCGGCCAGTGGTGAAAGTCGGAAATCACCCTCTCACGCAATCTGATCTTGACAAAGAGAGCGACCACATCAGGCCTATTCGAATAGAGCCTAACGTGGTCAGACAGAACAGTATCATGTAACACAGTACAAGTAGTAGCAAGGATCACCTTTAAACCATAAGCACGCTGACCGGAAACAGGTAGCGGGTGCTTAAAAACAATAATTTTAAAATTACACATATTAACTGAAATCCATCTAGACAAAAGTTGCCAAACTTTTCGAACAAAATTACATTCCACAAATCGGTGGAATAAAGACTCCGGCTGTCCGCAGTGGGGACAGTCTGGGGAGTCGCCGACTCCCCAACGAAAAAGGGAATCACTGGTGAAAATCACCCCATGGGCCAAGCGCCACTGCAGGTCACGCACACGACCTTCCACACTCGCAAACGCAACATTGGCCCATGCGACCCTCCAGTTCATCCCCAAGGCGGGAAACCTGCGCTGAATGTGAGGAGCAAAGGATGGCAAGAATACATTATAAAGGGCATCGGGTTCATGACAAGAGGAACACCTGATGTTCTGGCTAGTTAACAATCTAGCCTCACAAATGGTAGTGCCATGTGGTCCACCGGGCTTCGGAGCTCTAGGCCCAAGGTAGTTACAAGCGAAAGAAAATAACCTAAGATTATAGGAAATGAAATAACACGCGAAGTTAAAGCTAGGATGAGAATCGCTTTTCTCCGGATGTAGGCCACATTAGAAACCATCAACGCGCGACGCCACTCAAGAATGTGCCGAACGCCCAGTCCCCCCCCACCCCCGATGGACTGGTTGAACCAGGCGATCCCGAGAAAGTACAGCTCTAGTTCCCCAAACAAAACGAAAAATTAGAGAATTTACAGCCAAAAGGACCCTGTACGTCGGGGCTTGTAGGATACCGCAAAAAGCAATTTTGGAAACCAAGAGACTGTTAGCCAATTTAGCCCTATTAAAAAAATAAATTTGGCAGCCCTCCCACCAAGCACATTCTGACGTGAGCTTCTGTTGAACATAGCGCCACGTCTTGCGGTGAACCCCCTTTTTATCAAAGTAAACACTGAGGATCCTTATGGGATCATCGGTTGAGCCTACAAACTGCAAAACGTCAGGTGACCAATCCCCAAAACACAAGGCTTTAGTTTTATCCACATTCAATGCAGCGCCTGCACTGTCCGCATAAACATCATAAACATGAAACAAATTTCTCAAGGAAATCTCATCCCGAATGAAGAGAACAACGTCATCTGCATACGGAAGGTATTTGAGCTCAGCTGTTGTAAAGCTTGAACCCGGAACTGGGATGCCAGAAATATTCGGTGCAGATAGAATCTTCTTAAGGACAGTTTCAATGCTCAGTACAAACAGTGCAGCAGACAACGGGCAGCCTTGGCGGACTCTTCTCCGGATGGGAAAGCAGTCCGTAGGCTGACAGTTGACTCGGATACAACTAAAGATATCAGTATACAAGACCTTCACCATGTGTACAAAATCTTGACTAAAGTTACAAGCCTCCAGCAGGGTCACAAGGTACTTGTGAGAGACCCTGTCAAAGGCTTTGCTCTGATCCAAAGAAAGGATACAGCACTTCAACCTCTTGCGGTCGAATTAGTGAATACCGTCCCGCACGAGGACTAAATTTTGAAACATTCTCCTCCCCGGGATTCCAGAAACCTGGCACACGCCTACTATGCCAGAAATAACCCTAATCAGTCGGTTAGCAAGGACTTTAGCCAAAATCTTATAATTGTAAGTGAGAAGAGTGATGGGTCTCCACTCTCCCAAATGACGACCAGCACCATCACGCCACTTGTTAACCAAAACGATCTGACCAAGCCACATCGTCGTGGTTAACTGCCCAGTTGACAGAACATGATTAAAAACGTCACATAGAGGTTCAGCAAGCAAATCAACAAAACGTTTATAAAATTCGACACGGATGCCATCAGTACCCGGACTGCGACTATTACGCAAGCCGGTAATGGCTTACCTCACCTCAGAAATACGGACAGGGCCCGATGTAAGCACAGAAGCCGTGGCGTCGAGTTCGGTCACGTCAGCGACCCAAGAGTCGACGGACGACTGCTGCACTTCATCAGATGCAAACAGGTCTCTGAAATGCGAGAAAACCAAATTGTGAATTTTTGGTTGAGAGGTCACGAAGCGTGACTCATGCTGTAAGCCAGGAATTACCTGGGAAATAATTTTGTTTCTGCGAGATTTCGCAAACAAACTTGCAAGTAAAATCTCGTTTTCTAAAGTTTGTGAAATAGAGTCCTGTGTGCATCTTTGGCCGGTTTTACAATATAAATCTGTCAACTGAGCTTGAAGTTCAGCAATAATACCAGCATTCTGCGCTCCCATTTGCTGCCCGGCTTTGCATGCACGCAACATACAGACAAGGCGAGTTCGCTCTAAAAGCCGCTGACGAGCCGAAAGTTTCCCCTGAAGTTGTAAATAAGACTTCACTTTAAGTCTAAACCCCTCCCACCACTCACCAGTGTGATGAGTCTCAGACTGAATTTCACCCCGAAGCAACCTCTCAAGGCCCTGAAAGATGTCGTCATCTTCGAGAAGATTCAGATTCATCCTCCACGGGCCCTGAGTTCGTGTCCGGGGCCCCGGTTAGAACGATCTCACCAGAAACGGCACGATGGTCACTCACACGGAGAAACACAGAAAAAACATCACAATGAACAAAAGACACAAGGTCACAATCCCCAGGGCCCCCAAAAGAATCCTGTCCAGGCGGGCCCGAACCGAGCCATCCGTCCAAGTCCAGTCGAAGAACCCAGGGTGAGTAGAACGCCAGGCGTCCACCAGCCCCGCCCCCGACACGAACTCGGAGAAGACAGCCCGGGACGAGTCCTTCTGCTAGGTACCCCCTGTTTATCAAGAAGCTCCGTTACAAGATTATAGTCACCCCCAAAATGAGGAAGTCTTCATCCCCCCCCCAAAAAATAAAGGAAGACTCCTGAGAGGAATCTACCCCGTTGGGCGGGTTCCAATGGCGCATAGACTGAAATAACGCGAATTTTAAACTCAGCGAGAGCGAAGCTGACAGCAGCCATTCGACCCTCGTCATCATATTAAAATTTCAGTTGTCGACCCTTGAAGTTAGGGTTGACAATAATTCCGACGCCCCTGTGACTAGTCGGAGAAAGACTAAACCAGCACGGGGCATTAGTTTAATGACGAAAATCCGAAACATGCCTAAAATTGTGAAAAAATGTTTCCTGGACACACAGGATATCAATATCCTAGGTCATAATCCAGCCGATGAGCCAACGCCTTACTGACTGGGACCGAAGTCCCTGAATATTTAATGTTGAAACTTTAAGGTTGAAGGTTAAGCAGATAATTGAAATACAAAAATACAGAAAACAAAGGTCAGTAAGGAGAGTAGATTCAAATTAGCCCACCCGTTTTAGAAATGTGGACCGGCACTTAGAACTGATGATGTCAATCTCCAGAGGTGGAACGGTTGTGATTCCAGCGACGGTTCCGTCAGCGGCTACTTGGGGGAAGTTCCCCTTCCTCCAGTTGGACGGGAGATCTTTCCCGACGGCCAGGATGAACACTTGCCGAACGGCTGCCCCGAGTCCTTCCCTCCGATGACTGAGAGGACTGTCGTTGTTGACGGATGGAATGGTCAGCAGGACGAGAGTCTCTGGTAGGAGTAACATTGTGGATGGTAACAGGAACACGTCCCGGCGGCCTGCTGGAATGGATGACGGGTACAACTTTGTCCCCGGAGGTGGAAGGGAGGGAGACAGTTCCGACATGAGAGGTGAAAGCAACATCATCAACGGAATCTATGTAAATGTTGTCATCATCCGAAGTAACCTCTGTAAATGCAACAGTGGTAACAAGTCCGACTTGGGCGTCAGGAGAATCAGGTGAATGAGGCTCAGGGACCTCGGTACATACGGCGGCGTCCATGGGAGGCTCGGACGTAATAACAACAGCCGATTCAACGGCAAGAGGCAGTGAGGTGACCTCTGTAGATGGCATTTCAAGAACCTCAAGATCTTGCACTGGCGAAACAGCAGAAGCTCCAGGATCGACGCGGCCGTCAACAATCAAGGTCTCTTGATTAACAGAAGTCACGACATTCTCGGAAGGCGGATCGACAGGTATGACAACCGGTATTTTCAAAGAAGCAACATGTTCCGGGTCCATGGTAACAACTGCATCAAGAACACCAGAGTCCCCGGGAACAACAACAGTACTGGTGGAGGGTAGATCTGGAAACTCCTCATTGAAAACAAGGGGAGGTGTTGAAGGCCTAGCTACAACATCTGCGAATGATGACTGGGTGCATCTGGATTTGGTGTGAGAATCCGCACCGCACTTGGAGCAGGCTTGCTCGCACGAGATCTCAAAGTGCCCCACCGTACTACAGTTGGGGCAAGCTCGGGACGGGCACTGAGGAGCAATGTGGCCAGCATTACCGCATCTACGGCATGTGCGTATCGTGCCAGCATATGTGACCATGGCCTTCCAACGGCCCACTTGAAGGAAATTGGGTACTGGCTTTGTCATACTCAGGCGAACAATTCTTGTGCCTGTATAAACATGTTCCAGACCTTTGAGTGTGTGCCACTCATTCTGAATGGGGGTGACAATCTCCCCATATCCAGTAAGTGCCACAGTGATCTCATTAGGTATGTCAATGGGCACGAGTTTGACATAGACGGTACGAATGCCGTCATCTACTGGCGAAATGTTCACCGCAACGTCCTTGTAGGCTGTCGAGGGGTGCTCAAGGTAGTGCAGTGCTTGTGCAGCAGTTTGGAAAAGCACTGTGAAAAGTCCTTTGTTAAGTCGCTGGACTGTGTGCAAATGTTCCGTATAGTCACGTTTGTCGACTAATTCCTTAAGAATATTAACATTGGGGTACTTCCTATTATGAGTAACCTGAATGGTTTCAGGTCGGTTCAGAAAGTTCGCCATTCCGGAGGCACGGAGCCCCGGTTGGCCTGGAACCGGAAAACAAAAATAAAGCTTCTAACTTGAAGTTTAAAGAACAAGAAATAAAAATAACTCACAGTCAAATCCTTGACGACCACAAACTATATGAGAATTACTTAGTGATGAAGCAACTCAACTCCATGCAGCTAAATTGTGAGAAGGATTTCTCCCACGTAATTTGCTCTTCACTAATGCACGAGACCGAAAATACGTAAGTACACCGTCTTCCTCGGGGCATTCGCACGTGTCCGTACGCCGACGACTGATTACTTTCACGTCGCCGTACTCCTTAAATACCACTGACGATAATTTGCATATTATGCCGTGCTGTGGCGTAAGCGCTCACCGGTTGGTCCCGAAATTAACATCACACCTACGTAACCTCGACCCCATTAACATATGTAAATTTCATGATCGCCCGCCAAATCCTTCTTGGTGTTCTTTTTTCGTTTTCCGCCAGTGTATATTTCGCCCAAATATAACTATTTTTAGGTTTGTTGCTTAATGAAAACCAGTGTGTAATCAGCACTAAACTCGGAAAATTGTTTTCGTGTAAACTTATCTTAATAAATTTTTCTTTAACTTTTCGCGTTAAATTACTTTTTCTCCGGCACACTTGTTATTCCCTTCACGGCTTGCTTTAGACTGTCCTATTCGACGGTTATTTTGAAACTTCATACCGAAGCTTTTACTACAAAATAATGTGACATCTGGTATTGCAAATCGGAACTGTCTAAATGCTGGACAAGGTGCTATTGGGGCGACATCTGCTTTTAGATGCAATCTTGCTCACTTCGACATCTCAAGATTTTTGTTTTCATTGTAGGTTAGAGGGTTTAGATAGATCGATATTTTGCAAAATGTATAATATAATCAGCACTAAACTCGGAATGTTAGTTAAATTAAAAAAAGTAAAAACTAAAAAAAGCGTACACATTAATATTTGAATTGCGCTAAATTGAATTAATATACAAACGCAACTTGCCGTGATATTAAGAATTCAATTCGAATTTTGTAGAACGGATAAATGGAACTCGAGTCATTGACAATTGAATGTTTTAAAATTAGCATGAGATCATCTTGACATCTCAATGTGATCTCGTGCTATTATATGGCAGGCAACCACTTCGACATTTCGAGAGCACACACGAATTGATTTATACGAGATGGCGCAACAATGCAGACGGTGCTGTGACGTCAAGCGTTCCAGACACAGAGAGAGAAACAGAGATCTGGGTGTTTATATGTATAACTACTGGTATAATAAAATTTTCTGATCGTACATACACCGAAGAGCCAAAACATTATGACCACCTGCCCTAATATGATGTTGGCTGTTTACGTGCCTGTGAAACTGCTATTATCTGGCGATGCATGGAAGCTACAATATTTATAAATTTGTCTTGTGGTATCTGGTAGCAACACGTTACCAGAAAATCCTTTAAATCATTATCTTAGTTATGTGGTTGAGCCACGACGGGTCGGATTTACTGTTCCAAAGCAAACCATAGATGCTCGATTGGATTGATGTCTGGGGAGTTTGGAGGCGAGGGAAATACTTGAAGGTTCTTCTCATGTTCCGCGAACCATTCTCGAACAACCCGGGCAGTGTGGCACTGCGCATTATCCTACTGAAAGAACGCACTTCAAGAGGGAAATACCGTCTCCACGAAAGGATGTGCCTGGCTTGCAGTAATGTTTGCGTAGGTGGAAGTTTCCAGCACATGAGCGACTGGACTTAGCGTTTCCCAGAAGGGAATTGCTCAAAACATTACCCTTCCTCAAATGGCTTGCTTTCGTCCCACGGCACATCTAGTGTGGGAGCCACAATAGGTTGTGTGCGAATTTTCACGTCTACGAAATTTGACTTCTCATATCGATTCCAGGGGTTGCCACCATGCATTTTTGATTGGACACATGATGTAAATCATGTCAGTTTGCCGGCCAATTTGAAATATCCGCCATTACAGAAAAATGCATTTTCGTTAGCATCTTCAATATGAAATTACTTAGTGCATCCATTTTTTTTCGCTTTCCAACCGTAGGTTGAACAAGCGTATATGATCCAGCTTTTTCTGTCCGTCTGTCAGCACGATAACCCACGTAAAAATGGTTCGATTTCGATGACATTTTAGTATGTCGTAGGGGACCACTGGGGACGAACCCTGTTGAAAATGGGAGAAAAGGGGTTAAAGGTCACGACATAGGAGCGGAATCCATTCCATTGCTCTTATGCCTCATAACTTGGGTAAATACAGATCGATTTCAATGACAGTTTAGTATGTGGTAGGGGTCCGCCTGGGGACAAACCCTATTGAAAATGGGTGAAGTGGGGTCAAAGGTCAGGACATAGGAGTGGGTTGCATTCCATGGCCTTTATGCGCCATAACGTGTGTAAAAATGGTTCGATTTTGATGAAATTTTAGTATGTGGTAGGGGACCACCTGGAGAGGTATGAGGAACCCTATTGAAAATGGGACAAATGGGGTCAAATGTCAGGGCATAGGTTCGGTATCCATTCCATCGCCCTTATTCCATACTATTAAGGTGGACGTCAAGTAATTTTGCTTCGTATACTTCCAATGGAAAAACTTTTCTGCTCATTTCCTTCACAATTAGTGTGTTCCTAAGGATGGAAATTTGAACATCTATTAAAATAACTTCATATTATAACTTGGAATACTTAAAATTTTCTAAAACATAACCGTAATTATATTAAAAAACAATAACGTTTCCTTTGGTGGTGTTGAAACCAGAAAAAAGATGGCGCGACCTGTACTTTGATGACATCATTAGACAAATAAATGTTGGATTGCATAATTATGGTTATGTTTCAGAAAATATTAAGTATTCGAAGTTATAAAATGAAGCTATTTTAATCGATGTTAAAATTTTCATCCTTGGGAACGCCTTAATTGTGAAGAAAATGTGTACAGAAATTTTTCCATTGGAAGTATAGGAAGCAAAATTACTTGACGTCCACCTTAAAGGAGCAATTCTTGTATCTACGAAAATTTTATTTTGAAAACGGCTCAAGGATTTTGATGAAAGTCGTTAACCTACCGTTTGCTGGTACTAGAAATCGATTTAGCTTGATCTCGACTTTAGAAAAATTCGTTTAGTGGGTTAAATAACCACCCCGAATTACCACGTTTTCAGTGTCATGGCGTCGTTCCATTAATGTTACCCATGCTTAGAAATCTTATAACGTCACAAGCTCGCAATTGAGATGCTGGCGCGCGGTCACGCCATTTGTCTCATACGTCACGCGTTGTGTGTGGATCCTATTAAAGTTTTATGACGTCACCCTCTTTCTTTCTTTTTCTTTTTTTTTTTTTTTTTTGAGGTTTAACGACCACCGTGAGCAACTCAATGGGCTATAAGCAGTCGCCCGTCCCTAATTTAGGGTCACTGGTTCCAGGGAAGGGAGAGAGCCAGTGCCGTAAGACAAACACAACATCCATGCCTGACCGGGATTCGAACCCGGACCCCTTACGGACGAATGATCAGAGGCCAACGCCTTAGACCACTGCGCCACCGGGGCGGCACACCCTCTTTCGAGCAGATGGTAGCGATTCCCATCTGCCTCATTACGTCACGCGTTGTGTGCGTATGCGCGTTCGCACGATAACTCGCGTAACAATCGTTCGATTTCGATGAACTTTTAGTATGTGGTAAGGGACCAGCTGGGAAGGAACCATATTGAAAGTGTACGAAATGGAGTCAATGATCAGGACATAGGAGCGGGATCCATTCCACTACTCTTATGCGTCATAACTAACGTAAAAGAGGTTCGATTTCGATTAAATTTTAGTATATGGTAGTTGACCACCTAGGGACAAACCCTATTGAAAATGGGCGAAATGGGGTAAAAGGTCAGGACATAGGAGCGGAATTACTTCCATTGTCATTATGCATCATAACTTACGTAAAAATGCTTCGATTTGGATGAAATATTAGTATGTTGTACGGGCCTGCCTTGGGAAGAATCCTATTGAAAATGGGCGAAATGGGGTCAAAGGTTAGGACAACGAATTGGGATCTATTTCATAGCCCTTATGCATCATAACTTAAGTAAAAATGCTTCTATTGCGACAAAACTTTATCATGTTATTTCGGAGGTATACTGAACCAGTTCTATTGAATATCATCGAAATGGGATCAAAGGTCAGGGCACAGGAGCGAGATTTATTCCACAGCCATTATCCTCATAACTTGAGTAATGATTTCTGGTATGTTGGAAAGCGTATTACAATCAATGCATTATATGATTTTACTAACTTGTTTCACTAGACATTGATTTCTCTGGTCTACAAACACGATAGGAACCGTCAAAACACCATAGCAAATTTCAAAATGGCTGACATTCGCCATTAAATAAAAATCGATTTTAATTTATATCTACACTACCAATGGACTTAGAGCGTTCATTTTTTCGCCAGACGTATGTTTTAAGGGTCCTTCAATGAAATAGTCTCATGGTGTCTCATTATAAATAGTCTCATGGTTGGAATTCACGGAACATATCTGAAAATAACGTGCAGCAAAGATGCCGGTAGTAGCCCGTATTTTTCAGAAATTTCCGTTTTCAAAAGTGACTGTTTATTTTAACTTCCGTATTTTCACAGATTTTCCGTAGTCAGAAATTCCGTTTATTTCTGAAAAATCCATTTCAAGTTATTCCGTATTTAAACATAAATTCTGCAAAATCGGCGACCCAGCCCTTACTCCACATAATCCTTTCTCCACACTCAAAATCGAACACCTGACATTTAGGGTAACAGATAACGTACGCCTTTAACCACTGAGCTACAGACGGTCGGATATCCTTCTCACGAATATTGTAAAAGAAATTGCGCTACGGTGAAATTTTTTTCTTGTCATTAATGCGAGTAGTTTAGTCATTTTATTTTCTGTTGAAGCTTACTATTTTTCTGAATAGGTTTCTAAGAATTTTTTTTTCTGTAGAAGGACTTTTCAGAAATTAAGCATTTTTCATCGTGATTTTCTGAAGCAACAAAATGCTTTGCAACGTGATTTTTTTAAAACTGACAATGACTTCCGGTTATCTTTAAAAAAAAGGTGAAATGTACTTTTTTTATAGTATTACTTCACACATACAAAAAAGTCCCCTTCTAATTATAAAATTTACTAATTGTAACTATAATAGCTTTTGTCTTAAGTTGTCCAAAGACTGATAGCCGCCCTGGTGGCGCAGTGGTCTAAGGCGTTGGCCTATGATCATTCGTCGGAAGGGGTCCGGGTTCGAATCCCGGTGAGGCATGGATGTTGTGTTTGTCTTACGGCACTGGCTCTCTCCCTTCCCTGGAACCAGTGACTCTAAATTAGGGACGGGCGACTGCTTATAGCCCATTGAGTTGCTCACGGTGGTCGTTAATTCTCAAAAAAAAAAAAAAAAAAAAAAAAAAAAAAAGAAGACTGATACTTAGACATCATATAAACATCTGTACAATAAGTTAATTTTTTTTTGATTGGGGGTTTAACGACCACCGTGAGCAACTCAATGGGCTATAAGCAGTCGCCCGTCCCTAATTTAGGGTCACTGGTTCCACGGAAGGGAGAGAACCAGTGCCGTAAGGCAAACACAACATCCATGCCTCACCGGGATTCGAACCCGGACCCCTTACGTACGAATGATCAGATGCCATAGCTTAGACCACTGTGCCAACGGGGTGGCGAATAAGTTGAATACCTGACTTCTTACAGTAATACAATACATATAATAAATAGCTGGTGCACAAAATAGGAAAGAGGAGAAGAAATATGCTATGCCACAATAAAACAAATTCGTGCGATATGCTATCCACAATATCCGATCTCGCTGCGGAACTTCACAATTCGACAGACGATTGAAATTTATAAGTTAATCAAACCTCAAGTATTCTCACCAATAGCTCCTATTTCCGCCGATTTCTCGTCATACGGATACGGAAAAAGTGAAAACGGAGTTTTCCCGTTAATATACGAGAGTAATTGTGGAAAGGTTTCTGAAAATTCCAAACTTTCCGTTAACACATCTATAAAACGGTAATTTACCGTCAATATAAGAAAGAAACTGCGGAAAGGTTTCTGAAATTCAGAATTTTCCTGCATTACGAAAGATCCGTGAAATTCAAGTTTCTTTCTGTCATTTCACGGAAAAGGTTGAACCATAAATATGCTTCGTTAATTCATGAAAGAAACGACGGCAAGTGGCTCGTGAATTTTAGAAAATCTTTTACAGCGTAGTGCCAACTTTCCCAAGTAAAGGACGCACGCGTATCACCCCCCCTTCCACCCTTCCCCCTCTCCCCCTCCATGGTGCAATAAGAAACGAGATTCGGATCAGACAACCTTCTTCCAATCGTTCTAGGTGTCTTTTGAAGCTCGCGTACCCATTGTAGGCACTTTCAACAGTGAACCGAGGTTGGTCTCAGGGCGGCCTGCGGCAATGTAGCCCCATTTACAGTAGGGTTCGATATACTGTGTATTGTGCATTAAATTGCATTTAAATTACCGGCGAGCTGCGGCACACTAAATCCCTTCTATTGCCTCGTACCTTACAGGATATCTTTAGCTAACCTCTAGCATCGGTGAGTCCTGGTCGGTACACACCTCCCCAGCGGTTCCTGGTTTACCCTCCTCGAAAAACTTGTTGAAGGTACTAATCACGACTAACCGTGAGCACCCCACACCCCATGCCGTCAAGAAAATTCTTTGACCAGTCGACGACAATTGAACCTTTGTTAAACTTGCTTAATTCCGCTGCCCTTCCTATCTGAAGAACAAGAATAACACTGATTAACAGAGCTTAGTAGCAGGTGCTGTTTACACCGTTTCACGACCATCACGCACTCCGTCGTGTACTAACATTTGCTCGAATCTGCATAAAGACAGAATAGTAATAATATTTTGGTTTTTTAGTGCATACGCTTATGAGTCAGAACTTCACGCCCATCTATCTAACAATGTTTCGAGCCACCTTTCATTGCGATGACTGCGTTAGACCGACGAAAGTGTCTTTAGGTAATCTATACAACGTAGAGAGGAAGATATACCGGTGTTGGGCGTTAGAGAGTAGCACAGACAAATGGATGATGCATTTCACTGCTTCCCACACATTTTCAATGGAATTCAAATAGGGAAATATGTCGTTTAGGAGACACATATATGAAGTATAACTCTAATTTAACCTTCCTTTTTGTTTACGCTTTCCAACTGTTGGTTGAAGAAGAGTATATATGCTCCAGCTTTGCCCGTTCGTCTGTCCGTCCGTCTGACTGTCGGCACGATAACTCGCGTAAAAATGGTTCGATTTCGATGAAATTTTAGTATGTGGTAGAGGACCACCTGGGGACGAACCTTATTGAAAATGGACGAAATGGGGTCAAAGGCCGCGGCATAGGAGCGGGATCCATTCCATTGCCCTTACGCGTCATAACTTGCGTAAATATGGTTCGATGTCGATGAAATCTTAGCATATTGTAGGAGACGACCTGGGAATATATCCTATTGAAAATGGGTCAAGTGAGTTCAAAGGTCAGAACATAGGAACGGAATGCATTCCATTGCCTTTTTGCGTCATAACGTGCGTAAAAATGGTTTGATTTCGATGAAATTTTATTATGTGGTAGGGGACCACCTGGGGACGATCTTATGACGTCACAATCTCGCGCTTGAGATATTGGTGCTCGGTCACGCATCTGTCTCATTACGTCACGCATTGTGTGTGGACCCTATTAAAGTTTTAAGACGTCACACTCTTTCGAGCAGATTGTCGCGATCCCCATCGGCCTTATTACGTCACGCGTTGTGTGTGTATGTCCGTCCGCACGATAACTCGCGTAAAAATCGTTCGATTTCGATGAACTTTTAGTATGTGGAAGGGGATCACTGGGAAGGAACCATATTGAAAGTGAACGAAATGGGGTCAAAGGTTAGGACATAGGAGCGGGATCCATTCCACTGTTCTTATGCGTCATAACTAACGTAAAAAAAGTTCGATTTCGATTAAATTTTAGTATGTGGTAGGGGCGAAATGGGGTCAAAGGTCAAGACATAGGAGTGGAATCACTTCCATCACCATTATGCATCATAACTTACGCTTCCATTGCAACAAAACTTTATCATGTTATTTCGGAGTTAAACTGAACTGGTTCTCTTAAATATAATCGAAATGGGATCAAAGGTCAGGGCACAGGACCGAGATTTATTCCACAGCCATTATCCTCATAACTTGAGTAGTGATTTCTGGTATGTTGGAAAGCGTATTATAATCAATGCATTGCATGATTTTAATAACTTGTTGTTATGTAAGTTTGGTTTATTCTCGTTAAATAGTTTCTGCATTTACGACACAGCGTTTCTTTCGATGAATTTGATGTTGGCAAAACTGGCAGCAAGTCATATGGCAAGCTAGGCTACATAGTTAAACACTCCTGAGATAAGAGCTCAATGTGCAATGTCAGGTGTGCAATTTGACTCGTTTGCAATCTTTCACGAATGATTTTGTGCGAGATTCAATGTTACGAGAGAGTAGAGCGATAAAGTTCCTGTACTCAGTGAGCATTCACGTGTACTGTGATTGAAGTTCATTCAACACATCTTGTGTTACGAACGACTTGTGGATGATTAATTAGCAACGTGCTCACTGATGTAAATAAAGAGGAAATTTCTAGACTTTGTAATCACGGAATTCCTGTCCGTATGGCGTCCACTGTAGGGCCAGATGATCAGGATTTTGTCACAGATATGTTTTCGCAGTACGGTCTTCTAACAGTTGATGAATACCGTGTTTGTTTTCGTTCTAACAATCCAGGAAAAAAGGAAGTCACGTGAAAAATATTTAAATTATTAGAAACGAACAATTTGTCTTTGACGCATAGTTAGACAGAATGCTGATGCAGTCTTTGCCCCTTTTATGAAATATGATTGAAATTCTGTGTGGTTTCCTTGAAATCTTTTGAGCAGCAATCCTACGAATAAAATTCAGAATACTTTGTCAAATAGTGAGTCATATGCGTAAAAGTAGAGGTAAATTCAACTACATCAGACAGTGATGTGCGTCAGTATATTTTGTAAGTCGCATTGCATGTGTTCTCCATGTCGATTTACTTGTACATAGCGAAGTTCGAAAGCTTGATACGGTTCGAAGAACTGAAAAAATTATTTCATTGTCAGTCCGAAGAAGTTCCTCCCAACATCAAGATTATAGAAGCGATACCTAGACTATAGCTTTATTCCTTAGCAACCAGAATTTCCCAGCAATCCTCTTTTTATATTTTACGCTTCGGGAGACGCTTTTTTTTCTTCTCTTTGAACAGGGTGTGCCAAGCTGATCCGAAAAATATTTTTTTCCTGAAATTCTGCCTTTTATGCTTTCACTTGCGTTGCCCTGCAGAGGGGATTTACTTTCTCATTGTTTCTAAATCCATTCCGCAAGCATTCGTTTTGGATTCCTCGCTCCATCATTCCTGTTGCTCTCTTCATCATAGAAGTACTATTTCTTAAAACTGCCTTGAGTAGACTTTCGAAAAAAAAAGTTTAAAATCGCTCAAAATGCGCTTATTTCCATCGTACGTCTGGATACAATTTACTTGCAAAGGTCATCTTGTTTTACGCTATTCTCAATCTGAGAAAAATACAGTTTGATTCTAAAATAACTTCGGGTCTATAGCAATAAAAGCATATATTTTCTAGAAACCATCGGATATTATATGGATTTGAGTAGATCTTGTCCATTTGTTAGCTTTCTAGTTCAAAGTATGATTAAATATACACTGCCGGATAATTGCTAAGGACGGATGACTATAGCAACGATAGCAACCATGAAATGGAAGGCAGAAAAATGTGGAAATTAGCATAAGTGCGGGATACAGTAAGACGTGTTGTGCGTATGCAAATTTTGGATTGCCGAACTTGTTCGTGACGTCATAGCGCTGATAAGAGATATAAAGGATTTGACGCGTATTGACCGTTGTTGTTCAAACGCAAAGTTGAAAGGGAAAGAATCAATTGACGAACTTTCAATTTTCAGTATGTCTTCCCGACATCACCTAGATGATTTTACGCGTGGCCGTATTATTGGCAAGATTGAAGAAGGGCGAAAAATAACAGATGTTGCCAGGGAGTTCGACGTCAGCCACAGTGTTGTTTCAAGGCTTTGGAAATCATTTCAAACAAATGGAGAGTGTAGCAAACGTCACGGGGAGGTCGTGTTCGCAGTACGACACCTGCAGATGATCAGTACATAGTGCTATCAACAAAAAGACACCGGCGCAGCACAGCTAGTGAGGTAGCAAATCAGTTTATGGCTGCTACTGGCAAGCGGATCTCCCGAAAAACTGTCGCCAGACGTTTGCATGAAGGAGGACTATACGCCCGCCGTCCTGTTGTGTGCATCCCATTGTCCAGACGTCACCGTACCACCCGTTTGCAATGGTGCCATCAACATCGCAATTGGACTGATAACGACTGGTCTGCTGTCTTCTTCTCAGATGAGAGTAGATGCAGTCTATCGTCTGATTGTCGACGACAACTGATCTGGCGTGATTGTGGTATGGCATATTGTCCAGCAAACATACAGGAAAGGTACCGATATCCGACATGTAGTGTCATGGTATGGGCTGGCATCATGATCAATGGCCGTACGTCCCTCTATGTGCTTCCAACTGGGACTATGACTGGCCAACGATACATTAAGGATGTTCTGTTACCTCTTCGCATGTTCCGTGGTCCTGTCGGTGATAGATTCATTTTCATGGACGACAACGCAACATGTCATAGAACAGTTGCTGTCCAGGAGTGTCTTGAGAGCGAAGATATTTAACGCCTCCTATGGCCACGACGTTCTCCAGATCTGAATCCCATTGAAACTGTGTGGGATGCTTTGGGGAGGAATCTTGCTGGTCGCCAATGTCCTCCAATAAACAAGGACACCCACATCCATGCACTGACAGAGGAATGGGATAAATTACCCCAACAGCTGCTTGATAATGTTGTGCAAAGCATAACACGACGTGTGGAATCTTGCATCGCCCTCCATGGTGGCCATATCCCGTATTGACATCTTACGCCGGAACGCCTGCGGACGGTAATTGCATTTTTTTCACGTTTACGTATTCTGCACAAAATGGCCTGTTTGTCCGTTGAACACGTTCCAAAGCCTTCTGGATTTCAGAGCACAATAAATTGTCTTTCTTGTAATGTTCTGGCATTCTGACATTATTTTATTTCACTTGGCATCCAACCACACTTACTTTTTTTATGCGCTATATAGCCGTTTATGATCCGTCCTTAGCAATTGTCCAGCAGTGTATATATACGCAGGCATACGGGATTAGCAGGCGGCACAGTCGATATATGATTTCTAAGCTCGCAAATACACCGTTTGCAAAAGTTTTGCTGTTATAATAGTGGCTTGTTTGCATTACAAGTGAGTGCACAGCTACATGGTGAACGGCCCGTTAGTGAATGGAACAATGAACTGGTTAGCAGCAATTTGGATCTCTTATTTTTAAATACACCAGGCCTTGAGTACGCAAGGAACGCTTATAAAGTAGTAAATCTGTTAATTTTCGTGGTGTAAATTTGTATAAAGATTCGCCAAGCTTTCACACTCCACTGGGAGGATAACTTAAGGCAATGTAGACATAAAATGCATGGAATTAGAACACGTAGGAAATAAAGTTCACTATGGAGCTTCAAGTGAATGGGACGCTGAATTATGTTGACGTCCCGCTCAAAAGAAACGGAACATCTAGCTTTGATTTTGGCGTTTATTATACACTGAAGGGCAATTGAATTAGAAACAGCTGGCATTATGCAAATGTGGCGCTGTGGGCGGCCCTGTAAACGGAAACGACATGAGGTATGCAGCGATCCGCCAATATAAGGAGTGATGCGACGGGAATCAGTAAGAGTCGGACTCAGTATGGGTAAGACGAAGAATCTAAGCGCATTTGATCGTGGGAAAATTGTCGGGGCCCGACGAATGGGTCATTCCATCTTGGAAGTCGTGCAGGAACTGGGATTTTCACGAGCCACTGTGTCACGGGTGCACCGTGAGTACATAGAATCTGGTAAAACCATCCCTGCAAGGGCCAACTGTCGTAGACAACAGTGTGTACACAAGCGGGGTCATCGTCAGCTAGCTAGCATTTTAACAGCGGATAGACAGGCCACAGTGCAAGAAATCACTCGGAAATTTAACGCTGGTGCACAAAAACGTGTAAGCAGCCACACCATCCAGAACAATCTCCTAGCTATGGGGAACAGAAGCCATCGTCCCACGAGGGTACCGCTGCTGACCGCGCGTCACAGGGTGCGAAGATTAGCATGGGCACGGGAACATCGCCACTGGACCCTAGACATGTGGGAAAATGTTGCCTGGACTGAGTCGAGATTCACGTTGGTACGGGTGGATGGCAGGATACGAGTACGACGCAAACCACATGAAGCGATGGATCCTTCTTGCCAGCAGGGTACTCTTCAACCTGGTGGGGGTGGTATTCTCGTCTGAGGACTGTTTACGTGGGCTGAAATGGACCCCTGGTACGCGTGACATTGTCCCTCACGGGTCAACGTTACCGGGATATCCTGGACGACCATATGCTCCTGTTTGTCCGTCCTCAACATTCCACTCGGGACCTCATCCTGCAACAAGACAATGCACTGTGCCATCGCTCCCGAATTGTATCCGAATGGTTGGATGAACACTCCACCGACGTGACCTCGCTTCCTTGGCCAACTAGGTCACCTGACCTCAATCCCATCAAGCACATCGGGGATGCCATCGAGAGAGATGTTCGAGGCTCTGACCCCCCTACATAAAATCTTCGTGAACTGTGGGAGCTTGTTCAGGGGTCGTGGATCCGTATGACTTCCCAACGCTTCTAGTGTCTTGTCGAGTCCATGCCAAGACGAATCGCCGCCGTCATCAGGGGGAAAGGTGGTGCTACACGTTATTAGACAGGTATCTTTAGTTCAATTGCTGTTCAGTGTATACCTACCGCAGTACCAAACTTTGTCCCTCCTGATTCACACTGCGCTTAGAGCATGGATCTATAGAATGTATAACGTATGCAGACCCGCCTACACGAATAATAAGGAAATTGATAATATTTATAGCAAGTGTCTAAGGGCTGGATATAAAAATTATGACGTAGGCAGAATACATTGAACTGTAAGAAGTCGTATAATAGCTGCAATGACAAAACCAACTAGTAAGACATTGAGATACGCAAGATCCATCCCATTTGTTCCAGGATTTACATATTGGTTGAGGAATTTATTGCGTAAGTATTGTACAACACCTCAACAGCAATGAAATCACCAACCCCTTTATCGCATATAATATCAAGCTGCAAGTAGAGACAGTGGAGAAAGAAAAAGCGGGTGTGTTTACGCTATACCATTGGTGTATCCTGACAACACGGAAAAAATATATATCGGTATGAGAAAGCGATCCTTGGATACCAGATATAAGGAACACGTCCGAAGTGTCAACCAGAACATGCAAAATACAGCCATCGCCAGAGAAGTCATGCATTGCTCGGCCGCTTCTATATGGAATAGTATTAGAAGAATTGCCCCTTACACGAACTTTAAAGAAACTGCCACCAGAGAAACTGTCGAAATCCTTTCCATCAAACTGGCATGCAATGACATGGTCTCTATGGAACTATAAATGGTTTGGCATGCGCTGTTAAAAAATGGTAACACATCGCGTCACACCGTATATTTGCGTGATTACAACTCACGTAATACTGCTCGTGATGTCACCCACGTTATTTTCAAAAAATCATCTTTATTTTCTTCGTGTTCTAATTCCCTGCATTTTATGTCTACATTGCCTTGAGAAAGCCTCCCAGTGGAGTGTGAAAGCTTGGCGAATCTTTACACAAATGTACACCACGAAAATAAACGGATTTACTACGCCATAAGCGTTCCTTGCGTAGTAAATTGGATCTTCTCCAACCAGACAGTTGAAAATTGCTTTAAAAACCTGGTATAGCTATGTACTGTTTAAGATACTGATTTTCGACAACTCACCTTACTAGAAATTAAACCAGCGATGTGTGAGAGCACAAGTTAACAAGAAAGATGACACCGAATTTTCGGGTGTAATAAGCACGTCCTTTGAATCCGTTCTGACGCAAATTAAATTTATCAAAGCTATTCAAAGGCGATGGAACCGGTATGGAAAACAATAATATCTGACGGAAGAAAGAAGTTTTTCAATCGGGTCTTTAATCCCTCAGATATTGGTGTAAACGGAATCTTGAGCTTACGAACTCTTAGAAACAGAGTTGAAGATGTGACTTTACGTCCCTTGGTGGTAAAACCATGCATTATTTTAGGAAGAAAGTATTCTCAAAAGGTTTATCCATATGAGCGGTATCGGTCCAAGAACAAAAAATTTAGTCGAGTTTTCAGGAGCTCAGATTTTGCTACAAATACATCAGAAGCAGAAATTAATACTTATGACTCTCCTGGTGGCCAAACCATTCTTTACAAAACATTAGAAATTATGTGAAAATATTTTCCATCAGGTCTTGTATGCGATACAGGAAGAATTTTTTAAATCAGAGTTTTAGGAGCAGAAAACGTAATTTACCTTTATGCGCCCTAGCGGACAATCTTAAATGATTTTCGTGAAAATTTTGAATTTATAGGAAAAACATTTCTCATTGGAAACACTATCCAACAAAGAAGGGATTTTTCAAATTGGACTTTTAGAAGTAGAGATATTGACAAAAATAAGTTATACGTCTACGCCCCCTGGCGTAAAAACCATGCGTTATTTCAGGAAGAAAGTGTTCGTAAAACGTTTGTCGACATGAGTAGCATCGGTCAACAAAAGACGTTTTTTTCAATCAAGATTTTAAAAGCTCATGTTTTGCTGCAAATACGTCAGAAGCGGAAATTAAGACTTACGCCACCTGGTGGCCATATCATTTTTTTTACAAAAATTAGAAATTATGTGCAAACGATTTCCCATCAGGAGCTGTATCCGGTGCAGTAGGAATTTTTCAAATCGGAGCTTTAGAAGCAGAGAAATAGTGGGAAACGCAATTTACCTTTACGCCCCCTAGCGGAAAGTCTATGAATTACTTGAAAATTTTGAATTTATAGGAAAAACATGTCACACTAGAAACACTATCCAA
Source organism: Macrothele yani (assembly GCA_039090855.1). Taxonomy (NCBI): domain Eukaryota; kingdom Metazoa; phylum Arthropoda; class Arachnida; order Araneae; family Macrothelidae; genus Macrothele; species Macrothele yani. The sequence continues at coordinate 70,397,686 of CM077029.1, forward strand.
CAAAGAAGGATTTTTTTAAATCGGACTCCTAGAAGTCTAGATATTGACAAAAATAAGAAATACATCTACGCCCCCTGGTGTAAAAACCATGCACTATTTTAAGAAGAAAATGTTCCTAAAAGGTTTGTCAACATGAGTATTATCGGTCTACAAACGGCGTTTTTTTTATCGAGAATTTAGAAGCTCATATTTTGCTGCAAATACATCAGAAGCGGAAATTAAGATTTACGCCCCCTGTTGGGCAAACAATTTCTGAACAAAAATTAGAAATTATCTGCAAACGATTTTCCATCAGAAGCTGTATCCGGTGCAGAAAGAATTTTTCAAATCGGAGATTTAGAAGCAGAGATATAGGGGCGAAACGCCTTTACCTTTACGCCCCTTAGCGGAAAGTCTTTGAATTACTTGAAAATTTTAAAATTATATGAAAAACATGTCACACTGAAAACACTATCCAACAAAGAAGGAATTTTTCAAATCGGACTCCTAGAAGTAGAGATATTGACAAAAATAAGATATACATCTACGTCCCTTGGCAGAGAAACTGTGGGTTATTTTAGGAAGAAAATATTCCTTAAACATTTACCGATGTGAGTGGCATCAGTCCACGAAAGAATCTTTTATATCGATATTTTTGAAGCTCAGTTTTTATGGCAAATACATCAAAAGCGAAAATTAACACTTACGCCCCCTGGTTGCCAAAGTATTCTTTACCAAAAATTCGAAATTATATGCAAAAGGTTTTCCATTAGGAAATGTATCCGCTGACAAAAAGATTTTTCAAATCGGAGTTTTAGGAGAAGAGTTATCGGCAAAAATGTAATTTACTTTTACGCCCCTTAGCGGAAAATCTATGCGTAATTTGAAAAGGAAACTATATCTAAAACACTCATCGACATAAATGGAAGGAATCGAAAGATAAAATAATGTTTTCAATCGGATGTTTAGAAGCAAATATGTATATTAAAACGTAATTTTGTGGTTGGATGCCAAGTGAAATACGCCCCTAGCGGCAAAACTGTACATCGTAAAAGAGAAAAACGAAATGAAGGATCATCATTCGCATATTTCAGGCTTCCGAATGATGCAAAAATATTTTTTCAAATCGGACTAATAGCTGCCGAGATATTGTGGGTACAGACGGACGGACGGACGGACTGACAAACCGATAACAGAAGCCCGTTCTTTTTTTACAAAAGACGTGCTAAAAAGAAAAAACTATATTTTTAACAAATCGTGATGTAATAATATAGTGAATTATGTATTATTGGCCCTATTTCTTAACCATAGTTCGTTTACATTATAGGATAATAACCCAATGAATCATCTATTAGAAATTGAAACGCGACATTTGATAAAAAATAACAAGACTGATTTTTCGCGGCGAATAAAAGCTGAGTTATAATTACATGTCAAACGTCGAACGGAAAGTAGACATGGAGACTACGCGTATAACACATATTTGGTTTTATTCCATCTAGTGAGAGAAGGGACAAGTACTACTTTAAAGGGGTTGATCCAGGGGTCCCGGACCCTCCCCATGAGGTATCACTTGATCCTTCGCTCTTTCTTTGTTATTGACTGTTTATTCTTAAATACAGAATGGGTGAAAATAATGTATACCGAACTTTATGTCGAGTCATAAGGCAAGGAATGAAAAGAATACGTGTTTAATTTAAGAATACTACGTAGCAAAAATCTTACCGTGCGTGCACAAAATTCAGATGACATGTGTACAAGATTCAGGTAACAAAGGTCTTACCGTACGTGTACCAGATTCAGATGACATGTGTACAGGATTCGGGTAAATGGATCTTACCGTACGTGTACCAGATTCAGAAGACATGTTGCAATTGTGAACTATTCAACTCCAGACATTTTTCATACCGCCACTGGAGGTTTACAAATTAAAAACATTGCCGCAATTGTTTCCTGTGAAATTGAGTGCAATACACGTCTGATATTGGTTTTCAGCTGTGCAATATCACAAGGCACTGGATCGCGGTAGACGCGTTCTTTTAGTATGCCCCATAAATAAGCATCCGGTGGTGTGAGATCGGGAGACGGGGCGTGTGACATGTCGCTCCATCCTGCTGAAAGTACCCCGTTGTCAAATCGATGTCGGTTAATTGGGCCACAAATTGACTGAAAATGTTCACATGTGACGACGAGTTTACTACACTCCTGAACAAGATGGATCCAATTGTTCTGGTTCCGGACACAGCACACCAAACATCGACTTTTGCGTTATGTAATGGAGTTTCGTCTAATTCATGCGGATTTTCTGTTGTCCAGATGCGGGGGTTTTGGGAATTGACGTAACCGTCCAAATGAAACCATACTTCGTCAGTAAACCATGTAAAATAAAAAAATGTTCGAAATTGCGAGTAAAAATGTCAGGAACCAGTTACAATAAGACACACGCTTTTCAAGATCCTATCTTGCTACACTTTTCCAGTTGTCACACGTTACGGATGAAGCAACGTTTTTCTCTGCGGCTCTTTGGCAGGTGGAAACAAAATATCTAGTTTCTTGTGGCAAAGTCGTAGTGGCGTCTTCGGCGATGCAAGCACTCGGTGCTTCACCTCTTCGATTTTTTCTTCCGCTAAAGGAGGATGTTCACCACTCTATTGGTTCAAAACACTGCCCGTGATTTCCCATTTCTTTGCTAACTTTCTGTTGTAATGCTTGTCTGGTGCTTTTCTTCCCCCAAATTTCTCTAAGAATTCATGCTGTGTTACCTTTATAGACTTTAGTATCCAATAACGTTTCACAATAAACACCCGCTCCGCAACGGTATACGCAGCCTTCCTGAACGACCTTCAACAACACAATAAATCATGCAGATTGCCTCCAGGCAGAATTAGAGTGCTCGGCCATCTGGCGAGGCAACGTCACGATGAGTCATCACCTTATCAGAAAAATCACTCCCACGCATTTCTCAAGGATCAAGGTCACTTGTAAACTAAACGTCGTATTTCTGTGTAGAGTGGGAAGAAAACAATAAATAGTTAGTTCTTTTTTTTGGGGGGGGGGACACTACCTAGTAAAACACCTTGTATCTCTCACAGTTAGGAATAAAAGGAACATAAATTCATCGTACGTTCCGTTTTTCAACTATCTCACTTCCTGCTGGAAGTACTTGTAATTTTTCTTCAGACGCCATCATTTTATGTCGCTTTATTCTCTAGCGAGCGGAAATAACTAGATACGAGAGTCATAAATTGAAGGCTGTTCAAAATATAGTTGGATAGATTTTCGTCCAGAGCAAAGTTTAATGGTTGTTATTAATATAAGTGTAAGCTGTAACTCAAGCACAGGCAGCTTACATTTTCGATCTTAAGCTCTTTCACGTGGAGGAGAAAGATGCTGCTAGCTATTTTTTTTTTTTGAATTATTGCCGGAACTAAGGAGGAAAAGAAATCGATGATCGAATAATAAACTGAAGAAAATACCTTTGGCAGAATAGGGGAAAATATAACAAAAAGAGGGACACTACAAATATGAGATTCCCGCACGACGATAAATAGCTGCGTTAGCTTATTTATTAACTCAAATCTTTTTGGAAAAAAAATGGTTTGCCAATAAAGATCCCGGACAGAAATTACTTTCAGACATTAAAAGTTTATGGCTCATTTATCTAAGATATACTGACTGGCAAAATACTTTGCGTCATCAACCAGAGAACGAGAAAAATAATTTAATACACAGATCCAACCTATATCGTACATTTTTATTTTGTGCATTTGATCCGAATCAGACCTTTCTTGTACTACGAATACGGTAAGTTCTGTTACAGACACAATAGAAGTAAAAGATTATAAACCCCTCCCGGGTCTGACATTTTGATCGTTTCTGAAGCGGCCGTGCAAACGAGTGAAGATCAGGTGTGTGTGTGTTAGAGATCAGCACGGTCTCCTTTTTTAGGGACCGGGTCCAGCCCTGGTCCTGCACGGGCCCGTTATATCATTATTTATGACTGGACCAGTTTTGAACATTTGTTCAAAATTTTCTTATGTGAATAAGGAAAAAAATAAAGCATACCATTTTACTCCTATTTATATTTTCATCATCAGATAAGAATGTTAGTGCTTTCCGTTGATCTCGATCCCCCAAGAAGGAGAGAGGGAAATAACTATTATTATGTGCATCATATTCAGGTAACAAAATGTCCTTCATTTGTTTCCCAAGTGTATCAAGTTAACTCGTTTAACTAATTAACTGCATTTAATTTTTTCATTGAAATTTAAATAAGGATTTCGAACTCTTAAATATCATTACAAAATTATTATAAAATCTCCGCTATTTCTGCATGGCATGAAAATTGAGTATTACTGTATTGTTGACGGATTAGGTCCGAGTAAGTATTGAGTAAATGTGCATATATAGGTCGAAGTGCATACATGGAAATTTATATTTTTCGTTATACTGGTACAGTGCTGGTTTTGGAATTTACTTTATTTATTATTTAGTGAAGATGCCACATTACTCTTGTTTATAAGAATATAATCACTTGTATTAATAAATTATTAAATTTGACGGTTTTTGGATTTACTCTGGTTACTCTAAATAAATAAATTATATAAAAATACAAGTACAGCACTGAATGATTCCCAATGCAATTTACAGTCGTATGTATATGTAGTTCTGGATATCTTTTTTCCTCGATGTCAGATACGTACAGTTAGTTTGTTCGCAAGTATAATTGTTAAGCGCGATCACATCCCACATAATTTTCTTTTCTTCAAAGGTAATTAAAATTAAGGACAATCTGGCTTGATGGGCTTCGTTTGTAATCCCTACCCATGCTAGGAGCGGGCAATGTGTATGCTACAATACGAGCTACATGCTCCGGGTCGAACGCCCCAAGGGACGTAGGGTTTGATTATTTAATAACAAAGAGTCAATCATCTTTACGAGACGTCGGAACTCTAAAGATGAAAGTTGTATTTGAGAATTTCGGTCGGCACTGGATATCCCTCCTCACCGGCGGTAATTAAGAGGAGTGGCTATGTCGTTTCCCAGTGGCCCTAGATTATGGACTGGCGAACGCTTTTAGTCCCTAAAGTTGTTCATGACAGACACTGAACTCAGAAGAAAATTTAATAAAAAGAGTACGTTAGAAGCCTTCGATGAATTTCAGCCCCTTATACCCCTTGAGCTCACTATATAACGGATTACAGCTCTCTGTGCCTTTTTTCTGTTTGGAAGTTTAATGATCACCATGAACTGCTCGTAGGGATATAAGCAGTCTACTGTCCCTATTTTAGGGCGACCTGTTCCAGCGAAGCGAGAGAGCCAGTGATGTAAGACAAACACACTGCTAGGTCCCATTCAGGATCTCGAAACAGAGCCTATCTCGGATGAATGATTAGAGCCAGAACCTCAGACCACTACAGCCCTGACACCTCGCTCTCGAATGGTCAAAAGCCAGGACCTCAGACTATTCGAGCCAGAGCTCATCTCGGATGACCAGACACCAGGGTCTCAGACCATTAGACCCTGTCCCTATCTGGGGCAAATGGTCAGAGACCAGGGTCTCAGACACAAGAACCTGTCCCTATCTCGGGCAAATGGTCAGAGACCAGGTTCTCAGACGACTAGATCCTGTCACTATCTCGGGCAAATGATCACAGGCCAGGTTCTCAGATTACTAGAACATGTCCCTATCTCAGGTCAATGGTCAGAGGCCAGGGTCTCAGACCACTAGAACCTGTCCCTATCTCGGACAAATTGTCACAGGCGAGGGCGTCATACCACTGGAACCTGTCCCTATCTCGGACAAATTGTCAGATGCGAGGGCGTCATACCACTACAACATGTCCCTATCTTAGAAAGATGGTCAGAGGCCAGGGCTTCAGACCACTAGAATATGTCCCTATCTCGGACAAATTGTCAGAGGCCAGGGCCTCAGATCACTGGAACCTGTCTCTATCTCAGACAAATTGTTAGAGGCCATCGCCTCAGATCAATAGAACCTGTACTTATCTCGTGAAAATGGTCAGAAGCCATGATCTCAGACGAGCAGAGCGTGTCCCTATACCGGGCAAATGATCAGAGGCCAGGTCCTCAGGCCCGTAGAACCTGTCCCTTTCTCGGGCAAATGATCAGAGACCAGGTTCTCAGACCACTAGAACCTGTCCCTATCTCGGGAAAATGATCAGAGACAGGGCCTCAGATCACTAGATCCTGTCCCTATCTCGGGCAAATTATCAGATACCAGGGTCTCAGACCACTAGAACCTGTCCCTATCTCGGGCAAATGGTCAGAGGCCAGGGTCTCAGGCCACTAGAAACTGTCCCTATCTCGGGCAAAGGATCAGAGGCCAGGGTCTCAGGCTACTAGAAACTGTCTCTATCTCGGGCAAAGGATCAGAGACCAGGTTCTCAGACGACTAGAACCTGTCCCTATCTCGGGCAAATGATCAGAAACCAGGGCCTCAGATCACTAGAACGTATCCCTATCTCGGGCAAATGGTCAGAGGCCAGGTTCTCAGACCACTAGAACCTGTCCCTATCTCGGGCAAATGGTCAGAGACCAGGGTCTCAGACCACTAGAACCTGTCCCTATCTCGGGCAAATAGTCAGAGACCAGGGTCTCAGACCACTAGAACCTGCCCCTATCTCGGGCAAATGGTAAGGGGCCAGGGTCTCAGACCACTAGAACCTGTCCCTATCTCGGGCAAATGGTCAGAGGCTAGGGTTTCAGACCACTAGAACCTGTCCCTATCTCGGGCAAATGGTAAGGGGCCAGGGTCTCAGACCACTAGAACCTGTCCCTATCACGGACAAACGGTCAGAGGCCAAGGTCTCAGACCACTAGAACCTGTCCCTATCTCGGGCAAATGATCAGAAACCAGGGCCTCAAATCACTTGAACCTATCCCTATCTCGGGTAAATGGTCAGAGGTCAGGTTCTCGGACCACTAGAACCTGTCCCTATTTCGGGCAAATGGTCAGAGACCAGCTTCTCAGACGACTAGACCTGTCCCTATTTTGGGCAAATGGTAAGGTGTCAGGGTCTCAGATTACTCGAACACTGGGGGCAGCCTTTGTTCTACTTTGCTGCATACCGAAAGCGGAGTGGCCGTGTTTCGACAACACAAGAACTGACCGCTCAAGCTCAAACCTCCACCAGAGTAACGACAGCGACACAGCATGTACAGTACACATGCGCGCGCAACAAGCAGTACACCTGACCAAAATTAAATTATTATATCATTGCGGATATTTATTGACCTAATTCGTACATTATCATGTTCTATCAAAGTTCTGTAAGTTTCCCTTTTTTTCTAATATTATTGGCCGCAGTTATCTGTATTCGAAATCTTATTTAATACTGCGAATACTTTGAAGAGATCATTCGGTTTCTGGTAAACATGCAATATTTCATTATAAGTTGAATAATGGAGAAACACGAGATGACTTCCGCCTACGAACAATAATTTTGAATCCGTTTCCATTGAAAAATTACTGCTTGGAAGTCTCATTAAAGAACTAATCATTTTTCTTAATATGAAAATGAGGTCGCATGCAACAAATGTTCCTAAACGCAACACATTTTTCTCAAAGCCAGAGACAGCAAAAATAGTGAATGATAAGGGAAGAAGAAAAGAAAGCACTTTTTTTTTCAGGTAGCACGGTGCAGTTGCCATTTGTTGCTTGTATATTTTTTACCTTCAAATTTGCAGAAGCCACAGTGTACTCTAAATAAAATGAATTATTCAGACATTCATTTTTCAAGATCAAAACTAAGAACTTTGGACGGCTATTTAATTATTGTTTTTCGTTTTAAATGAAATAGAAAGTGGAGAATGAATGCTATCCGGGAGAAGAACTCTTCTTTCTTTCTTTGTTTCGTTGGGGGAAGAAACCTGAAAGAGGTCATTACGTGGGAAATTGGCCTGTCAACCGCTGGGTAAAATCCCATTAAATTTCGCATCAAATATTTAGATGGTCGTTGGTAAGAATGCACATCCCTCGCTGCTCTCTTTGTTCTTCGGGGGAGAGAATGAAATTCTTTTAATGGAATACTCGGAATCCGACGCTGTTAAACCCAGGTGTGAAAAATTATTTTAGTTGTAGCCATGGAAATATGCACTGTGGAATTAAGAAACTGTATTGCGCTTTAAAAGACAATAAAAAGAACAAACATCTCTGACGAGAGCAAAAACATTCTTTCGAAAAGTGAAGTTAGGTGTAAAAGGATTATTGTTCAAACTGAAAAGAAATCGTTTCTTAAAAAAAGGAAAACATAAAACGGGGAATGAAGCTGAAATGAGAAACGGATCTCAGATTGTCTGGATAATATGAATAAATTATATATTTTACCTCTGTTGGAGCATTTTAGATCATTTTGTGTTTCAAACAGATTGATGACTTTCCTTTGTGTGTCGCTTAATTTGTCCTCAGATAAAAAACCATTCTGAATTTCGATTAAAGGTTCACACAGGAAGATTTTTCCAGCTTCGTGAAGTGCTACTTTTTTTCACTATATTTTAACACGTGTGACGTACTACAGAGGTGAAGCACGTGTCCAGACTACAAATCTGCAGCAATATATTCCGTCGGTGTACTTAGTCGGTTAGAACAACTGGCTCCGGAGCGAAGAGGCGCGATTCCGAGTGTCAGACAAATTTTTATTTTCACATTGGCTCCCGATTGTGGAAAATGGATTGACTGGCCGTTGGGTTCACCGAAAAAATGTGTGACGTTTGTCCCACACATTGTCTGAAATTAATAAAAATTCCTTCTTTCGAAATACGCACTTTAAAAAAAAAAGAAATTAAGAGGGAGATGTGACGTGACGTATACAGAAATGAAGCCCGTATCAAGACGGCAGATCTGCAGTGATAAATTCCGTCGGTGTATCTTGGTCGGTTAGAACAACTGACTCCGGGGCAAAAAGGCGCAGATTCGATCAATTCGATCACCGACAGAAGTGTGTTTTCACACACACGCCTTTTGAAAATAAAAAATTATTATAGACACGGACACAACCAAGGGAAAGATCCTAAACGTCTGGATCACTCCTTTTCCTACAGTCATTTCAAAATACGCATTTTTAAAAACATAATTATGTACAGTTTGTGTATCTTCTTTTCTTTAAGTTTGAAGGATTAATCAGGTTAGTTGTGTATCTTACAGAGAAAAGACGCTGAAGTTTTAACATAATGTATATTAAATATACAGAATCTGAATATTTTTGCTTTGATCATTACAAATTGTATGTAGGCTGACTTGTCATCTTTCTTCCTGTCTCTTTCTCTCTCTGTCCACTTCTGCAAGAACTTTTTCCTACGATACTTTACTTTAAATTCTATGTGTGTTTCTGTAGGACTCTTTATTGTAGTAGTATAAAGCAGTGCAGGAACAGCTGATGTATAGACGCGCTTATTTTGAAAATCGGTGATTTATGCAACAATAGAGTCATTTGAGCGTATAACCAACTATAACTTTTATTTTCAGTTCCTGTCTCTGTGAAAATTTGGTTCATTCACCTTAAGCACTTTCCACACTTAACGATTACATTTTCTCTCTCGCCTGAATCTCTTTTTGACAACAAGTATTAAGATCAGAGTTAGTGAGACATACGTAAAACACGAGATAAGAAGGTTGTTTGCAATGTATGTTAGCTGGCTGATTGGTTTACGAGATGTGAAGTTAATTTTCGTCAGGCTAACTTTCGGTAAATATACTTGTTAACTGTACGTTACTGTTAGATATTACTATGCGATAGTCGATATTATATGTTCTAGGTGTGATGTTATTTGAGCTTGAGTGAAACGTATATTGAAAGGTGTTTCCATTATACAGTAGTCCCCCCTTATCCGAAGGGAGATACGTTCCAAGACTTCCAGGAGATGCCTGAAACCCGGGATAGTACCGCGAATCCTATATACACTATATTGTCAAAAGTCACCGGACACCTAGAAAAGAAACGCACCATAACATTTATTGATATACATTAGGACGGTGTCGGTCCACCTTTGGACTTAATGCAGGCACTGACCCTTCAAGACATGCTTTTGGCAAGGTTTTGGTATGCGACATGCTTTTGACAAGGTTTTGGTATTGACAAGGTTTTCGATAGGTATGCGCTTCCATTCAGTACATAATGCTGCTGCTAACTGTTGCTTAGTAGTAGGCCTTGGTTCTAAACTTCTTATGCGGCGCTCTAATTCATCCAATAGGTGCTCTATGGGATTAAGATCATGACTCTGTGCTGGTCGTCAAACCACGCAGTAACAGTCATTGCTTTCTGGCTCGGTGCATTATCCTGCGCGAACCAACAAGGCTCGGTTCAATAGTATTGCCACAGAGTTGGTAAGGCATAATTGTCCAGAATATCGAGGTAGACGTGCTGGTTAACAGGTTTGACCACGATAACCAGTGGGCCGGGACCATACCACGGAAAACACCCCCACACGAGTACACTTCTAGCTCCAAACTTGACCGTAGGAACAGTAGGCTGTGGTAAATAGCGTTCCCCTGGCTACCGCCATAACCACACATGGCCATCAGACTGATGGATCGTGTATCTGGATTCATCAGTCCATAGGACCCGTTTCCATTGATCTACGGTCCACGATAAATGTTCTTTACATCAAGCTAAACGACGAGTAGCATTCGGAGTGGAGATGAAAGACTTATGAGCAGACGCACGACCACGGTAACCCATGGAATGAAGTTCTCTGTGAATGGTACGTATACTTACCGAGGTTCCAGCATTTTTACTCACCTGAACACTGGGGTCTTGTGCAGTACTCTGTCTATTAGCCATACCGACTCTCCTGAGGCTACGACGTCATCTATCACTGATTTTATTTGGTTTGCCGGTACGTTTTGCTGCTTCAGGTACGCCATGTGTTTTCCTGTTACTCATTACATCCAAAACAGTTGACTTGGGTATGTTTAAACGCCTCTCTGTTTCTTTCATGGACAACCCACTAATATAACACCCAGCAATCTTTCCTTTTCAAAGTCAGTTCTCTCCCGCCGTGACATCTTCACTCAACTTCACAGTGCGATATGGTCGCGGTCAGCTGCAGGCTTGTTTTTATACCGTTTGCAGCTGTACCGGGCATCTTAGCAATGCAGCGGATCCGTTCATTTGCTTTTGAATGGGTGTCCGGTGACTTTTGTCAATAAAGTGTATACTACGTTTTTCACTATATATACACACCCATAATAAATTTAGTGTTATAAAGTAGGCACCATAAGAGATAAACAACAATAACTAATAATAAAATGGAGCAATTATGATAATATACTGTATTAAAAGTTATGTGAATATGAAACTAGCACGAATTTCTTTTTCCTTTTTTACAGTTTCACGGATAAAAGATTCTTTCCTACGGTAGATCTTAGCAACCTCAGAATACGATTTTATTTTTCTTTCCTTATTAAGTCGAACTTTCACCTTTTTACTTAAAAGGAAGCACTTAAGGACTTCTCTTTGGTATGTGCGAATTGCCAACATCACTACTTTTGAGCTTTGGTGCCATTATTAAATAAAATAAAGGTTACTTGAACACCGCGACAGTCGCATTGCTATGCCGTGACAGTCGATCTGAGGAACGAGACGACTATTAAGTGACAAACGGACTGGTAGCGTATACAGCGTGCTTACGCTGGACAGAGGAATGATTCACGTCCCTGACGGGACAGAGCGAGACGGCGCGAGTTTCATCACACTACTCAGAACGGCGTACAATTTAAAAGTTATGAATTACTAATTTTTGAATTTTTTTTTTAATATTTTCGGACCGCGGGTAACTGAAACCGTGGAAAGCCAGACTGGGATTAAGTGGGGGGGGGGGGGCTACTGTACTTGAAGTGACTTCTGATATGCTGACGCAAATAAAAAGTCAACTGTAAGTAGCTCTCTCTTGAAGATTTCTTAAAGTGATATTGCTGCGTTCAGTTAAGAATACTGAAGGTAAAAAAATAAGATAATTTCGTTTCAGTTAAAACACTATCCCGGTTTTCAACTAAAACGAATCATTTAAGATAATTTCATCAAGCTTCACGTAATGTTGGTGTTCTAGATAATCTGATTTTGCACATATAGCACATATATGACAGATAAACGCACATAGCGACGTTGATTGTAAGCCATTGTAGCGTAAGGCGAACTCACTCGGCTAGATATAGAGATATCTGGGGTACAGTGGCCGGTAACAATTTTCCGGTTGCTATGTGTTGATAAACGTGAAAAGAGCGATGTCTTTGTTTATTCACTGACGCCACGTATTTAAAGGATTTTCACTATTGTTCTCGCCCTTTGAATTTATTTGCTATAATTAAAATATAGCTTGCGCCATTAATGCCCAACAGATGGAGTTGTCTGAGTTGCTGAGCCCTTGCAACGGATATGTGATATCAGAAGCTGACAAATAAACGCACATAGAGCCATTGATTGTTAGCCATTGTAGCATAAGGCGAACGCACTCGGGTAGATATCGAGAGATCTGGGTTACGATCCCAGCAGTGACCGAATAACAATTTTTTGGTTGCTACGTGTTAATAAACGTGGAAAGAGCGATGTCTTTGTTTATTTAGTTACACCTTTAAAACTTAAGAACAGTACATCATATTTTATGTGGTGTGAGAAATGAAAACCGAAACGGATACTAGAAAAATTAAAACACCGCCAATATTACTGCCCGTGCACACGAATTCTATCCAAGTATTCCAAGGTTATTAAAAGTCCTGGGTTAGCTTCCAGTCTGAATAGCAAATAAATGGTCCTTTTCGTTGATGAAGACATTTAAATACGGTTTAAGGAACGAAAAATGGACAGCAAAGACCGAATGGTTTGACTCTTCTTTCAGTACATTCAAATTTTCCTCTTAGTACACACGAAGTCTTAGACGCAATGTCTCCCCACCCAAGGTGACTCCGTCTTGCTCTTCAATAAAATACTGTCATAATGACCAAACGTTTTCAAATAATAATTGCAGATAAAACATGAAATGCAGACATGTTATGGGTAGGGCTGTCGGGTTTAATCGATTAATCGATCAATTTTTTTAGTCGCCGATTATTTTCTTCTTCCGATTAATCGGTTACTTAAAAAATTTGTGCAAAAATAAAATTCTTTAGGAACTTCCAAAAAACTGCATATAGTTTTGAATTTGTTGAATACAGCATTTGTGCTTGTGTCTTCACTTCTTGGAAAATAGCCTTTTCATGGCGATGGGAGTTTAAATCTAGCAGTAACCACTATCAGCAGGGATTCCATCGTTCATTGTGTGTCAGTATGCTAGTCTTCAAAGTCCAACGTCAATTACGAACTTCCGACTTTAACACTGTACTTGTCCTGCCAGCATTTCGTTAAGAGCTTCTCGACCTCGCGGTTACCCCGTTCTTTTATTGCTGTGCGCTACGCTCGCTTCTCATATGGTGGTCTGTCTGTGCTTCCCCTCCCTGCTATCCACTTGTTGACTGTAGCAGTGTAGCTATTCAGGGAAAAGGCAGCCCCGTCAGCCATTACGTGGTGCCACACCTCTTCTACTCCTGTCTCAGTTGAATCGTCTGGGAAAAGTCAGTTGTTTCAATACGTAAGGTCGATATAACAGGCGGCCGGCATCTTCCGAGCTTGGATAGTGGTCCCCGAGGTATTATTACATCGATGCAGATGAAAATACGCCGCTGGTCCTCACAATGAGATTCAGCTTTCAATAGGAAACATGGGGGATTAATAAACGTGTTTCTTGGAATCAATGGGTGTATGCAATCAGTCTTAATTACCCAGGGACCAAGTTGTGTACTGTTGCCGAAGTATTGTACCCGTCAACAGGAAGAATTTCCAGTTCAAGAGCAAAAGTCTCGGGCAAATTTTTACCCCCTCTCTCCTCATTGAAAAAGCAAATAGTGTTCCTTTATTGGTAGCGGAGCTAACTGGGATGAGCATGGGAGTGTCTGTCAGTGAAAGAAAGTTAGTTTGAACGCTGATTCATCTCTTGCTGTCACGTTTATTTGAGCTCCAAAAATGAAGTTTCAGGGATTAAAAGGGAAATTACCCTCTGGTTTTGGATATAAATTAGAAGACAGTGGGGAAGTTACTGATCGCGGACATGTTTATTGTTTAAAATGTGAGAAAAAGTTTAAGTACAGTGGAAGTGTGACTAGCTTACGTTATCATTTAGAGTCGCAACATCCATTCATGGAAATTGTATCAAATACGCAACGGGATCAGCCTAGTTCAAATGCCACCGCTATGAAGCAAATGGGTATAAATTCCTTCCTCGAAAAGCCTGTTTCTGCATTAAAAGAACGGGAATTAACAAATAAATTAGCGTTGTGGATTGCATCTAGTTCGAGACCTGGCAGTATTGTTGAAGTTCCTGGCCTGAAAGTGTTGTTGCAAACAGCTCTGAATTCTAAGTGTTCCAATTTACCTGCCAGAAGTACCATTATGAACAAAATTGTCAAACTTTACGACATTCAGAAGTCATGAGTGTTTAATGAATTAAAGAGAGCTTCCTATGTGAGTTTAACTGGAAATTTTTGGACCTCACTCGCCAACGACAGCTACTTAGCAATAACAATACACTGGATTGACAATGAGTGGTATTATTCTGATGCAACTTCAAGTGAAACAGGTGATTGAGAAGCATACTGCAAATCAGTGTACAATTGAATTTGAGGAACCCGTTCAAAAATGGGAACTAACGGACAAGCTTGTTTCCATCTGCACTGCTGATAATGCCAGAAATATTGTTCTTGGCGTTAACAGATCAATGTTTGACAGTATAAGATGTTCAGCACATACTTTACAATTAAATATAAATAAAGCTCTTAAAGTCGCATCGATAGAAAAGGTTCTAGCTAAATGCCGAAAAATTGTAGGACATTTTAAACACAGCTCACATTTAGAGGCTACATTCTCGTCTAAGCAAAAAGAACTTGGTCTTCCTGATACTAAGCTGCAACAGGACATAGTGACAAGCTGGAATAGTACCTACATCATGGTGGAAAGTCTGGTGAAAGCTAAAACCGCAGTAGACACCATTCTGGTAGCCAACGCATCGAATACCCCTGTTCTGAAAACAGTTGAGTGGGAAGTGCTTGAGAAGCTAATCAGCGTACTGAAAATTTGCTTGGAAATCACTGAAATATTCGGAGGTCACAAGTACGTAACTGCGAGTGTTGTAATTCCGGCTTTTACACATCTCAAAAGCGCAATGAGATTATCCGACACCGACCCAGCATATATTTGCAGATTTAAAGCTATGCTGCTAGATGATCTGACGGAAAGACTCAGTCAATGGCCGAAAAGTACGAAGAAGCTACTGCCCTTGACCCTCGATTCAAGACACTTCGCTGTATACCAGAAAAAAACCGAGATCTAGTGTGGAACAGAATTTCATAAAGTAGCACAAATCAACAGCTGCCCTTACACCAAGAACAAAGTAATGTGCAACAGAAACGAAGAAAACTATGTTTTGACAAATCGTCGATTCCACAAACAGAAATAAAGGCATACACAAATGTCAGCACGCAGATAGAATTAGAGCTTCAAGTTTATCAGAGTTGCCTGAACTCGACGACGATTTTACAGATCCTCTTCAGTGGTGGAAAACTAATTCATTACAGTTGCCGTTGCTCGCTACTTTAGCAAAACGGTTGCTCTGCATTCCAGCAACGTCTGTGCCAAGTGAAAGAGTGTTTAGTGCCGCTGGTATTGTTGTCAACAAACTTCGTACTTCGCTTAAACCATCCAATGTTGACAAGCTCTTGTGCCTAAAATCTTGGCTAAAGCAATGACTGCAAACCGAATTTAAGGTAATTATTATTAATTTGTATATCTGATTTTTTGATAAAGTAAAGCAATGAATACCACTAGATTAACAGGCTATGATGCATTCAACACTCTAACATTTCAGACAACGCATTTAGTATCCATATAATAATAGAATAATGCATAATGTAATTTAGAGTCGTATATTTTTTGTGATAGTATTTTTTTCACTCGATCAAATTACCGATTAATCGGTCGATTAATCGATCATTGGTGAAACATTAACCGATTAAAAATATTGATCTGTTGACAGCCCTAGTTATGGGATATACAATATAGACTGATTGAACTTCAGTTACTTCTGATAATGGTGAAAAACATGTAAATACTTGGCGTCAGTTGAATAAATAAATCCATCGCTCTTTCCACGTTAAGCAACGCACATCAACCTAAAAATTGTTTTTCGGCCGTCGTCGGGGAATCGAATCCCGAATCTCTCGAAATCTAGCCGAGCGCGTTAGCCTTACGCCACAGCGGCCAACAATTCACGGTGCTATGTGTGTTTTTCTTTTTCAGTCAGCATCTGACATCATTAATCCGTAAGATGGGCTCAGCTATTGAAACGTCTCCATCCGGTGGCCATTAACGGCAGTGGCTATATATAATTATAGCATTAATCCAAAGGGCGAGATCCAAGGTGAAAATCATCTAAATACGTGGCGTCAGCTGAATAAATAAATCCATCGCTCTTTCCACGTTCAGCAACACACAGCAACCGAAAAATTGTTATTCGGCCGCCGTCGGGGAATCGTATCCCGAATCTCTCGAAATCCAGCCGAGCGCGTTAGCCTTACACCACAGCTGCCGACAATTCACGGTGCTATGTGTGTTTTTCTTTTATTTTTAGATGATTTTCTCCTTGGATCTCGCCCTTTGGATTATTGCTATATATCATTATCATCATCATCATCATTGTCCACCATTATCAATCCACTGCTGGATGAAGGTCTCCCCAAGTTTTGCCCACAACGGTCTGTCTTGTGCCAGTCTCTTCCATGTCACTCCCGCATACTTACGAATTTCATCCACCCATCTCCCATGTGGTATTCTTCTGGGTTTTTTCCTGTCCCTTGGAATCCAATCTAAAATTTCGGCTGTCCATCGATAGTCTGTCCTTCTGGCAGTATGTCTAGCCCATTGTCATTTCAGGGATTTAACTGTCATCATGATGTCTTCCACTCTTGCCATTTTTCGTATCCACGAGTTCCTCTTCTTATCTCTCCTGGTTACAACAAGCATGCACCTCTTCATGCTTATTTGAGTTGTCTGCAGCCTTTGTATGTCTCTTTTAGTTAAGGTCCATGTCTCTGCACCATACGTAAGCACTGGAAGGATGCATTGATCAAACACTTTTCTTTTAAGACATAATGGCATATTGCTCTTGAAAATTATGCTGTTTCTTCCAAAAGCTCTCCAGGCAAGTTTTGTACGCCGATTAATTTCTTCTACAATGTGACCCTCACTTGATATCTGCTGTCCAAGATAAACGTACTTGTCTGTTATCTCCAGCTTTTCTCCATCAATCAATGAATCTTCATTTCTTGAAAAAGCATTGAACATCACTTTTGTCTTCTGAAAGTTCATTTTTAATCCCACTTCTTTACTCTTGTCAGCAAGTTTCTGGATCATACTCTGCAACTCTGATGGGGTAGTTGCAAAATTACTACGTCATCAGCAAAACGAAGGTGGGTTAGATAATCTCCATTAATCTTTATCCCTTTGTTTTCCCAGTTCAGTGATTGAAAGACATTTTTTAATGTGGCATTAAAGAGCTTCGGAGATATTGTGTCACCTTGTCTCACTTCCTTTCCAATTTTTATGTGTGTTGTAAAAAAAAAAATGCTCTATATATCATCATCATCATCATTGTCAACCATTATCAATCCACTGCTGGACGAAGGTCTCCCCAAGTTTCCTCCACAACGGTCTGTCTTGTGCCAGTCTCCTCCATGTCACCCCTGCATACTTTCGAATTTCATCCACCCATCTCCCATGTGGTCTTCTTCTGGGTCTTTTCCTGTCCCTTGGAATCCAAACTAAAATTTCAGCTGTCCATCGATGATCTGTCCTTCTGGCAGTATGTCCAGCCCATTGCCATTTCAGGGATTTAACTCTGATCATGATGTCTTCCACTCTTGTCATTTTTCGGATCCACGAGTTCCTCTTCTTATCTCTCCTGGTTACACCAAACATGCACCTCTCCATGCTTTTTTGAGTTGTCTGCAGCCTTTGTATGTCTCTTTTAGTTAAGGTCCACGTTTCTGCACCATACGTAAGCACTGGAAGGATGCATTGATCAAACACTTTTCTTTTAAGACATAATGGCATATTGCTCTTGAAAATTATGCTGTTTCTTACAAAAGCTCTCCAGGCAAGTTTTGTACGCCGATTAATTTCTTCATCAATGTGACCCTCACTTGATATCTGCTGTCCAAGATAAACGTACGTGTCTGTTATCTCCAGCTTTTCTCCATCAATCGATAAATCTTCATTTCTTGTAAAAGCATTGAACATCACTTTTGTCTTCTGAAAGTTCATTTTTAATCCCACTTCTTTACTCTTGTCAGCAAGTTCCTGGATCCTACTCTGCAGCTCTGATGGGGTAGTTGCAAAAATGACTACGTCATCAGCAAAACGAAGGTGGGTTAGATAATCTCCATTAATCTTTATCCCTTTGTATTCCCAGCTCAGCGACTGAAAAACACCCTACAATGTGGCATTAAAGAGCTTCGGAGATATGGTGTCACCTTGTCTCACTCCCTTTCCAATTTTTATGTGTGTTGTAATTTCAAACAGCCGAATCTTTGCACTTGCATTTTCATAGATGTTATTAATAATATTAATGTATGCATCTTCAATACCGCAGGTTTTCAGAGCCATTGTAACTGCTGATGGTTTCACCGAATCAAAGGCTTTTTCATAATCGATAAAAGCCATGCACAATGGAAGTTCATATTCCCTCGCTCTTTCAATTAGTTCTCTCAGTACGTGGATATGATCTATTGTGCTGTAGCCACTCCTGAATCCAGCTTGTTCTCTCGGTTGAGCCATGTCCAGTGTTACCTTCAAGCGGTGTGAAAGAACTTTAGTGAAGATTTTATAAACTACTCATAGGAGGCTGATAGGTCTGTAGTTCCTAAGATCCTCAGTGTTACCTTTTTATGAAGCAAGATCATTGTAGCAGTGTTCCAATCCTCAGGAATCTTTCCTTCATTAAGGCATCGAGTGAAAATTTGGGCGAGTACTGTTTCGATTTCTCCACTTGCTTCTTGTATGATGTCTACAGTAATTCCATCTTCTCCTGGAGCTTTTCCCCGCTTCATGTTCTTGATTGCATGTGCAACTTCTGCTGGAAGGACTGGAGGAACTCTGGTACTGGTATCTTTCATGATGTCTGGAGTGCATGTATCATCCCTTTCATATAATTTGGAGTAGAAATCTTTCACTCTTGTCAAAATTTCGCCGCTATTTCTTGTTACAGAACCATCTTCTTTTCTCAGTGCCATAATCTGTTTTCTTCCCTTACTGAGATGTCCCTTTGCTATCTTTAGGGTTTGGTTGTTTTCAATTGCTTTCCTCACTAGTTCACAGTTGAATTTTCTTACGTCTTCAGTCATACTTTTTCGTACTGTCTTGCATAGCTCTATATATTCCACTTTGGAAGTCACATCTTCTTTAGTTGTCCTCATCACTCTTCTTTTTTGCATCAACATTTTGGTTTTTCCTGATAATTTGTTCACATGCAATTTGTTCTTAGACCCAGCTAATTTTGTTGCTGTTTCCATAAGAGCTTTGGTTACTTTCCTGTTAACTTCAGAAATGTCCACTTCTTCCGATGTTAGGCCTTCCAAAGCAGAGAACCTGTTCTTCAGTTCCAACTTGAAGGTATTATGGTGTTTTTTAAGGTTGGTTATGTCAATAGGTTTTGTTTGTCTTATGAGATTGCCACGTTCAAGTTAAGTGTTGAGGTGCATCTTACATCTCACCAATCTATGGTCACTACCTGTGTTGAACTTGTTTAGCACACTGCAGTCTTCTATGACGAATTTTTTGTTACACATAATAAAATCAATTTCACTTGTCGTCCCATTTGGATGTCTCCATGTCCATTTCCTGTGTGGCTTTTTCTTGAAGAAGGAGTTCAAGATGAAAAACCCTTCTGCCTCTGCAAACTCAACGAGAGTATTTCCACGCTGGTTTCTGTTGCCGTGACCGAATTTACCTACTGAAGTTTCATTCTGTTGCCGTTGCCCTATTTTTGCATTGAAATCTCCCATAATTATTTTCAAGTGCTGCTTACCTTTATTATTTAGATGACAAATTTCCTCATAAAATTCTTCAATTTCTTCTTCAGGATGACTTGTGGTGGGTGCATAAGTTTGAATAATCTGAGGGTGGTATCTTTTCGAGAGTTGGATAACAAGTCGTGCAGCTCTGTCAGAGGAACTTTCAACTTCTACAACTTTATCCTTCAGTTTCTTGTTTATTATAAATCCAACACCACTAGTTCTGCCAGTATCTGTCCCACGATAGTAGAAGAGATGTCCACTTTTCAGTTCGATGAGATCTTCTCCTTTTCTCCTTACCTCACTTAGCCCCACGATGTCCCACTTGATCCTTTGTAATTCCTCTTCCAATTCAAGAAGCCTTGAATCAGAAGATAGGGAGCGTCCATTGTAAGTAGCCAAGGTCAGCATCAGATGGCAGCCTAGTCCGGTCCTCCGGGGATTCTTAGCACCCTCTGCCTTCATGTCGCACTGGCCGCTGCCTTGGCCAGGTACATTCCAGCTGCCGGAGACTGAGGGCCAAGATTTAAGTTGTGGAATCATTTTGGAGGGGTTTGGCCATAACTCACCACGCTGGCCAAGCGGGTTGGTGAGTGTGGGATAGAATTTCCTCTAATCCCGATGGTATAGTTATACCGCTATGGGCGGTCGTCAGAGCCCCTTTAGTGGGAACAGGATGCACCACGAGAAGGCGGGGTTGACATTCGTCAAGGAGAGGCTGTGATGTTACGCATCACCTGACCTTACATCCCATATATATATATATATATATATATATAGCCAGTGCCGTTAATGCCCACCTAATGGAGACGTCTCAGTAGCTGAGCTCATCTTACGGATTTATGATGTCAGATACTGACTGAAAAAGAAAAACACACATAGCACCGTGAATTGTTGGCCGCTGTGGTGTAAGGCTAACGCGCTCTGCTGGATATCGAGAGATTTGGGATTCGATTCCCCGACGGCGGCCGAATAACACTTTTTCGGTTGATGTGCATTGCTGAACGTGGAAAGAGCGATGGATTTGCTTATTAATACTTCTGATAAGTTCAATAAATACACCATATGATCAAAAGTATCCAGATACCCTTTTTGATGTGTGGATTTGCTCATGTACTTCACCACCATGGCCCCATACAGGTTGTGAAAACACAAGTTTGCCCCTGACGTGATCAAAAGCGCGCCCCCTCACTCCGGAATAAGTTGCTCCCCCAACTAAGCTACACGGACAGATTGCATCGCTGCAGATATGTCTTCTTGACACATGCTTTACCTCTGTAGTACGTCAAATCGTGTCCCTCTTAATTTTTTTTTATTTGAAGAGAAGTAGGAATTTCTTTTTTCATTAATTCCAGACGAAGTGTGTAACACACACACCACACATTTTTCGAAGAACCCAACGGCCAAAACATCCATTTTTGCGTTCGGACGCCGATATGAAAGCACAAGTTTTCTCGTGACGGAGATCAAAGTCGCGCCCTCTCACTCCGGAGTAAGTTGCTGTCCCAACTAAGCTACAAGGACAGAATGTATCGCTGCAGATTTGTCGTCTTGACACGTGCTTTACCTCTGTAGTACGTCACAAGGAATAAAAAGACGCACGTGGTCTGGCAGACATCATAGATAAAGATAATCAGTAGAATGGCCCGAACGTCAGAGCTCAGCAGAGCTTTCAGCGTGGCACGGTATATGGTCCCATCTTAGCAACAAATCAGTTTGGGAAATTTCTGCAGTTCTGTAGGTGCCCCGATCGAGTCTATGTGATGCTCTTTTGAAGCAGAAAACGCTCAGCAGCAACAACAGCACAACCGGGACCTGGTGGGCCACGTAAAATGACAAGACAAGAACGCGAAATGCTGAATAGGATAGTGCAGCAAAATCTCCTGTCCCCATTGCAACACTCACCGCCGATTTCCAATGTTCATTTGAAAGCAATACCAGCACCATAATGGTTCATCGACTGAAAGGGATGTGTTTTCATGGCCGAGCAGCAGTACACAATCAACAAGATAAACCCCAAGCGTTGGTTACAAAGCTTGCAGCCTTGGAGCAGTGGAATTGCGATCACTGGGGTGATGAATCACGTTTCATCATCTGGAAGTCGGACGGATGAATCTGGTTTTGAAGGATGTCAGATGAACGCTACCTGCCTCACCGTGAAGCTCGGTGGAAGTGACATCGTGTTCTGGGACTGATTTTACTGGTTTGGGTTGGACTCATTAGTTCCCGTACCCGAGAATCTTACCGCTGCGACCTATATTTACATTCTTGCAAATTCTTTGTTCCCAACATTATAGCAAAAGTTAGGTGAAGGCCCTTTCCTTTACCAATAGGACAATGCCAATGTCCACAAAGCGAGGTCTGTGCACATTCATCAGCCCGCTTGACCAGCACGGTGAGCTATGCTCAGCAGAAAACAATGAATGCAGCACTGAAACCTTAGCCTTCACTCTACGGCGGTAGAAATGCTATAACCACGAAAGGTAGGAAGAGAGATCAGGAAATGACAAGAAATGATATAATATAGCCTTTCTTAATAAGAATATCGTGTTTTCCTGTTTCTGTAGACTGCTGTGTCATCCCGTGAATCACGACTCTTCTCTAGGAAATTACTGCTCGCGATCAACATCCCAGCTACGAATTATCCTGCGATTTTTTCCCCCGAATTTCGCGGTCTGCGAATTAGGCGCCGTTGCGGATTATACGGCAAAACATAAATCAGATTAGTCGTTTTTCTGTACCATCTGATCCATCGATGAAGAAAAGTTTCACGCTCTAACCTTAAGCAAGACCTTTAGAAATTTGCGGAAAGAAAAGTAGAATATTGCTCATCTTTTAACTCAGTTGTTATTTCTTCAGTAGTAATTGCGCGTTTGCCGCCAGTAAAACCACCACCAAAAAGACTGGTATTAGTTGCTACTGACTGAAACCCAAATTCTGCTATGTATTTTCCCTGCCTAACTTCTTTTCGATTTCTGGAAGAGCATTCTTTTCATCTGTATCCTTATAGACAAAAGAGAGAATGTTCCACATCCTTTTTACCATCCATCTTTTCACAAGTAAAGGAAAGATAAACAAACAAAATGAAATGAAATAAAATAAAAGTATCCCAGCGCAATAGGCACCATGACAGTGGTGATTTCCTAAAGTGCATTATGATAAGGAAACGGCGCTCCAAACCACAAGTGGTTATGTTTTGGATATATAAAAGCCCAAATACTCTGACATTTTTAGATTTAGGGTTTATTTATTGGAATATATATACAATGAGGGATGTAAGGTCAGGTGATGCGTAACATCACAGCCTTCTCCTTGACAAATGTCAACCCCGCCTTCTCGTGGTGCATCCTGTTCCCACTAAAGGGGCTCTGACGACCGCAAATAGCGGTATAACTATACCATCGGGATCAGAGGAAATGCTATCCCACACTCACCAACCCGCTTGGCCAGCGTGGTGAGTTATGGCCAAACACCTCCAAAATGACTCTACAACTTAAATCTTGGCCCTCAGTCTCCGGCAGCTGGAATGTACCTGGCCAAGGCAGCGGCCAGTGCGACATGAAGGCAGAGGGTGCTAAGAATCCCCGGAGGACCGGACTAGGCTGCCATTTGATGCTGACCTTGGCTACCTACAACGGACGCTCCCTATCTTCTGATTCAAGGCTTCTTGAATTGGAAGAGGAACTACAAAGGATCAAGTGGGACATCGTCGGGCTGAGTGAGGTAAGGAGAAAAGGAGAAGATCTCATTGAACTGAAAAGTGGACATCTCTTCTATTATCGTGGGACAGATACTGGCAGAACTAGTGGTGTTGGATTTATAATAAACAAGAAACTGAAGGATAAAGTTGTAGAAGTTGAAAGTTCCTCTGACAGAGCTGCACGACTCGTTATCCAACTATCGAGAAGATACCAGGTTCAGATTATTCAAACTTATGCACCCACCACAAGTCATCCTGAAGAAGAAATTGAAGAATTTTATGAGGAAATTCGTCATCTAAATAATAAAGGTAAGCAGCACTTGAAGATAATTATGGGAGATTTCAATGCAAAAATAGGGCACCGGCAACAGAATGAAACTTCAGTAGGTAAATTCGGTCACGGCAACAGAAACCAGCGTGGAAATACTCTCGTTGAGTTTGCAGAGGCAGAAGGATTTTTCATTCTTGAATTCCTTTTTCAAGAAAAAGCCACACAGGAAATGGACATGGAGACATCCAATTGGGACGACAAGTGAAATTGATTTTATTATGTGTAACAAAATTCGTCATCGAAGACTGCAGTGTGCTAAACAAGTTCAACACAGGTAGTGACCATAGATTGGTGAGATGTAAGATGCACCTCAACACTAAACTGGAACGTGGCAAGCTCATAAGACAAACAAAATGTATTGACATAACCAACCTTAAAAAACACCATAATACTTTCAAGTTGGAACTGAAGAACAGATTCTCTGCTTTGGAAGGCCTAACATCGGAAGAAGTGGATATTTCTGAAGTTAACAGAAAAGTAACCAAAGCTCTTATGGAAACAGCAACAAAATTAGCTGGGTCTAAGAACAAGTTGCATGTAAACAAATTATCAGGAAAAACCAAAATGTTGATGCAAAAAAGAAGAGAGATGAGGACAACTAAAGAAGATGTGACTTCCAAAGTGGAATATATAGAGCTATGCAAGACAGTAAGAAAAAGTATCACTGAAGACGTAAGAAAATTCAACTGTGAACTAGTAAGGAAAGCAATTGAAAACAACCAAAGCCTAAAGATAGCAAAGGGACATCTCAGTAAGGGAAGAAAACAGATTATGGCTCTGAGAAAAGAAGATGGTTCTATAACAAGAAATAGAGGCGAAATTTTGACAAGAGTGAAAGATTTCTACTCCAAACTATATGAAAAGGATGATACATGTACTCCAGACATCATGAAAGGTACCAGAGTTCTTCCAGTCCTCCCAGCAGAAGTTGCTCATGCAATCAAGAACATGAAGCGGGGGAAAGCTCCAGGAGAAGATGGAATTACTATAGACATCATACAAGAAGCAAGTGGAGAAATTGAAACAGTACTCGCCCAAATTTTCACTCGATGCCTTAATGAAGGAAAGATTCCTGAGGATTGGAACAATGCTACAATGATCCTGCTACATAAAAAAGGTAACATTGAGGATCTCAGGAACTACAGACCTATCAGCCTCCTATCAGTGGTTTATAAAATCTTCACTAAAGTTCTTTCACACCGCTTGAAGGTAACACTGGACATGGCTCAACCGAGAGAACAAGCTGGATTCAGGAGTGGCTACAGCACAATAGATCATATCCACGTACTGAGAGAACTAATTGAAAGAGCGAGGAATATGAACTTCCATTGTGCATGGCTTTTATCGATTATGAAAAAGCCTTTGATTCGGTGAAACCATCAGCAGTTACCACGGCTCTGAAATCCTGCGGTATTGAAGATGCATACATTAATATTATTAATAACATCTATGAAAATGCAAGTGCAAAGATTCGGCTGTTTGAAAATACAACACACATAAAAATTGGAAAGGGAGTGAGACAAGGTGACACCATATCTCCGAAGCTCTTTAATGCCACATTGGAAAATGTCTTTCAATCACTGAACTGGGAAAACAAAGGGATAAAGATTAATGGAGATTATCTAACCCACCTTCGTTTTGCTGATGACGTAGTCATTTTTGCAACTACCCCATCAGAGCTGCAGAGTATGACCCAGGAACTTGCTGACAAGAGTAAAGAAGTGGGATTAAAAATGAACTTTCAGAAGACAAAAGTGATGTTCAATGCTTTTACAAGAAATGAAGATTTATCGATTGATGGAGAAAAACTGGAGATAACAGATACGTATGTTTATCTTGGACAGCAGATATCAAGTGAGGGTCACATTGATGAAGAAATTAATCGGCGTACAAAACTTGCCTGGAGAGCTTTGGAAGAAACAGCATAATTTTCAAGAGCAATATGCCGTTATGTCTTAAAAGAAAAGTGTTTGATCAATGCATCCTTCCAGTGCTTACGTATGGTGCAGAGACGTGGACCTTAACTAAAAGAGACATACAAAGGCTGCAGACAACTCAAAGAAGCATGGAGAGGTGCATGCTTGGTATAACCAGGAGAGATAAGAAGAGGAACTCGTGGATCCGAAAAATGACGAGAGTGGAAGACATCATGATCAGAGTTAAATCCCTGAAATGGCAATGGGCTGGACATACTGCCAGAAGGACAGACCATAGATGGACAGCCGAAATTTTAGATTGGATTCCAAGGGACAGGAAAAGACCCAGAAAAAGACCACATGGGAGATGGGTGGATGAAATTCGTAAATATGCGGGAGTGACATGGAGGAGACTGGCACAAGACAGACCGTTGTGGGAGGAAACTTGGGGAGACCTTCGTCCAGCAGTGGATTGATAATGGTTGACAATGATGATGATGATGATATACAATGAATATGTTCTCAAACATATGATGCCATTTTATTTTTTAACCGCTGTTTCTCAGTTCCAACGAAATATATACTCAGCCATTACGCAGAAGAAATGTCATATGACAGACAGCCCAGGAGAATGCAGTGATATGTAAATGCTGTTGGGTGAATATATCAGCAATACGTTTTTCGGGAAGTACTCTCCTGCATGACGCTCGACTATAGTTTAGAAGGCTGAAATAGCTGTCCTCCTTCCCTCATTAAAAAAATACAGAAGGAAAGGAAATGTACGAAACTTTGCAGTCTTTGATCTGAAAAAATAAGCACTAAATAATAAACTTTCAGAAAACATTTTCTTCTTTCGAAATTTATGCAACGAATAACGCCTGTCTGGTTTTTAGACGACCGTTGTGACATGTATGTGAGGTCATGTAAATTAAAATGATTTCGAACAGTTTTGTAGTTATAAACGCCTGCAAAAGTTTATTTTTGTTGTTGTTTGTTTCTGGGTTCGATAACTCACATGAACAACTCTACAGGCTAAAAATGGCCACCCGTCGTTAAGTTGGGGTCATTGGTTCCATGAAAGTGAGAGAGCTAGATGCGCAATACAAACACATCACCCATGCCTCATTTGGGACTTTAACCACCGTCCTGCATCAACCTTGGCCCATAATATGTTTTCTGACGCCATTTTACACAGTTTACAATAAATTAGAGGATTCATACAGAGGAGTTCTGAGAGTTTTTTATGACGTCATTTCTTCAAATTCCCACATAACTATACCGACACCTGGTGGAGTTGAGCCACGGCGACTCCGGGCTTAAGGAGAGCCCACAAAATATTAAGAAACTGGTTGTAATGACTTCTCACTGTACATGTACAAATCGTCATGATCATCAACGACCTTTCCCAATGCACTGCGGTATGAAGACTTCCGAGACCTCTTCCAAAACACTTTGTCTTGAGCAATTCTCCTTCAGGCTTTCGAAATTTCACCAAAACCTTACTCTCCTGGGTCTTTTCCTATTGTATGGTATCCAGTCATGTAGTTCAGTTGTCCAGCAGATGTCATTTCTTCCAGAAGTATGTTCAGCCTATTGCCATTTATTTTGGGGTTTTTACATTAATCATGATGTCACCAACTGTCGTCATTTCCTGATCCATGAGTTGCTTTTTCTCTCTCTTCTAGTTATAACATTCGCAGCCCTGGAGACTGTAGGCCAAGGTTTCAGTTGTGAATTCATATTTTTGGGAGGGATGGGGGCGGAGAGTGTTATGCTATGTTATGACTCGATGGGGATGAATCCCTCTGCTTGTTAATAACGTTTTAATACATGTGGTGGTTTTGATTCCACTCACCCGTGCTTTTGTTTATGATAGTCTTGGCCAAACGGATTGGGCACTTATCATCATCAGTCGTTCCTCATTATCACAGCTCCCCGCAAATTAGCATAAAAGCATTATTCGAATAAAATGCAGAAAGTAAGATAAAGGGTTTCTTATAAAACCAGACGAACACAAGGACGGTACAACACGTATATACATATTTAGAAATACAATATGCTGCTTCCTCCGCTTACGGAAAGAAACAACAGCTCAGCCGCCAAAAAACATCAACCTGCCCTCCGCCTTCAGCAAGGCCTACTCCCTTCTCTTTAACCGTTTCTTGGTTTCCGGTTCATTCGTTCGCAGGTGTCCGCACTAAACGTGCTGATGCAGTGGGCACATATCTTAATGGCGAAAAGCTTTTATCACTTCGTTGAATTCTACTCTGTTGGGTGGTTGTTTACATGGCACATAAGGTCTCTTTTTTCATTATGGCTGTTCGCGTTTTCATAGTGAGCACAAGAAATCCCGTTGAGCAAGCGAGTTGGTGAGTGTGGAATAGCATTTCGATTTCGTATATCCCGGTGGTATAGCTATACTGTTATATTTGGTCGTGAGAGCCTCTCCAGGGGGAACAGGCAGTACCAAGAGAAGGCAGTGTTGATAGTTGTCAAGGAGAGGCTGTACGTTGCGAATATATGCATAAATTCGCAGCTAGCGGAAAAACTGTGCATCCTTGTCATGAAAAAAAATGTACGCAGATGCTTTCATTTGATGCATAAACATTTTTTTAATTTGAAATTTAGAGGCGGAGATGCAACTCATTGCCACTTGTGGATTACGCACGAGAAAAACGCATTGTATAATGGTATAAAGTATAGAAACCCATGCCTTATTCGGAACTTCAACAACGGCCTTGCTTCCACCTTGGCCCGTAATATGTTTTCTGACGCCATTTTACATAGTTTCCAATGAAGCAGAGGATTGCTGTAGAGGAGCTGTAAGCTTGTCATTTCACGCTTTTCAACGGAACAGCTGATTTCTGCAAAGAAGTGAGCAAGAACATGAGCACCTATTACGCTAACAGCTCTGATAGGTGCTCATGGTGGTCGTTAAACTCCGAAACGGAACAAAAACATTTTGTGACGTCATTTATTCATTTGATGTCATTTTAATCTTCCCAACGAAACAGAAAAGCTCTGAGCACTTTTATTCCTTCATCTGACACCATTTGACACTTTTTAAAGGTGTGTAAATGTTCTTACCCGGTTTTGCAGCTGCTGCAAGGCTCTTGCCAATTATATTCACTCAGACTCAAGTACGCACCATAAAATCCTTCTAAAGTTTACGATATTCTGCTGCTATATAACTCTTGTAAATGGCACGATGACTTAAAGTTTCACTAGACACAATTAAAAAAACCAAGAAAGATAACATTGAATATTCCATTGTAATGAGCCCGTCTTTTGAATCTTTTCAGACACAAAACAAATATTTCAAGTCAAAATTTTATAAAATCTGAAAAATCAGTTTAAAGAAGAATACCTTTAGGAAAAATTCTTATAATTTTAAATATGCAGTGTGAGCGGATTTATTCATACTGGATGGAACCGGTTATAAAAAATTGTAAAAACCGCATTTCTACAATCGATAAAACATCTATAAATAAAAATAGCTACCCACAAGCAACTAAAAAACGTGTTACGAAAATTAAGAAACTGTGCACAAAAGTTTCTCATAGCATAAGATATCAGCGGCAAAAGAGATTTCCAAATTAAATAATTAAAAGAACAGATACAGTGCATAACGTGATACAGTACAACTTTGAGCGCTGTATCGGAAAAGCTGTGCGACACTTAGAGAAGAACATGGGTGAAAAATAATTTTCATAATGAAGTGCATCCTACTAAAAAAAATGTTTCTAAGAGATTTTTAGAATCGAATAAACTGTTTCAAATAGAAATATAAGCTGACCTAGTGGAAGAATTCTGAGTAAAGGAAAAATATAAAATATGCCCAAAATTATTCTTCATAGCAAAAGCTAAGCAAAGTGAAAATCATTTTTCAAATACGTCTGCTCGAAGCAGCTATAGCGGGGAAAATCTTTTGACATTTACACCCCTTAGATGAAAAATTGTTCATTATTCAAAGAGGAAAATGTTCCCCCTCTTTGCTGTAGCGAATGGCACCCTAAAACTAAAGACATTTTTCAATAGCGTGTTTAGAAGCGGACATGCAGTTGCAAACAAGAATACACTCTAGCCCCACCTAGCGCCAGAACTGGGAACTACGAAACACCAACGAGTACATGCAAACTCTTCCGCATGGTGAATGGTATCCTGATTAAAATAATTTCTTAACTCGGACTTCTAGAAGCAGAGATATCTGGAAAAACAGGTCAAATATTTGCGCGCCTAGCGGGGAAATTGTGCATTAATTTTGGAAATAAGTTTTCGTAATTGGTAGTATCTGACCCAAAACGGGGTTTTTTCATCGCTGTTTAGGCGCATACAAATTGCTACAAGTACGCTGGGCACCTAAACGTGACTTATGCCGTCTACTGGCAAACTTGTGCTTTTAAGAAACATTTGAAATTATATGCAAATCATTGCGCATGTGATACGTGGTCCGACAAAGAAAGAATTTTTCAAACTGAACTGTTGGAAGCAGAGTTATTAAGAAAATCTTTCATTCCCTGACGGAAAAACGGTGCAAAAGTTTATGCAGAAAATATGCGCAGAAGGTTT
The DNA here is from genome assembly GCA_039090855.1 of Macrothele yani. Classification (NCBI taxonomy): domain Eukaryota; kingdom Metazoa; phylum Arthropoda; class Arachnida; order Araneae; family Macrothelidae; genus Macrothele; species Macrothele yani. The sequence continues at coordinate 70,428,294 of CM077029.1, forward strand.
CCCGTGTAGAGCGGTATCTGACCGCGAGGAACCTTTTCAATCCAGTTCACAGAAGGGCAGTTATTACATCAAGTATATTGCAAACCTAAATATACACTTATGCCCCCTAGTGGAGCAACAGTTGTTCATCATAATTCGAAACTATATGCAGAACGTTTTCCACCAGAAACTCTAAATGATTTTTCAGAACAGACTGTTAGAAGAAGAGATATCGGATCAATCACAATTTACCGTTACACCCCCTAGCAGAAGAAATGTGCATTACTTTAAAAAGTAACACTACCCAGATAGCCTTTGTAATAAATAGTGTCGAAGAAAAGGAATATTTTTTTCAATCTGATATTCAGAAGTAAGGGTATCAAATAAAATCTATTTTGAATTCCATAGTATCTGCGTTTATGCCATCTAGCGGCGAAGTTCTGCATTGAAAAAGAACCGGAAAACAAGAAGCATCGTTCTCACATTTGGGGCTCCCCAACCCAAAAAGAAATTTTAAAATTGGACTAATAGTTGCAAAGACATAGTATCAATAGACGGACGGACGGACAAAGTGGTACTTTAAGCACGAACTGTTTTTACAAAAGACATGCCAGACTTTTTTCGTGAACTTCCTAACTCAACCACCTTACGATGCAATCTTTTTAACAACAACACAGAGCAAAACCAGTAGCTTTTTTAACGCCTTTTTTGTTTTCTATCAAAACAGAACTTTCACACGAATTTTTGTTTTTTTCTGGCACTCTCCCTTTCCGGAAATGAGTGGTCCTAAATTAGGGACGGTGCTCACGGTGGTCGTTAAACACCGAAAAAAAAATCCGCTTTCTTGCATCATTTGCTCTTTAGGAAGACTCAATGCACATCCTTGATAAAAACAATACACTTTTGTCTGGGAGGCTAACTGCTGCAAATGGCTAAAGTGATATTTTCTTCCGAGTCTGGAAAAGGCAATTAAAAATCCATTAAACCGTTGAAAAATCAAAATAATCCAGTGGCGTGTTCAAGCTAACAATACAAAAGTGATTTAAGTCGCGAACAATAATGGAAATAAGAAATGTTTGCCGACATTTAAATTATTTGTTGTTTCACCACTTCTAACACTGTGGCTGTACTTAATTCACTTTATAAGTGAAATCCAACGGGGTGAACTACGTGTGAGAAACACCGCGCGCCGTAGTTAAACGAACTAAAACTATTTGTTACATTTATGAGCATTAAAGGCTACAAGATTCTCAATGTTAGGTTATTAATTCTAGGTAAGGGAGAGAAACAGAACCGGTGAAGCCATCACATGATCCATGCCCTATCCGAAATTCAAACTAACTCAAACAGAGCAAAAAAAAAAAAAAAAGTAAATAAAATAAAAATTGAAAAACTAAGAGTCCTTAGCATTTGATTACTCGGCAAAATAAAACCGATTCCAATTACTTAACAAGAAAGATGACATCGAAATTTACCGTTGCAATTCGTTCGTTTTTAAATCTTTCTAACACGAACAAAATATTTCAAATTCATTCATAGTCAATGGAACTGGTTAGAATAAAAACTCGACCGTATTTCTACAATCGATTAAACCTCTAGAAATGGAATTCATAGAAGGAGGAAGATCTCAGAGACAAAAGGATCTTCAAATCGAACAATTAGAAAATGATATGTAGAGGGAAACATGGTATAACTTTACGTCCCCGAGGGAAAGAACTTTTCATAACGGAAAACAAGAAAATATGAAAATTTGCGAATAGTGTTCTTCATAGCACAAACTATGCCAAGAAGAAATAATTTTTAAAATACGTCTTCTAGAAGCAGAGATCGTGAGAAAAATAGGTTTTAACATTGAAGCTCCCAAGACGGAAAACTGTGCATTATTTAAAGTGGATGTTTCCATATTTACTGCAGCGAGAGGCATACAGTAAAGAATAAAATGATTTTTTTTCAATACGACTTTTTGAAGTTGAGATGCAGCAGAAACAGGAATGCACACTAGCACTACCTATCGCCAGGACTGTGAATTAAAAAAAAAAAAAAAGCTCATGAGTACGGGCACAGTATTCCAAAAAAGAAGTGGCATCCAGTGTTAGTAGAGTTTTTTAAATAGGAAGTTTAGAAACAGACTTCGAGAGAAATAAATTAAATCTCTGCACCGCCTGGAGGAAAAATTGTGTAATTTCGAGAAGGAAATGCCTACACATATTTTACATAGTTAGTAGCATATGACTGAGAAAAGATTTTTCAATCGGGTTCTTAGAACCGCTGAAATTGCTGTAAATATGCTGTAAACACAACGTAAACTTATGCCCTCTGGTGGCAAACTTCTACGCGAAGAAAATTTTTAAGTTATATGCAAAACATTTTGCTCCAAAAACGGTCTCGGATAAGGACAGAACTTTTCAAATCTGACCATACATTTCGTTTCCAATCGAGTCTTCAGAAGCACAGATATTAATGCAAATTCATCAGAAACAGAAATATGCACTCACATCCCCTAGTGGCAAAACTATCCTTTTCGAAAAATTAGAAATTAGATGCAAAACCTTTCCTAGCAGGAGCTTTATCCGATGCAGAAATGTTTTTTTTTTCAAATTAATCATTAAGAAACAGAAACAACGGGGGGGGGGGGGATGCAATTTATCTTTACGCCCCTAGCGAAAAAAATATGCATTACTTGAAAAAATAAAAAACGGTACCCAAAATACTCTTCGTTATAAATGGTATCGAAAGGAAGAAAGAATTTTCACAGTCTGATGTTTAGAAGTAACGCTATGGAGCATGAAATGCATTTTTAATTCGTTATAATCTGCATTTACGCCCCTCCAGCAGCGAAGTTGTGCATCGGAACAAATCCGGAAAAGAAGGATCATTGTTCTCACATTTTGGGCTTCTCAACGTGAAAAGAATCCAAAATCTAAGGACAGACTACATTTTTTACCTGTAAAAGAAAAATAATACATGGCTGCAGCGAAATGGGGAAATAATGATATTGCCAGTATACGAACACATGAAAAGAAACAAACATTTTTTTACGAATGACGCACAATTTACATTGCGATCAGTGTTTACGTAAAAGTTACAAATTTCCGAATGAAATAGTTGGAGGATGATGTATAGTGCTTACCGATAACCAGGCGGAGATACATTTCAGTATGGAATATGTCAACCCCGACCTGCGATGCAGCTCACACAACGTCGTGGCATGCTGAGCACCAAGTAATCCAGGAGTTCCTGAGGCAAATTGGCCCACTCCTTCCTGAGAACTGAGGCCTTGCTTGTTTTCTGGTAGTGAATTCAAGCATCAATAGGACTCACCATGGTGTCTCAGACGTGTTCGATGGGGTTGAAGTCTGAGGAGCGTGCTGGTCAGTCGATGTGATGTATATTCTTGGTCTCAAGAACTGTCTGCACTGTTCTCGTACGATGAGGTGTCGCGTTTTCATCCATTAAGTCCAATTTTCCAGCCACTGTAATTTGTTGCGTCCATTAATTATGATGCCGTCCTGCACCATGACGCAGGTCCCCAGAATTCCTGCACACTCTCGCGTTGGTACCCACTACCATTTTCACGCCGGATCAACTGACGTCTAGAATACGAGAGCACAGACTTAATTGACTCGCATCTGTGAAGAGTAGGTACATTGGCCCACTGATGACGTGTCCAATTTCTGTGGATACTATCCACTGAAAACGTGCACTACGTTGAAGTCTGGATGAGGGACGCAGAGTACAGGCCTTCAGGCGTGTAACTCTATATGTCGCAAACATCTTGTCATAGTTTGGCGTGATATCCGCGTTCCCGTGCTCGAATAGATGCGGCGATTAGTTTTGTTACAATTAGCTGCTTCATGCGTCTTAGTAGAACGAGAGTGACTTCCTAGCATACGTCTGGAACACATTCTAATGGGTTTGAACACTACCCAGAGCATGGATACCACCCCAGTGCTCGAAAAGGAAATTTTGAAATGCCGGTGTGCTTACATTTAGCTAATCACCTTTCGGAAGATATACCTTTGCCAGAAAATCTTCAAAACTGAGAAAGTAAAAAAAAAAAAAAAATCCCTGGAATAAAAACTCCTTTGTGTGAACATGTAATTGACAATTCGGTGGAATACTATTGCACCCTGTAAGTCAGAAACGATGATTGTCAATTTAAGTTGGTTGGTTTGTGGATCCAGCGGGCACTACTTATGCTACATGGAGGACTGGGGTTAGACTTGCTTAGAATGAGGAGTCTATATCACGGGATTAACGGATTAACGAGACTTCCGAACCTTGGCTAGTAATTAGTGATTCAAGTGGACTTGAACCCAGAACTTTAAGGTCCCAAGCCGAGAAGACAGCCCCTCCAATAGGGACTTTTATGAAGTAGAAAGTCGGGAAATTAGAATCCCCGCAATCAGTATGAATATTTAGTCTTAAATAATAGCAATCTTACCACCCTTCTCTCTCTCTCTCTCTCTCTCTCTCTCACAGACACACACAAATAAGTTTGGAGTGGAAAAAGTTTATACTCATTGCTGCAAAGCTAAAATTTGTGTTTATTCTATTACTCCTAATTTTTCATTCTATTAAGAAGCTCTTCAAATTGAATATATTAAAATAATGATGTAATAAAAATTAATGATATCTTTAGTGTGATGACTCGGGGCGTGGGCAAGATGTGATCATGCCCTATGTGTAGCTTCATTTCCGTCCTTTGAAGGATTGATGTGCACACAACTTCATGTGTACACCACTTCCCTACCCGTTTCGGTTCCCACACGGCTATTTCTCAAGGGCATGAAGCGCATAAGGTTTCTATGTTTAAAAATGCGCGCTCATAAGTTAGGGACCAAAAAAAAAAAAGAAATTCTGTAGTTCCCACGACTAAAATTAGTGCCAGTATGCAAATTCCTGGTAAAAAAAATGCCAGCATGAAATACTAGGTAAAAAAAGTTCCGGTATGCCATACCGGCGTGTACCGGCACATTTCGAGCACTGGATACCACACTATTCGCGATTCCAAACTTCCTGGCAACATCACTCACTTGGCGGACTTTTTCCAGCTTCTCTATAATTCTTTCCCGCCTAAAATCATGTAGATTATGTCTTGCAGATATAACAAAAATTGCGCGTTCGTGCCTTTGTGCCCTTACGTTCAGATTTTCCTTCAAATACGCGTCGCCAACCGCGCCCATCTCTCTTTTATCTGTTTAAGTGACACCACGTGACCCCTTTGAACATGATTTGATATTTTGCATGTGCGCCGACTTTGAACGCTCCCAGTCATGCAAATTGCCTGTTGTTTCACCTGATTTTATGGTTATAACCCTTCGAAATAGTGTTCTACCTTAGGTTTGGGACACCAACGTAGTTGCAGAGATATGGTGTCCACAGACGGACGGACGGACAAACTGACACTGTACTGTTCTAAAAAGACGTGCAGAAAAATAAAACAAACGTAAGGTAAAAACTTTTCCTTACCGAAGAAACGCACCTCATAAAATTAGGCACGCTAGTCTCTCCCCAACCCCAGATAAAGTTAATCTTTCATGTTGCTTCTGTAATGTAAAACAAAGTATATCCTCTGCAGCTTTATTGTTATGTTACTGTCAAATGTAGTGAACTTACATCTATGACAAAAGCCAAAAATTTCACAAAATGAATAATCATACTAAAACATTTTGGAGTTACAATGTAAAGATAAGTGGTGTGAATTTGCGAAAATTACAAAACATAACGTGCAGAAAAGACGCCGGTATGTCACAGACTTTTAACGTAATTTTTGTTTTGTAAAGTTTCTGTTTCTGATAATGAAAATAGTCGGTATTTTGATACATTTCTCTTTATTGTCACAAATTAAATATTTTTAAAACAGAAACGTCAGTTGCTGTTTGTTTTTTTCTTTTTTTTTATTGAAATTTCTCGTGCCAGTTCCCAAAACCTTCGACTTTAACACTTTTCGGTCTATTTTCCTAACATAGCCTGCTATCGTGCGAACGCACGAATCGCGTTGCAGGACTTGGGACGTCGCTATGTAGTAGATTAGTCTGACTTACGAAGTAAGGGAAATACTTTCCTCGCCGGGATTCTAGGCTGCGATGGCTTGTACGCGAGTAAGGAGCGCTATAGACTGAGCCAACAACACCCATAACGTAAGGTAGAAACGCAAGGGAGTTCGAGACTATCGGTGAGGAAATGTTTTTCGCTATGAATGCGCGTTTATTAGGAGTTTTATTTTATCTGGGAGCTATTATTTTTTTGAACAGTTTATAACAATTTTATTATTTTTCTATGAAGACTTATCACAAAATATATATTTTTTTCTTCATGATTTTTCAAAGCAACAGGATAGTTTGACGGCCAAAAAAGACAATCTCGCATCCCCGGTAAATCGAGATCTTTCTAAACTGAGAATGACTTTCAATTATGTTTAAGAAAAGGTGAAATATACTACTTCATCGTACCAACTCACAAAAATCGGAAACATAAAAGTTGGCCTTGAGAGCCATAGTAACTTTTGTCTTAAGGGGTTCAGATAAATGTCATACAGTCACCTACACGGGACTTCCAGTACCCTGTCTTATGGTAATACAATGTACAGTAGCGGGAACACCAACTGGGGGGGGGGGTATATACGTTTTCGCAATAACCTTATTATTATATGATATGCTGTATATAAAATATCTCAACCGAGAGAACAAGCTGGATTCAGGAGTGGCTACAGCACAATAGATCATATCCACGTACTGAGAGAACTAATTGAAAGAGCGAGGGAATATGAACTTCCATTGTGCATGGCTTTTATCGATGATGAAAAGGCCTTTGATTCAGTGAAACCATCAGCAGTTACAATGCCTTTGAAATCCTGTGGTGTTGAAGATGCATACATTCATATTATTAATAACATCTATGAAAATGCAAGGGCAAAGATTCGGCTGTTTGAAAATACAACACACATAAAAATTGGAAAGGGAGTGAGACAAGGTGACACAATATCTCCTAGGCTCTTTAATGCCACATTGGAAAATGTCTTTCAATCACTGAACTGGGAAAACAAAGGGATAAAGATTAATGGAGATTATCTAACCCACCTTCGTTTAGCTGGTAGTCATTTTTGTAACTATCCCATCAGAGCTGCAGAGTATGATCCAGGAACTTGCTGACAAGAGTAAAGAAGTGGGATTAAAAATGAACATTCAGAAGACAAAAGTGATGTACAATGCTTTTACAAGAAATGAAGATTTATAGATTGATGGAGAAAAGCTGAAGATAACAGACACGTACGTTTATCTTGGACAGCAGATATCAAGTGAGGGTCACATTGATGAAGAAATTAATCAGCGTACAAAACTTGCCTGGAGAGCTTTTGGAAGAAGCAGCATAATTTTCAAGAGCAATAGGCCATTATGTCTTAAAAGAAAAGTGTTTGATCAATGCATCCTTCCAGTGCTTACGCATGGTGCTGAGACGTGGACCTTAACTAAAAGAGACATGCAAAGGCTGCAGCCAACTCAAAGTAGCATGGAGAGGTGCATGCTTGGTGTAACCAGGAGAGATAAGAAGAGGAACTCGTGGATCCGAAAAATGACAAGAGTGGAAGACATCATGATCAGAGTTAAATCCCTGAAATGGCAATGGGCTGGACATACTGCCAGAAGGACAGATCATCGATGGACAGCCGAAATCTTAGATTGTATTCCAAGGGACAGGAAGAGACCCAGAAGAAGACCACATGGGAGATGGGTGGATGAAATTCGAAAGTATGCGGGAGTAACATGGAGGAAACTGGCACAAGACAGACTGTTGTGGAAGAAACTTGGGGAGACCTTCATCCAGCAGTGGACTGATAATGGTTGACAATGATGATGATGATGATGATGATATAAAATATCCATTTTCACTACCAAACCTCAAAATCAAGTCTCTCAGCAGATGAGGGAGCGAGTGTTTCCACCAAAAAGGGGTTTTGGGAGTGCCTTCACGATTGTAACTCCCGATGGTGTGAGAGATGAGTGATTCAGTAAAACTGCTGAATTAAAATTTAATAGTTAATCAAACCTCTTTAAATTCAAGCTTTCTAATGAACTGCTCGTATTACCGGACGGAAAAGTTTGAATAGAATTTTCCCGTTAATATAAGAACGGCATCACGAAAAGGTTCAATGAAAATTCATTTTTCCCCATAACACCTCTTAATAAAAGAAAATTTTCTGTAAATAACCGGAGAAAGATAACAAGTTAGTAAAATAATGCAATGCATTGATTATGATACGCTTTCCAACATGCCAGAAATCATTACTCAAGTTATGAGGATAACGGCTGTGAAATAAATCTCACTCCTGTGTCCGGACCTTTGATTTCGATGATCTTCAACAGAATCGGTTCAGTATACCTCCGGAACAACATACTAAAGTTTTGCCGCAATAAAAGAATTTTTACTCAAGTTATGAGGGTAATGGCTGTGGAATAAATCTCACTTCTGTGCCCTGACCTTTAACCCCGTTTCGATTATATTAAACAGAATTGGTTCAGTATACCTCCGGAACAACATGCTAAAGCTTTGTCGCAATTGAAGCATTTTTACGTAAGTTATGACGCATAAGGGCAATGGAATGGATCCCGCTCCTATGTCCTGACCTTTGACCCCAGTTCGCTAATTTTCAACAGAGTTCGTCCCCATGTGGTCCTTAACCACATACTAAAATTTCATCGAAATCGAACCATTTTGGACGCGAGTTGTCGTGCGGGCGGACAGACGGACAAAGCTGGAGCATATACGCTTCTTCAATATACGGTTGGAAAGCGTAAAAAAGTAGTTACTTCTGCCAATTCAAGTATGAAAAATCCGTGAATTTCAGGTCCAATCAAGAACTTGCTTCGTTAATTCACGAAAGCAGTCAACGAAAATGGCTCGCGAATTTCAGGAAATTTTTTTACAGTGTAGAACAGGATTATTGGTAACGAGTTATGCGTATTAGAGTAACGGAAATTTGATTCAGTATTTTCAGTCCTGTTGTATATGTTTTTTTATTTATTTATTTATTTCTCAGCAGCATAAAGGTATTTTTGGCGAATGTCTTAACCCTGTTGTTCTGCCATTTTACTCTGAGAGCACATAAACTGAAGCAACTCAGCCATTCACCGCTTCAGAAATTTAACACGAAGAAAAATTGGTACACGTGAAAATGTTACACACGCTCAGATTTCAGTATAGCGTTTAAGTGAGTCAAAAGTTTCGAAATAGAGACATTCTGAGTGGAAAAATCTCAGGCATTTGTTGATCTGAAGATCACTGAGGGAGAAAAGGAATCGAGGCTCTGAATTCCGACTAATAAAAGTATCCTGGGAAATGAGAATAGAGAGATCACGACAACAGATATTGCAGCTTATTGCGATAAAAAAGAATCAATGAAAATTCCATCGGAGATTCTTCGCTGAACTTCTAAATGAACGTTTGCTCTTATCAAAGTTTACGAAGATAGAGTTTGTTGGCATCATGTTTCTCATGAACAACAAAAATATCTATAAATCTTTAACCGTTGACAAATTTAATTAAAGAAAATAGATATATAGTATGCTTAAAACATAACAGAGAATTTATAACCAAAAGTAGTAGATTGTATCATAAAACGGTTTATTAATGTTCTTTACAGTGGCGGCCAGTAATCAAAATTGCTGTTGATGCAAGCTATTTTTCGGTCTGAATTCAGATTAGGTTTATATATTCAAGGGCACCTTTACTACATTATTCTTACTGATTTCTAATGTAACATGTATCGTGAAAAAATTATCTAATATTTTACTGCAGAAGTACATTTTATGTGTCTTTTAGGCCAACTCAGAAAGTATTTTGTAAGATTCCTTACAAAGTACGTTCTGAGTTGCGTTTTTTTTTAAGATTTTTGTAAGAAAAATATATTTACGACTAAATATATTTTTTAGTCGTAAATATATTTTTTCTTTGTTGTCCACTTGGACCATTTAGAATTCTACTGCTAGGTTTATTTAAGTACTAAATCTACTGCATGGAAATATATCTAATTTTGATTCAAGAGGTTTACTGAAGATTAAAATTTATGACTGAAGTGAAAGCCTTATTCAACTCAAATGAAATTTTCTTCAACTGAGGCAAAAAAAAAAAAAAAAAAAAAAAAAGAAAAAGGTGTTGAAGACTCCTGCAGAGGTTCACCTAAGCAGCAAACGAGAAAGCTTACCTTATACTGTTGGCATTTCACCCTTTGTTCACCATTTCATGCATCACACATATTTTATTTTTTTGATTGATGGTTTAACGACCACCGTGAGCAACACAATGGGCTATGAGCAGTAGTCCGTCACTAATTCAAGGCCACTAGTTCCAGGAGAGGAAGAAATCCAGTGCTGTAAGAAAAACACAGTATACATGCCTCACCGGGATTCGAACCCAGACTTGTCTCGGATGAATGGTCTGAAACCAGCGCTTAGACCACTGCGCCACCGGGAGGGGGGGGCTTTACGTTTTTAAAAATTCCTATTCGAGAAAAAAAAAACCGCTTCAAACCTAAAGTTTCTTTTCTGTTCTATGTTTTTATTCCTCCTAAAGCAGCAAAGCTACTCACCTTCCCCCTTAACAGTAGGATGTATGTAAATAAGGCGGGTCATGCGTACAAAGTTAGGAATGATGTTGTAGTTAACAAATGCGGAAGTTCACCTAACGAGCTGTTTCAGAGAGGTAAACCAAGACCTGCGCCTCGCTGAAATACGGACTCCCATGCTGTGCATGCGCACACTGTTCGTGTGTCTGTTTCTTTCCTTTGACCCAGTGATGGAAATCAGGTTTGGCGTGACCTCTATCCGAGAGGCAGTAGTAGGATAAATGTCCCTTTTCTTTCGAGAAACGTGAAACAAAAAATAACTTTACAGGGAAAAAAAGAGGGGAAGGAAGACAGAAAGGAAAACAGAAGCCCGAGGTGGATGTGCAGTTGCGCGGAAAATTAAAATACACTTCGTGATTTGGTAAGTGACGATGAGATGCTAAGCTGTGTTAAGAAACTTCCATATAGTTAATTGCCTGAAAAGAAGTATTGTTGAGGGGAGGAGATGCCAGAGATGGCTAAATACGTATCCCCTAGTCGTTGGGAACTAGTGCTAAAGAGAAATCCTTGTGTGTGAGAGAGAGAGAGAGAGAGAAAGAGAGCTTTCGACAACTTTCGATTCATTGCTTTGGGGTCAGTAGGAGTGGTTTTACAATGCGTACGTGTAAGAAAAAATCGGAAGATAATGAATTTATTTGCCTGAATATGAAGGTTCTTGGTAGAGAACGGAAGATATTCAACTGTTGACCACGGTAATATAATAAGATACTCCCGCCAAGCACCAACGAAGAATAATGCGTGATTCAAAATGGAGAAAGAGTGGAAGAGAAGATCAGTATAAAAAGTCGAAATACGACATGAATAACTCCTCTATGATATTTTTGCTGATCCACGGAAAGAGATCAGAATAATATACTAAAAAATTAAATAATTTATCTAGCAATAAGGAACTTGCAACTCAATCACAATGAAGCCAATTCAGAGAATGCGATTTCTTTTTTATACTTCAAGAGAGTTCACTTTTCTTCTACCTATCGTTTTTCATATTTTGCATTTTGTTTTACCGTTTTTTACGTTTTAGCATGGAGAAATTACTCGTTAGTGAAGGAAATTAACAAGTTAGTAAAATGATGCAATGCATTTATTATGATGCGCTTTCCAACATAACAGAAATCATAACTCAAGTTATTACTCAAGTTATGAGGATAATGGCTGTGGAATAAATCTCGCTCCTATGACCTCACCTTTGACCTGATTTCGATGACAGTCAACAGAACCGCGAAAGCGTACTTCCGAAACAACATGATAAAGTTTTGTCTCAATCGAAGCATTGTTACGTAAGTTATAACGCATAAGGGCGATGGAATGGATACCGCTCCTATGTCCTGACCTTTGACCCCATTTCGCCCATTTTCAATAGGGTTCGTCCCCAGGTGGCATCACATACTAAAATTTCATCGAAATCGAACCATGTTTACGCAAGTTATGACGCATAAAGGCAATGGAATGGATACCGCTGCTATGTCATGACCTTTAACCCCATTTCGCCCATTTTCAAAAGGGTTTGTCCCCAGGTGGTCCCCTACTGCATACTAAAATTTCATCGAAATCGAACCTTATTTACGGAAGTTATGACGCATAAGGGCAATGGAATGAATTCCGCTCCTATGTCCTGACCTTTGATCCAATTTCGTCCATTTTCAATAGGGTTCGTCCCCAGGTGGTCCCCTACCACATACTAAAATTTCATCGTAATCGAACCGTCTTTACGCGAGTTATCGTGCGGACGGACAGACAGACGGACAAAGCTGGTGCATGTACACTTGCCAAAATACGGTTGGAAAGCGTAAAAAAGGAGTGAAAAAATAAAAAGCTTACGTCTGTATTCGTGGGAAACCGTAGTTTTAGTGGAACACCGACTAATCCCAGATGACTCTTAAGCCCGACCTGGGTATGGGACCTAACTAATAGCGAGTAGCAAGGTGACTGGTTAATACAATGTAGTAGCAAGGTGACTAATAGCGGGAGCCGCTATTAGTCACCTTTGTACTAATAGTTAGTTTAATACCAAGGTGACTAATAGCGAGTAGCATGGTGACTGGTTGCAGCGTCGCAACTGTACTCAGTGTTCACCGTTACTATTTCCGGCCATTATCTTCTCTGCTGATATTGCGTCACGAGGAAGAAGCGAGGTTAAGTAAAGTCCTATGACTTTTACAGATGTGCGGTAGTCAGTGTGAGAGGCTAACCAAAATTTTCATTGACGTCCAAAAGCAGACGTCTAACTCATTCTCATTGCCCATCCAAATTGATACCATTGTAAGTGCAACCGCAATGATACATATACTGTTAAGCCGCATACACATAGCTGATAAAAATGATGTAACTTTACTAAATGCAGGACTTTTTTTTTTTCATTAGCTGGTTTAAAGGCCGCCGTGAGCAAGTCAGTGGGCCATAAAGTATTCACCCATTCCTTATTTAGTGCCACTAATTTCAGGGAAGGGAAAGAGCCGCTATCGTAAGACAAATACACAACCCATGCCTCAACAGCGAATCGAACAAGGACCCGTCTCGGACGAAATCTTATCAGCCAGCTTTTCATACCTTACGACCACCGGGGCGCTGTACAAAGTTCACGCAACACATGCTCATAATTCACATCCAGCCGTCCCGGTGGCGCAGTGGTCTAAGCGGTGGCTTCTGATCATTCGTCCGAAAGAAGTCCGGGTTCGAATCGCGGTGAGGCATGGATGTTGTGTTTGTTTTACGGCACTGGCTATCTCCCTTCCCTGGAACCAGTGACCCTAAATTAGGGACGGGCGACTGCTTATAGCCCATTGAGTTGCTCACGGTGGTCGTTAAACCTCCAATAAAAAAAAATCATATCCTTAGTATCTCAGCGACTTTTACAGTTAGACAGACAATATTGTTTTGTTTAGACTAATTAGCAAACCGCTCAACTTTTTCTAAATGGGTATTACTCGATGCTAAAAATTCGTACAAAAATTTAAATTTAAAGTCCATTAAAAATTTAAATTTATGCATGCTATAAGTACGTCACTGCCACGATAGAATTCAACGGTTCTCTGTGATACTTTTTCCAATCGGAAGTACACTATATGACCAAAGTATCGGGACACCCCTTTTGAGTAGTTGATTTGCCCATATATGTTACAGCCATGACTAATAGAGGCGCACGCAGCCTAGCAAATGATATAAACATGCATTAAGAGTAGAATGGGTTGTACGGCAAAGCTCAGTGTCATTCATCGTGGCTCAGTCACAGGATCTCATCTTAGTAACAGGGACGTCGCTGGACTTTGAAATCACGGTGGGCGAGCATTAGTTTTTGTGTGGCAGGTTTACAGCAATTTAATATACTAAACACTGAAAGGAAGAATTTTTAATGCTTTTTACTACCGGCTCCGAAGGAATTCGGCGCATCCTCCCCCCACACCCCTTCACACCAGGATATTCACACACACACACACACACAAACACACACCTAGATCTGAAAAGTTATGCCACTGATGATAAACCAACAAGATTACATGACAATGACTTGCAGGTTAGTGGTGTAACATGTACATATACACTGAAGTCCCAAAAGTCATGGGATACGTGGCTGGTATCGTGTAGAACCTCCCTTAGCCGAGCGAATTGCAGCAACTCGACGTGGCATCGACTCCACTAGTGTCCAGGACACTTCTGGAGATATGTTGACCATGTCGTCTGAACAGCCACTCACTGTTCCCTGGTATTTTTAGGAGCAGGATCTTGGGTGCGAATGGACCTTTCCACCCCGTCCTTTAAGCGCTCTGTTGGGTTCATATCGGGAGAACGTGGTGGCCACACCATCTATCGAAACTCTTCAAAAGGCTCTTCAATCCAATTTTGGGCAACTTGGGCCCGATGACATGGCGCATTGTCAGCAGGGAAAATCACATCATTGTTGGGGTACATGAAGTCCATGAAGGGCTGCAAATGGTCATCCAGCATTACCGGTCAATGACGTGTTTACGAGGACCAAAGGACCCAAACCGTGCCACATAAAGACACCCCACACATGTGTGAAACCACCACCAGTTCGCACAGTACCTTGTTGACAGCTTGGATCCATGGCATAATCGGGTCTGCGTCACACCCGAACTAAACCATCAACTCGTAACAATTGGTAGCGTGACTCATCGGACCACGCGACACGTTGCCAGTCTTCCATGATCCAATTACCATGTTCACAAGCCCAGATGAGGCGCTGTGTCCGATGTCGTGGTGTTAACAAAGGCACTATGTTAGGTCTTCTGCTCCCATATCTCATGGACGCTAAATTACGCTTCACTGACCTGATGAATATCTCTGTGGTACCTCCTGCATGGAATGTGGATGTTATTTGAGCCAATGTCGCTTGTCAGTTGGCATGGACAATCCTGGCACAACGTCGCTGCTCACGGTCATTCAGCACCCGTGGTCGGCCCTGCGCTGTCCATCGTGGGTGGTAATGCCTTTCATGAGGTATTCTCGGTACACACGGGACACCGTAGATCGAGGAATGCTGAATGTTCGCACAACTTTGGAAATTGAATGTCCCATCCGTGTGGCTCCTACTACCATGCCTCCAACAATTCAACTCGGCTTGCCATAATCCTACTGGCGGTTCTTCAACCTGACTCGCACGATTACATGTTTTAACTGCTTTTCAAAATTGCGCATTTTTCTTATGAAAATAGTACTATACCTCAACATTTTTTAAAGAAAAATGCTTCATTTATTTATCTAAATGAAATTTTGGCATTGTGACACTTAGACACAATACCTTCCTCCTTCTTAACTCCTTTTCTTCAAATCAGTGACCTTGCATTGAACTTCTCACCTCCAAATCAGTCGTCAGCTACGTCCCGCTTCCTCCTGACCGGAGACACTGATTTAGCTTTAAACTCCACTTTCTGTGTTGGAATTGCCTAGTTATTAAAACAAACAACAGAGGAATAAGTTAGGATCCTTCTCAGCGAATATCTGTCAGAGTTGGGCAAGAATGCATTACAAAGTAATGAAAGTACAGATTACAATTAACGTGTAATGCATTACAAGGTAATGCAGTAACAGGTAATGCATTACAAGGTAAACCCAAGTATGGTTTGCACAACGTAATTGAATTAATCTGTAATGCATTACAATGAAGAGGATATAATTCAATTATTTAATAATGCCATTCAAACGCAATAAAATTATTTGGTAATGAAATTACACAATTTGCAAATAATAATTACATACTAATAGTTTATAGAAGTGTACGTGTGCCAAAAGCTATGTCTGGAAAAGTCAGCCATGTAACATTGCAGACAGAGACCAAAGTGTCGTGTAGAATGTTCTAGAAGCGGCAAGAATGGGTTAGACGTTTGTAGAATGTCCTAGAAGCGGCAAGAATGGGTTAGACGTTTGTAGAATGTTCCAGAATGGACGCTCAGTGGGAAGTTCGAGAGCTTTATGCAAATCAAGAATATTCCAGAAGCTTCAGATCCTGTCGTGAAATATATATAAAGGAGTCAGTCGCTCGCTAGTCCAGTGTTCGTATCGGAAAAGTAATGGACAAAAACACTTGAGAAGTACGGCAAAAATGTCAAGAGCTAAAAAAATCCTGTAATATTCGGCAGTGCACCCTGAGTTGCTGAACTGTGAGTGCAGTGCTGATATGTGCTTGTGGCTATAGTGGGGTAATTATTTTGAACAGTGAAGCGTATGTAAGGGACGAGAATACTGTATAGGAGATGGACGAAATGAGTATCTATAACCGAAATAAACATCCCATTCGAACTTACTTCATACACTGGCGGAAAGTGAAAAAAGAACACCAAGAAGGAGACGTCTGATACCAACGAAATTTATACAGCATTATAACGGAATACAGAAGACAGCGTGACCAAAACATTATGGCAAAATACAGCTGTATTTGCTGGTAAACTGAAAAATAACATTTCCATGTAACATGGTTTGTACGAGGTCGAACCACCATGAACTGCGTCACACTGTGCAGTTCTGGCATGGAGTCTGTCGTACAGATGTTGGATGTAAGTTTGGCGTATTGAGTTCCAAGCTGGCCGTGGACACCGGATAAGTCGTTGTCCCATAAAATCCCACATGTGCTCAATGGGGGACAAATCCGGTGAACGTGCAGGCCATAGAAGTTGTCTCTCACCCTGAAGTGCATGTTGCGTTGCACGTGCCGTGTGTGGGCGTGCGTTATCTTGCTGGAAAACACCACGATGGACCAACCTTACAAATGGCACAACAACGGGCTGAATGATGTTGTTGATGTAGGAGGTGCTGTTTAACGTACCCGGTACAAACACTAGTTGTGCACAGAAGTGATAGCTGATCGCTCCCCACACCAGGAGACCAGGTGTAGGCCCTGTGTGTCGCTGGCGGATGCAAGAAGGGTGGAGACGCTCCCCTGTGCGTCTGCGAACACACCTACGGCTATCGGAGGCTCCCAAACAGAATCTGCTTTCATCGCTGAACACGACAGATCGCCATTACGTTCTCCAGTGCAGACGTTGGCGACACCACTGCAGCCGTTCCTGACGGTGGGCTGAAGTTAGAGGTACACATTCCAGAGGCACACGTGCACGTAGTCCTGAATCCAGTACACGGTTGCGGATTGTTCGCACAGTCACCTCAGGTGCAACGGCAGCTCGGATTTGCATTGCAGTGGATGTTCTGCTTGACAACGCCGCTCTTCTTAGGCGTCGATCGGTCCGCTCATCAGTCCGTCTGTGACTCCCGGTTCCACGTCTTCTCGTGTGGGAATGTTCCTCGGACCACCTACGCCACCATCGTACCACCACCGATACTTCCCGTCCAATTCGCTCCGCAATACGAAGATACAACCACGCGGCCTCGCGGAGTCCGACTAGACGACCTCGCTCAAAGTCCGATAACTGCTGAAATCCTACACGTCTTCCATGTCCAGGCATTGCAGCTTCTTCAGGATTTTCACACGTGTCCGTACGCCGACGACTGATTACATTCACTTCGCCGTACTCCTTAAATACCACCGACGATAATTTGCATATTATGCCGTGCTGTGGCGTAAGCGCTCACCGGTTGGTCCCGAAATTAACATCACACCTACTTAAACTCGACCCCATTAACATATGCAAATTTCATGATCGTCCGCCAATTCTTTTTTGGTGTTTTTTTTTTTTCACTTTCCGCCAGTGTATGTATTATTTCGTTCAAATCACTTTACTTGCGGCGAAGACGGAACAACTACTCATGTCATACACGTACAATCTCCAATACCTACATACACGCATTTGAGGTCCGAGGGGTGGAACAATTGTCAAATAACCTATACAACGTGTAAGGGTGTACTGGTTGCTGGTTTATTCACGTTGTATTGTTACTCATAAGTTATTGGTTAAATACCAACATATAGTTAACCATTAACCATTACAATGGGTGACTGCTGCATGTCATTACAATTACCATGTAATTCTAATGACCCGTTCACCATTACCATGTAATGATAACGCTATGTTCTTGTTCCCATCACCATTACGCTGTAATGCATTACCGATTAATTCAATTACGAGTTTGTCCAACTCGGATATCTATTCACTCTCCTCATTAGCCCCTGGCCATACTTACACGAAAAAAATGCTTAAACTAAAGATTTAGGAGAGTGAAGAACAATTATATTTTTCTGTTCCTGCCGATGCTATTTTGATAACTTTCTACGGAGAAGTAAACAACGCACTTTCTAGAGGAATACACGTAGGGCTGCTCAACGAAAAATACGAGACTCATTATTACTTGGCAAAGTCCAGATTATATTTTAAAGTTAAGTTTATAAATGACACATTGAACTGGGTGGGTGGTAGGGTGGAAAAGAAGAATCTCAGGGTAGACGGAAGCCCACCTTCGAACACGCTTGGCGACGTTCCTCCTTAGTAACAATTCAGTGCGGAAATTTCTGCACTGCTGCAGGTAATTCAATCAACTCTATGTAAGTGACATTACTGTGCAGTGGAAATGCCTGGAAGCAACAACAGCACAGTATCTACTACATAGTAGGTCACGTAAATACGGAAAATTAGAGAGCGAGTGCTGAAGTGGGTGGTGCATATAAATAAATAAATAAATAAAAACGCCTGTTCTGGGTTGTAACACCCACCACCGATATCTAAGATCTTTCAGGAAGCAATACCAGCACAATAACGGCTCGTCAACGACTGAAAGGAATGGGTTGCCATGGCCGATCACCCGCACATAAGCCAAACATCAACAAGGCCAACGCCAAGCGTTGGTTGGAATGGTTTTAATCTGGGCGCCTGTGGACTCTGAAGCAACGGAAACGCGTTCACTGGAGTGATGAATCATGCTATTACGCTTAACCATCTGACAGTCCGATGAACGATTCTGGGTGTGGAGGGTGCCAAGTGAACGCTACCTTCCCAACTGTGTTATACCAACTGTGAAGTTTGGTGGAGGAGGCACCCTGCTGTGGGGCTGTTTTTTACGCTTTGGGCTGGGCCCCTTAGTTCCAGTGAACAGATATCTTAACGCTGCGGCTTACAGTGACATTCTCGACAATTCTATGCTCTCAACGTTATGGCAACAGTTCCGTGAAGATTCTTCCATTTACCAATAAGACAATGCCACCGTTGACAAAGCCTGGTCCGTGGAGAAATGGTTTGACGAGATGTGTGTGGAATAACTTGACTGGCCTGCACATCAATCTAAAGGCTGTGCTAGGAGCAAAGGGTGAACCAATATGATATAAATTTATTTCCTATTACAGGGAGTTTGTGAATAGGTAACTAACTGTCCGGAAGCTTTTGATCAGACAGCGTAAACGTGTGCGACCAACCGTGGTTTGGACGTTTATACAACACTCGATACACCAGAAAAGGAGTCATAAAACGGCTCATTGACCTTGATTTACTTGTTTGGATAATTTTTATTATGTGTATCCGTATATTATTTCTGTTAGACAAAGAGTTCTTGTTTTTAACAGTCCTGTTTTTCCTATTACAATAGAACCCGGATATCACGTTGCTGAAGGGAGGCCGAAAAAACTTCGTTATAAGCAAACTTCGTAATAACCAATCCCCCCCTCCCCCCAAGTTAGTTAAAACGTTCGATTTTACAATTAAAATCGTATTTTCTTAAGAGAAAAAGAATAAAGAACTGAACTGAAAAAAAAAAAGTTGTTTTTACAGCAAATTACTGCTAAAACGCTACGGAAGTATGCCGTATGCACTTACCACGGTTTCCAACTGTAAAATTCACAACTACTGATGTGGCAACAACATTTGGTGGCATTTCCCAGAACTGCGCATGCTCCTCTCCTTCCGCCCTTCGTTTCACTACTGTTTGATTGACTTTTACCAAGGTTGAACTCACGTGCTGTAACTTGTATTTTGTTCGTATTATGATTCATCAATCACCACTTCGTTGACGACTGACGTTATTTCAAGTTCGGAGAAAGAGGTATTTGTAAGTTTAAATATTCCTTTACATTGGTGGCACATATTTATTTATTGCTCATTTATGTTTTCTCGCCATTTATAAATTACAAACGTAAACCATGTACAAGTGTGAAATATGTTCTTATTCCTCCTCCTGTGCTAAAGCGTATGTTAATCACTGGAAAGAGCACCGAAATATTCATTACGTGGAATTTCCATGTGGGGTTGAATTGTGCAACCGAAGATCCAAAAAATATAATTCATTTAAATCTCATGTGTATAGAGATCATTCATTTTTAAAAAGTGCTACAAGACCTATACGCAAGGAATACGTAACGTTAACTTGTCCCCTCGAGTTTTGTAGACATGATGTAATTTCGGACCTAACTTGTCTGCTTGGTCATATCAAGGGCCATATAGATTCAGGAATTAAAATGAACTGCCCTTTTCAGAACTGCGGATTCTCATTTATAAAAAAGATATTATTTACCAGCCATCTCAAACAAATACATAAAATTGGTCAGAACTATCAGGGAAACAGTGTACCTATATGTACAACATACCTAGTAAACAGGAACTTGCGAAGGAAACCAAATGGAATTTTTTACTTTTGAGCAAGGTTGTACTGTACGTACATAGTATATATCGTACTACATACTACTACATACAATACGTATTTTCAAACTACAGTAGTACACACTTGGTTTGGTTTGGTTTGATTTGATGTTTAACGACCACCGTGAGCAACTCAATGGGCTATAAGCAGTCTCCCGTCCCTAATTTAGGGTCACTGGTTCCAGGGAAGGGAGAGAGTCAGTGCCGTAAGACAAACACAACATCCATGCCTCACCGAGATACGAACTCGGACCCCGTTCGGACGAATGACCAGAGGCCATCGCTTAGACCAGTGCGCCACTGGGGCGGCAAGTACACACTACAACCGTACGTTGGAACAAAAGTATTTCTCGATGGTCGCCTGCTCTTTGCTTCCTACGATGGCAACAGTTAATTGTTTTTCTACTTCATCCAGTGTTGCTGTCAGTGGCGAAGCGTCAATGGAAGCAAGGGAAGCAATTATTTTCATGCGCTGTTTTTATGAGTGAATTAAAAAATATGTAGCATTAAAGTAAAATAAAAATATCACACCAACATAACGCAGCGGGCACTTTTTTCCGGTATCTTTTATTTTTATGAAAGCAAATTCATATTTTTATTTTTACGAAAACAAGAACAAATGTCTCGTACGTGTAAGTTGGAAGCAACGCAGATAATGCATCCAGCTGAACCTCAGTAACACGGAATGCCCCCCGCAGCCAGTAACGCATAGAACGTGTGGAAGCATTCTCCCAAACGCTTCCACGGCGCCGAAGGCATAACCACACAACAGAGTTTCAAGGGTAAAGCATGCTCTCAGTGTTATCAGATTGGGTTTGGGTTTTTTTCCTCATTTTGGGGAAATATTTAGTTGCTGGGGAAGTTTTGGGGAAATAATTTTTACAGATAAAATTTTGGGAAATTTTGGGGGAATTGTTAGTAGTCTCGCTCTGGGAATAAAATTGAGAATGATTACTAGAGACATTTTCTCAGAGTGAGCTGTAACTTGAATAAATAATAATTGGGAAAGCAATAAAAAGGTTATACTTGTAAGAGATTATTTATTAAATAGTTCCCATTAAAGTTGTCCCTGGATGCACTCTACCTCTGGCACTGCGGCCTAATCCTTAACTGCGCAAAAACGTGTTTAACACCAATACCTCCCGTGCCGCCCTGGCATCACTACGGAGATGAGGGGTGGGATAAATTGCTATATGGTGGAATGTGCAAAATAATTTGAAAGAATAAATCATTTTGTAAAATTCAGCGCTCGACATAATAAAAAAGAATGAAAGATGACGTATTTTTTTTTTGTGCGTGTGCCAAACAGTTACTATAAAATCCCACGAAGAGACAATAAGTTGCTGTACTTTATAGTCATAAATCAATTTGTCATAAACTTAAAAGAGAAAAATTTGAGGAATTTCCGTTTGGAAACGCCAATTTTGGGGAAACTCTGGCTATAGCTTGGGGAATTTTCATTTTAAACATCTGGTAACAACACTGCATGCGCTCTTTCCAAACGTTCAGTCAGACTCAGCTCTCAAAGGACTTGCAATTTGAAGTTGCAATTTGTCAAAAGTTGTCTGTGTTAGTGTAATTAGTTGATTCAGTTCCATTATTGGCTTGTGGTTTGCACTTTCAGTAGTTTTATGTCGCACATTCTTTAGCGGTGACATGTCATTATTTCAGGAATATAAAAGTAAGCGTTACTTTTATTAGTGTAGCTATTTGTTTCTGTGACTCTTCTGAGGAATGCAAGCGGCATGGAAGCAGTGGACTCTGGCTCATCTAGAGTACACGGACACGTGAACTCCCAAAACTACGAAGACGGCATTCTAGAAAAAATACTATGTCTGTCTTTTGGATTATTTTCATAATCATATAAAATCACATTTATAAATAAAAAAATATCTATAGAAATCATATAAAATGACATTTATAAATATAAATAATTCTCTCGTTCTCCCTCTCTCTAAGAGTTCGAACCGCAGTAAATATTCTACTTCTTTCGGGCTCGGACTCAGCCCGTCTCAGCTCTGATAGAAGCAACCCCCTTTTCTTTTCGTTGTGTGGGTAGACAAGTTTCTTTCCCTTTCAACATTTTCATTGAAAATATTTTTATAAATATTTACATTTGAACTTCTACATAGACATTTCTTTTTGGTGGTATCGCGCATGGTCGCGTTTGGGAGAGGGGAGGGGGATGTCTTACGATGCTTTCTGCCATACCGTATTGTCAACGTAGCATATAAACTACGGGTCCCTTGTTGATTTTAATTATTATATTTTCATTCATATCACTTTTGCCATCTATTTATCGCATGCTAATTGCATTGCTTCCAGGCCCGTAACCAGACCAGCAAGTTGGGAGGGGCGGCTGATAATTAAGATCGGACGAAGGATATAAAGTGGTCGGGAAAAAGATGTAAAACGGGTTGGGCACTATACTGTTGTGTGAGTTGCTAGGACGGGCGAAAGGAAACACAGGTCGGGCTCAGCCCGGCCTGGCCCTCCCCTGGCTACGGCCCTGATCGTTTCCCTTACTTACAAAGTCACGCTTCGCCACTGGTTGCGGTACACATAGTTTTTGACATCAGTAATTGAGCAAATTCTTAAGCAATTTCGTTGAAATTGTAAAGCAATTTCGTCGAAAAGTAAATGCGCAAACTCTCTAGCAATTTCTTTGAAATTGTATAGCAGTTTCGTTGAAATTGTAAAGCAATTTCGCCGAAAAGTAAATGCGCAAATTCTCTAGCAATTTCTTTGAAATTGTATAGCAATTTCGCCGAAAAGTAAATGCGTAAATTCTCTAGCAAGTTTTTTGAAATTGTATAGCAATTTCGCCGAAAAGTAAATGCGTAAATTCTCTAGCAAGTTTTTTGAAATTGTATAGCAATTTCGTTGGAAAATGTACAGTTGTTTACTTCTGTCTCCATGCCTTCCTCATTGGGCTCTTCCGAAGGGGAATGTTTTGTACTTTCGACGATTGCTTGTTCTGTGTTGGCAGGTGCAGTTGCAGCACAATCATCAGCTTATAGATAATCTCCCAGATGTACGTCTGAAGGGATAACTCTCGTATTCTAGAGGACGACGCCAATTAGTGGAATTTGCCACGTGACCGGCTTCCTCCAGTTAGGTATGATGAATTCTGTAATTTAACTTTAATTTTTAGTTTCTTTCTCTAAGTAAATTTGAGTTGATTTTCTTTTAGCGTTTTCAACCTTAACGTCATACAGTATTTTTTCACTCGCTGAATGATGTTGCCAACAATCTTGAGGTCGGAGAGCATGACGTATGCATGTTGACAGATAAGAACGAGAGATATATGATGTTGAAGCAAGCAGCACATAGTGTGATGGAAGCCGCATTAGGCTGAAGCTGTGTTTACTTGAAGTCTGCGTGTTCGAGTTGTGTTGTTATTCATTTAGTGTTGGCGTTTGTTTATCAGGTTTTTTGCTTGCTATAATAACTTACGTTAATCAGTTTTAAAAAATTAGTACTGTTGTGAATTAGTTCTTAACGAATGTTGTAGTATCCGAGTGAAATGCTCATGCGATATTGATGGAATAAAAAGCGAACTGTAAGTAAGTCTTTGTGGAACTTTATTTGAGTGACTTTGTTTCACTTTGATTGAGTGAAGAAGAGGAAATTTTACGTAGTGTTTCTCAAAGCTACAGACACACGTTTCAGATAGTAAATAACACTATAGAGGTAACGCATTGGAGGACACACCAGCCTCTTATGAGACCCTAGTATTGGTTCCAGGAGGGGGAGAGAGAGAGCCCATGCAGTGAGACAAACATACCACCAATGCTGAGCCTCATCGGAAACTCGAGCTTGGGCACACTGGGACGAACGATCATAAGCTAGCGATTAGACCACAGCACCACAGGGACAGGTGTGACTGCAGCTCTCCGTTAGTTATTACGCAATATATGCAGTTCCACTGTTAAAAAGAATAGTTCCACGATTCTTTTTTGGGGGAGGGAATATAAGGCGGTTGGAATTTTAATAGTGACAACTGAATAATTACTACAGAAACAAAACGCATACGTGATTCAAATTTTTAGTCCTTCAATATAGTCTCCAGCATTGTGTAACACCCGTTGCCAGCAATGTGGAAGTCGTAGGATGCTGTTGGCAGTGTCTGTTCGGTTTATCGTTCGCATACACTATAAAACAAATTCTGAAATTCACGGGCAACTTTCCTTCATTTCTTTCGTGAATTAACGAAGCATATTTCTGATACAACCTTTTCCGTGGACTGACGGAAAGAAACCTGAATTGCACGGATTTTTCGTACCACAGGAAATATCTGAATCTTCAGAAACCTTTTCGCAATTCCTTTCGTATATTTACGGAAAATTTCCGTTCGCACTTTTTCCGTATCCGTATGACGAGAAATTACCCGTAATAGGAGCGACTGATGAGAATACTTGAGGTTTGATTAACTTTTAAATTGCAATCGTCTATTGAATTTTTAAATTCAGTAGCGAGATCGGATATTGTGGATAGCATATCGCATGAATTTTGTTTATTGTGGCACAATGTATTTCTTCTTCTTCCCTCTATCTTGTGCATCAGTTATTTAATATATATAGTATTGTGTTACTGTAAGAAACCTGGTACTTCACTTATTGTACAGATGGTTATACGATGTCAATGTATAATTCTTTGGACAACTTAGACAAAAGTTATCATAGTTATCAAGAGTAAATTTTATGTTTAGTGTTTTTTTGTGGAATAATACTGTAAAATAAAAAAAGTACACTAAAGCTTTTTTACGCTTTCCAACCGTAGGTGGAAGAAGCGTATGTGCTCCAGCTTTGTCCGTCCGTCTGTCGGCACGATAACTCGCGTTTTAATGGTTCAATTTCGATGAAATTTTAGTATGTGGCAGGGGACCACCTGGGGACGAACTCTATAGAAAATGGACGAAATGGGGTCAAAGGTCACGGCATAGGAGCCAGATCCATTCCATTGCCCTTTTGCGTCATTACGTGTGTAACGTATACTCTATATTCACTTTCCTTTTGATTTTACTATCTCTGGTTATTTTATTTTACTATGTAAATTATCTTCTTACTGAACGAAATATTATTTCACCCGCTGAATGAGATCTGGCAATGAGTGTAAGTCATGACGTGGTGGTAGCTAGTATATAGGCGCGTTCATCGAGACTTAGGGAGAGCTTTTGTTGTTGTTATGAGAGAGCGTTGTTGTTTACGGAGAGCGTTTATAATACGAGGAGAGATTCTTCATTAGTGTAAAACAAGTTGTGTGTGTGCTTTAGTTGACCAAGAGTCTTATAATAAAGAAGTTGCAGTAAGTACGTCTTTCTCAATTAATAGTTTTTGTCAGACCTCTGTCTGGCTGTTAGGTTTATAACTTTTATTTATTACCATAAATAACCAGCGTTAAGACTTTGTTTACGTTCGTAATTAACTAGTAACAACACCCTTTTGAATTCACTATTTTGAAGCTTAGTACAAGTATATCATTAGCTAGCTGGTAGGAAGAGCATCATTCATATCAATTAGCTTAGCGTAAAGAAAATAAAGCTAATTCATTATACGTGCGTAAATACGGTTCGATGTCGATGAAATTTTAACATATTGTAAAAGACTATCTGGGATTGAACTTAATTGAAAATGGGTGAACTGGGGTCAAAGGTCACGGCATAGGAGCGGGAGCCATTCCATTGCCATCATGCGCTATAACTTGAGTAAATACGGTTCGATGTCGATGAAACTTTAGTATATTGTAAGGGACCGCCTGGGAATGAACCCTATTGAAAATCGGTGAAGTGGGGTCAAAGGTCAGGACATAGGAGCGGGATGCATTCCATTGCCTTTATGCGTCATAGCTGGAGCATACGTACGTAAAAATGGTTCGATTTCGATAAACTTTTATTATGTGGTAGGGGACCACATGGGGACGATCATATGACGTCACAATCTCGCGCTTGATATGTTGGCGCGCGGTCAACCCATCTGTCTCATTACGTCACGCGTTGTGTGTGGATCCTATTAAAGTTTTATGAGCCGCCCCAGTGGCACAGTGGTCTAAGCGATGGCCTCTGATCATTTGTCCGAACGGGGTCCGGGTTCGAATCCCGGAGAGGCGTGGATGTTGTGTTTGTCTTACGGCACCGGCTCTCTCCCTTCCCTGGAACCAGTGACCCCAAATTAGGGACGGGCGACTGCTTATAGCCGATTGAGTTGCTCACGGTGGTCGTTAAACCTCCAATTAAAAGAAAAAGTTTTGTGACGTCACACTCTAGCGAGCAGATGGTCGCGATTCTCATCTGCCTTATTACATTACGCTTTGTGTGCGTATGTTCGTCCGCACGATAACTCGCGTAAAAATCGTTCGATTTCGATGAACCTTTAGTATGTGGAAGGGGATCACCTGGGAAGGAACGCTATTGAATGTGAACGAAATGGGGTCAAAGGTTAGCACATAGGAGCGGGATCTATTCCACTGCTCTTATGCGTCATAACTAACATAAAAAAGTTTGATTTCGATTAAATTTTAGTATGTGGTAGGGGATCACCTGGGGACAAACCCTATTGAAAATTGGCGAAATGGGGGTGAAAGGTCAGGACATAGGAGGGGAATCACTTCCATCGCCATTATGCGTCATAACTTACGTAGAAATGTTTCGATTTGGATGAAATGTTAGTATGTTGTAGGGGCCTCCCTATTAAATAGGCGAAATGGGGTCAACGAATCCTATTGAAAATGGGCGAAATGGGGTCAAAGGTCAGGACATAGGAGCGGAATCACTTCCATTGTCATTATGCGTCATAACTTACGTAAAAATTCTTCGATCTGGATGAAATGTTAGTATGTTGTAGGGGCTATTAAATAGGCGAAATGGGGTCAACGAATCCTATTGAAAATGGGCGAAATGGGGTCAAATGTTAGGACACAGGAGCGGAATCTATTCCATAGCTCTTATTGCATCATAACTTACGTAAAAATGCTTCCATTCCGACGAAACTTTATCATGTTATTTCGGAGGTTAACCGAGCCGCTTCTGAAGAATATCATTGAAATGGGATCAAAGTTCAGGGCACAAGACCGAGATTTATTCCACAGCCATTATCGTCATAACTTGAGTAATGATTTCTGGTATGTTGGAAAGCGTATCATAATCAATGCATTGCATGATTTTACTAACTTGTTTAAAATAACTGAAAGTCATTGTCTGTTTAAAAAATCAAGTTGCAAAGCATTTTGTTGCTTCGAAAAATCAGGATTAAAAATGCCTAATGTGTGAAAAGTCCTCCAACAGAAAAGAAAATATTACAAACCTGTTCAGAGAAATACAATAATCTTCAACAAAAAAAAAAAAAATAAATAAAATGACTAAATCACTCGCATTAATGACAAAAAACAAAATTTCATCGTCGCGGAATCCGTTTAACGATGTACGTGATGCGGATTGCCAAGCGTTT
The DNA here is from genome assembly GCA_039090855.1 of Macrothele yani. NCBI lineage: Eukaryota > Metazoa > Arthropoda > Arachnida > Araneae > Macrothelidae > Macrothele > Macrothele yani. Next base: position 70,456,370 of record CM077029.1, read on the forward strand.
GTGGCTCAAACGTAGAAGTTACCAGATGAGACATCTCAAACGTCGGGGGTTCGATCCAGACCTCAACAGAATGATTATCTGGGGTAAGGGCCGAAAAGTAAAGGGTCCTCGGTTTTGCAGAATTTCAGTTCAATTACGGAAAAACCTGAAATGGACTTTTCTAAAAATAAACGGAATTTCTGTCTACAGAAAATCTGTGAAAATACGGAAGTTAAAACAAACGAACACTTTTAGAAACGGAAAATTTCTGAAAAACACCGCCGATACCTATCGGTAACTTTGCTGCACGTTATTTTCAGAAATTTCCCGTGAATTCACACCACTTATTTTTTTACAGTGTAGAGAGGTCTACTGCGTGAAGAATGTATGGGATAGTTCTGAATTGAATGCCGCGAAGTGGTTCCTTCATTTTTAGGGAGCAGGTCAAAGACAAAGAATCAGGAGAGTACGGCGGGTGGTAGAACACTTCCCAGCCCCATCGAGCGAACAACTGATCCACAGAATATGCAACATACGCTTCCGGTGGTGCAGTTGTCTAAGCGATGGCCTCTGATCATTCGTCCGAATGGGGTCCGGGTTCGAATCGCGGTGAGGCATGGATGTTGTGTTTGTCTTACGGCACTGGCTCTCTCCCTTCCCTGGAACCAGTGACCCTAAATTAGGGACAGGCAACTGCTTATAGCCCATTGAGTAGCTCACGGTGGTCGTTAAACCTCCAATAAAAAAAAAAAAAAAAAAAACTTACGCTCGAGCATTGTCATGCAACATGCAAAATGAGGCGTGGATTCTGCATAAAGTGTATCCTCTTCTTCCTCATAGCTGGTCGCAGATTTTGTTCAAAAAATGTTGATTAATACTGCACAGTAACAGTCTGATGTTGGGGTATGGCATGCTTTAGGATAACACCATCGCAGTCGTACACGAGAATAACCATAGCTTTCACATTGCAGGGGTTTCGACGAAATTTGGATCTGCGCGGTGACCCATAATGACGCCACTCGTTAGATCGGTGTTTTATTTCTGGCTCATATGATATAGCCTATATCTCATCCAGCGTGATTATACGGCGAAGGAAAGCTTCTCCTTCCCGCTTGTAGCGTTCCAAGCGGATACAAGTAGCCTCGTATCGTTGCCATTTCTGGATCTCAGTCAGAGCGTGCGGAACCCATCGCGATGCAATTTTTCTCATTCCTAGGCGTTCCTTCACAATGTGTAGCACAGTTGTATGGGACACTCTTGTCTGATTGGCTAACTGACGAATCGTAAACTGCCGATCTGTCTTCAGTAACCCGGATCCGGAAACAGCACTCACTTGTTCGACCTGGCAGAGGCTCGTCTTTCACATTTTGGCGTCCCATCATTGAAGACTTTCACCCATCCTGCAACTCTTCTGTATGGTAATGCAGATTCCCCACAAGCCTCTAAAAGTCCTTGATGACATTGTCATGCAGTACGACCTCTGGCACTTTGAATTTTTATACAACACCGCTGCTCTAATTTCGAAAACATCGTGACTAAACCGACGGGTAGCGACAGCTCGTGTTGTTCTCGTTACTGCGCAGGCGCGTGCGGTTAGGAGGGCGAGTCCATTTCGCAGTGATGTGCTAGGTATCCGAGCAAACGTGCGGCGTAAGCAGCATAAACTTATTGCGTTCCACTTCGATTCTACACAGGTGTTGCCACTATTAAAATTCCGACCATCGCAATTTCGTATTTCAATTATATCCAAATGGAATAAAAGATAAGAAATGCGTGAAAAATGTGAATATTCTTGCGTTTCATTTCTTCAATGCTTAATATTGCTATTTCTCCTTTCGCGCCTTTTCCGACTTGACGTCAAAAGGCGCGAAAAGGCTACTGATTTATGTTATACAACATATAACTGTTTTACCGGTGGTAGAATCCACGTCTTCCTACTTCCGAGCAGCTGTTCTTCCAACAGAACTACGCTGTTACGCTTATCGCTGTTTAATTATCGATTCGACTCTGCGCCACTTTAGTAGTGGGTCATCTAGTCATCATGAAGTACGTGGGGATACTGTGTAAACACAAATTTGCTGGTGGCGGAGCTTGCCCCTGTATCCATCTGCTCCGGAGCCGAATACTTTCCAATTAAGCTACACCGACGAAGTTTATTCGGGCAACTTTGCCATCTTGACATGTGTTTCACCTCTGTAGTTCGTCCCATATATCGCCCCCACCTCTTCAGAGAGACGGGGGCACGAAAACGCTGATTTCGAGAACCATGCTTGAAGTAACACTCTGTAGAAGAAAAAAATTTCATAATTCCAGACGATGTGTAGAAGAAGCATCACACACATTCTTCGAAGCGTTGAGCGAATTATCATTAATTCCAGACGATGTACAGAAGAAGTATCACCCACATTCTTCGAAGCGTTGAGGGAATTCTCATTAATTCCAGAAGATGTATAGAAAAATCATCACACACATTCCTCAAAGCGTTGAGGGAATTCCCATTAATTCCAGACGATGTATTGAATGAGCATCGCAAATTTTTGGAAGAACCTAACCGGCAGTAGATCCGTTTTTACGTTCGGGCGCCGATCTAAACTGTAAAAAATTTCCTGAAATTCACTGTAAAGTTTCCGTCATTTCCTTCGTGAATTAACGAAACATATTTCTGATACAACCTTTTGCGTGAAATGACGGAAAGAAAGCTGAATTTAACGAATTTTTTGTACCACGGGAAAATTCCGAATTTTCAGAAACCATTCTGCAGTTTCTTTCTTATATTGACTGCAAATTACGGTTTTAGAGATGTGTTAATGGAAAATTCTGAATTTTTAGAAACCTTTACGCAATTCCTTTCGTATATCTACGGAAAATATCCGCTCTCACTTTTTCTGTATCCGTATGACGAGAAATTTCTGATAATAGGAGCGATTGGTGAGAATACTTGAGGTTTGATTAACTTTTTAATTTCAATCTCCTGTCGAATTTTAAAGTTCAGTAGCGAGATCGGATATTGTGGACAGCATATTGCATGGATTTTGTTTATTGTAGCATAGGATATTTCTTCTCCTTTCCCCTATTTGGTGCAGCAGCTACTTATTATACACTATCTACGAACAAGTAATTAGACACCTGTGATAGCAAAAGAAAACGAAGTTTATTCACCTTCAATAGTTGGTGGAGCCTCCACGAGCGGCGATTACAGGCTGCGACCCTCTGGGGCATACTTTCAACCAGGCGTTGGGCGACGGCTAGCGGTATTTTCTTTAACTCGGCTTGGAGAAGACAGGTCAGTTCCTTCACCGATTTCGGACGGTGGGGGCACCCTTTAAGTCGACGCTCCAACTCGTCCCAGAGGTACTCGATAGGGTTAAGGTCCGGGCTCTGCGCAGGCCAGTCCATTCGATTAACCCCATTGTCATTATAACAAGCCATGGTAGACCTCGCAAGTGGCATTGTCATCCTGAAAGTAACATGGGTACACCCCGTAAAACTGCCACAACGTAGGAAGCGCATGGTCATCCAAAATGGTGCAGTAGGTCTCCGCTTTGAGTCTACTAGGAATTGCGACCAAGGTTCCCGTGCCATACCAGGAGAAACACCCGCATAGCATAATTCCTCCACCGCCAAACTTCGCAGTTGGCACAATACATTCCGGCAAGAAGCGTTCTCCCGGCAGACGCCAAACCCAGACCCTGCCATCCGAACGGTAGAGGGTGAACCTTGATTCGTCGCTCCAGAGAACCAGTTTCCCCTGTTCAACGGTCCACTGTCGACGTTCCTTGCACCACGTTAGCCGAGCAACGCTATTGGACCTGGTGATCAAAGGCTTGTGGGCGGCAGCACGTCCATGATAACCGAGCAGATGGGCTTCCTTACGGATGGTATTCATCGAAAGAACACTCCGGGATGCCTGTTGAAACTCCTCGTGGATGTGTCCCATCGATTTGGTGCGCTTCTTCCGAATTTCCCTGGCCAGCACCCGTCGGTTTCTAACTCCCAGTTTTGTGGGTCTGCCGGGTCGGGGCACATTCCGACAGTCACCTCTCATCTTCCACTTGCCAATCACGTAGACCACTGTCGATTTTGGGTACTTCAACTCGCTGGATATGTCACGTATGGATCGGCCATTTCTGTGATACCCGACGATTACGCCTTTCTCGAAATCAGAGAGCTCCGAACTGCGTGGCATCTTGCATGCGACTGGTTGCGTTGTTGTTTCCCACACGATATTTAACGGCGGCGGCCGTGACGTGTATCAGAACTGCAGATATCGTCGATTGCAGGGCTGTCCAATTACTTGTTTGTAGATAGTGTATATTGTGTTAGTGTAAGAAACCGAGTACTTATTGTACAGATGATTACACGGTATCTGTGTATCAATCTTCGGACAACTTAAAACAAACGCTATTATAGCTATCAAGAGTAACTTTTAGATTTAGTTCTTTTTTTGTGAAATAATACTATAAAAATACATTTCACCTTTTTTAAAGATAACTGAAAGTCACTGTCAGTTTAAAAAAAATAAAGTGGCAAAGCATTTTGTTGCTTCGAAAAATCACGATGAAAAATGTTTAATTTGTGAAAAGTCCTGCTACAGAGAAAAAATAAATATTACAAGCTTATTCAGAAAAATAATAATCTTCAACAGAAAATAAATTGACTAAATCACTCGCATTAATGACAAAAAACAAAATTTCATGGTCTCGGAATTTGTTTACGATGTACGTGAATCTGGTTGCCGAGCGTAGTGGATCAGTTGTTAAAGGAGCAAGTTACCTGTTGAACAAGCTCTAACGACGAGGGTTCGATTCTGACCTCAGAAAAAGGATTATCTCTGGTAAGTGCTGTACAGCGTAGTCGTTTTCGCGGAATTTCAATTTAAATACGGAAAAACCTGAAATGGACTTTTCTGAAATAAACGGAATTTCTGTTTACGTAAAATCTGTGAAAATACGAAAGTTAAAATAAACGGGCACTTTTAAAAACGAAAAATACGGATACCTACCGGCAACTTTGCTGCACGTTATTTTCAGAAATTTTCCGTGAATTCACACTACTTATTATTAACAGTCTAAAAAGCCAAATTTGTCGGTGGCGGAGCTCAAATCGTTATCCTTTCCTTCAGCTGCGGAGCCGAATGCCTTCCCAATTAAGCTACACCGACGAAGTTTATCGCTGCAACTTTGCCATTTTGACATGTGCTTCCTCTCTGTAATACGTCACAATACGTCGCCTTGATTTCTCTGTGTGTGTTTGTGTGTGTGTGTTTCTTAGCGTTTATTTAATTGCAAATATGGATTTTATTCGCTTTTGTTTCGCAATTTTTTTTATTACTGTACATAATTAGATGTTTCCGTCCAATTACTCAATTCATAATTTCAGAAAACCTCGGACCAGCGCTGCCCCAAAAGCGAACCTATGTATATTTTTGTTAAAGCCAGGCAATGCGGGTCCCTTTCCTAGTATATGATATAAGAAAACGTTGGCTTCATGATTTACTCTCGTACATAGCCTTTATGATAGACAAAGCTTCTCGATGCGAGAAAAGATAACATTCTTTTTTCTACTTCTCTTTTTTCTTTTCATGTGCAAGAATGCCGGCGAGGATTATAGTTTATGTGGTCAAAAGCACTTAAAAGCATGTTAATCCTTCGATCTCTCAGGGAGCAAGTGACGTAAGATAGTTTCCCTTGTTATCGTCTCTTTCGACGAACGGTAGTACGCCTGGTAAGCTTACAGAGTTCGTCTCTCCCTCTCTGAAAGAAGAAGATAACGATTTCAGAGGCTGAGCTTTCGATAAAGAACCCCCTTGCCTGCTACTCCTTTATTCACCGAGAGAGGCGTGGGTGATTATCTTTGAGCTAGCCCTGGGAAACAGCAATGCCAACAGACATTTCTAAAAGAAGAAAGGGTCTCCTTGTTTGTCGCAAAGAAAACAAATCTGCACTAACCGCTTTTTATTATTATAGAACTAAAATGGCACTGTATAGATCACGCGAATCCCACTTTTCCTATCACATAATGAATTACTTTAGAAAGTAATAAATGGTTAAAACCGGATTTATGTCGCCGGTCTCTCGTCCATATGGATATACACAGTCGTATCAGAATAATATGACCACCACCGGAATCAGTGTACCCGCCCAGGCGTAGTGCACGTGACAAGGTTGAGCACACGAAGATATAAGCAGCCGGCTGGGAGAGATGAGCCACAGTGCGTAACGTGAGCACAATAGGAAGAGGTATTGATTTGACGGACGTTCAAAACGGAATAATCATCGGCTACGGCGCCAAAGGGAGGAAGTATCTCGGGAACAGCAGACTTCGTGGGCTCTTCGCGCGGTGCTGTAGCAAGAGTGTACAAAAAATGGACCGCTGGCACACCGAATACCTCCTGACGTCATAACTGTGGAGCCCTAAAGGCCACTGACCCCAGAGGAGAACGTCGCTTCTATCAACTGGTGAAGGGCAATCGACGCGCAAGAGTGCAGCAATTGAAAACGCAAATGAACGCTGGGGCACCCAGGTACGTGTCCCCGATAACAGTAGAGCGAACCCTGTTGCGTATGGGTCTCCGGAGTCCACGCTGCGTCAAGGCGCCCATGTTTACCCAGGTCCATCGACAACGACGCCTGCAGTTTGCATGGCACAACCGTCACTGGACAGTGGAAGAGTGGTTGGTTGGTTGGTTTGTTAGTTTTAATGGCGCAAGGGCCATGTCTGGCCAAAGAGCGCCAAACACAAGACAAGACAAGACACAGGACAGACAAACAGCATTAAAACTATGGTAAAAAACTTAAAATCTGGCTGATTAAGTAAAAGTGAAAAATGAGAGTGATGGAAGGGCTAAAAGACAATGAAACAAACAGCATTGAAAACATGATACAATGTTTAAAATTCGGTTGATTCATTAAAACTGAAAAATGAGGATGATGGAAGAGCTAAAATCTAAATGCGTTTAAAAAAGTCAATTTCTTGTAAAAACGAAAACACAGCGACAGTATCGCAGCGGTCATCCAGGACCCGCTGCAGAGTAGCGGCGTCCTCGGTCAACAAATGAGAATGAAAATAATGGAAACGTACACCACGAAAACGAACACAGCTACACAAAAGATGAATGACAGTGAGTCGGCAATTGCACGTCTCACACATCGGCGCAGTGTCGCCACACAGCAAAAAGCGGTGAGTGAAACGACAATGCCCAATGCGGAGACGCGCAAGCACCACTTCCTCCCTGCGGTTCCGACGAGATGAGGAGTTCCAGATTTCGAGAATAGGTTTTATACGATGCAGTTTATTTTCCACCTGCTGGTCCCACAGACCCTGCCACGTTCGTTTGACATGATCACGAACAAGAAATCGAAAATCGCGATGAAAGAGTGGCAACGGTGTGACGACCAAAGAGGAAGCAGATTTAGCGGCCGCATCAGCACACTCGTTACCCGAGATTCCAACATGCCCAGGAATCCAGAAGAATTGAATCTGGACACCGGACTCGAGCAAGGAACGAAGAAGCCCTCGTACGTTCAAAAGAGTAGAAGAGTGGAGAAAGGTTGCTTTCTCCGACGAATCGAGGTTTCTAAAAAGTAAAAAATGAATCGAGTTTCTATTTCTTCTGTGTCTACTCCACATAAATCACGGGAGGTGGCGGATACGGCATCAGACACACGAGAATCAACACCCGGACACATCTAGTCGATCAAGTACAGGCCGGCCATGGCAGTGCGCATGTCTGGGGGATGTGTTCCTGGTATGACCTGGGACCGCTGGTACCACTGGATGGGTCCCTGAACCAATGGCTACCGGTCTATCCTTGCTGATCACATGCATCTCTTCATGTTGGACGTTTACGCTTGTGGTGATGGTGTCTACCAACAGGACGCTAAGTCGCTAAGGGGGTTCGCGACAAGTTCCAGAGGCACGACAGCGATGTCTCTCTTCTCCCTTGGGTGGCGAAATCGCCGGACTTCAATCCCATAGAGCCCTTGTGGAACTATTTGAATAGACACGTTCGACGTGCGGACCCATAACCACGTCCCCTCCTGGTTCTCCGTGTTCTGCTGCAGTCCGAATGGACACGTGTACCTCGGGCAACCTTCCAGGGCCTCATTGTGTCCTTGCCACGCCATTTCCCTGCGGTCATCTGGGCCAAGGGAGGTTATACCCATTATTAGATAGGTGATCATATTATTCTGATACGACCGTGTATCTTTTAACACGAGACACTGGGATTTCAGATATTAGGCGGTACACAGTGCTGTAGTATCATTAGCACTGTTCTAGAAAATCATAAGGTAACCGAGATTAGGGGTTCGCTATTGCCTGACTCGACCCAGCTCAAGGAACTGGGCTTTTTTCATCAGTTAATTGAAAAATAGCCGGCTAGGAATGGGCCTTTTTTTCTAAAATTCTATTCCTGGATTGAAGAAACATGTTTCGACTCACAAAACGGAGACTGACGTGTTAAATAATCAGATGGGGTAGATCACCGAGTGAAATAAAATATAAAATAAATAAATCCGCCACCGAATGCGTTCATTAATTCAGCAAAAGATCGGTTGTAATATGAGAGTATAAAATGGGTCGGTTTATTTTTTTGAAAGTTGAAGTCAGATTCCGTTTTCATTTCTTTGGCTTTTATTTCCTCTCACACTATAACCGCGGCAACGTTCGGGATAGCTACCCTACGTTCAATTTTAACATAAGATGCGGTTACTTTTTGTTTCTGAGAGATTTTTATTGGAATTATACTGTAAAAAAAAAAAGTGGAGTGAATTCACTGTAGAAAATAACGTGCAGCAAAGTTGACGGTAGGTATCCGTCATTTTCAGAAATTTCCGTTTATAAAACTGCCCATTTATTTTAACTTTTCACCGGTTCTCCGTTGTCAGAAATTCCGTTCATTTCAGAAAAGTCCGTTTCAGGTTTTTCCGTATTTAAACTGAAATTTCGCAAGAATTGAAGAACCTTCAGGTTTCAACCCTTACACTAGATCATTCTTCCGCAGCAGTCAGAATCTAACCCCGTCGTTTGGGTGCGGCCATCAGATAACGCACGCCTTTACCAACTCAGCCAGAAGCACTGGGGGCTTGAAATCAAGTTTATCGTAAAACCAATTTCGCGAAGATAAAAAAAAATATTTTGTTATTAATGCGAGTGATTTATTCATTCTGTTTTCTGTTGGACCTTATTATTTTTTTAATAGGTTTGCAATAGTTTTTTTTTTGTTTTTTTTGTAGGAGGAATTTTCAAACATTAGTTATTTTTATCGTGATTTTTCGAAGCAAGAAAATACTTTGCAACTCGATCTTTTAGAACTGACTATGCACTTTCAATTATCTTTAAAAAAAGGTGAAATGTACTTTTTTTATAGTATCATTTCACAAAACTCCTAAGTATGAAATTTGCTCTTGATAGCTAGAATAGCTTTTATTTTAAGGGGTCCAAATACATACACATCGTATAATCACCTGTAAAATAAGTTAAGTACCCGGTTTCTTACAGCAACACAATATATAATAAATAACTGGTACACAAAATGGAGGCGAGAAAAAGAAATATTGTGTTCCACAATAAATAAAATTCATGCGATATACTATCCGCAATATCCGATCTCGCTACAGAACTTCAAAATCAAATACTTTGACAGACTATTGAAATTTAACAATTAATCAAATTTCCAGATTTTTCCCGTTAATCTCTCCTATTACCAGAGATTTTTCGTCATACGAATACGGAAAAAAGTGGGAACCGAGTTTTTCCATTAATATGAGAAAGAAATTGATTAAAGGTTTCTGAAAATTCAGAATTTTCCCTTAACACATCTTGAAAATGGTAATTTACCGTCAATATAAGAAATGTATTGCGAAAACGTTTCTGAAAATTCAGAATTTTCCGTTAACGTATCTTCAAAACGATAATTTACCATCAATATAAGACAGATATTGTGAGAAAGTTTCTGAAAATTCAGAATTTTCCCGTGGTACGAAAAATGCGTGAAATTCAGGTTTCCTTGCGTCATTTCACGGAAAATTTTGTATCAGAAATGTGCTTCGTTAATTCACGAAACTAATGATGAAAGAAGATCGTAAATTTCAGAAAAGGTTTTACAATGTGATATTTGGAAAAGAATCCTAGTTATGACTGCTTAAACCTGGAACTGCGACAGCTGCCAGCTCGACTACTATGAAGACTTCCTGTAAATTACGGTAAATACTGTAGATTTGACGTTAGTTACGATCTTTGGTTTTCAATTGAAGGAGCACAAGACCTACATTCGGAATTATGACCTAAAGAAGTCATCGATGGCTAAACACTGTTACGAAAAGGACCACAAATTTCTCTTTGAAAAAGAAAAACTAATTGGCAAGCCAGATTTAACCACCAAACGTGATATTTTGGAAGCTTTCCATATACACTGGTTTCCATAAATTAAGCAACAAACCAAAAAATCGCAACAATTGGGCGAAATATAGTTCAAATTGCACGAAATTTGCATATGTTTCAGGCAAAGGCATACAGCATCGATGTACGGAAGGCAAATGAGGGATACTGTCAGCGCTTTATATAAATGCGCAAGAGCTTAAAACCAGCTGTTTCGGAGGGAGTCGACAATTCATGTGCAGCTGTGAATGACAAGATTTCGAGATAGCAATTTTGTTAACATGGTTTCAAGACGTCATTTACCAGCGGAGTTACGCTACGGAGCGATAGGCAGACTCGAAGCAGGGCAACGGCAGACGGACATCACAAGTTGGTACAACGTTGATTGTTCTGTGGTCAGCAGGATGTGGCAGCAGTTCTAAGCTATGCGTGCAGCTTTCCGAAGGTACAGCGAAAGTAGGTCAAGGGCAACGACCTCCGTGGATGACCGGTATCTGCGTCTCTCGGAACCGCGTAAAAGGACGGCTACACCGACTCATCTCAGATTTGTGCTTGCGGCAGCCACTGGGCGGACGATATCAGCTTCGACAGTACGCAGAAGTTTACATGCAGGAGGATTGTATGCTCTGCTAACGGTATTATGTTCACCCCTCACCCCTCGCCACCGGAGTGAACGTTTCAATCGGGCACGAATTCATGTGAACTGGACTCAAAATTAGTGAGGTCCGTTCTATTCACTGATGAGTTGCGATACTGTTTACAGAGTGATTTACGCCGAGCTTACATCTGGAGAGAGATTGGTACTCGCTATCTTCCCTCTAATATCCAGGGAAGGGAAACCTATGGTAGCGGTAGTGTTCTGGTGTGGGCAGGCATATCATTAGGCAACCGTACCGACTTCTATGTGTTGCCATATGGAAACCTCAATGCTCAGAGGTATAGAGACGACATCCTGGACCCTAGTGTACGTCCGTATGAGGCCGGAATTGGTGATACATTTGTACTGCAGGCGATAACGCCCATCCTCGCACACCTCACTTCGTGCACCAGTACCTAGAACAGGAGACAATAGTCCGTATGGAGTTGCCAGCACGCTCTCCCGATCTGAATCCAATTGAGCATTTCTGGGATACTCTCAGAAGGCGTGTTGCTGACCTTCAGCCCCCTCCCCGAAACCTACAAGGCTTCTCACTGCTTTGCTCGAGCAATGGACTCCACTACCCACGGAACAGCTCGACATCATGATGAACAGCATGGAATATTGCTGTCAGGCCTGTATTGCTGTTCGGGGTAACCACACTTCGTATTGAAGTAGCTTTTCCTATTTCATCTTGATACCTATATTTCCGTATTTTCATATTTGCATCACTAATATAAAATGTTAATTCTATGTATCACATGTTCTTACGTTTTTTTTTTGTTGCATTTGGTCTGATAAAGCTTACCACCAAATTTCATCCGAATCGGTTGCATATTTTTTGAGTTATCACGATTTTTCCATTTGTTGCTTAATTTCTGGAAACCAGTGTGTATCAGAAGTCTTCGCAACTTGTTAATGACATGGCATCCACCTCATTTCTATCAAGGGCGTGGAAGTATCTAACCAAAACACGTGACTGTAAACACCATTTATGATATCATATACATTTTGAATGTTTACGTGCCATTCATCCTGATGAAGCTATGTTAATATCCAGCGAAACCATAGTCGGCTTGAAAAAATAAATATTTGTGATAAACTACGTTGTATTATCCTAATATATACACAAGACACCGTTTGAAATCTTGTAGCACCGGGTAGGAACTGTTTTGGCAACACGTGAAGAACCAAAACTGTATTTGCCAGGTGGTCATAACGCTTTGGCTCTTTCGTGTATATTTGTTCGAGCTGGGCTTATTAACCCCAAGTTATTTTGTCCCAAACGGCCAAACGGTTAAATGATGCACCAGACAGTGAGGAAGATGAGACCTTAATAGCCATGCTGGATAAAGCAATGAAAGCCTACCATAAAGCAATGAAAGCCTACTATAAAGCAATGAAAGCGTACCATAAAGCAATGAAAGCCTACTATAAAGCAATGAAAGCACACCATAAAGCAATGAAAGCATTTCAAAGGAAAAAGGATAAATTTCTTACTTATGGGAGTGAAGGAAGAGCCTCCAGGTAGATCATGTGTTGTAAGAGATCCCAGTAAAAAGCAGTTACAAACTTTAACTTAATCCCAGGGGAGAAGTTTACAAGAATAAAGTGCCTATCTGGAAATTTGAATTCAAACAGGTAATCACGACACAGTGCCTATATCGTAAAATAAGGATGGAAACTGAAGTTAAACTATGTATACTTAGCCTTCTAAGCGGCTCATGTACCCGAACCAAACGGTGTCCAAAATTTACTGCTCCCCTCATAGAGAAATATTCACTTAGCGACTGGGTTTTACAGAAGCTACAGCAAAACAGTTCGTTTTCCTATGTCATCTCAGCAGTACCGTCGATGAACCTATCTAGTATTTTATCCTCTTTTCCTTGACCCCAGACAGGATGAGGAAAGGCGAGTCCCTCTGACATGGACATCATGCCATTGGGTAGAAAACAGTGCTTAAACATCTTCTCTTTCCTTTATTAGGATCGTCGCCACTTTTGTAGCCCTTTCAGCAGGTAATCAGTCAAAAAGGATTAGTATCATTCATCCCCCTAAATGATTACTTTGAATAAAAAAGCTAAGGGGAAAGCAACACTTTCTGAAATTTAGGTTCACTCCTTCCAGCCGCATTTGGCCCACTTTTTAGACAGCGATTATATTCGTTCAAACTGATTTCACCCTAATTTTCCAGCCCGCAGTTAATTCTTTCCAGCCGGTTAATGGGTTAAGTAAGAGAAGCAGAAGGTAGCTTTTAAACGAAAAAAAACCACTCCTAGAAGAGCTAGAAGTCGTTTTATATCCAGGATAACCCCATCTACGCTGCCGGAAAATCATAAAAAGAACACAATTAAAAATTGCAGCTGCATCTATGAGATTTATGTCGTAGCAACAAATTGTTGAGAAAGGAAAATGATCACACGTGTGAAGTGATTTAATGTTTATTTTACCTTTTAATGACAGGTCGATTCGTCATCGTACCGGGGAGCGAGATTTGTGAGTTTGACAGTGATTTTGACCACCGTTGCGAGAGCAAACGTGAGCACCGCTCACTAGCGAGAGAGGATTCCCAATCCCCTCTCACAATTTTTTATTTATTTTTTATTTTTTATTAAACAAAAGTGTTTCGGTGCGGTAAGTTTAGTTTGTGTACTTAGAATTAAAACGCCCTTGTCAGGGCGAAGTCCTAAGCTGACCACAGTCTCGTTCGTGACGAATAGCGAGTATGTCGACGTCGTGCCGGTTCAGCCAGTGACATGACTCTTTGATCCATCACTGGGTCGAAGCTCGCCCGCCCAGATTTCTGAGTGCTAGCTTGAGTGGGAGAACCCCAGGGTGCCCACTCAGTACTTAAAAAAAAACTTTGTTGTGTCTCTCTCACAGAGATGCAGACCTCCGAAAAGGGAGTTGTGTCAAAGGGTATCTCACCCCTAAAACTACCTTGAAAACAAGGAAAAACACGCTTTTTTCCGCCAGGTTGCAACCCTCGGAGGTCCAGGCAATGGAAAATCCATCTCCTAAAACCGGTACCTCCCGGTCACCAAGGCCTCTCCGGCTGTGACCTCGGACCCCTGCCCAGAAGCGAATCGGCGGGTTGAGACTACTCTAGTAGCAACAACCGGGGAGTTTCTTAACCTGGTGGATAGCTGTATGATTGAAGTTGGACAGATTTTGGGCTCACTACCCAAGTCGATAAGCAAATCTGCGGCGATCAAGATCACGGCGGCGTTGAGCAAAATTCAACTCGCCTGCAAACAGCAAGGGCTGCTGACCTCAAAGCTAGAGGGCAAACTTGAGGAGCGCCAAAGCTCCTCTGCAGGACCTCAGTCATACGCAGCCGCAGCCAAAATGGGTGCCACGAAGGCGCAAATGTCTGTGCCGGCACCCAAGGTAAAAAAAGTGGTGCCAGACAGGAGACACGTGCTCCTGATCTATCCCACCGAAGAAGGCAAGTCGTCTGATGACGTAAAACAGACACTCCGATCCGCAGTGCAGCCATCAAAGCTGCAAATAGGAGTTAAAGGCGTACGTAAAGTACGGAATGTGTGTGTGTGGATGGGGGGGGGTTAGCGGTTGAGTGCTCGAAGCACGAGGACATCGCCAAGCTGGAAGGCAAGCTGCGGAGCAATCCCCTGACCAAGGATAGCACCCACTCTAAACCCCCTCAAAAGCGACTCCCACGTCTAATTGTTTATGGCGTCGACGGGAAGGTCTCGCGTGAGGACTTCGAGGCCGGAGTAAAGGAACAAAACCCGACCTCGAAGGGGACATCTCGGCAAAATTCGCCATCAAGGCTAAAGGGGGTAAGGCCCACTGGGTTGTGGAGGCCGAACCCCTGGCCTACAAATTGCTGATCAAGCGCGGAAGACTAAACTTGAGTTGGCCAATCCTGCGTTTGAAAGAATTTGTAAGGGAAGTCCGATGCTTCCGGTGCAACGGCTTCGGCCATTTCAGGAGTGGTTGCAAGGAAGCAGAGGACAAGTGTGGGCAGTGCGGTGAGACAGGTCTCCGGCACAAAGACTGCACTGCTGCTCCTAAGTGCAATAACTGCACTTCCGCGAACAAGCGGTTCAAACTGAAGCTAGAAACAGCCCATTCTAGCTTCAGCAAGACTTGCCCCTCTCTCATCAGAGAGTTGGAGCAGCAGAGAAGCCGAACTAATTATGGTTGATCGGCAAAGGACAAGCACCGGTCTAAGAGTACTCCAACTCAACGCTCACCATGCGAGAGCCGCAACAGGGCAGATCCTAAGGACTGCCAGTGAAGTCGCTGCAAAAATCCTGCTCTTGCAGGAACCGTACCACTCCCATGGTAGGGTAGCGGGGTTTCCAAACTCCTCACGGAGGTACTACTCTCGGTGCGAAAAACCAATGGTAGCCACAGTCGTTCTTGACCCAGATCTGGTAACTCTTGATCTTGAATGCACATCTAACGTGGTGGCATTGGGCATAGAGAGACGTAATGTTAAAATCTTGCTAGTAAACGCATACTGTTCCCCTTCCGGTGTTCTCTTAGACGTGCTAAACACCATCTCTCGGTTGCTGGATTCCCACCCGCAACACGAGACTATCATTGTAGGCGATTTTAACGCGAAAAGCCCCCTCTGGGGTGACCAAAATGAAGATGGGCGAGGTAGTGAATTCCTAGACTTCGTCATTTCGACAAAATATCTGACGATCCGGAATGACGCTGACAGCGTCCCCACGTTCCAAGCTGCCACTGGGACGTCGTGGGTCGACCTCACCCTCACGAGGACATCGGTCCTAAACCTCCTCCAGAACTGGCAGATACTGGACGATGTTAGTTGCAGCGACCACCTTTCTATAACCTTCACGATAGGGTTTGAGAAAATTGGGAAAAAGCCCAAGTCTAGGTTCGACGCCCAGAAGCTCTGATGGTCGGACCTCCAGGGCCGATTATCAGATCTGCTAAGAGACAGAAATGCAGCAGATCTTGATGAGGTAGATGACCTAAACGACTATCTCGGTCATCTAACCAACGAGATAGTAGCGACTTGTGAAGGTTGCAGGAAAGCGGGGGTAGGGCAAGACCTCTGCTTCCCTGGTGGTCGGAAAATCTGAGCCTTCTTCGAGGGAAGGCCAGACGCAGCAGACGAAGAATGCAACGCGAGAGATTTGACCCAGACAGGAGGGAGCGCCTGAAAGGGGAATATAATCTCTCCAATGCGACATACCGCAAAGCAATGATAGCATCGAAGAGAGAATACTGGAGACAGTTGTGTGAGACCACCCCAGTCGGTAATCCCTTTGGTTTACCGTACAAGGTGGCAAAGGGCTCGCTCACCGGCCCACTGTTACTCTCATCCGTCAGAACAGAGAGTAGCACCACCACCGCCAATCTGCAAGACACAGTGGAAGTGCTTTTAAACCATCACTTCCCGGCCGATGAGGAGACGTGGGACTCCCCTGATCAAATATCGATCAGAGAACGCTGCAGAGATCCACCAGACACGGTTGACGACCCGCCGTTCACGGAGGCAGAAGTAGGTCCTGCAATCAACAGCCTGAACAAATGCAAGGAACCAGGCATAGATGGGTTGGAACTCTCGGTGATCAGAGAGGTGTTTCTAGCCAACCCAGGGTACTTCGTTGCCTTATTGAATAAATGCCTGGAACGAGGTTGTTTCCCATCATTGTGGAGGACTGTGCTGCTCGTCCTCTTCAGCAAAGAAAATAAGAGCCGAGCAGATCCCGCAGCCTATAGGCCGATTTGTCTGTTAACCGCATGGAGTAAGGTGCTGGAAAAGGTTCTAGTGATCCGAGCAATCCATTGCCTAGTCAGCCTAGGTAAGCTCTCCAGCCGCCAATTCGGTTTCACTCCGGAGAGGTGTACCGGCCAAGTGCTGGTCAGCCTTACTAAGCAGGTAAAGCAAAATCGTGCACAGGGAAAGCACACCTGCCTCGTCTCGTTGGACGTGCGGTGGCGCCTTTAACAACGTCTGGTGGCCATTGGTGTTAGACCGTCTGAAAAGACTTGGAATCTTCAGGAATCTGTTTCTGCTAATGAGCGATTTTCTCTCGCACAGAAGGGTAGAGTTTGAGGTCGGAGATAAGACCTACAGCAGGGAGTACACAAAAGGGTGCCAGCAGGGCTCTTGCTCGGGCCCCTTGTGGTGGAACGTGGTTGAAGATACGGCACTTGCTCTTCCACTGGAAGACGGGGTGCAGCTGCAGGCCTACGCAGATGACCTCATACTTATATTATCCGCATCTGGTAGGCACGTGATTAAGCGGAAGGTACACACCGCTCTCCCACAGCTCGATAGTTGGTGCAAAGTGTGTAAGCTCTGCTTCGCTCCTGAAAAGAGGACACTCATGCTAATAGCTAAGAAGGGGGAACTGGTCACCCCACCAAAGTGTCGCTTCAATGGGCATACTATTAAAGCAGTGGGAGAGATGCGGTACCTAGGAGTCATCCTTGACACCAGATTGTCGGGTCTGCCTCACCTTCGCTTCTTGAAGGATAGATATACCAGCATCCTAAATAACATCAACGGAATGAGGCTGACTGGGCCAGATAAAAAGGTGCTCTATAAGCGAGGGGTAGAGCGCATATTAACATATGCGTGCTCCGCCTGGTGGTCAGACACCGTGAGAATGAGAAATGGTATTAACCAAATTTAGCGCAGAGCCCTACTGGACATAACGAGGTGTTTCCGCACGACCTCCACAGCAGCGCTGCAAGTGCTGGCTGGGTGTAAACCGTCGGACCTGGTCGTAGCGAGGGAAGCAATAATGCAGACCCTCCGCTACGGGGACGATGTTTCTTTCCTAGGACACCAGTACCGGTCGTCCGAGGTGGAACTGCTGAGAATGGACTGGACTTGCCACCCAGCCAATGAGCTTTGTCTGACCTATGACAAAGCTCTCCCCACAGGACAGGGGAAGGAACTGTTCACGGACAGTTCGAAAATAGGTGGTAGTGTTGGCGCAGGTTTCTGCGTGATGTCGGATGGCAACGAGACGCACGCGGAACGAGTGAAACTATCGCCCAATTCCTGTCTTTGAAGCAGAGTTATTGGCGATCAGAGAAGCACTGCGCTGGGTGCTATCTATCAATAGCGAAGGGGCTTATAGCATATTCTCTGATAGCCAAGCGGCACTGAAAGCGCTTGGTCAGTTCGGGAGTAAGACTCCCCTTCTCAGAGAGATAAAAGCGCTATTCAAGTCAGCGGGAAGTATGAGGGTAACCTTCCACTGGATCCGAAGCCATATCGGTACAGTTGAAAATGAGCAGGCAGACCAGCTAGCGAAGGAAGCTTCTGGAAAAGAGGGCATAGATTTTCAGATGCGAACGCCGTTGCAAAGCGTGCGGACACAACTGAAAAAAGCCACATTAGTGGAGTGGCAACACAGATGGGATGAAGGGGATACGGGAAGAAGAACACGCCGTATTTTCCCCACAATTTCGATAAGGCCCATTGAGAGTAATGGTTTCCTTAACCAGGTACTAACCGGGCATGGCGTTTCACCGGAGTACTTCCGCAGATCTGCGGTTAGGGAGCGAGTGTGCATGTGTGGTGCCCAGACTGCAGATGTCGCACACATGATTCTAGAATGTGCTTCTCTGTCAGGAAAGAGAACAACTTTGGTGCCAGAATTGACAAAGACGAGGGACCTCTCGATCCTGCTCGCGTACCCAAGAGCGCGACAGGGGATCATCGAGATGGTCAAGCACCTCAAAGCGCAACAGACGGTCTACCTTATTGAAGGGTGACCGCGAGAAGATAGAAGAGGGATGAAGACGGAGAAGAGGAACTGATGACTCGAGCCCAGAGTCATCACCACAGAACTGACCCTAGTCCTATGGCAGTGTAAATAACAATGTAAATTTCAATGTAAATATTTATCAATGTTATTCAGTGTGAGAGGGCTCATTGAGCAAGGACTAACCTCCCACGTAAAGATGAGTTCCTCAGTGTATCTATGTGCATGTAAGTATTTGTTTGAACAAAGGGCGGTCGCCCCAAACAATTCGCGCTAGCAATCGATTCTCACAGACAGGGGCAGGGCAATTTTCTAACCCTGCTCAAATGACACGCACACACGGGTCATGACGGAGAGGTGAGAAGTGCCGGCCCACGGGGGTAGCGGAAAGCTGCGGGTCTACGGACCGATTCTGTCAGAATCCTGGCAGGATTACTCGCAACGCCGTCACTTTTAAAATATCGAGAGAGTTTGTTTAACCCTGTGGAGTCCGCAATTGGACGGTACAGGTTAATGGTCATCAGCTAGTCTTTAACTTTTAATGCGTATTAAACTGTACAGAAGGCACATTTTAATAAGGTGTTGCACCTTCTCCAGTAGCAATACGAGCTTCCAATCTCGCATGGAATCAGTTGTACAAATGCTGGATATCACGCTGGGGGAGAGTATTCCATGCGCTTTCAACTTGGACGCGTAATTCAGAGATGGTCGCTGCCTGACGGGGTCCGCGGAAGAGTTTTTGGCCGATGCAGTCCCAGACCTGCTCGATTGGAGACAAGTCCGGAGAGCGTGCTGGCCAAGGTAGTTGATGCACTGCCTGAAGAGCATACTGAGTTTCCCGGGTGGAGTGTGGGCTGGAGTTATCCTGCTGTAAAATCGCATCTGGGATCGCACTAAAAAATAGCAGATAACCGGCTGCACGATATCGCTGACGTATGTAAGGCTATTTAGTGTCCTTCGTACAAATACCAGACTCGTAGGAGAGTCATAGCTAATCGCTCCCCACACCATGATGCCCGGCGTGGTGTTTGTGTTTCGTTGGTGGATGCACGATGACAGTTGCCGCTCGCCTTGTTGCCTTCAGACGCGTACACGACCGCCAGACGCTCCGAAGCAGAATCGGCTTTCATCACTGAAGACCACAGACCCCCATTCTTCCCTCCAGTGAGCTTGTTTTGACACCACTGCAAACGTGCTCGATGGTAACCACAGGGGTCAGTGGTAACCGTACCAGCGGCACGCATGCCCGTAGTCTTTCTTCCAACAAAAGATTCCGTATCGTTCTGGTAGACACCCTTGGATAGAATTTGTGACGCCGTAGCCGTCCGCTCTGCCAAAGCAGCTCTCGTGATAAGCCGGTCATCTCGTGCGTTCGTAACTCTGTGTTGCCCGGGATCACTTCTGCGAGTGTGTGAATTCTCCTCTGACCACCGACGCCACCACCTTACAACAGTCAATACCGCTCGTCCCACTCAAACCGCAATTTGACGGAAGGACCGACCTTCTTTTTGCAGATACACTATACGGCCGAGCTCGAACTCCAATAACTGAACAAATGTTGTGCGCCTGCGTCGTCCAGACAAGGTAGCTTCTTCAACGAGTACTAAACTATACACCAGTCGAATGACTTCGTTCTGCACACCCTAGTCTTTAAATACGCGCTGCGTACATTTGCATGTTGTTGTCCACAGTGACTTTTCATTATTTCATCCAGTGACATTTTAACTTGAATCAGTGTTTCTGCTGCCCTTAACAATTAACGTATTATAATATGACGTTCCTACCGGCATTCCTTGGAGGTGTTTTGTTTTTCACTTTTGTGCAGTGTATATGTGAGAATAATAAATGCTTCAGAAATTTATGGTTCCATGATATGAGATAGTGGTTTCTGATTTTTTTTTCCATAACTGACGCACGTAAAGACTAGAGAGATGCGAGGCACAACAGTTCTTATAATTCGCTAACACGCAATATGCCGTTCAGGAGTGTTGTTTCATTCATGCAGCGCATGACATAGTGACTATCTCGTACAACCTCATGAGCGAGATCTAGTCGCGAGATTTAAATTTACGCTGAGCTTATTCTACGGCTGAAGCTCACACCAGTTTATAATTCTAACTAAGACTAGGATGGTTCTTTCTTAAAAAAAAATGTAGGCACGGAAATAGTTCCCCTGTCTCGCCCCCTCCCCCCTCAAAAAAAATGCTACCGCGTAACGTGAAAAATTGACCGTGAGAGAAACATTAAATAAACAATGCCTCATGCGAAAGTGAATTACTTTCTCCAGATTTTACTGAAATGAAAATACGCTCAACGAAGTAATGTATTCATAACTATGCTTGCAGAAAAATGCGAAATTCCCGAATATCTCCAGGGAAGATTGCTGCTTAGAAGGCTACGGAGACGGCGGGAGCATATTGCAATGCATTCGTTTCCTGAAACCTTTTTGAAAGCTATTTCATCAAAGGCCGAAATGTAAGATTTCAATATTGCACATTTACGTCATGCAGCTGATTTAGAGGAAATATGGAAAATGACATGCTGTCAGCGTTACAGAACATGCATGGCGTGTTTTCGGAGGTCACAATACTTCATAGCATAATTGCTTTTGATTTAAAAGTTTCCGAACCAATAAGTTGTGCAAATGATTTCCATTTTTTATAACATGATCATGATCATAAGTAGAGGATTTTAGGAAGGGAGTGTCTGACCCCAGTTCTTAAACAACCCTTAGAAATAGGAAACTAGGAGATTTGGACTAGGGTACCCCATAGGAAAGTGACACGGAAGCGAAGTAGAAAGGGGGAAGAAGACGCCCTTATTTATAACCGGAAAGCCAGTGCCCGGGGTCCGACGGCTTAACGTGCCCATCCGAGGCACGGCGGATATTTAGTAGATCGAGCGTTCGTACCTGCCTGGGATCAAACCTGAGGCCCTTTCCGTGGCAGTCACGAACGTTGCCCACTCGGCCACCCGCGGCCTCATTTTTTATAACTTCAATACACTTTGTATTTAGGAGCACTCTCAAGGTTAGCTGCATCGGGAATTTCGCTGCGTTTTGTTTTCGGAACACTTGAAACTGAGGATGGTAAAACAATTTCTCGTTATGTGCTAATCGGATTTCTTTCCAAGCATAGTTGCAATGACTAGAGAAGTTTATTTACCATGATCTTCACTTAAAGCAACGAGCTTAGCACATCCTAATATATAATTTGCTATAGCCCTCCTCCTCCTCCTCCTCCGTGCCACTTTTTAAGTTGTCATAGCAACAACCGAGAAACAAATGTTTGTAACGTCACGCTTAGCTTTTCGTGTAGGTGACGTCATCACCTTCACACGCACAGTCCACGCGTATACCACTTTGTTTTGTTTTCATAGCAACAAAGAACACAGCTGCTGGTGTGACGTCATCTAATCCAAATCAATCTCACATGACGTCAGAGATGTGTTACGTCACACGGTCAACTCTAGAGATACGAAAACTTTTTTTTTGGTTGGAGGTTTAACGATCAGCGTGAACAACTCAGTGGGCTATAAGCAGTCTCCCGTCCCTAATTTAGAGCCACTGGTTCCAGGGGAGGGAGAGAGATAGTGCCGTAAGACAAACGTAACATCCATGCCTCATCGGGATTCGAACCCGGACCCCTTCCGGACGAATGATCAGAGGCCATCGCTTAAACCATTGTGCCACCGGGGAGGCTACGGAAAACTTTACATGAAGAATTTTGGTTCACTACCTAAACCGGTGTTTAGCCACGGTCATCTGTATGTGGCAACGTCAAGAGTACAACGATCTGACGACGTCAAGATAAAAATAGTTCACGGAAAAGAACAAGGAAAATTGACACAGGGTTCACAGTCAGCGTATACGAAAAATGTTGTGTATAAGGAAGTGCTGACGAAATAGGGACTAAAGGTTTTACAAAATACATAACAAACAGACAGCCCGTCGTATCAAATTCCATAACCGACTGCTCGGGAAATTTTCAGAAAGCTGTGAGAAAACGTCGCCATCTATTGACGTGGAACTCAAAAACTCAATAAACAAATGTCAATAATTTCTGTATCATAAATTTTATCTTTCCCGTCATTATTGACGGGCTTTCATTTATTCTCTATAATAACTCATTTGGTATTTTACTGAACATTTTCACACAAAGCGAATGCCCCTGTAGTAGTGTAACAGCTCTACAGAAGTACTACGCCTACAGTTCTCTTACACAGACATTTTAAAACAGCTGTAGTCAAAATTTTCCCGTTACATAACCACTAAAGGGTGTAGTGTATGTTTCTGTTCATAATATATTTATAGACGTATCTGCACGTCTTGAAGCGTGATTGCCGCCCCAGTGGCGTAATGGCTTCTGATGTTTCGTCCGCGATGGGGTCCGGGTTTGAATCCCGGAAAAGCATGGATGTTGTGTTTCTCTTACGCCACTGGCTCTCTCCAGTGGCCCTAAATTAGGGATGGACGACTGCTTATAGCACAATAGGTTTCTCACTGAGGTCGTTAAACCTCAAAAAAAAAAAAAAAAAAAAAAAACTACAACTCGTGGTTAAAAAAATGCTTTTACGGTCAAATACTGCTCACCACAAAATCGCTTCAGCGCATTTCCTGGTTAATTAATTTACTCCGTTAATATATTTTAGCACGCCTTTTGTAAAAAAAGATCGTGCTTTTGTCATCGGTTTGTCCGTCTGTCCGTCCCCTTGAGGACTACACCATATCGCTGCAACTATTAGCCCGATTTGAATTTTTTTTTTTTGTATTGGGGAGCTTGAAATATGCGAATGATGATCCTTCGTTTCGTTTTTTTTACGATGTACAATTTCGCTGTTAGAGGGCGTAAACTCAGATGACATCGAATTCTTAATATATTTTACTCCATATATTTGCTTCGAAACAACCGATTGAAAAAAATCTTTTATCTTTCGATTCCATTTATATCGAAGTGTATTTTAGGTACAGTCACTTTTTCAAGTTACGCATAGGTTTTCCGCTATGGGCCATAAAAGTAAATTCCGTTTTCCTCGATATTTCTGCTTCTAAAACACCGATTTGAAAATTTTGTTTCTTCAGCGCATACAGCTTCCTCATGGGAAATCTTCGCCATATACACTGACGGAAAAAAATCCCAACACCACGAAAAAATAGTTGTAGAGGTATGAAATGGCGGCAATACATTTGTATAGGTAACATATTTAATCGATTAAGGTTTCAAGATCACAGCTTAATGTAAGCGCGAGAAGACCCATTTTAAATGTGAAATATTGGTACATTAATACCCGGTGTAACCGCCAGAATGTTGAATGGAAGCACGCAAACGTTCATGCATTGTGTCGTACAGGTGCTGGATGTTAGTTTGTGGAATGGAGTTCCATGCCTGTTGCACTTGGTCGGTCAATACAGGGACGGTTAATGCTGTTTGGGGGTGACACTGGAGTTGTCGTCCAATGATGTCCCATACGTGCTCGATTGGTGAAAGATCTGGTGATCGAGCAGGCCACGGCAACATATCGACACTCTGTAGAGCATGTTGGGTTACAACAGCGGTATGCGGGCGAGCGTTATCCTGTTGGAAAACACCCCCTATAATGCTGTTCATGAATGGCAGCACAACAGGTTGAATCACCAGACCGACGTACAACTGTGCCGTCAGGGTGCGTGGGATAACGACGAGAGTGCTTCTGCTGTCATAGGAAATTGCTCCCCAGACCATAACTCCAGGTGTAGGTCCAGTGTGTCTCGGCCGCAGACAGGTTGGTTGCAGGCGCTCGCCTGGCCTTCTTCTAACCAACACACGGCCATCACTGGCACCCAGGTAGAACCGGCTTTCATCAGAAAACACAACAGATCTCCCCTCCGTCCTCCAATGAGCTCTAGCTATACACCACTTACGTCGCAAACGGCTGTGGTTTGGAGTAAGTGGAATGCACGCTACAGGGCGTCTGGCTCGGAGCTGTCCTTCAAGTAACCGATTTGTAACAGTTCGTTGTGTCACTGTGGTGGCAACTGCAGCTCGAATTGCTGCCGCAGACGCGGTACGATGCGCCACGGCCATACGCCGTTCACGGCGGTCTTCCCTCTCAGTAGTGCCACGTGGCCGGACGGAACCCGGTCTTATATCTAATAATAAGCACCTTCCTTCGACCACCGCTGCCAACAATCATGCACAGTGGCTACATTCCTGCCAAGTCTTTCTGCATTATTGCGGAACGAAAATCCACCTTCTCGTAGCCCTATTACACGACCTCGTTCAAACTCCGTGAGATGTTGATAATGGCTTCATCTTCTTAAAGGCATTCTTGACTAACATCAACACACTACGTCGAATCTCAACGACAACTAAAGCTCACGAACGTTACAGCGTGTATTTACAGTAAACCTGCTTTGCATGTTCCGAGGGCGCTACTAGCGCCACACGTATGCGCCGAGCGCGAAATTTGCATAGACGTCATCTTACAGATGTACTTTCACCGCCTACCAACTGTCGTTTATCTAACACAACCCCTTCTTGGTGTTGGAATTTGTTTTTCCGTTAGCGTATTTCTAATTTTTGGTAAAGAATGGTTTGCCCACCATATGCTATTTTTGTCAATGTCTCTACTTCTAAGAGTCAGATTTTAAAAGTCCTTCTTTGTTGGATAGCGTTTCCTGTGCGAAACGCTTTTCATATAATTTCGAATTTTTAGTAACTCATAGACTTCCGCAGGGGGCGTTAAGATGTATTGCGTTTTCCTCGATATTTCTGCTTCTAAATTTCCGATTTGAAAACTTCTTCCTGTATCACCTACAGCTCGTGATGAGAATTGATTTCCATATATCTAATAATTTCAAAAATTTGATAAAGAATGGTTTGGCCACCAGACTGCATAAACATTAATTTCTGCTTTTGATGTAGTTGCAGCAAAATCTGAGCTCCGGATTTAACTGAATTTTTTTTTCTGGACCGATACAACTCACACCGACAAACCTTTTGAGATTACTTTCTTCTTAAAATAATGCATGTTTTTTCCGCCAGGGGGCGTATATGCATATCTTCTATTTGTCGATATCTCTGCTTCTAAGTTTCAGATTTGAAAAAAGGTTCCTTTGTTGGAGAGGGTTTCCGCTGCGAAATGTTTCTCATATAATTCAAATTTTTCTTAAAGCACAAGTCTGCCACCAGAGGATGTAAGTTCATGTTTCCGTTTACAGCAACATCCGCGGGATTAAAAACCCGATTTAAGACTTCTTTCATCGGTCGGATAGTACTGTCTACCATACCGGTTCCATTGACTTAGAATAGCTTTGATAAATTTAATTCGCGTCAGAACGGATTCAATCTACGTGCTCATTACACCCGAAAATTCGGTGTCATATTTCTTGTTTTATCGATGCATCTGCTCCTATTGGCTGTACAAATAAGTTTACATCGTTTTTCTGTCGGAAAAGGCAATAGTTTGTTATAGACAGATTACGATTATTTTATTCAAAATATTTACCTTCGCAACATACAACCTCCCCCCTTTTCAGGCAATAAGTGGATTCCGTGATAGAAGAAGTCCGGTTGTTTGGAAGAAATCTAGTTATCAAGCCAATTTTGGATCTCTTCATAAGAACGGAACCGCTCTCCAGATAGGGCGCTCTAAAGGGATCGAAACAAGTGGTAATCTGATGGCGTGATGTCTGGTGAATACGGCGGGTGGGGTAACACATCCCATCCAAGAGCTTCTACAGTTTCCTTGACCCGTATCGCGACATGAGGTCTGGCGTTGTCATGCTGGAGGACAACCTTGTCATGTCTTTTCGCATATTCCGGACGTTTCGCTCTCAATGCACAGCTCAAATTGATTAGTTGTTGTTGTGAACGTTGAGCGTTGATGCTCTGGCGTGGTTGCAGCAGCTCATAGTACACCACACCTTTCTGATCCCACCAGGTGCACCATACTGCCATGAATATTCTGCTTTGGCGTTGATGGACCTGGTGTACCTGGACGCACGCATGCTTTTGGTCATTTCAGAGTATCGTAGTGAATCCAATTTTCGTCTCCCGTAACAATTCGATGCAAAAATGATTTTCTCGTGTGTCTTTGCAAGAGCAATTCACATACGGTTATGGGCTTTGCAATGTCTTATTCTCTCAATACATGTGGGACCCAATTTCCTTGCTTTTGAACCATTCCCATTGTATTGAGACTTTGAGAAATGCATTGCTGGGTAACATGTAATGCCATTGCTATCACTATTTCTGTTTGGCACGGATCTTCATCTAGTAATGCTTCCAAAGCAGCATCTTCAATTTTTTTGGTGCACCTTCAGGTTCTTTGTCTTTCACGTCGAAATTATTCCCTTTGAATTGTCAGAACCACTGTCTACTCATGCTTTCAGCTAGAGCATATTCACCATAAGCTTCCACAAGCAAACGGTGACTCTCGGCGGCGGTTTTCTTTAAAAGAAGTAATGCAGCAAAACTTCCTGCGTATGCTGTTTTCTTGGCACGAAATTTAACATTTTCATTGCACTGACAAACAATGATGTTCACACTGCAACAAACTGTTCTCCACTAATTATCAAAGTTTGTTGCAAGGTCTTTCTTACACACGTGTTGCCCTTCGCAGTTACATGAGATCTGTGCCAGTTACGCCATCTATTCGCAAACGATGTGAACTTATTTGTACACCCAATAAAAGTTTGATTTGAAAAAATGTTTTTAAAAATATACCACTCGCTTTGCGTAACATCGTACGTATAATTTTGGATTTCTCATTACGTCATTCTGGCGATTGGTAGAGTAGGTGTGCATTTCTGTTTTCCGTTTGAAAAATTCCAAGTGATTAGAAGAAAAAAAAACTTTTGCAGTGTATGCTATCGCTATGGTAAAGATAGCGAAAATTATACTTTTAAGTTATGCACAGTTTTCTCCCTGAGGGAGCCCACATTAAACCCTGGTGCCCTTTGTAAATAATTTATGCTGTGTATCTTTCGCATGCCGAGATCTTTGTGGGTGTGAAATAAAACAAGTGATTCGAGAGTATACATTAATTTATTTACAAAGTATTGCATTTATTCGCGTCACTCACGACCATACCGAGTTACAGTCCGGTACATACTAAACGTAATTAAATCATAACGAGAAACAATACGGTTTACTTATTCCTGATATTGAGCGATACTTGGGTAAGTGGATTAATGAATGCCATTGTCGTAAAACTAATGAAAGAAGATGTGTGATCTTAAAGTGTATATTTATATATATTTACTAAACTATGGAGGCGGCAATAGTAAGTATTTCGACTGTTTAGTTATTTAAAAATAATATTTATTATTATCATTTTCTTATGTATTCTAAATATACGAAGCACAGCCTATGACAATCAAGCGTAAACAGCACAAGCTATATCTCACGAGTAAAAGCCGTCTTTGTGCAGATAATCTCTCTCTATATATAAAACAGACTGCGTGTGTGTCTGTCGGTCGCATTTCACATAGAATTAGGTGACCTAGAGCGACGAAATTTGTTATGAAGGTACCTGTAGACATCTTCTGGTGCAACTCGAAGCGATTTTTAAAAAATTTGAATTTGATTCTTAGTTATTTAATGTTACACGTTTCTACCCAATCTGAGTGTGTCTTTCGCTTTGTTGACATCAGCCTGATCACACCGAACTTTAAGGCGTGCAGAAAAGTAGTTCACCATAAATTTTAGGCGTTGCCTTTTTAGAATTTCGTTACGACTATTTTCATTCGTAAATACACTTATAACGCCCTTTTTTGTAAGCGTTGTTTGCCGATTGTATTATGACCTTGAGGGCGGAGAAGAAAAATTGAAAACAGAACGTAGTTTTTCAATCTGCGTTATTAATTCGAAAGTGTCATACGTCAGAAGGTCATCATACTGTGACGACGTTGTGAGCTACAAAATAGAACGTTGTATTAACGTAATTCTAAAAAAGAAATGGCTCAAATTTATCGTGAATTATTTAAATTGGACGTGACAACTACTAAATTATTCAAATACATTTTTTTATCCTAATATTCCATTCCGGGAAGTTGTACTACAAAGTTGTATAAACCTTGATTTACCAGTGTTAATTTAATTGCCGATATAGCTTTTACTATATACTATCACTAGCCTGTCAACGACGGGTACAACAGGTTAGTTGAAAATAAAATAAAACTCGGCTTAGCTTAAGTCAAATTAACTCATATTATGAGACACCAATTTTATAAAACCTTATGATATTTTAAAAGCAGATTAAAAGACATGAGCACTTTCGGGCCATCGCATGGCCTATCTTCAGATGGAACAGCCAAATTGATAAGATCCGCATAATATATATACACACACATGAACGCAGTCAAAGTCGGTTGTTGTACATATATGCAAAGAAGTCTTGCAGGGTAAAGGAAAATAAATATAATATCCAGACAGGAGGTACCAACACAGCACTTGCGAAGAAAGTAATAGAAGGGATTTTATATCCGGACTGGGAAAATTTTAAAATTCTGCTTACCCCTAAAAATCGTAGTACGCTGTTTCTTACCGAGAGCATGTTCAGTTTTCACTCACAAAGTATTTCTTGTGATGACTCTATGTCTTATGTGCTCCCTAATGCCTATAAGGTATTAATTAACTCTAATCCTAGGGGCTTTGAATTACCCGTAACCGTGTGATAATGTGCTGGGAGGAATATCTTCCTTCTTTGCGTATATGTACAACAACCGACTTTAACTGCGTTTATGTGTGCGTATATATATATTTTATGCGGATCTTGTCAATTTGGCTGTTCCATCTGAAGATGGGCCATGCGATGTCCCGAAAGTACTCATGTCTTTTAATCTGTTTTTAAAATATCATAAGGTTTTATTAAATTGGTGTCTCATAATATGAGTTAGCTTGATTTAAGCTAAGCCGAGTTTTATTTTATTTTGAATTATCCGCGCAAAGACGGCTTTTACTCGTGAGATAAACAGCACAATTATCATTGACTGCTGTTGTTGAGCTGACACGAGTTTCCACCGGAGACCTAAGTATCAGTCAGGAATCGGCGCAAAATATTTGTTTTTATTATTATTCAGATTTAGACGAACGTAAGAAATGACCCTAACACTGAAGAAATGTAATGTAGCTACGAAAATCCATCTGCACATGTACAAGCTAAATTCTGATCTAAAGATGGAAAGAGCAGTTGAATCACAAGTATGTTAGCAAGGGGATTGGTAACTTTTGTTCTAAGACATCTAAAAGTTACACCTCATACGTACATCACTTTAAACTCTATAACAGCAGGTAACCTCCCCCTGACGCCCCGGTGGTGCAGTGGTCTAAGCGATGGATATTCGTCCGCGATAGGTCCTGGTTCCAAACCCGGTGAGGCATGGATGTTGTGTTTGTCTTACGGCACTAGCCTTGCCTGGAGTCAGTGACCCTTAATTAGGGACGAGCGACTGCTTTTAGCCCACTGAGTTACTCACGGTGGTTGTCACACCCCAAATTTAAAAAACAACAACAAAAAAAACCTCCCCTTTATTCCTCTTCTTAGTGGGAGTCGATAGGTAACCAAATTTCGCCACGAGGCATACTTCACTACTGTCGGCAAAGATGCATAGTATAAAAATGTATTTTTCTAATGGCTTTTATCACATTTAGCATGGCGGATTGTCAATCCATAAACGGCCCTAGATACTATTTTCTGCTGCCCACTTTTGGGAAAAATTATGATGGTATCCTATTATTACGAAAACGTCATGTCATCATCACCGTTTGCTGTATAAACACCTTCCCAGCCCAAGACTACGAATCTTTACAGTTTTTGCACGTCTTTTGTAAAAT
Organism: Macrothele yani; assembly: GCA_039090855.1. Lineage (NCBI taxonomy): Eukaryota > Metazoa > Arthropoda > Arachnida > Araneae > Macrothelidae > Macrothele > Macrothele yani. Next base: position 70,486,909 of record CM077029.1, read on the forward strand.
AGATTGTGCTTATGCTACCGGTTTGTACGTCCGTCCGTCCGCCTGCCTGTCTATGGATACCATATCTCTGCAACTATTAGTCCGATTTGAAAAAAATAAAAAAAACATTGGCAAGCTTAAAATGTACGAATGATGATCCTTGCATACACAAGAAGTATCCACAGACAAGAAGTAGAGCTACAGAGAGTTATGAAGTGTTAACACCGAGACAGTGCTGAGTTCCGAAGGGTGTTCGATTGGTGCTCGATGTGTTCGCCATGTTTGTATTTCTTAGCAGAATGAGTAGGTTCCGTTGTTAGTGTATTTTATATCAATTGTAATTGTACATCAGATTAAATGTGTGTGTGTGTTCAGAGTTCGCCAGCCCGTCCATTATTTAAGCGTTGTGATTCGATGGAACCGCAGTGGGGAAGTTTCTCAGTACCCCACAATTCAGTATATGAAAAACAGCAACCAAAAAAGTTTTACCACAGGTGAACCTCAATGCATTAACGTACACAATGAATTTCGAGTTTCTATTCCAGACTACTGATGACATATTTTATTACACTGAAATGCCGAAAGTCATGGGATAGCAGTATGTAAACTTTAACTGGCTCTGCCGTCGTGTAAAGGCTTCGACTCACGCCACGATGTTTATTAGTTGCGAGATGTTCTCTCGTGAGTCAGGCTGAACAACCTACAGTAGGATTATGGCAAGCCGACGTGAATTATAGGAGTTTAAACGAGGTATGATAGTGCCCTAATGGAATCCAGACGGATGGGACATTCAATTTCCGAAGTTGTGTGAATATTCAACACTCCTGGATCCACGGCGTCACATGTGTACAGAGAATACCTCATTGAAGACGTTACTACCCACCGTGGACAGCGCAGTGGGCAACCACGGGTGCTGAATGACCTTGACCAGGGGTGTCTGACCCGGATTGTCCATGATAACAGACAAGCGACACTGGCTCAAATAACATCCACATTCAGTGCAGGAAGTACCATTGATATATCAGGTCAGTGCAGTGTAATTTAGCGTCCATGGCGTATGGGAGCAGAAGACCTACCAGATGGCCTTTGTTAACGCCACGACATCGGACACAGCGCCTCACCTGTGTTCGTGAACATGGTAATTGGACCGTGGAAGGTTGGCAACATGTGGCGTGGTCCGATGAGTCACGTTACCAGTTGTTACGAGCTGATGGAAGGATTCGGTTGTGGCACCGATCCCATGAAGCCATAGACCCAAGCTGTCTACAAGACACTGTGCAAGCTAGTAGTGGTTCCATACATGTGTAAGGTGGCTTTATGTGACACGGTTTGGGTCCTTTGCTCCTCGTAAACACGTCATTAACCGGTATCGCTTTCTTGCTCTGCTGGGTGATCATTTGCAGTCCTTTGTGGACTTCATGAACCACAACAACAATGGGATTTTCCAGGTAGACAACGCCCCATGTCATCGCGTCCAAGTATTTCAAAATTGGTTCGAAAAGCATTCTAAACAGTTCCGACGGATAGAGTGGCCACCACGTTCTCCCGACATGAACCCAATAGAACACTTATATAAAGTGGTGGAAAGTTCCATTGACAGCCAAGATCCTGCACCTACAAATACCAGGGAACTGTAGGCGGCTATCCAGACGGTATGGCTCAACATCTCTCCAGAAGTCTCTCAGCCACTTGTGGAATCGGTGCCATCGAGTTGCTGCACTTCGCCGGGCTAGAGGAGGTCCTACACGATACTAGGCACGTATCCCATGACTTTTGGAACTTCAGTGTAGATTGTGTTGATTATATAACTGCAAATGCAACTAGCAAAAGCGAACTACGTAGAGGATATCCGCCCAAAGGGATGGAGCTTAAGTTTGAAAGTCGAGAAAGAGGAAGGGAGTTTGAAAAAAACAGTGTTTAGCTCAGCAGAAACAGTTGCTACGCAGTTTTTTTTGTTTTGTTTCTGTTTTCTGAAGATGGCAGAGTGATAAATAAATTTTACCGTTTTAGTATTACTTGGTTTTACTCTACAAGAATAGTGAAGTACAAGTACATGTGCAGTTGTTTCTTTTTGAGTTAGCGAAAGGCGTACCGGCCCAGAATATGGCGGCCCGCCGGTAATTTTCCAGGTATCCCTACGGCGCAATTCGCATCTGATTGCAATGATGTATTATTCGTTTGCATAAAACGTGATGAAATAATGTTTGGCGATAGAATAGAAAAATGAATTGTTGAGTAAAAATGAAATTGCGTATTGCTGCATCACTTTGTGGGACAGCATGCAGTACCACCAGATTTCGACAATGGTTTTGACTACTTCCGTTACCCATTTTCGTTACATCGAATTTTTTTACTTGAGATGTACTTTACTACTGTCGAGAAAGATGCATGACATCAAAACTTTTTTCTTACTGTCTAAACTTTTGGTAGTTATATTTGAAACCTTCGTTTCCACAGCGTTCCTTTCTTTATAAAGGATGTTTTGTGCAAATTTCTACTTTTTCATAATTCACACATCTGCAGCTATGGTGTCACCAATATTTCTATTTGAAGGAGTACCTCCAATTATAAAAACCCTTTCTTGGTATGATACCTTTCGTGATGGAAAATATTTTACTCTTATTTTCTTTTTCAAAAGATATATAACTTTACATCTTTCAGTTAGCAGGCTTAAAATTATGTAACATTTCCAGTCACATTTTGTCTTCTAATTGTTCGATCTGAAAAAATTCCTAGTGAACAAAATTATTCCAAATGAAGTAAATCTTGCGCACAGTTTATAATTTTTCAAAATGCGTATTTTTGCCGCATGTAGGTATAAGGAGAAATTTCTAGCTGTGGTTAATTTCCCCATTTTAGACATCCGGTTAAAAAAAATGTATGTACACCGCTGGCCACCCAAAATGCAACACCAAGAAGGAAGCATCCGATTGGCCTGAAATTCGCTGCATGAGGACATGCAAACGATTACCATTGCAGGGCATATACAAATCAAGTGCCCCCGGGACGCCACCGAGAAGCACTATAAGAAGAGTGCACGGAAGGCGGGGTGTAAGTATTGGAATTGTGTTGTGCTGCCGGACCTGTGTGTGGAAATCTTCCTGATGCCTAGGCGCAGAAAACGGCAGTCATTCCAGCACATTTTGGAGTTCGACAGAGGACGAATAGTGGCTTATCGCGACAGCGGTTTATCGTACCGAGACATCGGCGCCCGTGTGGGACGACATCCAGCCACAGCGAGGCGAGTATGGATTCGGTGGGTGCAGGAGGGACGGACAGTCAAACGTGAGTGATTTACGCAGCCGTGGCACACCACCGAACTAGAGGACCGGCATGTTGTGTGGCGGGTACTGACGGCTTGCACCGCCACATCACGAACGTTAGCGCAGGAATTGGGGTGTGTTGCGCAACAACCTGTGTCAGCACGTACCGTTCGACGTCGTCTGCAGGAACAGGGTTTTGTCGCACGGCGCCCATTGCTCGGATTACCATTGACCTTACACCACGGGCGTGTGAGGCGGCAGTGGGCCGTTGAACGCCGCACCTGGATTACCGAATGGCACGACATTGTTTTCTCCGACGAATCCCGCTTCTGCCTGCAACACCACGATGGTCGGATCCGCGTATGGTGGCACCGCGGGGAGAGGCTGTATGACGCCTGCATTATGCATCGCCTAACGGGTCCGTCGCCTGGCGTTATGGTTTGGGGCGCAATTGGATATGACACCCCCCCCCTCCTCTGGTACGCATCGCCGGTACACGCAACAGCCACCGCTACATCTCCGACGTTTTGAAGCCTGTAGTTCTCCCTTATCTGCAGGACCTGCCAGCGGCCACGTTTCAACAGGACAATGCGCGCCCGCACGTGGCATGCATCGTGCAACAACTCTTCACGGCCCACCAGGTGTCACTGCTGCCGTGGCCCGACTGTTCTTCCGATATGTCGCCCATCGAACACGTCTGATCGCTGATCGGCAACCGAGTGCCCCGACAAGCACCACCCGCGGCTACGCCTGATGAATTGTGACAGCGTGTGGAAGCAGTCTGGACCGACATACCCCAAACCCATATTCAAAGCCTCTTTCGTTCAATGCCGCGGCGTGTATAGGCCGTTATTGCCAGCCGTGGGGGCCACACGAACTATTGATGTCTGCGTGTTCAGCAAGTCGCACGGTCCTGTAAGCTCAATCGTTTCATCTTGGTATCTGTTGTTATGCGTCCAGTAAATTTCGCTTTGCTATATCGTGTTCTTCTTGGTGTTGCATTTTAGGTGGCCAGCAGTGTATATGTCGTTTGCGGACGATATCGTTTACTGCATAGATGTGGTGGCATTTAACGGAAATAGTAGCGCCATTCAGAGGTTTTTTAGCACCTCAGTGTATTGTGAACAAATGCTTTTTTTATTTGAGTCTTAAGTAACAGCGGTGCTCGAAATTAAAGGGTAATTACAAAAACGTATGTAGCTGCCGATGTATGTAAAATAAATCACTGAAAATTGGCGAACCTCTCAATTTCGCTATACCGAATACACCGAATACTATTCTACATTTATGTTTGCCGCAGGTAATCAGGAATATGTAAATTAGGATTGTGTTGGAAAGACGCGCGATTTTATTCGCACCTTGCAGCTGTTCTACGCAACTCTTTCTTTTACTACATTGGCACGCTAAGCTGATACCTGGTAACATAGATATCGTACGCATGATTTTCAGCGGTGAAGAGCGAATGATAGGATAGAAGCAGGTTAGTCCCAGATAAAAGTTTCCAGAGCATTGAACGTACAGAAGATCTTCAGACATTTTTAGAACGATCATCCAGCAATATAATTACTGTTTAAAATAAAATTATTTCTTTCTTAAATGTTCTACCTGATGGACCACGAACCTACATCTAGATTTCCAAGATATCAGGACATTTCTTAAAATTGGTAGTGGAGTTTCATTCCACCCCTCTCCCACTGCTTTCTATGGTCCAATCACTGTTTTATGTCTGCGTTTAGAAAACACTCTTTTTAGCAGTCAGACACACCATTTTGAAAGAATATGAGCCAAAGGTATAGACTTGATACCAGTCTCTTTTTGCATATTTTCAAGACATAGATTTGGATGGATGTATGACTGCTAACCTTATCCTGATGGAGTTCTACTCTTTGAAGGCTCTGTGGATAAAGGAATGGTTTATCATCCTTAAATATAGGAGTTAAAACATTATTTCAGTAATGTGTAAAATTTATTTTACCTTTAATTTCCCACTGTAGGAGGAACCAGCAACAATCATTAATCCAAATTCTGAAGATGACAATCCGATTTTCGGGGTAAACATGACATGGATGGTAAGTTTGATAATATCCGAAAACTTGAAAATTTCTTCGTCCTGGAGCGGGAATCGAACCAACGTCTAACGGATAGCGCCCGAGCATGCTTTGACAAGTCTAATAAAAAAATTGCGAGACGCGGGTTTTATTCTCGCTCCAAGACGAAGAAATTTTCAAGTTTTCGGATATTATCTTACTTACCATCCATGTCATGTTTACCCCAGAAAACGGATTGTCATCTTCAAAATTTGTATTGTATGGTGTAATCCCGTATTTCTGATTTATCTAGTCCTCTGGGCAATCGCGGGATAGGATTCTTAACCTACAGATACGCTAAACATGAATGCCGGTTGCTTCGACTAGCGAATCCTGTGATGGGTTTATTCAAATTAATCGGAAACTTGAGACTTGGTCGTTCTGGGTGGTGTAGTGGTTAGCATACCCGGGGGCTATCTGGGAGACGCGGATTCGAGTCCCGCTCCAGGACGATGAACGTTTTCGGATATTATCTAACTTGACATCCTTGTCACATTTACACCAAAAATCGGATTGTCATCTTCAAAATTTGAATCATATGGTGTAATCCCGTATTTCTTTCATGAATCCTTTACTGAAACTGATTTTGGATTCTTGGAAGAAAGTTTCTAGCCTTTTTTCTGCTCTTTTGCGATTGTAAATCAAACTTTCCTTGTTACAAGTGGTTTAGTTAGATCCATGCTTCATCAACAGTCACAATGAATTTTCATCTGTCTCCAACTAAGTGGTTTTCATAAAGAAGTTTACACCGTGTCCTACGCTCAGCCACGTGCTTTGTCAAAAGGTGGTGCACATCATGTTTTTCGGGTTTTTTTCAGATACAAGTCTTTGTTTATTACCTTGTTCACAGTTGATGCAGAGATTTTTAAGGATTTAGTGATTGCTCTTTGAGTCGGTTGATTTTCTTTTAAGACCAGAGACTTTACTTTTGAAGTAGTGGTAAAAGTAGTAGTAAAAGTACATACCTTCTTTGGATATTTTAGTGTCCTTTTTCCTGTGAGAAACAATGCTTGACGATTTCCTCCTCTATTATTAATAATATTGCTTATTTTACATTTAAAAATGCTGATTCCATGATTTTGCCAGCTTATTTTTTGATTACAAATTACGAATATTTCTCTTCGTAAAGAGCAAGACATGACGATCTATTATGCACAGCTTGGGCGTCATTTTCTTAGCAGACGATATTCAAGGTGGACGTCTAGTAGTTTTTCTTCCCTATACTTCCAATGGGAAAAAATTGGACCACAGTTCCTCAGCTAAGAAAGATCTCCGATACATCAAAATTGGCCCACTGACAATAAACATCCTAATTTAGAATGTATTTTTTGCAAATAACTTCCCTACTACATTAAAAATCAATAACTTTACTTTGATGTTATTATGATACTTGCTCACAGGTGGCACCACTCTTCCTTACCACTACATCGAAGTAAATTTATTATTTTGTTTTCGCTTTCCATCTGTTAGTTGAAGAAGCGTATATGCTCCAGCTTTGTCAGTCTGTCTGTCCGTCCGTCCGTCCGCCGGTAACTCGCGTGAAAATAGTTCGATTTCGATGAAATTTTAGTGTGTAGTAGGGGACCACTTGGGGACGAACCCTATTAAAAAAAGGTGAAATGGGGTCCAAGGTCAGGACATAGAAGCGGGACCCATTCCATTGCCCTTATGCATCAGAACTTACGTAAAAATCTTTCGATTACGACAAAACTTTATCATGTTGTTCCGGAGGTATACTGAATCAGTTACGTTGAATATAATCGAAATTGAATCAAAGATCAGCGCACAGGAGTGAAATTTATTGCACAGCCATTATGCTCATAATTTGACTAAAAATGCTTCTATTGCGACAACACACTATCGTATTGTTCCGGAGGTACACTGAACCAGTTCTGTTGAATATCATCAAAATGGGGTCAAAGGTCAGGGCACAGGAGCGAGATTTATTGCACAGCCATTATCCTAATAACTTGAGTAAGGATTTCTGGTATGTTGGAAAGCTTATCATAATCAATGTATTGCATGATTTTATTAACTTGTTAATATAGCTCAAGAAGGTGTTTAAAAAAAAAACTCATATTGTACAATCTAAGTAGGATGTTTTTTAACAGTAAGCCAATTTTGATGAATGGGAAATCTTTCTTCGCTGAGGAAATAGGGTAAAAATGTTTTAATTGGAAGTATAGGGAACGAAACCACTAGACGTCCACCTTAACTGCAGCAGATGCTTCTTTTGTGTTCATATAACCCACTGTTGCCAATTTCAGTTCTTTGAACTTCTTTTATTTTCTGTAATTCCTTATCAGAGACGTTCAAAAAATGAGTGAATATCTTCTATACCACAAAATCAAGAGATGTCCGCCTTCGACCAGGACAGGACTATCCTGGTGCCACAACTTCAGCATAAAAACCCTGTATGAGTGTCGTACCCAGATGGAATAGAAGATGCCCGTTAGACAACTCTCTTTGAAACTTGCCAGCCATGGGGCCGCTACGGCAAAGAGGATTTTAAGGCATACTCTTTGAAGAAGCCTTTGTGAGGGTTGTCTATATGCAAGGAAACCACTTATTTGTGTCCTAACTTCCACCTCCCAGAGATCTAGTTTTTCCAGGAGTCGCCAGCATCACACTTATACTCCAGTTCATTAGGGAATGTTCTTTTCAGCTAAAGTACTGATTCGAGATGTATTATTACCAGGGCAGAACCAAAGACCCACAGCATTTCTTCTAACATCAGAAAAAGGGGCCTCTCTGATGACAATGGCGTGATGGTCTAGGATGTAATCATGAAGAACGGTTGCACGGACCTGTACATCTTTCAGAGCCGCTCTGTTACTGCTCTAAGACACGGAGACGATATCTTGAATCGATATGTCAGGCCATTCAGGAAAGCCTTCGTTTCATATTTTATTCTTATGCGCAATAATATCCAATCTCATCGAGGGTTTAGAATCTTCTCAAAAAAATGATATTAGCCGAATCGAGTGTCTACCTAGATCTCCTGAACTCAATCCCATTGAGCATGTATCGGACGCTCCAGCGAGACGCATTAGAGCTCCCCAGAACAATTGTCGAATTCAGAATTTCTCTTCTTGAGAAATGGTAATGAATTCCTCCAGACCTCATCAATTCTCTCATAATCAGTACGAGAAGTCGATGCTTGAGCGGCATTGCTGTGATGGGTGATCATACTCCATATTAAAATATCACATGTCTTAAGTAAACGACTTTAGATATTGCTCTATGGACAGCTCTTTCATGTAAATCAGAAGATCATAGGATATGAATATATGCAAATTATAAGGTGTGACGTACTACAGAGGTAAAACAAGTGTCAAGACGTAAACTCTGCAGCAATACATTCCGTTCGTGTAGCTTAGTTGGGAGAGCAACTTACTCTGGAGTAACGGGACGCAGCTTCAATTTTCGTCACTGATAAAGTTGTGTTTTCACAAAGGTTATTATATCTTCTGCTTCAGTTACATCTGAAATGTAAAAATAAACCTCTTTGCTAAATTCCATTGAATTTCCTCATAAATACAACGATGTATGTTCGAATTTATAAATTTTCCTTTAATTTCGAGCACTAGTGTAACTTATATGTGTCATAAACACATTTTTACCTCAGGTTGAAACATAGAGTCAGATGTGTAACTTAATAGCTTCATGCTGTTTCAAAAATATTTGATACACAACCCTTCAAGTCGCAAATCCGCTTCAATTAACTACCACTCTTATGAACTCAGCATTTCTGTTGGGAAATCTCTTTTAATTTGAAGCAGAAAAGTGTTTACTTTGAAGCCTGGGATGATTATAATAAGAGCATTAATTAACTAAAGCAGGCCTTAAGAATAAATCCCTTGCCAGGGACACGCAGTCACACGTCAATCACGCAATACCTTAATTTAAGAATGGTTGCATTTACTACAGTGTCTACTTTCATTTGTTTTCCTTTAATGCATTTTTACGTGATGTCTGGTATGACGAGACCTGACTCCTGCAGTTTACATTTGAAAGAACCAATAAAATTACGTGAAACATTTGGCATTATGTCGATTATTTGCTTGCGCCAAACATTAAATAAATTTTTAAATGCGCTCAACATACTCTAAGCAAACTAGAGGATATTTTTCAACAGAGCCACAATGCCGATAATGAACAAAGTACCTAACACATCGAATAATGATCAGAGAGCTTTTCCAGATAATAATGTAAAATCCCTCAATCTCAATGCAGACTGTAGGCCAACATCATTATGTGCCAGCGCATAGATAGGCACCTACTAATATGATGTAAACAGAAACACGCACGTACGCCTTTGAGTACTAAAACTGCGCGTTATATAAACATGAATTAAATGTAATTTTTTATCCTTTCTATCTGTCTATCTATCTGGATAGTTTGTAGATAGAAAAAATAGAATAAAACATTGCATTTAATTTCTACTTATTTGGAGCGCAGTTTTAATTATCCAATTGGAACCATTCATCATGCTTCCCTGACTTTTAATAACGCATTGAAGGTGGGAAATTATACTGTATATATATATTTTATATATGCAATGCTGGACAGTTGCTAAGGACGGATCATAAACGGCTATATAGCGCATAAAAAAGTAAGTGTGGTTGGATGCCAAGTAAAATAAAATAATGTCAGAATGCCAGGACATTACAAGAAAGACAATTTATTGTGCTCTGAAATCCAGAAGGCTTTGGAACGTGTTCAAGCGACAAACAAGCTATTTTGTGCAGAATACGTAAACGTTAAAAAATGCAATTACCGTCCGCAGGCGTTCCGGCGTAAGATGTCAATACGGGATATGGCCACCATGGAGGGCGATGCAAGATTCCACACTTCGTGTCATGCTTTGCACAACATTATCAAGCAGCTGTTGGGATAATTTATCCCATTCCTCTGTCAGTGCACGGATGAGGGCGTCTTTGTTTATTGGAGGGCATTGGCGACCAGCAAGACTCCTTCCCAAAGCATCCCACACATTTTCAATGGGATTCAGATCTGGAGAACATGCTGGCCATACGAGCCGTTGAATATCCTCGCTCTCAAGACACTCCTGGACAGCGACTGTTCGATGACATGTTGCGTTGTCGACCATGAAAATGAATCTATCACCAACAGCACCACGGAACATGCGAACATGAGGTAGCAGAACATCATTAATGTATCGTTGGCCAGTCATAGTCCCAGATGGAAGCACATAGAGGGACGTACGGCCATTGATCATGATGCCAGCCCATACCATGACACTACATGTCGGATATCGGTCCCTTTCCTGTATGTTTGCTGGACTATATGCAGTACCACTATCACGCCAGATCAGTTGTCGTCGACAATCAGACGATAGACTGTATCTACTCTCATCTGAGAAGTGGACAGAAGACCAGTCGTTATCAGTCCAATTGCGATGTTGATGGCACCATTGCAAACGGGCGGTACGTTGACGTCTGGACAGTGGGATGCACACAACAGGACGGCGGGCGTATAGTCCTCCTGCATGCAAACGTCTGGCGACAGTTTTTCGGGAGATCCGCTGGCCAGTAGCAGCCATAAACTGATTTGCTACCTCAGTAGCTGTGCTGCGCCGGTGTCTTTTTGTTGATAGCACTATGTACCGATCTTCTGCAGGTGTCGTACTGCGAACACGACCTCCCCCGTGACGTTTGCTACACTCTCCATTTGTTTGAAATGATTTCCAAAGCCTTGAAACAACACTGTGGCTGACGTCGAACTCCCTGGCAACATCTGTTATTTTTCGCCTTTCTTCAATCTTGCCAATAATACGGCCACGCGTAAAATCATCTAGGTGATATCGGGAAGACATACTGAAAATTGCAAGTTCGTCAATTGATTCTTTCCCTTTCAACTTTGCGTTTGAACAACAACGGTCAATACGCGTCAAATCCTTTATATCTCTTATCAGCGCTATGACGTCACGAACAAGTTCGGCAATCCAAAATTTGCATACGCACAACACGTCTTACTGTATCCCGCACTCATGCTAATTTCCACATTTTCCTGCCTTCCATTTTATGGTTGCTATCGTTGCTATTGTCATCCGTCCTTAGCAATTGTCCGGCAGTGTATATTGTATATATATGCTCATTGTCAAAAATATAGTTACACCCAGAAGGACGTGTCAGTCTCTCTGCAGTACGGTGTCGGGCAGCCATGTTTGCCCACACAGCATGCCAGACGTCTCGGCATGGAGTAGTACAGGTTCCTAATGTCCTGCGATAAGCCATTCCATGCAGTTTTAATCTTCTCACGCAGTTCCCATAGTAGTAGGGTGGAATGTGGATACCGCGTTCAATAGCATCCCACACATGTCAATTGGCGATGCGCAGGCGATGGCAGAGTGTCAGTGCCTTTATGGCAAGCTCTCGAGACAGCAGCAGTATGTGGACGAGCGTTGTACTGTTGGAAAATCCCACCGACGTGAGCGTTCAGAAAAGGTAGGGCCACTAGTTGCAGGATCTCATTAACATAACGTTGGGTTGTGAAAGTGCCTGTAATGAACACCAAAGGTGATCTGGCATCGTAAGCAATTGCACCTTACACCATGACACAAGGGCTCTGGACATGTGACGCTTGACAACCAACCGTTCTTCTTGGTGCTGACAACGGTGCCTTTACACACGGATTCGTTGGTCACCTCCTCCAAGATAAAAGCGGGACTCGTCACTGAAGATCACCCGTTGCCATTCTGAGTGGCTCCATGACAGTATGACACGACATCATTGCAATCTTTGGAGACGATGCAATGGTGTTAAGGGAAGTCGCCGTAATGGTCTGCGTGCGTGTAGTCCTACTACGTGCAGCCGTCTTCCAATGGTGCTGGCACTAATCGGACGTTTCATGGAGGGTACTGAATATCTGCAATCGTGGCTGTTGTGTCACTCTGCTCATGTCGGACAACCCGTCAGTCCTCTATCTCCGTGGTTCAACTAGGTCTCCCAGACCTTTCCTGTCGCTGCTGCTTGTTTGTTGTATCCACCGCCGCCAACAGCGTGATATGGGGATATCCGAACAACCAGTGTGGCGCGCAATACAGCGATAAGACCATCCCGCATTCCGGAGCCCGACGACGATGCCCCTCTTGAACTCCTCCAACTGCTCGAATTGCATCCAAACTTTTTCCGAGGCATATGTCACTTAGAAAGGATGTAACCAACACAACACCATGAGTAAAAATGGCAAGCGTGCGCAACGGGAAGACCTTCATAGCCAGTCAGCCAAAGCGCTACGACCCCTCCTTGCTTGCGCCACATGCGCGGCCGGGTGTGAAACTTGAATCATTTGCATCTCTCACGATGTCAAACCTACCCACCAAGTTTCATTCCCGTCGGTTGCATCCTTCTGGGTGCAAATATTTTTTGACGTTGAGTGTACACTGAAGAGCAATTGAATTAGAGACAGCTGGCATTATGCAAATGTGGCGCAGTGGGCGGCCCTGTAAACGGAAACGACATGAGGTATGCAGCGATCCGACAATATAAGGAGTGATGCGACGGGAATCAGTAAGAGTGGGACGCAGCATGGTTAAAACGAAGGATCTGAGCGCATTTGAGCGTGAGCAAATTGTCGGGGCCCGACGAATGAGTCACTACATCTCGGAAGTCTTAAAAACACTGGGATTTTCACGAGCCACTGTGTCACGGGTGCACCGTGAGCACATCGAATCCGGTAATACCATGCCGGCAAGGGCCAACTGCAGTGGACAACAGCGTGTGGATGAGCGGGGTCATAGTCGGTGAGCTCGCATTGTAAGAGCGGATAGACGGGCCACAGTGCAAGAAATCACTCGGCAATTGAACGCTGGCGCACAAAAACGTGTAAGCAGCCACACCATCTAGAATCATCTCCTCACTATGGGATACAGAAGCTATCGTCCCACGAGGGTACCGCTGCTGACCGCACATCTCAGGGTGCAAAGATTAGCATGGGCGCGGGAACATCGCCACTGGACCCTAGACGTGTGGAAAAATGTTGCCTGGACTGATGAGTCGAGACTCACGTTGGTACATGCAGATGGCAGGATACGAGTACGGCGCAAACCACATGAAGCGATGGATCCTTCTTGCCAAAAGGGTAGTCTTCAAGCTGGAGGGGGTTGCATTCTCGTCTGGGAACTGTTTACGTGGACTGAAATGGGACCCATGGGTGTGACATCGTCCCTCACAGGTCAACGTTACCGGTATATATTCTGGACGACCATTTGCTCCCATTTGTGCGTCTTCAACATCCCACTGGGTACTTCATCCTGCAACAAGACAATGCACCGTGCCATCGCTCCCCAATTGCATCCGAATGGTTGGATAAACACTCCACCGACGTGACCTCGCTTCCTTGGCCAGCTAGGTTACCTGACCTCAATATCATCGAGCACATTTGGGATGCCATCGAGATAGATGTTCGAGGCTCTGACCCACTCCATCAAATCTTCGTAAACTGTGGGAGCTTGTTCAGGGGTCGTGGATCCGTATGGCTTCCCAACGCTTCCGGTGTCTTGCCGAGTCCATGCCGAGACGATTCGCCGCTGTCATCAGAGCGAAAGGTGGTACTACACGTTACTAGACAGGTATCTCTAATTCAATTGCTCTTCAGTGTATATAGATTATGCACTGAGAAAAGAAAAAGAAAAGATATTATGGTACTGAGAAAAAAGATAGTTCTGTTACAAGAAATAGAGGCGAACTTTAAAAGGACTGAAAGATTTCTACTTAAAACTATATGAAAGGGATGATACATGTACTCCAGATATTACGAACGGTTCTCCCAGCAGAAGTTAAACATGGAATCATGTACATGAAAATTCCATCTTCTCTCGAGCCCCAGGATAAGATAGAATTACCGTAGACATCATACAAGGAGCAGGTGGAGAAACTGAAACTACAGTAGCCCGAGTTTTCACTAGATGTCTCAATGCAGGAAAAATTCCTGACGATTGGAACAATGCTGCAATGATCCTGCTACATAAAAAAAGGTGACATTGAGGAGCTGAGAAACTACAGGCCCATCAGCTTTCAATCAGTGGTTTATAAAATGTTCACTAAAGGTATTTCATATCGTTTGAAGGTAACACTGGACACTGCTCAACCGCTAGAACAAGCTGGTTTCAGGAGTGGCTACAGCACTATAGATCATATTCATGTACTAAGAGAAATAATTGAAAGAGCGAGGGAATACGAAATCCCATTATGTATGGCTTTCTTTTATTATAGAGAGGCATTTGATTCGGTGAAACCATCAGCAGTCACAATGGCTTTGAAATCCTGCGGTATTGAGGATGCATACATTAGTATTATTAATACCATCTATGAAAATGCAAATGCAAAGGTTCGGCTCTTTGAGGATATAGAAGCAACAAAAATTGGAAAAAAGGTGACACTATATCTCACACATTCTTTATTGCCACTCTGTAAAATGCCTTTCAATCACTGAACTGGGAAGACAAAGAGATAAAGATTAATGGAGGTTATTTAACTCACCTTCGTTATGCTGATGACGTAGTCATTTTTGCAACTACCCCTTCAGAGCTGCAGATTCAGGGACATCCTGACAAGAGTAAAGAAGTGGGATTAAAAATAAATTTTCAGAAGACAAAAGTATTGTACAATGTTGTTATTGGAAATGAAGATTTATCGACTGATGGGAAAAAGCTGGTGGCAACCAATATCTACATTTACCATTGGCTGCAGATATCAAGAGAGCCTCACATTGATAAAGAAATTAATGAGCGTACAAAACTTGGATGGAGTGCTTTCTGAAGAAACAGTACAGTTTTTAAGAGTAATCAGTAGACCATTATGTCTTAAAAGAAAATATTTTGATCAACGCATCCTTGCAGTGCTCACGTATGGTGCAGAAACGTCGTGCACCTTAACTAAAAAAGACATACAAACACTGCAGGCAACTGAAAGCAGCATGGAGAGCTGCATGCTTGGTGTAAGCAGGGAAAATAAGAAGAGGAACTCATGTATCAGGAAAATGACGAGAGTAGAAGACATCGTGATCAGAGTAAAATCCTTGAAATGGCAATGGGTTGTACATGTTGCCAAAAGGACAGACCATCGGTGGATAACCGGAATTTTAGACAGGATTCCGAGGAACAAGAAAAGACCCTGAAGAAAACCACATGAGAGATCCATGAATGAAATTCGAAAGCATACGAGAGTAACATGGATAATACTGGCACACGACAGACCGTTGTATATGTATTTTTTCCTGCTTATTTTTTCTAGGGGGAAGTAGTGTAAAATATCTCATAGCCATTAAGATTAAAAACTTGTGAAAGACATTTTTGCGGCATTGTGTCACAAATTTGTATCACAAATTTGCGTGTGAAGCCAACAGAAATCCCGTACAAGTAATTGTGGTTTTATTGATATTTCTTGGGTACTTTTGAAAAAATGTTTTGGAGTATCTCTACTCGAAGCTATTAAAAGCTCATCAGAAATTACTTATATCATTTGCTTTCATACCAATCCCAAAATCCCCAAAATGCCCATCATTTTTATCGGTAAACAGTCCAATTTTATTACAAATATTGCCCAGATTTCAAGTAGAATTTATTGGGCTTTAACATAATGGGTAATCTTCTAAGTTAAAGCAACTAAAGTTAAAAACTCGTTAAAAGTCATTTTATGGCATCGTATCATAATTCTTCGTATTTCCACGTAAAGCCAAAAGAAATCGTTTTCAGGTAATTGTAGTTCTATCAATTCTTTGAGTACTCGTGGGAAATATTTTGGAGTTGAATCTATTGAAAGCTCATCAGAAACTACTTACATTTCCTGTTCCTGCTAACAGTGAAACCCCACGAATGCATTTTCAATTTCATCCGGAAACAGAGGGAATTAATACAAAATCGCTCAGATTTGAATTTAAATTCACAAGGGCAACGTTATAGATTACCAAACAAAAGGAACAAAAATGGGCTTTGAAAATGGTGCATTTTAACGTTGAGTTTCAATTCAATCTACGGTAATTTTTGGAATTTATTGAGATTCAAACATTTGAAAATGATGGACTTTTAATATTAAGATTTGTATTTAAACTAACATGAAAATATATGGAATTTGTTGAAATTCTTATCAATATATTCATCAGAAAATGTTGGGATCGTAAACTCCAAGGTATGATGAATTAGCATATGGGATATGATCAGCATAATATCAATATATTGCATCTTTTGAGGATTTCAGCACAGAACGTCTTTTGATCAAAATAATGCGATCATTTAGTGCGTTTTTGATCAACTGATTTCCAATGTTCTTATTGTGTAGGATGTGTACGTATGTCCGAGGCCATAACGGTGGCTATCACTGGCTTCTGACCATTCGTTTGAGATAATTACAAGTTCGAGTCCTGGTGGATGCCTGGATGGTGTGTCCGTCGTTCAGCAATCGGTCTCTTCCTTCCATGGAGCCAGTATTCCCAAAGGTAAGACAGAAGACTGCTTACAGCACTTTGAGTTGTTCACGGTGGTCGTTAACGCCTCCAAAATTAAAATAATAAAAAGTATTATACATATATACTGATCGGAAAAACATTAGAGGTGCCTACCTAATAGCGTGTTGGTCCTCCTCTAGTGCGAGGCATTCACTCCATTGACTACACTCCGAGGCATTGACTCCACCAAATGCCGGTAGGTTTGCTGAAGTAATGCTAGCCATGCCTGCTGCGGCATTGTCCACAACTCAACACGGGACTTCGGTGCGGGATCCGTGGATCTAATGTCCTGCTCCACGGCATCCTAGAGATAGCTTCAACACGGTTCAAATCCGGGGACCATGGGGGAGCCACTGGATGGTTCCAACCTCAGGTGAGTGTTCCTTGAGCCATGGCTATGGGGCGGCTCAGGCCATCAGCAGCAGGATGCGCGAAGGCCATGAAAGTGTGTAGGTGATCAGCCAGGACATGGGCCGATGGAACAAGCCATCGGCCTCAGGATGCGCGAAAGCTATGAAAGTGTGTAGGTGATATACTAGTACACACTGGTAGCCCACAGAGGTTAAGGACCGACCTCTCCAGAAACACTTTTTAAGCAGTTGTGTAACCACTCAGATTAATAAGGTCAAGTGAACTTAACTTGTGCAAGAAGAATTTTAAAGTGTACACAGGCTTTTAAAATATACTGTGTTTTAAAATTTTCAGTGCACTTTTAAGGAACTGACTTCCTACAATGGTAAGAATAACAATGCAGTAAATGTAATAGTGCCATAGTGTGGGAAGTACGAAAACTGGAGGAGCTACAGATATTATTTCTACATATTTTATCGTCTTAAGTTAAGAAAAATTATATTCGAGTAAACGAAACAGTATATGGTTTTAAATATTTTGTTTCACAGTATATGGTTTTAAATATTTTGTTTCTATGTTTAGTGCATAGAGTGGACTATTAAAGGAAATGACTTCGTACATAAAGAAAAGTAATTATGCAGTAAATAAAATTGTATTATAGTGGGAAATCTAATCCAATAATAAAATTATATGAAATAAACAAGGAATAAATCATACTATACTTATAGATTTTTGTGGACATGTCTGAAATTAGGGATCAAATGAGAATACCAGAACATTTACACCAAAAATGTACAGAGAGTGAACTATGGAATATAAGTACGCTTCTTATATCAAATCATATGTGACAATTAAAAATTTGGACGCTAATGGACCTAATGTGTCCTATGAAAAGACTCCCCAAACCAGCAAAGAGCCAACATTGCCTTGAACAGTGCCCACCTGGCACGATGGGGCCATGGCCTCATGCTTAGGACGCCTCATCCGCAACCGCCCTGTCAACTCGGTACAGACAAAAACGGGATTCATTTGACAACACGACTTGGCACCATCCTACAAAGGTCCCATTTTGATGTTCCGGGCTCCAGGAGAGGAACAATGCCCAATGGTGAGCAATCAACAGCGGCTCAGGAGTAGAGCGTCGGCACCCGTAGCGCAGGGTATTGAACGTGCGTCGTAGTGTTTGCTTGCCGACGCTGCTTGGACCTCTGCCATTTCCGCTGAATGTGATATGCGCCATCGTTACCAAGCTGTGGGTCTGTACGAGCCTGAATAGTCTACGTCAACCTCGGTTATCAATGGCGTGTGGTCGGCCACCGCTTTCTCTCTGGGCGCTTGTACGTCCGTCGATGGTATACTCGCGGTACACCCTTCATACGGTTACCCTCGGGATCCCTAGGGTTCTTACCACTTGGGAGATAGAACGACCACCTATCTTGCGCCGACAATGCTTCCACGATCAAGTCGCTTAGATCACCACGTTTACCCTTGTTCGTCGATTGGCATACACTGTTGGGAAGATCAGGTCAGATCATATGTACAGGATTTTAGGAATTAAGTGTGCAACCCCAGGTCTTAAACAACCATTAGAAATAGGAACCTATCAAATTTGGGCAAGAATGCCCGATAGGAACGTGCTACGGAAGCGAGGTACAAAGGGGCTCAAAGATGCCCTTATTTGTTACCGGGGGCCAGTACCCGTGACCCGACGTCTTAAATCACGGTGGTTATTTATTGGTTCGAGCGTTTTGTACCTGCCAAGGATCGAACCTGAGGTTTCTCCGGACACACTGTTGGAAAGCCTTGCTGTACGCCTATTTATTTCCTGCGTTTGGTTTGGGCCTGTTCCATTCTGAGCGGGAGATTCCCATATCAACTGCCCATCGCACCTATCTCTAATGTTTTGTCTACTGACTGTATATAATATATACCTTTACCCATGTTCGTCGATTGCGATACACTATTGGGAAGCCCTGCTGTCCGCCTATTTACTGCCTTCGTTCGTTTTGGGTCTGTTCCACTCCACGCGGGGGATGCCCATGTCAACTGCCCATCACCCCTATCTCTAACGTTCTGTCTACTGACAGGTCTAAAGGAAAGTCCTTATTCAAGGCAACAACTGCAGAAGCAAGGATCCGAGTGGTACACACGTTATGTCTATGTATAGGAAATGACGACGGCCGATCGAATGAAAACGATTGAGCTCCCTAGCTGCAAAGGTAAGAAGTTAGGAAACCTAGCTCGTAAACAACGCGAGATAGAAACAAATTCCAATTACAAAGTTGTAGCGCATCGTCTAATTAATAGGAAACGGCATACGGTGTGCACCATTTATGTACAAGGACGGGTCAAAATTCTGATAAAGTGCACACGGTCCCTGGAGAGTTAGGCAATGCAAAATACCGGCCCACGATGGAGAACGATTGAAATACGTATGTAAATATTGACAGTGACGCAGTAGCCAGTAGGTGAGTTAAAATAACGAGGCTGGGGATTTGAACGTCAGTCAATGTACACGTTGCAAACACTGACGGCGGGCTACTCGAACGCTGAGTACTGTGAAATGGTTGTGCTTTATGGCGAATGTCATCGCAATGCTCACGAAGTTGCAAAGCGGTATGCCGAGCGTTTTCCGACTGGTCAACATCCAACTGCAGCGACTATTAACAACTGTGTTCGCCGCCTCCGAGAGACCGGAAGCATACAGGTACGTCGGCAATCGCGCAGACCTATGGCTTCGGGTGTTACAGTGTATCCTGAGGCTGTATACCGCATCAGTCACCGAAGCATGCGGATTAACAGCACAATGTGTTTGGCAAATCTTGAACGAGCATGGAGCTCACCCGTATCACGTTCAGCTAGTGCAAGGTTTGATGTATGGAGACCAGAGAAGCCGTTTCGATTTCTGCAACTTTGTCCATAACACGTTGGAGGTTCATCCGAACTTCTTGGCCGATATCTTGTGGACAGATGAGTCCCGTTTTACACGGGATGGAACAGTCAATCGGCATAACACCCATTACTGGGCTCTGAGCAACCCATCTATGGGACGAGCTTATCAACATCAATGACGTTGGGCAACTAACGTTTGGTGCGGTATTTGGCGAAACACACTAGTTGCACCCACTTTCAATGATGGGACATTAACAGGTCAGCGGTACCTTCAGCTCTTACGAGGCCCGATATCTGACTTTCTGGATTATCTTCCCCTCAGAGATCTGCTGCTTGTGTGGTACCAACATGATGGTGCACCACCTCATGTTGCAGCCAACATACGGAGTTTCCGGGCTGAAACATTCAGACACCAGATAAATGGTTACGGCGGTTCGGTGGAATGGCCTCCGCGGTAACCGGACCTAACATCTTTGGACATATTCCTGTGATGTTACTTGAAGGAACAGGTGTATGCTACAGAACCTACTAGTTTGGAGGACTTACAACACCGCATTGTGTGCGCCTGTAACACAGTGACACCTGTCGTGCTAGATAGTGTACGAGAAGCCATTCTTACACTCCTTGGAATGTGCATTGTAGCCGATGTTGGCCATTTCAAACCGGCAATACATTAACTTCACGCAGATGTGCGTTGTGCCTGTAAGTAAGCATATCTCCTGTAAACAGTTTTCAGCATTATAAATAAGTCTGCCCATCTTCTGTCTCGTGTCAATATTTTTGTGTTGGTTTCACCCGCTTTACCGATTTCGAATTTACAGCATTTTGACACGTCCATGTACATAATTCGTGCGCACCATATGTCATTTCCTACAAAATAGACGAAAGCTACAACTTTGTAATTGGAATTTTGTTTCCATCTCGCGAGCTAGGTTACTTAACGTCTTACCTTTGCTGCTAAGGGCGCTCCAATCGCTTTCATTCGATCGGCCATCGTCCCTTTCCTGTACATAGACCTAAATTGTGTACCACTCGGACCCTTGCTTCCGCAGTTATTGCCCTGAATAAAGACTTTCCTTTGAACCCTGTATGTTATACAATACTGTATAAGTATATACGTTCTATTAAGAAGAGACTGAAGCAAAATTTTTTTTTTTGACTCATACCAAGTACAACATAGAAAAGGTTATGTATTGACCGGTGTGAGTAAAAAGAGAAAAAAATAGAACAACTGAATGTAGAAATTGTCGAGAATACTGAGCCTTGGCTTTATCAAGGACCAGCAAAAACTCTGCATTTTCTCACTTCCACAAAGACCTATTTGGAAATGGGTTTCTGAAAAGTCATAGATGCAAGTAATAAGCCCACCAAAAAAAATATTTAAGAAATATATATATGTCATGACCTCCGCAGAGTTGTATGACCAAGCTTTAGTTAACAATTTAGCTTGCATCCATAACTTTCCTGGCCCTACCCATGCTCTTCATCTGTTACTATTAAACAGAAAGAAGATGATTATAGAAAACTCAAGTTGTAAGAGTGACATAATGAATCAGAAATAATGTTCAGCAATAACAAATTGCCAAGTTCGCCTGAGAGAGAATTTAAACCTGAATAGCAATACAAAAGTATTACAAATTTTTAAACATTGCAATAAAAAAGGAAATATTAACTTTTTTCTAAAGCACAGATTCTTGAAAGAAAACTGGATTATAAAAACCCCTACTCCACAACTTCTGACAACACAAAAACGAGAATAAAATAAAGACAATAATAAACTAAAGAAATGCTTTGTGAAGGTTATGTGACATAAACAATTAGTTGCAATATGTACAAAGTATTTCAGAAGTGCTTTAAGTGCATAATTAAGTAGTTATTAAGACCTTAACTACATTGAAAACACATCGCAGACTACAAGAACAATGAAACGGCCGGCTGTTTGGCCTTAGTTCCCTAAAAAACGCGCAAAGTTCCCAAGAAAAGAAAGAGTTAAAATCCGCAAAAAAGTTAATAGACTTGCTAGTGCCTAAATGCTTAAAGCAAAAGATAGAAAAAGTGTTCAAGAAGTTCAAACATTGAACTTGGAAAACCTAAAACCCAAAGACAATGAAGAGAGCTTACCTCTTATGCAACTTAACTTCTTCCACTCTTGAGGAAACATGGCCGACCTTTTAACCCAAACTTCCAAACACCCCTGCCACTCCCTAGTCGCTGGGGGCAGTGTGGGTGGGGCTGAAGGCCTCCACACACTGAAAAATCCTACTCGCGGAGATTTTAACTAGAGAGAAAAATATAATTAAGATTGTGGACCTGTTTGATCAGAAAGAACAGAATTAACTCTCCAGAATACATGAGAAATATTATGAAATACACAAGTAGTGTATTTAATAATCTTTGCATGTATTTAATCACCTTAGTGAGCTTCTGTAGACTATTCAGAATCCTATTAATTTTAATGTTAGTTTTACTATTTTTAGTATAGCTATTCTAGTGAATGAATAACTAGTTTTCTTTTATATTTATTTTTATTTTCTTTTATAAACAGATTTTTAAGTTTTTTTGTGTGATTTTGTCTATATTATTTAATTTTTTATTTTTAATAGGGCCTTCTTATCCATAGCACTAAGGTTCCTTTTTGTAGTTAATATGCATCCTCTAGCCAACTTCCAAAAGGCTTTCATTAGTCAGAATCATATTATTAACTGTGTAGAAAATTAAAGCAGATCTGCCAACCTTACTCTATTATTCAGAATAATTTTTCTTAAACCATGTTCGTCGATTGCGATAAACTGTTGTGAAGCTCTGCTGTCAGCCTATTTATTGCCTGCGCTCGAATTGGGTCTGTTCCACTCCACGCGGGGGATGGCCATGTCAACTGAGTGAACAAGTATGTATGTGTGTGTGTGGGGGTGTCCAAAGCGATATTCAATCAAGGATTTCCATTATATTTCCGTGTCCCGAGCAATTTTTGATATAAAAATATAGTTAAAGCTCTTGTTAAACTTATCGATAAACACTGTATCTTGCATAGAAGACTTTTAATCCATAAATAGCCATTAAATTTTCAAGAACCTACTTATGGCTGACATTGTTGGTTTCAAGATATCAAAAATCTCTGAAATTACACGAAAAAAAGAGGCCAGCATCTTGCCTTTTTTATGTTTTATTCGGATCCACATGAATACTAATTTATTTAAATTTTTCCCATTACAAAAGATAAAGGCTTGGGAAATTTTTTTTAAGTAAGGTAAAGATTTACTAAACATCTAAAGGTATTCCAGCGCCGGCGAAAGATAATTCAGCAAATAACTGAGGTCTAAAATGAAGAATGTTTCTGAAGAGAACCACCGCTTGCTTTGTGATGATGACTATAACGAAGAATGGCTCCTAAGAGAGCCTGCCCTTGAGTTTTAATATATCCGACTGAACAACTCTGAAGTTCTTACTGGAAAGAGCGTAAGATACAATTCAGCGGAATTCTCTATGAAAACACATTATGATAGTTACAGTCATCATATTTTAAGCACCGCTTAAAGTTAAGCATGAGATGTTTAGCTTTGGACTAGATAATTATTTCTGATGATTAATCTTCCTCGTCAGATTTTCATCTGCAAAATGTAACCGTTGAAAAATGAAAGACGCAATTAACGCGTTTTAGGGGAACAAATGAATGGTGAACCAGTTTCAGAGAAAATTCTCGGAGCGTATGTTCCAGAGACAGTTTGCCGTTGTGGGGGTGAAACTGTCTGCTGAAAGACATTACTAGGAACATGCTACCGAAGAACGCTAATTTTCCACACTCTCTTATGTTAGGTAATTAGTAACATTTAGGATCCGGAGAGTTTCGTCTTCTGGGAGTTTCCTATGACATAATAAGTTATTAAAGTTATACTCATGAATGAACTCCACTTAACTACTCCTGTTAAAAGAGCCTTTTCATAAACCACCTAGTCATAAAAGGGAATTCCTGTAATTATACTCAACACTGTTCTCACAATCAGTGCTAAAGATAGAAAATTTGGTTTACGTGGAATTGTTTTGTGTGATTTATGTTCTATTGGACAAATTTCCGGGCTCAGTTGCTCGGTTTAGGATAAAAGTATCTTCAAAAAAGAGTCGGGGATTAATAATTATTTCATTTCCAAAGAGTATCACCATATGAACATATTATACACTGGCGGAAAGTGAAAAAAGAACATCAAGAAGGAGACGTCTGATACCAACAAAATTTATACAGCATAATAACGGAATACAGAGGATAACGTGATCAAAACATTATGGCAAAATACTGCTGTATTTGCTGGTAAACTAAAAAATAACATTTCCATGTAACATGGTTAGTACGAAGTTGAACCGCCATCAACTGCGTCGCACTGAGCAGTTCTGGCATTTAGTGTGTCGTACAGATGCTGGACGTAAGTTTGGGATATTGAGTTCCAAGCATCCTCAACCTGGACGCGTATATCGGGGATGGTCGTGGCTGGCCGTGGAGACCGGATAAGTCGTTGTCCCATAAAATCTCACACATGCTCAATGGGGGACAAATCCGGTGAACGTGCAGGCCATGGAAGTTGTCTCATACCCTGAAGTGCATGTTGAGTTGCACGTGCCGTGTGTGGGCGTGCGTTATCTTGCTGGAAAACACCACGATGGACCGACCTTACAAATGGCACAACAACGGGCTGAATGATGTTGTTGATGTAGGAGCTGCTGTTCAACATACCCGGTACAAACACTAGTTCTGTACGGGAATGATAGCTGATCGCTCCCGACACCAGGAGACCAGGTGTAGACCCTGTGTGTCGCTGGCGGATGCAAGAAGGGTGGAGACGCTCCCCTGTGCGTCTGCAAACACGCATACGGCCATCGGAGGCTTCCAAGCCGAATCTGCTTTCATCGCTGAACACGACAGATCGCCATTGAGTTTTCCAGTGTAGACGTTGGCGACACCACTGTAGCCCTTCCTGACGGTGGGCTGGAGTCAGAGGTACACATGCCAGAGGCACACGTGCACGTAGTCCTGCATCCAGCAGACGGTTGCGTACTAAAAGGCGTGAGCGATCAAGGGTTCGCAACTATATGTCTCAGACAAGAGAGAATGAAGAGTATTCGCAATGAGAATCTCTTTCGAACAACATTTACAAACACAGTTGTGATTGAAGATGAGAGCGAAAGAGAGAGCTATCTAGTTGAATTTTTGCACACGGTCGAGATGAGAGGACTTCCGCCTCACATTTTACGACTTAAAAAGGGTGCAGTCGTGATGCTCATCGCGAACCTGGCAGCGCCGGTGGCGCTGTGGTCTAAGCTCTGGCTTATGATGATTCGTTCGTAAAGGGTCCGGGTTCGAATCCTGATGAGGCATATATGTTGTGTTTGTCTTACGGCACTGGCTCTCTCCCTTCCCTGGAACCAGTGGCCCTAAATTAGGGACGGGGCGACTGCTTATAGCCCGTTGCTCACGGTGGTCGTTAAACCTTCAGTAAAAAAAAATCAGGAACCTGGACTTTGTCTTTACTGACGTGGTTGAATGAATTTGTTGGTCAAATAAAGTTTACATTTGTTGTTTCGTATGAATTTATTCTTTCCAAAAAAAAAAAAAAAAAATTAATTGTCGATTCCGACGGGTTTTGTCTAGTTTCCTGTATTTTACTAAGCTATCACTTGCAAGGCAAAATTCACAAAATTAAAAAAAAAATCAAAAAAGATAAAATAAAAGAGTAAGTAGGTTATGGGATGCCTTTAGCCACACACTCCCTAGAAAAGAAGAGAACTTTACTACAGTTTTAATTTTTCTGTTGTGTGTGTGTGTGTCTTCTATTTCTCAACATGCATTTTCATGCGTGAGACGCATACTTACAATGACACGTTCAGCTGACCGCTGCATATTTTAACAGTTTGTAACTGTGCTCTACTGGTCGTTGGGGTCTTTGAAAAATGTCCGACGCTTGTTCCACACATCGTCTGGAATTAACGAAAATTCCTTCTTCGCTTAAAAAATAAATAAGAGGGAAATGATGTATCGTATTACAGAGGTGAAGAACGTCTCAAGACGACAAATCTCCATCGATACATTCTGTCGGGGTAGTTTAGTCGGTTAGAACAACTGACTCCAGAGCGAGGAGGAGAGGACTACGTCACCGACCAGTTTGTGTTTTCACAGAATGCAATAATTTCAATACCTGAAGTAAGAACCGGGAACTGTATTTTGTGAAAGCTATGCCCAAATGTAAAAAGAATTTCCGAATTTTTTAATGCAGGAGTTTTTCCAAAATGCTGCAGACGTTTGTGTTAGTCATTATATCCGTTTTCCTGAAGGAAGGTCTGTGTAAACATTTTTTTAATTAAGTACGCTGTAAAGTTTCTGAAAGTAATATGCAGCAAAGTTACCAGTAGGTTACTAATAACTTTGCTGCAGATCTTTTAACGATTCATTTAACGATTCAAAAGTCGGTGACCTTTCATTTCAAAGGTCACAGACTTTAAAATTTTCGACAAGGTCAATGACTTTTGAATTTTTGACAAGATCAATGACTTTCGAATTTCCGACAAGATCAATGACTTCTGAATTTTCGACAAGGTCAATGACTTTTAACGGAATTTTCTTTTAAAAAAATTCCGTGTCTAATAACAGAATCTTTGGTAATTTGAAAGATTTTCCGGTCACTCATCCTGATTTTGCATAAATGCCAGGTTCGGGGTTTTTCGTTTTCATCCTGAAATGTCCCTGCTTTCCAAACATTTTGATTTTTTCGCTGTCTAAACAGAGATGCAACTTATGTTCCCACTTTTTTTGTAAAGCCTTACCGCACCAATCCTTTGCAGGACTTTTTCCCGACGTACGAAATCAAGGAATCCTTCTCCTTGCTCGAGGTGGTGATCGAGCCCGCGATAGTTTGCACACAAGTGAAGAGCTCCACCGACTGAGCTAGAAAGACATCAGATCACGTTTAAGGTAAAAAGGAAAGGGACTGGAATGACGCGAAGATTAAATGTTTTTCGCTGTGAATGCGGTTCATTGATTTTCGATGACATTAAGCTCAGATGAAAATTTGAAAATTTTTAAACCTACGAACTACCCTACTGATAATAATTCTTTAATTTTTTTAGCGTAAAATACAAAACAAATTGGAATGCGAAGATCAAAACCTAGACTCTCAGTGATTGGAAAAAGGTCATTTCGTCGGATGAATTTCGTTTTCTGTTGCAACATTTGAACAGTCGGGTACGTGTGGATTGTTTTCATGGGGAAGTGTTGGCACAAGCATGCACCGTGGGACGAAAACAAGCCGATGGTGGAAGTGTAATGCTTCGTGCAAAGTTCTGCTGAGAAACCCTGAGTCCAGTCATTAGTCATTCATGTACAAGAAACTATGGCGTCTGTCTCCTACCTAAATATCATTGCAGACCAGGTACATCCTTTCATGGCATCGATATTCCATTCTAATTGTGCCATCTTTCAGTAGAAAAATTAGCCATATCACATTGCCTGGATTGTTGGAGAATGGTTAGTGGAACATGAGGAATATTTCCGGGAATTGCCGAGGCGTCCGAAATTCCTAGACATTAATCCAATCGAGCATCTGTTGTTTCAGATTGAACACCAGATCCGATCTGCGGAGGCTCAGTCACGTAAATTACAAGAGTTAAAGGATTTTCTGGTAAGGTGTTGTTACCAGATACCACAAGCCACCTTTAGAAATCTCATAGCGTCCATTTATCTCTGGGTAAGAGCTATTTTGGCAGACCGTGGAGGAAAAACGTCATACTCATTCGATTCACATTATTGTAACCACCACCTACTTTTGACGTCAACAGCGCGTAGCCAATGAAAGAAGGCACATGTCGTGAGCTGGCTTGGAGGGCATATAAGGTGTGCTGTACACATTCTGAAAATATATCACTCGTTGCTGTCACGGATAAAAGGAGCGATTTATCATATTTACAAGAAAGGGGTGATTATCAGCTTTCGGGGCAAGGGTGGCAGCGTTTTTGAAACAGCGCAGTTTGTGAACTGTTCGCGTGCTGCTGTGGTTAAAGTGTATTATGATTGGAGAAATGGCACCATTGCGAATAACAGATGTGAAAACTGCGGAGCACCACGTGCGATTGATGTGAGTGGGAATGTCGGCTTTGAAGGTGCGTGAGGGTCGATCGACACTACGCTACAGTGGAGCAAATCAACTCCCTGGCCAAATGAACTAGGGGACTACCGAAAATGTGTCTAAAAGGACAGTTGAGCTAATCCTGCTGCATATGGAGCTCCGACGCAGAAGGATGGTCACTGCACCTATGCTAACGAAGGTGCATCGGCAGATAAGGCTTACATTTGCACGGCAGTATCGGAATTGGACATCTGCTGATGGCCTTTTCCGAAGAGTCACGTTTTCTGCTTCATCGAACGGATGGATTTTGGCGTATAAGACGAGAAACATCGGAGAACAAACACTCTTCAATCATTGCTGGAAGAACACGAGCTGGTGGCGACAGCGTTATGGTCTGGGAAATGTTTTCGTGGCATTCTCTGGGTCCACTCATACTTGTGGAAGGCACTATGGACCGAACTCGTTATGAATCCATCCTTGCAGACCACGTACACCCATATATGCTGATTGTCTTCCTTGCGAAGGATTAGATCTTCCAACACAACAATGCTACGTGTCAGACAGCTAGAAATGTCCGAGAGTGTTTGGAAGAGCACGATGAAGATTTCAAAGTACTTCCCTGGCCCCCTAATTCCCCAGACTTAAACCCAATTAAGCATTTGTGGGACCACCTCAATCGTGTTATTATCTCTATGGATCCTTCACCACGCACCCTCCAGCAGCTGTCAGATGCACTGCAGTCAGCATGGCTCCACATACCTGTGAACACCTTCCAGTACCTAATTGAGTCACTCCCAGCCCGTCTAGCTGCTGTCCACGCTGCACACGTCGGTTACTCTGGATATTAGCTGGTGGTCTCAATAATGTGACTCGACCGTGTTTTTGGAAGGTGGTTATAACGTTTTGGATCTTCGGTATGACTGAAATAAAGCGTGCAGTATGACATGCTGCTTTATCTTACTAAGAGAAAACATAGCTTCACCAGAATCCTGTCTCATTGCGTGATTGTCCAGAGTCACCAGGTACAATAGGGATTGGCATTCCCGGTTTTGTTGAAAACGATTATTGGCACAAGCCGACTACGAGAAAAGGAGTTCCGTACTATCACGCTGCCTCCTCCAAGCGTCATTGCCTGAATGATTTAAACAGGATGGCAACCTTTTCTCGGCATCCACCACAGCCAGAAAACCTAAAATCAGAGTTTCATAAACGTTTGAATATCATACTCAAGTCTTGCAGAAAATTGAACTGAGTGCAGCGCGCATTAAAGAAGTTTGATCAGCGGCGGATTTACCACTAGGCCACCTAGGCCTCGGCCTCGGTGCCGCAGGCTCTAGAGGGCCTCATGTGTAGAATAAAAAAACCCGGAGAGAATGGTAACAGAAAGACTTAGAAATGAGAGGTACCGTTATTTTAGTTTACTTGAATAAAATAAAGTAGTGGTATTTTTTTATTTTATCTTGAATGATAACTAAAGAAATAAGAACGTAACTATAGCTCTATTGCGAGCACGCCCGTGTTCGTACGAGTGCGATAGAGATCGCATGCGACGTCTGACCGAGTGACAGGTGCAGGAGAGGAGTGGAGAGCAAATGAGCAACAGCACTGCGAGCGCCGCGCAGGCACCGTCAGTCCATCCCCCATCATCATCATCATCATCATCATTGTCAACCATTATCAATCCACTGCTGGACGAAGGTCTCCCCAAGTTTCCTCCACAACGGTCTGTCTTGTGCCAGTCTCCTCCATGTCACTCCCGCATATTTACGAATTTCATCCACCCATCTCCCATGTGGTCTTTTTCTGGGTCTTTTCCTGTCCTTTGGAATCCAATCTAAAATTTCGGCTGTTCATCTATGGTCTGTCCTTCTGGCAGTATGTCCAGCCCATTGCCATTTCAGGGATTTAACTCTGATCATGATGTCTTCCACTCTCGTCATTTTTCGGATCCACGAGTTCCTCTTCTTATCTCTCCTGGTTATACCAAGCATGCACCTTCCAATTAATTGTTGTATACTTTATTAAATTTTTTTGTTGTAATTCAAGTTTAAAGAATCAAAACAAAAAATACTATTGTTTACTTCCGTGTTATAAGAATGCATCGTATGTCGGCTTCAAATGTAGGTCTAAGGTTTCAAAATGTAAAGTGTTGTTCCTGGATAGACATGAACCTCTTTGTCTATGTTTATTAATATATTTGTGTAACCTTCAATTTAAGAACAAGTTAAATCAAAATAATTTTTATTTAAATAATACTTATTTAAACAATGAAAGTATACTACCAATTATTATATTCTTTACTTAAACACAAAGTTTATTAGAAAATCTAATAGGTTCTAATTCAAATAATTGGGAGGCGCATAGAAAATTTGGCCAACGGCCTCAAAAGCATTAAATCTGGCACCGAGTCTGATTAATGTATTATAGGACTGCAGTTTGAAAAGGGTTTAACGATACGATTTTCATGCTTTTGTGAAACTCTGTTAAAGAATCCCGTATTTTATCGAATTGTTATATTTTATTACTGTAAAGGTCCTAGTAGTTTCTTCATGAATATTAACATTATTATTATTGGATTGGATATATTCCATGGTGAAATGTGAAAGAATCGACGCTAAGTGCGGAAACTCTTCTGTGAGTTGAGATGAATTACTACAAAAGTTGGTTACAGCTGATGCACTTGTGAAGTTGAACCTGTGTACTTCCACTTTCTGTTTAGACATTCCGCTCGACGCTTGCTTGTCGTCGCTTTTACAAATTTCGAGATGATAATAATCTGAGAATTTGCAGCGCAGCTTCTCTTCACACTTTTTGGGTGGAATACAGTGCTTGAAATCGTCGCTTGTTTCAGGTTTTAACGATCACCATGCGCAGATCTTAGGGCTATAAGCAGTCCCCTTCCCTAATATTGGGCCACTGATTACAGGAAAGGCCAAGAGAAAGTGGGGAAAAATCCACCCACGCCTTCTCTGAACACGGACGACTAATTATAAACTAACACCTCTGAACAATCGAGTGTTTGAAATGTGCTGGCCTGCAAAGTGTTTGCCTATCGGAACCCTGTCGAACATCTTTGTGATTTATTGGAAAGGTATATACGAACAAAAAAAAAAAAAAGGTTTAACACAACTCCCATTGTTCCAAAAAAGAATGTCTTTGTTAGATACGTGTGGCAGTATTCGTGTGTCGTGAAGAAACCAAAAACTCGTCGAAATTAGGCCTAGAAGAATCGACGACCACAAGTGGGATTCAAATTGCTACGATTCAATAAGCAAACATTCTAGGGCTCTCCAGGTCTTCGACTACTTCTGTAAATACAATGTATATTAATTTTTGCTTCTTTCTTTGAGGGTTTAACCACCACCGTGAACAACTCGATGGGCTTTAAGCAGTCGCGTGTCACTAATTTAGGGTTACTGGTTCCGAAGACGGGATACAGCCAGTGCCGTAAGACGAACACAGCATCTCTGCCTCTGCGGGATTCGAAGCTGGATCCCTGCGCCACCTGTGAGGCGATGTTGAAATAGAAAATTTGCCTTCTGTTCTGTTGATCTTTCGTAAACACAATGCTTCACAACACAACTAGCCATAGTTACAATAAAGTGGCAGAGAAATTTTAATAATTTTTTCTTTCCGCATGGGATGATATTTCCTTAAGTATGCTCTGCAACCTTTTTCTTACACTTCTATTGCAGCATGTGTTTGAGAAAATGTTATAAAGCCCTGCAAGTAGAATCAAGGGGTCGCTCAAATTCCAAAGCAGATATCAACCAACTCGCAGATATAAACCACACGTCATTGCTCGAGTTTCCCCGAGACAGTGTGCGGTTGACAGAATCCAGTTCTCGGAAACGCATCACAATAATTGCTTCGAGCAACTTAGTACCTTGTAAGTGCCCTTTCGGTCGTAGCCAGAATAGTTACACCTGACGACTGTAGTATTAGGCGTGAGGCATCGTCAGAAAGACAGTCATCCAATTAACGATCCATTTAAGCTACATCCCAGACGCAAGTGGCTGCTTCTCATGTGCTCCCCCACCCTCCTTCCACGACCCCTTCCACTATTTTGTAGTCATTACCTCCAACAGGAGCAAGGAACGATGTTCAGGACGAACAAACCCTGCAAATGGTTCAGTGGCGGCTGACGTCTTTGTCGTAGTTGTTAATTAATATCGATTCCCTGAAGAGGGTAATGGAAATTAATTAGGCGCATTCTTTTTCTGCTTCCATCACGGCCAAGAAGTTGCCTTCAAGCAAAAACCACCTGTCTCATTTTAATCAAATTAAATTTTCTTCTTGGTTCCTTACAATTTATTCGAAGCTCTTCATTTTATTGAGAAACGAATAAAAAAGAAGAAGCCACGGTTAAACACAAAATCAATCCAACGAGTTTATGGCTTGTACAACGATTCTATAAAGAACAAAGGGATTAAAAGATACAGGGTGGTCAAAAAGTCTTGCCCTATTTTTAGAAAATTATAAAACAATAACTGCACCATTTACCGAGGTAAGATTTGCTGCATTTGAGAGCTAAACATCTAAAGATTTTTAGGATACAAACTAATTGGCTCCTGCACTGAAGTGCCAAAAGTCATGGGATACGTACCTAATATCGCGTAGGACCCCTTCTAGCCTGGCGACGTGCATCATCTTGACGTGGCATTGATTCCACAAGTGGCCGGAAGACTTCTGGAGCGATGTTGAGCCATGCCGTCTGAATGGCCGCCCACAGTTCCTTGGTATTTGTAGGTGCAGGATCTTGAATACGAATGGACGTTTTCACCATGTCCCATAACAGCTCTATTGGGTTTATTTCGGGCGAACGTGGTGGCTATACCATCCGTCGGAACTGTACAGAATGCTCCTCGAACCAATTTTGGGCAACATGGGCTTGATGACATGGTGCATGGTCCTCTTGGAAAATCACATCGTTGTTGGGGTACATGAAGTCCACGAAGGGCTGAAAATGGTCACCCAGCAAAGTAACAAAGCGATTACCAGTTAATGACGTGTTTACGAGGAGCAGAGGATACACACCGTTCCACGTAGTGACACCCAACACATGTATGGAATCACCACCAGCTTGCACAGTTCCTTGTTGGCAGTTTGGGTCCATGGCGTCATGGGGTCTGGGCCACACCCGAACCCTACCATCAGCTCGTAACATCTAGTAGCGTGACTCATCGGACCACGCCACATGCTGCCACTCTTCTAGGGTCCAATTACCGTATTCACGAGCCCAAGTGAGGCGCTGTGTCTTATCTCGTGGTGTTAACAAAGGAACTATGGTGGGTCTTCTCCTCCCACACCCCATGGACACTAAATTACGCTGCAATGACCTGATGGATATATATCTGGTACCTCCTGCATTCGATGTGTATGTTATTTAAGCCAGTGTCGATTGTCTGTTAGCATGGACAGTCCTGGTCAGACGCTGCTTTAAACTATCATTCAGCACCCATGGTCACCCTCTACGCTGTCCACCGTGGTCGGTAATGCCTTTCATGAGGTATTCTCGGTACACACGTGACACCGTCGATCGAGGAATGATGAATGTTCATACAACTTCGTCAACTGAATCTCCCATCCGTCTGGTTCCCATTACCATGGCTCGTTTAAACCCCGATAATTCACGTCGGCATGTCATAATCCTACTGGCGGTTGTTCAACTTGACTCACGAGATTACATCTCGCAAGTGATGAAAATTGCGCAGTGCGTCGAAGCCTTTATACGAAGGCAGTGCCAGTTAAAAAAATCGCATACTGATATCCCATGACTTTTAGCACTTCAGTGTACATATGACCGCTTATTTGCACGGCGAATGTACAACCTGCACTCAATTTCCCGCCATGGCCTTTGTAATAAATCCATATAAACAACAGCAATGATGTTTATGACCCCTTACTTTAGTTTCTTTAAATCATTCAGCCTTGTTCTGAATAAGCTGACTTTGACAAATCCTTTTAAAAAATTAATTGGGGTTGTGTCAGGAGAAAGGGATGGCTACGTAATCTTACCGATCCATTAAAATACTGGCGAATTCAAAACGACGTGGCTTATCGTTCTCCAACAAATATTGAACAATGTGGACTTTCTCAGCGTATAATCGCAGCCTTTTATGCAAATTTCGGGTCATGGTTGAGCGTGGCAATACTAATTGTGCAGCAGCTTATGCGGTTGACATCCTCAGTCTCCAGGAAAATGCTTTCAGTATTCGTTCCACCTTGCCTTCCGAAACAGTAGGAGGTCGGTTACTTGGCTTACAGTTTTTTTTTTTTTTTTTTTTTTGATTGGAGGTTTAACGACCACCATGAGCAACTCAATGGGATATAAGCAGTCGCCCGTCCCTAATTTAGGGTCACTGGTTCCAGGGAAGGGAGAGAGCCAGTGCCGTAAGACAAACACAACATCCATGCCTGACCGGGATTCGAACCCGGACCCCTTACGGACAAATGATCAGAGGCCAGCGCCTTAGACCACTGCGCCACCGGGGCGGCTGGCTTACAGTTTCTAGCAATCTGTCTCTTTACACAAACACACGCGCGCTCACGCGCACACACTTAATTATTTTAGCATCACAATTCCAGCCGAAACATGCACGAAAATTTCTTTGCACTTGAATTACTGATTTCGTTTCAAAAAATCATGCCACACAAATCGCTTTTTCCTGCGCATTCGCCATTGTACGCAATGATAGACAACAAAACTTCAGATATGCACCTTTCAAACGCTGAAAATCTTATTTCTGTAAGTGACGTATTATTTTTTTACTAATTGTCTAAAAATAGGGTAACCATCCTGTATTTTACGGTACAGTGTGCTTTAACGGAGGTGCAATGCTAACAATCAACGCGCTAGTATTATCTCTGCATCGGTTTTTTCCTTTACGCTAATAGTGCTGCTGGAATGCCATATTAGTAAAGTTGTTCACGCATATTGACATCCTGGAGATCGGGGCAGCGTCGAGGCACTGGATGTTAAGTTCCACTACATCATACGAATGTTCGATGGGATTCAAGTAGGGGAACTTTGACGGTCAAGGGTGCATGGGAAAGACCTGGACATGGTCCTCGATGCGTTCTCGAACATCGGCCATCCGGACACACGGTCACTATGTACAGCAACACTTGATAAGAGAAATATTTAAGCAGAATCAGGCGGTGAGGATGGGTTCAACAGGGATGCGGAAATGACAGTGGTAACTGTGAGAATCATCCGTAAGTCCTGGTACCGTAGACGCCTGAGTACTTTCTACCAACCACACTTTCCTTTTGCTAGGGGTCATCTACTCTGAGTCAAATACGAACCCTTTCATGCGCATGTTGATGACGAAACCTGGGTTCATCGGACCAGGCAACTCTTTTACTGTCGTCCAATGTCCAGTTTCGGTACTGAAGTGTCTACTGCAGCGGGAGCTATCTATGACGGTCAGCTGTTACAGGGATTCTTACTGAATTGCATTTCAGTGCCCTGTGTGAGAGTTCATTGGAATTTTGCTTTCAGACAGTTTCTAAGTTTTGGGGTTTCACCTGTATTTTCCCTGATGATGGTGCAGGTGAATGGAATATCAGCTGAAATTATAGGTCGTTGTTTGCAGTGAAGAATGTGTTTATTCAGATATTATGAGAAAGATCTCAACCATCGTCCGGATTTCGGTTCGTTTCTCTATATTACTAACACGCTGTTCTGTTTCTCTATTATTAAATTACTTTTCTTAGCTATCTCGCTGATAAGTTATCACGTTTCCCACTTTTGGTTTCATTCTGCCCTTACGACAGACATCATTCCTTCGCCGGCCACCCCCACCCCACCCCCTCCTCGCTGGGAGAAAATCCTCACAACCGTCTCCGCCTGGGTACAACATCCTTTTCGTTATTCCTTCTTCACATCGGCCAGAGCGTGGCTCTCCGTCTTTACACCCCTATTTTTACTCCTGTCCATCTATTCGCAGACGACGCTGGAGTTCCTTTTAATTGCCTTCTTTCTGCAACCTACCCATCTGACTTCTCCGCGAGACTTCCTTCCGCTGTGTAAAACTTTATGCCTAAAATGTGAGAATGTGTGTCACTTGCGCAGCTGCACGAAAATGGAGAAAAAGGAACCGTCTCCTAGTAAACGTTAAGAAACGGAGAGATGATTTGAACTCACCTTATTCAAAATGGTTATTAAAGTTTACTCCTGTTAAATCTATGATGCCCTGGTTACACAGGCGACTGTAGAATACTTCGCTGTCAAGCTTTATTTACACAGTGGCAATATTTCCTGTCGTGAGAACAGGAGCGCAGTATTTATAAAAATTAGGAAAGGTGTGAAACATAGTGACACCGTATCTACCTTGCATTTCAGTGCCACATTTCAGAGTATCGTTTATTTATTAAATTGTTAAGGCAATGGGATAAATATCAGTGGCGATTAGTTAGCTTACTTCTTTTTTGCTTGTGGCTTATTCATTTTGAAGGTATGTACTATCTCAGAACTGGAACAACAGTAAAGAAGTGGTTGCTGACAAGAGGGACTAAAAATTAATTTACGGAAAGCGAAATCCATGCAGAATGTTT
Source organism: Macrothele yani (assembly GCA_039090855.1). Taxonomy (NCBI): domain Eukaryota; kingdom Metazoa; phylum Arthropoda; class Arachnida; order Araneae; family Macrothelidae; genus Macrothele; species Macrothele yani. The sequence continues at coordinate 70,523,614 of CM077029.1, forward strand.
TTCAAGAATTGAAACTTGAGATGTTGATGAGGAAAATTTAGAAGAGACTGATGACTGCTTCTACCTCACACATCAGATATGCAAAGGCCGCTTCGAAGAAAAAAATTAAAAGGTGGTGGAGGTTTGCTAGTCTGGTTTGGCAGAATTCTAAACAACCGTACATCACTCCGCGTGTTTGAAGGCTATAGACTCCTTTGTCAGTCCTGAACTGACGACATTCACGAGCAGGGTTTTTCGAGTTGCTGTTGGGGCTCAGGTTCTATTTATGGGCGGTAACTCTCGTCCTCGTTGATGCGTTTTTGGAGGTCGGGATATTAGGAGGATGGGTAGGACAACCAAAGCCAAAATCCTATAGACCGGACTTGAATCCTATTGAGAATGCCTGCGGTGCTTTAGGAAAATAAGTTGCTGCTCGCCAGCCCCTCTGCAAATTTTCCGTGAGTTATGTACCGTCCTCTTTGAGTAATGGGTTTCGCTTCCTTTCGTATCAGTGGCTACAACACTCGCATATAGGGCACGGCAAAACTTGTTGGTGTTATTGAACAGCGTGACTCACCGAAAATCAATGTGTTCTGCTCAATTTCCAGTGTGAAGGTCTATGGACCTTTTTTCGTCATTGAAGATACAGTAACAGATAACATTTATCTACATATGGTTCAGCAATGGCTACTTCCGCAACTGGATGACCATTCCGGGGACTACATCCTACAGCAAGATGAAGCACCCTTATATTGGAATATGTACGTTCGCCAATTTTTGAACGAAACTTCCTTCTTTATTATTGTGCAACAGTGTGATCTCTGTATCTATGTTCATAACCCAGGTATTGTCCTTTGTAATCGGGGTAAACATTTTGAATTACCCTGTATAACATCGGGCCGCTAAAATTAGACAGAGTACCGGAACTGTTGTAGTTACGTCACTACCACATGCTGAGGGACATGTCCATTCTTGGAGGACAGGGTGGGTATAATGATCTGGCCCATAAGTATATATGAAAAGATGAACGTTTTAGTTTTACGATAAAAAAGGAAATGCAAATTTCCCTTCCTATGTATAGTATATTCCTATTGCCATCGTTACGCTTTGATAATTTTTATGGACACCTAGTTTCCTTTGTTTCAAGAATATTTCAAAATGTAGAGCTCTGGAGTACAATACAACGCATTTAAAAAGTTCAATCCAGAGTTTCTGGGATTAATTTTCAAGTTTTGTGATGTGATGCAGAACAGTAAAACTAGGAAATTCATTGCTTCGCTAGTTCGTAATGATACCGCCTGACCGTGCTACAAGGAGCTAGAGATATCCATGGGGCTTATCCAAGCTTTTTTTTTTCTTTATTATTAGTTAAGTAAAACTTTCCGCGCCTGGGGATGTACTGCACAGTTTGAGCATTTTGATCCCCCATTAAAAATTGTTTCCGTCTGATGAAACGAAGACTGACTTGCTAAATAGTCACACGGCAAAGTTCAATGAGTAAAACGAAAGACCAATCTTCCACCTGATGCGTTGATTAATTGCAGCTGAAACCAAGTCGGGCTGTAAGACGACAGTCTAAAATGGGACGGTTTATTTCTTTAAATGTTGAAATCAAATCTCGTTTTCACTTTTTGGTTATAGTGACTAAAACACGTGGCATTTTTCTTTTCCCAGAAATGCTTACGCGAACGGAGTTTTCCGCTGTACGAAACCAAAACCAAAACAAACTGTTGTTACAACGCAAATGAGGAAGTTCGAAGTATTTGTTCACATTTTTGGAAAACGAGGATTACCTTGTTTATACTCCAATGTAGCAGAAGAATAGCGTTCACATATATATAACGGAAGTACTTATGTAGTTAGGTCTGAATCTCATCTGTAAAATAAATTCCTACGAGAAACGGCATGCCTCTCTGCGTTACATTCCTTTTACTACTAAGGTAAAGGTACATGCACTTGGAGTACCACTTTTCCAAAATAACAAACCAACGATACCAAAGATTTGTACTAGTTTTGTACAGTTTTGTCCACCCAAAAGAAATTTTTTACAATACCGGAAGTGGTACTTTTCGGATCTCTAAAAGTGGCACTCCAAATACATGCTGAAGCGCCACAAAGGAGAGTCAAAAAGTACCACTTCCGGTGGTGTACATAATTTTCTTTTGCGTGTACAGAACTCTACAAAACTAGTGCAACACACTGTGGCAATTTATATTTTTGATTTTGGAAAAGTGGCACTCCCAAGTACATGCTGAAGTACCACTAGTCAAAAAGTACCACTTCCTGTGCTGTACAAATTTTTATTTTGGGTGTACAAAGCTGTACAAAGCAAGTACAAAAGTTTGGCAGTATTTATTTTTGATTTTGAGAAAGTGGCACTCCAGCATGTGCTGGGAGTGCCACTTTTAGAGAGCCGAAAAGTACCACTTCCGGTGAGGTACAAGACGTTCTTTTCGGTGTACAAAACTGGTTCAAGCTTTGGCATTGTTGTTTTTTTATTTTGGAAAAGTGGCACTCCAAGTACATGTGTCTCTAAGGTAAGCCAGTTCAATGCAGCATCCTTGTTTCTTTAGATCAGGAGATATTCAGCCTTATCTGAATCGCGGACAACTGGACAATTTGGAATAGTATTCGCCCGCCACGTGAAAAAGAAAAGCGAAACTTTGTGATGAATATCGATTATTTCAGAAAGACTTTGAATGCTAAAACTTGACTTTTGGGATAAAAAACGATGCAGCTAACATGACATTTATGTTACAAACATGTCTGAAGTAGGTGCCTCATTGCCGACATTTTGCAGTACTACTTAAAATTTTCAGTAATACAGGCTGTCCATAAAGTCTTAAAAAAAATCTATGTTAAGTTAAAATAGAATGGTTGGCAACATAATATAGCAGCACTCAAAGTTTTTTTTTCTGTTCTTCAGGTGAGCGCTACTGCTGAATAAGAGGAGAATTTCATCGATAAAGGATTCCATGCAACAAAAAGCGGCGTACGTGTTTTGGTTCCATGATATTAAATCGGCGGTTACTGTCCAGCGTCATTTCAAACAAGTTAGTAAAATCGGGCTATGCATTGATTATAATACGCTTTCCAATATACCAGAAATCATTACTCGAGTTATGAGGATAAGGCCTGTAGAATAAATCTCGCTCCTGTACCCTGACCTTTGACCCCATTTCGATGATATTCTACAGGACTGGTTCAGTATTCCTCCAGAACAACATGATAAAGTTTTGTCACAATCTAAGCATTTTTACGTAAGCTATGACGTATAAGGCCAATGGAATGGATCCCGCTCCTATGTCCTGACTTTTGACCCTTTCCGCCCATTTTTAATAGGGTTCGTTCCCAGTTGTCGCCTACCACATACTAAAATTTCCTCGAAATCGAACCATTTTTACGCGAGTTATCGTGCGGACAGACAAACAGACGGACGGACGGAAAAAGTTTCAGCATATACGCTTCTTCAACCTACGGTTGGAAAGCGTAAAAAAGAGTACAGAAAATCACCATCTGACTAAAAATGCGTAAAAGCTTGGTATGAAAAGTTTAACGCGACGTAGGTAGTAGTGTTGGCGATCTCCCCCCCCCAAGCGAGCCGATCACCAGTTACACAAGAGACAGCTGCAGCTGTTCAGGAGGCATTTCTGCGAAATACCAGGAAATCCACTCGTCGTGTTTCACTGGAAACTGGGATTTCCCTTGCCACGTTTCACAAAATGTTACACAAACATCTGCACCTGTATGCTTATAAAGTACAGATCGTTCAAACTCTTCAGCCTGATGAAAAGCCTTGCCGTGCTTCATTTGCGACGGAGATGTTGCAGCGCATATCTCATGATAGTGATTATTTGCACCGTGTCTGTTTATCAGATGATGCCACATTTCACGTCTCTGGTACAGTAAATAGGCACAATGTGTGAATCTGGGGATCTGAAAATCCTCAATATATCATCGAAAAACAGAGGTCTAGCCCGAGAGTAAACATGTCGTGTGTCCTGATGCATGATAGAATCATCAATTTGAAATTATATGACAAACATTTTGCACCGAAAGCTGTCTCCAACAAAGAAATAATTTTTCAAATCGGACTCTTAGAAGCAGAAATATCGACAAAATAATATATTTAATACATCTACTACATTTGGCGAAAGAACTATGCATTATTTTAAGTAGGAACTATTGTCAAAAGGTTTTCCGCGGGGAACAGTATAGGCCCACGAAATAATCTTTTCAGTCGAGTTTTCAGAAGCTCAGATTTTGCTGCAAATACATCAGAAGCAGAAGTAGATACTTACGCCCTCTGGTGACTAAACCATTCTTTTTCAAAAATTAGAAATTATACGCAAAACATTTTCCATCAGGATCCAATACAGGAAGAACTTTTCAAATTGGAATTTTAGAAGCAGAGATATCGGGAAAAATGCAGTTTAACATTATGCACCCCGTAGCGGGAAATCTATGAATTACTTGAAAAACTTGTAATTACACGAAACATATTTCGCACCGGGAACGCTCTCCAACAAAGAAGGAATTTTTCAAATTGGATTCTTAGAAGCAAAGATATTGACAAAAATGAGACATACATCTATGCTCCCCGGCGGAGAAACTATACACTATTTTAAAAAGAAAATATTCCGAAAACCGAAAAGGTTTATCGACATGAGCGGTGTTGGTCTACGAAAACAATTTTTCAATCGAGGTTTTAGGAGCTCAGATATTGCTGCAGCTATGTGAGAAGCCGAAATTATCTCTTATGCCTCCTGGTGGCGAAACCATTCTTTACCAAAAACTTGAAATTATATGGAAGACATTTTCCATTAGGAGCTGCATCCGGTGCAAGAAGAATTTTTCTAATCGGAGTTTTAGAAGCAGAGATCTCGGGGGAAACGCAATTTAATTTTAAGCTCCCTAGCGTCGAAACTATGTGTAACTTTAAAAAGTGACTCTACCTAAAATAGTCTTCGATATAAATGAAATCGAAAGTAATAAAAAAATAAATTTTTCAATCGGATATTTTGAGGTAAATATATGGAATAAAAGGTATTTTGAATTCGATATCATCCGCATTTACGCCGTCTAGCGGCGAAGTTTTGCATTGTAGAAAAATGAAAACGGAATGCAAGGATCATCATTCTCACATATCAAGCTTCCCAACGCAAAAAGAATTTTTCAAATCGAACTAATAGTTGCAGGGACGGACGAACAAATGTGTCAGCAGACGGACGAACAAATCGGTAGCATAAACACGATCCTTCTTACGAGACATGATAAGAAAAAAATAAACTTTTAAAATATATATATACACTTTTTAAAAATATATGAACTTTTTCAAAACACGTGCTAAAATTATAAACAGCAAAACCGTTGTAAAAACAAAAACCAAAATATTTTATGCAGCTCTAAGTATTACGGTGCATACGCTGTTCAGATTTCTGATATGCAAAATAAAAGGTGAGAAAGGAGACAGATAGATACAGCGATAAAGAAAGAGAGAGAAAAAAAAGTTCTCTAAAAAAACGTCCACCTAATATTTTGCAGGACATTCGGGAAATAGGTTTTGTGTTTTACACTGAACTTCTCTCATATTTGTGCACTTGTCTTAGAGTAACTGGGTATGTAATAGCTTACACGTAAAGTACGGTGGACGATCACCTTTCCTTTAACAGATGAGCGCTTGTGTCTGGGAATTGTATATCTTCAAGAGCGCTGTTTTGAATGCCCTCGAAATATCTGTAGGGTCACGTAGAACCATTAACGAGAATCGATCTTTTCTTGGGTAACTCATAGCTGATGATATTCCGAACAATATCAGCCTCACTGTGAGCCAGCTCGTTCAAAATATGGGGCGATGCACTTGCACTCGGCGAGCAATCACGAATCTCCCTGAATAGGTACTTCTGATGACAAACGATGTGTACAGCAAGTCCGCAATTGTGAAGCATGGCAGCACATCATTCAACTTGTCTCTTGATACTAGCGCTCCAAGACGAAACCCAGCAAACTGCCAGCTGTGATATCAACTAATATTCTGCGGAATACCTACACAGTAACAAAATTCGAGTGCTGACTCGATAGCTGTTATTCCTCCGTTTTGAAAATAAATGGAGTTGTGTGTGAACTGTACTTCGCTTCACTACTTAAACCTCTTGACGTGCATATGATTACTGGAAAGCTTAAAATGTCTCACAAAAAACTTAAAGCAGCGTCCGAAATGAAATGCGCAAGTACAGGGGTTGGACAGAAGAATATGAACACCGCGCTTAGAGACGTGACTTTTAATGCAGCTGCGTACGTCGCAATAGGGGAAGGTATCCATCACGTTTTGGTTGTAAAATCTTTGTATCCTCAAGGCCCTGTTTAAGTGCATTTAAAGTGCCTTATTGCAAAATTTCTCTCAGGGTGACGACGAAAGGATCGACTTAACTGACTTCGGAAGAGGGCTAATTGTCGGTGACCGGCTAGATGGTGCCTCCGTGACAAGAGTCGCCAGGGTAGGGGGGTATCGAGAGCTACTGTGTCTACCGTCATGACTGCATACATTGTTTTTAACAAAACCTCGTCTACGAAACACAAGAGCCGCCGGAAAACGACCCTAACTATTAGAGACAGGAAAGTATTAAAGAGGATTGTTACCCGTAATAAGAAGACAACGGCGCCGAAAATTAGTGCGGAGCTCAATCTGCATCTCCAGAACACACTATCAACGAAACTAGTGTGCAGAGAACTGCATAAACAAGATATTCATGACAGAGCTGCTATTACAAAACCTCTGATGACCCGGCGCAACAGCGACGGCGGTGGTGCCACGAGGATACAGTGTGGACTGCTGATGTATGGAAGCGTGTAATGTGGTAGAAGGAATCTACATTTACAGTATTCTCCTCCGCAGGACGTGCTTATACGTGTGAAGAACACCGTCATAAACGTACAACCCAGACTATCTGCTCCCAACAGAGCAGCATCATGGTGGTTTTCAGGAGGTCTCCTCATCACCATCGGTCATAATGTGGTTTTCAGGAGGTCTCCTCATCACCTTGAAAGAACGGATGACTGACAGGGCGTATGAAACCATGTTGGCCGAACAAGTCCATCCAATGGCTCAGGCATTGTTTCCTGCAGGGGATGCTATCTATCAAGATGATAACGCCCAATTCACAGATCACGGAATGTCCAATCATGGTTTGAGGCACATGAGGACAAACTTTCACAGCTTCTTTGGCCTCACCAATGATCAGACTTAAACATTATCGAGTCACTGTGGTCTGTGTTGTGAAACAAAGTAAGATCCGATACCCTCCTCCTGCATCTCTCAAAGACTTGGAGCAGTTTCTGTATGAAGAATGGTGTAACATCCAACTAACCACCATTCAGGATTTGTATGTGTCCATTCCACGGAGGAGTCAGGTGGTTTTGAATAACAAAGATGGTCATACACTCTATTAGGAACGCAAAATCTTCTTTTCCTAGGTGTTCACGTTATTTTGTACAACCCCTCTATAAATACCGCGAAGATAGTGTTACAAAAGTTCTGTTATTATATCTCTATAAAGGAAATACATACACATCTACCCATCCTCCAACTGTGGTTCCGAAATTTCAAGTTCCAGAGGTCTTTAGTTGAAAATTATTTTTGTTTTGCAAAGGTATATATGAACGTGGCTTCTATAATTTCCCTCTCAGTGGCGCAATTTTACCTCTATGCTCTTACCATATCTCCGTTTCTAAGTTCAAAATATTAACTTTTGCTGCTATAAATTTTATGTATATTTTGCAACTTTTTTCTGCGTGGTACCAATCTGTAGGTTGTAATACCTCTTTTAGTTGAACATGAATAGAAAATATCCTTATTTGGATAGGACAGATACGCGCATGCCCAACCGGTTTGTGTGTTTATAATATTTTTTTCTGCTGCGGCTTTCTAAGAAGGCTGCTTAAATTTTGATTTGTATTTGTTACAATAATCATATGTTTTAGGACATTTTGGAAAAGTAGTTTCGGCTTACGCAGAAGATGAAGATAATCCAGTAGATATTTTTTTTTCAACATATAATTTGCCCTCCAAATCGTCAGATGTATCGAGCAGTTTTAAAATATGGCACCATATTGCCTGTGTTTGGACAGGGTATATTCTCTGCATTTAAAATTTCTGGAAGTTTCTGCGTAAATTTAGAGTGTATTGGGATGCAAATTCTAGTCATTCTGGGTTTTGTTAGAGTGCTGTTCATTCATTCAGAATGCAGAGGAATATTGAAAATTTTAATCATTCATTTAGAATGCAGTGGATAAAGAAAATTCTAGTCCCTCTAGTTTTTTGTAGAATGTTTTTTTTTTTAAATGCGGAGGAATATTGAAAATTTTGTCATTCTAAGTTTTCTACAATGTTGGTATTTTTATTTAAAATGCAGTGGAATATTAAGAAATTCTAGTCGTTTTAGGTTTAGTGGAATGTCATTCGTTCATTTAGAATGCAGTGGTTAGTGAGAAATCTAGTCATTCCAGATTTTTCAGAATGCTGTTCGTTCGTCAAGAATGCAGAGGAATATTGAAAATTTTGATCGTTATATGTTTTCTATTTTAGAATGTTGTTCGTTCATTCAGAATGTAATGAAATACCTAAAATTCTAGCCAATCTGGTTTTTCTGAAATGTTTGTTCATTTAGAATGGAGAAGATAATAGTCACTGTAGGGTTTTTAGAACATTGCTCATTCATTCAGAAAGCAAAGGATTATTGAAGATTTTAGTCATTCTAAGTTTTCTAGAATGTTCTTCGTTCAGTTTGAATGCAGTGGAATATTGAAAATTATAAGTTACTTAAAATATTCCACATGACTTTGAAATAATGTTGCATATTATAAATATGAGACTTTTACGATTTTCAAGAGCGTTTTTTGTGATTTTAGAGTGATGTAAATTCGAGTTTCGTTTTTCTTTTCCTACCAAAGTCGAACTAATTTCACTAACATTTCGATGCTATCCCTTTTGATGCGTTTATGCGAGATTTTGAAAAGGGGATCTTAAATTTATTCTTCTACCAAAACCTGGAAATGCAGAACTTGTTATGCACCTTTAGGAATCGATTCTTCACAGAGAACTTTGGCAACGTAATGAAAAAAGCATTTGATGAAATGTCTGCGGAAATGTAATAAACCTCTAGCACCGTGTTTTTTTCATTTCTAGGATCATATGATGATTTTTTTTACAGGATTTTTTACTTCAAAAGCATGCTTCCATCATCGATGGAAATCGTGGCATGCAAATAACAGTAAGGTACAAAATAACTTTAATACAATCAAAAACTCATCTCGAGTTCAGCTACATGGAGCTATTAGCAGTACCTTTATAGGGCATGTTTCTTTCTTTGTTGTTGGAGGTATAACGAACACATTGAGCAAACTTAGTGGGATATAAGCAGTCGCCCGTCCCTAACTTAGGGCCACTGTTTCCAGGGAAGGGAGAGATCCAGCGCCGTAAGACAAACACAACATACATGCCACACCGGGATTCGAACCCGGACCCATCTCGGACGAATGGTCAGAAGCCATTGCTTAGACCACTGCGCCACCCGGGCGGCAGGGCATGTTTCATTTACTTCTGTTGAACAATTTCATTCATTTTCTCTAACGCAGATGCTCTCATGAGCCATAACATTATAACCACTTATCTTAACGCTTGTTTGGCCGCCTTTTGCGGCAATAACCACCTTCACCCGGTATGGCATCAACTTCACCAGACGGCGGGAGGTGTCCTAAGGTATCCCCCTACCATTTAGATAGAAGGACGTTCCGCAGCGAGGTGACGAGCAAGACAATTGCGTCAACTAGCGTCTGACAAATGTTCAGAAGTATTCAAGTCGGCAAAATGTGACTTTGAGGACAGCACACGAAATCTTTGGACATGATCTTCAAACCATCCCTGCGTAATGTGGGCCTCATGACACGAGGTGTTTTCTTTCTGAAAGATTCCGGTACCGTACAGATATGCAGTCACGATTAAAGGCAACATTTGGCCAACAAGGTAGCATCTGGTGGTGAGAGTATATTTAATGAGAATGACGAAATTCATTGATGACCACTTGACCTTGTTCCCGCCAAACCGTGTAGTCCGATTGCAGCTATTCTCTGGGGAAAGCGTCGGGTACTAACCCCCCCGATGTACGCTGGAGCTGAAATCTGGAATTGTCGGCGCAGGCGACTCGTTTTTAGGCGTCGAACGTCCAGTCACGGTGATCCCGTACCTACTGCGGCCGGAACTGTCGATGTAGGTCAGTAAACTTCGGCGCATGGACGAGTCTCTGGCCTCTTATGCCTATCCAGAAGAAATTATGTTTCACTGCGTGCTCTGAAACGTTTCTCTGTATGTCCTGGTTGTATTCTGCCGTTAAATGGAGGATCCTAAGCTGTCTGTTTTGCCAAACGGCACATCCCAACCGGTGTTCATTTTAACAGACAACCAGTGGTGATCTCCCCTTTTCTGGCACAATGGGTGAATACGTTTTCACCCTCAAACCATTTCCGGCCTTCCCAGTGCTGCAGTGGTTTAAGCGCTGGCTTCTGAGTGTTTCTCTGATTGATTAGGCCAGTGTTCGAATATCGGATGAAGCATGGGTGTTGTGTTTGTTTCACCGCACTGGCCTGTTTCAGTGGCGTATATTCTAGGCTAGCTAGGCTAGATGAGAAATCCAGAGAATACACAAATAAGAGTCAATTAAATATACAAAAAAAAGTCAATTATCAACGGTATTAAGATATGTCGATGCTTTCGGTGCGAAAAAGAAAACATGAGCGGATTCGCTTCTTTCGACTATGAGAATCAGTCTGGCGAGCGATGACCAACTGCATAACGCGAGCAGGCCTTCCAGAGTCTTCGCTGTTCTGATGTGAAGAGCTTCGATGCAATCGCCAGCTAGCGTTTCCATGACAACATGAATGCGCGTATGGAGGTGAATGGAACATTGCTTTGCGCAAAAAGAGAGGCTTGGACTATCTCAGTCATTCACATGTTTCCGCGTGTAACAGCGCGTGTTTCGCGAGAGTTGTTTCAGTTTGTGTGAAGTGTCAATGAATTAAAATCAGCGATATTATATCTTAAATTCGTCGCTTTGTTGGATGTTTTGATAAATTTTGTGAAAGCTCCCCTGAACATCTACTGCCAGAACTTAAAACACTATGCTTCAAATTTTGATGCAGCTCCACTGAAAAATGAACTGAAGGTGTTTTATTCCCTTGATGAATTCAAAACAAATTAGTAAGAGATTACTTGTTACATAAAGTTGACTTCATTGGACTTAGTATTTATTGAGGTGTACAAATTAGCAGACCTTAAGTTAAACTTTCCATCAGCAATTGCAACTGCCGAAAAAAGTTTCTCTGTATTTAAAAAAATCAAGAAAAATCTTAGAGCCATACAAGGACATGCACATTCCAGCAACTCGGCTGATTTGCCAATAGAGAAAAACATTCTTTTTAAATATGAAAAAGTACTCAAAAGAAACATTTTTGTGAAAACGTAACACTCAAGTTCACACAAAAGGAAAGAAGAATGGAGTTCATGTACAAATAAAGTATTCAGAAGAAGAATGGAGTTCATGCACAAATGAGTGTTCAAATCCTAATCCTCATAATTATTTGGTATCATGTTAGCAATAGCACGTACCTAAAATAAAATAAAAAAAGTCACTTCTATTACTTAACAATTAATAATTAAACTTCGCAATTTGAAAAAAAAACAGTACTGGGGAGGGGGGGGATAGCCCAGGTCTCTGACCCAAGATACGCCACTGCACTCCTCCCTTCGATATAGCCAGTGGCCCTAAATTAGTGAGGATATATTTCCCATAATCCTAAGGGTTGCTAAGGGAGGCCGGTACACCTTACCACCAAAAAAAAAAAAAAAAGAACAGTTCCTGCCACATTTTTCACTTCAGAAGCTCTAGCATCCAAAAACACTTACGTCTGATGAGCTACTAGTTGCGTCTCCATCGCTGCAAGAGTGGTTCTCCGTTCAAACTCCGACAAGTCGATCTATTTCCCCATTGCATGGGCTTCATACTGCTGAACTCAAATGCCCTGGTAGTGTCGCTTGTATTTTTTAATGATAACGATCTGGCCCATGAATACTGTACATCGACATAAAAGTAGCCTCATTTAAAATATATTTGTATCACGTGATCAACCTGCATTTCTATGCGCGCGCGCGCACACACACACACACACACACACACACACACACACACACAGAGTTAGTCGTGTTCTCAACTGAAATACTGAAAGAATTGTTGCATTCGTTAAATTACCGCATTAAAGACGGAGTGGCTGCAAACAACTTTTCATAAAATGTTGTTTTGCGTTTATTTTAGTTTCACGTCAAGACATTGGTGTCCTGCCGTACTTAAACCGACCTGATCGTCTGCTTGCGTTCTTAATGTGTGTATAAATGAGCGTTTACAAATACATGTGCTTATATACAGGGAGTCCTTATTCAGGTCCGAGTGGTACACAAGTTACGTCTATGTATAGGAAAGGGACGATGGCCGATCGAATGAAAACAATTGGAACGGCCCTAGTGGCAAAGGTAAGAAGTTAGGAAACTTAACTCGCAAACAACGCGATATAGAAACAAAATTCCAATTACAAAGGTTTAGCGCATTGCCTAATTAATAGGAAACGACATATGGTACGCAAAAACTATGTACATGGACGGGTCAAAATGCTGATTAAGTGCACGCGGTCGCTGGAGGGTTAGGCAATGCAAAATAGCGGCCCACGATGGAGAACAATTCAAATGCGTAGGTAAATATTGGTAATGACGTAGAAGCCGGTCGGTGAGATAAAATACCGAGGCTGGGGATTTGAACGTCATTCAACGTACACGTTGCAAACACTGACGGCGGGCTACTCGAACGCTCAGTACTGTGAAATGATCGTGCTTTATAGCGAATGTCATCTCAATGCCCACGAAGCTGCAAGGCGGTATGCCGAGTGTTTTCGGACTGGTCAACATCCAACTGCAGCGACTATTAACAGCTGTGTTCGCCCCCCCACCCGAGAGACCGGGCAGACCTACGGGTTCGGGTGTTACAGTGCATCCTGAGGCTGTCATGGGTTATGTTCTTGCCAACCCAACATTAATACCACAGCAGTCGCCGAAGCATGCGTATTAACAGCACAACGTGTTTGGCAAATCCTGAATGAGCATGGAGCTCACCCGTACCACGTTCAGCTAGTGCAAGGTTTGATGGATGGAGACCAGGGAAGACGTTTTGATTTCTGCAACTTTGTCCATAACACGTTGGAGGTTCATCCAAACTTCTTGGCCGATATCTTGTGGACAGATGAGTCCCGTTTTACGCGTGACGGAACAGTCAATCGGCATAACACCCATTACTGGGCTCTGAGCAACCTATCTATGGGACGAGCTGCTCAACATCAACGACGTTGGGCAACTAACGTTTGGTGCGGTATTTGGCGAAACACCCTAGTTGCACCCATTTTCAATGATGGGACATTAACAGGTCAGCGGTACCTTCAGCTCTTACGGGGCCCGATATCTGATTTTCTGGATGATCTTCCCCTCAGAGATCTGCTGCTCGTGTGGTAACAACATGATGGTGCACCACCTCACATGGCAACCAAAGTACGGAGTTTTCTGGCTGAAAAGTTAAGACACCAGATAATTGGTTATGGCGGTACGGTGGAATGGCCACCGCGGTCACCGGACTTAACACCTTTGGACTCCTTGCTGTGAAGTTACTTGAAGTAACAGGTGTAAGCTACAGAACCCACTAGTCTGGAAGATTTACGACACCGCATTGTATGTGCCTGTAACATAGTGGCACCTGCCATGATAGATAGTGTACGGGAAGCTATTCTTACACGCCTTGGAATGTGCATTGCAACCAATGGTGGCCACTTCGAACCGGCTGTACATTAACTACGCGCAAATATGCGTTGTGCCTGTAAGTAGGCATATCTCCTGTAAACAGTTTTCAGTATTATAAATAAGCCTGCACAGCTTCTGTCTCGTGTCATTATTTTTGTGTCCGTTTTACCCGCTTTACCGATTTCGAATTAATAGCTTTTTGACCCATCCATATACATAATTCGTGCGCACCACATGTCGTTTCCTACTAATTAGACGATGCGCTACAATTGTGTAATTGAAATTTTGTTTGTATTTTGCGTTGTTCGCGAGTTAGGTTTCCTAACTTCTTACCTTTGCCACTAGGAGCGCTCCAATCGCTCTCATTTGATCACCTAACTTGTGTCCCGCTCAGACCCTTTCTTCCGCGGTTTTTGCCCTGAATAAGGACTTTCCTTTAAACCCTGTGTATGATACATGTAATGTAGAAGCCATCAGGAGGAGGAGGGGTGTAATTCGCTAGGCCAGTCATTGAAGTTGGTGGTTATGGAATAGCGTTTTCTGTAATTCCGATGTAGATTTAGAGGTTAATTAAGGCAAATTTAGAAATAATTGAGAGAGAGATAAATGCCTAAATCTAACTTTTACAAAAGATATAATGCAAGGATCATATCGAAGAAGAAATTATTAGGCGTATAAAACTTGGCTTGAGGGCATTTGAAAGAAGCAATACAAATTTCAAGAGCAATTTACCTTAGTAATTAAAAAAATGCTTGATCAATGCATCCTTCCAGTTTTTACTTATGGATCAGTGACGTGGACTTAAACTAAAAACGAAATACAGAGGCCGCGAACAAGTCAACGGAGCGTGAAGAGATATGTGCTTGGCGTAACCCTCGTTTAATATCTGTTGTCAAAGTTATATGGTAATAATAATGGATCAGTGAAATGACAAGTACTGCTGACAGCATTACAAAAGTAAAGATGCTTAAGTGGCAATGGGGCTGGACATATTAAAAGAACTGACCATCTTTGGATAACTGAAATGCTAGACTGGATCACAAAGGATAGGAAAAGACTCAGAAGAAGATCGTGAGAAGATATACGGATGGAATTCTAAAGCATGCCGGAATTACATGGAAGAGAATTGGTCAAACAAAGATTTGTAGACATGGGGAGACCTTCATCCAGCAACGGATTGAGAATGGTTGATGATGGCGATGAAGATGATGATATGAATACTCACCCAAACTCGCGGAGTCGGTGTTAACATGTGGTTGAGAACAAGAGAGAGAGAGGGGGAGAAATAAAGAGAGAGAGAGAGAGAGATGAAAGAGAGAGAGAAAAAAGAGAGATATATTTTACACGTGTGTACAGAAAGCAAATAAGAATAACCATTAGCGTTTATGCT
Organism: Macrothele yani; assembly: GCA_039090855.1. Taxonomy (NCBI): domain Eukaryota; kingdom Metazoa; phylum Arthropoda; class Arachnida; order Araneae; family Macrothelidae; genus Macrothele; species Macrothele yani. The sequence continues at coordinate 70,538,868 of CM077029.1, forward strand.
GTATTGTGTATTTTCATATCACATTTATGGGAAAGTAATCTCACAGTTACATTGTAAATAATAGTTTCACCGGAAGCAAAGCACTAATATAAATTCGTCCGAAGCATGAAAGTAATGTGTTAGTCTTAATAATATAAAATCATATTGCTGTAAAGTTCGCTAAGATAGAGAATTTCCTTAATTTGAGTAAAACGTAAAGCAACTTATCCTCCAAGACTTATATTTATTGAACTTATACAGACAATTGCTTCATAGCCATTCTTAATATTAGTCGAATTTACGAAAACAATATGTAACAGAAAAGATGGTATATTTGGGTTCCAAAATTCTTCGTTGTTGTCTATCTCAACATGCCTTAATTCATATACCAAACTGTTACTTAAACAACTTCACTACCTTTTGGCATTACTCTTCACAAATGTCATATGGATATGTGCATAACAAAATGTTCGTTAGGTGCACACACATATCTATGGATGTAGCCGGATGTGATTGTGTGGGTGGCGTAAGAGCAATCTGCTTCAGCAAGATATACGATTCTTTTTCCCTCTCTCTCTCTCTCTCTCTTTGCTGTACCCACTCTCTAGAGGATAAACAAAAATTTCTTGTTAGACAGCGTCTTTGGAGAACTTGGTACGAAATTTCATGCAGAAAACGAAATGGGAATTCTATCAACGAATGACTTATATAGTCGAGGCGAAGTCAAGGTGTCAATCAACAGCAGATGGAATATTTCGGATTTCAGCGAAGGATATCTACGACCGAGCCTTCGCTTCCCTAAGAACATCTGATATTTGGATCTTGGATAACTCTAAAAATATCCGCGAAGCAATCATTCCGAGCCTGCGGAAATAATACGCTCACATTGCATTTCCTTTGCATATGTGCTTGCCATGTTTTTTGACATTTGAACGACGATGACTTAGTTGCGTATATACAGGGTTGGACAAAATAGTGTTAAAACCTGGAGATTAAGAGATATGTCTGAATTAATAAGTGGTTGGACCACCATTTGGCTTTAATACTGCTTCTTATCTTCTTAGGGTAGATCAATACAGCTTTTGAATAGTCTCTAGAGGAATGATCAGAACATCAGCCAATTGCTTCAGTAATGTCGGAGGGGCTCGAGGATATTTAAGTCAGGTGATTGAACTGACCAGGGTAGATGAAGTTCATTTTGGTTCTTCTCAAACCAAGATTAAACTATTCTGGCTGTGTGACTAGGCGCATTATTATCTTCAAAACTGGCACCATTGTTGAGACACAAGATCTGGATCATAAGGTACAGCTGATCACCTAGAATGTCCAACTAATCGTTGGCAGTAACTCGCCCATGTACGATAATAAAAGGGCCAGCAATAACAATATGTGGCAGCCCAAATCATCACAGATGCACCCCCATGTTTGACAGTTGGAACCAGACATTCTGAATTGTACGCTGCCTTGGAGGTTCTTCATATACAGAGTGATTCAGCTAAGCGTGTACAAACTTCTGGGAGGGGTAGGTTGCACAAAGACAAACTGGGATCACATAGTAATGCAGTGTCAGAAACGGCATCTTCATGAAGTACATGGCGTTGTTCGGCCGCGAAACTGCTCATATGTTCTTTCAGGATACCGTCATTTACACGGGAAGGTTGCTTCAACACACATAACGCGCATGTATGGGCGGTGGAGAACCCCATGCTTCTGTACGACCACGTGCAGCACAACACCGTTTTGCTGTTAATGTTTGGAATACCAGGGACCATTTAATTGGCCCATACCTCATGTCTTTTCCCCTGGACGGAAGGAGCTACCGGATATTTCTGGAGGACGTCTTGCCAGAGCTATTGAACGAACAAGAGGTGCCTCAGTCACTGCGCCGTGCAATGTGGTTTCAGTATGATGGGGCTCCCGCCCATTTCAGAAATGACGTTCGTCATCACTTAAACATGACATTTAGACATCAGTGGATCGGGCGTGGTGGTCCAGTACATTCGCCTGCAAGGTCGCAGGACTTAAAATGCCTTGATTACTTCTTCTGGGGTTACATCAAACGACTGGTGTACGACACCACCGTTTAAAAGTGATGAGAACCTTGTAGCACGCATCTCTGTAGCTGCTTCGGAATCACGAAACAAGTTGAATATATGGTTCAAGACAGTACTCGTAAACAGGTTCCCACAATGTTTCCTCTTTGGAAGTCTGTCAGTTAACAGAAATTACCAACCGCTTGCACGAACCGCTGGCGAAAATATAGCGAACACTGGTATACACACACAACCTAGAGAATATATCTCTCTATTTAAAAAAGTAACTGCCGCCTCTGGTGCAGCTGTTTTAGAAATTTTGCGATACTCTTGCTTTCCTAGCTCGCAGCGCAAAACATATTGAACACAAAAATATGAAATTTACATCGTTTGTAGAGAATAATTTTGAAAACACGCTGAAATAAATCGTTTTTCGATTCTGGCTATACTTCAAGAGTTTTTGTATTTCAAAGTTCAGGTAAGCCAAAAAGTGCTATCAGATCGCGTTCCGGACACACTAACAGCAACAGAACCACGAACCTTTGTAGGCATGTAGTGCCATGGCCGAATGTTTGCGCCTCGTCGTCCTTTTTTATTTTATTTCTCTTTAGATTACGAGAAATTAAATTTTTTAATTTCACAACATTCTCTATTTCGCGATGGGATTCATTTATAAAAACGGATATATGGCAAACTATAAACCATAACGCATTGCTATTTTTACAGCATAAACTTACAACTATTATCGCTGTTTTACAAAAAAAAAAAAAGAAGAAAAAGTCATTTTCTGATTTTTAAGCACTTTTTAAAGACGCAAAGGAAAAAAACGAGCGGCTTGTCTGTCTTCACGATAACCACAGGGGAACGTTCTGGTCCCATGACCTGCTGCCATGGTGACGCAGATAATTTGTTATGCAAATGTTTTGTTGGTAAAGCTATCTCAGTTGTTTAACGGTTAAGCATAACGGTTTACGGAAATGCTTTTTGGACTGTTTTGTTTTCCTTAGTGGTAAATTCAGTAGGTGCTATAAGTTCAAACGACAAAAGTCCGCCCTTTCAAAAAATAACGACAGTTAAAAAACTTGGAAACTTCCAAATGGCGGCGGAGCAAAGTCCTTCAATAAAAACAGAAAGACATTGAAAAAAGTTCCGCAAAAATCCAACAGGGAGTTCACCAGGAGCGAAACAAAAACTGTAAAGAAGCCGCCATCTTGGAATCGATACAGCGCAAAAAGTATTGAACAGTTGGAAGAACATTTTCATTTCGTTGTGATATACTTGAAGATCGGGCTTCAGAGCCCGAGCGCTACTCTGAAAACGAGCGTGGCACGCTTAAGACGCAGACCCTAGTGCAAAAAAAAAAAAAAAAAAAAAAATACAGATACACAAAAGGTAATCACAATGTTTTTTTTTTTTTTAACAGTGTAGCCTACACGAATAACGTTAACTTCTAAATCATGGTGTTCACATTTTGTTTGCCCAAAACCTGTATGTAGTTTCTCAGTTGAAACATTGCTCAGAAAACCTTGAAGTAAGGTGGGTCCTCGTAACTTCTATTAGTTACAGTAGGAAAGTTTCAAGAAGATTCCTGTCACACATGCCAACACGAAACGTCTGTCGAAAACTTTCCTTCCCTAAATCAAGAAAACCAGTTTCATCTTATAAGAATGGCAAACAGAATACATATGGAAATATACTGAACAGAAATCACGCTGGAAACGTATTTTTGCATATCTGGACTGAAAACTGCTTTAAAAAGGCCTGATTGGGCTCAACCTCAAGAACGAGATAGAAAAATAGTTCGGACCACTAGATCAGGTGTAACTAGGGATAAATCAGCACTCAAATAATAATTCGCTTTTAAGCATTTTTACTTTGCTATAATTTTTAATAGAAGACACATTGTGCAACATGTTATAACTCTGAAGTTCATACTAATATACACTGAGTGGCCACTTTATTATGACCACCTGACAGTTTTAAGCAAATGAGCTATGGTTGCACGCTGCTGCCGCCAGAGGGCGAGGCTAGTATAAAAAGGGAATGCTTAGTGCTTGCGACAGTAGCTGAAGTGATATTTGGGTGACGAGATGGGTAAAAAATGCGATTTGACGGTCTTCCAACGTGGGATGATTGCAGGAGCTCGGAGCCATTGAGCAAGTATCACCAAAACCGCCGCATTCGTGAAATGTTCCAGAGCAGCTGTTATTAAAGTGTTCAAAGACTGGACTGTCAGCCAAAAAACTGGGTCTCTACGTGCAACGTGTGGTCGTCATCAACTAGTAACTGCTCAGGCAGAACGGAGAGTGTCCAGACTGGTAACAGACAACAGAAGGGAAACAATGCAACAAATTACAGACCATCTTAATCAAGGATCCCCTCAAATGATCTCTGCACGAACTGTTCGCCGTACACTGCATCGTATGGGATATGGCAGTTGTATGCCTGTTCGAACACCTTTGCTGTCTGCAGTTAACAAGAGAAAACGTCTCCAGTTCGCACAGGAGCACAAGGATTGGACAATCGATAATTGGAAACAAATTATGTGGTCCGATGAATCACGTTTTCAGTTGTACCATGCCGATGGCCGAGTGAGAATTTGGCGGAAACAGCACAAAAGCATGGACCCCAAATGCATTGCTACAACCCTTCAAGCTGGTGGATGCAACGTTATGGTTTCAGGAATGTTTTCCTGACATGCTTTGGGCCCTTTAATTCGTGTTGATCAACGTCTGACTGGAACATCATATCTAAAAATCGTTGCGGACCAAGTGCATTCTGTCATGTGGATGGTTTATCCCAATGGCGATGGCCACTTTCAACAAGATAATGCGTCCTGCCATAGTGCTCGTATTGTACAGGATTGGTTTCAGGAACATGCCGGTGAGTTTACTTTGCTTAGGTGGCCCCCAAAATCTCCAGATCTCAACCCCACTGATAATTTGTGGGATGAAGTTGAACGAGCCATCAGACAGCTGGATCCCCAACCCTGCAATCTCACACTCCTGGAAAGTGCTATTCATCAAGCATGGTCTCAGATTCCACAAGCCACCTATCAACATCTCGTGGAGTCCATGCCACGATGAATCGAAGCAGTATTAAAGGCAAAAGGTGGCCCAACGAAGTACTGAGGGGATGGTCATAATAAAGTGGTAACTCAGTGTATATAGGCCTTCTTAATTATGTTGTTACGTTTTCCGTAACGTTAGACGTTTAGAATATCAAAATAAGCTAATACAAATAAATGTCATCCAATACTGCCTAATACAAAGTCTCCAGGTATATCAATAAATACAGAAAATCTTATAAATCACTTCTTCAAGCTCAAGAAAATGTTCCCGCTAATCAAGTCTTATAATATTTTACAGGCACCTTACTAAAGAGAAACGTAGTTTGCAAGGAAAAACTCATAATGGTGGTGGGCTTCCAAGTTTCTCGGCGCGCTACGAATTAACCTATTCCAGCAGTGCGAAGCTTGTCGTAAACAAAAGATAAAAATTTTTATTGGATATTAAATCATCGATTGTAGAAAATACCGTTATGCTTGGCATTACGAGCTCAGATCAAGTCAGATGCTCCTCGAAAAAAGTGTGCCTGTCGCTCATACTTCAATGGCAAGAAAGAACCTTTCTTCTTCTCTGCTGCAACAAAATCTTTGGTCGCGGAGATAAAAAACAACAACAAAGTTGTTCACCTGTGAATTATTAGCTAATCGCACTTTCTTTCATTTTTAAAACAGTTAAAAACGCAAAGGAAATAAATACTGGAAATAACACCAAAGGAAGAAACACTGGAACAAACTGGAAAAACTCAAAACTGAAAAAGAAACACAAATACTACGTTAAATCCAGTTAGGTTCAATCAACAGGACATGTACTGCTTCCAGTAAGTAAGTAAAGAATTAAATAAGTAGCTCAAACAGCAATCAAACCATTTTGATGTTGATATTTTAGTACATATAAATACAGGTTTAAAAAACGCTAAATCCAAATTTAACAAATTACTATTTGAGGAATCACTTCACTAAATCTTTTTACACTAGATGGCCTTAAACACTGTTGTAGTTATTACTATGAATAATGAGCTCTATGAAGAATATCTTTTTTTCCGGAACACACACACACACACATATATGTATATATACACCAAAGTGACGTTGAGGATTTCGGGAACTACAAGCCCATCAGCCTCCTATCAGTGGTTTATAAGGCCTTCACTAAAGTTCTTTCACATCGCTTGAAGGTGACACTAGACATGGCTCAACCAAGAGAACAAGTTCGATTCAGAAGTGGCTACGGCACTGTGGAACATATCCATGTACTGAGAGAACTAATTGAAAGAACAAGAGAATATGAACTCCCATTATGCATGGCTCTTATTGATTATGAAAAGGCTTTCGATTCCATGAAACCATCAGCAGTTACAATGGCTTTGAAATCCTGCGATGCGTAGATTAACATTATTAATAACATCTATGAAAATGCAAGTTCAAAGGATCCGATATTTGAGGATAGAGAACAAATTAAAATTGGAAAGGGAGTGAGACATGGTGACACCCTATCTCCCGAACTATTTAATGGCACATTGCAAAATGTCTTGCAACCATTGAACTGGAGAAACAAAAGAATAAATATTAATGGAAATTATTTAACTGATTTCCATTTTGCTGATGACGTAGTCATTTTCGCAAATACCCCTTCAGAGAAGCACAGTATGATCCAGGCCCTTGCTGACAAGACTAAAGAAGTGGGATTAAAAATGAACTTTCAGAAGACAAAAGTGATGTACAATGCTTTTCCAAGAAAAGAAGAGTTTTTGATTGATGGAGAAAAAGCCTGAAACAACCGATACCTACATTTATCTTGGGCAGCAGATATCAAGTGAGGGTCACATTGATGAAGAAATTAATCGCCGTATAAAACTTGGATGGATAGTTTTTGGAAGAAACAGTACAATTTTTTAGAGCAGTATGACAATATGTCTTAAAAGGAAAGTATTTAATCAATGCATCCTACCAGTGCTTACGTATGGAGGAAGGACTTGGACCTCAACTAAAAACAATATGCAAAGACTGCAGACAACTCAAGGAAGCATGGAGAGATGCATGCTTGGTGTAACTAGGAAAAATAAGAAAGGAACATGTGGATAAGGAAAATGGCAAGAGTGGACGACATCATGACCATAGGGAAATTACTAAAATGGCAATGAGCTGTGCATGTTGCCAGAAGAAAAGACCATCGATGGACAACTGAAATTTTAAACTGGATTCTTAGGGACAGAAAAAGACCCAGAAGAAGACCCCATGGGAGATGGATGGATGAAATTCGAAAGCATGCCGGAGTGACATGGAGGAAACAGGATCAAGACAGACAATTCTGGAAGAAACTTGGGGAGTCTAGTCTATCTTGTCTAGTCTAAAAGTCTATCTTGAGCCAGGCTTCTCCATGTCACGCCCTCATGCCCTCTCTGGTGGGGCAGTGGTCCAAGCGCTGGTTCATGACCATTCGTCCGAGATGGTACCCGTTCAAATCCTAGTGAGGCATGGGTCCTGTGTTTGTCTTAAGGCACTGGCTCTCTCCCTTCCCTAGAACCAGTGATCCTAAATTAGGGATGGGCGACTGCTTATAGCCTATTGAGTTGCTCACGATCGTCGTTAACCCCCCCCCCCAAAAAAAAAAGTAGAAAACACTGCATCATCCTTTCGAATTTCACCCATGTGGTCGTCTTTGATGTCTTTTTCTGTCCGTTAGAACCCGGTCTAAAATGTCCGTTGTGCAACGGTGGTCCATCCTTTTGGCAATATATCCGGCCCCATTGCCATTTCAGGGATTTTACTCTGATCATGATGTCTCCTACTTTTGTCATTTTTTTTACCAACGAATTCCACTTTTATATTCCCTGGTTACACCAAGCATGCTATATATGTACATAGATGAGCCATTACATTATGACCACCCCCAGCCTGGCAAAATGAGCAAGCCTGGAGACCGAACGGTAGCACAGGTGAAGTTCACAAAGCAGTATATATTCAACCCGTGGTCCGCCTCTCGGTTGGAAGAGTGTTCTGAGTCAGAATGTTAAAAGATGCCGATTTATCGGAGTTTGATAAAGGACAAATTGTGATGACACGGCACTTCGTAACTACGATCTCCGAAACGGCGAGGCTTGTGGGTTGTTCACTTGCCGCTGTAGCGAGTACGTATCAAAAGTGGTGCACAGATGGCAAAACGACAAACCAGCCATGTGTCGTCCGCAGCTCATTGATGCCAGAGACTGTCGTGTATTGTTCACTGCGACTGCACGGCAACAGTGCAACAGATCACCAGCAGCTGCAACTGTGGTGATCAGGGCAATGTGTCACAGCACACAGTCATCGCAGCCTTCTGCGCATGGGCCTGCGTAACCGAAGACCCAGCCGGCTCCCCAAGGTTACTATACGTCATCGCCAACAACGCATGAAATGGGCCAGAGATAATTGAGATTGGATTGAAAGAAAGTGGCCTGGTCCGACAAATCAGGATTCCTGGTACATCACGAAGACGGCTAAGTGCGGATACCCCGATTGTCAATGGAGGCTATGGCACCTTGATGCAGTGTTTTGTCGGAAACAGGTCTGCGACGGCGGTGTTATGCTGCGGGAAATGTTTTCTTGAGACACTTTAGTTCCCATTATCGCAATATCACAATTCCTGACAGCTGTCAGGTATCTGAACATCGTTGCGGACCAAGTTCACCCATTCATGGCAACTGTGGTCCCTGCTGGTGATGGCCATTACCTACAGGATAATACGACATGCCACACTGCCAGAATCGTCAAGGAGTGATTCGAGGAGTATGCTGGTGACTCTCTGTTAATGTGCTGGTCTCCAAATTCGCCTGATATGAACCCAATCGAACATTTGTGGTTTGACTTCGAAAAGCGGATTCGCGCAAAATCACCACTACCCCAAAACGTACGGGATCTGGAGGACCTGCTATTAATATTATATTACCAGAAACCCCATGATATCTATATCGCTAACTCATCGAATCGATGCCTTGCCGAGGGCTCGCTGGTTTGCTGGATAAACGGGTTCCTGCAGCTTATTAGGTAAGAAGTTATAATTTAATGGCTCATTCGTGGATCAAAAATAGCATGTCAGATAAATGCCGTATATACTGCAAAGTTAGAAACTAAAAACAAAGCTGAAAATTAATCCCAACCACTACAAATTTTTAAAATCAAGAGGTGACGAAGTTGCGAAAGAGAATTTTCGCTATGAACATCAAGTAAGAAGCACCACAATTTACAGTAATAATTGACCATTTTAAACCGTTTTAAAATTTAAAGGAAATCCAAAATCCAGGCAAACTGCTAAGTAAGTACGTAAGAGGTTTACAGAAAATATTGGCAGCTGTTATTTATGGCTTCATCAAGGGACAACACAGATCCCAGCTCCTTCATTTGTATACAGACAAGCAAGTGTGGGCATCTGTTACCTTGGATTTTATAAATTCCCATTAAGCACACAATAAACAGATTTAATAAGAATCCTTGTGAAGCAAAAAATTATAAAAATTACTATTAGAACTTAGATAAACAGTAAAAACAAAAGCTTTCCCAGAAAATCAAAAAATCAAAAAGGTTACATGATTAAGACTTTCCCCAATATTTTGAAAATTTAGCATTTTTTTAGAAAGAAATTAACAACTTTTTTAGAAAAATTAACAACTATGGCACTGAAATGAGTGGATATCATTTAAATTTTGAAATAGCGAAAATTAAAGCATGAAAACCCCAGCCACACTCTAGAACAATAGAAAATTAAAACAGTATTGTCCCATGTTAAACAAAGAGTAAACCTAATCTAGCTTGAGAAGCAGTAAAACACAAAATTGATTAAACAAAGCATTAAATTTTGTGTCCCCAAAAAAGCAAAAAGTACACAGAAAAAAAGTTTCATCAAAACGAACATACTTTGCACATGTGTTCCTTTCTCGGTCAGCTCCACCATAAATGCAGTTGCTTAAGCCAGAAAGCCAAAACGTAGCGCTCTCTAGTGGCCAAAATTTCAACAGAAATAAACTTTTGCCCCAAAAAGAGGCCAAGCCCTCACAATAAAGCTATCCCAACCAAATCTAAATGGAGAAAATGTTCCAGTCCCCATTTAAGAAAATAAGAACAGATTTAATCCTGTGTAAATGACCAGTACAGAATTTTGGAAGGGGACCTTTAAGCACAAAATGTCTGTGCCCATCAAGTACCTTCGGTATTTATTTACCTAAAAATAGCAATGCCCCTTCCCCTTACTTTAATAATGAAAATTATACTCTTCTTATATTATGTTTTAATATTTAAAATTTCTTATTTGTTTTTATTTTCTCTATTTTAATATTTTTTGTATATTTCTTTTTTATATTTTTTTTGTTGTATCAAAACAATGGAAATTACTAAAAAACTAATGAGAGAGCTATGATTTGTTGGCCCCTTGATAAAGCCACAAATGACAGCTGCTAATATTGTCTGTAATCCAAACATCTCTTACTTGGTATTTTACCTGGTTCTTGGATTTCCTTTAAATTTTAAATCAGCCTTAATTGGTCAATTATAACTGTAATAGAAAATAAGATCAGATTTAATTGATTTAATATATATAAAATATACGCTGGCGGAAAGTGAAAAAAGAACACCAAGAAAGAGACGTCTGATACCAACGAAATTTATACAGCATAATAACGGAATACAGAGGATAATGTGATCAAAACATTTTGGCAAAATACAGCTGTATTTGCTGGTAAACTGAAAAATAACATTTCCATGTAACATGGTTAGTACGAGGTTGAACCGCCATGAACTGCGTCACACTGTGCAATTCTGGCATGGAATCTGTCGTACAGATGTTGGATGTAAGTTTGGGGTATTGAGCTCCAAGCATCCTCAACCTGTACGAGTAAATCGGGGATGGTCGTGGCTGAACGTGGAGACCGGATAAGTCGTTGTCCCATAAAATCTCACACGTGCTCAATGGAGGAAAAATTCGGTGAACGTGCTGGCCATGGAAGTTGTCTCACACCCTGAAGTGCATGTTGCGTTGCACGTGCCGTGTGTGGGCGTGCGTTATCTTCCTGGAAAACACCACGATGGACCGACCTTACAAATGGCACAACAACGGGCTGAATGATGTTTTTGATGTATTAGTCGCCGTTTAACGCACCCGGTAAAAACACTAGTTGTGTACGGGAGTGATAGCTGATCGCTCCCCACACCTGGAGACCAGGTGTAGGCCCTCTGTGTCGCTGGCGGATGCAAGAAGGGTGGAGATGCTCACCTGTGCGTCTGCGAACATGCATACGGCTATCGGAGGCTCCCAAGTAGAATCTGCTTTCATCGCTGAACACGACAGATCGCCATTGCGTTCTCCAGTGCAGACGTTGGCGACACTACTGCAGCCGTCCCTGACGGTGGGCTGGCGTCTGAGGTACACATGCCAGAGGCACACGTGCACGTAGTCCTGCATCCAGTAGACGGTTGCGGATTGTTCGCACAGTCACCTCAGGTGCAACGGCAGCTCGGATTTGCGTCGCAGTGGATGTTCTGCTTGACAACGCCGCTCTTCTTATTCGTCGATCGGTCCGCTCATCAGTCCGTTTGTGACTTCCGGTTTCACGTCTTCTCGTGTGGGAATGTTCCTTGGACCATCTACGCCACCATCGTACCACCACCGATACTTCCCGTCCAATTCGCTTCGCAATACGACCATACGACCACCCGGCCTCGCGGAGTCCGACTAGACGACCTCGCTCAAAGTCCGATAACTGCTGAAATCGTACACGTCTTCCATGTCCCGGCATTGCAGCTTCTTCAGGGTTTTCGCACGTGTCCGTACGCCGACGACTGATTACATTCACTTCGCCGTACTCCTTAAATGCCACCGACAATAATTTACATATTATGCCGTGCTGTGGCGTAAGCACTCACCGGTTGGTCCCGAAATTAACATCACACCTACGTAAACTCGACCCCATTAACATATGTGAATTTCATGATCGTCAGCCAATTCCTTCTTGGTGTTCTTTTTTCACTTTCCGCCAGTGTAATATAATATAATATAATATAATATAATATAATATAATATAATATAATATAATATAATATACGTTAATACACAGTCTAGTCATATTATTATGGCCACCTAATAATTTTGACGTCAACAGCGCGTAGCCAATGAAATTAGGCACGTGTCGTGAGCTGGCTTGGAGGGTATTTAAGGTATGCTGTAGGCATTCTGAAAACACTAAGGCGCGGGTGGTCTAGTGGGCAACTTTCTTGACTGCCACTGAAAGGACCTCAGGTTCGATCCCAGGCAGGTACGAACGCTCGATCCACTAAATATCTGCCGTGCGTCGGATGGGCACGTTATGCCGTCGGACCCAGGGTACTTCCACCCTCCCGGTAATAAATAAGGGCGTCTTCTTTCCCCTTTCTACTTCGCTTCAGTGTCACTTTCCTATCGGGCACTCTAGCCCAAATCTCCTAGCTTCCTATTTCTAAGGGTTGTTTAGGACCTGGGGTCGAACACTCCCTTCCTAAAATCCTCTACATCTGATATGAATCTGAAAACATATCGGGCCGCTGGTGGCCTAGTGGTCAACGTTCGTGACTACTACGAGGAAGACCTCGGGTTCGACCTCAGGGAGTTATGAACGCTGAAACCACTATATATCCGCCGTGCGTCGGAAAAGCACGTTAATCCGTTGGGTTCCGGATACTGGGCCCCCGGTTATAAATAAGGGCGTCTTCCTCCCCCTTTCTACCTCGCTTCTATGTCACTTTCCTATCGGGCACCCTAGCCCAAATCTTCTAGCTTCCTATTTCAAAGGCTTGTTTAGGACCTGAGGTCAGACACCCCCTCCCTAAAATCCTCTACATATGATATCATATGATCTGAAAAAATAGGACGATTATTGGCATTCGGGCTAAGGGTGGCAGTATTTCTGACACAGGGCAGTTTGTGGACTGTTCGTGTGCTGCTGTGATTAAAGTGTATCGTGATTAGAGAAATGAAACCATTGCGAATAAGCGAGTTGGGCACTGCGGAGCACCACGTGTCATTGATGCAAGTGGTGAACGTCGGCTTCGAAGGTGCGTGAGGGCTGATCGACACGCTACAGTGGAGCAACATCACTGGCCGAATGAACCAGGTGGGCCAGTGTCTAAAACGGCAGTTCAGCGAACCCTGTTGCGTATTGGGTTGGATGAACACAAGCTGGTGGGGGCAGCGTTATGGCCTGGGGAATGTTTTCGTGGCATTCTTTGTGTCCACGCATACCCGAGGAAGGCACTATTGACCGAATTCGTTATCAATCCATCCTTGCAGACCACGGACACCCATACGTACTGATTGTATTCCCTGCCGCGGATGGGATCATCCAGCAAGACAATGCAACATGTCACACAGTTAGAAATGTCCGAGAGTGGTTGGAAGGGTGCAATGAAGACTTCAAAGTACTTCTCTGGCCCCTAATTCCCTAGACTTAAACCTGATTGAGCATCTGTGGGACCGCTTCGATCGTGTTGTTCGTTCTATGGATCCTCCAAAACGCATCCTGCAGCAACTGTCAGATGCCCTGCAGTCAGCATGGCTCCACATACCTGAGAACATCTTCCTGTATCGTGTTGAGTCACTCCCAGCCGGTCTAGCTGCTGTTCGCGCTGCACACGGCGGTTATTCTGGATGTTAGCTGGTGGTCATAATAATGTGACTCGACCGATATACGTTATATGTAAACATATATACACTGCCGGAAAGTGAAAAAAGAACACCAAAAAGGAGACGTCTGATACCAACGAAATTCATACGGCATAATAACGGAATATAGAGGATAACGTTTTCAAAACATTTTGGTAAAATATAGCTGTATTTGCTGGTAAACTGAAAAAAAAAAAACATTTCCATGTAATATGGTTGGTACGAGGTTGAAACGCCATGAACTGCGTCACACTGTGCAATTCTGGCATGGAGTCTGTCGTACAGATGTTGGATGTAAGTTTGGGGTATTGAGTTCCAAGCATCCTCAACCTGGACACGTAAATCGGGGATGGTCGTGGTTGGCCGTGGAGACCGGATAAGTTGTTGTCCCATAAAATCCCACACGTGCTGAATGGGGGACAAATTCGGTAAACGTGCAGGCCATGGAAGCTGTCTCACACCCTGAAGTGCATGTTGCGTTGCACGTGCCGTGTGTGGGCGTGCGTTACCTTGCTGGAAAACACCACGATGGACCGACCTTACAAATGGCACAACAACGGGCTGAATGATGTTGTTGATGTAGGAGGTGCTGTTTAACGTACCCGGTACGAACACTAGTTGTGTACGGGAGAGATAGCTGATCGCTGCCCACACCAGGAGACCAGGTGCCCTGTGTGTCGTTGGCAGATGCAAGAAGGGTGGAGACGCTCACCAGTGCGTCTGCGAACACGCATACGGCCATCGGAAGCTCCCAAGCAGAATCTGCTTTCATCGCTGAACACGACAGATCGCCATTGCGTTCTCCAGTGCAGACGTTGGCGACACCACTGCAGCCGCTCCTGACGGTGGGCTGGAGTCAGAGGTACAAATGCCAGATGCACACTTGCATGTAGTCCTGCATCCAGTAGACGGTTGCGGATTGTTCGCAAAGTCACCTCAGGTGCAACGGCAGCTCGGATTTGCGTCGCAGTGGATGTTCTGCTTGACAACGCCGCTCTTCTTATGCGTCGATCGGTCCGCTCATCAGTCCGTCTGTGACTCCCGGTTCCACGTCTTCTCGCGTGGGAATGTTCCTCGGACCATCAACGCCATCATCGTACCACCACTGATACTTTCCGTCCAATTCGCTCCGCAATACGACGATACGACCACCCGGCCTCGCGGAGTCCGAATAGACGACCTCGCTCAAAGTCTGATAACTACTGAAATCATACACGACTTCGATGTCCAGGCATTGCAGCTTCTTCAGGGTCTTTGAACGTGTCCGTACGCCGACGACTGATTACATTAACTTCGCCGTACTCCTTAAAAACTACCGATGATAATTTGCATATTATGCCGTGCTGTGGCGTAAGCGCTCACCGGCTGGTCCCGAAATTAATATCACACCTACGTAAGCTCGACCCCATTAACATATGTAAATTTCATGATCGTCCGCCAATTCCTTCTGGGTGTTCTGTTTTCACTTTCCGTAAGTGTATATATATATATATTCTACTTTGGTAGTCACATCTTCTTTAAATGTCCTAATCTCTCTTCTTTTTTGCATCAACATTTTGGTTTTTCCTGATAATTTGTTCACATGCAACTTGTTCTTAGACCCAGCTAATTTTGTTGTTGTTTCCATAAAAGCTTTGGTTACTTTTCTGTTAACTTCAGAGATGTTCACTTTTTTTCTGATGTTAGACCTTCTAGAATAGAGAAGCTATTCCTCAGTTCTAATTTGAAGGTGTTATGATGTTTTTTAAGTTTGGTCACGTCAATACACTTTGTTTGTTTTATGAGCTTGCCACGCTCGAGTTTAGCATTGAGGTGCATCTTAGCATTCTATGGTTACTACCTGTGTTGAATTTGTTCAGCCCACTGAAGTTTTCTATGACAAATTTCTTGTTACACATGATAAAATCAATTTCACTTGTCCATCCATTGGGATGCCTCCATGTCCATTTCCTTTGCGGTTTTTTCTTAAAGACAGTACGCAAAGGTATCACTGAAGACGTAAGAAAATTGAACTGTGAACTAGTGAAGAAAGCAATTGAAAACAACCAAAGCCTAAAGATAGCAAAGGGACATCTCAGTAAGGGAAGAAAACAACCAAAGCCTAAAGATAGCAAAGGGACATCTCAGTAAGGGAAGAAAACAGATTATGGCACGGAGAAAAGAAGATGGTTCTGTAACAAGACATAGAGGCGAAATTTTGACAAGAGTGAAATATTTCTACTCCACATTATATGAAAGGGATGATACATGTACTCCAGACATCATGAAAAGTACCAGTACCAGAGTTCTTCCAGTCCTCCCAGCAGAAGTTGCACATGCAATCAAGAACATGAAGCGGGGGAAAAGCTTCAGGAGAAGATGTTATTACTGTAGACATCATACAAGAAGCAAGTGGATCAATTGAAACAGTACTCGCCCAAGTTTTCACTGGATGCCTTAATGAAGGGAAGATTCCTGAGGATTGGAATCTCCCCGTCATTAATGCCTTAATGGGGGTGTAACGTGCCTGCACCGCCGGACGCACATGAGATAAAGGCAGATAGCAGCGAGAACATACGTCCTCGTAGCTCAGTTGGAAGAGCGACCTATTACGGAATGAGGGGACCCGGGTTCGAGCCACGGCGTGGACAAAAATGACAGAGAAATTTACTTCGTTATACCTCTCTTTCGGTCAAATACGATCAAATATATTATAGGATCTTAGCTTTCAATCGCTGTATTTTCAATGATTATTTATGTGTTTCTGCTAGTGTTCGTAAAGAACTTCGTTGAAGGACAGGGTGATTCATATGTCCGGAACCCCAAATATTTTCTAGACATTAAACAGCACATGAAAGTAACCATGTGCAATATACATTGAACCACATATTGCACCTCTGCCATGTTACTCCACCCATCCGCCATATTGGACTCAACTTTAATTTTTCAAATGGCAATACGGTCATGTGACCACTCAAATTTATGTAAAATTTCCTCAGAAAAGCAGTGGTACCATTTTTTTACATATCTGTATTAGTTTCTAAGCTATTGCATGTTATTAATCAATGTTTGGTGTTTTCATGTTACGCATGAATGTTTCGATTTTGTTTTACAGTGAAATGAGATGAAATTGACCAAAAGGGAGCGTATTGTTATTATCCGGCATTGTGGTGGACGGAGTTTGCAGCTGCCTTCAAACGCAGACACCCAGAAAGACGGCCAATTACTCTAAGTGCAGTGGTGAAGCTAATCAAAAAGTTATGCAAACTGGCAGTGTGTGTGAGAAGCGAAAATCAACAACATATGAGGAGTCAAAAATCATGATTTTGGCAGCGCTTGCCAAAAGCCCACAGAAGAGCACTCTACGTTTAGCAGGCTAATGTGTCAAGTCAAAGCTCCATTGTGCGTGTCCTTTCAAAGAACAAATGCCATCCTTATCAAGTTACATCATTTGAATGACGAAGATCATGATCGTCGTCTTCAATTTGGCGAGTGGGTACTGCAGCAGCTTCAGTCTGACCCAACATTTGCATTAAAGATTCTCTTCAGCGATGAGGCCAATTTCTACCTCAGTGGAGAGGTTTATCGCCATAATACCCAGTACTTGTCGGACACCAATCCACATTGGATGAACCCATCTAAGATGCAAGGTGCACAAAAATTATGGTGTGGCGTGGTGTGGCGTGGTGTGGTATAAGGAAGACACGCATCAGCGGTCCACCATTTTATTGACGGCAATTCGACTGGCGACATGTACCTCCACATGCTGCAAGAGTCCATCCTCCCAATGGTGTGTTCGATAAATGTGGCGATTTCCCCTGCTTCTTCCAGCAGGATGGTGCTCCTCCTCATTACGCTGCAGCCGTTCGTGTTTATCTGGATGAGCAATTCCCTAATTGTTGGATTGGGAGAAGTGGGCCTCTCAAGTGGCCGGCACGCTCCCCGATTTAAGTACGTTGGTCTTCTTTCTGTGGGGTTATGTGAAAGGAGCGGTGTATGCGTCTAGCGTCAGAGATCTGCAATGTTTTCAACAGTTGAAAGCGCGCATTACAGAATTGCACCAGACATACTAAACCGTGTTCGTGTGGAATGGGGACGACGTTTGCACGTGTGTGTAGCCGGACAAGGACAGAATTTTTATGGTTCGGTACGTACCTCAAGTGAACAAGTAACATGCAATAACTCGAAAATTAATAAAGATATGTGAAAAATAATGGTGCCACTGTTTTTCTGAGAAAGGTTTACATACATTTGAGTGGTCATATGAACCTATTGCCATTAAAAAAAATTGAAGTTGAATCTAATATGGAGTCCACGGTCGCGGATGAGTGGAGTAACATGTGTTAGAGGCGCAATACTTGGTCAAATGTATATTACACATAGTGTGACATACTACAAAGTTGAAAACACGTGTCAAGACGACAAATCTTCTGCGAGACATTCTGTCCACGTAGCTCAGTTGGGAGAGAAGCTTACTCCGGAGTGAGAGGACACGACTTCGGTGTCCGTCGCGGACAAACCTATGTTTTCACAATGTTGCTCTCATGTGCTGTTAAATGTATAGAAAATGTTTGTTCCTGGACTGATGAATAACCCTTTATGCTTTTCTTCTGTAAGAACTGCTTGAACAAGAATGTCATCAGCCAGGGTTAAAGATAACACTGACTGTTTTAACGAACTTTTTGCTTTTACCTTTGTACTTCCGGGAATTTCAAGTCGACGTCAATATTGTCCGCTGCTAGTATATAATCTCCCTGGTTTTAAAACAGATATCAATAGTACGAGAATGACACTTAACCGCCGATGACACGCACGCTCGCACACACGCACGCACATCAAGAAGCTTTGTATTTTTCTTAATATTAATGTTTAACAATATGCTCGCAATTTTCACTACATCTCTACAGCACTACCCAATCCACTTAACATCGTTATTTTAATACCACGTGACTCATTGTCAGCATTGCCAAAACGTAACAAGTGTTTGGCGGAGTAATGTATCGTTCAGCTACAGTATGGTTAGCCCTTTAACGACCATAACGCCCAAAACGCTGGTACGTACGAACGGCCATAGCCTCCCGAAACGCCTGTCTAGAGTGAGTCAGATTACCGTCCCTTACTTGCTCTTCAAATTTTTGTAGGACCTATGAGGGATAAGCTGGAGTCACCCTCGGTCACTACTGTTGTTACTAAACAAAGAAGTGAAACAAGAGAGAGTTTCGAGCGTTATGGCATTTAGAGTGACACAAGATTTTTGGGTCATGGCCATTAAATGGTTGAGCAAGAAGTAACGAACCTTACATAAGGAAACAGAAACTCCAAAGGAGAGTAATTTTGAAGATACGTCACAAGATATAAAGCGAAAAGCGGATATTAAAAGTAATTGTGAAAAAACGGAGAACTTCAGATTTCGGTGGGCGAACTTCAGCTGTTACCTGAAATTGCTTTATCTAGATCTGTATCTGAAAACAAATGATTGCAATATGTATGACAACAAATTTCATATACACTCAATAAATCAACAATATTGATACAGTTCTGATCTTACCGAAGTCAAAGTACATTCATTCATTAAGAAAACAATATTCTCGTGCACAATAAAATTACACATATAACTAAAATTTAAATGTATTACCCTGGGTGCAAAGCTGAATCTCATGGACAACGGATGCTACAGTCTTTTCTGAGAATTATTTTTTTATCCTTGTGAAAGTTTTGTCTTATTTTATTGGTTGATGTAGGTGCTCTTTCCACTAGAATAGTATGCGTTGGTTCTTTAGGACTGTTATACATTCATCTTAAATGGCTGCAATAATATGAAGGACGACAGCCAACGATAACAAAGGTCTAAAACAGCTTTATTTTTTTGCGTTATGATGTCTGCCTCTTATTAGCTTCGATGTGTTGGTATCAAGTCTTAAATAGTGGCCTAGATCACGTGGAGACGCACGTGACCACGTATTTTGCACATGCGCTGAGGAAGTAGCGTTTACGTACATCTGCATAAAGGTTCCTAATTCGGTACTTGAGTTAACTTCAAATTCTATGCAAACTCGAAATCTTCAAGTGACAAAGCAAACAAAGAAACTTTTTTTAGACTTTAAGACTCTAAGATATCCGTTCAGAGATTATACGAATCTCGTGAAAAAAATCATTGCATTCATTCTGTGTTGTAAGTATTTTGACAGTACCTCTGATTGAAGTCCCAATTTGAGTAGTGTACGGAGCTAAACATTTACATCCTGGCCACTTCGGCATCGCATCACTGAGACGAACTTCACTTGAAAGGATTATTTCAGGCTTCCATTATTTACATTTCTTGCTTACTCCACTTCCTAGGCGTCGATTGACCTCTAAGTCATTCCTATTTTCCATTTTAGAGATCCGTGGAGGTATTCGAGCGGCATGAAATGATGCATAGTTTTGAAGTAAATGAGTCAGCCTCGATGGGACCAACCACAGAGGCGAATCCAGAGCACGGGCGGGACAGGCAGTTCCACCCCTCCTCCTCAGGAACCAAGGAAAATCTTCGATTTGTTAGGTTTTAATAACAAATTGGATATTTTTTTTCGTGAAAGGAAGTATTACTTAAAAGTATGTTACTTTCATCAATTAATTAGGAGAACTTATAGACATACTGAGGACACTTTTTCATTTTGCAGGAAAATATCAGAAAGGTCCTCTGTTATTCCCTCACGAAAATCCGGGATCCGCCCCTTACCACTCGTGGGTGTGAAAACGCCTGGCAATATCAGTTGATTACGCCAATGAAAAACTCGCTTTTGTAATAACTTATATCAAAGAAGACATATTTGTCTGACTGTACATAAGGAAACTAGTTCAGGATGAGAATTTTGAAAACTCACCACCACTAAAATCAAGAATGAATTGCCTTCAGATATATGTAATAGTTTTAGCGTTTTCAAGGTTGTCCGATTGCAGTTATTAAACCTTTCAGAACACAGTTTGTTGAATTCTAAAAAGCACTTAATTATTAAAAGCCTTTAACATACGCTAACGTTAAAGGCTTTTTCGACCTAGGACGAAACTGCTTATTGAAAAGTTTTCCTTTATCTTCTTTAGCAGTCGATATACAGTTCAGGTGCTAACAACTTCCTGGAAGCAACCCACTTGACAACATTCGTAATATCAAATAACATAGGAAGCATCACATATCATGGAATTGTAATCAACCTTCGTTAGATGTACAAGTCGTCCTCTAGTCATCGACATCTTTTTACACTAAGAATATATTTATTCTATTTACCATCTGACTAGCTGTCTTTTTGGCGAAAACTTACTCTAAAATATTAAGGTCTTGATGTCCCGTTCAGAAACGAAATCCAAATAGGGGGTGGCATAATTCACGCAACCGGTCTTCTCACAATTCGTCCGAGATGTGTCCGGGTTGAAATCTCGGTGTACTCTGTAACCAGTGGATCTAAATTAGTGACAAGTGACAGCTCATAGCCCATCAAATTGCTCACGGTGGTCGTTAAACCTCGAACCAAAATTAAAGAAAACCTAACATACAATAAAGAAACCATAATGGGAAGTTAGAGATTTAGATCACATATGCCATAAATAGTTCTTAGGTGACTGCAAGGATACGAACAATTGAAAAATCTCGAACAGATGTTGAAATCAATTCATGAAGATGTAATATGAGCCTCAAGGTTCATTTCCTGGGTGACACTTTCTGGAAAATCTTGGAGCTTTGATGAAGGGCAGGATGAAGAGTTTCACCAATACATACAGGAGATGGACAAAAGGTACCAAGGAAAATGGAGTGTCAATATAATGGGCAACTACTGTAGGATGCTGTACAGAGAGACACCACAAGAAATATATACCTGAATGAAAATTTAAGAAGCACAGTTCTCAACAGAAAAGTCAGCTATTTTGCAAGAAGTCTGCAATTCATTAGATGCAAGAGCGAAAGTTATATGTAAATATTTTAAATGTGTGTCGGTGAAATAAAAATTATATTTTTCACGATTTTCAAATTTAATAACTTACTATTTTACCCGTACTCTGGCCAAAGTGTTGCATCATTTTGTGTCAAAACATTACGTGTAAAACATCTGCCAAACTAACTCAAAAAACTTTGAAAAATGTAACATTTTGACATGTGTACTGAGAACCGTATACGACTAGATACAGTAACTCGTTATTTATTTTTTAAGAAAATAAAACAATTCACCTCTTATGCTGTCAAATAAATGCTTAATGCATTGGCGTGCAAAAATTAAAGACGAGACGGTTTTTCGAATGAACGTCGTAAAGAAG
The DNA here is from genome assembly GCA_039090855.1 of Macrothele yani. Lineage (NCBI taxonomy): Eukaryota > Metazoa > Arthropoda > Arachnida > Araneae > Macrothelidae > Macrothele > Macrothele yani. The sequence goes on from CM077029.1 coordinate 70,560,877, forward strand.
TGCTCCACATTGACTCAAATCATATTATAAGATCCCCAAGATGTAAGAATATGGGACAAGTCAGCAAAACCTTCCAAACAAGGAATTCAAAGGATACAAAGTCACTTTATTGAAAAGATAGCTTCGAGCACAACTGGACAAAAGACAGAAACATGCATGTGACAGCCAAGAAAAATCCAGTCTTCAGTAGGGGCTATGATCACCCCTGGCTGCGTTGCAGGATTTACAACGTCTGTCCATGCCGAGGACGAGGTTGTCAAGGAGCTGTTGAGGCATCGGGGCCCATTCCTCTTGTAGCGCCAACCGCAGTTGCGTAATCGTTGCTGGCGGCTGGTGACGCGCTGCTAAGTGTCTCCTGAGAAGGTCCCACACGTGTTCGATTGGATTTAGGTCCAGGGACTTTGCGGGCCAATCCATTCGTTGAATATCTTCACTCTCCAGAAGATCTGTGACAGCCACTGTACGATGAGGTGTAGCGTTGTCGTCCATGAAGAGGAACTCAGGACCCACAGCACCTCTAAACAGACGCACGTGAGACAGGAGAACCTCGGTACAATAGCGAACAGCAGTCACTGAAACTCTTTGGAAGATGTGGAGGTCAGTACGGCTACCAAGCATGATACCGCCCCAAACGAGAACTTCGCTATCTCCAAACCGGTTTTTTTTTTATTGGAGGTTTAACGACCACCGTGAGCAACTCAATGGGCTATAAGCAGTCGCCCGTCCCTAATTTAGGGTCACTGGTTCCAGGGAAGGGAGAGAGCCAGTGCCGTAAGACAAACACAACATCCATGCCTCACCGGGATTCGAACCCGGACCCCTTACGGACGAATGATCAGAGGCCAACGCCTTAGACCACTGCGCCACCGGTGCGGCCCAAACCGGTTCCTTTCGATGATGTTGGAGGTGTGATTGCGTGTTCCCTGCTCTGTCCAGATGTGTATACGTCCAGAATCGCTCATCAGACTAAATCGGCTCTCATCCGTAAAGAGAACTCGACCTCTTTGCTGATGTGTCCAGTTCTTATGTTCCTGGCACCACAGAAACCGCCGTCTTCGATGAGCAGGCGTTAATGGCACACACCATACTGGTCGTCGTGCAAATAGACCACCTTTGTGCAGCCTCCTAGCCACGGTAAAACGCGATAACGGACGTCCAGTTGTCTGTTGCATGTGCCTTGCGATTTCTCTCGCTGTATGCCGTCTGTCTCTTTTCGCCTGTAGGACAATATACCGGTCGTTCGTCGCAGTGGTTGTTCGTGGACGACCACTGCTAAACTCTTGAACAGCTGTTTCTGTCGTTTGAAATGCTCTCCAAGCTCGTGAAACGATGCTGTGTGCGATCCCGAACTCCTCGGCCACACTAGTCACACTTCGACCTTCTTCCAACTTCCCAATGACGCGACCTCGGGTAAAGTAATCCAGATGTCGTCTACTGGATTGCCTGTTGGCCATATCACATGATTTCGTTTCGGTAAACTCAGGCATTCATGTTGCTTTGACAAATATACAAGGAAGTATGACCATTAAAATACACTCTAGCCCAGGCCAGAACGGACTGCCAATGGTAAGGGGGACGGAATACCCCCAGTGTAGTTGCATTCGTGTTCCGGATCCCCTCCATACGTGTTCTCGTCGATTATCAGGATAAAGAGCAAAATGGAATTCGTCTGTAAAAAGAGCATTTTGTCGCTCTGTATTCGATGGCATGTACTGTCGGACACTGGTACATCTTTTATGACGGTGAGTCGATATCAATGCTATACATATCTGCACCCACATGCTTTCATCTCCATCTACGACTCCTTGTTCTCCTCTCAACAGCGCCTCTTGTTCTCATTTCGTTTTCGTGAAGGCGGGTTCGTACAGTTTTAGTACATCCTGTGATGCCAGAACAGCTTGAAGTGATCCCCGAAGTTGGATACTGTTGATACTAAGCCTTCTAAAAACACATAATACCCGGTAGCGATTTTGCCTACTATCGTTTATCTTTAGCGACCACTCGTGGGTCCATCTGCAACATTTCCATGCCGCAGAAATCTTTTGTGTAGACGACTTATTAGGTTATGCAAAACTCCTCTCCTAAAGCAGCAGTCATATACACTATATTGACTAAAAACACATGACACCTAGAAGAAAAACACAACATAGCATTTATGGACGTACATTAGTACGGTGTCGGTCCACCTTTGGCCTTAATGCATGCACTGACCCTTCGAGACATCCTTTCGACAAGGTTTTGGAACACAGCGATAAGTAAACGCTTCTATTCAGTATATAATGCTGTCGCTAACTGTTGCTTAGTAGTAGGCCTTAGTTCCAAACTTCTTATGCGGTGCTCTAATTCATCCCATAGATGCTTTATGCGATTAAGATCATCGCTCTGTGCTGGCCAGTTCACACACGGTAAGGAATTATCGTCAAACCACGCCGTAACAGTCCTTGCTTTATGGCTGGGTGTATTATTCTGCTGTTACCAACAAGGTTCGGTTCCATGGTATGGCCACAGAGTTGAAAAGGCATCATTGTCCAGGTTTGTCCACGATAGCCAATGGGCCGTAACCATACCACGAAAAACACCCCCACACGTGTACACTGCCAGCTCCAAACTTGACCGTAGGAACAGTACACTGTGGTAAATAGCGTTCTCTCGGTTACCGCCATACCCACACACGGCGATGAGACTGATGGATCGCGTATCTGGATTCATCAGTCCATAGGACCCGTTTCCATTGATCTACGGTCCACGATAAATGTTATTTACACCATGCTAAACGACGAGTAGCATTCGGAGTGGAGATGAAAGGCTTACGAGCAGCCGCAAGACCACGGTGACTCATGGAATGCAGTTTTCTGCAAATGATGAGTGTACATATCGAGGTTCCAGCGTTTTTACTCACCTGTACACTGAGGTCTTGTGCAGTACTCTGTCGATTAGCTGTAACGAATCTCCTGAAGATTCGGCGTCCCCTATAACTGATTTTCTTCAATCTTTCAGTACGTTTTGCTGCTTCAGGCACGCCATGTGTCTACCACTTATTCAGTACATCCAAAACAGTTAACTTGGGTATGATTAAACGCCTCTCGGTTGCTCTTATGGACAACCCACTAATATAACACCCAACAATCTTTCCTTACTCGAAGTCAGTTCTCTCCCGCCGCGACATTTTCACTCAACTTCACAGTGCGATAGGATAGCGGTCAGCTGCTGGCTTGTTTTTATACTGTTTGCAGTTGTACCGCGCATCTTAACGACGCAGCGAATCCGTTCATTTGCTTTAGAAGAGGTGTCCGGTGACTTGTAAATATAGTTTACACACGTTTTAACCATTAAGGAACACTACAATTTAAATTATAATATACGTCATGAACTTGTAAAAGCAATGTGAACCACCTTGAAGATGATATGCCTTTTACAGAAACCTCAAGCAAAAATAATTAGCTATATTCGACTTTGGAAGGACGTTTTGCACTTTGGTATCACATTTTGGGATCCGTTCTCCTAAGGAAAAAGAGAAGTGTTTCCACAAACTTTCAATTTGGATAAACCATTTTTAAATACCATCATATGATTAAACTTAATGGTGACTTACCTGCAGATAAAGAACAAGCTTGCAAAGAAGGCTCCCGAAGAACCAGGTCTCAGTGACATCCCAGAGAACAGATGGAGGGAGGCAGAAGAGAATGACAAGGAAATCAGCCACAGCCAGATTAACGATAAAGTAATTGGTAACTGTCCTCATGGAGTGGTTCCTGTATACCGATATACAGACCAAGGCGTTGCCCACTAGACCAACGGTAAAAACTGTGATGTGCAACGATATGAGGATCCATTCGTACGGAGTTGGGAAGATGTATTCCTCTATTAAAGCGATGTAATCAAGATCTGGAATGCAATAATCGTTATTGCAGGCCTTTGTCGTATTAGCTGTAGTAATATTATATGTCTTATTGTAAAGCGCTACGTCTGTAGGTTGCGGTAGGACATTTCGTTCCTCGTAATTTTCTATTTCATAGAGATCTCCCATATCAATGCTATTACTGATACAAATCTCAACCCTGTAATTTATTCTTTGATTTCACAATTCTAAGGAAGTAAGAAACTTTGAACGTAATTAGTCGTTATTTTGGAAGTTTTGACGAGATAGAATGGTAAGTGAGCTTGTTCTAAAGTATTGAGAAGCGTCGAGAAGTCAAGTTCTTCTTCGTCTCTTTTCTAATAAGTTTTAAAATATATTTAACCGAATACTTATCTGTTCTGGCCTTGTATAGTTCTTCGATGATAGAAGTTAATCCAGAACATTATTTAATTAATGGATCCTAAAGAATGCTAAGATTGCTTTTTAAGAGAAAATAAATCTGGATGTCCTAAATGTTTTTATTATTCAACTCGGCAGAACCGCAAATCTTGGTATTTCTTTTTGGGTGTTCTTCAAATGATTAAATTTTCAAGAGATGTCTTGGAATAAGGTTCCATTTTTTTACTAAACAAATTATGCGTTAATGCTTAGTTGTATCCTGGTATTCATGAAGCGTGTCTTATCATAAAAATATTTCAATTGAAAGTTCCAAAAGTGTTTCCGACATGCTTCTTCATATTTTTTCAAAGTTACAAATTCTCCTTCAAATCCTGCAAATTGTTTTTAAACCTTTTGGAGTTAAAGTCTGGATTCAAGAACAAAAAATTTTTTTTTTTTTTTTTTTTTTTTTACGAAAAATATACTTCAAAGTGTCTTAAACATAAGACTTCACTACAGACAAGAAATCGACTCCAATCTTTAATGCTAAGCTGACAACGTTGTGATCTCATAAGCTTTGATACTTCTCAAGTCAAGAGAAAATTTAGAGAAAAAATTATCTTCTTTTAGCGTTACTGTTAAGTGACATGACACTTGACACTAATGTGCGATGCATGATTTATATTCAAGCCACGAAATAATTCAGAGAAAAAATGATCTTCCTTTCGTGTTTCTGTTATGTGATATGACACTTGACACTAATGTGAGATGAATGATTTATATTTCATCTACGGTATGCGCACAAAATATGGATTCAAAGGTTCATTCATTTTCTTCTTTTTAAGAAGAGCTTGTTTCATACATCGACTTCTTTCTGGTAGGGATTCTTAGAAACTGTTAACTGATCCACCTGATTCAAAAATGGCGCGTTTATACTGAATTTTAATTTGCGTTATCCATTACTTTGAGATTCCGTTTGTAATTCACTAAAGGTAACGTTGCTGTTTTACGCGAAAGAGCAACAACTTTATTCTGCTTACGGAATTAGTATTGTACAGGTTTTAGATCATTCAACGCAGCTCAGCAGCTAAGCTTTGTGATAGGAATAAATGGAGACACTGCACTCCTACAATCACAATTTACCGAGAAAAAAGTAATAGTGACAATGCTAGACATCAGACAAAAGCGTTAATAGAAGATAGGGATTGAAACATCAGTATTTTCTTGTTTTCTCAATACTGTGTTTCTTCTTGTCGTAGCTGTCATCAGAAGGGCAACAGTTTTAACGAATGAACTAACATCAAGAAGCACTTTGTTCACATTCACAACACAGCGGTTGACAAAGAATTTGAGCGCGCATAAACAGTTTTCAGTTAGTGAATAATAATATCCGTTTTGACGACATTCAGAGATGTGACAACATCTTCACAGGCGAATTAGAAGCGATTCTTATTATATCTTCTTCTTCAACGAAGAAAGATATCCTCCGCTTGAGATGAGCTTGAGCACCAGAAGCTGCAAGAAAAAAAAACTTCCCTCTTTTAGATTGCAAAAATACCAACATTTCATATAATTACAACAACACAATTTTATTTCAAATTTTCTACTCAGCTAAATTTAGTAATGTCCCCCAAAAGGCAATAACCCCCAAATTTTCTGTTGTGCAGTTCAATGGAAAAATTATGAAATTGGGTGTACAGGCTTATTTACTAAAACAATTCATTTACGCTGTCTCCAGTCTTTTAAGTGCATTCATGTAACATGAAGCAAAATAACCTTTGTTTCATAACTGTAGAAGCTCGTTTTTCAATTTGTGGAACCAAATTAACGCCTCCGAAATACACTGCTGGTCACCCAAAATGCAACACCAAGAAGGAAGCATCCGATTGACCTGAAATTTGCAGCATGCGTCGCCCGCGAGAGGACATGCAAACTATTAGCATTGCAGGACATATGCAAATCATGTGAGCCCGGCACGCCACCGAAAAGCACTATAAGAAGGGTGCACAGAAGGCGGGGTATAAGTAGTGGAAGTGTGTTGTGCTGCCGGACCTGTGCGTGGGAAGCTTCCTGATGCCTCATCGCAGAATACGGCAATCATTCCAGAACGTTTCGGAGTTCGACAGAGGACAAATAGTGGCTTATCGCGACAGCGGTTTATCGTACCGAGACATCGGCGTCCGTGTGGGACGACATCCAGCCACAGTGAGGCGAGTATGGATTCGGTGGGTGCAGGAGGGACAGACGGACTGACGTGAGCGATTGCCGCAGCCGCGACACACCACCGAACTAAAAGACCGACTTGTTGTGTGGCGGGCTTGGACGGCTCGCACCGCCACATCACGAATGTTAGCGCAGGAGTTAAGGTGTGTTGCGCAACAACCTGTGTCAGCACGTACCATTCGACGTCGTATGCAGGATCGGGGACATGTCGCACGGCGCCCGTTGCTCCGATTACCATTGACGTTACACCACCGGCGAGTGCGGCGGCAGTGGGCCGTTGAACGCCGCACCTGGAATACGGAATGGCACGACATTGTCTACTCCGACGAATCCCGCTTCCGCCTGCAACACCACGATGGTCGGATCCGCGTGAGGCGGCACAGCGGCGAGAGACTGTACGAAGCCTGCATTATGCATTGCCATGCCGGTCCGTCGCCTGGCGTAATGGTTTGGGGCACAATTGGATATGACACCCGCACCTTTCTGGTACGCATCGCCGGTACACTGAACAGCCAACGCTACGTCTCCGACTTTTAGGAGCCTCCAGTGCTCCTTTACCTGCAGGACCTGCCAGCGGCCACGTTTCAACAGAACAATGCACGCCCGTTGTGGCACGCATCGTGCAACAATTCTTCACGGCCGACCAGGTGTCACTGCTGCCTTGGCCCGCTTGTTCTCCCGATATGTCGCCCATCGAACACGTCTGGTCGCTGATCGACAACCGAGTTGCCCGGCAAACACCACCCGCGGCTACGCCTCATGAACTGTGGCAACGTGTGGAAGCAGCCTGGACCGACATGCCCCAAGCCCTCATCCAAAACCTCTTTCGTTCGATACCGCGGCGTGTAGCGGCCGTTATTTCCAGCCATGGGGGCCACACGAACTATTGATGTCTGCGTGTTCCGCAAGTCGCACGGGCCTGTAAGCTCAATCGTTTCATCTTTGTATCTGTTGTTATGTGTCCAGTAAATCTGGCTTTGCTATCTTGTGTCCTTCTTGGTGTTGCATTTTGGGTGGCCAGCAGTGTATTAACTTTCCACATCCATGGTTGTCATTGGCACTACGTGGTGAAAATGTGTACTTATGGGTCAAAGCACTCTTTTTTATACGCTTTCCAGCCTTTGGTTGAAGAAGCGTATATGTTCCAACTTTGTCCGTCCGTCCGCACTATAACTCGCGTAGGAATAGTTCGATTTCGATAACGTTTCAGTATGTTTTAGGGGACAAAACCTGGGGACGAACCCTATTGAAGATGGGTGAAATGGGATCAAAGGTCAGGACATATTAGCGGGATCCATTCCATCCCCCTTATGCTTCCTGACTTACGTAAAAACACATCGATTACTACAAAACTTTATCATGTTGCTTCGGAGGTGTACCGAATCGGCTCTGTTGAATACCATCAAAATGGGGTCAAAGGTCAGGTCACAGGAGCGTGATTTATTCCACAGCCATTATCCTCACACTTTGAGTAAAAGTGTTTTTATTGCGACAAAACTTTAGTACGTTGTTCTGGAGGTATACTGAACAAATCAATAGTCAGGGTAGGGAGGAAGGTTTGTCTGCGCAAATTTTCTGGTATGTTGTAAAGCGTATCATAATCAATGCTTTGCATGATTTTACTAACTTGTCATATTATGAGTTTAATGACCACCGTGAACAACTCTAATCACCTTCCCGTCCCTAATGTACGGCCACTGGTTCCAGGGAAGGAAGAGAACCAATGCCGTTTGGCAAACACAACGTCCGTGCCTCATCGAAATTCGAACCTGAACCCCTCCCAGAAGGAAGGTCAGAAGCCAGTCCTTAGACCACTGAGCCGCCTGGCGCGTCAGGGAACGAATTATCGTCCTATGGAAGTCGGGGACCACCATCTCAGAAGCCGCAGCTATTGTTTACTGCTTGAGGGTCGCCGCTGAGCAAGAGTTACGGGAATTGTGCAAAAAGAGTCGCACATCTAGGTTAACAGTTGAGGCGAGTGCCACTTAGCATGGGTTGTTTAAGACAGAAGACGGCTCAGCATTCTTCAGTAAACGACAAACTGCAACCGGGGCCCACAGAGAAATGATTCCTAGCATACCATTCCGCGAACATCCTTCTTGATGTGCGCAAGCAGTCATCCGCCGATTCATATACGTACTTAAGTTAAAGAGCCATCATCCATATCTCCACCTGCGGTAGGCAATGGACTGCATGAACACTAGACGAATGTGAGATTGATTTCATGGTGTTTAGTGGAACTCTTATCACCCATGAATGCACGCTAGAGCCTGCCAAAGCCTTGGTTTGAACCAAATGTTGCCCTACATGGTGAACGTGTACTTGGATGGCACTGAACTCATTGAGAAAGACATCCCAATGTCACAATGTGCAGGAATAGTTCGAGAATCATGTACAATCATTTTCTGTGCTGCCTTTGCCACTAAAGTTACCCGACTTGAATCCTATCGACAATTCATCAGATGCTATGGAACATAGCATTCACCGTTTCACGCCATAGTCTTGCTCCTTAGCACAGTTCTGGAATACCGTTTTGTCGAGATAGCATAGAATACCTAAAAACATCTTCCGTGGGTGGTCCAGAGGAGTCGATGCTACAATGGATGACGAAAGGCAGCCTAAACCGCTGATCATAATTTATGGCTGCATTTATCACCAAAAACAATGCGTGTAACTAATTCGATTTGCTTTGTCATCGATTGTGGTTTATGAAAGAAAGACAAATTCATTTTCTTCGTACAGTCTAACAGTTCTAAAACAGTTTTTCTCTTCTCAGACTTAGTGTCAGTCATCAATACCGAACTTCAAATATCATCATGACCGAACTTCAAATATCGTCATGACAGAACTACAAATATCATCATGACCGAACTTCAAATCTCATCATGACCGAACTTCAAATCTCATCATGACCGAACTTCAAATATCATCATGACCGATCTTCAAATCTCATCATGACCGAACTTCAAATCTCATCATGACCGAACTTCAAATCTCATCATGACCGAACTTCAAATATCATCATGACAGAACTACAAATATCATCATGACCGAACTTCAAATATCATCATGACCGAACTTCAAATCTCATCATGACCGAACTTCAAATCTCATCATGACCGAACTTCAAATCTCATCATGACCGAAATCATGACCGGACTTCTAAATATCCAGTTGCTGAATAGTGGTATTCACGGTTCCCCAATTCATTCCATTTTGCAGTGATAAATAACTGTTTCGTGACACTACTACATAGGTTGATGCCATCCACACTTCGAACGTTTCCACGTAACAAGGCAGGGTTGGACTTCCCTTGCGTCATAAATATTGCAATTCCCTGTTGCATCGCATAGCCTGACTTGTTTTTCTGAACAACCAATGTAATCTTTCAGATATTTGTGAATATTAAAATAAACGATATTGTTTGAAAACTAACTTTTTTTAAGTTCTTTTGGAGTTTTCCCAGCTTCATCGGCGTTCATGTGTTTGTACAGCACAACTGAAGTGGATATCAAAAGGAAAGTATTCTGTCAAATCGTTGTATTTCAATTTTAATTTCAGCGCAGTATCTGTGAAAAAGGAGTGAGCAAGGATGAGCAACTTTTGAAATAGCATCTTCGCGTAAAAACAAAATAAAACTGAAAGCGGAATCTGAAATACCTGTATAAATATTCATTGTATAAACATGACGTAGAATATCTGACGCAAAAAGCAATTTTTAAATCGAGCAATTAAGAGAAGAAATATGGAAGAAAACGTGATATAATTTTACGCCGATTATCGGGAAAGGCGAGCATTTTTTGAAGTAGAAATGGGAGCCAAGATATTCTTCATGCCGAAAGGTATTCTACCAAGAAAAGATTTTCAGAGTTGGGTATACTCTTTTAAGTTCAACTATAGCTGACGCCACATAGAGGCAGAACTACGAATTAAAAGAAAGTGGAAATATAATGACCAAATTATTCTTTAGAGATGCAAGAGAAACGGAATTCTTCAAATACGAATTTTAGAAACAGAGATAACAAGAAATCTTTTTTACCTATACGCCGCCTAGCGGAACACCTGTTCGTTATTTATAGTGGAAACTGTTCACAATCTTTACTGTAGCAAATAATGCGAAAAAGGATTTTTCCAATAGGATTTTTATTGGTGAAGATACAGTTTCAAACCAAGATACAGATAAACTCCACCTAGCATCAGGACTGTGAATTGTGAAAAATTCAGCAGCACATGCAAAATTTTCCACGAAATGAGTGGCATCCGATGTCATAATAATTTTCCAAGTCAGACTGTTGGGAACGGATATGTCAAGGAAAATATTATACAGTTTTCTTCCGTAGCGAATAAATAAATTAGGTTTATTTTGGTTATGAATATGCATAAAATGTATACATGGTAACAGTCGCAAGAGCAAATTTTTGGTAGAATTTTCGGGGGCACAAATATATCGAAAAGAGAAATTTCCTCTTACGTCTCCTTGTACGTAAGTTTTGCATTACAAAAAAGCAGGGGGTATTCTACACCATGAAATCTATCCGACACATAAAGAATTTTTCCAATCGAAATTTAAAAAGCAGAGATACCTGTTGAAAATGCAGTATGAATTTACGCCTACTAACCAGAAAACTGTGCACTACAGAGCAGGGTCACACATTTTAGAACGATTTTCAAGCAATATAATTAATCATGAATGGAATACGGGATTACACCATGCAATACAAATTTTGAAGATGACAGTCCGTTTTTGAGTGTAAATATGACAAGGATGGTAAGTCAGATAATATCCGAAAACTTGAAAATTTCGTCGTCCAATCACGGGATAGGATTCTTAACCTCCAGATTCGTTAAACATGAATGCCGCTTGCTTCGACTAGCGAATCCTGTGATGGTTACATTCATATTATCCGGTTGAGACGGTCGTTCTGGGTGGTGTAGTGGTTAGCATACTCGGTCGCTATCTGGAACACGCGGGTTCGATTGCCGCGCCAGGACGACGAAATTTTCAAGTTTTCGGATATTATCTGACATATTTACACCAAAAAACGGACTGTCATCTTCAAAATTTGTATAATATAATTAATGTTTAAAGTGAAATTATTTCTTTCTTAAAAGTTCCATCTCATAGCCCTTTCTGTGGACTATGAACCTGCATCAAGATTTCTAAGATAACAAGACATTTCCTAGTGGTATTTTATTCCATTCCTCTTCCTCTACTTTCCATAGTCTAGTAGTTTTAGGTCTGCGTTTCAAAATCGCCCCTTTTAGCAGACCAAAGACACTATAGCCCATTGGTGACACATCAGGGGACTTTGAAAGAATATGAGCAAAAAGTACAGACTTGATACCCGTCTCTTTTTTCATTTTATTCAAGAAATAGTGTGGTACATTTTGACATTGGATCGGTAGCCTCATCGCGATGGGGTTCTTCGCTTTGAAGTCTCTGTAGATAAAGGAATGGCATTTTCTCTTTAAATATAGGAGTTAAACATTATTTTGGTAATATGTAGAGTTGATTCTAAATTATTTTCAACCTTTCTTAAGTTTAATTTCCCATTGCACGAGAAACTAACATTAACCACGAATCCTTTATTGAAACATTTTTTGGATTATTGCAACCAAGTTTGTAAGGACGTTTCTGCTCTTTTGCCATAGTAAATCGACCTGTTTTGTCACAGCCGTTTAGGTACATCCATGCTCCATCAATGGTAACAATAAATTTCCATCTATCTCCGGCTAACCGATCTTCATAAAGAAGTCTACACCGTGTTCTGCGCTCAGCCACGTGCCTAGACAAAGGGCGGTGAATATTATGTTGCCGCTTTTTTCAGATTCAAATCGTTGTTTATTAGCTTGTGTTTACAGTTGATACACAGATTTTAACGACTTAGAGATTGCTCTTTGTGTCGCTGGATTTTCTTTTAAGACCGGAGATCTTACTTTTGAAAGTCGTAAAATTAGGTACTTTCTTTGGATATTTGTTTGATGTTATTTTTCCTGTTAAAAGCAATGCTTGACAATTTCCCCCTCCATTATTGATAATATTCTTTATTTTACATTTAGAAATGCTGATTCCATGATTTTCCCAGCGTTCTCTAATTACGGAACACGGACAGAGCAAAAGCTTAAAGTAAATTAGAGAAAGAGGAAAAGCATAACCTTCTATCCAAAGCTTGTTTACTCGCTACATTTTCTTAGCAGGTAATATTTAACTACAACAGATGTTTCTTTCGTGATCATCTAACACACTGTTGCCAGTTTCAATTGTTTGAACTTCTTTTATTTTCTGTATTTTCTTATCAAAAAAGTTCTAAAAATGAGTGAACATCCCCTGTATTAGAAGAAAAACTTTACTCAAAATGATTTTCCTTCATATACACTGCTGGCCACCCAAAATGCAACACCAAGAAGGACACAAGATATCAAAGCCAGTTTTACTGGACATATAACAACAGATACAAAGATGAAACGATTGAGCTTATAGGCCCGTGCGACTTGCGGAACACGGAGACATCAATAGTTCGTGTGGCCCCCATGGCTGGCAATAACGGCCGCTACACGCCGCGGCATCGAACGAAAGGGGCTTTGGATGTGGGCTTGGGGTATGTCGGTCCAGGCTGCTTCCACACGTTGCAACAGTTCATCAGGCGTAGCCACGGGTGGTGCTTGTCGGGCCACTCCGTTGTCGATCAGTGACCAGACGTGTTCGATGGGCGACATATCGGGAGAACAGGCGGGCCACGGCAGCAGTGACACCTGGTGGGTCGTGAAGAATTGTTGCACGATACGTGCAACGTGAGGGCGCACATTGTCATGTTGAAACGTGGCTACTGGCAGGTACTGCAGGTAAGGCAGGACTACAGGCTCCAAAACGTCGGAGATTTAGCGGTGGCTGTTGAGTGTACCGGCGATGCGTACCAGAGAGGTGCGGATGTCATATCCAATTTTGCCCCAAACCATTACGCCAAGCGACGGACCGGTATGGTGATGCATAATGCAGGCGTCATACAGTCTCTCTCTGCCGTGCCGCCACACGCGGATTCGACCATCATGGTGTTGCAGGCAGAAGCGGGCTTCGTCGGAGAAGACAATGTAGTGCCATTCCGTGATCGAGGTGCGGCGTTCAACGGCCCACTGTCGCCGCACTCGCCGCTGGTGTAACGTCAATGGTAATCGGAGCAATGGGCGCCGTGCGACAAGTCCTCGCTCTTGCAGACGACGTCGAACGGTACGTGCTGACACAAATTGTTGTGCAACACACCTTAATTCCTGTGCTAACGTTCGTAATGTGGCAGTGCGAGTCGTCAATGCCCGCCGCACAACATGCCGGTCCTCTCCTTCGGTGGCGTGCCGCGGCTGCGGCAATTACTCACGTCGGGCCGTCCGTCCCTTTTTGACCTACCGATTGCATACTCACCTCATTGTGGCTGGATGACGTCCCACACGGGCGCCGATTTCTCGGTACGATAAACCACTGTCGCGATAAGCCACTATTTGTCCTCTGTCGAACTCAGAAACGTGCTGGAATGACTGCCGTATTCTGCGACGAGGCATCAGGAAGCTTCCCACGCACAGGTCTGGCAGAACAACACACTTCCACAACTTACACCCCACCTTCTGTGCACCCTTCTAAAAGTGCTTCTCGGTGACGTACCAGGCGTATGTTATTCGCATATGCCCTGCAGTGCTAATCGTTTGCATGTCCTATTGCGGGCGACGCATACTGCGAATTTGAGGCCAATCGGATGCTTCCTTCTTGGTGTTGCATTTTGGGTGGCCAGCAGCGTATGTTTCTTCTATTGGATTAATTGGGAAACGAATTTCTCTGAAGAAATATTTAAGTAACATGGTTGGGATTTTAAATAGCACCGTGTTCTATTCATTCATGAAACTTGAAAATTTTCATCGTCCTGGAGCGGAGATTGATCCCGCACCTCCCGATTTTTGGTCGAACATGCTAGTCATTAAACTACCCAGGACAATGAAATTCCAAGCCACTGAACACAAATATCTGAGAATCTTCAGATTTGCGCCAGTCAAAGCTATTTTTGCTCCATCGTGGCGCCTTAGGACCTTTTCACACATCAAGTATCGGATGTAGGTTAGAAATTACATTGTAGGAAATACATCATATATATTTCTTCAGTTGGATAGCTTTGACTAGCGCAAATCTGAAGATTCTGAGATATTTCTGTTCAGTTGCTTGGGATTTCCTTGTTCTGGGTATTCTAATGCCTAGCATGCTCGACTGGAAATCGGGAGGTGCGGTTCGAACCCCGCTTCAGGACGATTCAAGTTTTCTGAATGAAATAAAACATGGTGTACAGTGTAACATATTAAAATATTTATGATTTTCCTTTTAAAAGGGTATCAAAGGAAGGAAATACTAATTATTTCACTCGGATTTTTAAAAGCCATGATGTGGCGCAATGGTCTAAGCGATGGTTTCTAATCGCTCGTCCAAGACGAGTTCGGGTACAAATCCCGGTAGAGCATGGATGTTGTATATTTCTTACGACACTGGCTCTGTCCCTTTACTGGAACCAGTGGCCCAAAAATCGGAAAGGGGCCACTGCTTATTGAGTTGCTCACGGCGGTCGTTAAAACCCCAAACAAAAAAATTATACGAAACATATGTTGCATAATCTTCTCTTCCTGTACCCTAACAGACATCCAATAAAGCGATTCTGCAACCTCAGCTTCTTGTAGAAGTGGACTTACAATATCGTCATCATCCCTAGTGCGAAAGTCTCAGTACCTTGGTCCGTCGTTAAGTACGTTCTGTACAGTTTTGTTCAATATTTGAACCAGTTGAGGATATGTTTCCTCAACAGCTGTATCTGCATACTCAGCTCTATGTGTTCTTTACGCTATTTTGGCCATCCCTTAAGAGTTGCATTTTTACAATCCAATAAAAACCCCTTCTGTGGAAAGCAATTACAGAAGTTAAAAGTCTGCTTTTCCTTATTTTATGTTTTAGGTATTCCTGGGCTCATCTTTCCCTCCTTTTCCGTTTTGAGTAACACAGCAGGAGCGTATTTAGAGGGCAGGGGGGGGGGGCAAGGGGGCTTGTCCATCCAGTATGGAATAAACGTTTTTAATTCAGTGGCTCTGCAAGAGCATATTATGTTTCCTTCAAATTTTCGAGAGTAATTTTGTTAGATTTTGCTCCGAAATGCTTCTTTTCCTTCTGTTCGTGTCTTTTCTTTCCTCTCGGTTTCTGTTCAAAGATTTTTGAAAATAACCATTTTTACTTTTGTCAGATTTAGGAGCACCCATTCCCACGAGGATTTTTTTTCGTATTTTATATTTCATAATTCACTCATAACCTATAAAGCCTGATTCTTTTATGAATGATCGCGAAGCTCACTAAAAAAACACTGAGAAATAAAAAAAATGGTAATGAAAGGCATTAACTGGAATTCTAATAAATATGTTGTAAAAGATAAAATGGCGAAGAATTCACGTCACTCTGTTCCGTAAAAAAAAAAAAAAACACACACACAATCAACAGCATACCAGTGACGCATCGTATTTCTTGTCATTTGTGTCAGCTACTTAAATTTACTGTTTCCGAACTTCGGTAGCAGACACCTTTTCTTTCTTACTTTTTATTTTCGTCCCTTGCAAAAAAGATGCAACTGAGTTTTTCTTTACTCATCGCCTTCAAGGACCGCAAACATGGATCTTCGTGAAAGCATTTTAAAATATAATAAATAATAATTAACAGGCAAGCAAATGAACTCAGGCGTTGTTAAATAAAAACGTATGTCATACTTAACGGGAAAATAAATTTTTCTCAGTCGTTGTCCAGGGCTTTTCCGAGCGCATTTGAGTGCCAATTAGAGAAAAGAATATTATACCTGTATATGAATTTACCGAGGTCTAAAGAAACAGATTTGACGCATTTCCCCCTTCTAAAATATTAAAAAAATACACACATCTGTAAGAACGCATTTTAAGTGTTCTTACACATGTGTTTGTTTTAAAAAATCTTCAAAAACGTTAGTCACCCGTTTATTATTTGTTTGAAGATAAAACAAAAAAAAAGCTGTTCAGAATAGTAAAATTAAAAAGATTGAAAAATAAATATATATGTGGTTTGGAAAACAAACAATTACAGAAAGTAGCACTCACTGTAGTGCAACAAGAATTATTGAACGAAATATCTGGAAGATGAGTTGAAGCGTGCTCTCTTTTTGTAGAAATTACACGCTTCATCTTTTCTAATGTTTCGCTCTTTTGAGGCTGATGCTCGGAACTCTAGAGGAGTAGAAAAATACATAAATTATCAAGTTTTTTTCTAAGACTTATTCACGTGCAGTAAAACCTTCAAAAAACAGGCAATACATTTTATGATCGTTTCGGTGAATGGAAAAAGCTCGCGGATACCTCTATAATCAGAGAAGCTACTTCACAACCACTCCCTTGCTGCCGGATCCCAGAAATTGCCCAACCACAAATTAATTACCGCGCCTCAGAGAGTACGCCAAGAATTTATCCGAAATGCAAAGCCTTACCCTCACAAATAAGTCCATACCATCAGAAGTCCGATACGTGACCGCCTTCCAGGCAAGGTGGCCAAGCCCAAACCCAAATTTTGGAGTAATGCCAAGTTTGGATTTTAAATTGCCGAATGTGCGAACAAAATTGACACGAAGCAAGGCGAACAGATGTGAAGGCTTTTTCGCTCTTCACTGGTGCTTTCATTTTGTATCACCTGTTTTCTAATCAATTTCCTATTTCTTCAAAAAATAAAGAAAAAAAAATAAAAAAAGAACTGTTTCAGGAACCCCAAAAGTTCAAAATATTTCAACATTTAAATCTGTTGGGAATTTTACTTTATCCTACAGTTTGTTATTGCTTTTATGAACTTCTCTGAGTTATATCTGGATGGTCACTGAAATCTTTATGAAATAATGTAACTCCACTTTGCCAGCCGCGTGGTTGAGTGGTCTAAGGGCCTGTCTGACCATTGGCCAGATATAGGCCCTTCGCCTGTCAGATGGCCGGTCTCCTCGCTGGAACAAGTTACCGCAAATTACACACGAGCGACTGTCCACATCTCTACTAGCTACTAATGGTGTTCGCAGCCCCTCCCCGCAATTTATTCAAAACAATATACACTGGATGACCAGTGTAAACCTTTATGGTATTCTTTTCGCCCGCTAGGAATGTGGTCACCATGAATCTTTATAAATCTCTTTCAGTCTACTCCTGTGACCATCTATTGTGCACTGATAGCTTCATGATCTTCTCTCAGTACATTCTGGATGGTCACTCAATTCTGGATTTCAGATCATTTAATCTTATGGTTTTAGAGAGACACCTATTCAATGCTCCCAATCGATTTTGTACTTGAGAAAATGATCTACTTTCGGCTTTATCGTTCATTTTGCAGTATGCATACCGTGTTCCCCCGAAAATAAGACCGGGTCTTATATTAATTTTTGCTCCAAAAAGCGCATTAGGGCTTATTTTCAGGGGATGTCTTATTTTTTCATGTACTACCAACTTTTCTCTTTTTTTTGCATCTACATTTAGTGATTTATTCATGTTCAAAAATCTACATTTATTCAAATACAGTCATGTCATCTTCTGGAGCATCTTCACATCTCTCCAAACCCGAATTCCGGTCTTAATTTCTTGCGACTCCATTTCCTGTAGAACCATTGCCCCGATCTCTCATGTCCAGCAATAAAGGTCTCCTTAAATGAGCACTTCTTGTCCATGTAGCCTGCTCGTAGTGCATTGGCAACACAGCTGTCAGTGATTTTATCCCATGAATTCTTCACCCAATTCACTACCTCTTGCAGGCTAGGCTTCACAAAGTTTCCACGCTGATTTCTCTCCATTCTATTTTCAGTGTAGTCATTGATTTCCATGCGCAAATGATCCTTGAATGGCTTGTTTATTGCAATATCAAGAGTCTGGAGATAGGCAGTCATTTCTGCGGGAATCATTATTTGATATATTCTTTCCTCTGCAAGGAAGTTCTTCATGTCTTTAGCGCGGTGAGTGCTGGCTGAATGCCAGTCTAGCAGAGCTCTTTGGCCACCTCGCAAAACAAGTGGCAGCATTAAATCGACCCATTTCCTTATAACTGCTTGTGTGCACCAGGCGTTTTCGGTTTCAAGAACATAAATGCCTGAAACACGTTCAAATTTATCTTTCTTGCCCTTAGTGATGATTAGAGGTGGGGCTTTCTTTCCATCCAGACGAATTGCCAAAACACAGGTAACACGTGCACTTTCGTAACCAGTGGAGGGAATGTAGATTGACGAGGCACCCCTCTGATCAATTGTCGTTTGAGAACCTTGGCCCATAAACACTGCAGTTTCATCCATAGCAATCATGTTGGAGAGTTGGTATTTAGAAAAGTTGATGCCATCAACAAAGGGCTTGAATGCAAGTGCACGATTAATAACTTCAGATCTTCCAGCTTGAACAGTGTTGTCGATCTTCTTAGAGACAGTTCATATCGCTGAAAGAAGCCATCTAGCCAGTGTTGTGATGCTTTGAATTCTTCTGGGGATATTTCTAACTGTGGGGCCATTGCATGGGCAAGTGCTTGAATATCAACCCTGCGCAGAACCAAAGCCTTTGCTTTCCTGTCAGCAATTCATTCACAAATGATGTCTTCCAGCTCAGGAAATAATGATTGCCGACCTGATCCACACTTGCATTTCTTAGCATTTCCCTCGTCCACCTGTTGACTGACACTATCGTACTCTGCTCGCCATTTTCGGACTTTTCAAAGATCCAACTTCTTCTCTTTGCACAAAGCCGTAATATTCTTGCCCCGGGAGTCCTCGACGATTCGTTTGTAATCGACGGAATAGCTCTTTCTTTTTGCACTCATCTTGTCTGGAGGTTAAAATATTATTCCCATTAAATCTACCATTAAATCAAGTGTTAATTGAAGACTGTGTGTTAATTGTTAATCGACACAGGAGTGGCAACAAAAATGATGACAGTTAAGAATGTACGTTCGGCCACAAAATAAGAACTCACTGATTTTTGGAGAATTCTTCCAGCCACCGCTGCCAACACAATAACTTCGACAGGGACGAACCCCTTTCGTAATCCATTGAAGGCAGTTAGAACACTTGTTACTATTTCTTTGAGTTCGAATGTGCCCTCTCCCCCTATTTCTAAAACCACACACGGCCTTTTGATAAATAACTTTTCCGCCAAATATAGCGTTCACCGGTAAAGTTTCCCACGTCGGATTCCCTTTTCGGAACTGGACGTTAGAGCTGCCGAACAAAAGCTCTCTGAACCGAACTGAATGCATGCGCCATACTTACAAAAACCATATCATCGGCTGAGTTCAAAGTCAATCGGCTGTCTTTCTTACTCAGGATATTCAAGGCAAATTAAACTCATGAACGGGGTATCCTCCAGTGATTTTAGCAGTGGCTTCAGTTTTTTTGAACAGTGATAGACTGGCTGACAACGGTACGACGTATCGTAACTGGGGCTTATTTTCGGGGTAGGGCTTATATTACGAGCACCCGGAAAAATCATGCTAGGGCTTATTTTCCGGTTTAGTCTTACTTTCGGGGAAATACGGTATTAGGGTGGAGCGAAACTTCCGAATTTGTTTATACGACCAAAGGGTATATACCAAAATTTGTGGTTCCACATGCTAATCAAGTGAAAAAAAATTAAAAAAAAATTGATCGTATATTTTCAGTCTGCGCAATCGCCTGAAAGTTTGAAACTTTTACATACATCTTACAACCTTTCAAAAAATTTCCCATTTTTTGTTTAAAGTGCTCTAATGATTGGGTACTGCTAAAGTTTTAGATTTCGATTAGTAATATACACAGAAAAAAAGTGGGTTTATTAAATGGAATCTGGTGTCTGCGCAAAAGTGAGATAATCGCTAATGTGCTTAAATATCAGCCTTTTTTGAAGAACTCTTTAAAGTTTTGAGGACTAATCTTTTTCTTTGATTTATAGATTTAATCGTACTTGATATACGTCTTCGACAAAAGTGGAAACAGACAAGTGTGCTAATACACTTGTGCGACACTTCACACCTGATTTGCAATTCACCAATGAAGATGAAGGCACACACGATTTAGAACACAGCGAAATTGACGAAGATAGCGAAAAAAATCAAGGCTTTTTGTCCTTTCCTAGTCTATCATGTGAAACCAGAGCCAGTCTTCGAAAATTTGTTCAAACTTGTGACATTTACGGAATATCAGATCATCCAGCTGCTGCACTTGCTTATCCTTGTACACCATGACATAAGCCAGGACGTTCCATTTGCAAACGTGTCACTTATGATCGACAGAAGTAAAATCAGGAGAGCTCGGATGAAAAATCGTACCGTTTTGCAGAATGAAGAAACAACTGATGATCGTACAATTAAAGCATTATGTTTTGACGGTAGGCAAGATGAAACATTGTACATTGAAACATATGAAGATGGAAAAACACAGCGAAAAATTCGACTAGAGAAACATTTATAGCCCATAGAAGAACCAGGATCTAAATATATCGGACATGTTACGGCGCGATCCGGTTGGGCAAAAAATGTGGCGAATGGCATTTTTGAACAATTGATAGATAATAACATCGACTTTTCCTAGCTCCGATGTATTGGTTGTGATGGTTGCCCTACTAACACCGGGAAAAAGTCTGGATTTATTCGACAAATAGAAGAAAAGTTGCAAAGGCCACTGCAGTGGATAATCTGTCAACTCCATTCCAATGAATTAGCGTTACGTCATATTATGGAAAACATACACTGATGAGCAATTGAATTAGAGACAGCTGGAGTTATGCAAATGTGGCGCTGTGGGCGGCCCTGTAAACGGATACGACATGACGTATGCAGCGATCCGACAATATAAGGTGTGATGACGGGAATCAGTAAGAGTCGGACGCATGACGAAGGATCTAAGCGCATTTGATCGTGGGCAAATTGTCGGGGCCCGACGAATGGGTCACTCCATCTCGGAAGTCGTGCAGGCAATGGGATTTTCACGAGCCACTGTGTCACGGGTGCACCGTGAGTACATCGAATCCGGTAAAACCATCCCTGCAAGGGCCAACTGCCGTGGACAACAGCGTGTGGATGAGCTGGGTCATCGTTGGCTAGCTCACATTGTAACAGCGGATAGACGGGCCACAGTGCAAGAAATCATTCGGATATTTAACGCTGATGCAAAAAAACGTGTAAGCAGCCACACCGTCCAGAACCATCTCTTTGCTATGGGGTACAGAAGCCGTCGCGCCATGAGGGTACCACTGCTGACAGCACATCAGAGGGTGCAAAGATTAGCATGGGCGCGGGAACATCGCCACTGGAAAAATGTTGCCTGGACTGATGAGTCGAGAATCACGTTGGTACATGCGGATGGCAGGATACGAGAACAGCACAAACCACATGAAGCGATGGATCCTTTTTGCCAGCAGGATACTCTTCATGCTGGTGGGGGTGGCATTCTCGTTTGGGGACTGTTTACGTGGACTGAAATGGGACTCCTGGTACGTGTGACATCGTCCGTCACAGGTCAACGTTAGCGGGATATCCTGGATGACCGTTTTCTCCCGTTTGCGCGTCTTCAACATCCCACTGGGGACCTCATCCTGCAACAAGACAATGCAGCTCCCGAATTGTATCCGAATGGTTGGATGAACACTCCACCGATTTGAACTCGCTTCCTTGGCCAGCTAGGGCACCTGACCTCAATTCCATCGAGCACATCTGGGATGACATCGAGAGAGATGTTCGATGCTCTGACCCCCTCCATGAAATCTTCGTGAACTGTGGGACTTGTTAAGGGGTCGTGGATCCGTATGGCTTCCCAACGCTTCCGGTGTCTTGTCGAGTTCTTGCCGAGACGAATCGCCGCCATCATCCAGGCGAATGGTGGTGCTGGACGTTACTAGACAGGTATCTCTAATTCAATTGCTGTTCAGTGTAGATGGCAAAACATCTGGGCTTGTGGCTATACGGGACCAATTGGTAAAAGCTTTACTACTTGTCATTTTCATTCACCCGTTAAATTTGAAAAAAAATATTTTCCATTGAATGATTTAAATATAAATGTTTCAGACCTAAGCAATGGCCAGAAATATTTGCTTGATATTTGCTTAGCAATTTCAAGTGGAGAATGCGCAGCAGTTATAGCAAGTCGGAGTCCAGGCAAATTACCACACGCAAGCTGGTTGACAACAGCCAACCGCATATTACGACTTTAAGTGGGAAGTGAATGTACATCTGACAGCCTAAAATTTTTGGCAACATTTGTAATGACAGTTTATGCCTCTGCATGTTTCACGATAAAATGCATTGATACGTTCTGTCCGTGTTGCTTAGTACGTTTGGAATAGCGTAGAGTAATAAACACAACTCAACGTTCTGCTACGAGTGACTGTTTTTCTGTCTTTTCGTGGCTGTGCGAATCGGTGTGTTAATGAGCGCTGATTTAAATATACAACTTTAATTTTGACATCTATTTAATTTGACGATATACTAAGTGTCCCATTTTCTACCAGAGATTTTGCAGATTGTGTGAAGCAGGTTAAAGAAAGTAAGCCTCATGGTGTATTTTAAATTTATATATAAAAAATAAAAGATTCCGAAAAATTCGCTCATCACTCAAGTTTGTGTACAGGACATTCAGAATTTTCTTGCAATGGAGTGTATGTAAAGATATTTACCATAACTAATTAGACGACAGCTAAATCAAAGATGCTCTCGTATGTTCAAAATCAATTAGCGAATTTCGAAGCTCGGGATATATAATTTTTTTTGCTTATTCATTCCCATTACAGCGCACACCCAACCTAAATGGTAAAGCAACGACCCTGATATACATAGTCGAGTCACATTATTGTGACCACTTCCTACTTTTGACGTCCACAGCGCGTAGCCAATGGAAGAAGGAACGTGTCGTGTGCTGGCTAGGAGGTTATATAAATTATGCTCACACTTGATATCTGCGTGACTCTCACTTGATATCTGCTGTCCAAGATAAATGTAGGTATTGGTTATCTCCAGCTTTTCCCCATCAATCGATAAATCTACATTTCTTGTAAAAGCATTGTACATCACTTTTGTCTTCTGAAAGTTCATTTTTAATCCCACTCCTTTACTCTTGTCAGCAATTTCCTGGATCATACACTGCAGCTTAAATGGGGTAGTTGCAAAAATGACTACGTCATCAGCAAAACGAAGGTGAGTTATATATTCTCCATTAATCTTCATCCCTTTGTTTTTCCAGCTCAGTGATTGAAAGACATTTTCCAATGTGGCATTAAAGAGTTTGGGAGATACAGTGCCACCTTGTCTCACTCCCTTTCCAATTTTTATGGGTGCTGTATTCTCAAATAGCCGAATCTTTGCACTTGCATTTTCATAGATGTTGTTAGTTATATTAATGTATGCATCTTCAATACCGCAGGATTCAAAGCCATTGTAACTGCTGATGATTTCACCGAATCAGAGGTCTTTTGATAATCGATAAAAGCCATGCATAACGGAAGTTCATTTTCCCTCACTCTTTCAATTAGTTCTCTCAGTACGTGGTTGTGATCTATAGTGTGCTGTGGCAACTCCTGAATCCAGCTTGTTCGCTCGGTTGAGCCATGTCCAGTGTTACCTTCAAGCGGTGTGAAAGAACTTTAGTGAAGATTTTATAAACCACTGATAGGAGGCTGATAGGTCTGTAGTTCCTGAGATCTTCAATGCCACCTTTTTATGTAGCAGGATCATTGTAGCATTGTTCCAATCCTCAGGAATATTCTCTTCATTAGGGCATCAAGTGAAAACTTGGGCGAGTACTGTTTCAATTTCTCATCTTGCTTCTTGTATGATGTCTACGGTAATTCTATTTTCTCCTGGAGATTTTCACCGTTTCATGTTGTTGATTGCATGTGCAACTTCTGCTGGGAGGATTGGAAGAACTCTGGTACTGGTACCTGTCGTAATGTCTGGAGTACATGTATCATCCATTTCATGTAGTGTTGAGTAGAAATCTTTCATTCTTGTCAAAATTTCGCCTCTATTTCTTGTTACAGAACCATCTTCTTTTCTCAGTGCCATAATCTGTTTTCTTCCCTTACTGAGATGTCCCTTTGCTCTCTTCACGCTTTGGTTGTTTTCAATCGCTTTCCTCATTAGTTCACAGTTGAATTTCCTTATGTATTCAGTGATACTTTTTCGTACAGTCTTGCAAAGCTCTATATATTTCACTTTGGAAGTCACATCTCCTTTAGTTGTCCTCGTCTCTCTTCTTTTTTGCATCAGAAGTTTGGTTTTTCCTGATGATTTTTTCATACGCAACTTGTTTTTAGTACCAGCTATTTTTAGCACGTCTTTTGTAAAAAAAGATCGTGCTTATGTTATCGGTTTATCCGTCCTTCCGTCCGCCTGTACCCACAATACCTCTGAAACTATTAGTCCGATTTGAAAAATTCTTTTTGCATTCAAAAGCTTGAAATATGCAATTGATGATCCTTTAATTCGTTTTTTTTTACGATGCACAATTTCGCCGCTAGAGGGTGTAAATGCAGAGGATGTCGAATTCAAAAATACGGTTTATTCCACATATTTGCTTCTAAACATCCGATTGAAAAAAACTTTTATATTTCGATTCCATTTATGTCGAAGAGTATTTTGGATGTAGTTTCTTTTTCAAATTGTGCATAGATTTTCCGCTAGGGGGCGTAAAAGTAAACTTCATTTTTTCCGATAACTCTTTTTCTAAAACTCCGATTTGAATTTTTTTTTCTTCAGCTGATGCATCTCCTGATACACAATCTTTTGCATATAATTTCGATTTTTTGGTAAAGAATACTTTGCTCACCAGGGGGCGTAAGCGTTAATTTTTGTTTCTGATGTATTTGCCATAAAACCTGAGCTTTTAAAATATCAATTGAAAAAATTCTTTCGTAGACTGATGCCTCTCACATCGGTAAACCTTTTCGGAATATTTTCTTCCTAAAATATTCCACAGTTTCTCCGCCAGCGGGCGTAGATGTATATCTTATTTTTGTCCATATCTCTACTTCTAAGAGTCCGATTTGAAAAAATTCCTTCTTTGTTGGATAGTGTTTTCCGTGTGACATGTTTTTCATATAATTTCAAAAATTTCAAGTAATTCATAGACTTTCCGCTAGGGAGCGTAAAGGTAAACTGCGTTTCCCCCTATATCTCTGCTTCTAAATCTCCGATCTGAAAAATTTTTTCTGCACCGGATACAGCTCCTGATGGGAAATCGTTTGCACATTTTTGTAAAAAAATGGTTTGGCCACCAGGGGGCGTAAACCTTAATTTCCGCTTCTGATGTGGTTACAGTAAAATATGAGCTTCTAAATTCTCGATTGAAAATAACGTCGCTTGTAGACCGATACTACTCCTGCCAGCAAACGTTTTAGAAACATTTCCTTCTTATAATAGTGCACGGTTTCGACGCCAGAGGGCGTATATCTTGTTTTTGTCAATATCTCGACTTCTAGGAGTCCGATTTGAAAAATTCCTTCCTTGTGGGATAGCGTTTTCAGTGTGACATGTTTTTCATATAATTTCAAAATTTTCAAGTAATTCATAGACTTTCCGCTAGGGGGCGTAAAGGTAAATTACGTTTCCACCTATATCTCTGCTTGTAAATCTCCGACCTGAATAATTCTTTCTGCACCGGATACAGTTCCTGATGGAAAATCGTTTGCATGTAATTTCCAATTTTTGTAAAAAATTCTTTGGCCACCAGGTGGCGTAAGTCTTAATTTCCGCTTCTGGTGTATTTGCAGCAAAATATGAGCTTCTAAAATCTCGATTGAAATAAGTCTTTTGTGGACCGATACTACTCATGTCGACAAACCTTTTAGGAACATTTTCTTCTTGAAATAACGCATGGTTTCTACGCCAGAGGCGTAGATGTATATCTTATTTTTGTCAATATCTCTACTTCTAAAAGTCCGATTTGAAACATTCCTTCTTTGTCGGATAGTGTTTTCGATGCGAAATGTTTTTCCTATAAATTCGAAATTTTCAAATAAATCATAGAGTCCGCTAGGGCGTACAATGGTAAATTGCGTTTTCTGCTCCTGAAACCCCGATTTGAAAAATTCTTCCTGTATCGCATACAAGAATTGACGGAAAATATTTTTCATGTAATTTCTAATGTTTGGTAAAGAATGGTTTGGCCACCAGGGGTCATAAGTGTTAATTTCTACTTCTGGTGTATTTGTAGCAAAATCTGGGCTCCTGAAAACTCGCCTGAAATTTTTTTCTTGGACCGATACCGCTCGCATGGATAAATCTTTTGTGAATACTTTCTTCCTAAAATAATGCATGGTTTTCCCACCAAGGGACGTAAAGTCACATCTTTTTTGTCGATAACTCTGTTTCTAAGAGTTCGTAAGCTAACGATTCCGTTTACAGCAATATCTGAGGGATTAAAGACCCGATTGAAAAACTTCTTTCTTCCGTCAGATACTATTGTTTTCCTTACCGGTTCCATTGCCTTTGAATAGCTTTGATACATTTCATTTGCGTCAGAACGGATTCAAAAGACGTGCTTATTACACCCGAAAATTCGGTGTCATCTTTCTTGTTATTGCTGTCTCCGTAAGAGCCTTGATTAGTTTCCTGTTAACTTTAGAGATCTCCACTTGTTCCGACGTTAGACCTTCTAGAGCAGAGAATCTGTTTCTCAGTTCCAATTTGAAGGTATTATGGTGCTTTTTAAGGTTAGTCACGTCAATACATTTTGCTTGCTTTATGAGCTTGCTACGCTCGAGTTTAGCGTTGAGGTGCATCTTACATTTTACCATTCTATGGTCACTACCTGTGTTGAACTTGTTCAGCACACTGCAGTCTTCCATGACAAATTCCTTATTACACATAATGAAATCAATTTCACTTGTCAATCCATCTGGATGCTTCCATGTCCGTTATTAAACAGAGACTGTAGAGTCTGTTCAAATTGTAATCAAGAAGAATGACGCAGAGATATGGACTGATTGGGGGATGCAAATTATTCCGGTTGGGGATGCAAATTATTACAGTCGCAGCGTGTATTCAAATTTCGCGCGTGAGGGAAATGCCCTCTCAACTGATTTGCTGTGGGCACAAAAGCGGGCCGCATAGAACGACGCGCTTTAACATCATAGCGTGAATGCTGCCAGTAAAGCAGCAGAAGAAATCGTCATGTGCAGTTGTCAGAATTTGAACGAGGCAGAATTGTCGGATTGCGAGAAGCCGGATTATCTTTTCCTGATATCTCCGCTCGGCTCTAAAGAAAGGCAACCACAGTGATGCGAGTTTGGCGGCAATTAGAAATGGGGAGTAGGATGGACTGAGGTAATCGGGCAGAAGGGTAACGTCACACAAATGAACTAGAAGACGAGAACCTGTACTGTATTGCGTTAGATGACCGCAGAACAGCGTTCCAAATATTGGCACAATATTGGATGTCTGTCACTAACTAGGAGATATCTGTGTTTGACATGGTTTTCTATAGAGAAAGCTCACCGCTTGCTAACCGTTTTTGCTACTCCTATTGACCCTAGACTATTGACGTCAGAGACTGCATTGCTGCCAAGAACGGAGACACTAATGTACATAATGGCATCGGATAGGTTTTATCTGATGCATTAAGATGAACAGACTCTTCTACGGAGACGCTCTGTTGAACAGCAGCTAGGAGCTTCTAGTTTGAGCGACCCCACAAAGAGCAGAATGGTGTGAGGTATCATTGAATTTCGTTCCTGTTCCCGCCTCAACGAACTGCCTGGACCCTGAATATCCAGCGATACATCGAGGGCATTCTAGCCTCTGAAGCTCTATTGTATCTGCAGACCGTCACTGTCTCCTACTTTAAACCTGACAAAGTCTGGTCATGTGTGACGCGTATTGTGTTAGACATCCTGGATGCCTAACTTACGCTATTTACTCCTTTTCCAGAAGGGGTCCAGGTTCAAATCCCGGTGAGGCATGGATGTTGTGTTTCTCTTACGGCACTGGTTTTCTCTCTTCCCTGGAACCCTAAATTAGGGACGGGCGACTGCTTATAGCCCATTTAGTTGCTCCCGGCAGTCGTTAAGCCTCCAATCAGAAAAAAAAAATCGTGATCCACCACATAAATCATCGTGCCAGGGCTAATTTCTACGGGGGGGGGGGGGGTTAACGACCACGTGAGTAACTCTAAAGCCTAAAAGCAGTCGATTGTCCCTAATTAGGTGTTACGTGTCCTAGGTATTGAAGGAAGCCAGTGCTCTAAACTAGGCTGATAACTGTACTTGTTCCGTCTAAATGCCAACTCTGCAGGGATGTATGAAACTCCCTCAAAATTTGATAGTGAAGCTTTCTGGAGTCCACTCCGCCCCCGACCACCATCACCACCACCACTTTCCACCCCTTTTCCGTAGCCCGCATGTGTGATACGCTAACGGGCCACAGTTCTTAATTCTGCGTCTGGCTGGGAGATTCGTTTGCCAGCACGAATGTTGTTGAGACTGAAGTTCTTTACTGGTGTCTAGGCTAAAGAAAAAAAAATAGTTACAGGGACAATATTTATACTTAGGGTCTCGTGCATTGGGAAATTAATCCCTTATATTCATAAGCCCTCTCACAGAGATGAAGTATGAAATTATTTACACTAAGACAAATGCACCGCGTATGTCTCATCGGGGTATCGAACCCGGGCCTACTTAGACGAACACCCAGAATCCAGTGCTTAGACCACTGCGTCATCGGGGCGGCAAACGTCCATTATTCATTCAAATTAATGAGAGAAGTCTATCTATAACTTTTGTTTAAAAAAGAAATACAAATATATTTCAGCGGTGATTTAGCGTTTTTAATGATACCTTAACGCATGTTACAGGACTGCGCACGAAGTGAGGGACGGTACAAAGGTATATTCTGAAATGTGCTGTTTCCTCATTACGTGGGTAAATTATAAACTGATGTATCATTAAAAACGCTAAATCACCTCTGCATGCAGTCACAATTTTTAAATATTTGAAATCATCTGTAAAATGAGGAGAGTCGAAAATGCAAACGATCTGATAAATCGTAGAAACGAAAGGAAAGAAAACAAACCGTAACCACAAGGACCGATATTGGATGTATGGATAACAAAAACTTCCTCCTCATTAAATGAAACTGCAAAAGTCATTACGTTATAACTTAATACATAATCGATTGCAGAAAATGAGCGCTGAAAGAAACTGTAAAGAAGCATTGTGTTCATCGGAGAAAGTAAATTTATCTAGAACAGTTCAAATACTGCAAATTCCACTCCTTATGATGTTAGTCATGTGGAAGACTGAATGATGCCGGTATTAATCTGCTACGGTCCTTATCTTTCCTAAAAACCACGAGCTTTTAAAGAGCCACAAGCCGTACGTGGTATTCAATTATCTCACCACACATTTTCCCCTTTCTGAACCGTTACCCATATAAATCAGCAAATACGTTCATCGTAGGATGAGAAAAAAGAAACGACAGGAAAAAAAGAAGAGCATTTTTCTACCTTAGTTAAAAATCCGAATCATTCAACAAGTAAGAGATTCGCAATTAAAGGCAGGCGGCAGTTTAATGAATTTTTCCTTTACTTACGGTTTTCCAGATTCCAGTTAGACCATCTGTGAAATTAAAATTTAACATAGTCAACATGCATTCCATTCTCCTGTGTTTGTCATTTTGGTTTTTATCAGTAAGTTTTCCTTCCATTTCTATTTATTTAATGACTCCTGTCGGATTGGACTCGCACAATGTAGCGACTGTTCGACATAATGTAATTGAGATTTTATTTATCGATCCAGCATTACCGAAAATAAATTTGCGATATTATCTAAAATAATCATAAGTTATACTATTTTTTAACCCTTTAAGTGGCCGATGTACCTAAACCGAATAGTTTTCTACATTTTCTGCTCTCCTCAAACAGACATGTTCACATAGTGGCCGAGTTTCACGAAAGCTACGGAAAAGCAATTCCTTACCTCCAGCATCTCAGCAGTACCAACCGTAAAACTGTAATTTGTGATAAGCGCTCCCTTCTAGTCTGTTATTCTCTCCTCTAACACCCAAAGCATGATGGTAAAGGACTGCATGATTCCACTAGGTAAAAACAAGTAACTCAAATACCTTCTCTCTCTCTCTCTCTCTCTCTCTCTCTCTCTCCTTCTAGTCATTATTATCTGTTCCATGACCAACAGCATGATGGGAAAAGACTACATGATGCCACTAGGTAGAAACAAGTGACTCAAGCACTTTCTCTTTTTTCTAGTCGTTTATTTCGGCTCCATGACCCAAAGCATCAAAAGACACCTTCACACACACTTTCTCTTTTCTCTCTCTCCAAAAACACCTCAAAAACACCTTCTCTCTCTAGAAGGTGAGAGAGAAGGTGCTTTTTTACCAAACACCTCTGTCTCCTTCTAATCATTTATTCTCTGCTCCATGGCCCAAAGCATGATGGGGAAGGACTACGCGATGCAATTAGGTGGAAACAAGTGATTCAAACACCTTCCCTCTTTTCTTCTAGTCGTTTATTATCTGCTCCATGACCCAAAGCATGATGGGAAAAGACTACATGATGTCACAGGTAGAAACAAGTGACTAAAACACCTTCTCTCTCACTCCTTCTAGTCGGTTATTCTGTCCTTCAACACCCAAAGCATGATGGGAAAGGACTACATGATGCCACTAGGTAGGAAGAAATAACTCAAACACCTTCTCTCTCTCCTTCAGGTCGTTTATTCTCTGCTCCATGACCCAAAGCATGATGGGAAAGAACTTCATGATGCCAATAGATAGGAACGAGTGACGAACTAATTCTCTTTCTTTCCTTTCCTAGACTCGTCGCCATTGTTATAGCTTTTCTGCAGGTAATAAATCAGAAACGATTAGTGTCAATCAATTAGAATAAGAAAGTTAAATAAAAAGCAACACTTTCAGATGCGCAAGGTTTTCTCGTTCCAGCCGTATTCGGCTCACTTTTTACACAGCAAATATGTTAAACCGAAATTCGTCATGGCTGGCTAAATGGGTGACGCCATCGGTTCCCATTTTTTTTTCAAACAAATTTCAATGAATGGCGTATAACGTTTAAACTTTAAATTTCAATAGTTTAATTCACATGGTTGAATACACGGGTGTCCAAATAAATTTCCGGGGGGCAGTAACGAGCAAATAACTCAAAGCGATCAACGAAATGTTAGGATGTCCACAGCATATATGCAAATGGATACGAGTAACAAATACCCACGGTGAAATTTGTATATCAGTGAGGCAGTATTTGAGTTACATACTTAATACTAAAGGGGAATGGCAGTGACACTTCTGCTTGACAGCGCAAGCAAGAAGTTTTCCCAGTGGCTGCAAATGCTTTACTTATGTCTCATACACGTGGAACTGATGCTGTACTGTTGCGAACGATAGGACGACTAGAAGCAGACCACTCTCAGGCCCAGGTCGAAAGAAACTTGAATATCCACCTCACAGTGGTTTCACGGTTATGGCAGCAATTTAACAACGCCAGTGGAGTATCACGAAGACCTGGTCCAGGTCGTCCAAGGAGTACGACACCACGTGAGGACCGTTATGTCGACACTGCACAATAGCAAACGATAGGACGACTAGAAGCAGGCCACTCTCAAGCCCAGGCTGCAAGAGACTTGAATATCCACCCCACAGTGGTTTCATGGTTATGGCAGCAATTCAACAACACCAATGGAGGGTCACGAAGACCTGTTCCAGGTCTTTCAAGGCGTACGACACCACGTGCGGACCGTTATGTCGACGCTATACAATGGTAAGGAATAGGACGACTAGAAGCAGGCAAGTCTTAGGCCCAGATCGTAAGGGACTTCAATATCCACCTCCGGAGAGGTTTTACGATTATGGAAGAAATTAATAAAAACCACTGGGGTGTTACAAAACCTGGCCAAAGCCGTCCAAGGAGTACAACATTTCGCGAGGACCGCAATGCCGCTTTAACCGCACCGCTTTATATAACCAATGCAGCCCGATAAACGTCTTTGGAGCTCTCCTCTGCCACTAGGACAACGGCATCATGATATACGATATATCAAAAGCTTAATGCTATTGTTCTTTATGCTAAAAAGCCCGTGATTTATGTCCAGATAAATGCATATCACGACAGAGGCAGACAGAGAGAGAGCTTAAACTGGTACAGCCTTACTTCTGAAGCCCAGACGAGTTGGCCGGTGTTCCTTTTACCGACGAATCGGAATTCAGTCTACAAACCAATTGTCGTCGGTATTTCATCTGGAGAGAACACGGAAGTCGTACTAATCGTGCGAGCGTCGGCGAACTAGACTCCCTCGGAGGCGTTGGTCTGCTTGTTTGGGGGGGGGCATTATGTTCAAATGCCACACACCAATCCAGTGGTTCGGAGGAGCTGTGATGTATTGCAGAGGTGAAGCACGTGTCAAGACGGCAACTCTGAAGAGATACATTCCGTCGGTGTACTTTAGTCGGTTAGAGAAACTCACTGCGGGACGAAGAAACCAGGATTCGATCGCCGTCACCGACAAATCCCTGTGTTTTTACAGAGCCAATTTGAATTCTGATAGCCATAGGGATGGGTTCCTAGAGCTATATGTCAAAAATTTTCTGGGAGCTGTTGGCTCTCAGTTCAATTCAGTAGAAGAGAGCGCTCAGTTTATTGATGATTTCCTGCAGAGCGAAAAAGGTTCAACGTATGTGCTGACCAACTTGGTCTCTGGATCTAAACCCCATACAGCAGGCGTGGGATGCTCAGGGACGACACGTAGCAGCTCATGGATCCAGTTCGGAAACCCTTCTCGAGCTACGCACCGACTTTATCGAGCAATGGAATTCTTTGACTCCAGAGTTCATCAACAACCTAGTGATGTGTATGTATAATCCTAGTGAGAGTTGTCTGTGGGTACGAGGTGATCACATTCTTTATTAAGACATTCTGAGATCTCATTCGTACATCTCACCCAGGTGACATTTGTTAATATGACCCTGTATATACAAAATGTGTACAAATTTGTTTGTTCTTATTAAATGTTTATTATCATTGTGTCTGTTGATATGGCAAACATCTCTACCTAGTTTTACGCGTTTTTCTTTTTATCCCTGCGAATGACTTGCAAAATTTAATTTTGTACAATAGTGTACATATCTTCTAATATTCGTAGTGTAGTTATCTTCTAATATTCGTATACATTACACATAAATCCCACTTGTGAAAATTATAACCAAAAGGTCACACAAAGAATCAGCATAAGAACACATGAACAATTCCACGTCTTTTATTCATTTACCCCTGGGTCACTCATACATGACAGTAAGTCAGGTCCCTCATACATATTATTCATCAATAACTATGGTCGTTCTCCGGTCCTACCGATTTCAAAGCAATTCTCGTACATAAGCCTGTATCGCTGTATCTCAGTGGTATATAAATATTAATATCTCGACAACTCTAAACCGACGTACATTTCTCTTCCGTATCTACGGTCAATGTTGACATGCTTATCCCGTTCTTACTCACAGTCAGTGTTTCGAAATTTTCAAAGTCCTTCAGGGAAGTAATGTATGGTTCAGTAAAAAAAACGTTTAACAAGAAGTAACTAAATTCATATAAGAAAACAGAAACTCAAAGGGAAGGTAAAATCAAGGTACACTTCAGAGGCCACTATGATCATTTGCAGCCAAACGTGCAAAGCCATAACGATTCCTCAATAATTCGGACCGTAGGTCAACAGATCAATAAAAACTGTGAACTCTTAATTACCTCTTTCACTGGTTGGAATGAATTAACTTGGAATTAGCAAAATCAGTTGAAATCAGCTCGAACTAATATGCATGGGTGAGTCACATTATTGTGACCACTAGCCAATATCCAGAGTAACCGCCGTGTGCAGAGCGGGACAGCAGCTAGATGGACTGGGAGTGACACACTAAGGTGATGGAAGGTGCTCACAAGTATGTGGAGCCATGCTGACTGCAGTGCATCTGACAGCTGCTGGAGGGTGTGTGGTGGACGATCCATAGAGCGAACAACACGATCGAGATGGTTCCACATATGCTCAATTGGGTTTAAGTCTCGGGAATTAGAGGGCCAGGGAAGTATCTTGAAATCTTCATCGTGCTCTTCTAACTACTCTCGGACATTTCTAGCTGTGTGTCAGGTCGCATTTTCATGCTGGAAGATCACAATCCGCCTCAGGGAAGACAATCAGTATGTATGGGTGTGCGTGGTCTGCAAGTATAGATTCATAACGATTTCGGTCCAAAGTCCCTTCCACAGGTATGAGTTGACCCAGAAAATCATACGAAAACATTCCTCAGACCATAACGCTGCCAGCTTGCGTTCTGCTAGCAGTGGTTAAAGAGTGTTTGTTCTCCGATGTTTCACGCTTTATACGCCAACGTCCATCCAATCGATGAATCAGAAAACGTGATTCATCGGAGAAAGCAATACTTTGGCAATCAGCGGGTCCAATTCCGATACTGAATTGCAAATGTAAGCCTTTTATGTCGATGCACCTTCGTTAGCATAGGTTCAGTGACCATCCATCTGCATCGAAGCCCCACATGCAGCAGGGTTCGCTGAACTATCGTTTTAGGCACAGTTTCGGGAAACCCCTGGTTCATTCGGCCAGTGAGTTGCTCTACTGTAGCGTGCCGATCGGCCCTCACGCTCCTTCGAAGCCGACGTTAACCTCTGACATCAATGGCAAGTGGTGCTCGGCAGTTTCCACTCGCTTATTCGCAAATGGTGCCATTTCTCCAATCACGATACACTTTAACCACAGCAGCACGCGAACAGCTCGCAAACTGAGCTGTTTCAGAAATACTGCCACCCTTGGCCCGAAAGCCGATAATCATCCCTTTTTGTAAATCTTCTAAATCGTTCCTTTTATCCATGACAACAACGAGGGATATGTTTTCCGAATGCCTGCACCACACCTCATATACCCTCCAAGCCAGCTCACGACACATGCCTGCATTCATTGGCCACGCGCTCTTGACGTCAAAAGTAGGAGGAGGTCACAATAACATGATTCGGCTGTGTATTTGTTGTCCAAAAAGTGGGTCGAACGCAGCTGGTACGAGTGAACCAGGGCATCAGAAAGTGTTGCTTTCTCCATACATTTTTTCAGAGTGTGGCGTGCTTGCCCTCCAGGACGCACACGACATAAAGGCAGATAGCAGCGAGAACGAACATCTGCGTAGCTCAGTTGGTAGAGCGATTTGTTCCGGAATAAGAGGACCCGGGTTCGATCCCCGGCGTGGACAAAAATGACGGAGAAATTCACTTCGTTATAATGGCGCCCGAACTTCCCGGATGCCCCGGCCGTTAAAGTTCTCCCAACGGTGTGATGTTCTTTCCACACCGCGAGACAGGAAAAATAAAAGAATCCCTTCTTCAGCGCTTTGAAAAATAAATGTGTGTGACGTTGCATTCCACACACCAGATTGACTGGGAGTTCTCAAGTGCACGTTTTTCAGCGGATGACTGCCTACAGCGATACACGGTCCCCGCTGACCCGTGGGCCATGCCCTGGCCCTCTTTCGGGGGTGACGTTCCTGCCCCGCAGGACGCGCACGACATAAAGGCAGATAGCAGAGAGAAAGAACGTCTGCGTAGCTCAGTTGGTAGAGCGACTTGTTCCGGAATAAGAGGACTCAGGTTCGATCCCCGGCGTGGACAAAAATAAGGGAGAAATTTACTTTGTTATAAGAGTTATCATTTCCGCTGATGACTGACACTAATCGTTTCTGACTGATCACCTGTTGAAAAGGCAATGTCAATGAAAGAAGGGAGCTGTTTGAGCCCTTGGTTCTACTCAGTGGCATGATGTCCGTGTCAGGGAAACTCGTTCTTTCCCATCATGCCTTGGGTCATGGAGAGGAGAATATAGGACTATAATGGACCGTTTATTATGCGTGACCGCTTTATGGTCGGCACTGCGGATGTAAGAGGGAAAATAATTGTTTTTTTCTTGTTTTTTCTTTTAAAAACCGGCAGCTATCATAGCATTTCTGTTTGGGGAGAGCAGAAAAGTTTGGGCAGCACTTGATTCAGGTAAATCGGCAACTAAAAGTAGTCTTCTGTAAATTACTCCTAGTTCAGTTTTCAGGCGATCCTTCTGTAACATGGAATAAACATCTGTTGTTTGCTCAACTAGCTGATTTGAAATTTTTTCTCGTACTCCTGATTTTTTTTTAGCTTGGAGGAGAGAAACAGCAGAGTAGTGAGTCATAAAAGAAAATCTATCTTTTACTTGATTCGTGATAACATCACATATCTCTTTAGCTGCCACAGTTTTATTTATGGGAATATTTTCTCTCTTCCTTTTCTTTGATGTTTCCTCTGTTTCTGATATCTTCATGGCCACTGCGTCCATTCTTTTTCCCATTGATTGCTGGAAAGTGTTTACATGTTTTCGAATGAGTGCTGCAGCAGTTAGTGTTTTCTGAAGCTGGTTGTAAAACACATCCACATGTGGCATAATATTGTGAAAAACTGTAAGCCAAAACACAAATTCCGAGTCTTCCAACATACGCCGAATATCCCCTGCTTGATTTATTGCTACAGCTTGTTTCGATGATGACTCTATTTTTTCCATGCATTCAGTTAACTGTTCTCTATATTCATACAATGTATTGATGTTTCGACTCTTGAAATTCCACCAGGTAGCTGAACCATGAGGCATCCTTTTCCTAACAGTTTCATCTAGAATAGCAATCCTCTGTGGAGAGTTGCTGAAAAAGTTTGTAATGTCACTTAGGTTGAAAAAAAAAATACTTGTTGGTTCTGACTGGTTGCTTGGCCGACAATCAAATTGAGTTGAGGTGCGTAGCAATGCACAAATGTGCATTCTTATAGGCACGTTTAATAATAGCCTGAACACCTGCGTGGTGAACACTAATCACGTTTGTATCGTCGTAGCTCTGGGATATCAATTTCTCGGCTTTGTCTACAACTTTTTCTAAACTAGCTTGAATACATCCAGCGATAGATTCTGCATCATACCCAGGGGGATTAGTGAATTCCCAGAATCTCTCAACTGGTTGTCCGTTACCTAAAATGTATCGAAAAACAACAACCAATTGGGAAGCAGATGAAACATCAGTAGTTTCATCTGCTATCACTGCTACAAAACTTTCTTTTGAGATTTCCTTTTTTTATGTGGTTCTGGCAAACTGATCATACAGTCTAATAAATCGTTTTGAATTTCTTTTCATGTTCCTTTAAAAACAGTGGCATTAGTGAGACGGTCTTTTAGAGATGCATCAAGTTCTGCTGAAAAGTTTATATAACCTCTGAAAACGCCTGGATTTAATGAATCATCGCGCTCATCATGTGGGGTTCGATCCCAGCGGTGCCGGAATACAATTTTTCAGTCGCTATGCGTTGTTTAAAAGATAACGTGGAAAGAGCGATGACATCGTCCATTTACATTATCTCCACGTATTTGATATATATTAACCATTTCTATCGCCCTTTGAATTTATCAGCTACAATTAAATAGCTGTTGCGTTAAATGCCTCCAGATGACGCCATCTCAGTTGCTGAGACCATCAATATGTATTCGTGTAGTCAGATGCTGACTGATATACCACTCACGGCGCTGAGAATTGTTGGCGCTGTAGCGTAAATTCGAACGCACTGGACTAGTTATCGAGAGTTCTGGGGTTCGGTGCCGGAATACAATTTTTCAGTCGCTATGCGTTGTTTAAAAAATAACGTGGAAAGAGCGATGACATCGTCCATTTGCCTAGGTGTTGGCCTGAGTATTTTAATTTCAAATTTTCTTTCCAGCGGCTACGTTGAAAAATGTCATTTCTTTAGCTCAGAAAGGATGATTTTACTAAGTGCTATCTTAACTGTTTACACATGTTCTTAC
Source organism: Macrothele yani (assembly GCA_039090855.1). Lineage (NCBI taxonomy): Eukaryota > Metazoa > Arthropoda > Arachnida > Araneae > Macrothelidae > Macrothele > Macrothele yani. The sequence continues at coordinate 70,599,227 of CM077029.1, forward strand.
ACACAACAATAAAACTAACCTATAAAAACTAATAAACAAATACACTAACCACTTGTTGCCGCAAACCAAGGGAGAATCCGAACGAATAACAAACTGCCAATCCCCATCTGCGTGAGCTCCCGCACACTGAAGACTGCGGATTGAAATCTTATGAGCGGCGCTTATCCCTCAAACACGTGCCTCCTCTTCACACCGGATAAACTGGTTTTCAAGTAATTTCTTCTATCGCACGTCTGATCGACGCGACCCAAGGCTGGCCGATCTATGCTTCTAACGTTCGAATTTTTTAAAATTACAGTCGCGTTTTGCTAGGGTATTTAGAGAGAGGAGTCGTCCCGAAATTCGCAAAACCTGGAAATGTGTTTACTGTTTTATTTTAATTTCTTTCTTCCGTTTTCTCTTTTTCTGTTTTGGGGGTTCACGTGCCCATGTGCACTAGTAGAGGAGCCGCCACTGTATCTGGTATTACAAATCGGTACTATGTAAATTTTGGACAATGTTCTATTGGGGGCGACATCTGCTTTTAGATGCAATCTTGTTCACTTTGACATCTCAAGATTTCAGTTTCTATTGCAGTTTAGAGCATTTAGATAGATCGATATTTTGCAAAACGTATAATTAAAATGTATAATATTAAATTAGTTAAAAAGTAAAATATAATTAAAATGTACAAATTAATATTCGAATTGTGCTAAATTAAATTAATATACAAACTCAACTTCCCGCGATATTACGATTTTAATTCGAATGTAGATCGGATAAGTAGAACTCTAGGGGTTGATAATTCAATGTTTTGAAATTAGCACGCGATCACCTTGACATCTCAATGTGATCGCGTGCAAACTTAACTTGCTGTCATATTAAGAATTCAATTCGAATTTGGTAGATCGGAAAAACAGAACTCGAGTCATTAATAATGCAATGTTTTTAAATTAGCACGTGATCACCTTGACATCTGAAAGTGATCTCGCGCTATTATATAGCAGGCAATCATTTTGACATTGCTAGAGCACACACGAATTGATCGATAAGTGAAGACGCAACCATGCAGACGTTGGTATGACGTTAAGCGTTCCAGATAGACGGATCTGGGTGTTTATATTAATAAGTAAGTACCGGAAAGTTTTGTAATGAAGTCTTCTGCTGACGCCAATAACCTTGCTTCGAAGATAACACAGCAACAAGTTACAAGCCTGATAGCTGAATTGCACATGCAACACAATATTGCTCATCCAAAGGGCTTTTATCTACATCTTACATACTTTACTGTCTGCCTTGAGTTTTCAAAAAAAGTAAGCTCTTAGAAGGTATGACGTTAAGTAAGAAAGGATAAAGAGAAGTAACATAGCCGCTCCCGTATCTGAATGGTATGAAGCGATGGCTTCTGACCATTCTCCCGTGATGGGTCTGGGTTCAAATTTTGGTGAGGTATGTATGGTAAATCTATCTTTTGGCGCTATACCTCTCCCTTCTCTGGAGTCAGTGGCCCCAAATTTGGGACGGGCTACAGCTTGTAGCCAACTGACATTCTCACAGTGTCCGTTAAATCTCAAATAAAACAAAAAAGATTACACCAAATTTTCGGATATATTCGTCTTTTAAATCCGTTCTGACGCCAGTTAAATTTATCAAAGCTATTCAAAGTGAATGGAACCGGTGTGGTAAACAATCAACCGGTTCCAACAATCGATAAAACATCCAGAAATAGAAACATCTACTTAGTTCTACCATCGTCTGAAAAGTATGTTAGGAAATTTAACAAATGGCGAACAAAACGTTTTTTGTTTCTTATAGTACAAGAAAGGTACCATGATTTCTTCTATATTTCTCCTTTTAACTGTTTTCAAATCGAACAGTTAAAAGGAGAAATATAGAAGGAAACATGATACACTGAAGAGCAATTGAATTAGAGACAGCTGGCGTTATGCAAATGTGGCGCTGTGGGCGGCCCTGTAAACGGAAACGACATGACGTATGCAGCGATCCGACAATATAAGGAGTAATCCGACGGGATCAGTAAGAGTCGGACGCAGTATGGGTAAGACGAAGGATCTAAGCGCATTTGATCGTGGGAAAATTGTCGGGGACCCGAAGAATGGGTCACTCCATCCCGGAAGTCGTGCAGACACTCGGATTTTCACGAGCCACTGTGTCACGGGTGCACCGTGAGTACATCCAATCCGGTAAAACCATCCCTACAAGGTCCAGCTGCCGTGGACAATAGCGTGTGGATGAGCGGGGTCATCGTCGGCTAGCTCGCAATGTAACAGCGGATAGACGGGCCACAGTGCAAGAAATCATTCGGCGATTTAACGCTGGCGCACAAAAATGTGTAAGCAGCCACACCATCCAGAATTGTTTCCTCGCTATGGGGTACAGAAGCCATCATCCCACGAGGGTACCGCTGCTGATCGCACATACAGGGTGCAAAGATTAGCATGGGCGCGGTAACATCGCCACTGGACCCTAGACATGTGGAAAAATGTTGCCTGAACCGATAAGTCGAGATTCACGTTGGTACATGCGGATGGCAGGATACGAGTACGGTGCAAACCACATAAAGCGATGGATCACTCTCGCCAGCAGGGTTCACTTCAAGCTAGTGGGGGTGGCATTCTCGTCTGGGGACTGTTCTCGTGGACTGAAATAGGACCCCTGGTACGTGTGACATCGTTCCTCACAGGTAAACGTTACCGGGATATCCTGGACGACCATTTGCTCCCGTTTGTTCGTCTTCAACATCCCACTGGGGACCTCATCCTGAAGCAAGACAATGCACCGTGCCATCGCTCCCGAATCGTATCCGAATGGTTGGACGAACACTCCACCGACGTGACCTCGCTTCCTTGGCCAGCTAGGTAACCTGACCTCAATTCCATTGAGCACATCTGGGATGCCATCGAGAGAGATGTTCGAGGCTCTGACCCCCTCCATCAAATCTTCGTGAACTGTGGGAGGTTGTTCAGGGGTCGTGGATCCGTATGGCTTCCCAACGCTTCCGTTGTGTTGTCGAGCCCATGCCGAGACGAATCTCCGCCGTCATCAGGCGGAAAGGTGGTGCTACACGTTACTAGACAGGTATGTCTAATTCAATTGCTCATCAGTGTATAAGTCTACGTCGGTTTGCGGAAAAAGTTTGGATAATGGAAACTTTGAAAATTACATATTCTTCATGGAAAAAGCTATGCTAAGGGAAAAGAACTTTTCAAATACGTCTCGAGGGAAGAGAGATAGCGAAAGAAAAAGGTTTCGACCTTTACGCAGCTAGCAGGAAATATTTGCGTTATTTAAAGTGGATAACGCTCCACATCTCTCTTGTAGTGAATGCCATACAGTAAGGAAGTAATTTCTCGATAATGGTTTTACAAGCGCAGATACAGCTACATGCTGAAGTACTCAAACACAACCTGCCGACAGAACTGTGAATTACAAAATTCCTCATATACTACCCTAAAATTTTCTACAAGGTAAATGGCATCCGATTGTTGAAAGAATATTTTAAATTGCACATAGAAAAGCAGTAATATTGAGAAAAAACAGATTAAGCATTTGCTCCCCTAGCGGCGAAACTGAGCTCTGTTTTGGAAAGAAAATATACACACAGAGTTTGCATAGCTAATATATCTGACCGAAGAAAGAAGTTTTTTCAAACGGGTTTTTAGTCCCGCAGACATTGTTGTAAATATAAACGTGAACTTACGCCCTCTGGTGGCAGATTTATGCGGCAAGAAAAATTTGAAATTATGTGAGAAACATTTCGCAGCGGAAACGCTCTCCAGCAAAGAAAGAATTTTTTAAATCGGACTCTTAGAAGCAGCGATAAGGACAAAAATAGGATATGCGTTTACGCCCACTGGCGGAAAAACCATGCATTATCTTAAAAAGATAGTATTCTCAAATGTTTTTTGATGCGAGCAGTATCGTTACAGGCAAGACGTTTTTCATTCGAGTTTTGTGGAGCTCAGATTTTGCTGCAAATACATCAGACGCAGAAGTTAACACTTATGCCCCTGATGGACAAGCCATGCTACACCAAAAATTAGAAATTATATGCAAAACATTTGTCATCAGGAGCTGTATTCGCTGCACAAAAAAAATTTCAAATAGAAAAATGTGAGCAGAGATATCCGGGAAAAGCAATTTACTTTTACTCCCCCTAGCGGAGAATCTATGCGTAACTTGAAAAAGTGACTATACCTAAAATAATCTTCGACATGAATGGAATCGAAAGGTAAAGGAATTTTTTTAATTGGATGTTTAGTAGCAAATGTATGGAATAAAATGTATTTGGAATTCGATATCAACTGCATTTACGCCCTCTAGCGGCACAATTGGTCAAGTTAAAGAAAAAACGAAATGAAGAATTATCATTTGCACATTTTAAGCTTCCTAATGCGAAACGAATGTTTTAAATCGGACTATTGGTTGCAGAAATAGGTATGGTGTTTACAGATTGACGGACGGACAAACCGATAACATAAGCAGGAAAAAAGTACAAAATAACATATGTACAAATGACGTGCTAAATAAGACGTAATATAATTTAAATATGAACAGACAATTAAAACGCAAAGTCAAATTAATCGATATATACAGTATTACCATACATGCTAATTGAGTTCTGTTGAAATGCTAAAATGCAACAACGACATATTATGAACGGTAGCTTATAATCCGCAGGGTCCCCCCCCTCAAATCTTGACATCCGATTGAATATTACGTAGTGCAGTTCATCGCTTTGTAGGACCTGCTTAGTTTGGAATCAGTATGTGTTGTTTGCAATAATTTTCGTACGGTTTCATGAAAGGTGATTCCGGATGTCAGATAAAACTTTCACGCTTATCTACTTTTGAAGCTCAGTAATTATATTTTATACTAGCGTTATACTAGTGCATGGGTGAGTAAAGAATAGGTAACCCAATGTAAAAGCTACTATCATTTTTTAATGATGCTGCAGCTTTCCTTTGTTTCAAAATCGTTTATAATGCAAGGCTCATTAAACTGTTTAAACTTTTATCCAGTTTGGGATCAATTAAAGCTTTTCGTTTTTGCACATGTCTTTTTTTTATTTTTTCTGCTCTTCCCCTTTTCGTTTTTCTTTTTCCTGTTAACCTTATGTGAGACTGATTCTTAATTAACATCAGTGTGTAGATGACGAATAATTACAGTAGCTGTAAACTGCCGAAGCAATTTATCAGTCACTGAAATCCTGTATCCGCAATGGGATATTTCTCGGGATGGAAAGCTCTCATCAAGCAAATCAATAGAACAGAAACTGTTAAACAAGTAAGTGATAGGAATCAGCGAAGAAAACTAAATTATTTGAATAGAGTTCGGCAGTACAATATTTTCAGATTTTGTCCATTGAAAGTTTGACAATTTTTACGTTATACAAGAAGTTATAGGAATTTACAGTGTTGATTTTCCGATGGAATCAGTATAGTGGGACTTCATGCGGAGAGACGTTTTTAATCCAGAAAAAGGAATACACAAACAGCTATTCTGTGTACATAGCAGGAGGCACATACGTACAGAAAAGTTGCTGCAGGAAACACATACATACGTACAGAAAAGTTGCTGCAGGAGGCACATACGCACAGAAAAGTTGCTGCAGGAGGCACATACGTACAGAAAAGTTGCTGCAGGAGACACATACGTACAGAAAAGTTGCTGCAGGAGACACATACGTACAGAAAAGTTGCTGCAGGAGGCACATACGCACAGAAAAGTTGCTGCAGGAGGCACATACGTACAGAAAAGTTGCTGCAGGAGACACATACGTACAGAAAAGTTGCTGCAGGAGACACATACGTACAGAAAAGTTGCTGCAGGAGACACATACGTACAGAAAAGTTGCTGCAGGAGACACATACGTACAGAAAAGTTGCTGCAGGAGGCACAAACTTGTCTGACCGATTGCTGTTAGGGAGAAGATGAGCGTTTTTGACCAAACAAAATAACCAGTCACGTAACAAGCGCCTGTTTCTGAACTAAAATGCGTCCTCTGTCTTCACAGAGGGACACTTCAACCTGTGTCTGCACTAAGAGTAATTTCATCATAACGATGTTCGCATTGTTTCGTTGTGATCTGTTTCCAATAATAAGCTGAAATCAGCATACATTTTCTTCATTTTCTATTAATCGAGAACTTAAAACATCCCGCACTTTTTTTAACGAAATCGCATTTAAATGTTTATTATCCAATAAATAAGCCATATGTTTATTCACCTATCTTTAACTTCTTTCAGGTCTCAAAAGATAGACTAAAAAATAGTAATAAGATAACTTCAACAAACGCCGTTTTATATTTCGCTATATTCAGAGTCACCTTGGTGGCCGAGTGGTCAGAGCTGATCCCCAGCTGAGCCACGGCTGGTGCTATGAACCCCTCTTAGAACAAGTAACACCAGATTTTGAAAATGCGACTACTTATAAGCAGAAGAGCTTCTTACTTCGGTCGTCAAAGACCAAAAAACAACAAAAAACAAAGACATCCACAACCTACAACCTGAAGAGCTTCTTACTTCGGTCGTCAAAGACCAAAAAAACCAAAAAAACAAAGACATCAACAACCTACAACCTGAAGAACTTCTTACTTCGGTCTTCAAAGACCAAAACAAAAAACAAAACAAAGACATCCACAACCTACAACCTGAAGAGCTTCTTACTTCGGTCGTCAAAGACCAAAAAAAAAAAAAAAAAAAAAAAAAAGACATCAACAACCTACAACCTGAAGAACTTCTTACTTCGGTCTTCAAAGACCAAAACAAAAAACAAAACAAAGACATCCACAACCTACAACCTGAAGAGCTTCTTACTTCGGTCGTCAAAGACCAAAAAAACCAAAAAACAAAGACGTCAACAACCTACAGTCTGAAGAACTTCTTACTTCGGTCTTCAAAGACCAAAACAAAAAACAAAACAAAGACATCCACAACCTACAACCTGAACAGCTTCTTACTTCGGTCGTCAAAGACCAAAAAAAACCAAAAAAACAAAGACATCAACAACCTACAACCTGAAGAACTTCTTACTTCGGTCTTCAAAGACCAAAACAAAAAACAAAACAAAGACATCCACAACCTACAACCTGAAGAGCTTCTTACTTCGGTCGTCAAAGACCAAAAAAAAAAAAAAAAAAAAAAAACAAACAAAGACATCAACAACCTACAACCTGAAGAACTTCTTACTTCGGTCTTCAAAGACCAAAACAAAAAACAAAACAAAGACATCCACAACCTACAACCTGAAGAGCTTCTTACTTCGGTCGTCAAAGACCAAAAAAAAAAAAACAAAGACATCAACAACCTACAACCTGAAGAACTTCTTACTTCGGTCTTCAAAGACCAAAACAAAAAACAAAACAAAGACATCCACAACCTACAACCTGAAGAGCTTCTTACTTCGGTCGTCAAAGACCAAAAAAAAAAAAACAAAGACATCAACAACCTACAACCTGAAGAACTTCTTACTTCGGTCTTCAAAGACCAAAACAAAAAACAAAACAAAGACATCCACAACCTACAACCTGAAGAGCTTCTTACTTCGGTCGTCAAAGACCAAAAAAAAAAAAAAAAAACAAAGACGTCAACAACCTACAACCTGAAGAACTTCTTACTTCGGTCTTCAAAGACCAAAACAAAAAACAAAACAAAGACATCCACAACCTACAACCTGAAGAGCTTCTTACTTCGGTCGTCAAAGACCAAAAAAAAAACAAAAAAACAAAGACATCAACAACCTACAACCTGAAGAACTTCTTACTTCGGTCTTCAAAGACCAAAACAAAAAACAAAACAAAGACATCCACAACCTACAACCTGAAGAGCTTCTTACTTCGGTCGTCAAAGACAAAAAAAAACCAAAAAAACAAAGACATCAACAACCTACAACCTGAAGAACTTCTTACTTCGGTCTTCAAAGACCAAAACAAAAAACAAAACAAAGACATCCACAACCTACAACCTGAAGAGCTTCTTACTTCGGTCGTCAAAGACCAAAAAAAAAAAAAACAAAAAAACAAAGACATCAACAACCTACAACCTGAAGAACTTCTTACTTCGGTCTTCAAAGACCAAAACAAAAAACAAAACAAAGACATCCACAACCTACAACCTGAAGAGCTTCTTACTTCGGTCGTCAAAGACCAAAATAAAAGACAAAACAAAGACATCCACAACCTACAACCTGAAAGTTTCTTACTTCGGTCGTCAAAGACAAAAAAACCAAAAAAAAAACCACACAGTTTGTTTATTCACATATTGACATATTCCTAAAAACAACTTGCGAAGTCAATAGGTCAGCAAGTTATGTAATAATTTTTTTAAATGTTTTTTCTATTTGGGAGCTTTCAGTTTATTCTTATATTTTCGGTTTTTAAAGAACCGTTAAGTAAGTGTTTTATTTAACGGTTCTTTAAAAACTCTTTGGTTCTTTTCACACATAACTTTTCGAGAGCGGTAACTCCTTGCTTTCTTCTTTCTTCTTGCGGAAGTCTGACGAGTCTGACGCAATTGGTTTTTTCATAACTTGTCTCTGGCCTGTACGGAACGGGAAAAAAGCGAAATAGAATGATGACAATAAAACCACCAACACCGTATTGAAGGCGATTTCAGGTTACCTAAAAAAACTGCTCCGGAAATCGATATCAAAACAATTAAATCATGATTTTTATGTAATTCATTAAAAGAAAAAATGCTCACTTGTGTTCATAGTTAAAATTTGTATCTTTTTTTCTTCCTGCTTTGAAATTTTCATCTGAAGTGCTACGTTGAATCCCTTCATGAACTTTCGCCTCCTTGTTTTTCTTCCCTTTGTATTCCTGCTCTGATTTTCTACTCAAAACCTCGCATTTAGTTGGTACTTCTCGCTCTCTTAATGTTCTAGAAAGCTGCTTTACTACACTGGTGTGCAAAAATTAAGGACGAAGAGAAGAAATTAGCATAATAGTGGAACGAACAGGCAGAACGGACCGAAAGACCACTCAGGATATAGACTAGGGTTCGGTACGGTAGGGCATGCGCATATATGCAGCATGACGTAGGGGGAGGGGAGTGTCGGAAGGGTATAAAGCACACGGGTGGTGTACGCTCAGCAATTCGGTGAAAGCTATTGCACGGTGTACATCGGTTTCAAAGATGTCGAGTTGCTGCCACCGTGTGATATGGCCAACAGGCAATCCAGTAGACAACATCTGGATGACTATACCCGAGGTCGCGTCATTGGGAAGTTGAAAGAAGGTCGAAGTGTGATTAGTGTGGCCGAGGAGTTCGGGATCGCTCATAGCATCGTTTCACGAGCTTTGAGAGCATTTCAAACGACAGTAGCAGCTGTCCGAGAGTTTAGAAGTGGTCGTCCACGAGCAACCACGGCGGCGGACGACAGGTATATTGTCCTACAGGCGAGAAGAGACTGCGGTAGACAGAACGAGAAATTGTAAGGCACAGGCAACAGACAACTGGACGTCCGTTATCGCGTTTTACGGTGGCCAGGAGGCTGCACAAAGGTGGTCTATTTGCACGACGATCAATACGGTGTGTGCCATTAACGCCTGCTCATCGGAGTCGGTGGTTTCTCTGGTGCCAGGAACACAAGAACTGGACACATCAGCAATGGGGTCGAGTTCTCTTTACGGATGAGAGCCGATTTAGTCTGACAAGCGATTTTGGACGTATACACATCTGGAGAGAGCAGGGAACACGCAATTATACCTCCAACATCATCGAAAGGGACCGGTTCAGAGGTGGCGGAGTTTTCGTTTGGGGCAGTATCATGCTTGGTAGCCGTACTGACCTCAACATTTTCCAACAAAGTTCAGTCACTGGTGTCCGCTATTGTACCGAGGTTCTCCTGCCTCACGTTTATCTGTTTAGAGGTGCTGTGGGTCCTGAGTTCCTCTTCATGGACGACAACGCTACACCTCATCGTTCAGTGGCTGTCGCAGAGCTGTTGGAGAGTGAAGATATTCAACGCATGGATTGGCCCGCAAGGTCCCTGGACCTAAATCCAATCGAACACGTTTGGGACCTTCTCGACAGACGCTTGGCAGCACGTCACCTGCCGCCAGAAACGATTTCGCAGCTGCGACTGGCGCTAGAAGAGGAATAGGCCGCGATGCTTCAGCAGTTCCTTGACAACCTCGTCCTCAGCATGGGTAGATGCTGTAAATCCTGCAACGCAGTCAAGGGTGATCTTATCCTTTACTGAAGACTGGATTTTTCGTGGCAGCCGCCTGTCACATAGACGTTTCTGTGTTCTGTCCAGTTTTGCTCAAAGCTACCTTTTCAATAACGCGCCTTTGTATCCTTTGGATTCCTTGTTTGGACGGTTTTGCTCACTTATCCCATATTCTTACATCTTGGGGATCTAATGGTATGATTTGAGTCGATGTGAAGCACTTCTGCACGACATTACTTTCGAAAAACCGTCTCGTCCTTAATTTTTGCAAGCCAGTGTATGTATGTATATTGAATAAAAAGTCCTTTGGAATGGGCGGTTTCCTCGTGTTGCTAAACTCGATTTAACCGTTGTGTGTGTACAAAAGTGTTAGAGATTCGTTTAGTCGTTAGACGTAGAAATGTCAACATCCTGTTTATTTTCAGTGTCCTCGTTCTTAATGCTTTTACCGTAAATAACTTTTGATCAAACCCAACAGAAACAGAAGTGTTGGGAAGCTGTTGGTCACCAGCTGGCAGTGATGGGTAACTTCTGTCTGAAATATGGCGCTCACAGTACGGTAGCGTCCGTTGGGGACAGGTCCATCAGTAGAAAGCCATTGATGGCACTGCAGCATCGCTGTGAATTACTGGCCTCTAAGCAAGCGCCACTAGTAGCCCGTAACTGGCAACTGAAGTAACTTCCAACACGAGGTGTAAGCAGCGGGACTGTGCATGCGCAGAAGCAACACGTACGCAGTCTTTCGTGATACCAGTTAGTACAAGACGACGCTGTCACGATCGTGTTATTTTAGTGGATGTGAAGAAAAAAAAGCCATATGTAGAGAGGCGAATTAATTTCTTAATGAAATGCCACGTCGACGATGATTACCGTCGGAAGAAAATTATATAAATAATTAATGAACTGTAAGAAATGGTCAATTGCTCTCATGTATTTATAGAAGCTCATTTCGCAGGAAACCTCCTGGACTAACACACAGACAGTCATGAAACACACCCACTCCATTCCCATGAATAACAAGAAATAATTTCTGTATAACCTTTCGTTTTAACATACACTAAACAGCTTCAAACAAAAGTCCCGGAAAGACATTAAAAAATTGTTATGTTGGAAAAAATAAGAATTTTGCGCGTGCAAAATGTATCCATTATTTAAAAAAAAAGCAACACTATGGGGATATAAGGTAATCATCCATGGGTTGAATACTTAAAATTGGAGGAATTCGTTGCTAAAAATAACGACAAGTAAAATAAAAATGTATTTCCTCTTTATAACAAATGTAGCTTCGGCCCGTGGAGAAAAACGATACAACGTTAAATTTATGACAGAATATAACATGAACGGGCAAATATATTAATTAAACAATCGCCTTTCAAGATCACAAGGATAGCACAAAACTTGGGAAAACGTCTTTAAGTTGGTACACTCGTTGAAAATGGGTGAAGTTCCCTTTAAGTTAAATAAAAACAATCGTTACATTGAAAAAATAAATTTATGAATAATATGAAACGGACATTTATGAAAAATAACTCGTAATGTTGCAAAATTAAAAACATAATCCTTCGATCGTTTCACGTCGCGCAGGAAAATGGTTTACCTTCAGCTCGTCCGTGGGAACCAAGTGTAGTCGCTAAAGCGTTGGATTTTTCCGGACCTGTTTATGGAAATTTTCCCAGAGCCGTGCCGTCATGCAGAAGTTTAGTTGGAAAACAGGGGTTGTGCCTTTGGGGAACTGTGATTATCTGATTATCTTTTTTTTTTTCATGGCTACTACTGGGAAGTTGGCGGACAAGATTCGGCAAGCCATCAGTTACATCACGTAATTGTCGGCTGCCACTGTCGGGAAACGAGCTGACCACATTAGGCTAGCCATCATTTATGGCACGTGCTTGCAGAACCGGTAAAGGGTCGCTTGTGGCAGCCACTGCCTGTGATGTGTAACTGATGGCCCTGTTCTGGCATATGACAACTGATGGTGGTGCCATTTGTTGGCCAGCTGCTGGCCTGAACTTCTGACCCATGTGGTGGCCGCTGGGACATTTTATTGAGGGTTGTGCAGCAGCAAGACAGTGCTGCTGGGCCACTGCTCGATGCCAGTGTAAGCCTCAGTGCTGTCCTAGCAACATTGTTTCTGCTGGTAAGTTTCTAAAGATTATTACAATCAGTGTAGCTGTCTTTTGTGCGTAGAATTGATTCATACACTTCTGCTTAGATGTCAGACGAGGAAACATCGACATACTATTTCCCGTGTGCTCATGATTATTTAGACATTTGCAAAACATACCCGTCGACAGTAATAATCGAAAACGCTGCGACAGAACATTGAGTGCAACTATATAAGCCACCGATGGTTTTGCAATATTCATATTAGGCCAGTCGTCCCTAATTCCTGATGTGCAAATTAAAGTTTGGAGCAGTTTTCGTAGGGTGTGTAATAGAGGTTGAACCAACAAAATAAGTTTACTTGCAGTAAATGTTTAGATATCTATTTCGGGCCACATCTTTAGCACAAATGCTGATATCAAAGTAATGCAGAAAATCCGTATAAGCAGTAATAAAAAGAAACAAAAAAACTCCACTGCCATAGTATTTCGTCCGTGCTGGAACAAAAATAAACTTAGACTTCGGTTTCCATGTGAATTGTTTGTTTGCAAGACTGTTTAAAGCATCAACGACACAAGTCACAGAACTGCGTCAAGTTCATGACAGATGGACTTCCGAGGTCAGTAATTTGTGGCACAGGGAAAAAATGGCACGGAATTACGCGGATCAATAATTTCCGTCATGTATGTTTAGGGAGAGGGATAAGATCTGAAGTAAATGCTTTCATTGAGTGGTAATAAATAGGTATGAAGTTGGCAGCAGAAGAACGATTGAAAGCCGATCAAATGCAGTAAAAGTACACAGATTTCGAAGTATATGTGTCCAGTTCAGAAAGAAAACAAAAAAAAAAAAAAAAAAAAAAAGAAAGAGTAACAAGATCGCAAAAAAAGAAAGTATTGATCGAGAAAGGCCAGTGCGTGTAGCATTCAGAGCTTACCGAAAGGTTGAAGTCAGTCAAACTACACTTGAAGACTGTGGCTCATTAACATACCGAGTTCTGGATGTCAGAAGAATCTAAACGAAAAGCTGCAGGTAGAAACGTGTTCTTGCGATGAAACGTAGGAATGAAACGGAGCTGGGCAAATCGCAGTCACTGGAAAAATAACTGAAGCATTTTAGATTTTGTTCATTTTGTAAATAGCAGTCCGGAGTAGTCAAGAAATCTGCTTCTTTGACTAATAAGTCATTGCATCCAATAGCTAAGTATTAAACAAGAAAAATGACACCGAATTTTCGGGTGTAATAAGCACGTCTTTTGAATCCGTTCTGACACACATTAAATTTATCAAAGCTATTCAAAGTCAATGGAACCGGTACGGAAAACAATAGATCGGACGAAAGAAAGAAGATTTTCAATCGGGTTTTTAATACCTCAGATATTGCTGCAAAGGGAATCGTGAGCTTACGAACTCTTAGAAACAGAGATATCGACGAAAATAAGATGTGACTTTACGTCCTCTGGTGGGAAAACTATGCATTATTTTAGGAAGAAAGTATTCTCAAAAGGTTTATCCATATAAGCGGTATCGGTCCAAGAAAAATAAATTAGTCGAGTTTTCAGAGCCCAGATTTTTTTTTTTTTTTTTTTTTTGATTGGAGGTTTAACGACCACCGTGAGCAACTCAATGGGCTATAAGCAGTCGCCCGTCCCTAATTTAGGGTCACTGGTTCCAGGGAAGGGAGAGAGCCAGTGCCGTAAGACAAACACAACATCCATGCCTGACCGGGATTCGAACCCGGACCCCTTACGGACGAACGATCAGAGGCCAACGCCTTAGACCACTGCGCCACCGGGGCGGCGCCCAGATTTTGCAACAAATACTTCAGAAGCAGAAATTAACACTTATGGCCCCTGATGGCTAAACCATTCTTTACCAAACATTAGAAATTATGTGAAAAATATTTTCCATCAAGTCTTCTATGCGATACAGGAAGACATTTTCAATACGGAGCTTTTTTTTTTTTTTTTGGTTGGAGGTTGAACGACCACCGTGAGCAACTCAATGGGCTATAAGCAGTCGCCCGTCCCTAATTTAGGGTCACTGGTTCCAGGGAAGGGAGAGAGCCAGTGCCGTAAGACAAACACAACATCCATGCCTGACCGGGATTCGAACCCGGACCCCTTACGGACGAATGATCAGAGGCCAGCGCCTTAGACCACTGCGCCACCGGGGCGGCACGGAGCTTTAGGAGCAGAAATAACGCAGAAAACGCAATTTACCTTTGTGCCCCCTAGCGGAAAGTCTATGATTTACTTGAAAATTTTTAATTTATAGGAAAAGCATTTCGCATCGGAAACACTATCCAACAAAGAAGAAATTTTTCAAATCGTACTCTTAGAAGTAGAGATATTGACAAAAATAAGATATACATCTACGCCCCCTGGCGTATAAACCATGCATTTTTTCAAGAAGACATTTTTCCTAAAAGGTTTGTCGACATGAGTAGTATCGGTCAACAAAACGCTTTATTTTCAATCGAGATTTTAGAAGCTCATGTTTTGCTGCAAATACAACAGAAGCGGAAATTAAGACTTACGCCACTTGGTGGCCAAACCATTTCTTACAAAAATTAGAAATTATGTGCAAACAATTTCCCATCAGGAGCTGTATGCGGTGCAAAAAGAATTTTTCAAATCGGAGATGTAGAAGCAGAGATATAGGGGGAAACGCAATTTACAATTACGCCCCCTAGAGGAAAGTCTATGAATTACTTGAAAATTTGAAATTATATGAAATACATGTCACACTAGAAACACTATCCAACAAAGAAGGAATTTTTCAAATCGGACTCATAGAAGTAGAGATATTGACAAAAATAAGATATATATCTACGCCCCCTGGCGTAGAAACCATGCACTATTTTAAGAAGAAAATGTTTCTAAAAGGTTTGTCGACATGAGTAGTATCGGTCTACAAATGACTTTCTTTTCAATCGAGAATTTAGAAGCTCATATTTTGCTGCAAATACAACAGAAGCGGAAATTAAGATTTACGCCCCCTGATGGCCAAACTATTTTTTTACAAAAAGTAAAATTTATGAGCAAACGATTTCCCATCAGGAGCTGTATCCGGTGTAGAAAGAATTTTTCAAATCGGAGATTTAGAAGCAGAGATACAGGGGAACGCAATTTACCGCTACGCCCCCTAGCGGAAAGTCTATGAATTACTTGAAAATTTTGAATTTATGTGAAAAACATGTCACACGGAAAACACTATCCAACAAAGAAGGAATTTTTCAAATCGGACTCCTAGAAATAGATATATTGACAAAAATAAGATGCACATCTACGCTCCCTGGCGGAGAAACTGCAGAATATTTTAGGAAGAAAATATTCCGAAAAGGTTTATCGATGTTATTAACATCAGCCCACGAAAGAATTTTTTCAATTGATATTTTAGAAGTTCCGATTTTATGGTAAATACATCAGAAGCAAAAATTAACACTTACGCTCCCTGTTGGCCAAAGTATTCTTTACCAAAAATTTGAAATTATATGCAAAAGATTTTCCATCAGGAGATGTATCCGCTGAAGAAAAACATTTTCAAATCTTAGTTTTAGAAGAAGAGTTATCGGGAAAAATGTAATTTACTTTTACGTCCTCTAGTGGAAACTCTATGCGTAATTTGAAAAAGTAACTGTATCTAAAATACTCTTCGACATAAATGGAATCGAAAGATAAACACAAATTTTCAATCGGATGTTTGGAAGCAAATATGTTGAATAAAACGTATTTTTGAATTCGACATCATCTGCATTTACGCCCTCTACCGGCGAAATTGTACATCATAAAGAAAAAAACGAAATAAAGGATCATTATTTGCATATTTCAAGCTTCCCAAAACAAAAATAATTTTTCAAATCGGAGTAATAGTTGCAGAGATATCGTGGGTGCAGACGGACGGACAAACCGATAACATAAGCACGATCTTTTTTTACAAAAGACGTGCTAAAAAGATTGATTTTGTACAGCTTCTCACTCGTTACGAAAATGAGGTAAAAATACTGTTTCACAAAGTTTTCTGCGTATCTTTAATTTGGAGTACTAACATTTTCAGAACTGCCTCGACTCTTCTGAATTAGATTCCCAGAATCATTGGCTGTTGAAGATAATTTCAGCATTTGTTTATTATAATGTCCCTTAAAAGAGAAGGAATGCAACAGAGTACCACTCCGGTGGCGCAGTGGTCTAAGCGATGGCCTCTGTTCATTCGACCGAAAGGGGTCCGGGTTCGAGTCCCGGTGAGGCATGGATGTTGTGTTTGTCTTACGGCACTGGCTCTCTCCCTTCCCTGGAACTAGTGACCCTGAATTAGAGACGGCGACTGCTTATAGTCCATTGAGTTGCTTACGGTGGTCGTTAAACCTCCAATAAAAAAAAAAAAAAAAAAAAATTGGAATAGAGCTGTGTGCCAGTTGTTTTTAAATGGCGAGCATGAAAATGATCCATGTATTTCATAGAGTGACCAAAAAGCGACTGCAGAGTCAGTCAGCAGTATGTGACCTCTGTATATTTGCATATATTTGTTTTGAGGTTTAGGGATTTTTTTTTTTGATTGGAGGTTTAACGACCACCGTGAGCAACTCAATGGGCTATAAGCAGTCGCCCGTCCCTAATTTAGGGTCACTGGTTCCAGGGAAGTCAGAGAACCAGTGCCGTAAAACAAACACAACATCCATGCATCACCGGGATTCTAACCCGGACCCCGTTCGGACGAATGATCAGAGGCCATCGCTTAGACCACTGCGCCACCGGGGCGGCATTTAGGGATCATGGTAAGTAATTCAAAAGGCTTAAGGTCCGTAAGTTAGGCCACCTATTCCAGGCAGTGAAAAGAGCCTGTGCCATAAGCCGAACGCATTTTATAGTGTCTTATATGAGACTCAAATCTGGGCTCACTTGCATTCAAGTATGAAGTCCCAGATAAGACACTTATGACGGAAATAAACCTTATTGTCTCCAATTCTCAGACCTAAGCCAAATGAATACAACCGAACCGACGGACCCAGATTCCTTTTGTAAAGACGTTCCGAAACCTCACCTTTCCGGCGTATGTAAATATCACGTGTCTGCAATGCAAATTAACCTTCAAAATGGGCACCAACGGTATCTATCTCTAAAATGCTAAAAGACATTTTATACACCTCAATATGTGGTCCAACTTTATTGTTCAATGCTCAGTGTATAGTCATCAAACAGAGAGTTGTACATGCAATATAATGAAGGTGTTTACGATATAAATACTGGCAGTCTTGCCAAATGTTCTGTTATATAAAAATGCTCAGCCGCCATCATCGGAAAACATACATTTAGTACGATGCACGCATCGAAAAAATGTCAATGCTTTTGCCGCAAAACTACTGTTTTTTTTTTCATTTCCCTGTAAAAAAATGAACTTTCAGAAGACAAAAGTGATGTTCAATGCTTTTACAAGAAATGAAGATTTATCGATTGATGGAGAAAAGCTGGAGATAACAGACACGTACGTTTATCTTGGACAGCAGATATCAAGTGAGGGTCACATTGATGAAGAAATTAATCGGCGTACAAAACTTGCCTGGAGAGCTTTTGGAAGAAACAGCATAATTTTCAAGAGCAATATGCCATTATGTCTTAAAAGAAAAGTGTTTGATCAGTGCATCCTTCCAGTGCTTACGTATGGTGCAGAGACGTGGACCTTAACTAAAAGAGACATACAAAGGCTGCAGACAACTCAAAGGGGCATGGAGAGGTGCATGCTTGGTGTAACCAGGAGAGATAAGAAGAGGAACTCGTGGATCCGAAAAATGACAAGAGTGGAAGACATCATGATCAGAGTTAAATCCCTGAAATGGCAATGGGCTGGACATACTGCCAGAAGGACAGATCATCGATGGACAGCCGAAATTTTAGATTGGATTCCAAGGGACAGGAAAAGACCCAGAAGAAGACCACATGGGAGATGGGTGGATGAAATTCGAAAGTATGCAGGGGTGACATGGAGGAGACTGGCACAAGACAGACCGTTGTGGAGGAAACTTGGGGAGACCTTCGTCCAGCAGTGGATTGATAATGGTTGACAATGATGATGATGATGATGATTTATTTCTCCATAGAGCTCGCCTATTTGTTCTTATTTTTTGATCTTAGGAAAATATATATCATCGATGTGCTTTACATTTCAACAGAAACAATGTCCACAACCGCGATCTTCATCAATCAAGCTCGTATGAAACTCATGAATCACTTTCGTGGTAGGATAATTGCTATCTTTCAGACATAATGAGGCCTACAGACTTAATACTCAGGTTCAATTCCATGCTACCTAATCACCTCAGGATCTTTGGGTTCGTGGAACTTCGTGGGCGTATGTTTTTTTCCATATGTTGTGGATCTATGTTAGATTCTCTCATTTGTCAACCTGATTTGTTGAAAGACTCATCGTAAGACTTTTTTTTGTTCTTTTTTTGTTTTATTAAGCACTCTATCGACAGTTGCCAGACCAACTTCCTTCTGAAACATTTGGTTAGATGCAGTTAACTCATTTCGTATGAGAAAAGTAGTGAACATCGCTATGTTTTATCACAACTGTACACTGAGGTGCCAAAAAAAAAAAAAAAAACTGCGAAGGGCGCTACCATTTCTATTACATGCCAACACACCCATGTGGTAAATGGTATCATCCACAAATGATTTACACTATATTGACAAAAGTCACCGGACACCCCTTCAAAAGCATATGAACGGATCCTCTCAGTTGTTAAGAAGCGCGGTACAGCTGCAAACGGTATAAAAAACAAACCTGCAGCTGACCGCGATCATATCGCACTGGGAGGTTAAGTGAAAACGTCGCGGCAGGAGAGAACTAACTTTGAGAAAATAAAGATTGTTGGGTGTTATATAAGTGGGTTATCCATAAGAGCAACCGAGAGACGTTTAAACACAACTAAGTCAACTGTTTTGGATGTACTGAATAAGTGGAAAGCACATAGCTTGCCTGAAGCAGCAAAACGTACCGGCAGACCAGAGAAAATCAGTGATAGAGGACGTCGAAGCCTCAGGAGAGTCGTTACAGCTAATTGACGGAGTACTGCACAAGACCTTAGTGTACAGGTGAGTAAAAATGCTGGAACCTCGGTATGTACACGTACCATTAGCAGAGAACTTCATTCCATAGGTTACCGTGGTCTTGCGGCTGATCATAAGCCTTTCATCTCAACTCGGAATGCTACTCGCCGTTTAGCAGGGGGTAAAAAACATTTACCATAGACCGTAGTTCAATGGAAACGGGTCCTATGGACTGATGAATCCAGGTACACAATGTATCAGTCTGATGGCCGTGTGTGGGTATGGCGGCAGCCGGGGAACGCTGTTTACCACAATGTACTGTTTCCGCGGTGAAGTTTGGAGCTGGCAGTGTACTCGTGTTGGAGTGTTTTTCGAGGTGTTGTCCCGCCCCATCGGTTATCGTGGACAAATCTGTTAACCAGCACATCTACCTTGATATTGTGGACAATTATGCCCTTCCAACCCTGTGGCAATACTATGGAACCAAACCTTGTTGGTACCAGAAGGATAATGCACCGAGCTAGAAAGCAAGGACTGCTACCGTCTGGTTTGACGGTAATTCCGTATCGTGTGTGGACTGGCCGGCACAGAGCCCCGATCCTAATCCCATAGAGCACCTATAGAATGAATTAGACAGCGGCATAAAAAATTTGGAACCGAGGCCTACTACTGAGCAACAGTTATCAGCAGCATTATGTACTGAATGGATAAGCGGTATACCTATTTCTGTGTTCCAAAACCTTGTCAAAAGCATGTCTCGAAGAGCCAGTGCATGCATTAAGGCCAAAGGTGGACCGACACCGTACTAATGTATGTCAATAAATGCTATGTTGTGTTTCTCTTCTAGATGTCCGGTGACTTTTTTCAATATAATGTATATATAGAGGCAGGTATCTCCGGAATGTCAAGTAGTAGCATTCGCAGATCAGATGGCAGCTTCTCAAGATTTAGACGATTTCGAACGCGGTGTAATAGTCGGCGACCGGGAGATGGGCCACTCCATCTAAGAAATCACCACGAAATTGGATTTACTCGATCAACAATTTCAAGGGTGTGCTTGGACTACGCAAACTCAGGGGGGAAAATCCAGAGTGCGACCCCCGCTGTGGCCGTAGAAAAGCCCTGGACGATGGTGTACAGCGGTGTCTAGCGCGCATCGGGACATCCTCCCGGCTTACAGCATTGAAGCAAATCACCGCGCGATTCAATGCTGGGGCCAGTAGTAGCATCAGCGTTCAGACAGCGCAACGCTCTCTTTTTTCCATGGGGTTCAGCATCCGACGTCCCGGCCCCCCGTGCCAGTGCGGACGCAACGACACAGACTGTGCGCCTCGCCTGGGGCTGACAGCACCGCCATTGGACGCAAGGTGACTGAAAACGTGTAGCCCGTTCCGACGGTTCGCGGGACCAGCTGTTTCGAGCAGATGGAAGACTCGGGTATGGTGACAACTCCACGAGGCAGTGGATCCCGCATGCTTTCAAGGGACACTGCAGATAAGCGGTGGCTCGGTTGTGGTGTGGGGCGTTTTCAGCTTTCACGCACTAGGACCCCTCACACGTCTTCAGGCTGATCAGACCGGTGGAGCTATCTAACCATTGGATAATTTGCAACTGTTGATGCCATGCAAAAACTCCGACGGGTGCGACCTCTTTCAACACGACAATGCACCACCGCACATGTCCTCAGACGCCCGATAATGGCAGGAAGAACATTCTACAGAGTTTGGCATGGTGATCTGGCTCCACGTTTGCCGGGATTTAAACCCCATTGAACACATTCGGGATGCGGTTCAATGTGCCGTCAATACCAGGAATCCTCCACTAGCGAGTATTACGGAATTGTGGGATGCTCTACCGGAAGCGTGGTGTGCACTGTCTCCACAATACTACAGAGAGCTCGTGGAGTCCGTGCCTCTTCGCGTTGCTGCCGTTATCTGGTCGAGAGGAGGACCAACGCGGTATTAGAGAGGCATCCTAGTTTTTTTTTTTTTTTTTTTTTTTTGGGCGCTTCAGTGTGTATTTCGTCACCACTTTTTACGTTCATATTTGTTGGTTTAAACCTTTAACGACCATGACCCAAAAATCTTGTATAACTCTAAATCCCATAACGCCCGAAACTGTCTATTGGTTCATTTCTTTGTTTAGTAACAACAATAGTGACTGAGCGTGACACCTGCTGATCCCTCATAGGTCGTGCAAATTTGAAGAACAGGTAAGGGCAGGAAATCTGAATCACTTTAGACAGGCGTTTCAGGAGGCTATGGTCGTTTGTATGTACGACGTTCTGGGCGTTATGGTCGTTAAAGGGTTATCACAGGTCTCTTTGACTGGATAAAAGTCTATAAATGTAGAGATTGTAGTTCAACTTTCGAGAAGATTGCTATTTAAAAAAAAAAAATAGCGAGATTGCATTTTAACTCTCCATTAAAAATTGCTATTTTTAAAAAAATATATATGTGAACTGTTTTCGATTACGTAACAAACATCCCGATAGAACACCCGAGTCAAATGAATCTTATTTTGTTTTAATGTTTCCCATTTCTACAAGATCTTATGGTTGATTCATCAACTCCCTTCTAGAAACGCACTTCTATCCTTTTCAATAAATTCTTATTTTTTTGAAGAATAAATTATTCAATTTCTTTGAGTTGCATCACGTGCAACATGTACACCAATATAAACTTTCGAATATAGTCAGGTAACGGGCTAACATGGAAACTGCTGATTTAATTAAAAACAAGAATTACAATAAATAATTTCTAGTCACAAATTGGAGATAGTAAGATATTAACTTGAAATGTGGGAAATATAGTGTTGATTTAAATTCGTTAAGTTTGTCGTAGTGAGATTAACTTCCGCGTTTCTAAATCGTAAAGAGGTTTTTAAGAATTAAAGATTTAATTTCTACTGAGAGCTTCAATTGCGGATGCACCTTCACTAAAGAGCAATTGAATTAGAGACAGCTGGAGTCATGCAAATGTGGCACTGTGGACGACCCTGTAAACGAAAACGACATGACGTATGCAGCGATCCGACAACATAAGGAGCGATGCGACGGGAATCAGTAAAAGTCGGACGCAGTATGGGTAAGACGAAGGATCTAACGCATTTGATCGTGGGCGAATTGTCGGGGCCCGACGGATGGGTCACTCCATCTCGGAAGTCGTGCAGGCACTAGGATTTTCACGAGCCACTGTGTCACGGGTGCACCGTGAGTACATCGAATCTGATAAAACCATCCCTGCAAGGGCCAACTGCCGTGGACAACAGCGTGTGGATGAGAGGGGTCATCGTCGGCTAGCTCGCATTGTAACAGCGGATAGATAGGCCACAGTGCAAGAAATCACTCGGCAATTTAACGCTGATGCACAAAAAGGTGTAAGCATCCACACCATCCAGAAGTATCTCCTCGCTATGGGGTACAGAAGCCATCGTCCCACGCGGGTACCGCTGCTGACCGCACATCACAGGGTGCAACGATTAGCATGAGCGTGTAAACATCCCCACTGGACCCTAGAAATGTGGGAAAATGTTGCCTGGACTGATGAGTCGAGATTCACGTTGGTACATGCGGATGGCAGGATACGAGTACAGCGCAAACCGCATGAAGCGATGGATCCTTCTTGCCAGCAGGGTACTCTTCAAGCTGGTGGGGGTGGCATTCTCGTCTGGGGACTGTTTACGTGGACTGAAATGGGAACCCTGGTACATGTGACATCGTCCCTCACAGGTCAACGTTACCAGGTTATCCTGGACGGCCATTTGCTCTCGTTTGTACGTCTTCAACATCCCACTGGGGACCTCATCCTGCAACAAGACAACGAATGCGCCATGCCATCGCTCCCGAATTGTATCCGAATGGTTGAATGTACACTCCGCCGACGTGACCTAGCTTCCTTGGCTAGCTAGGTCACCTGACCTCAATCCCATCGAGTTAATCTGGGATGCTATCGAGAGCGATGTTCGAGGCTCTGAATCCCCTTCATCAAATATTCGTGAACTGTGGGAGCTTGTTCAGGGATCATGGATCCGTATGGCTTCCCAACGCTTCCGGTGTCTTGTCGAGTCCATGCCGAGACGAAACGCCGCCGTCATCAGGGCAAAAGGTGGTGCTACACGTTACTAAACAGGCATCTCTAATTCAATTGCTCCTCAGTGTATATGGGCCTGAACAATTTAATGTCAGACTACTCAGTTGCATTGTGAAAAAGCACTCCTTTATTTGAACAACAAGGGCAAAATTTTCGTTTCAATGTAACCCCATTAACTGAATGAGGATGTGTGTAATAATTTTTCTGACCATATTTTTCTGAAGGAATAGTGTCGGAAGAAGGACCATTCGGTAATGCAAAAACAATTAAAAAAAAGGAAAAAAAAAAAAAAGAAAAAAAAAGAAGATAAAAAGAGAGGAGGGGAAGATTGTAAAATGAATGAGGAGATTGTGACGGAAAATTTTGAAAAGGAAAGATCCTGCGAAGAAACAAAGATGCAAGATTATAAGGAACATCTGTATATTTCATACTACTCTACCAAGTTTTTTCTCAAAAGCTTTCGAAAGTCCCAGGTATAGTATATTTCTTTTTATATTTGCTTCTAAAGGAAAAAGACATCTACAAAACTAAACAGGGAAGTGATTAATTACATGAGCTCTCTTTCTTGACCTCTTTGTGTGATGCAGCGACAAATGCATGCTTTAACAATGCTAAGTTTATCTTGAATGAAGTCTGGCCATACATATTCCCACTCATGATGTTTGCACTTCAAAGATAATAATATGCAGGAGAAGCATGAATAGCAGCTGGAAGATGTTCTACACTTTGAAAGAGACGAAGAAAATTGTCCCTGTTACTGGTCCTATATAATTTTGAACAAAGAATGATCACACCACTCCAGAACGGAAGCGAAAATAAATATTTGCATTTATTTAGAACTTTTGAGTTTAGGAAAAAATGTAACCATATGTGGATGATAAAAATGATAGAAAATGATTTCAGTGCCTCTGGACAACTAACTATTCATGCCGATTACATGTTTCATAGGCAAATAGTTGAAACTCATTTTAATCGCTCAATTGTCGAGGGAATTGTATGTGTGTCACAGGTTTCCAAAGTCGCTGCCTTTATGGGTCAGAATTTATCTCCCATGTAAGACATGGGTGTTGTATTCGTTCTAACAGCAGTGTTTCTTTCTTTTGCTTGAACCACTAACCTTCTAAATTAGGGATTCAGGCCTCTCCCATTTTAGATGGCCATGGAGGGTATAGTGTTTTAATTGTTTTGAATAGTTTATTTTCACGTTCTCAAACAGTTCCAAACTTCTCAACACTAGTATTTGAATAAGATCAACGATAGTAATAATAGAACCTAAACGCACAAGAAAACGTAAAAATTAAAAACAGGACTGCAGATAATAATAATCCAAGGCTTCTTTTGTTTTAAGACTATAACTGTACCAATTTCACTGAAAGAACCACAATTGCGTAAAACTTTACAATTTTTGGTAGATGGTGAAAAACAGGCCAACAGAACGATTGGCACAGTCACTCTGTTAGTTGTACTTGACATACGTTTTTTACCTATTTCTCTCTGCACAGAGCTCATCGTTTTTATTGACCTTCTGACCAACTACCAGCAGTAAGAAAAACTTCGAGGTTCCCATGTGGCGTTAAGAGGAAAATTATGCGAGAGGCTACAAAATTAGACGAGAGAAATAAAGTAAAAGGGAAAGCAAAAAACAGAGATGTTCGTCACAAGGTTTCAAACCAGGAAAAAAAGTAGTTTTGTTCTTAAATACAATTAAAATCAAGAAAGATGACACCGAATTTTCGAGTGTAATAAGCAAGTCTTTTGATTCCGTTCTGAGGCAAATTAAATTTATCAAAGCTATTCAAAGTCAATGGAACCGGTATGGAAAACAATAGTATCTGACGGAAGAAAGAAATTTTTCAATCGGGTTTTTAATCCGTCAGATATTGCTGTAAACGGAATCGTGAGTCCTCTGGTTGCAGACTTGTGCGTTAAGAAAAACATAAATTTATATCAGAAACATTTCGCATCAAAAACGCTCTCCAACACCGAAGGAATTTTTCAAATCGGATAACTCTTCTTCTAAAACTCCGATTTGAAAATTTTTTTCTTCAGCGAAAACACCTCCTGATGGAAAATATTTTGCATATAATTTTAAATTTTTGGTAAGGAACACTTTAACCACTTTGGTGCGTAAGTGTTAGTTTTTGCTTCTGATGTATTTGCCATAAAATCGGAGTTAATCGTGAGCTTACGTCCCCTGGTGGAAAAAGCATGCATTATTTTAGGAAGAAAGTATGCTCAAATAGTTTTTCCATATGAGCGGTATTTTTTTTTTTTTTTGGAGGTTTAACGACCACCGTGAGCAACGCAATGGGCTATAAGCAGTCGCCCGTCCCTAATTTAGGGTCACTGGTTCCAGGGAAGGGAGAGAGCCAGTGCCGTAAGACAAACACAACATCCATGCCTGACCGGGATTCGAACCCGGACCCCTTACGGACGAATGATCAGAGGCCAACGCCTTAGACCACTGCGCCACCGGGGCGGCTGAGCGGTATCGGTTCAAGAAAAAAAATGTAGTCGAGTTTTCAGGAGCCCAGATTTTGCTACAAATACATCAGAAGCAGAAATTAACGCTTGTGCCTCCTGGTGGCCAAACCATTCTTTACCAAACATTAAAAATTATGTAAAAAATATTTCCCATCAGGTCTTGTAGGCGATACAGGAAGAATTTTTCAAATCGCAGTTTTAGAAGCAGAAATAACGCAGAAAAACGCAATTTACCATTTTCCCTAGCGGAAAGTCTATGATTTACTTGAAAATTTTGAATTTATAGGACAAACATTTCGAATCGAAAACACTATCCAACAAAGAAGGAATTTTTCAAATCGGACTTCTAGAAGTAGAGATATTGACAAAAATAGGATATACATCTACGCCCCCAGACGTAGAAACCATGCATTATTTCAAGGAAAAGATGTTCCTAAAAGGTTTGTCGACTTGAGTAGTATCGGTCAACAAACGACTTTTTTTGCAATCGAGATTTTAGAAGCTCATATTTTGCTGCAAATACATCAGAAGCGGAAATTAAGGATTACGCCACCTGATGGCCAAACCATTTTTTTACAAAAATTAGAAATTACGTGCAAAGGATTTCCCATCCGGAGCTGTATTCGGTGCAGAAAGAATTTTTCAAATCTTAGATTTAGAAGCAGAGATATAGGGGAAGCGAAATTTACCGCTACGCCCCCTAGCGGAAAGTCTATAAATTACTTGAAAATTTTGAAATGATATGAAAAACATGTCCCACTAAAAATACTATTCAACGAAGAATAAAAAATAAGATATATATTTATCCCCGCCCCCCTTGGCGGAGAAACTGTGGAATATTTTAAAAAGAAAATATTCCGAAAAGATTTATCGATGTGAGTGGCATCAGTCCACGAAAGAATTTTTTCAATCGATAATTTAGAAACTCCGATTTTATGGCAAATACATCAGATGCAAAAATTCACTCTTACGCCCCCTGGTGGCCAAAGTATTCCTTACCAAAAATTTGAAATTGTATGCAAAATATTTTCCATCAGGAGGTGTGTTTTCTGAAGAAAAAAATTTTCAAATTGGAGTTTTAGAAGAAGAGTTATCGGGGGAAATGTAATTTACTTTTACGCCCCCTAACGAAAAATCTATGCGTAATTTGAAAAAGTCTCTACATCTAAAATACTCTTCGACAAAAATGGAATCGAAAGGTAAAATATTTTTTTCAATCTGATATTTAGAAGCAAATATATGGAATAAAACGTATTTTTGACTTCGGCATTTACGCCCTCTGGCGGCGAAATTGTACATCGTAAAAAAAAAGCGAAATAAAGGAGGATCATCATTCGCATATTTCAAGCTTCTCAACGCAAAAAGTAATTTTTTCAAATCGGACTAGTAGTTGCAGAGATATCGTGGGTACAAACGGACGGAAGGACAAACCGGTAACATAAGCACGATCTTTTTTTACAAAAGAAGTGCTAAAAACATGACGCAACATATTTGAAAACATAAATTCCTCCGTAACAGATATTGAAATCGCGCCCCCTCACTCCACAGTAAGTTGATCTCCCAACAAAGCTACACCGACATAATGTATCGCTGCAGATTTGTCGTCTTGACACTCTGTAGTACATCACATCTTCTCCCTCTTAATTCTTTTTTATTATTTGAAGGGAATGATTTTTTCATTAATTCCAGACGATGTGTGGAGTAAAACCTCTCATATTTTTCGAAGAACTCAACGGCTAGTAAATTCATTTTTACGTTCGGGCGCCAATGCTAAAAAAACAAATTTGTCCTTGCCGAAGATCGAAACCGCGCCTCCTCACTCCGGAGTAAGTTGCTCTCCCAACTAAACTACATGAACGGAATGTATCGCTGCAGATTTGTCGTGCTCTTTTTAACTCAGTACGTCACACAAAATGAAATTGTTAAGACTACGATTTAATAAAAGACGAAAGTGAGTACTACGCCGTTCAGAGCATTCGAGTGATGTGCAAAGTATTGGCAGTCTGCACAATTTAAATAATATATTCCTGTTTGTACAGTAAAAAAAAGAAGCAAGGATTTTTCGTGGAGTGGATCACTTAAGCCTGCTGTGAGCATTAGCGTTTTTGAAATATTGTTTCTGATGTGTGAAGCCGTGCACTTCCAAGTCGTCCATTAAGAGAACACCTATCTAATAACGCGTTGGGTCGCCTTTGACCTGAAAAACAGCCTCGATTCGATGTAGCATGGATTCAAGGAAGTTTTATTTTATTTATTTATTTGATTGGAGGTTTAACGACCGCCGTGAGCAACTCAATGGGCTATAAGCAGTCGCGGATTCAAGGAAGTGTTGATATCGTTTAACAGGTATGTTGAGTCAAGCGGATGAGAATGTGCCCCTCAATTGGAGAATGTTCACTGAAGGAGAATCTCTATTACGAACGGCTCTCTCAATCTCATCCCACAGATGTTCGATTGGGTTAATTTCTGAGGACTGTGGAGAATATTTTAACAACTCAAAGTCACTATCGTGCTCCTGGAACCCCTGCATGACGATCTGAGCCCTGGAGCTTAGCGCATTATCTTAATGGAAGTATGCCTCTCCATCAGGAAACACCATGCACACGTACAAGCATACCCGGTTCGCGGCAACCTTAAGATACCTCGTGGTATCCATTGGGTTGTCGGAAATGTCATGACGTATTTTAACCATGTTTTGCAAAGGACATTTATTGATAGAAAGAATAAAGATCAATCAATGATAAATTGCCCGTTTTGTTCGATAACCTTCTGCCATGTTTCAGTGAGCTGTAGAATGCCTCGTTCATAGAAGGACCTGTCTTTCTTGGCGAAAAACTGTACAAGGTGCTGATTTACAGCCTCATCTGAATTGAACGTTATACGACGCAAGGACTGTTGAAGACAAGTGGAAGTCTGACGGCGCAAGGTCAGGCGAGTATGCTGGGCGTGGCAACACATCCAACCAAAGCTCCAATAATTTTTGGCAGGTGATCAAACTTGTGTGTGGTCTCGCGTTGTCGGGATGGAACACAACACATTTACGATGAACTAGCTCTGGACGTTTCTGGATGATGGATTCGTTCAAACTGTCCGATTGCCGACAGTACACATTTGAATTGATTGTTTGATTCCATGGTAGGAGCTCGAAAAACACGACACCTTTAAAATCCCTCCACACTGAGACCAGAAGCTTCCGCTGATAAATGTCTGCTTTGGATGTCGTTTGAGGCGAAGCAGCACGTCGGGACCAAGACCGTTTGAGCAGCACATTGTTGTACACAATTCACTTTTCGTCACCAGTTATAAGTCGCTTCAAAAAAAGATCGTTTTTCTCACGTTTAATGAGCATATCGCAGATGTTTATACGCGCCGTCAATTGAGCTTCTTTGAGTTCATGAGGAACCCACACATCGAGCTTGCTTACGTATCCCAGCTTCTTCAGGTGGTCGTGAACGCTTGAATAATGGATGTGCAATGTGTCTGCAATCTCTCGTATCGTGTAAGGTGGGTTTGACTCGATCAATGCCTTGATTTGTTCGTCATCAACCTCGGTTGGCCTCCCAGACAGAGGAGCATCGTTGAGGTCAAAAACACCAGCACGGAATTTTGCGAACCACCGCTGGCACTGACGTCCTTGTAGAGCATTATCACCGTACAATTTGCGCAACTTTTCACAAGCTTGACGCGCGTTCTTCTCTTTACGGAAGTAAAACAGTAAAATATGGCGAAAATGCACAGTTTGGTCTTCCATCTTAGAGCTGCGCATGCCTCTAGTACTTCCAAAACAGCCCAACCATCATCGGGTGCCAAAATATGTCATGACTTTTCCGACAACCCAATACTACTCCATAAGGGTCCAGTTTTGGGGTTCTCGTGCCCAGTGAAGACGAATTTGTCGGTTTTTTACATACACGAGTGGTATACAACGGAGATGTTTTTTGATATAGCCCATTCTCGCCAACGTGCAGCAGGTTGTGTAAGCAGAAATTATTTTCTTGACACCGCTGTGGTACTGTGCGGTTCAATGACGTAATGGAGCTTGTTTGTTATGTCGTACATCAACTAGTTGTTTCCGTCCATAGAAAGACCTCTGATGCTTGCTTTGTTGTTTGCGCATCACGCATTGCACACGCTCGATATAGTTGTTCTTGCATAGCCAAAATGGTTTGCCATCTCTGAGATGCTTACACTAATGTCCACTAAAAGTTCTCTTTGTAAGTTCCTCAGAGTCATTTCCATATTGCCACTATCTACATTTCGTACACATGTGGATCCTTTGCAGTGAGCGTATAACTAAACAACCCATTTTCTTGTTGGACTTTCGTCCGCAGAGAAGGTTTAGACTCCAAGCCAGCTACACCTGTACAGGTTTTCGGGCAGGAGAAAGAAGCGGAAGTAGGTTGGACTCACGATGGAATAGTGGGTAAAAAGAGAGACAGCCTCTAGATGCGTCGCAGGAGCAACTGACGTCACTCGATGTCAAAATACACCCTAGTGGGTTCCGAGCAGGAGTAAGCAGGAGTAAGCAGGAACAGACGCCCTTAATTTATAACCGGGAGGTCAGAACCTGGGGTCCGTTGGCTTAAAGTGCTCGTTCCGAGGAATAACCGGGAGGCCAGTACTCGGGGTCCGTTGGCTTAACGTACTCGTTCCGAAACATAATTTATAACCGCGGGGCTAGTACCCGGGGTGAGTCGGCTTAACGTGCTTGTCTGAGGCACAGCCGATATTCAGATGAAGTTTGACATTTGTCACCACCTGGAATCAAACCGAGGTCCTTTCCTTTGTTTGGCAGCCATGCACGTTAACCACTAAGCCGTCTTTGCAGTGAGCTGTTTATAAAGCCATTTCTATATCATAGCTCCGTTCGTAAGTGAGGATGGCATGTGTCTGATTGTTATGGGTTGTTCCGGATAATGTGCTACTTCAGTGTAATGTTCAAGAAGGTGTCGCTGATCCTTCGTCCTAGATGGATCCGGGTTCGAATCCCGGTGAGGCAGTGGTTTTGTGTTTGTCTTACGGTACTGGCTCTTTCCCTTCCATGGAGCCAGTGGCTCTAAATTAGGGACGGCGACTGCTTATAAAAAAAAGAACATCACTGAAGTCTTTTGTTTGTTCGTTGTCTTTTTCATTTTTTCATTATTTCGTTCCTTTGGAAAACCGTGCACCAAAAGTATAATATTGAAACACAAAATCTATGATGTCAGTCACGTAAGAGTCCTCGAATGTACACTGGTTTCCATAAATTAAGCAACAAACGGAAAAATAGTGATAACTCAAAAAGTATGCAACCGATTCGGATGAAATTTGGTGGTAAGCTGTATCAGACTAAATACAACAAAAACAAATGTAAGGACATGTTATACAAAGCATTTACATTTTGTATAATTGATGCAAATATGAAAATGCAGAAATATAGGTACCAAGATGAAATACGAAAAGGTACTTCAATACGGAGTGTGGTTACTCCGAACAGCAATACATGCCCGACAGCGATATTCTATGCTGTTAATTATGGCGTCGAGCAGTCCGGTGGATAGCTGCGTCCATTGCTCCAGCAAAGCAGTGCAGAGCCCCTGCAAGGTTTGGGGAGGGGGCTGGAAGCCAGCAACACTCCTCTCAAGAACATCCCGCACACGCTCAATTGGATTCGGATCGGGAGAGCGTGCTGTACACACATACGGTCTATAGCATCATGTTCCAGGTACTGGTGCACGACCCAAACTGTGTGAGGGTAAGCGTTATACGCCTGCAGTACAAATGTATCGCCAATTGCGGCAGCATACGGACGAACAATAGGGTCCAGGATGTCGTCTCTATACCTCTGAGCCTTGAGGTTTCCATGTGCAAACACATAGAGGTCAGTACGGCCGCCTAACGTTATGACTGTCTACACCAGAACACTACCAACACCATTGGTGTATCTTTCCTGGATGTTAGAGGGAAGATAGCGAGTACTGGCCTCTCTCCAGATGTAAGCTCATCAAGAATCACTCTGTAAACTGTATCGCGAGTCATCAGTGAACAGAACGGACCTCCACTGATTTTCAGTCCAGTTCACATGCATTCGTGCCCAATTGAAACATTCTCTCCGGTGGACGGTGGTGAGGGGCACGCATAATACCGGTCGCCCAGAGCACACAGTTCTCCTGCATGTAACCTTCTGCGTACAGTCGACGTTGATACCGTCCATCCGGTGGCTGTAGCAAGCATAGATCTGAGTCAGTGTAACCGTCCTTTTCTGCCGTGCTGAAAGCCGCAAATACCAGTCATCCGCGAAGTTCGTCGCCCTTGGCCTACCTTTGTTGTATTTTAGGGAAGCTGCACCCGTGGCTTGGAACTGCTGCCACATCCTGCTGACCACAGAACGGACGATTTTGAGCCGTCTTGTGACGTCCGCCTGCCGTTGCCTTACTTCGAGTCTGCCTACCGCTCTGCGGCTTAACTCCGCTGGTAAATGACGTCTTGAAGCCATGTTAAAAAATTCGCTTTCACGAAACCTTGACATTCACAGCCCCACATCAATTGGCGAGTCCCTCCGAAACAGCTGGTTTTAGGCTCTTGCTCATTTGCATAAACGCTTCCAGCGTCACTCGTTTGCTTTTCGTGATCAAATATTATGAGGATAGCTGCGTAGAAACCGGAATATTTTAAAGAAGTAATGCTTCGCCCGTAACATATGTAAATTTCGTTCAATTTGGACTATATTTTGCAAAAGTATCGCGATTTTTCGGTTTGTTTCTTAATTTATGGAAAGTATTTCGCTAATTTACGTTATGTCTTATGGAAAATTAGTATCATAATTTCACTGAACATGAAAATTTCAGCGAACGAACTGGTCGTTTTGCTGTCGAGCGGGGTGTATTTTGTTTACAAAAACAGCAGGGAAATTATCTTCTCTGACTACATATACACTGAAGAGCAATTGAATTAGAGACAGCTCCCGTTATGCAAATGTGGCGCTGTGGGCGGCACTGTAAACGAAAACGACATGACGTATGCAGCGATCCGACAATATAAGGACTGATGTGACAGGAATCAGTAAGAGTCGGACGCAAGACGAAGGATCTGAGCGCATTTGATCGTGGGCAAATCGTCGGGTCCCGACGAATGGGTCACTCCATCTCGGAAGTCGTTCAGGCACTGGGATTTTCACGAGCCACTGTGTCACGGGTGCACCGTGAGTACACCGAATTCGGTAAAACCATCACTACAACGGCCAACTGCCGTGGACAACAGCGTGTGAATGAGCGAGTTCATAGACGGCTAGTTCGCATTGTAAGAGCGGATAGACTGGCCACACTGCAAGAAATCACTCGACAATTTAACGCTGGAGCACAAAAGGGGAAGCAGCCACACCATCCAGAACCATCTCCTCGCTATGGGGTACAAAGCTATCGTACCACGAGGGTACCGCTGCTGACCGCACATCACAGAGTGTAAAGATTAGCAGGGGCGCGGGAACATTGCCACTGGACCCTAGACATGTGAAAAAATCTTGCCTGGACTGATGAGTCGAGATTCACGTTGGTACATGCGGATGGCAGGATACGAGTACGGCGGAAACCACATGAAGCGATGGATCCTTCTTGCCAGCAGGGTACGCTTTAAGTTGGTGGGGGTGGCATTCTCGTATAGGGACTGTTTACGTGGACTGAAATGGGACCCCAGGTACGTGTGACATCGTCCCCCAAAGGTCAACGTTACCGGGATATCCTGGGCGGCCATTTTCTCTCGTTTGTACGTCTTCAACATCCCACTGGGGACCTCATCCTGCAACAAGACAACGAATGCGCCGTGACATCGCTCCCGAATTGTACCCGAATGGTGGGATGAACACTCCACCGACATGAAATCGCTTCCTTGGCCAGCTAGGTCACCTGACCTCAATCCCATCGAGCACATCTGGGATGCCATCGAGAGAGATGTTAGAGGCTCTGACCCTCTCCATCAATTTTTCGTGAACTGTGGGAGCTTGTTCAGGGGTCGTGGATCCGTATGGCTTCCCAACGCTTGCGGTGTCTTGTCGAGTCCATGCCGAGGTGAATTACCGCCGTCATCAGGGCGAAAGGTGGTGCTACACGTCACTAGACAGGTTTCTCAAATTCAAGTACTATTCAGTGTACATGTATATCTGTCCAACGTTAGCTGGTTATCACAGAGTATTCCCTGAAAACAGCTGGTACTTACAGCTCCCGTAAGCTTTCTATAGATACGTATTTCCTGCGTTTCCATGCAACACTACTAAAAGAAAAGAAATACATTTATTTTTTATCACGTTCGTCATGAAAGAATAAAAATCTAACGTCGGAAAAAAATCGATATCTCAAATATTTTTTTTTCTCCGACAATTTCTCTTAAGTCCACCATTCAAATGTTTGTCTTCTGATCTGATTTCTAAGTTCCACTTAGAGTTTAATGTTTTTCGAGGGCGGAAGTCACCGGCAATCTTTTCGAAATCTGAAATTCATTGCGTTTCTTTCTGTACCAGCTTTCAATAATTCTTTTCTTTCCTCATTCTTTCTATCGGCTATTGAATTATAGATCAACGACAAAGCTTTGCATTGATTTAAAACCTTTGTCCAATATGTAACTGAGTTTTCGCTTGAATTCTGCAATTTATCGCCACGTTTATTTCAAACAATGTGTTCCTTTGAAACTACGATATTTTTCGCTGGAATGCTTTCCACGAAAATATTTGTTTCGCCACTTACCCCCCCCTTATTTTTGTTGTTTTGATTTCCTGTATTGATTTCAGTTGTTCCCATTAAAGTCTTTAAACTTCTTCTTCTCGTTTGGTGCGATAATATTAAATTCACCGTTACGCTGTCGGTTTTGGATTCTTTGTATTTCATTGCCCCTTTGCCGCATTGAAGTGTTTTCATTCCATGTCGTTGATTTTTAGCGTTCGAATACTTTGAGTAATAATGCAGGTGCATTTCACGCTCTTATTCGTACCCCATCCGGGATATTTTTCATGAACACAATTTCTTTCTCATCCGTGCTGTCTAGCTCATTTCAAACAAAATGAAGAATGGAATTTTGCATGCATTTGTGATTACCTGTTTTATTATTTCATATAATATTCCGATTCTATTCAAAATTAAAGAAATGCTCTTCGTATTCTCGTAAGTGCTATCTATTGGGCTTCTCATTCTGTTGAGTTTGGATCCTAGACAGAGACGGAAACTTCTAGAATGTCAGTTCTCTCTTTCTCTTTCTTGGCGCCAGTTATTAAAAATTCGGAAAGAGGAATCTCCGATTTTCACTGGGTGGTGACAGTAGCGTTTTATCACATGTGCGAACCTTGCTTTGCCGGGGGCCTCTGTCACATACTGTTTTGACCGAGTAGCCGGAGGATATCTGTATTGCGATATTTTCTATACCCCGATATACATTGCAGAAAGCGTGTTTTCCATTTCCTCTTTAAATTTGCCGAATCTTGGAGGCAATCATTTCGCTCTTACGGCAACAGTTTATATTGGTCTGGAACTTTGATGAAACATAGTCCCTCAACTGACAATTGTCCGAAGACGTACTGCAATAAATTCTGATGGTGATGCGGGGAAACCTCAATCTTAACTTAAAATAAAAAGGGGAGGGGGTTTGTGAGTTGTAAAATGGTGTTATTGGCTGTCGGTCTAGTTCTTTCCTGCTGAATAGCGGTATATCGCTATATGTTGTGTGCTGCTTTTCTTTAGAAAGCCGAATCTTATTATTTACTATCCTATAGCCGGTCCTAGGACGATTGTTTTTAAGCTTTAAATTAATATACAGGGGATATTGCTCGTCCTATGACGGAGTGAAATTTTTATTTGAAGCAGATTGAAAACAAATCAAATAGACGCCGGATTTCTGTACGGAAGTATAGTAAAAACTTATACAGTAAGAACTCATTCATGTTAGAACTAAAAATTATATTGTATTTATTTTGGCTTTTCAAAAGACGCGTTAAATTACTTTTTCTCTAGAACCTTGTTATTCAGTTCACGGCTTGTTTTAGACTGTCCTATTCGATGGTTAGTTTGAAACTTCATACCAAAGCTTTTTCTACAAAATAATGCGACATCTCGTATTACAAATCGGAACTATCTAAGTTCTCGACAATGTGCTATTGGGGCGACATCTGCTTTCGATGCAATTTTGCTCACTTTGACATCTCAAGATTTCAGTTTTTATTAGAGGTTAGAGAGTTTAGATATATCGATATTTTGCAAAATGCACAATGTAATCAGCACTAAACTCGGAAGGTTAGTTAAATTTAAAAAGTATAACATAATTAAGGTGTACAAATCAGTATTCGAATTGTGCTAAATTAAAGTAATACACAAACGCAACTTGTCGTGATATTCATATTTCAATTCGAATTTTGTAGATCTGATACATAGAACTCGAGTCATTAAAAATCGAATGTTTTTAAATCACCACGCGATCACCTTGACATCTCAGTGTGATCGCGTGCAAACTCAACTTGCTGTCATTTACATTTCATAAAATTTACCTCATGATAAGGCCAACATATGAAAGTACATATATACGTGGTATATATGAAAGTACATATATGAAAGTACATATATAGGGACATCTCAGTAAGGGAAGAAAACAGATTATGGCTCTGAGAAAAGAAGATGGTTCTATAACAAGAAATAGAGGCGAAATTTTGACAAGAGTGAAAGATTTCTACTCCAAATTATATGAAAGGGATGATACATGTACTCCAGACATCATGAAAGGTACCAGAGTTCTTCCAGTCCTCCCAGCAGAAGTTGCTCATGCAATCAAGAACATGAAGCGGGGGAAAGCTCCAGGAGAAGATGGAATTACTATAGACATCATACAAGAAGCAAGTGGAGAAATTGAAACAGTACTCGCCCAAATTTTCACTCGATGCCTTAATGAAGGGAAGATTCCTGAGGATTGGAACAACGCTACAATGATCCTGCTACATAAAAAAGGTGACATTGAGGATCTCAGGAACTACAGACCTATCAGCCTCCTATCAGTGGTTTATAAAATCTTCACTAAAGTTCTTTCACACCGCTTGAAGGTAACACTGGACATGGCTCAACCGAGAGAACAAGCTGGATTCAGGAGTGGCTACAGTACAATAGATCATATCCACGTACTGAGAGAACTAATTGAAAGAGCGAGGGAATATGAACTTCCATTGTGCATGGCTTTTATCGATTATGAAAAAGCCTTTGATTCGGTGAAACCATCAGCAGTTACCACGGCTCTGAAATCCTGCGGTATTGAAGATGCATACATTAATATTATTAATAACATCTATGAAAATGCAAGTGCAAAGATTCGGCTGTTTGAAAATACAACACACATAAAAATTGGAAAGGGAGTGAGACAAGGTGACACCATATCTCCGAAGCTCTTTAATGCCACATTGGAAAATGTCTTTCAATCACTGAACTGGGAAAACAAAGGGATAAAGATTAATGGAGATTATCTAACCCACCTTCGTTTTGCTGATGACGTAGTCATTTTTGCAACTACCCCATCAGAGCTGCAGAGTATGATCCAGGAACTTGCTGACAAGAGTAAAGAAGTGGGATTAAAAATGAACTTTCAGAAGACAAAAGTGATGTTCAATGCTTTTACAAGAAATGAAGATTTATCGATTGATGGAGAAAAACTGGAGATGACAGATACATATGTTTATCTTGGACAGCAGATATCAAGTGAGGGTCACATTGATGAAGAAATTAATCGGCGTACAAAACTTGCCTGGAGAGCTTTTGGAAGAAACAGCATAATTTTCAAGAGCAATATGCCATTATGTCTTAAAAGAAAAGTGTTTGATCAATGCATCCTTCCAGTGCATACGTATGGTGCAGAGACGTGGACCTTAACTAAAAGAGACATACAAAGGCTGCAGACAACTCAAAG
The DNA here is from genome assembly GCA_039090855.1 of Macrothele yani. NCBI lineage: Eukaryota > Metazoa > Arthropoda > Arachnida > Araneae > Macrothelidae > Macrothele > Macrothele yani. Next base: position 70,637,030 of record CM077029.1, read on the forward strand.
TAGCATGGAGAGGTGCATGCTTGGTATAACCAGGAGAGATAAGAAGAGGAACTCGTGGATCCGAAAAATGACGAGAGTGGAAGACATCATGATCAGAGTTAAATCCCTGAAATGGCAATGGGCTGGACATACTGCCAGAAGGACAGACCATAGATGGACAGCTGAAATTTTAGATTGGATTCCAAGGGACAGGAAAAGACCCAGAAGAAGACCACATGGGAGATGGGTGGATGAAATTCGTAAATATGCGGGAGTGACATGGAGGAGACTGGCACAAGACAGACCGTTGTGGAGGAAACTTGGGGAGACCTTCGTCCAGCAGTGGATTGATAATGGTTGACAATGATGATGATGATGATATACGTGGTGACTTATTCAAAGCTTCAGTGGCGTATGTCATGCAATACCACTGTTACTCACGTTGATTCATGCCTGTGTCGATAATAACCAGCCGACTAAGTATAATATTATCTCATTATTTATTCTTGGTATTCCAATACATAATATCATATATATCGCTTTTTTTATCGACACAGACATGAATCAACGTGAGTAACAGTGGTATTGCACGACATAAGCCGCTGAAGCTTTCAACTCGCTGTGGTATTAAGAATTCAATTCGAATTTTGTAGACTGGAAAAATAGAACTCGAGTCATTGATAACCAACGTTTTTAAATTAGCACGCGATCACCTTGAAATCTAAAAGTGATCGAGTGCTATTATATAGCAGTCAACCACTTTGACATCTCGAGAACACAAACGAATTGATCGATACGTGACGGCGCTCAATGCAAACGTTGCTGTGGCGTCAAGCGTTCCAAAGAGACAGAGAGAGAGAGAGAGAGATTTGGGTCTTTATATGCATAATGGCCAGTCTATATTTGAAAAGTGATACGAATCAAGTTGCACGGAATGAAGTATTTGTCGCAAGCCACCTTGTTTCAAGATTCCCTCCAATTCGTCGTTCAATAAATCTTTTGCTTTGTTATAAAGGAGAGAATTTTGAAACAAGGTCGTTCAGGACAAACGATTCTTCCATCCAACTTGATTCGTGTCCGTTTTCAAACGTCAATCTGACTTTATCAATCATCACATGATCACCCCTTCGAGATTTTAAAGTTTTCTTCAAATTGAGATCACCATACAGACTGTGAAACACTTGCATTTTTCGTTTCTTTCGTTCACGCTCATAGGCATAACTCTCATATTTCTGTGGGTAAAAGAAGGATTGTAACAATGAATTAAATCGTCGAAACGTTTAGGAATATGAACGTATTTTTGACTTGCATATGAACGTATTTTTGACTTGGATATGAACGTATTTTTGACTTGGATATGAACGTATTTTGACATGGATAGTAACCATCTTTTTTGGCTTTGAACTTGCGACTAAACCTTTCCACAACACTTGGTTTCTTTTTTTATTCGTGGTTTAACGACTACCGTGAGCAACTCAATGGGCTATAAGCAGTCGCCCGACCCTAATTTAGGGCAACTGGTTCCAGGGAAGGGAGAGAGCCAGTGCCGTAAGACAAACACCACATCCATGCCTCATCGGGATTCGAACCCGGACCTCTTTCGGATGAATAATCAGAAGCCATCGCATAGACCACTGCGCCACCGGGGCGGTCACTTGGTTTCGTCCTGTTGTTCGTGGTTTAGAAATGCATTCCTTGCTGTTTTAAAAACTTTTCAAATTCTTCGTTCTTAAATTTTTTTTGTAGTTTCAGATATTTTCTGTGTTTCAAAATCTTGGAAAGTCTTGGACTACATAGGAACCCACATTTTTTTTCCCAAGCATATTTTGAAACTATGTGAATACACATTAGCAAGTAGCAAATTTCATCTTTTGGCGACTAAAACTGCTGACATCGACCACGTCTACTTGCCACTGTTGGTGTATTTTAGCTTTCATGACTGTTTCTCGGAAAATGATGTCTCACTGGTTTGTGGAGGATGTACGTTTCCATCCCTTTCGGCCATTCTTCGACACCTTTTTTCTTGGTGCCTTCTTTCCTGCTAGCATGGAATAAAGGATTAGCCCAAATAAACATCCGTCTTCTTTGATCAGGGAGATACGACTGTTTCATTGCATCCTCATTACAGCAGTCCAAAGAAGAATGTCCCGTTGTGGCAGAACAATTCTTCTTAACACTTTCCTTCAGAAATCAAATGAAATCAACTCTTCCTCTCACTCCATGTTTAGTTGCTTTCATTAGTTCACAAGAAAATCTAAAGCTCCGCAAACGACTCAACATGTCTGAGCAAAAATCCATACAGAAAATCCATAACCAACGATTCTCTTGGAACAAACAAAGCCGAAAAGATTCCCCACATCAAGCAGCTGCTACCAGTGGTTGGATGGCTTCGTAGTTAGAACTCTCGCCTCCCGTATGATGGACCGTGAGATCCCTCCTACTCTGACCATCAGATATTATTCATTTTGAGAGAAATATTTCCCACCGCTATAACGTGCATCAGTAAAGTTTCTTGCAGACACGTTGGGGACTCAGTGTGATAGTTTCCATGGGAACGAAAAAATGATGCCTGATGCCATCCAACAGGACGCATGGCAGACATGGTGTAATCAACCTCCATGTTCCCAAACACGTTGAGAAATCCGTGACGTAATCCACCAGAGCACGTAGATACGCACGATGAAATCCTCCATGAGAGATTACTCAGCCATGTTATCCTTCTCTCAACTGCAGTGGAGAGCACTTGAGAGCTCTTTGTAGACCCTATGTTAAGCAGAATCGGCCTTTTGGTACTACTTAGAGCAAATTTAAAATTTCAGAGTTTGAATCCTTCTGTACAAATAAAATAAATTAAATCAACAATAACATCGGTAGCTTAAAAACCAATGACTGCATTTTTGCACCTTGCTCCAGCATTATTCATTTATTGATCGCCGTAAACGGAGGGTAGCTTGGACAACTTTAATTTAAGCAATGGGAAATATCGTTTTACTACACTTTCTTACCAATGTGTTGCTGGACAATCTTCTTGGTTAAGAAATCATTCAGCAGAGATGCAAGGTTTCCCGAAAAAGATACAAGATTACTTTATAGCAATCAAAATCCTGAGCTACGTTTGTACTCTTCCAATTAAGTTTCCCGTATTGTGAAAACAAAATTCAAGTATTAATGCTGTGCACATTACAACAAGAATTTTGACTGGTGCTGAGCAGCTGTTAAATGATTTTAAAATGTCTAAGGACCAGGCTTCTTACCAGTCATCCAAATTGGGCCCGGCTTCTATCCCGGAAAGAGGCACGTGTGGTGCGTTTCTCTTACCACACTGGTTCTCTCCCTTCCCTGGAACCAGTGGCCCAAAATTAGGAAAAGGATCCTGCTAATAACCGTCTGAGGTGCTCATAGCGCCATAAAAACCTAAATAAAAGCATAAATCTATACGTTTTTAGAAATTCGTTTTTATATAATAGTTTTTATTTACAATTAATACTTACAGTAAATATTTTATTCTGGATATACCTAAAAATCTGAGAAACGCGCCATTTTCTTGAATTTGAGATAAACTTCGTGCTTCTACTTATTCTGCACTGTTTCATGTTCCTGAATTAATGCTCCATAAATTTTTATTTTCTGTTTTCTCATCTTACTTATATGATAGACATTTTACTTACTAGTAAGTAAAATGTCTATCATATAATATATCAGTTGCAAATGGAAATGCATTACCTAAAATATTGCAAGAAAGTTTTAAATATGGTAATAATTTAAAACATCAATAATGAGAATACTCAAGAGACACATACACTGAAGAGCAATTGAATTAGAGATACCTGTCTCGTAACGTCTAGCACCACCTTTCGACCTGATGACGGCGGCAATTCGTCTCGGCATGAACTCGACAAGGGACCGGAAGCGTTGGGAAGCCATACGGATCCACGACCCCTGAACAAGCTCCCACAGTTCACGATGATTTGATGGAGGGGGGTCAGAGCCTCGAACATCTCTCTCAATGGCATCCCAAATCTGCTCGATGGGATTGAGGTCAGGTGACCTAGCTGGCCAAGGAAGCGAGTTCATGTCGGCGGAGTGTTCATTCAACCATTGGGATACAATTCGGGAGCTGTTGTAGGATGAGGTCCCCAGTGGGATGTTGAAGACGCACAAACGGGAGCGAATGGTCGTCCAGGATATCCTGGTAACGTTGACCTGTGAGGGACAATGTCACACGTACCAGAGGTCCCTCTTCAGTACACATAAACAGTCCCCAGACGAGAATGCCACCCACACCAGCTTGAAGAGTACCCTGCTGGCGAGAAGGATCCATCGCTTCATGTGGTTTCCGCCGTACTCGTATCCTGCTATCTGCATGTACCAACGTGAATCTCGACTCATCAGTCCAGGCAACATTTTTCCACATGTCTAGGGTCCAGTGGCGATGTTCCCGAGCCCCTGCTAATCTTTGCACTCTGTGATGTGCGGTCAGCAGCGGTACCCTCGAGGTACGATGGCTTTGTACCCCATAGCGAGGAGATGGTTCTGGATGGTGTGGCTGCTTACACGTTTTTGTGCACCAGCGTTAAATTGCAGAGTGATTTTTTGCAGTGTGGCCCGTCTATCCGCTGTTACAATGCGAGCTAGCCAACGATGACCCCGCTCATCCACACGCTGTTGTTCACGGCAGTTGGCCCTTGCAGGGATGGTTTTACCGGATTCAATGTACTCACGGTGCCAGTGGCTCGTGAAAATCCCAGTGCCTGCACGACTTCCGAAATGGGGTGACCCATTTGTCGGGCCCCGACAATTTGCCCACGATAAAATGCGCTTTGATCCTTCGTCTTACCCATACTGCGTCCGACTCTTACTTATTCCAGTCGCATCACTGCTTATATTGTCGGATCGCTGCATGCGTCATGTCGTTTCCGTTTACAGGGCCGCCCACAGCGCCACATTTGCATAACGCCAGCTGTCTCTAATTCAATTGCTTTTCAGTGTATAGCGTATTAAATCCTTTTACTTTTGTGGTATAGTAAGCACAAAGATTCGCCAAGCTTTCGCTCTCCATTGGCTATTTTTTCAAGGCAATTTTATGTCTACCATTACCTTTAAAAAGTCTCCCATTGGTGGGCGGCAGCTTGGCGAATCTTTGTGCTTTCTATACCACAAAAATAAACGGATTTGATGCACTATATGCGTCTCTTGAGTTAACACAGTCTGGGGTATTTATAATAACGTTATTATAATAATGAGTTTAGATGGTAAAATCATACTTGTGTGTGTGCGCTGTGTTTGGGCCCTCCGACACGATACGCCAAGTGACACAGATACTTTTAAAACATCTCTGGTGGAGAAAAATGATAATGAATAATTTATCAAATTCTATGGCGTAATGACTGCATGTTTTGACCTAAGTCACAAACCTACCGTCCCGATTTTGGGATTTCGTAAGCAAGACATTAAGCACGACTATTAAAATGTCGAATTTTACCCAACATTTCGGAAATTTTATTTGTTTGTTTGGGGAATTAACGACCACACCACGAGCCACTTAATGGGCCATAAGCAGTCGTATCTCCATAATTTTGGGCCATTGGTTCCAGGGAAAGGAGAGAGAGAGAGAGAGAGAGAGCCAGTGTCGTAGGACATCCGTGCTTCACACGGAATATGAATCCAGACCCATCTCGGACGAATGATTGGAGACCGGCGCTTCGTGATGCTCTACAACTAGGGGCGGCAGGGGAAAATTATCATAAGAAAACTTGAGAAAACTTGTGTAAAATCTTGGTCTTGCTTTTGGCAATCAATGCTAATAATCCAGTGTATGTGTGCTTTTGCCCAGGCAAAGCGTTGCGCCCGGTTTCGTGCAGTTAACTGTGGGACTCTTGTGTACCAGCGTCAGCCGAGTCCTAGACGTATGCCATGTCAGTACCTTTGCACTGACATGGCGACATGATCTACTGTTCAAATAGAGATCGTCATACACGATTGATGATATTACACGCATCTACACACAGATTAAAATATTTAATTATGTGAAATAAATAAAATACAAGATCTTTCAGAGTGCCCAGCACTCCATCCTCAATTAAAAAAGTTAGTAAAATCATGCAATACATTGATTATGAAACGCTTTCCAACATACCAGAAACCATTACTCAAATTATTTAAGTTATGAGGAAAATGGCTGTAAAATAAATATCGCTCCTATGACCTGATCTTTGACCCCATCTCGATGGCATTCAACAGAACCGTTAAAGTATACTTCCGGAACAACATGAAAAAGTTTTGTCTCAATCGAAGCATTTTTTTACGCTTTCCAACCGTAGGTTGAAGAAGCGTTTATGCTTGAGCTTGTTCGTCTGTCCGTCCGTCCGTCTGTCTGTCCGCACGATAACTCGCGTAAAAATGGTTCGCTTTCGATGAAATTTTAGTATGTGGCAGGGGACCACCTGAGGACGAAACCTATTGAAAATGGCTGAAGTGGGGTCAAAGGACTGGACATAGGAGCGGGATGCATTCCATTGCCCTTATGCGTCATAACGTGCGTATGAAATTTCGATGAAATTTTGTATGTGGTAAGGGACCACCTGGAGACGAACCCTATTGAAAATGGACGGATTGGGATCTAAGGTCAGGACATAGGATCAAAGGCCAGGACATAAGATCGGGATCCATTCCATCTTCCTTATCCCATACTATTAAAGGAACAATTCTTGCATGTATGTAAATTTTATTTTGAAAACGGCTCTAAGGATTTTGATGAAAGTCGTTAACCTACCGTTTTCTGGTACTAGAAATCGATTTAGCTTGATCTTGACTTTAGGAAAATTCGTTTCGTGGGTTAAATAACCACCCCGAATTACCACGTTTTTAGTGTAGTGTCATGGCGTCGTCCAATTAGATGTTGACGCGCGGTCACACCATTTGTCTCATTACGTCACGCGTTGTGTGTGAATCTTATTAAAGTTTGATGCCGTTACACTCTTGTGAGCAGATGGTCGCGATTCCTATCTGCCTCATTACGTCACGCGTTGTGTGCGTATGTCCGTCCGCGCGATAACTCGCGTAACAATCGTTCGATGTCGATGAAATTTTAGTATGTGGTAGGGGAACACCTGGGGACAAACCCTATTGAAAATAGGCGAAATGGGGTCAAAGGTCAGGACATAGGAGCGGAATCACTTCCATTGCCATTATGCGTCACAACGTACGTAAAAATGCTTCGATTTGGATGAAATGTTAGTATGTTGTAGGGACTTTCCTGGGGACGAATCCTATTGGAAATGGACGAAATGGGGTTAAAGGTTAGGACACAGGAGCGGGATCTATTCCATAGCCCTTATGCATCATAACTTACGTAAAAATGCTTCGATTGCGACAAAACTTTATCATGCTATTTCGGAGGTATACTGGGATCAAAGGTCAGGGCACAGGAGCAAGATTTATTCAACAGCCATTATCCTCATAACTTGAGTGATAACTTGAGAAATGATTTCTGGTATGTTAGAAAGCGTATCATAATTAATGCATTGCATGATTTTACTAACTTGTTACCTAAGTTATAACGCATAAGGGTGGTGGAATGGATCCCTCTCCTATGTCCTGACCTTTGACCTCATTTCGCCCATTTTTAATGGGATTCGTCTCCAGGTGATCTCTTACCACATACTAATATTTCATCGAAATTGACACATTTTTACCCAAGTTATGACGCATAAGGTTGGTGGAATGGATCCCGCTCCTATGTCGTGACCTTTGAAGCCATTTCACCCATTTTCAACAGGGTTAGTTCCCAGGTAGTTCCCTACCACATACTAAAATTTCATCGAGATCGAACTATTTTTACGCGAGTTATCGTGCGGACAGCATATACGCTTCTTCAACCTACGGTTAGAAAGCGTAAAAAAGGCCAGACCCACGATTTATATACACAAAATCACAGATGTCAATGACGTAACGAGGTGAGTGTACGTAGGCGTGAATCAAAGTCTCATAATTGATAACGGTATTGAATTGGTACAAACAGGAATATAGTCTTAATCGAATGAGTGCAAAAGGAGACAAACATGTCACAATAAAAAACTAAATATATACGTACATGATTAATGAGTCCACATCCAGCGAAATAATCCTGTCCATTGCAACTGTATAAAGCGTGGGGAATCATTGTTGTAACAACAAGGACCATAGGCGTGTATGTACAAACTTTCAGTCAATAAGAGGGTTCTACGCGTAAATGGCGATGCCAAAACAGCAACCTGGTTCAAGTCCGAGTAGTGGGTACCCGAATTGACAGTGAGAGCTAGTGAAGTAGTCTCTAAGTTATTCTTAGTAGAAAACTTGTGTTCAGCAATTCTCGTGTGTAGAGGACTTATGGTAGATCCTATGTAAGAAAGTTCAACATCCGAAACGTCCAAAGGTCTTTAAGTTCAAATAGGTGGTGATTTGTGACGTTGACTATCAGTTCGAACAATGCCGTCTAAACAGCATACACCACAAGCTTTTAAGGCGGGTACGCTTCTGTAATTCTTTCAGGTGTTCTTTTGCCACAATGTTCGCATTCCCGAAACACTCTGGACACTGTAGCAAGGAAAAACTCCAGTGTGTTGACGACTTCCGAGATGGAGTGACCACATCGTGCGGGCAATATGCCCTCTGTCAAAATCATCGAAATCACGCGTCTTGCCCATTACGCATGTAGTCGATCTCTATTGGGGAAGATGTGGGCGATGTCTATATCTAACTTCAGCTTCTTCCGGGCATGCGCGATAATGTGGAAGTAGCAGCCAAGTATTTGCATAACTTCTGCAATCTCTAATTCAGTGGCACTTCTGCGTATGTCGCACACATTACTTTTATTTGATTCGCAACAAGTTCTGTGAAAAGAAATGACAATTTAAGTCTGAGGAAGTATGGGAAATTTTGGTCATCTGAAGAAAAGTAGAAACGTTTAAACAATAAGGAACAGTGATGCAACCAGACATGTGATTGATAAAAATAAAATAAAGCAGAAAATAATAATAAATGAAGAACGAGAATCTTACGATCACACTGAATATTCCAAAAAAATTAATATTCTAAATAATTAATATGCAGTAACAGAGGTATTAAGTTGAGACAGAAGATACCATTTAATTATCTGAACCAAACTGAGCTTTTCTGCACATACTAACGGAGATCCTATTTTCATCTAATCCAAACTCACGATGATTATAATCAGCGTCGTTATCATCTGATGTATTACCAAATGGCTGAATGAAAGCTTCTACGACTCTTCCTTGACCATATCTTTACAGACGATGCTGCATACCTTCTAATTTCATTTTCTATCTCCCCATGCAAAATTTTCTTGATCTTTTATGATACCCTGGCTTCTTATAAAGCATTTCTCTGGCATCGTATTGGTCTGTTTTTCTAGTAGTATGGACAATTTGCCACCATTTAAAAGCCTTTGTATTTGCGATAATGTTGATAACTCTTCTACTCTTGCCGCTCCACTTGTTTTGTGTTTTGTCTTTTCTAGTCAGCCATCATGTAACTTCGCATTCCTTATTTCAGATGTCCTTAGTTTACTCGTATGTTTTCTCTGTGAATGTTCTCTTCTGTTGAGTCTGAATAGACGCTACGTGTTGGCTAATACTTCCTTTTCAAAAAATGAGGCAAATTGATTTGCACTGGAAAATCAGATTATTTCTTACAAATGCGTAATACGTACTATTATTACCCGTAATGTCATTTTTTTGAAATACGAGAAACATATTCAAGCTAAGGCGAACATACACATCGACAACCTCTTGGTTTACATTACTGAACTACACGGTCGAGTCACATTATTGTGACCACCAGATAATATCCAGAGTAATCGCTGTGTGTAGCGCGGACAGCAGCTAGACAGGCTGGGAGTGACTCATTAAGATACTGGAAGGTGTTCACAGGTATGTGGAGCAATACTGACTGCAGTGCATCTGACAGCTGCTGGAGGATACATAGAGCGAAAAACACGATCGAGGTGGTCCCGCAGATGCTCAATTGCGATTACGTCTGGGGAATTAGGGGGCCAGGGAAGTACGCTTAAATCTTCATCGTGCTCATCCAACCACTCTCGGGCATTTCTAGCTGTGTGGCACGTCGCATTGTCGTACTGGAAGACCCCATCCACCCCAGGCAAGGCAATCAGCATGTATAGGTGTATGTGGTCTGCAATGATGGATTCATTACGAATTCGGTCCATAATGCCTTCCACAGGGATGAGTGGACTCAGGGAATGTCACGAAAACATTCCCCACACCATAACGCTGCCCACACCAGATTGTGTTCTTCCAGAAATGGTTGAAGTGTGTTTGTTTTCCGATATTTCTCGCTCATACGTCAATGTCCATCCGTTTGATGAAGCCGAAATAATTACTCATCGGAGAAGGCAATCCTTTACCAATCAGCGGAAGTCCAATTCCGATACTGAAATGCAAATTCGTTAGCATAGGTGCAGTGACAATCCTTTTGCATCGGAGCCCCATACGCAGCAGGGTTCCCTGAACTGTGGTTTTAGACACTTCCGGTAGCCCCTTGGTTCATTCGGCCAGTGAGTTGCTCCAATGTACCGTGCCGATCGACCCTCAAGTACCTTCGCAGCAGACGTTCACCTCTCACATCAGTGGCACGTGGTGTTCCGCAGTTTCCACGTCGCTAATTTGCAATGGTGCCATTTCTCCAATCGCGATACACTTTAACCACAGCAGCACGCGAACAGTTCACAAACTGCGCTTTTTCAGAAATACTGCCACCCTTGGCCCGAAAGCCGATAATCATCGCTTTTTGCAAATCTGATAAATCGCTCCTTTTATCCATGATAGCAAAGAGTGATATGTTTTCAGAATGCATACAACACATCTTATACACTCTCCAAAAGCCAGATCTCGGCACGTGACTTCCTTCATTGGTTACGCGCTGTGTTCTTCCAGAAATGTGTATAATGTGTATAATGTTTTTCTTGTTAAAGTGTTAAACAGAGTCGGATTTTCATTAATTTGCCATTAATATTCCGCATTTATTTCTTCAATATACACCGAATAGCCATGGCCAAAGCATTGTGACAACCTGCCAAATATGATGTTGGTACTCCACGTGTATTCAAAACAACTCTTATCTGGTGAGGCATAGACGCTACGAGATTTCTAAAGGATCCTTGCTGTATCTGGTACCTGAACGTTACCAACAGATGATCTAACGCTTGTAAATTGCACGGCTGAGTGCCTGCAGATTGGATTAGCTCTTCTAATACAAACCAAAGATCCTCGATTGGATTGATTTCTGGGAAATTCGGAGGCCAGGGCAATAATACGTGGAAGTCTTCCTCATGTTCCGTGAACCATTCCCGCACATTCCGGGCAGTGTGGCATTGTGCATTATCGTTTTGCAAGAAGGCTGCCATGAAAGGAGTACAACCGCTAGCTACTATGAAGGATGACCGCTACCATCAAGGATGTACCTGGTCTGTAATGATATTCAGGTAGGTGGTAGACATCCAAGTTTCTTGCATATGAACGAATGGTTTTTGAGTTTCCCAGCAGAGCATTACCTAAAGCATTACATTTCCTCTACCGGCTTGTTTTCGTCCTACGGTGTATCCTTGTGCCAACACTTTCCCTGGTAAACGATGCACACGTCCACATTGTGCAACAGGAAACGAGATTCATCGGACTAAACGAACTTAACCTTAATTATTCAAGGTCTAGTTCCATACTCGCGTGCTCATTGTAGGTATTTTTTGACGGTGAACCGAGCTTAGCACAGGCACTCGTAGCGGCCTGAGGCTACTCAGCCCAATTTTGCCAGACTTCGATGTACTATGTGTTGTGACACATTACTCTCGTCGCCAGAATTCAAATCACTGGCGAGTTGCGCGTTCTGTTGGATCGTATCATACGGGTTAGCTTTTGCTCACCTCTATCATCGATGAGCCGTGGTCGGTCCGCACCTTTCCTGCGGTTCCTGTTTTCCATTCCTTGGACCACTTTTTGAAGATACTAACAATAGGACTGACTGTGAGCCCCCCGTAAGTTTCGCCGTCTTGCAATGGCTTTGATTCACTCGTCTGACCATTATTATTTGGTGTTTGTCCAATATCGCTCAAGACAGCTGCATTTCCCATATCGAGTACAACAATAAGTATCCGGTGTTATTTACACGGTGTCATAACCTGCACGCGCTCCGTCGTTTCCCTGCGGGTGCTTCAATTTGCATAATAACGCGCTGGTCAAAATGTTTTGGCTCTTCGGCGTGTTTGCCAAAACAAATGAGCGATTATTTTTACTACTAACTTTTCAGAAATAAAGGTATCGGAATTAATATACGCTGAGATGCCTGTTTATTAGGTACACCTACCTTCGCCATATGAATGGCTCACTGCGACACTTAGGCAGCACACGAGCGGTATACGTCAAGCAGATCAGCTCGTCGAGTATCAGGCAGTGATCTGACTCACAAATCTGAACGCGACATGATAGTTAGTATAGGCAGGTTCCGTCATCTCATACATAGCGGCCCTCTTGAGCTTCAACAAAGCACGACTGCAGCAAAGTTTTTCTTTGAATGATGTGATATGCAGGAAACTTCCAGCAATCCGTCGGTGAACCTATGGAAGGAACCTGCTGGAGAATCAAAGTGGTCAAAAGGAAAGGAGACTGGCCAGAATCATGCAAGCGAGCATACAGTACAGCGTAACCCCCCCCCTCTATTTTGTTTTATGGTGGTGGAATTTGAACCCACATCTCTCCTTTTGGGAGCCGCGGTCATTCTTCCGAATGAACTACACCGACTTAGTTTATCGCTGCAACTAGCCGTTTTGACCCCTTGAGAAAGGAGTCGGCACGAAATCGCAGGTTTCGGGTCAGCTGCAAAGCCATGTTTGAAGCAGCTCGCTGAAGAAAAAGGAATTCTAACTAATTGCAGATGACGTATGGAAAGAGCATCATCATATGAGATGACGGAACCTGAGATGAATTCTCATATATAAATCATATGAGATTACGGATATGAGATGAATTCTGATTCATTCCAGACCGCGTACGGAAAGAACACTACACATTTATATCGAACGTCACGGCCAGGAGATTCACTTTTACGTTCACGTGCCAAAACCTCTTTTGTCGGTGTTTTGGGGATTGGAACAAACGTCTCGCTCTCCGGAGCTGGTTATTCTCCCGACTGAACTACACCTACCTATGGCTTATCGCTGCCTCGACTCTTGGGTCAACTCAGTGATACATCACAACTGATTACAACTTGTCCAATAACTGCATAAATCAACATCGGCGTCTTTAGAGTCAACTACGAACACATTACGTATCGGACCATGTGCCGAATGCGTTAAAAGATCCTGACAACCATGTCGCCACTCTCCTTTCAACCCTGTGCTCCAGCAGCTGTTTGTGGCCATATGATCGTCGATTGCTGAAAGAGTTTTAGCATGTCGGACTATTCACAGTAAACCCTTACTAGGAATATATGTGAAAAGTCCGGATATCGGGCATTTGAAAGATGGTTGAATCTGCATACCTGCTACAAACTATTATACCACGTTCAAGGTTGTTCAGACCACTCGTTTTGCCTATTTCTAGACGTCAATCGAACGTCAACTGATGATCGACTAGCTGAGCTACTTAATTTATACCCACGCCGCGCTCACGTGACGCTTTACGTATTGGATTTAGCCATGTACATGTGATCAGAGAAAAGAGGTACCTAAAAATTAACATCCGAGTGTAATTAAACATTGCGCAGTAGATAAATCTGGGAAATAGAATATATTTGTGGTGCTCGTATTGAGTGTGTGCATAAGTTCTACCCGTGTTTGTAGGCTACAAAGAAAGGAGCAGAACACAACAAATAACGTACCTCAGATTTCACATAATTGCCAGCATTCTACCCTGCTGGTCACCCAAAATGCAACACCAAGAAAGACACGAGATAGCAAAGCCAGATTTACTGGACACATAACAACACATACAAAGATGAAACGATTGATCTTACAAGCCCGTGCGACTTGCAGAACACGCAGACATCAATAGTTCGTGTGGCACCCATGGCTGGCAATAACGGCCGCTAAACGCCGCGGCATCGAACGAAAGAGGATTTGGATGTGGGTTTGAGATATGTCGATCGGGTTACCGCAGTTCATCAGGCGTAGCCGAGGGTGGTGCTTGCCGGGGCACTTGGTTCCCAATCAGCGACCAGACGTCTTCGATGGACGACATATCGGGAAAATAGGCGAGCCACGGCAGCAGTGACACTAGGTGAGCCGTGAAGAATGAAGAATTGTTGTGCGACGCGTGCTATGTGCGGGCGCGCATTGTCCTGTTGAAACGTGGCCGCTGGCTGGTCCTGCTGGTAAGGGAGGACCACAGGCTCCAAAACGTTGGAAACGTTCTGATGAGTGTACCGGCGATGCGTACCAGAGGGGTGAGGGTGTCATATCCAATTGCGCCCCAAACCATAACGCCAGACGACGGACCGGTATGGCGATGCATAATGCAGGCGTCATGCAGTCTCTCGACGCGGTGCCGCCACACAGGGATCCAACCATCGTGGTATTGCAGGCAGAAGCGGGATTCGTGGGAGAAGACAATGTCGTTCCATTCCGTAGTACAGGTGCGGCGTTCAACGGCCCACTGCCTCCGCACACGCCGGTGATGTAACGTCAATAGTAATCGGAGCAATGGGCGCCGTGCGACAAGTCCCTGCTCCTGCAGACGACGTCGAACTGTACGTGTTGACAAAGGTTGTTGCGCAATACATCCTAATTCCTGCGCTAACGTTGGTGATGTAGCAGTGCAAGCCGTCAATAACCGCCGCACAACATGCCGGTCCTTTCGTTCGGTGGTGTGCCGCGGCTACGGAAATCGCTCACGTCACTCCGTCCGTCCCTCCTGAACCCACTGAATCCATATTCGCCTCACTGTGGCTGGATGTCGTCCCACACGGGCGCCGATGTCTCGGTACGATAAACTGCTGTTGCGATAAGCCACTATTCGTCCTCTGTCGAACTACGAAACGTGCTGGAATGACTGCCGTATTCTGCGACGAGGCATTAGGAAGCCTCCCATGCACAAGTCCGGCAGCACAACACAGTTCCACTACTTACACTCCGCCTTCTGTGCACCCTTCTTATAGTGCTTCTCGGTGGCGTGCCGGGCCCACATGACTGGCATATGCCCTGCAATGCTAATCGTTTGCATGTCCTCTCGCGGACGACGCATGCTTCGAATTTCAGGCCAATCGGATGCTTCCTTCTTGGTGTTGCATTTTGGTTGGCCAGAAGCATATATGACCTCTTGCCATATGCCTATGAGTAGGCGAATTCCAGCCGGAAAATCTCCTATGTTTTAAAGTAAAAAAAAGTTGTTTAATGCAGTTTTCAGATCGTTCACATCATCGAAGGTTTGAAGAGCGAAAGCGTTGTGTAGTTATCGAAAAAGGTGGTAGTCCGTAAGTGCAGGTTAAGGGAAATGCGCCGGCTGAGGTAACACTTCCCAACCAAAGTCCAGCAAGTTTTGCCGAGTGATTAAAGCAGCGGGAGGTCTGGCGTTATCATGATGAAGGATCACGCCTTTGCGATTGACGAGTGCTTGCCGCTTTGATGTCAGTTGTTCTCGTAATCTGTCCAACTGTTGGCAGTAGAGGTCAGCGTTTATCGTTCGGTTAGGTGCCAACACCTCCCAGTGGATTATTCCCTGGGCATCCCACCCAAACACTTAACAAAACCTTTTTAGGATGCAGTCCTCCTTTTGAGGTCGATGGAGCAGACTCTGCACCTTGGAACACAGCCCATCGACGCGCTTTATATTACGGTACGGTGCCCATTTCTCATCACCCGTTTCAGTTCGTCCCAAAAACGGTTCATTTCTGTAATGAGAAAGCAAAGAAACAATGGTACGGATTCTCTCCTCTCGTTGCTTTGCAGAAAGCTGGTGCGGAACCCAGTTATCGAACTTGGTGATGAACCCAAGCGCATGCACCCGTCTTTCGACTGTTGTTCTGTTAACCGAGAACGCACCCGCTAATTCATGAACTTTTGGATGTGGGTCATTTGTTATGGCTTGGTCCAGATCATCGTAAGAAACCACGGATGGACGTTCAGGATGCGGTTGATCTTTACAGCTTCTGTCTCAGTTCCGCAATTTTGAAAGCCAACGGCGACATACGCTTGACAGATGTTGCGGCAAGCCACGGCTGCAGTACTGCCCTTATCGAACTCCTACAGTAGACAATGTCTAATGTGCTCCTTATCACATGCCATGTTACACCGTCCGTGATTTCCGTTACGAATGATTTACTCGGATTAACCTAGTGCCTCTATATCAGTGGTTTCAAACTCGCGGGCCGGGGCCTACTGTTTTGCGGCCCGCATGATTGATTACAAAATAAAAATAAATCACCTTTTTTTCAAGTATATTATAATACAATGACGGAAAAAAATCCCAACACCAAGAAGGGGTTGTGTTAGATACACGACAGTTGGTAGGCGGTGGGAGTACATCTGTAAGATGACGTCTATGCTAATTTCGCGCTCGGCGCAAACGTGTGGCGCTAGTAGCCCCCTTCGGAGCATGCAAAGCAGGTTTACTGTAAATACGCGCTGTAACGTTCGTGAGCGTTAGTTATCGTTGAGATTCGACGTAGTGTGTTGATGTTAGTCAAGAATGCTTTTAAGAAGACGAAGAAGCCATTATCAACAGCTCACGGAGTTTGAACGAGGTCGTGTAATAGGGCTACGAGAAGGTGGATTTTCTTTCCGCAATATTGCAGAACGACTTGGCAGGAATGTAGCCACTGTGCATGATTGTTGGCAGCGGTGGTCAAGCGAAGGTACTGCCTCAAGAAGACCGGGTTCCGTCCGGCCACGTGGTACTACTGAGAGGGAAGACCGCCGTGTACGGCGTATGGCCGTGGCGCATCGTACCTCGTCTGCGGCAGCAATTCGAGCTGCAGTTGCCACCACAGTGACACAACGAACTGTTATAAATCGGTTACTTGAAGGACAGCTCCAAGCCAGACTCCCTGTAGCGTGCATTCCACTTACTCCGAACCACTGCTGTTTGCGGCGTCAGTGGTGTCAAGCTAGAGCTCATTGGAGGACGGAGTGGAGATCTGTTGTGTTTTTTGATGAAAGCCGGTTATGCCTGGGTGCCAGTGATGGCCGTGTGTTGGTTAGAAGGAAGCCAGGCGAGCGCCTGCAAACAACCTGTCAACGGCCGAGACACACTGGACCTACACCTGGAGTTATGGTCTGGTGAGCAATATCCTATGACAACAGGAGCACTCTCGTGGTTATCCCACGCACCCTGACGGCTCAGTTGTACGTCGGTCTGGTGATTCAACCTGTTGTGCTGCCATTCATGAACAGCATTCCAGGGGGTGTTTTCCAACAGGATAACTATCGCCCGCATACCGCTGTTGTAGCCCAACATGCTCTACAGAGTATCGACATGTTGCCGTGGCCTGCTAGATCACCAGATCTTTCACCAATCGCGCACGTATGGGACATCATTGGACGACAACTCCAGCGTCACCCCCAACCAGCATTAACCGTCCTTGTATTGACCGACCAAGTGCAACAGGCTTGGAACTCCATCCCACAAACTGACATCCAGCACCTGTACGACACAATGCATGAACGTTTGCGTGCTTGCATTCAACATTTTGGCGGTTACACCGGTTATTAATGTGCCAGCATTTCACATTTAAAATGGATCTTCTCGCGCTTAAAATAAGCTGTGATCTTGAAACCTTAATCGATTAAATATGTTACCTATACAAATGTATTGCCGCCATTTCATTCCTTCCCAACTATTTTTTGTGGTGTTGGGATTTTTTTTTCCGTCAGTGTATATTAAATATAATGTAAACAGGGTACTTGCTTGTCAAAGGCATCTGCTTTGTAAGTAACAAGTTTATTTACGAAGAGTACAACTGTATGTTGGTTTAAATGTCTCAAAGACATGAGAACTATTTTCAATATATTCAAGTCTCCAGTTTCCTATAATGCTGACAACCCACCCGAAGAACATTAGCGTGAATTAATAAGACTTTCAGTGAGATTTTTTCCTGAAACAAAAATTCAACAGCTGCAATCTAACGTAGTTTTACCAGTTTGTTTCAAAAGACAAGTACGTAAACATTCATAACTGAGCTCCACGGGTTCTGTCTATGTTCGGAACAACATACTCATGTGAACAGTTGTTTTCAAGAATCAACCAAGTAAAATATCTTGAAAGGAATTGGTTAAGTGACAGTCACTTATACTCACTTTTAAAAGTAGCATATTCGAACGACATTATTTCAAATATCGATAAGTTAGTGACAGAGAAGTGAGCCCAAGTTTGTGGTCAGAATATGTAATATTTTCTGCACCGTGTACCGTGCTCAGTTGGTAAAATGTGAAAATGTGATTGTTTTAAGAATTATGTGAGAAATAATTGTTACGTAAAAGTCATTGTTTTCAGTGACTGGCGAAGCATTTGTTTTCACTATTTACCGATAATTAGAAATAATATGCCACTGTAGTGCCAAGCCGTTGGTGTAGTTTGTAAAGTTGATACTTATTTATAAGAAATGTATTAATATTCATGCGGCCCCTTATATTCCTCCAAAACTGGAAAGTGGCATTTCGAAGGGTCTGAGTTGAGGAATACTGCTCTATATGCTCTATACCAGTGTTCCGCAACCGGTGTGCTAATACAAGGTGAAAGGTGTGACGCGAACTGTTACCTATACACCGGTGTGACGCGAACTGTTACTTACGTGATCGAACTGTTACATATACACCGCTGTGCTGCGTCACACCCGGTGTGTCTCTACAAGGTGAAAGGTGTGATGCGAACTGTTACCTATGTGACCGAACGGTTACCTATACACCTGTGTGCCGCGGCACACCCGGTGTGTCCTTACAAGGGGAAAGGTGTGACGCGAACTGTTACTTATGTGATCGAACTGTTACATATACACCGCTGTGCCGCGGCACACCCAGTGAGTCCCTACAAGGTGAAAGGTGGGACGCGAACTGTCACCTATGTGACCGAACGGTTACCTATAGACCGGTGTGCTGCGGCACACCCGGTGCGTCCCTACAAGGTGAAAGGTGTGACGCGAACTGTTACCTATACACCGGTGTGCAGCGGCACACCCGGTGTGTCCCTACAAAGTGAAAGGTGTGACGCGAACTGTTACTTATGTGACCGAACTGTCACCTATACACCGCTGTGCTGCGGCCCACCCGGTGTGTCCCTACAAGGTGAAAGGTGTGACGCGAACTGTTACCTATGTGACCCAATGCTTACCTATACACTGGTGAGCCGCGGCACAACTGGTGTGTCCCTACAAGGGGAAAGGTGTGACGCCAACTGTTATCTATGTGATCGAACTGTTACCTATACACCAGTGTGCCGCGGCACAAACGGTGTGTCCCTACAAGGTGAAAGGTGTGACGCGAACTGTTACTTATGTGACCGAACGGTTACCTATACACCGGTGTGTCCCTACAAGGGGAAAGGTGTGACACGAACTGTTACCTATGTGATCGAACTGTTACTTATACACCGGTGTGCCGCGGCACACCCGGTGTGTCCCTACAAAGTGAAAGGTGTGACGCGAACTGTTACTTAAGTGACCGAATTGTTACCTATACATCGCTGTGACGCGGCACACCCGGTGTGTCCCTACAAGGTGAAAGGTGTGACGCGAACTGTTACCTATGTGACCGAACCTATACACCGGTGTGCCACGGCACACCTGGTGTGTCCCTACAAGGTGAAAGGTGTGACGCGAACTGTTACCTGTGTGACCGAACTGTTACCTATACACCGGTGTGCCTCCGAGATGGCCATTAATGTGTTAAGAAATTAATTGTCGGGTTTTATTTTTTTAATTTTATCCCTGTTACTGTGTTTCCTAGGCTTGCATTGCTTTATCTGTCGCTGCACTGATTAAATAAGATGCTGTTTGTTTAATCTTTATTACATGTCGCGAATTTTTATGTATTCTAAAAAATTAAAAGAAAAATTTTTACTTAGAGTTGTTGTTGTATCGTAGTTTTGCTTATTGATATATTTGTATTTCTCGCCTCTATCGCTGCGCTATGCGGCTTCTTTGTTACACTTGCGCATGTTCTATGTACGCTTTTCCCTAAAAGTGCGAAGATTAGTAAAACTTTCCCTGTCTTTTATTATTTTATTGTGTTGTTTTGGTATGTGCTCCTGTTTGTTAGTACTACTTCAACTTTATTACTTTTTTCCTGTACCGATGCACCCACCCGTTGTTAGACTTTATTTTAAATAAGTCGGTATATGTAACAAGTCGAAATGCCTTTGGACACATTTTGGTTGGCAATAAGGAGAGAATAACCGGCTTTCTCCGAGATGGCAGTTAATGTGTTATTGTCATTTTTAACTGCATATTTGTGTGAACTGGGCTTCTCGACGTTTACTGAAATTAAAACAGCTAAGAGGGATAGACTCAAATCCGTTAATGAAAACATGAGACTTACATTGTCAAGGATCAGCAGCCTGTGTGCAGCTAAGCAGGCACATTGAAGGTATGAGTAGAATTATTTACTTTAATAGTAATAGAAAAGTGTATTTTCTACATAGAATTAAAGTTCATAAATTGTTAATAAATGCACGAGTCAATTTCTGCTTAAAAATAATATAATATAATAATAATATAATGAAATAATAATAATAGGTTCATTAAATTACGTATTTATATTGATAATGTCATATCATAGGTATTATTAACATTTTGGTGCGCCGTGTTGATTCATATATAAGTTACGGTGTGCCCCGAGTAGAAAAAGTTTGCGGAACACTGCTCTATACTACTCCATGCTTTATTGGCCAAAAATTCGGCATCACAGCATCATCTGTGACGTAACTACTCCGATCGCAATTTGCATCTATTACAGAACCAGGTAGAACTCTTGGATGGAACTAATATTTATCCTGAAGGGAACAAAATAAAGCAGGATCACACAGTGGCTTGGCTTGCAAATAGAAATTTTTCCAAATTTTTGTTAGGAGAGAATTTTCTCTGCTTCAGTTTGAATCGCCATTATAGGTTTTAAGCCGATTTCTCTAAACAAATAAATATTTGGGAATTTTGTTCTGTTATTTTGAACCACCCTTATCTGGTGTAACAAATGTCTTGTTGTTGTAAGAATTGATAGCTTATAAAAGTGGTACGAGGCAGGGATGGAGAAGTGCCTTAGCGCGGCTTAGCGGCGCTAAGGCAATTTTTTTTTCTAGGCTTAGCGTCGCTAAGGCACGTTTCATGGTTAACGATGGACAAAGGTACTTTTAGATGGCCGAGTAGGCAAAACTGGCAATTGCTGTGTTTTATACGCAAACATATTCGTATATGAAACTAATAAATCATGTTACAGTCTGTTCTCGCTCTATGGCGTTTCATGAATCACAATAGTTTTAGTGTTAAGACAATGACAACTTCTTTGTTACGACCACAATCTTCAACAAGAAAGATGACACCAAAATTTCGGGTGTAATAAGCCCGTCTTTTGAATCCGTTCTGACGCAAATTAAATTTATCAAAGCTATTCAAAGTCAATGGAACCGGTATGGAAAACAATAGTATCTGACGGAAGAAAGAAGTATTTCAATCGGGTTTTTAATCCCTCAGACATTGCTGTAAACGGAATCGTGAGCTTACGCCCTCTGGTTGCAGACTTGTGCGTTAAGAAGAACATGAATTTATATGAGAAACATTTCGCACCGGAAACGCTCTCCAAGACAGAAATAATTTTTAAAATCGGACTCTTAGAAACAGAGATATCGACAAAAATAAGATGTGACTGTACGTACCCTGGTGGGAAAACCATGCATTATTATTTTTTTTTTTTTGATTGGAGGTTTAACGACCACCGTGAGCAACTCAATGGGCTATAAGCAGTCGCCCGTCCCTAATTTAGGGTCACTGGTTCCAGGGAAGGGAGAGAGCCACTGCCGTAAGACAAACACAACATCCATGCCTGACCGGGATTCGAACCCGGACCCCTTACGGACGAATGATCAGAGGCCAACGCCTTAGACCACTGCGCCACCGGGGCGGCGCATTATTTTAGGAAAAAAGTATTAAGTATTCTCAAAAGGTTTATCCATAAGAGCGGTATCGGTCAAAGAAAAAAAAAATTTAGTCGAGTTTTCAGGAGCCCAGATTTTGCTACAAATACATCAGAGCAGAAATTAACACTTATGCCCCCTGGTGGCCAATGGCAATTGTTTACCAAACATTAGAAAATATGTGAAAAATATTATCCATCAGGTCTTCTATGCGATACAGGAAGATGTTTTCAAATCGGAGTTTTAGGAGCAGAAATAACGCAGAAAACGTAATTTACCTTTGCGCCCCCTAGCAGAAAGTCTATGATATACTTGAAAATTTTGAATTCATCGGAAACACTATCCAAAAAAGAAGGAATTTTTCAAATCGGACTCTTAAAAGTTGAGATACTGACAAAAACAAGATATATATCAACGCCCCCTGGCGTAGAAACCATGCATTATTTCAAGAAGGAAATGTTACTCAAAGGTTTGTCGACATGAGTAGTATCGATCAACAAACGACTTTTTTTCAATCGAAATTTTAAAAGCTCATATTTTGCTGCAAATACATCAGAAGCGGGAATGAAGACTAACGTCCCCTGGTGGCCAAACCATTTTTCACAAAAATTCGAAATTATATGCAAAGGATTTCTCATCAGGAGCTGTATGCGGTGCAGAAAGAATTTTTCAAATAGGAGATTCAGAAGAAGAGATATAGGGGGAAAGCAGTTTACTTTTACGCCCCCTAGCGGAAAGTCTATGAATTACTTGAAAATTTTGAAATTATATGAAACACATGTCACACTTGAAACACTACTCAACAAAGAAGGAATTTTTCAAATCGGACTCCCAGAAGTAGAGATATTGACAAAAGTAAGAAATACATCTACGCCCCCTGGCCTAGAAACCATGCACTATTTTAGGAAGAAAATGTTTCTGAAAGGTTTGTCGATAAAAGTAGTATCGGTCTACAAACGACGTTTTTTCCAATCGAGATTTTAGAAGCTCATATTTTGCTGCAAATATATCAGAAGCGGAAATTAAGATTTACGCCCCCTGATGGCCAAACCATTTTATTTACAAAAATTAGAAATTATGTGCAAACGATTTCCAATCACGAGCTGTATCCGGTGCACAAAGAATTTTTCAAATCGGAGATTTAGAAGCAGAGATATAGGGGGGAAAGCAATTTACCTCTACGCCCCCTAGCGGAAAATCTATGAATAACTTTAAAATTTTGAAATTATATGGAAAACATGTCGCGATGAAAACACTATCCAACAAAGAAGGAATTTTTAAAATCTCACTCCTAGAAGTAGAGATATTGACAAAACTAAGTTATACATCAACTCGCCCCCTGGTAGAGAAACTGTGGAATATTTTAAGAAGAACATGTTTCGAAATGGTTTATCGATGTCAGTAGCATCAGCCCACGAAAAAAAATTTTTATATCGATATTTTAGAAGCTCATATTTTATAGCAAAAACTAACACTTACGCCCCCTGGTGGCCAAAGTATATATTCCTTACCAAAAATTTGAAATTATATGCAAAATATTTTCCATCAGGAGGTGTATCCGCTGAAGAAATTTTTTTTCAAATCGGAGTTTTAGAAGAGGAGTAATCGGGAAAAATGCAATTTACTTTTACGCTCCCTAGCGGAAAAGCTATGCGTATTTTGAAAATGTTACTATATTTAAAATACTCTTCGACATAAATGGAATCGAAAGATAAATATTTTTTTCAATCGGATGATTAGAAGCAAATATGTGGAATAAAACGTATTTTTGAATTCGACATTATCTGCATTTACGCCCTCTAGCGGTGAAATTGCACATCGTAAAAAAAAAAAAAAAAAAAAAAAAAAACGAAATAAAGAATCATCATTCGAATATATTTCAAGCTTCCCAATGCAAAAAGAATTTTTCAAAGCGGACTGATAGTTGCGGAGATATCGTGGGTACAGATGGACGGACGGATAAACCGATAACATAAGCACAATCTTTTTTTACAAAAGACGTGCTAAAAAATTAGGGACAGGCAACTACTTATAACCCATCGAGTTCTCCGTATGGTAAAACTTTACTAACAAGAAATAAGTCAACACAGAAAAATTAAACAAGTATATAGCATTACTAGCAAGTGTTTCATGGTTGCACTAGGATGAAGTCGTCACTTAACACATCTGGTTCTTTACGGGTAACGCGAAAGGAAGCCTCATTAGACAAATGGTCAGAAGCGTTGGCTTCTGGCTAATCGCTGGAGCTGGTTCTGGACCCGAAACCAGCATAAAGTAGGCCCGGGGCTGTCCCCTTCTCTGGACCAATGGCCCAAATCAATGACGGACGACTGCCTATGGCACTAGATACCCATGGTGTTCATTAAGCCCCCCCCCCCCCAACACACACACACAAAAGACATCCTTTGAGGAAGGGTGTTGTTAACGACCCCCGTGAGCAACTCGATGGGTTATAAGCAGTTGCCTGTCCCTAATTTAGGGCCACTGGCTCCGGGGAAAGGAGAGAACCAACGCCGTAAGACAAACACAGCATCCATGCCTCACCGGGATTCGAACCCGGAGCCAATCGGACGAATGGCCAGAATCCATCGCTTCGACCACTGCGCTAATGGGGCGACAGATATCTATTATTGCCTCCCCTAGTTCATAGGAGAGGCAGTAATGGACTGCCTCCCCTAATTCATAAAAAACACTGAATATTTAAAACAATATTAATATTTAAAACCGTTTAGAATCACGTTCTCCGCAAAGGCACTTTTTATCTTATAGAAATAAAATATATATATATGTTTTGGGTATGTGACTCACGTAACATTTATTCTTTTGTTTTAAATTGTCTAAACTCAGCAGTTTTAACAAACATGAACAAAATCATGTATAATAAAATTTAATTAAAATAAGTAAACTTTAAAAACCTTTTGAAAGTCTTCTTTCCGGGTCGTTTTTGACCAATCCGTTCATCTCTAAGGTACTTTTTTTAAAACTACATCCCTGGTACGAGGAGACTTTTATAAGCTGTTAATTCTGAGAACAACAAGGCTTAGTGGTACGCGGAGATGACTTCTAATCCCTTGTTCGGATGAGCCCTGTCTGGAATCTAGGGTAAAACATGGATGGGGTGCCTTTCTAATGCCATTGGCCCTTGCCCTTCCTTGGAACTAGTGTCCCCAAATCAGGAACAGGCGACTGCTTGTAACTGCATATATAGCCTGTTCAGTTGCTAACGGTGTATACGGGCCGCGGGTGGCCTAGTGGGCAACGTTCGTGACGGCCACGAAAGGGGCCTAAAGCTCGATCCCAGGCAGGTACGAACGCTCGATCCCCTAAATATCCGCCGTGCGTCGGATGGGCACGTTAAGCCGTCGGACCCCGGGTACTGGCCCCCGGTAATAAATAAGGGCGCCTTCCTCCCCCTTTCTACTTCGCTTCCGTGTTACTTTCCTATCGGGTACTCTAGCCCAATTCTCCTAGCTTCCTATTTCTAAGGGTTGTTTAAGACCTGGAGTCAGACACTCCCTTCCTAAAATCCTCTACATATGATCATGTCCATGTTAACGGTGTAGTCGTTAAACTCCCATAGAAATAATAGATTTTATTAACACTGTTTGAGCTATTTGTATTGATTTCTACCAACTCCGTTTCATTCCATATTCTCGTAAAAGAAATAAAGTAGAGGGTAATTACTAACATATCATTCTTCCTCCTCCAAAATATCTGATTATATAAATAAGATATTTACATAAGTTCTGATTACATCACACGCAAGCAATGCGTTCAAGAACCTCAATCCCGAGCTTTCTAGCTGCTAAGAGTTGTTTTCGGGAGAGAAAGATAAACGCACGAAACTATCCGATTGCAAACTGATGGTGGAGACATATTAACGCCGTTCTTGAAAAGCAGTTGCAATATCTTCTTTGATAAGCAGCTTTCAAAAACAGAATAAACCTATCTACACAGAGATGAGTTTACCGAATACACTATAAATATATTGAAATCTTGTTTTTCTTCCTTAAGGTGTTTAGCGTCATTTCAGATAAACCAGTCGTCTCTCTACATGTTGGTCTGCTACATCAAGAGACAGGCAACACAACTGAGTAGAAAAGCGATGCCGTTTGGATGACATTACTCCGAAAATAGCGCGATAAACATGTTTTTAAATCGAGATCTCAGAAGGCAAACTGATCGATGGGGCAAATATGTTTGTCACCATAAACACGCCTCCACTCCGTGGGTGCTCGTATCTCGATCCTATTTATCGGGCTCTTGTTTTATGCAGTCTGGTCACACAAATTGCTTCAAATAAAGTCATTCTGACGTTTTTATGGTCGTTTTTATTGCAGTTCTTCTCACTGACTGTGACTTCGCATTACCTTCAACCGTGTGTGAGTTGTCAGTTTCGACTCGCACATGCGCAGACGCAGTAGAAGGATGACCTTTTGTCGTATTTAAAAGGGAAAAAGAAATAAAAAAAGGACACCGAAGCTGTCACGGCAAAAGCCGTTCAAATGAAATGAGAGACAGATTGTGTGACAAACCTTGTTTTTGAACATTTCATTGCCGTACAATGCTGAAAACACATAACCTTTTAACTTCGAAAGAAATTTGGGTTGCTAGCGGAAAAACGATGATTTGCTTCATGAAAATAAAAGAATCAACAGGAAACTATTTATAGTTTCCAATTTGCTTCTATCAGTAACTTTTTTAATGCGTTATTGGCGTCACCATTAACACATCGCTGTAATAATCGAAAAGTCACACAAAGTATAAGGAACCTATTTCTAATGCCACAGATGTGCCGGAAAACAAAGGAGAAACAGTTCAACCTTTAAAGAGACTGATGTGCCTGAACCAAATAACACCCAAATTTTCTTACCGCCCCAAACAGAAATGTTCACATAGCAGCCGGGTTTTACCAACGCTACGGTAATAAAATACGTTCACTCTCTCATCCCAGATAAAAAATCAAAAGTGCTCGCTTCTAGTCCTTTATTCCTTGCTGCACATTAGAAGGGATGATGACGAAGGGCGTCATCATCCCTTGGAATGTCCGTGTCTTTCTGACACGGACATTATGCCACTGCGTAGAAACCAGTGAATCAAACATCTTCTCTTACCTTGCTTTGGTACGTCGAGGTGATAATAGCTTATTTAGCCGGTAATAAGTTAGAAAGGATAGGTGCCAATCATCTAGGTATCAATCATCTCCCTAAGTGATTGACTACTTTAAATTACAGAGCTAAGGGGGAAAGCCGCGCATTCCTGTCCGGAGGTTCACTTCTTTCAGCAGCGTTCCACCTACTTCTCAGACAGCGAACATAATAGTTCGAGTGATATCAATACATTTTGCTAAACCCAAGTGTAAAATTCGCCAGCCCCCAGGTCGAAATATACACAGTCGAGTCACATTATTCTGACCACCTCCTACTTTTGACGTCAACAGGCGCCACCCAGCAAAAACGGTCTTGCTGGGCTAGCACTGGGCCACTGCTGGCTGCCAGCAATTTTCCAACACTATGTTGCCACAGCCCAACAGTCAGTAATGTCCGAGCCAGCAGTTCGAGCCAGCAGTTCGAACCAGCAGCGGGCCAACAGTGACACCGCATCAGTTGCCATATGCCAGAACAGGGCCATTAGTTATCCATCACAGGAAGTAGTTGCCACAAGTGGCCCTTCAGCGGCCCTGCAAGCACGTGCCGTAAATGATGGATAGCCTAATGTGGTCCGCTAGTTTTCAGGCAGTGGCAGCCGGCAATCACGTGACGTAACTGATGGCTTGCCGAATCTTGCCCGCCCATTTCGCAGTATTAGCCATAAAAAAAAAATTAAACGATGGATAACCGTAGTTTCCCAAAGCTATAGACAACTTGTCTTTTTTTTTCGCCTTACGAAACCTCTGCAGTACAGCACTGCGCTGGGGAAATTTTCTCAACAGGTTCTGAAAAACGTCCGTTTGGATCTGGGTGGAAACGAACCTAAGGTCTGTCTGCGTGGAAGCGGGAGTCCGACGGGACTGATTTGCCAAACCCGAGCATTTTCTTGTTGCTGAGCTTCTTTCCTGCGGAATGTGTAACGAATAGTTCTCGTTTTAATTTTACAATATTGCGAGGTATTTTTCAAAAATGTCAGTTTCAT
The DNA here is from genome assembly GCA_039090855.1 of Macrothele yani. Taxonomy (NCBI): domain Eukaryota; kingdom Metazoa; phylum Arthropoda; class Arachnida; order Araneae; family Macrothelidae; genus Macrothele; species Macrothele yani. The sequence goes on from CM077029.1 coordinate 70,665,262, forward strand.
ATCATTTATAAACTTATTTTTTCAACGTAACGATTGTTCTTTTTTTTACCTTAAAGGAACTTCACTCATTTTCAACGAGTGTACCAACTTAAAGGCGCTTTCCAAAGTTTCTTGCTGTCCTTGTCGTCTTGAAAGGCGATGGTTGAATTAATATATTTACCAGTTCATGTCACATCTTGTTACATTTTTAACGATGTATTTTTCCTTTCCGCTGTCCGAAGCTACATTTGTTTTAAAGAGGAAAGTTATTTTATTTTACTTGTCCTCTATTCTTGTGTATTCAATTTTCAACCCATGGATAATTACATTATATCCACATAGCGTTTTTTTCTTTCAAATAATTGATTAATTTTGTACGAGTATAATTCTTCTTTTTTTTTCCAACATAACGTTTTTTTAATGTTTTTATAGGATTTTTGTTTCAAGCAGTTTAGTGTATATGTTAAAACGAAAGATTACACAGAAAGTATTTCTTGTTATTCATGGGAACAGAGTGGGTGTATTTCATGGCTGTAATCTAGTATTTCATGGCTTAATCTGATATCTTCGTCGACGTGGCATTTCATTATAGAAAATTGATTCGCCTCTCTACATATGGTTTTCTTTTTCTTAGCATCCATTATAATAACGCAAGGGCGATAGCGTCGTCTTCAACTAACTGGTACCACGACAGACACAGCACGTGCTGCTCCTGCGCATGTGCAGTCCCGTTGCTTCCACCTGGTGTTGGGGTTGCATCGGTTGCCAGCTACGGGCCACTAGTCGCACTTGCTTGGAGGCCCACGATTCACGGAGATGCTGCAGGGTCATCAGTGGCTGCCAACTGATGCCGCTGCCACCAACGGACCGCTACCGGACCGAGAGCGGCAGATTTCAAACAGCCGTGACCCATCCCTGCCAGCTGGTGGCCAGCAGTTTCGCAACACTTGTGTTTTTGATGGGCAGTGAAAGAAGGCACGTGTCTTGGGATGGGTTTGGAGGTAATATACGGTGTGCTGTAGGCATTCTGAAAACATATCTTTCGTTGCTGTTATGGATAAAAGGAGCCATTTATCAGATTTGCAAAAAGTGATTATTATCTGCTTTCGGGGCAAGGGTGGCAGTATTTCTGAAACAGCGCAGTTTGTGAACCGTTGTGCGCTGCTGTGGTTAAAGTGTATCGTGATTGGATAAATGGCACCATTGCGAATAAGCGTCGTGGAAATTGTGGAGCTCCACGTGCCATTGATGTTAGAGGTGAACGTCGGCTTCGGAGGTGTGTGAGGGCCGATCGAAACGCTACAGTGGAGCAACACACTGGTTGAATGAACCAAATGGCTACCGGAAGTGTATCTAAAACAGCAGTTCAGCTAACCCTGCTGAGTATGGGGATCCGATGCAGAAGCATGGTCACTGCACCTATGCTAACGAAGGTGCCTCGGCAGAAAATGCTTATATTTGCACGGCAGTATTGGAATTGGACCTCCGCTGGTTGGCAAAGGATTGCCTTCTCCGATTTCTGATTGGCTTCTGACAGGATTGCCTTCTGACGTTTTCTGTTTCATCGAATGGATGGACGTTGGCGTATAAGGCGAGAAACATCGGAGAACAAACACTCTTCAACGACTGCTGGCAAAACACAACCTGGTGTGGGCAGCGTTATGGTTTTGAGAATGTTTTCGTGGAATTATCTGGGCACACTCCTACCTGTGGAAGGCACTATAGACCGAAATCGTAATGAATCTATCCTTGCAGACCATCACCCATACATGCTGATTGTCTTCCCTGCGAAGGATTGGATCTTCCAGCATGACAATGCGACGTGTCACACAGCTGGAAATGTCGGAGAGTGTTTGGAAGAGCACGATGAAGACTTCAAAGAACTTCCCTGGCCCCCTAATTCCCCAGACTTAAACCCCCTGACCTGAAGCGTCTGTGGGACCATCTCGATCGTGTTGTTCGCTTTTTGGATCCTCCACCGCGCACCCTCCAGCAGCTGTTAGATGCACTGCAGTCAGCATGGCTCCACATACCTTTGAACACCTTCTAGCAAATTACTGAGTCATTCCTAGCCCGTCTAGCTGCTGTCCACGCTGCACACAGCAGTTACTCTGGATATTAGCTGGAGATCTCAATAATGTGACTCGACAGTGTATTTGTAAATATGCTTGCCTATGTACGGAATTAGCCGAATCACGGGATTAGCCGAATTACAAAAGGTTAACTGCATTGTACCTGTCTTGCATGGAGGGGGGGGGTGACCTAGTGGTCAACGTTTGTGACTGCCACAGAGAAGACCTCGGGTTCGATCCAAGGCAGGTACGAACGCTCGGACCACTAAATATCCGCCGTGCGTCGGATGTGCACGTTAAGCCGTCGGGCATCGGGTACTGGCCCCCCGGTAATAAATAAGGGCGTCTTCTTCCCCCTTTCTCCTTCACTTCCATGCCACTTTCCTATCGGGCACTTTAACCCAAATCTCCTAGCTTCCTATTTCTAAGGGTTGTTAAACACCTGGGGGAGACACCCTTTTCCAAAAATCCTCTACATACGAAATGATCTGATCTGCATTGAGGGGGATTTTCTCCAGGGCACGTTAAAGAGTGCAATACAAGTCTAAAGGCGTGGCAGTTAACCCCACCGGTGCTTAAATCCAAAATCTTATAAGTACAGTTTGTGTGAAGTTTCAAGAGAGAAGGGACATTTGACTTTGTTCATGGAAGCGAGGCAGACGATGAGATGCGTCTGTTTTTGGATTGCACGACGAAGATTTTCTGGAGAGCGACTGAGATTTAATGCGTAGTAACAGCGACGTACGGTTGACGGGAGACACGAAGTTCGGGCCTAGTGTCGATAGCACGGGTGGGAAGCCCTAGAGAAGTCCCACTCCAAATCGTTTTAGCGGAATAAACTGTTTTTCTTTGTTAGTGTTTAAAAATGGCCTGAATTCTTTTTTCTTCGATGTGTGTGATTCTGCCTTTGGAAACGAACCAAAACCAAATTATGTGACTGCTCTCGCTGTATCGGGACTACGATGAGTAACAGCTAGAACGGAGCGAAGATCTTTATACCCAAGTTACGTCGTCCTGGCGGCTAAATGGTTAAATAGGGTAATATGTATGTGACGTATAGCACTGAAGTGCCGCACATGTCAAGACGGCAAAGTTAAAGCGATAAGCTTCGTCGGTGTAGTTCAGTCGGAAGAATTACATTCAGTCAGGAAGACGTGCGTTCGAATTTCACCACTGGCAGAAAGGTTTTACGCTATAATAATTATTAAAAATGATGCTGGTCCTTTTATTGAATTTAATGGTTTGATTTCTTCTTTTATAAAGCGACTTGTGGTCATGGCCTTCTCCGAACGGTGAATCTTTAAAATCATATTTTGAACTAGAAATTAAAGAAGGGGAAAAGTAATTAAGGGAAAGAAAAACAATTTACGATCGGTAATTATTTCACGACCTAGAACAGGTTCGTGGCGTTAATGCATACGGTTTGACGGAAAACGTTCGCAGGATTTGGAACCCCTTATACTTAAATCAAAATTTTATGGAATTTTTACAGCATTTCAACGTTTCTGATATTACTATCTCTAAAGCTATCTGCACTTTGGACAACAAAGCTAAGCCACCCTTTTGAACTTTTTCGTTTTCAGAATTTTTAAGTGTAGAAGTGGTAGAAAAATTATTCAAGCAGACAGTATTCCAAAGCTGCCATTTTGATTTTTTTCTTTTGTTTTCGTATTTTTTTTAATGGAGGTTTAAAGACCACCATGAGCAACTCAATGGGCTATAAGTAGTTGCCCGTCCTTAATTTATGGCCACTGGTTCCAGAGAAGAGTGACAGCCAGGGCAACATCTATAAATCACCAGAATTCGAACCCGGACCCATCTCGGCCGAATGATCAGAAGCCATCGCTTAGACCACTGCGCCACCGGGGCGACGGCCTTTTTTTAAGTGTTCTCACGTTAAGACCTATAAGAATACCAATTTTCAGATCCCTAGATCATTCAGTAGCGGTCAAACAATTCGCGAAAAATTCAAGCGGACAATGTTCCAAAAAGGCCTTTTTTTTTTTTTTTTTTCGGACTTTTTTATTGCAGGTATACCGACCTTAAGGACTATAAGCATTGTCGATTTTCAGATCTCTAGATCATTTAGAAGTGGTCGAACATTTTGCGAAAATTTCAAGCAGACAATGTTCCAAAGCCGCCTTTTTTATTGTTATTACTATTATTATTATTATTATTATTAATATTATTATCATTATTATTGGTTTTCGGACACTTCTAGGTATCCGGACCTTAAGGCCTATCAGCATACCAATTTTCAGATCTCTAGGTCATTTAGAAGAGGTCGAACAAATCGCGGACGGAAACACTCGCATTTTCCCATTTTTCCACTTTGCATTATGTATATGGATTTGAAACTACTGCATTTGCAAAATTTAATGGAAAATTTTCTATTTAGATCTGTGTCATTATATATTTTTTGCAGATTGGATTCATATTTTAAAATATCCCTTTCCGGTAGTATAAACAAGTCTGAGGCTCTAAAAATGGAAAATCATTCAACGTGTTTCTTATAACGATAAATCTTCCTAAAATTTGCGTTATACGTATGCCAAACTTTCTGTAAAACATGATTACCTTGAATGCGTCTTCAGCTTTTTCAAATCTTCCATAAAAAGTTTTTCATCATGCCAAGGACTTCCCCTGCATTGCTGACGCGATAATAGACGAGCGAACTGAAAACAGCTCTTTTGTGTCCTTAGCTTGTTGTTTACAGTTATCTTTCTTTCCTTCCTTATTTCCCATCGTTCTTTCTTTTATTTTTATTTTTCTGCTCTGTGTACATGGCTGGCCGCGATATAGCCTTGTTTTTTCCTTCTTGCTAGTCTTGTTCGTTTTTTCGCGGATATAAGCACATGCTAATTACAATTTGATCTAGAAATTTTACGGCTCGTACGGAACATTCTTTCTACGTAATTTCTTTAGTACATTGGAAATTGAATCACAGACTTTCGCTTTACAACTCCCCCATTTATAGATAGCGCTGCATATTCAGTTGCTCTCCCTCCGTTTCAGAACCGCTAGCATTACGTTTGCCAAATGTATGCTATTTTCAAAGTCTTTGATCGTGGCCTCTTAACGTGGTTCCACCGAAAATGTCTACCTAATGTTTCCGATGGTAAAATTTATTTACATATTTTCTTCGCAATTAATGTATTCCCAAGGATGAAAAATTTGCTCATCGATAAAACTAACTTTAAGTTATACCATGGGATACTTTACACTTGCTAAAACGTAACCACAATTAAGTAATCCAACATAGGTTTGTCTCTTGACGTCATCCATTTACAGGTCGCGCCATCTGTTAACAATTCTGAGCATTACTCAAAGAAAAATGATTGATTTTTAATATAATTATGGTTATGTTTTAGCAAGTATTAAGTATCCCAACTTAAAGGTAGTTTTATCGATGTGCAAATTTTCATCCTTCGGAATACATTAATTGCGAAGAAAATATGTAAAGAAGTTTTACCTTTGAAAACATAAGGAAGAGATTTTAGGTAGAACCACCTTAAGCAATCGCTTAAATGCACTTAACAGTAATAACGCCAGTGATATAAACTATCTACCACAAGTAATTGGACACCTGTGATAGCAAAGGAAAAGAAGTTTATTCACCTTCAATAGTTGGTGGAGCCTAAACGAGCGGCGATTACAGCTGCGACCCTCCGGGGCATACTCTCAACCAGGCGTTGTACGAAGGCTAGCGGTATTTTCTTCCACTCGGCTTGGAGAAGACAGGTCAGTTCCTTCACCAATTTCGGACGGTGGGGGCACCCCTTGAGTCGACGCTCCAACTAGTCCCAGAGGTGCTCGATAGGGTTAAGGTCCGGGCTCTGCGCAGGCCAGTCCATTCGATTAACGCCATTGTCACCATACGAAGCCATGGTGGACCTCGCAACATGACAGGTGGCATTGTCATCCTGAAAGTAATATGGGTCCACCCCGTAAAACTGCCACAACGTAGGAAACGCTTCGTCATCCAAAATGGTGCCGTAGGTCTCGGCGTTGAGTCTACCAGGAATTGCGACCAAGGGTCCCGTGCCATACCAAGAGAAACACCCCCATAGCATAATTCCACCGCCGCCGAGCTTCACAGTTGGCACAATACATTCCGGCAGGAGACGTTCTCCAGGCAGACGCCAAACTCAGACCCTGCCATCCGAACGGTAGAGGGCGAACCTTGATTCGTCGCTCCAGAGAATCTGTTTCCACTGTTCAACGGTCCACTGTTGACGTTCTTTGCACCACGTTAGCCGAGCGGCGCTATTGGACTTGGTGATCAAAGGCTTGTGGCCGGCAGCACGTCCATGATAAGCGAGCAGATATGTTTATTTACGGATGGTATTCATCGAAAGGACACTCCTGGATGCCTGTTGAAACTCCTGCGGATGTGGCCCATCGATTTCGTGCGATTCTTCCGAATTTCTATGACCAGCACCCATCGGTCTCTAACTCCCAGTTTTGTGGGTCTGCCGGGTCGGGGCACATTCCGACAGTCACCACTCATCTTCCACTTGCCAATCACGTAGGCCATTGTCGATTTTGGGTACTTCAACTAGCTGGATATGTCACGTATGGATCGGCCATTTCTGTGATACCCGACGATTACACCTTTCTCGAAATCAGAGAGCTCCGAACGGCGTGGCATCTTGCATGCGACCGGTTGCGTTGTTGTTTCCCACGCAATATTTAACGGTGGCCGCCGTGACGTGTATCAGGACGGCAGATATCGTCGATTGCTGGGGTGTCCAATCACTTTTTGGTAGATAGTGTAGAAAGCAACTGTTTTCACTGGAAGTCGGTATATTAAATCAGAAAAGAAGTACGGTAGTATGGTAGCTCTAATATTCTTGTGTGAAACGCATATTGTCTCACAAAATGTGTCAAAGAATTAAATGTTGTTTACTTTTAATTATAAAAATTGTTCTTCGGCGCTGTTTCAAAATCGTCTTTCACTGCATCATTTTCAGTGAAGTGGTCGAACAGAGATCGTAGCCCTTAAAAGAAAACGCTATACGATCTCTTCCTAAAAGTGTCAAAGAAAATAATACCGGGAGAAGAAAGGTAAATTGATTACTGGGAACTCCAGCTAGAAGTGAGTTTAAGTTCTGTCAGAGTAACTTTCTCAGGCTCTGTCTAAATGGGGTAGACTAATATTTCTAACTGCAAATAAAATAAAACACTGCTGTCGTTTTTTATACTGCCTACACCTCAGCATGTTAAGGGAGTTTCTCGCGATACCAGCAAAAAAAAAAAAAAGAAAAAAATAATAAAAACCACAAAAACAAGCTGGCAGAATGCGCAAAAAAGCATCAATCACCACACTGTTGAGAACTAGAAGTTGTTCAAGAAGAATTACTATCGGCTATAAACGTCATTGTTCGTTCTCACTGCAAGTTACTGATTTTATTGGAGTTACGTGTGATAATGCATCAAAGTCGGATGAAAACTGTTGAGCAAATTAATTGGTTATTTATACTCTTTAACCCTTTAAGCCGCCGTTTTTTTTTTTTTGATTGGAGGTTTAACGACCACCGTGAGCAACTCAATGGGCTATAAACAGTCGCCCGTCCCTAATTTAGGGTCACTGGTTCCAGGGAAGGGAGAGAGCCAGTGCCGTAAGACAAACACAACATCCATGCCAGACCGGGATTCGAACCCGGACCCCTTTTGGACGAATGATCAGAGGCCATCGCTTAGACCACTGCGCCACCGGGGCGGCTAAGCCGCCGTTGTACCGGGACAGAATGGTCCTCAAAAACTTTCTGCGCTCACCAAGCAGAATCGTTCATACAGCGGCTGGGTTGTACGGAAACTACGACGAAACAATTTCTTTCCCCGTCTCATCACAGGAGTACCGAAAATTAACCTGGCAGCGGTGATAAGCTCACACTTCTAGTCCTTTATTCTCTGCTCCATGATTCAAAGCATCATGGGAAAGAGCTAGTAAATCTGACATGTATATCATGAAACTGGGCAGAAACAAGTGACCCAAACATCACTCTCCTTTCTTCGGGTCGTCTCCATTGTTATAGCCCTTTTAGCATGTACCCTGTCAGAAAGTATTGGTGTCCCATAATTACCACTTTGCATAGAAAGCTAAGGGAAAGTAACGCTTTCTTATGCGTAGGCTCACTTGTCTCAGCCGCTTTCTGCCTACTTCTTAGACAGCGGATATATATTTGTTCGAGCTGATTTCAACCCATTTTTCTAACCTCGAACTCATTCGTTAAAGCCGATTAAAGGGTTGAAGAAAAGATGAAGTAGTCGGGGAAATATAGAGCAAATGGTGACACAAGAATGACGGCGGAAAGAAAAATGTTAGGGAAAACATTTTCTTACCTTTTCTTTCTTTTTTCGAAGGGGAGGGAGATCCCACTGTGAGCAGCTCGATGGGCGTTAAGCAGTCGACCGTCCATTGGTTCCAGGAAAGGGGAGAAGGCCAGTGCCTGAAAGGGGGAGGCCAGTGACTGAAAATGATGTAGGCCGTGCCTGAAATGGCAGAACGCCAGTGCCAGAAAGGGGAGGCCAGTGACTGAAAAGGGAGAAGGCCATTGCCTGAAAGGGGAGGCCAGTGACTGAAAAGGAAGAAGACCAGTGCCTGAAAGCGGAAGTCAGTGACTGAAAAGGAAGAAGACCAGTGCCTGAAAGCGGAAGTCAGTGACTGAAAAGGAAGCAGGCCGTGCCTAAAAGAGGTAGACAGTGACTGAAAAGGGAGAAGGCCATTGCCTGAAAGGGGAGGCCAGTGACTGAAAAGGAAACAGGCCGTGCCTGAAAGTGGAGAAGGCCAGTGCTTGAAATGAGAGGCCAGTGACTGAAACGGGAGGCCAGTGACTGAAAAGGGAGAAGGCCAGTTCCTGAAAGGGGAGGCCAGTGACTGAAAAGAGAAAAGGCCAGTGCCTGAAAACGGAGACCAGTGACTGAAAAGGAAACAGGCCGTGCCTGAAAGTGGAGAAGGCTAGTGCCTGAAAGAGGATGTCAGTGACTGAAAAGGGAGAAGGCCAGTGCCTGAAAATGGAGGCAAGTGATTAAAAAGGGAGAAGGCAAGTGCCTGAAAGGGGAGACTAGTGCCTGAAAAGGGAAAAGGCCGTGCCTGAAAGGAGAGAAGGCAGTGTCTGAATGGGGAGACCATTGCCCAAAACGAGAAAAGGAGTCCCTGAAATGGGAGATGGGCAGTCCCTGAGATGGGAGAAAACCAGTGCCTGAAAGGAGAGGCCAATGACTGAAAAGGGAGACGGCCAGTGCCTGAAAGGGGAGGCCAGTGACTGAAAAGGAAGCAGGCCGTGCCTGAAAGGGGAGAAGGCCAGTGCCTGAAAGGGAGACCAGTGACTGAAAAGGAAGTAGACCGTGCCTGAAAGGGGAGAAGGCCAGTGCCTGAAAAGGCAGGCCAGTGCCTGAAAGGGGAGAAGGCAGTGTCTGAATGGGGAGGCCATTGCTCAAAACGGGAAAAGCAGTCCCTGAAATTGGAGAAGGCCAGAATGTGAGACCAGTGCCTGAAAGGGGAGGTTAGTGCCTGAAAAGGGAGAAGGCCAGTGCTTGAAAGGGGAGGCCAGTGACTGAAAAGGAAGCAGGCCGTGCCTGAAAGGGGAAAAGGCCAGTGCCAGAAAGGGGAGGCCAGTGACTGAAAAGGGAGAAGGCCAGTGCCTGAAAGGGGAGGCCAGTGACTGAAAAGGAAGCAGGCCGTGTCTGAAAGGGAAGGACAGTGACTGAAAAGGGAAAAGGCCAGTGCCTGAAAGGGGAGGCCAGTGACTGAAAATTAAGCCGGCCATGCCTGAAAGTGGAGATGACCAGTGCCTGAAAGGGGAGGCTAGTGACTAAAAAGGGAGAATGCCAGTGCCTGAGATGGGAAGCTAGTGCCTGAAAAGGGAGAAGGCCGTGCCTGAAAAGGGAGAAGGCCGTGCATGAAAGGGGAGAAGGCCAGTGCCTGAAAGGGGAAGCTATTGCCTCAAAAGGGATAAGGCCGTGCCTGAAAGGGAAGAAGGCAGTGATCGAATGGGAGGCCATAGCCCAAGACGGGAAAAGCAGTCCCTGAGATGAGATAAGGCCAGTTCCTGAAACGGGAGAAAGCCAGTGCCTGAAAGGAGAGGCCAGTGACTGAAAAGGGAGGAGGCCAGTGCCTGAAAGGGGAGGACAGTGACTGAAAAGGAAGCAGGCCGTGCCTGAAAAGGGAGAAGGCGGTGCCTGAAAGGGAATAACAGTGCCTGGAAGGTGAGTAGCGATATCATATTTACCTTACACCACTGCGCTACTCAAACGGCTTTCTTTCATGTTAACACCGAATAATTAAAATCGCTTAGCTGTTTCCAATGTCCAAGGACCTAGTTTAAATTCTTCTTTGTAAGGTTTCACAGCTTCCAGTGATATGAAACAGAATTACATAGAAAGAACTGTTCCATCAAGGAAAAACAAAAAATAAAAGCACAAGGATTCTTTATCTGATAAGTTGAGTTCAGGAAACAGACACACAAATAAAAATAAAAAAAACGCTCGTTTAAGATATTCCACGATATTACAAATCGTGGCTGAGGAGATATCTTGCCGACAGACAGATAACTTTCTAATATTTTTTACTGAAACTGTACCGTCGCTTTAGGGAGAAATGCTACATGAATCATGTGTCAATTCATCAGATCTAAAAGGAATTGTTCCACTCCAAAAAAAAAAAAAAAAAAAAAAAAAAAAAAAGTCATCGTTAGACAAAGAGTAGTGTGACAAATCGGGTTATAAAAGATTTGTTTTGTTTTTTATGCGTGATGCATTCCATAACGAAAGTAAGGGCGGTAATCAGAAAGAGAAGTCCGTGAAAAAAAATGCAGAAAGACACAAGATCAGTCTATGGAATATGGAGTAAGTATACTGAAAATTAAATTCATAGTCCCCTTGAAAAGCAGACAGCATGAGCAAAAGCGAAATTTGAGACTAAACCTTAACCAGAAATTGTCTTCATGCAGACAATTTCTGGTTAAGGTTTAGTCTCAAAAAATTCACAGTTTACCTCACAATGAGTTGTAAATCTATATAATGTACTTTTTACCTATATTTCCTCTCAGAAAGATTCAATTTCAAAATTTTCTTTTGCCTCAGATTGCTTTAACGGTGAAGAATATTTTTCATATACGTAATTTCCAATTTTTCATAACAAATAATTTTATTTCTAGGGAAGGCAAGGGAACATTTTTCCAATTGCAAAAAGCACTTTCCGTTAGAAAAATGCAAGTACAAAAAATCATGTTTGGTTGGATACTCCGCGTGCACAATTTTTTAAATGCCTTTTGTAAAAAAAGATCGTGCTCATGTTATCGGTTTGTCCGTCCGTCTGTTTGTAGACACCATATCTCTACAACTATTAGTCCGATTTGAAAAATTCTTTCCGCATTGGGAAGCTTGAAATGTGCGAATGATGATCCTTTATTTCGCTTTTCATTTTTTTTTTTTTTACGATGTACAATTTTGCCGCTAGAGGGCGTAAATGCAGATCATACCGAATTCAAAATACATTTTATTCCATAAATTTGCTTCTAAGAATCCGATTGAAAAAATTATTTTATCTTTCGATTCTATTTATGTCGAAGAGTATTTTAAGTATAGGTACTTTTTCAAGTTACGCATAGATTTTCCGCTAGGAGAAGTAAAAGTAAATTGTGTTTTCCCCGATATCTCTTCTAAAACTTCGGTCTGAATTTTTTTTTCATTGGGTACAGCTACGGATGGAAAATCTTTCGCATATTATTTCTAATTCTTGGTAAAGAATATTTTGGCCACCAGGGGGCGTAAGCGAGAATTCTTGCTTCTGATGCATTTGCCATAAAATCTGAGCTTCTAAAATCTCGATTGAAAAAATTCGTTTGTGGACCGATACTACTCACGTCGACAAACCTTTTCGGAATATATTCTTTTTAAAATATTGCATGGCTTCTCCGCCTGTAGGCATAGATATATGTCTTGTTTTGTCAATATCTCTGCTTCTAATGGTCCGATTTGAAAAATTCTTTCTTTATTGGATAGAGTTTCCGGTGTGACGTGCTTTCCATATACTTTCAAAATTTTCAAGTAATTCACAGATTTTCCGCTTGGGGGCGTAAAAGTAAACGGCGTTTCCCCCTACATCTTTGCTTCTAATGGTCCTATTTGAAAATTTCTTTCTGCACCGGATACAGCTCCTGATGGGAAATCCTTTACATGTAATTTCTTATTCTTGATAAAAAAATGGATTGGACACCAGGGGTCGTAAGTCTTAATTTCCGTTTCTGATGTATTTGCAGCAAAATCTGAGCGCCTGAAAACTCAACTAAATTTTTTTTTTCTTGGACCGATGCCTCTCACATAGAAAACCCACTTGAGAATACTTTCTTCCTCAAATAATGCATGGTTTTCCCGCAAGTGGGCGTAGATGCATATCTTATATTTTTCTATATCTCTGCTTCTAAGAGTCCGAATTGAAAATATCTTTCTTTCTTGTAGAGCGTTTCCGCTGCGAAATGTTTCTCATATAAGTTCAAATTTTTCTTAACTCATAAGTCTGCAATCAGAGGGCGTAAGTTCACGATTCCGTTTACAGCAATATCTGCCGGAGTAAAAACCCGATTGAAAAACATCTTTTTTCGGTCAGATACTATTCTTTTTCATCCCGGTTCCATTGACTTTGAACAGCTTTGATAAATTTAATTTGCATCTCATTACACCCGAAAATTCGGTGTCATCTTTCTTGTATTTTTTGTTAAATTACGCACAATTTTTCCTCAAAGAGGAGGAGGAGTTATGTTACGTTTTCGTCCATATCAATTTGAAAAATTCCTTTTGCTTCGGATAACCTCGCAATTTCCTGCTACTAGGAGGCATAGGACCTATTTTCACCAAATAGTTTATCGATTCCAATATTCGATTGAAGAAGCTATTTTTGGAACTGGTTCAGCTCACCAGGAAGAACGCATCACAGGTTGCTATTTTAAATAATGCGTAGGATTTACATTAGGAATATAAAGACATTTCTTTATCGCTGATTTGCTGTAGATCTGCATTGAAAAATATTATTTTTGCGACGGAAACGGTTCAAAACAAGTGCTCGTTATTCTCAAGAATATTTATTTCGATTGAGGGTTTGACGACCACCGTGAGCAACTCAACGGGCTACAAGCGGTCCCCATCTCTAATTGAGTGACACTGACTCGAGGGAAGGGAGAGAGCCAGCACGTAAGGCAAACACAATATCCATGTCTTACCGGGATTCGAACCCAGACCCCATCACGGATGAATTATCAGAAGCTTGCATAAACGTCATTATTCTTTGACCTGTTGTCAGGTTGCGAAACGGAATTTCGTCGAGAGAGAAAAATGTGGCGTTCAGACTGCAGAATGTTTACCGTGAATAATCCGAATTTAAATAAGAAGACAGTAACTAAAAAGGGAAGGTAAAATTAGAGCATAGGTCCTAGCATCTAGTAGATCGGTTAAGAGAATTCGTTTAGAGTTCAATGTTCCACTTTTTTAGAAGCGCACGGCTTTTTTTCCCGTCCCTAATTTAGGGTCACTGGTTCCAGGGAAGGGAGAGAGCCAGTGCCGTAAGACAAACACAACATCCATGCCTCACCGGGATTTGAACCCGGACCCCTTCGAACGAATGATCAGAGGCCAACGCCTTAGACCACTGCGCCACCGGGGCGGCGCGCACGGCTTTCCACTCTAATACACATTTCTGTTTACAAGCGTAATCCTTTTTTACCACGTCTTTTGCAAAAGAGATCGTGCTTATGTTATCGGTTTGTCCATCCGTCCGTCCGTTCGCCTGTGGACACCATATCTCTACAACTATCAGACCGATTTCAAAAATTCTTTTCGCATTGGGAAGCTTGAAATGTGCGAATGATGATCCTTTGTTTCGTGTTTTTCATACGATGCACGATTTCGCCGCTAGAGGACGTAAATGCAGATGATGTCGATTTTTTTTTATTGAAGGTTTAACGACCACCGTGAGCAAAACAACGGGCTATAAGCAGTCGCCCGTCCCTGATTGAGGGCCACTAGTTCCAGCGAAAGGAGTGAACCAGTGCCGTAAGACAAACACAACATCCATGCCAGACCGGGATTCGAACCCGGACCCTTCTCGGACGAATCTTCATAAGCCAGCGCTTAGACAACTGAGCCACCGGGACGGCAATGTCGAATTCAAAATACATTTTATTCCATATATTTGCTTCTATACATCCAATTGAAAAAAATATTTTATCTTTCGATTCCACTTATGTCAAAGACTAATTTAGATACAGTCACTTTTTTCAGTTAGGCATAGATTTCTCGCTCGCTGCTTCTAATATTGGGATTTGAAAAATGCTTTCTGCAGCTGGTTCAACTACTGATGAAAAATCGTTTGCATATAATTTCTAATTTTTTGGTAAAAATGGTTTAGCCACCAGAGGGCGTAAGTGTTAATTTCTGCTTTTGACCCATTTGCAGCAAAATCCGAGCTCCTAAAATCTCGATTAAAAAATTCTTTCGTAGACCGATACCACTCACGTCAGTAAACCTTTTCGGAATATTTTCTTCTTAAAACAAGGCATGGTTTCGCCGCCAAGGGTCGTAGACATATATCTTGTTTTTGTCAATATCTCTGCTTCTAAGAGTCCGATTAGAAAAAATCCTTCTTTGTTTGGCAGAGTTTCCGGTGGGAAGTGTTTCTCATATAATATCAAAATTTTCAAGTAATTCATGGACTTTCCGCCAAGGGGCGTAAAGGAAAATTGTGTTTCCCCGATATCTCTGCTTCTAAAACTCCCATTTGAGAAATTATTTCTGTATCGAGTACAGCTTCTGATGAGAAATATTTTGCGTATAATTTTTAATAATTGGTAAAACACGTTTTGGCCACCAGGGGGCGTAAGTGTTAATTTCCACTTCTAATGCATTTTCAGTAAAATTTGGGCTCCTGAAAACTCGAATGAAAAAACTATTTCGTGAACTAATACCGCTTACATCGCAAAACTTTTCGAGAATACTTTCTTCTTAAAATAAAGCATGGTTTTTCCGCCAGGGGGCGTAGATGCATAGCTTATTTTTGTCCATAGCTCTGTTTCTAAGAGTCCGATCTGAAAAATTATTTCTTTGTTGGAGAGCGTTTCCGCGGCAAAATGTTTGTCATATAATTTCAAATTGATCTTAATCCACAAGTCTGCTACCGGAGGGAGTAAGCTCACGTATTCTTTTACAACAATATCTTCGGGACTAAAAACCCAAGTGAAAAACCTCTTTTTTGGTCAGATACTAGTAACTAAGCAAACTTTGTATGCGTATTTTTTCCCCAAAATAATTCACATTTTCGCCGCTTGAGGACCCGAATACTTAAATGTTTTTCTCAATATCTCTGCTTCTACATTTTTAATTTAAAAAAAAATATCAACAGCGAATGCCATTTACTTTGTGCAAGACTTTAGGCTAGTATATGAGGAATATTTGTAGCATATTTCTACCGATAGGTGATATTTGTGTATTTTTGTTTGCAGCTGTATCGCTGTTTCTAAAAACACTATTGAGAAATTTCTTTTTTACTGTGTGCCATTCGCTACAAGAGAGATTTGGAGCATTTAACCCTTAAAATGATTCAAAGATTTCCCGGTCGGTGCGTAAAGATCGAAACGTTTTTTCGCTATCTCTGCTTCCGGGGGACGTATTTGAAAATTTCTCTTCCCTTTGCATAGCTTTTTCAATGACGAATATTTTCCGCCTATTTTAAACTTTTCTATTATGTAAAATTCTTCAGCTAGCAGACGTAGACTTATATAATGTTTCCTTCCATATTTCTTCTTTTAACTGTTCGATTTGAAAATCTCTTTGTCTCTGATACCTTCCTTGTGCTATGAGAAACTTTTTGTGCGCCATATGTGAGTTTTCTTAACATGCTTTTTTAGCCGCTGGTGGAACTAATTAGATGATTTTATTTCTGGATGTTTTATCGATTGTAAAAACCAGTTGATTGTTTTACTAACCGATTCCATTGACTTTTAATAGCTCTGATAATTTCGTTCGTGTCAGAACGGATTTAAAAAACGTGCTCACTAATTCGGTGTAATATATCTTTCTAAAATTCCGTATGAAAGGAACATTCTTTTCGCGCGTTAGGTTCTATGTACCAAAACATTTTGGTGATTATCGTAAATCCTTAGTTTTAATTTTGATTTTAGTGATGGCATAAATCATTACTTTTTGGGAGCTCATTCGTCATTTACAAATGGTCATTCAAACGCATGATCAATCGATTTCAAGGTTGTTATTAAGCTCACTAAGTAAATAATTCGTTGCAGGAATCTCGTGTTTCTGACCAAAGTGCTTTCAAGCGTACTACTCTCTTTGGCAAATTTTCCAAAAGGGCGCGAGCTCTTCATCATTCACTCTTCACGATGAATGATTTGCCAAGAGCCGGCTCGTCGCGAACGATTCGAACACACCATTCAGATTAATGGCATTCGCGTATCAACCCCATTCATATGTTTCACCAATATTTCCTAGCTGCCTGTTGATTGTTCACTCACATAACGGTTCAAACTTCTTAATTCTCGACATTACTTTTCTTCAAGCAGAAGTTATCGCTCTTTCCACGTTTATAAGTGAGTCACGGAGAAATTCTCATTGGCCGCCAACGGGAATCAGACCCAGGGTCTTCCAGTTACGCGCCGGACAAGCTACCACTGCACCACAGCAGCCTCGAATTCTCCAGACTCATATACGACTAACTGCCAAACCACTTGGCAAGTAGCACTTGGCAGTGGTAGCATGTTCGGCCCGTAACTGAAAGACTCTGGATTTGATTCCCGATGGCGGCCGATGAGAATTTTTCCATGACTCACTTATAAACGTGGAAAAAGCAATGACTTCTGTTTGATGTTCCTAATCCACGTCAATTGTGTGTATTAATTACTTTTCTTATTGGAAACTAGATCAGAAACCTGTGACTGAAGTTTTCATAACACGAATCGCAAAATACATACACATAATTATAATAAACAGTTGAAATCAAAACTTTCATTTCGCCTGCGATTAGCTCTACTTTCCTTCAAGTTATGCAAAGTTTTAGAAGATTGATTTGCGCGCCATCGCCGTTGTCATTCTCTATTTAAGCGACGTTTTCTTTCAGCTTTATCTTCTTCCATCTTGTACTACAAAAAAAAAAAAAAAAAAACATTCTGCGGAACCAATAATTTTTTTTAATTTCCATCACAACGAGTCATAACTGCGCCTGCAGTTATTTTCTTACAATTTTACTTGTTCCTGTTTTCCTTTTTATGAAATAAAATAAAACTTGTTCCTTATTATGAAATTGCAATTTAATTCCTTTTTATGAAATTACTCCGCAATTTTATTCCTTTTTATGAAATTACTCTGCAATAAAACAAGATATAATACCTAAGTAACAGAACAGACGTAGTAGACAGTTCTTGATCTCAAAGAATACAGTCTTGTGACGATTATATACACGGCTGGCCACCCAAAATGCAACACCAAGAAAGAAGCATCCGATTGGCCTGAAATTCGCAGCATGCATCGCCCGCGAGAGGACACGCATTCGATTAGCATTGTAGGGCATATGCAAATCATGTGCGCCCGGCACGCCACCGAGAAGCACTATAAGAAGAGTGCACAGAAGGCGGGGGTGTAAGTCGTGGAAGTGTGTTGCGCTGCCAGACCTGTGCGTGGGGAGCTTCCTGATGCCTCGTCGCAGAATACGGCAGTCATTCCAACACGTTTCGGAGTTCGACAGAGGACGAATAGTGGTTTATCGCGACAGCGGTTTATCGTACCGAGACATCGGCGCCCGTGTGGGACGACATCCAGCCACAGTGAGGAGAGTATGGATTCGGTGGGTGCAGGAGGGACGGACGGACCGATGTGAGTGATTGCCGCAGCCGCGGTACATCGCCGAGCGAGAGGACCGGCATGTTGTGCGGCGGGCATTGACGACTCGCACCACCTCATCACGAACGTTAGCGCAGGAATTCAGATGTGTTGCGCAACAACATGTGTCATCACGTACCATTCGACGTCTGCAGGAGCGGGGACATGTCGCACGGCGCCCATTGCTCCGATTACCATTGACGTTATACCACCGGCGAGTGCGGCGGCAGTGGGCCGTTGAACGCCGCACCTTGACTACGGAATGGCACGACATTGTCTTTTCCGACGAATCCAGCTTCTGCCTGCAACACCACGATGGTCGGATCCGCGTGTGTCGGCACCGCGGCGAGAGACTGTATGACGCCTGCATTATGAATCGCCATACCTGTCCGTCGCCTGGCGTTATGGTTTGGGGCGCAATTGGATATGACACCCGCACCCTTCTGGTACGCATCGCCGGTACACTCAACAGCCACCGATACATCTCCGACGTTTTGGAGCCTGTAGACCTCCCTTACCTGCAGGACCTACCAGCGGCCACGTTTCAACAGGACAATGCGCGCCCGCACGTGGCAGGCGTCGTGCAACAATTCTTCATGGCCCACCAGGGGTCACTGCTGCCGTGGCCAGCCTGTTCTCCCGATATGTCGTCCATCGAACACGTCTGGTCGCTGATCGGAAACCGAGTGGCCCGGCAAACACCATCCGCGGCTTCGCCTGATATACTGTGGCAACGTGTGGAAGCAGGTTGGACCGACATACGCCAAGCCCACATCCAAAGCCTCTTTTGTTCGACGCAGCGGTGTGTAGCGGCAGTTATTGCCAGACATGGGGGCCACACGAACTATTGATGTCTGCGTGTTCCGCAAGTCGTACGGGCCCGCAGGCTTAATCGTTTCATCTTTGTATATGTTGTTATGTGTGCAGTAAGTCTGGCGTTGCTATCTCGTATCCTTTTTGGTGTTGCATTTTGGGTGGCCAGCAGTGTATATTAAGATAATACAACGTAGTTTGTCAAAAATATTTATTTTTTTAACTCGACCATGGTTTCGCTGGGTATTGACCTAGCTACATCAAGACGAATGGCACGTAAATATTCAAATTGTATCATCATCATCATCATCATTGTCAACCATTATCAATCCACTGCTGGACGAAGGTCTCCCCAAGTTTCCTCCACAACGGTCTGTCTTGTGCCAGTCTCCTCCATGTCACCCCTGCATACTTTCGAATTTCATCCACCCATCTCCCATGTGATCTTTATCTGGGTCTTTTCCTGTCCCTTGGAATCCAATCTAAAATTTCGGCTGTCCATCGATGATCTGTCCTTCTGGCAGTATGTCCAGCCCATTGCCATTTCAGGGATTTAACTCTGATCATGATGTCTTCCACTCTTGTCATTTTTCGGATCCACGAGTTCCTCTTCTTATCTCTCCTGGTTACACCAAGCATGCACCTCTCCATGCTACTTTGAGTTGTCTGCAGCCTTTGTATGTCTCTTTTAGTTAAGGTCCACGTCTCTGCACCATACGTAAGCACTGGAAGGATGCACTGATCAAACACTTTTCTTTTAAGACATAATGGCATATTGCTCTTGAAAATTATGCTGTTTCTTCCAAAAGCTCTCCAGGCAAGTTTTGTACGCCGATTAATTTCTTCATCAATGTGACCCTCAATTGATATCTGCTGTCCAAGATAAACGTACGTGTCTGTTATATCCAGCTTTTCTCCATCAATCGATAAATCTTCATTTCTTGTAAAAGCATTGAACATCACTTTTGTCTTCTGAAAGTTCATTTTTAATCCCACTTCTTTACTCTTGTCAGCAAGTTCCTGGATCATACTCTGCAGCTCTGATGGGGTAGTTGCAAAAATGACTACGTCATCAGCAAAACGAAGGTGGGTTAGATAATCTCCATTAATCTTTATCCCCTTGTTTTCCCAGCTCAGCGACTGAAAAACACCCTCCAATGTGGCATTAAAGAGCTTCGGAGATATGGTGTCACCTTGTCTCACTCCCTTTCCAATTTTTACGTGTGTTGTATTTTCAAACAGCCGAATCTTTGCACTTGCATTTTCATAGATGTTATTAATAATATTAATGTATGCATCTTCAATACCGCAGGTTTTCAGAGCCATTGTAACTGCTGATGGTTTCACCGAATCAAAGGCTTTTTCATAATCGATAAAAGCCATGCACAATGGAAGTTCATATTCCCTCGCTCTTTCAATTAGTTCTCTCAGCACATGGATATGATCTATTGTGCTGTAGCCACTCCTGAATCCAGCTTGTTCTCTCGGTTGAGCCATGTCCAGTGTTACCTTCAAGCTGTGTGAAAGAACTTTAGTGAAGATTTTATAAACTACTGATAGGAGGCTGATAGGTCTGTAGTTTCCGAGATCCTCAATGTCACCTTTCTTATGTAGCAGGATCATTGTAGCGGTGTTCCAATCCTCAGGAATCTTTCCTTCATTAAGGCATCGAGTGAAAATTTGGGCGAGTACTGTTTCGATTTCTCCACTTGCTTCTTGTATGATGTCTATAGTAATTCCATCTTCTCCTGGAGTATATGATATCATAAATGGTGTTTACAGTCACAAGTTTTGGTTAGTTGCTTCCACGCGCTTAATGGCAAAATTGCGAGAGAATTTTGCCGTGAAATTTCCTTCAAAATTTCAAAAATTCTCAAAACCTTTAATTTTAAAGTGATTTTTAAACCGATAAACAAATTGAACCTTCTAGGATCAAAGGGCTATGTTGAAGAGAAAAACTCTTGGGGAATTTATCAAATTCCATGTGAACGTGGCGCTTCGTATAAGAGACAGAACCGTAAAGCCTTACGTGTTCGATTGAAGGAGCACAAGACCTACATTCGGAACTGTGACCTAAAGAAAATCATCCATGTCTAAACACTGTTACGAAAAGGACCATAAATTTCTCTTTGAAGAAGCAAAGCTAATTGAGAAGCCAGATTCATCCTCCAAACTTGATGTTTTGGAAGCTTTCCATATATATCAGAAGTCTTCGCAACTCGTTAATGACATGACATCCAACCCATTTCTATCAAGCGCGTGAAAAGAACTAACCAAAACCCGTGACTGTAAACACATAATTTGAATATTTTACGTGCCTCTTGTCCTCATGAAGCTAGGTCAATACCCAGAGAAACCGTGGTCAACTTGAAAAAATAAATATTTGTGACAAACTACGTCGCAGACAGTTAGTTGTTCGAGTAGCTGCGTGTTGCCACAGAGGAAGTGCATTGTCTTACTAACTTTATTTTATTTTTAGATATTCCTCCCTGATTTTACATATCGCGCGATAGTGGTGAGAATAATTCCAATTTCGGCCACCGGATAAAAGCAGATGGCGCTGCAAATACTGACTGAGGTCAGAGCGTTGACGTCAGAACGTTAGGGACAGAGGTTCGCGTTGTCGTTCTCTGTTTAAGCGACGTATTCTTTCAGCTATATCTTCTTCCATCTTGTACTACAAAGAAACAAGAAAGATGACACCGAATTTTCGGGTGTAATAAGCTCGTCTTTTGAATCCGTTCTGACGCAAATTAAATTTATCAAAGCTATTCAAAGTTAATGGAACCTGTATGGAAAACCATAGCATCTGACGGAAGAAAGAAGTTTTTCAATCGGGTTTTTAATCCCTCAGATATTGATGCAAACGGAATCGTGAGCTCACGCCCTCTGGTTGCAGACTTGTGCGTTAAGAAAAACATGAATTTTTATGGGAAATATTTCGCACCGGAAACGCTGTCCAACGCAGAAAGAATTTTTCAAATCTTAGAAACAGAGATATCGACAAAAACAAGATGTGACTTTACGTCCCCTGGTGGAAAAACCATGCATTATTTTAGGAAGAAAGTATTCCAAAAGGTTTTTCCATATGAGTGGTATCGGTCCAAGAAAAAAAAATTAGTCGAGTTTTCAGGAGCCAAGATTTTGCTACAAATACATCAGAAATAGAAATTAACACTTATGCCCCCTGGTGGACAAAGCATTCTTTAAAAAAACATTAGAAATTATGTGAAAAATATTTTTCATCAGGTCTTGTATGCGATACAGGAAGAACTTTTCAAATCGGAGTTTTAGAAGCAGAAATAACGCAGAAAACGCATTTTACCTTTGTGCCAACTAGCGGAAAGTCTAGGATTTACTTGAAAATTTTGACTTTTTATGAAAAATATTTTTCATCGGAAACACTGTCTAACAAAGAAGGATTTTTTCAAATCGGATTCCCTGAAGTAGAGATATTAACAAAAATAATATCTACATCTACACCCCTGGCGTTGAAACCATGCATTATTTCAAGAAGAAAATGTTCCTAAAAGGTTTGCCGACGTGAGTAGTATCGGTCAACAAACATTTTTTTTGCATTCGAGATTTTAGAAGCTTATATTTTGCTGCAAATACATCAGAAGCGGAAATTAAGACTTACGACACCTTGTGACCAAACCATTTTTTCAAAAATTAGATATTACGTGTAAAGGATTTCCCATCAGGAGCTGTATCCGATGGAGAAAGAATTTTTCAAATCGGAGATTTAGAAGCACAGATATAGGGAGAAACGCAATTTACCTCTACGCTCCCTAGCTGAAAGTCTATGAATTACTTGAAAATTTTGAAAGTATATGAAAAACATATCACACTGAAAACACTATCCAACAAAGAAAGAATTTTTCAAATCGCCCTCCAGAAGTAGAGATATTGACAAAAATAAGATATACATCTACGCACCCTGGCGGAGAAACTCTGTAATATTTTAAGAAGAAAATATTTCGAAATGGTTTATCGATGTGAGTGGCATCAGTCCACGAAATAGTTTTTTCAATCGATATTTTAGAAGCTCAGATTTTATGGCAAATACATCAGAAGCAAAAATTAACACTTACGCCACCTGGTGGCCAAAGTATTATTTACCAAAAATTAGAAATTGAATACGAAAGATTTTCCATCAGGAACTGTATCTACTACAGAAAACATTTTCAAATCGGAGTTTTAGAAGAAGAGATATCGGGGAAAACGTAATTTACTTTTACGTTCCCTAGCGGAAAGTCTATGCCTAATTTGGAAAAGTACCTATTCCTAAAATACTCTTCGACATAAATGGATACGAAAGAAAAAAGAAGTTTTTTATTCTGATGCTTTGAAGCAAATATGTAGAATAAAACGTATTTTTGAATTCGACATCATCTGCATTTACGCCCTCTAGCGGCGAAATTGTACATCGTAAAAAAAAACGAAATAAAGGATCATCATTTGCATATGTCAAGCTTTCCAATGCAAAAATAATTTTTCAAATCGGCCTAATAGTTGCAGAGATATTGTGGGTACAGATGGACGGACGGACAAACCGGTGACATCAGCAAGATCTTTTTTTAAAAAAAGACGTGCTAAAAATTCCACGGAACCAATAATTTTTTAAATTTCCATCTCAGTGAATCGAAATTACGCCTGCAGTTACTTTCTTATAATTTTACTTGTTTCGTTTTATGAAATAAAAGAACACTGATTTCTTCTTATGAATTCCTTTTTATGAAGTAAAATAACGCTGATTCCTTTTCATGAAATAACTCTGCAGTTTCATTCCTTCTTATGAAATTACTCTGCCATAAAACACGACATAACACCTACGTAACAGGACAAACGTCGCAGATAAAAGAAGTTTTTCAATCGAATGTTGTTCGAGCACTTGCGTGTTACCACAAATGAAGTCGTTTGTTTTACTGACTTTATTTTATTTTCAGGTTTTCCGTGTCGTGTGAGGTAGCGGTGAGCTTAATTTTATTCCGTGCTGGTATTGCGTGTCGTGAGGTAGCGGAGCCTTATTTTACGTGTCGTGAGGTAGCGGTGAGCTTAGTTCCGATTTCGGCCACCGGATAAAAGCAGATGGCGTTGCAAGTACTGATGACGTCAGAGTGTTAGGAACAGAGGCAGCCAATTTTATAGATTTAATTCGCTTCCGGACTCATGGGTGCCGAATAGAGTTAAACGTGCTGCGACTTCAGCGTGTGTCGTAGTGATGGCGAATTTAATGATCGTACACAGCGATGAAAGTGAATCATTCACGGTGAAGGATCATTCGTTGTGAACGAATTGTTCACCGTCCATCACTATTTGTTATGCAAATAAATGTTCAATGACTGTTGCATTTTAAGTTTTCACAGTTTTGTTTAGATAAAAAAATCGAGAGGGTCCTGATACCCTTTGTATATAATTTATGCAATATATCTTAATCATACAAAGATCTTTGTGGGCGTGAAATAAAACGAGTGATTCGAGAGTTTACATCAATTTACGTAAAAAACATTACATTTTTTTGCGTTGCTCACGATCAAACCAAGCCGCGATCTGGTACATACTAAGTTGAATTAAACCATAACAACAAACAATATAGACGACTAATCCTTGACATTGAGCGGTATACTTAGGTAGGTAGATTAATGATTGCCATGGTCGAAAAATCAATGAAAGATGAATGTCTTGTTGCCGTAAAATCATTCAAGTCATAAAAGTAAATGCGTATTTACTAAAATATGGTGGCGGCAATAGTAAGTATTTGGACTGTTTACTTTTTCAAAAACAATATTTATTTTTATTATCATATATTATTCAGACTTTCAAGAGCGTGAGAAAGGACCCTAACCAGAGAAGGAAACGGATCTCGAATCAGCGGGTCGACAATTTCTTGCGGGTCAAACGGGTCGGGTAATAAAGGTGTTCCTGACCCGATTTCGAGCCGGTTTTATTTCCGTTTTATTTTTGAATAGGAAAAACTATTTCAAAGAACACTTCAGAGGACTTTGAAATAATACTTCAGAGCTGCACAGTATGATCCAGGAACTTACTGAGAAGGGTAAAGAAATGGGATTAAAACAAAACTGATGTACAATGCTTTTACAAGGAATGAAGATTTATCAATTGATGAAGAAAAGCTTCAGATAACCAGTTCCTACCTTTATCTTGGGTAGCAGATATCAAGCGACGGTCACATTGATGAAAAAATTAATTGGCGTTATAAAACTTGGTTAGACAGCTTTTCGAAGAAATAGTACAATTTCTTAGAGCAATAATGCCATTATGTCTTAAAAGAAAAGTGTTTAATCAATGCATTCTTCCAGTGTTTACGCACGGAAGGATGCATGATACGGAAGGATACAGTGTACCTTAACTAAAACAGACATACAAAGACTGCAGAAAACTGAAAGAAGCATGGAGAGATACATGCTTGGTGTAACAAGGAAGATAAGAAAAGGAACTCGTGGATAAGGAAAATGAAAAGAGCGGATGACGTCATGATCAGAATAAAATCCCTGAAATGGCAATGAGCTGGACATATTGCCAGGAGAACGGACCACCGATGAACAACCGAAATTTTGGACTGGATTCTAAGGGATAGGGAAAGACCCAGAAGAAGGCCACGTAGGAGGTGGGTGGACGGAGGAGACTGGCCGAAGACAGTCCGTTGGGGAAAAAACTTGGGGAGACTTTCATCCAGCAATCGATTGTTAGTGATTGACCATGCTGCTGCTGATGATGATATATTCGAATTTATAGCTCAAAGCAGATTTGTCCTGATCAAGACCGATTCCGGGTTCATAATTTTTGATCCGTTTCCAACTCTGACCCAGACACCGATGGATTGTGATGTAGCAGGAAAAGTCCATTTGCGCATGCCCAAGCTAAAATCTGACCTCAAGATAGAAAGAAAAGCTGAATCGCAGGTGTGTTAGTGAGGTGGGAACGATTACTTTTGGTCTAGGATATCTAGAAGTTGCACCCCATCGTGTTATAAATCATTTTTGCAGCTCTCGTCAATAGCAGATAGCCCCCTACCTCAAGGGGTGGAGAGGAAACAGAATTAAGCTACGACGCACCGGTTTCATAGAATCAAAAATGCGTTTTTGTAATGGCTTTTTTCACATTTAGCATGAGGTTCTCGTAATTTAGGCAGAGTGTAATCAGATATTGTTAAGTTTATGTAAAACGTGACGAAATAACGCTCGCAGATAGTTTTATAAAATTTATTGCTGAGTAACAAAGACATAACTATTGTTGCATCATTCACTTCATGACATAGCATTTGAAAATCATATTTCAACAATGGTTTTGACTACTTCCGTTACCCATTTTCGTTACATCGAGATTTTTTACTTGGGATTTACTTTACTGTTATCGGAAAAGAAATGCTTAGCATCAAAATGTGCTCAGTACATTTAAAATTTCGGTAACATACCTCTTATTTTTTCTCCGTTGGTGTTTTTCTACGAATTTATCACTTAGGAATAATAATAAAATAAGTCCAAATTATAATAAATCACATTTTTTTACGTAACCTTATAGCTTACTCACAGATTCTGTTTCGAAACCTTTGTACTGTGATTGTAACAAGTGACTCCTGAAAGAGTCACGTTACCTTATGTTGTTTCTCCAACGGCTTTTCCTTCTTAAAACACAAAACACGAACCTATTCCTTTAGGCGTAGAAAAGAAGAATGGAAAAGAAGGAGAATGCGAGGCGCTCGGAGTTAGAAGATATTTCAACGTCTTCCGTTCGATTTCCCGAATCGTGTCTGTACCCTTTCGAGTGAAATATAAGGTCTAGTGCTGAACAGCAACATAGTCACGACAATTTCGCGGACCGAGTTTGGACTTAATCGCTTTCCGCAAACGACCCCAAAGGACTTGTTTGTATCTTTTCTCATTCATGGTTTTTCCACGTGCGTGAAAGTGCGTGAGTAAATGTTTCTCTTCACTGTGAAAGATAAAAGAAAAGACGTAAGTGAAACACGTTCCGAGTCCGAAGAGCCACTGAACGAGGAATGAAATATTCGGTACAACTTTTACGACCAGCCCATATATAATCTTGAAAACAGGTCAGATCTGAAGATCAGTGTTAACAGCATTACATTTTGTTTATTTCTATACTCTTGCATCTATTTCCTGATAGACAAACTTATGTTTAAAAGAATTCCCAGTCGAATACCTCTATACCAAAGAGCAAGAATATGACACAGAATTCTGGGATTTAAGCAAAGTAAATGTCCTTTGAATCCTTACTGACAAAAAAATAAATCAAATCAGAATTTAAGAAAAGAAAAAATCAGTGACGCAGAAAATACGTCTACGTTCCTAGCGGGAAACTGCGCCTCATTTAAAATCCGGAATGTGAGAAATATTCTTTATAAAGAATGAAAACAGTTACAGATAACGTGGCGCCCCCTACCGGGAAAATTGTACGTATCGGCTGTTTAAAGGGCTAATGGATGATAACGCTTTTCCGCACAGGGAAAGCGCTGTCATCCATGCAGATCCAAGATATTCGCCATAGAGATCACCAGTCAGGTCTCCGGATCTTAACCCTATACAACATGAAATAGGAAATATTTTCGCATGGAATGGTATATGTACAAAATAAGCTGTCTATACATGCGATAAAATCAAACCACGTCTTCAATAAGCAAATTAAAATCAAATTTATTTACAAATTAAAAGCGGTTAAAAGCAGACTAGCGCTTTCGGGGATCTCCCGTCCCCATCTACTGGTCAATGCGCCACGGGATCCAACAGAGTCAACCCTTATATACTTGATAACACGACCCATCATGCACCACGTCAACAACAGACAATGATGTCACAGTATAAAGCACAAATTGTAAAATTTCAATTCCAAATCAATATAACATAAATATAAGAATACAAAATTTTACAAAATATTTACAAAAATGTACTATTCCGATGTTTTAAAATTCCTCATGTGTCAAAGATTCTTGTGGAGCAACCATTTTTCGCCAAGGTCTTGGTACAAATGTGGGGAGATCTAAATTACAACAGTTGTCTCCGTATGCAGTAATATATAAACTTTCTGAAAAGAAAACAGTATCTTTGTTGACATTGGAGTTCAAAATTTTAACATTCTCCCAAACAGGGGTGTAACCACCCTGTTTAACAGCCATAGTAAATAGTGGTTACACCCCTGTTTGGGAGAATGTTAAAATTTTGAACTCCAATGTCAACAAAGATACTGTTTTCTTTTCAGAAAGTTTATATATTACTGCATACGGAGACAACTGTTGTAATTTAGATCTCCCCACATTTGTACCAAGACCTTGGCGAAAAATGGTTGCTCCACAAGAATCTTTGACACATGAGGAATTTTAAAGCATCGGAATAGTACATTTTTGTAAATATTTTGTATTCTTATATTTATGTTATATTGATTTGGAATTGAAATTTTACAATTTGTGCTTTATACTGTGACATCATGGTCTGTTGGTGACGTGAAGCATGATGGGTCGTGTTATCAAGTATATAAGGGTTGACTCTGTTGGATCCCGTGGCGCATTGACCAGTAGATGGGGACGGGAGATCCCCGAAAGCGCTAGTCTGCTTTTAACCCGCTTTTAATTTGTAAATAAATTTGATTTTAATTTGCTTATTGAAGACGTGGTTTGCTTTTATCGCATGTATAGACAGCTTATTTTGTACATATACCTATACAACATGGCTAGGATGCTATAGGATGACACGTAGAAGCTCACCATAACCCTCCCATAACGTTTCACGAGATACGCACCACCCTTCTCGAGGAATGGAATACTTTTCCTCCAGAGGTCTTCAACAACCTGGTGATGAGTATGTATCGTCACCATGAGATTTGTCCCTTCCTACAAGGTGCCCACATTCCTTATTACGACATTTTTGGGTTACATTCTTTCATTTCATCTTTGTGACATTTGCGGGTGTGACCCTGTATACGCTAAATGTGCAAATAGTTGTGTGTTGTTACAAAATGCTTATTACCCCTATGATTGTGTCTCTTTACATGACAAACGTCTCTACCTGCTATTACGTGTTTGTTATTTTATCCCTACGAATGCTTTCCGGATTTTAATTTTGGACACCAGTGTAGTAAAAACTGTGAACGCACCCAATAATATACGCAAAATGTTCACAGCAAGCGTCTGACAGCTCTTATCTAAGGCACTAGATGGGCTATTAAAATGCACTCTAGGGTCGACCTGAAGTTTTATTGGAGGTGAAACTTTTGATATTTGCATGCCTGGCCAAGAGGTATTTGCATAACGGCTTTCGCGGATGATTTTATCAGGGTGCTTCAATTTCTTTTTTCTAACTGTGTATTAAATCCTACATTTGGGGGGACAAACTGACAGATAGTAATCTCAACATAGTGGCAGGGAAAATTAGATTTTAATATATTTTGAATTCCACATTTCTCTATTCATGTTTAAGTAAACTTCTTAGGAAACGGTTAAATACTCTATGTTAGTTTATATATTTTATAAAAACCTACGTACTTTTGTCTTTATTCTTTTAATCCCTACATTATTGTTAGGAATTTTGTCTCATTCTTTTAGGTCTCTGGGGGTGGACAACCAGGCCGATTATTAGCTATCTAAGTAATTCGTAGGCTCTGGCTAGGTTTTGGGACAACGAAAAGATATCTCCGCCCCACACACAAAGTGAAACAGGGACCACCCAGAAAAGCTTTGTCGAAGCATGTCGGGTCTGAAGGCGACAAAATAGTCGTAAGTCAGTCTGGCGTGAGACAGAACGTTACTACTCGATGTCTGGTAGCACTTCTTGGAGAACGGGGGTATGTTCCATCGCCCATCGCTGTCGGACAAAATTATGTAAATATGAGTTTCTAAACTAAAATGTATTTTATGCTCCGGAAATCCTCGCAATCAGTTAGTGGATGCTCTAGCAATAGTCAAATTAATTTTAAGTTGGTGCACGCTCTCATTGCAGTACGTAACAGTAAGTTTTCTTAGCGAACTTATCCGCAAACATCGATAACAAACGAAAAATGCCTATCTCACGGGAAATCACGGAACTTACATCAAGAAATTTCTAAAAACTACTTTTTCCGTGGAATTATGTAAGTCTGCAACTGGCAAAGTATGAGAACTTAGCTGCTGAAATTTCTTACCCTGACATCTTATGTCATGGGAATCCAAAAGTAAGAAAACTAATTTTGACACAGTTGCTCGAAACAGGAAGGGAAAACGATCTCTTGCATCGACCTAACGAAGAACTAAGTTATTATTATTCGTGGATGATCTCGCAGGGGAGTCTACTCTTAGAGTAGTTTCAAGATGATTACGTTCACTACAGAATTTCAGAAAAATGTTGCTAGTACAAAATATGCGGATTTATTGAGAGTAAACTTTATCTACAGCAAACTTTATCAATAGCACAAAAAGTCTTTATGGAAGGCCTTCCAAAAAAAAAAAAGAAAAGGAACTGTTTGTAAAAATCGTCCGGCAGTCATTACTGATACTGGCGCGTTGCTTATGTTGAGTTGAACAGGGACTCTTTCATCTTAACAGCTGCTCATTGTAATTCATTCTCTCACATTTATTTTTGGAACTTTTTTAATAAAAAAAAGTTTAATGATGTGCAACATAAATTTCGAAAGAATCTATCCCGTTTTGGGAGCCTTTTCGCTAAAACAAGTAAAGGTGATAATACAGAATATATATTACGAAACACTGTTTATTCCACGAAAAAATACATCAGATTTCTACATGCCTTTTAAAAGAAAAAAAGAAAGAAAATTTCCTTTCTTCCCGTATGATAACAAACGGGTTTCTTGAAGTAAAATTAGAAATTTCTTTGTTGTTCGTTAAAACAGCCCGTGATCAAGATTTCTATATACATTTTTCTAGAAAAATGTGTGGGGAAAAGTTATGTTATAAACTGTGCTATTATTTTCATTTTCTTTGGTTTGTGCTTTCTCACTAAAAGGAATAAATCATATTAAAACTTACGAGAAATAAAGTAATTAAAGAGTGATATCTAGAAATGCTACCTGTCTATATATCTCACTATCTACGCTGGCGGAAAGTGAAAAAAGAACACCAAGAAGGAGACGTCTGATACCAACGAAATTTATACAGCATAATAACGGAATACAGCGGATAACGTGATCAAAACATTATGGCAAAATACAGCTGTATTTGCTGGTAAACTGAAAAATAACATTTCCATGTAACATGGTTAGTACGAGGTTGAACCGCCATGAATTGCGTCACACTGTGCAATTCTTTCATGGAGTCTGTCGTACAGATGTTGGATGTAAGTTTGGGGTATTGAGTTCCAAGCATCCTCAACCTGGACGCGTAAATCGGGGATGGTCGTGGCTGGCGGTGGAGACCGGATAAGTCGCTGTCCCATAAAATCCCACACGAGCTCAACGGGGGACAAATCCGGTGAACGTGCAGGCCATGGAAGTTGTCTCCCACCCTGAAGTGCATGTTGCGTTGCACGTACCGTGTGTGGGCGTGCGTTATCTTGCTAGAAAACACCACGATGGACCGACCTTACAAATGGCACAACGGGCTGAATGATGTTCTTGATGTAGGAGGTGCTGTTTAACGTACCCGGTACAAACACTAGTTGTGTGGGGGAGTGATAGTTGATCGCTTCCCACACCAGGAGACCAGGTGTAGGCCCTGTGTGTCGCTTGCGGATGCAAGAAGGGTGGAGACGCTCCCCTATGTT
The DNA here is from genome assembly GCA_039090855.1 of Macrothele yani. Taxonomy (NCBI): domain Eukaryota; kingdom Metazoa; phylum Arthropoda; class Arachnida; order Araneae; family Macrothelidae; genus Macrothele; species Macrothele yani. The sequence goes on from CM077029.1 coordinate 70,696,736, forward strand.
TCTGCGAACATGTATACGGCCATCGGAGGCTCCCAAGCAGATTCTGCTTTCATCGCTGAACACGACAGATCGCCATTGCGTTCTCCAGTGCAGACGTTGGCGACACCACTGCAGCCGTTCCTGACGGTGGGCTGGAGTCAGAGGTACACATGCCATAGGCACACGTGCACGTAGTCCCGCATCCAGTAGACGGTTACGGATTATTCGCACAGTCACATCAAGTGCAACGGCAGCTCGGATTTGCGTCGCAGTGGATGTTCTGCTTGACAACGCCGCTCTTCTTATGCGTCGATCGGTCCGCTCATCAGTCCGTCTGTGACTCCCGGTTCCACGTCTTCTTCTGTGGGAATGTTCCTCGGATCATCTACGCCACCATCGTACCACCACTGATACCTGCCGTCCAATTCGCTCAGCAATACGACGATACGAGCACCCGGCCTCGCGGATTCTTACTAGACGACCTCGCTCAAAGTCCGATAACTGCTGAAATCGTACACGTCTTCCCTTTCCAGGCATTGCAGCTTCTTCAGGGTCTTCGCACGTGTCCGTACGCCAACGACTGATTACATTCACTTCGCCGTACTCCTTAAATACCACCGACGATAATTTGCATATTATGCCGTGCTGTGGCGTAAGCGCTCACCGGTTGCTCCCGAAATTAACATCACAACTACGTTAACTTGACTCCATTAACATATGTAAATTTCATGATCGTCCGCTAATTCCTTCTTGGTGTTCGATTTTTACTTTCCGCCAGTGTATTTTAGCAGGGACCAGTGAAACCCTCAAACAAAGGCGTAGCGTGGTCAAAAATTTAAAAACCATAGGGAGGGGTGGGGCGGTGTAAGAATCTCTCTCTCTCGTAAGCTCATGGTGGGTGGTGTTGCGCAAAAACGACAATGCCCCTTGAGGAGTGCTGGCAAATTAATGCAGCCGGCTGGTCAATCCTCTGCTGCATACAGGTAAGGGACGAAGTGGGCCCGGGGACGACTTCAGAGGGAACTATCTACGCATTCGTGTCACCGAACACAGGGAGTCTGCGGAAAACTCAGATTTAACCTACTGCGTCATGCCGGTGGTCGGGGACAGGAATAAGTGTAAAATGTGCTTCCATTTATGCGAGGGGGACACTAATAAGTGTATAGAGTGATGTGTTCTTGCAGAGGGACATGAAATTGTGTAGACTGGTGTTTTCCTTGAGGGTGGGGGGCAATCTTTCAAAAGAGTTTCCCAGTTAATACCATACAATTTGGATCTATGTATTTAGTTCAGCATAAAAAACTAGGGATAGCGCTGCCGATCGCATTCTTCGCAATTTGCGAAAACAAAATCGTTTTGAGAATTGATAAAACAGTTTTGGCGAAAATACACTCACGGACAACGAAATTTGCCCACCAAGAAGGAAGCATTGGATTGAACTGAAATTTTATGGACGTAATGATACAGATGAATGACACACATGATGGCAAAAACTGAGCTGCAGGACAATTACAGAAGGATCTGTGGCATGCAGTCCGGTCATCTTCAATAGCGCGTAGCACCGCCTCGTGCGGCGATACATGCTGCAATACAGCCCGGCATGGAGGCGAACAGACGCCTGATATTATCCTGGGGCAGACTGGCCCACACGTGTTGGACGGTGTGCTCCAAATCCCGGAGAGTGCGGCATGACGGTAGCCGACGTTTCAACTGGTCTCACACATGCTCGATAGGGGACATGTTCTGGGAGCGGGCAAGCCATGGAAGTGTCTGTACATGACGTAGGCAGTCCTGGAGAACTCGGGTATTTTCCTGCTGGTATAGCGCACCTGGAATCCCGGCCAGGAATGGGAGCACATGGGGCCGTAGCATCTCATCCACATACCGCTAACCCGTCAATGATCCATGTACCACTACTAGAGCTGATCGGCTATAATAGGCAATGGTTCCCCAGACCACAGTGCCTGCAGTGGGGGAGGTGTGGCCCTCGATATCGAGGTAGGGATTGTGCTGTTGACCCGGGGACCAAAACACGAAGTGGCACTCTTGGCTAAACACCATATGCTGCCTATCTGTGGCGTTCTACTTCGCTCTGGCCTGGCACCACTGCACACGGAGCCGGCGATGTTCCGGTGTTAACGACAGCACACTTATGGGGTGCTGGGATCGCAGATTAGCTTTCGCGAGGCGTCGAGAAATGGTTCGTGGGCAAACAGGAGCCGCTACATCTGCCTTTGTGGTGGACCGGGACCCCATGGGATTCGTTCGTGCCTGGCGCACGATCCGTCGATCTTCTCTACCGGTGGTCCTTCTGGTCCGTCTGGAGCCGCTCCGCCGTGTGGCAGTGCCGTCACGTGTCCACTGCTCCCAACACAGTCGGAGGGTATGATCAGATCCGCGTGTGGCGGCACCTCGGCGAGAGACTGTGTATGCATCGCCATACCGGTCCGTCGCCTGGCGTTATGGTTTGGTGTACAATTGGATATCACACCCGCACCCCTCTGGTACGCATCGCCGGTACACTCAAGAGCCACCGATACATCTCCAACGTTTTGGAGCCTGTAGTCCTCCCTTACCTGCAGGATCTGCCAGCGGCCACGTTTCAACAGGACAATAAGCTCCCGCATGTGGCTCGCATCGTGCAACAATTCTTTACCGCCCACCTGGTGTCACTGCTGCGGTAGCCCGCCTGTTCTCCCGATATGTCGCCCATCGAACAAGTCTGGTCGCTGATCGGCAACCGAGTGCACGGCAAGCACCACCCGCGGCTACGGCTGATGAACTGTGACAACGTGTGGAAGCAGCCTGGACCGACATACCCCAAGCCCACATCCAATGCCTCTTTCGTTCGATGCCGCGGCGTATAGCGGTCGATATTGCCAGCCATGGGGGCCACACGAACTATTGATGTCTGCGTGTTCCTCAAGTCTCACGGGCCTGTAAGCTCAATCGTTGCATCTTTGTATCTGTTGTTATGTGTCCAGTAAATCTGGCTTTGCTATCTCGTGTCCTTCTTGGTGTTGCATTTTGGGTGGACAGCAGTGTATTACAATATTTCGCTGCTTAATAATAAAGAATCTGTAACCCCTTGCTTTTGTGCAATTATAACACTTTATTGTTTTCTGGATTTTATATTTCCAATGGAGAGTGAAAAAAAAATTCGACGACTTCGGATTACATTTGGCAAAAAGAAATTGAATTTGGAGAACGGGTTGGCAAAAACTTTAAAGAACCGGAGCGACCGCTGCAAACTGTTTTTTCACGCTTTGCAACCGTAGTTTTAAGCAGCATATACATGCTCCAGCTTTATTCGTCTCTCTGTCTGTCAGCACGATAACTCGCGTAAAAATGATTCGATTTCGATGAAATTTTAGTACGTGCTAGGGAACATCTGGGGACGAACCCAATTGAAAATGGACGAAATTGGGTCAAAGATCAGGACATAGGAGCGGGATTCCTACCATCACTCTTATGCGTCATACGTAAAAATGCTTCGATTGTGACAAAACTTTATTATGTTGTTGCGGAGTTATACTGTACCAGTTCCGTTGAATATCACCCAAATGGGATCAAAAGTCAGGGCAAAGAAGAGAGATTTATTCCGCAGCCATTATCCTCCCTCATAACTTGACTAAAACTGATTTTATTGCACCAAAACTTTATTTAGTATGTTGTTTCGGAGGTATACTGAACCAATTCTGTTTAATATAATCGAAATGGGGTCAAAGGTCAGGGCACAGAATAGAGATTTATTCCACACCCATTACCCTGCCTCATAACTTGACTAAAAATGCTTATATTGCGACAAAACTTTAGTAAGTTGTTTCGGAGGTGTACTGAACGAATCAGTAGTCAGGGTAGGGTGGAGGGTTTGTCTGCGCGCGATTACCGGTAAGTTGGAAAACGTATCATAATCAATGAATTGCATGATTTTACGAACTTGTTATGTTCAACCACTGCTGATCATGTACGATGACGAACAGTCCACCGTATTTTTAACAGGATGTTAAGTTTTCTGAAAATAGAATCCTCTCTTTTATCACAAATTCTTTTAAATATCACAAATCTTTTTTACTGATACATGAATAATGTTATTTAATGAGTTTTCTGCATTTAAAACATTTTGCCGTGGCTGATAGCATTTCTCATCACAAAAGCGAATCGCGGCCAAATCCGAAAGATGAATATAACAGAGAGAGAGAGAGAGAGAGAGAGAGAGTGAGTGAGTGAGTGAGTCGCCTGAGCGCGGTGTACTCTCTAAATCAAGCAGACCAGCTCGTTGAGTATTAGTTAGAGTTCAGTAGAAAACCGTAATGGAAAAAGTGAGTAATCTTGGAGACTTTGAATGTGGCATGATAATTCGCCCCAGGTGTGTCAGTTTGAGTATCTTCTATTGCCAATCCTGTGGATGAGAACAGCTCGTGGATCAGACGGGTCAAAAGAGACTGACGAGCATAAGCATGATTTACGCATTTCTGCGACTGGGGCAAATCACACTACAAAGTAATGCCCCCTCTGTCTTTCTATCTTATATACACTATACTGACAAAAGTACCCTCCTCTCAAAGTCACTCCTCACCCACCAGCTGTTTTCGTTCTCAGGATTGTCGATTGCTGGACGTTTTTTTGCACGTTGTACCATTCACGGTATGGCCGTGTTTTGTTCTACGTGAATAGTCTAGGAGGTTGGCAGTTTGAAAGTTGCCCGAAACGCCGTGCCTGGCGTCAACTATCATTCCACTTTCAAAATCGCTCACAATCCTTGTTTCGCTCATTCCGATCTTCAATCGAACGCCAACTGGTGCTGGACGAACTGATGTGCCTGATATGTTCATCACAGGAAGCTCACGTGCCATCTTATGATTTGCAGTGAGTCGTTTATATGATGAGGGCAAGTATTTCTAATAAACTGGCAGCTCAGCGGATTTATAGACTGTGACGTACCTGCCTCAGAGGCAACGCACATGTCAAGACGGCAACAACTTCGTCGATGTAGGTTAATTGGGAAAGCATTGGGCTCCGGAGCAGAAGGATGCGCATTAGACTTCCACCCTCGGAAAATTGCTTTTATGCTATATTTGGCATCCAAACGTAAATTCATCTCCTGGTCGTTAAGTTCTTCGAAAAATCTGTAATGTTCATACCACTCATCGTCCGGAATCAGTCAGATCTTCTACAGTGAGCTCACCTTCAAGAGTGGTTTTCAGGCTGACAATGAAACTTCTGATTCCATCCCAGCCCATTCTCATGCGGGGAAATTAGGTGTATCTATCTCAGTATTGATGCACTTGCCAAAACGGCAAAGTTATAACTACCAACTTTGTTGATACAGCTTAACTGGGAAAGCATTCGGCTCCGGAGCAGAACGATTCGAATTCCGCCACTGGCAAATTACTTTTGTGCTATAGTGACGCCCGAACGTAAAATGGATCTACAAGCCGTTGGCTTCTTCGAAAGATGTGTGATGTTCATCCGACACAACATCTTGAATTAGTCAGAATTCCTTCTTCTACAGTCAGCCCTCCTTCAAGCGTGGTTTACCGACTGCCCCGGAAACCAACGATGCCGTCAAAGCCCTTTCTCAAAGGGGGAGGGGAGGTATATATAAGTTACGTACTTACCTCAGAGGTGACGCGAATGTCAAGACGGCAAAATTACAGTGAGAAACTGCGTCGGTGTGGCTTAATTGGGAAAGCATTCGGCTCCGGAGCGAAAGGATGAGGGTTCGAGCCACGCCACTGGGTAAATTGGGTTTCGCTACAATATACCTGCTACCTTGCCTTTTATATTTCATTTTTGATGTGCATTTTCTTTTCAAGAAGAGAAGAGGATCTCTCAGTTTATCGATATAATGACAGAGCTGGAGCGGGGTTGAAGGAAAATACTTGAAACTACGAATTTAATTCATATTTCCAAAGTTAAGGGTCTTATCAATTTGCATGAATATCACCCAACCTATGTCATAATCTGAGAGGTTCACCTTCCAACAGTTGTGAAACGTTCATCGAGATATTTACCCCCTGCATTAATGCAAGTGCGAGTATTTATAATTCTAAGGAAATAAACACTCCACTGTGAATTAAACTTACTCAACCACATTTTAGCCAGGCAGGGAATTTATCATATGTTTCTCAGCAACAGGAGCCATTCACGGCTCATCATACAACAGCAATTATCATCAGCGAATGTAGTTGGCGACCCAACAACTCATTCCGATCGTTCATACTGTCATATGCAAGCAAATAATCCTTCATGTTGTCAGGCTAAACTTTCTCCAACATTTCGGATGTAATTTTCGGAGCAAAATATTCTGTATTCAGCGTTTCATTCATATTTAATGCATATCCGTTATTCACAGTTCAGGTCTTATCAGAAGACTTGCAACTGATGTGTTTGCAATTAAACCAATGTGATGTATGTGAAAAGAGATAATTGAATATACACCGAAACATCGGTTAAACGTTTTTGTAGGGGATGGCCTTAAAAACGCGTAAATGTAAAAATGTATAAATGAAATCTCAAAATGTTGAATAATAATGCAAAATTTATGCTTTAAAGGATTATTTAACGTTGAAATGGTGTACACTGTAAAACATTTTCTGAAATTCACGAACAACTTTCCGTCATTTCTTTCGTGAATTAACGAAGCATATTTCTGATACAGCCATTTCCGTGAAATGACGGAAAGAAAACTGAATTTCAAGGGTTTTTCGAACCACGGGAAAATTCAGATTTTTCAGAAACCTTTCTGCAGTTTTATTTCTTATATTGACGGTAAATTACCGTTTTAGAGCTGTGTTGACGGAAAATTCTGAATTTTCAGAAACCTCCTGGCAATACCTTTCGTATATTAACGGAACAACTCCGTTCTCACTTTTTTCTATATCCGTATGACGAGAACTTTTCGGTAATAGGAGCGATGGTGAGAATACTTGAGAGTTGATAAACTTTAAATTTTAATCGTGTGCCGAATTTGGAAGTTCCGTAGCTACTGTAGATCGGATATTGCGGATAACATATTGCATGGATTTTGTTTATTGTGGCACAGGATATTTCTTCTCCTTACCCCCTTTGGTGCATCAGCTACTTATTATATAGTGCGTTACAGTAAGAAACCGGGTATTAATTGTTACAGAAAGAAACCGGGTATTAATTAATACAGTAAGAAACCGGGTATTAATTGTATCAGTCTTCGGACAACTAAAGACAAAAGCTATTATAGCAATCAAGAGTAAATTTTATATTTAGATTTTTTTGGGGTGAAATATTATTATAAAAGGTACATTTCACCTTTTTACGCTTTCCAACCGTAGGTTGAAGAAGCGTATATGCTCCAGCTTTGTCTGTCTGTCCGTCCGCCCGTCAGCACGATACCTCGCGTAAAAATGGTTCGATTTCGGTGAAATTTTAGTATGTGGTAGTGCTCCACCTTGGGACGAACCCTATTGCAAATGTACGAAATGGAGTCAAAGGTCACGACATAGGAGCGGGATCCATTCCATTGCCCTTATGCGTCATAACGTGCGTAAATACGGTTCGGTTTCGATAGAATTTTAGTATGTGGGGGACAATCTGGGAACAAACCCTGTTGAAAATGGGCGAAATGAGGTTACAGGTCAGGACATAGGATCGGGATCCATTCCATCGGCCTCATGCGTTATAACTTCCCAGCAAAAACAGTATTGCTGGGCCAGCAGTGGGCCATTGCTGGCAGCCAGCACTGCTAGCAATGGCCCAGCACTATGTTGCCGCTGCCGAACCGTCAATAAAATGTCCGGGCGGCCAACAGAAGGGCCAGCAGTTCAGGCCAACAGCTGGCCAACAGTTGGCACCCCATCAGTTGTCATATGCCACAACAGGGCCATCAGTGGTCCATCACAGGCAGTAGCTGCCACAAGTGGCCCTTCAGTGGCCCTGCAAGTACTTGCCAGAAATGATGGCTAGCCTGATGTGGTCCGCTAGTGGGCCGTTAGTGGCAGCCAGCAACCACGTGACGTAACTGTTGGCTTGCCGAATCTTGTCCGCCAATTTCCCAATAGTAGCAATAATAATAAAAAAAAAGCAAGGATAACCGCAGTTTCCTAAACCTACAATTCTTTTTTTCTACCCTTACGCAGCTTGTGAATTAACGCACTGCGTTGGGGAAATTTTCTCGGCATACCGGAAAAACGCCGTTTGTATCTGACTAGATTCAATCCTGAGCCGTTTACGTGGAAGCCGCGCTCGCTACCGACCGGACTAATTCACGACACGGCGTATGCGCTGGAAGCTGTCTGTTTGGTATGCAATTTGTAATCGAATGCTTCCCTCTTTTATTTTATTATATTGCGAGGTATTTTTCATAAAAGTCAGTTTCATATAATTGATAAAATAATTCTTTCAACGTAACGGTAGTTTTTTTTTTTACCTTAAGGGAACTTCACACATTTTCAAGGCGTGTACATACTCAAATTCGCTTTCCAAAGTTTTGTACTGTCCTTGCCGTCTTGAAAAGAGATTGTTGAATAAATATATATTTACCCGGGTTCATGTCACATTCTGTTACATTATTAACGTTGTGTCTTTCCTTTCCGTTGTCCGAAGCTACATTTGTTTTAAAGAGTAAAAGATATTTTATTTTACTTCTCGTTATTTTTAGAAGCGAATTCCTCCCAGTCTTGTGTATTCAACCCATGGATGAGTATACCACATAGCGTTGCTTTTTTTTTTTCTTTCAAATAATTAATAAATTTTATACACGTATAATTCTTTTTTTCTTCCGACAAACGCTATTTTAATGGATTTCCAGGATATGTGTTTCAAGCGGTTTCAAATTTTTTCTTGTTATTCATCCACTCCATTCCATGAATTGTTATTCATGGGAATAGAGTGGATGTATTTCATGACTGTAATCTAGTATTTCACGGCTTAATCTGATATCTTCGTCGACGTAAAATTTCATTAGGAAATTAATTCGCCTCTCCACATATGGATTTTTTTCTTAACATCCACTAAAATAACACGATGGCGATAGCGTCGTCTTCAACTAACTGGTACCATAAGAGACACAGCAAGTGTTGCTTCTGCGCATGCGCAGTCCCGATGCTTCCACCTGCTGTTGGGGGTTGCATTGGTTGCCAGCAACGGGCCACTAGTGGCACTTGCTTGGAGGCCCACAATTCACGGCGATGCACTCAATACCTCAAACTTACATCCAACATCTGTACGACAGACTCTATTGCAGAATTGCACAGTATGACGCAGTTCATGGCGGTTCAACCTCGTACTAACCATGTTACATGGAAATGTTGTTTTTCAGTTTACTAGCAAATACAGCTGTATTTTGCCATAATGTTTTGATCACGTTATCCTCTGTATTCCGTTATTATGCTGTATAAATTTCGTTGGTATCAGAAGTCTCCTTCTTGGTGTTCTTTTTTCACTTTCCGCCAGTATATATACACTCAATAAACAACATATTAGGAATGTCTACCTAACAGCGCGTTGGTTCTCCTATAACTCTAGAATAAGAACCTGCTGTACACGCCGAGGCGTCGACTCCACCAGGTGCGGGAGTGTTTCTGGAGGTAATATCAGCTAAGCCGGTTGCAGCATTGTTCACAACTTCGCCCGAGAGAGAGACGTCGATACAAATCCATGTATCTGATGTACAGTTTACCGTATCCCGGTAGAGCTTCCACAGGATTTAAATCCGGGGACCATGGAGCCTACTGGATTGTCCAAACTCAGACGAGTGTTCCTCGAGCCATGTCTGGATGGTTACTGCCCGGTTGAGTGGCGCATTGTCCTTCTGAGACAGAACATTGGCAGGAAGATGTGGGAAGACCTGCGCGCTAGCAACATGTGCTGGCCGATGACCTACAGCCTGCACATGATGGTATCGAGCAGCTGTTAAGGGCATCTTCAGACGCCCTAAGCGACTTAATGTGCCCAGTGAAAAGCTACCTCAAACCATCACATAGCCACCATCGCCATGAACAGAGACGACTTCACACAACTGGGCCATGGTTTGATATTTTAAACTCCACACCCGCACCCTCCCGTCAGCTAGGGACAGCTGAAAATGGTATTCATCTGACCACATGATACAGAGGTCAAGTTTTGAAGTTCTCGGCACCTGGGGAGGCGTAAGTTCCGACGACGAGCAGTCAACAGTTTCACACGAGTAAGGCGTCGGCTCCCGTAGCCCAGGCGCCGGTATGATGTGATTTTCGCCGCTGTTATCAAGCGATCAGTCTGTACCGGCCTGGATAGTCTACGTCGACCCTGGTCATTAATTGGTGTGGTCACCCAACGCTTGCATTCTGCGTTGGTCGACCACCCGCCATTGATGAGTAATGGTACGTTTCAATAGTAAAGGTATTAATGGTATGTCCATCGATACCGTCGATGGACACTGGTGTCGATGGAGGTATCAGCGTCCATCGATGGTGTATTCTCTGTACACCCTTGATAGGGCTGCCTTCTGAAACCCTAAGGTTCTTACCATCTGGGCGATATAATAACCACCTGTCTTGCGCTGACATTGTGTCCACGATCAAAGTTGCTCAGATCACCACGTTTACTCCTGTTCGTCGATTGCGATACAAAGAAACCCTGCTTGCTGCTTATTTATCGCCTGCGCACGGTTTAGGTGTGTTCCACTCTGCGTAGGGAAAGCCCAAGTCAACTGCCCATAACCTCTATCTCTAATGTTTTATCTATTGAGTGTATACACTGAAGTGCCGCAAAAACGGGTACAGACGAGCGTATGCAAAATACACAGCAACGTCACCTATGCGTGTACTCGGTTGCGTCCGCCAGGGCGTACAGAAAGCGATATACATCCTTGCCAGCTGTCAGAGCTGTTTTCGGCATGCGAAAACAGCTCTGACAGCTGGCGATTTAAGCGATTTTCAACGCGGTGCCATAGCTGTCGCTCGTGAGATGGGCCATAGTATTTCGGAGGTAGAAACGAAGTTTGGATTTTCACGGACGACCATTGAAAGGGTGTATCGTGACTACAAGAATTCCGGCAACACCTACAACCTACAATACAAGTGTGGCCGTACAAAGACATTGGGTGAACGTGGCCGTCGTCGGCTGTCCAGAATCGTTTCACGCGACACTCTTCGCAGATATCATCGGAATTCAATGCTGGAGCCTCAACAAGCATCAGCGTCCGGATTGCACAACGTATCCTGCACGATATGGGCTTTGGGAGCCGACGCCGAAATCGAATCCCCTTGATGGGTGCACGACACAGAGCTATGCGCCTCGCTTGGGCACGGCAACACCGCCACTGGACACTTGATGACTGGAAACAAGTAGCTTGGTCTGACGAGTTGCGTTTCCAACTGTATCGGGCAGATGGAAGGATTCGTGTGTGGCTCAAACCCTACGAAGCCACGGATCCCGCCTGTCAACAGGGAACTGTAGCGGCTGGTGGGGGGGTCCGTAATGGTATGGGGTGTATTTATCTGTACTTCTCTGGGACCCTGGTACGTCTACAAACGCCTTTAAACGCTATGTGCGCATCCTTTTTGACGAGGTACACCCGTTCATGTCCGGCATTCATGCTGATGGGTGGGCCTGTTCCAACAGGACAATGCACCTCCACACAAGTGTTGGAACGCCACATTATGGTTAGAGGAGCATTCATCTGATTTTGGGGTTTAGGGTGTTGCCATTCCCACCCAAAGATCCAGATCTGAACGTTATAGAACACACTGGGGATGTCATGCAACGCGCTATCGAACACAGGAATCCGAGACTTTGGAATACACCCGAATTGTGGAACGCTCTGCAAGAAGTATGGTGTGCATTGCCAACAGCATATTTTCAGAAGCTAGTGGAGTCCATGCCCCGTCGTATTTCGACCTACCAAGTACAGTGCTGGACAATTGCTAAGGACGCATCATAAACGGCTATATAGCGCATAAAAAAGTAAGTGTGGTTGGATGCCAAGTGAAATAAAATAATGTCAGAATGCCAGGACATTACAAGAAAGACAATGTATTGTGCTCTGAAATCCAGAAGGCTTTGGAACGTGTTCAAGGGACAAACAGGCCATTTTGTGCAGAATACGTAAACGTGAAGAAAATGCAATTTCCGTCCGCAAGCGTTCCGGCGTAAGATGTCAATACGGGATATGGCCACCATGGAGGGCGATGCAAGATTCCACACGTCGTGTCATGCTTTGCACAACATTATCAAGCAGCTGTTGGGGTAATTTATCCCATTGCTCTGTCAGTGCACGGATGAGGGTGTCCTTGTTTATTGGAGGGCATTGGCGACCAGCAAGACTCCTCCCCAAAGCATCCCACAAATTTTCAGTGGGATTCAGATCTGGAAAACGTGTTGGCCATACGAGGCGTTGATCATCCTCGCTCTCAAGACTTTCCTGGAAAGCAACTGTTCGATGACATGTTGCGTTGTCGTCCATGAAAATGAATCTATCACCGACAGCACCACGGAAAATGCGAACATGAGGTAGCAGAACATCATTAATGTATCGTTGGGCAGTCATAGTCCCAGTTGGAAGCACGTAGAGGGACGTACGGCCATTGATCATGATGTCAGCCCATACCATGACACTACATGTCGGATATCGGTCCCTTTCCTGTATGTTTGCTGGACAATATGCAGTACCACTATCACGCCAGATCAGTTGTCGTGGACAATCAGACGATAGACTGTATCTACTCTCATCTGAGAAGAGGACAGCAGACCAGTCGTTATCAGTCCAATTGCGATGTTGATGGCCCCATTGCAAACGGGCGGTACGGTGACGTCTGGACAATGGGATGCACATAACAGGACGGCGGGCGTATAGTCCTCCTTCATGCAAACGTCTGGCGACAGTTTTTCGGGAGATTCGTTTGCCAGTAGCAGCCATAAACTGATTTGCTACCTCACTAGCTGTGCTGTGTCGGTGTCTTTTTGTTGATAGCCCTATGTACCGATCTTCTGCAGGTGTCGTACTGCGAACACGACCTCCCACGTGACGTTTGCTACACTCTCCATTTGTTTGAAATGATTTCCAAAGCCTTGAAACAACACTGTGACTGACGTCGAACTCCCTGGCAACATCTGTTATTTTTCGCCCTTCTTCAATCTTGCCAATAATACGGCCCCGCGTAAAATCATCTAGGTGATGTCGGGAAGACATACTGAAAATTCCAAGTTCGTCAAGTGATTCTTTCCCTTTCAACTTTGCGTTTGAACAACAACGGTCAATACGCGTCAAATCCTTTATATCTCTTATCAGCGCTATGACGTCACGAACAAGTTCGACAATCCAAACTTTGCATACGCACAACACGTCTTACTGTATCCAGCAGTTATGCTAATTTCCACATTTTCCTGCCTTCCATTTTATGGTTGCTATCGTTGCTATTGTCATCCGTCCTTAGCAATTGTCAGGCAGTGTATTAGACTGGTGTACCAGTTTTTCTGGCATTGGTACACTGTAGTGAGTCTAATTGGACTATGTGTGTGTTATATACTGTACGTAAACACACACATAATCCAATTAGACTCACAATACAGTAAACGTCGTATTAAATACATACGTTATATAGTTGAAATGATGTTTTTTGATTAAATGTATTATTTCTTTTGCTGTTATTGTTCAGTGTGAAACAATAAAATATCTGTGGATAGATACAGTACATGTACAATATATGCTGCGCCGATGGCGTAGTGGTTTAAGCGCCGGCTTATGACCATTCGTCCGAGAAGAGTGTGGGCTCGAATCCCAGTAAGTCATGGATGTATTCGAATCCTAGTGAGGCTTACAGCACTGGCTCTCTTCCTTCCCTGGGACCAGTAGGCCTAAATTAGGGACAGGTGACTGCTTATAGCGCTAAGCGTTGCTCACGGTGGTTATTAAACCTTCAATAAAAAAAGCATGTACAATATTTCCAATTTAAGGTACGTTACATTCAATGTACGTATTTCCAGGAAAACTAGCCACCAAAAGGTTTGGGATTCATATAAGGGCTAGTGAGAGGGGATGGGTGGGGTCTAGCGTCTCTCGTGAGCATCTGAATAACTGTTTGACCCTATTTTAGTTCCACTACTTCCAGAAGAGGGAAAGCGCCAGCGATGTAAGACACACGTACGACAAACATTTGCCTCATCGGCCATCAGTCGGAACGGTTAGACAGAAGTTTCGCATGTTCAGGGATTAACAAACACGATGAGAGACTCTAGGGGATATTAGCAGTCTTTCGTCCGTAATTTAGTGTCACTGGTTCCGGGGATGTAAATAAGCTAGCACTGAAAGACAAGAACATGACTCATTTTTTATCCGAGAATCAAACAAGGGCCCATTTGTGACGACAAACTACTTGACCACCTTAGACAGGAGATCACGCCACGGAGCACGCTGCCTGTCGTGTTTCAGTATGGGCATGCATATTGTTGTGGATGTATAATATAAATACTATATGGGCAACTGAAACGACAAAATCTATCTAGTGTATGCACAAATTTTCCATTTTTTTTCTAAATTAGAAGCACAGACATACTCAAACATTAAATCTGTTTTTCCAAGAAAACAATTTCTTTCTGATTTTGAATCGATACAAAACGTTGTGGTAATTATAACTACTACAAATATCAGGAAACTACTAAAAAAAAGACGATCGAGAATAAATGAAATCTAAAGAGAACGAAGCCTCTAGTGTGCAGAATTACGATATGATATCTTAAATACTGTTACTGAAAATAATTATTATAAAGAGTTGAATTCTTAAAAATACTTCGAGAGAAAATAACGATACAAAATGCAAGCTCTGAAACAATCAAGTGATTTTTTGCATCAAAAACAACAGAAAACGAGATATATAGAGAGACCGCCCCGATGGCGCAGTGGTCTAAGGCGCTGGCTTCTGATCATTCGTCCGTAAGGGGTCCGGTTCGAATCCCGGTCAGGCATGGATGTTGTGTTTGTCTTACGGCACTGGCTCTCTCCCTTCCCTGGAACCAGTTACCCTAAATTAGGGACGGGCGACTGCTTATAGCCCATTGAGTTGCTCACGGTGGTCGTTAAACCTAAAATCCAAAAAATATATAGAGAGAGAGGATGAATGTTTGACATCGAATATTTGTTAAAAAGATGGAGGATATATTTCTCCGTACTTTGTAAGCAATTTAAGTGGGTGGATTTCCAGCGTTTGGAACGACGTTACAATTCTAGAACTATGTAGAAACGATGTGTAGGTGTCAAGAACTTTTATCTGTTTCCGTTATGCCTGGTGTTTTTTCAAAAGTCAAAAAATTTGGCCCTGTATAGCAATGCCCATAGCAAATAAATATCATATCTACGTAGTAAGAGAATTAATGAAAAGATCGAATAAATGAAAATTTGTTTACTACGTTTTGCTTTGTTTATGATTGAAGAGATATTCGACTCCATAAACATCAGCAGTTATTAATTTTTGCAGAGGTACGTTACTGAAAGTTCATTTGCCACTAGAAATATCAATTATAAAATAACTCATGATTTGTTTTTAAGAAAAAAAGTATATAAAAATTGGAAAAAAAGTGCAAGCCTTTGTAATACCATTATTGCTATCCTGCAGAAAAAAGTCCTGCTAAAAGTGCAAGCCTTTGTAACTAACTGTTCATTGCTACCATGCAGAATGTTTCTCAGCGAATGGTAAATGAATAAAAATGAATGCTGACATTCTTCTCCGGTATTCCTCCAGTTTGTCAAACTACCTGAGCATTGAAACTATTTTTCATCTGAAACTACCAGAACATTGCAGCTCATATTACAAGAGTTTGTAGAAGGAAGTGATAACTGTGATTAGAGATCAATTTGCAGAAAATGGATAGTGTTAGATGTTTTCATTACTAATGAACAGAAACATCTACTTATAAATACATTTGCTACAAGAATATAGAATGGGGATCCGTTGAAAACAGATAGAGTCCATATGGTTCTCCCTAACCGACGAGCAAATATACCACTTTACCACTGAGATAAATGTGCCAGGACTAACTCATCGTGAAAGGTTGAGATTAACGAAGTAAGTTCGAAGATGAAAGCATGACTGAGAAAGGAAGAGATGTTGATCCAAATGAAAATACTGAGGTGGTATCACGTAATGGTATCTTCATCGTATCACCAGAAAGAACAGAATTGCGTAGGAACAAGAAGAGAAGATCAGCAATTAAGTGACATAGAAGGCTCAAAAAGAATTGCGTTGTTTTAGTTGTGTTTTGAAAAGAAAAAAAAATTATGGGATGTTAAATTATGGACTTGTAGCTATCTGTTAAGCGAACTAAAAGAAGATCTAAGTTTAGATAGAAGGACTGTGTCACAACAATCATATGCACTTCCTGGACAACGAACTAGAGGAAGGCATAAGGTGAGACGTGCCAAAAATGACATGACCTGCCTGGGTAGCTAACTAGAAGAAGACATAAAGTGAGATGGAATGGCTGTTTTTACAATGGCATGAGTTTCCTGCACGGATAATTAGAGGAAGACATAAGGTGAGATGGGAGGGACACTGTAAACAATGGCATGAGCTTCCTGGACAGCGAATTAGAGGAAGACATAAGACCAGAGGTGTCAAAAGGACATGAGCTTCCTGCACAAAGAACTATAGAAAGACATAAGATGAGATGTGTCAACAATGAGATGAACTTCCTGGACAGAGAACTAGAGGAAGACATAAGGTGAGATGCAAGGTACTGTGTAAACAATGATATGAGATTCCTGGACAGCGAATTAGAGGAAGATATAAGATAAGATGTGTCAACAATAGCATGAGGTTCCTTCACAGCGAACTAGGGCAAGAACCAAAGAGAGACGGAAGCGCTGTGTAGACAATGACATGAACTTCTTGGACAGAGAACTAGAGGACGACATAAGGAGAGATGGAATGACTGTGTCAATAACGACATAAGCTTACTGAATAGGAAATTGGGAGAAGACTAATGGTTAGATGGAAGGACTGTGCCAAAAATGGCAAGACCTTCTTGGATATAATAGTAGAGCTAGAGGAAGACCCAAGCTGAGACAGAAAGATTGTGTCAACAATGAAGTGAAGGAGAAAGAATTGAAAATGCGCCTTTACAAAAAACAGTAAAGAGTAGAAAAACGTAATGCGCACGAGTGGCCTCGCCTAGTTGTGGAAGTAGAATTTCTACATCTATATTAGGAATAAAAATTCACTTAATATTTTTGGACAGATAAAATAAAATATTGAGATACTGATATCATATATAGATTACATGTAGAGCTCAGCTCTAGTAAATTTAGAGAAACTACTGACAGAAAGTAAAGTCATATTTTCATCGACGTGACTTAAAGAGCGTACCAGGTATTTTAGATAGGAATAATTTAATTAATTCATCCTACAAGTCTCCTCAAATTATGGCACATCATCATAGAAGCATACTGAGACGAACAACGATGTTTAACAAAATCACAGTGAGGTGTATGCTTAAAATCCCCAGAAAAGGTAAAAAGGAGTTGAGACGGTAAAGTTGGAGAAACCTCAGGTGCAGAACATCGTAGCATTCTACAGATGACTTTACCTCGAACATAAGTCAAGCAAAACAATGACCATTCGAAAAGAGAAATGTTTAATTGGATGACAAGAAACCAAGAGACGAAAAGGTAGTTGATGGATGTGGATTGGAACTAAAGGCCAACAGTATATAGGAGCATGGAAACGTCAAGGGTCATGGACAAAACCTTGATTGATAAAAAAAACAGCAACGGCTGAAAAATGAAATGTTTCTCTTGGGAAATGCAAGAACTGAAAACATCACCACTGAAACAGCAAAAAGGTTCAGAAAAAAGTACAAAGATTCAGTAAATGTTAAAAATATTTATAAAATAACCGCATACGAGGATTGATCAAAAAGTATCCAGACTGGTTCCATAAGTTCGGAATTGCGAGACATAGCAGGAAACGGTTTGGCACATGTTGACCTAGAAACCTACTACGCATGTGCCATGAGTCACGTATCCCCTGCTCGTCCGGTTTACAGTAGTGCTTTGCTCTTATTGTGTGAAGCTGTTCGTCTCGTTTGTCATGTCGGAAAAAAAATTATGAATGAATTTGCATCCAATTGTTTTCAAAAACTTGGCGAAACATGCATAAACAGATACTTAAAATTACCGTCTATGGAGAGAATTCTATAAGACGTACGCACATATACGAGTGGAATAAAAATTTTAAAGATGGTTGTAAAAGTGTTGAGAGTGATGAAAGTTCTGGGAGACTCGCAACAGCAGAAGTGAAAACAATGTCGAACGTGAGCGCGCAGCTGTGCCGGAAAATCGCCGACTCACAATTATTCAGTTATCTGCAGACTTCCACATTAGTTTCGGTTCAGGTCAGTTGATTGTTACTGACGATTTTGCTATAAGACGCGTTTCAGCCAAATTTGTGCCAAAACTGCTCTCAGTGTTTCATCTCCTAGTGAGCAGCTTCAGCTCGTCGAAAACGACGAAAACGTTTTAAAAACTATCACAACTTGTGATTAATCGTGGGCTTATGGGTATGAACCCAACAAAGACCCCAACTAAGACCCCAAAGCCTTCCAGCCCAGAAAACACGGCAGTGCCGCAACAATGTCAAAACGATGCTGACTGTTTCTTTCAATCATGAGGAAATTATGTGTCATGAATACGTTTCATCAGGCCAGACAATCAACAAGGAGTACTTCTGTGAAGTTTTGCAGCTTTTGATGGACACAGTTCGTCGCAAAGGGCCGGCACTACAGAAGAGTGGCGAGTGGGAACTCAACCATGACAACGCAGCTGCCCATTCATCGCAACATGTGCAGCAGGTTCTTGCTAAGCACTGCATTGCACAGATCCTACTGCCACCCTATTCCCTAGATCTCAATACCTTGCGACCTTTTTCTCTTCCAAAGTATCAAATACCACTTGAAAAGAAAAACATTTCAAGATATTGAGGTGATAAAATAGAATGCGGCTAAGCGGCTGTTCGCTATTTCAGAAAGTGACTTCAAGAAATGCTTTTGTCTCCTCGGTGGTGCTCTGATCTAAGCGCATCTCATGACCATTCGTCCGAGATGGGTCCGGGTCCGGGTCCGAATCACGGTGAGGCATGGATGTTTTGTTTGTCTTACGGCACTGGCCCTCTCCCTTCCTTGGAACCAGTGACCCTAAATTAGGGATAGGAGACAGTTCATAGCCCACTGAGTTGTTCACGGTGGTCGAAAACCTCCAACTCCCCCCCCCCAAAAAAATGTTTTGAGCAGTGCTAAGTGTGTGGCTTCTGAAGGGGACTACTTGGAAGGCGATTAAGTTTCCATTCTGTGTATCTTGTACTATTTTTTTTTAAATGCAGCCTGGATATTTTTGGTCACATCTCCTATAGGAAAAGCATTTGCATAGGAGCTAAGAAATGTAGTCCATCTAAAATTTGGAACTTCTTGCTCCACGGAAAAACTTGAACTGATGAAGCAATTTGATTCCTAGGTTTCACTTACTACTCTAAAGGAGGGATTAAGGAGCCAGCATCTTAAACTCTCGACCTTCTGGTAGCAATCATATTCGAACTGTTGCGCATCTAATATGAGTTCCACACCTTAGCAAATAGCTAAATCCCAAACCCATCGTTTCACTGGGGATCCAAACTGAACAGAATAAATAAGGCATTGGATTTTGCTTTCCTAATTTACATAAATTAGGTGATGAGATTCCGCTTTAATGATGCTTTTGTGCATTCGAAGCGAAACTTGATCCTTTGAAATGATGTCGAAATAACAGGTAATTTCTCTTTGTACCGAGTAACATCAGCATTTTTCTATTGCAGTTCCCCTTCCTCACGCCTTGATGATCGATATTTTGAAAAATCTTGTCGAAGGATATTTCAGTATCGCATTTCTTCCCCAGAATTCTGTAAAATTCTTTATTTGGTGGAGAGTACATTTGCATTAAAAGCACATTAGAATTCACGCTCGTTTTCATTCAGTCCCTTCAGGATCATTTCTCTCTTATGCAAAACTTCATGTTGTTGGTTGGGCGCCATCGGCTATGAATGATTTCTTTTTATGGCGAAAAAATTGTACGTACCTGCATCATGACGGAAGATGAATTACGTCAGATTTAAAATAACCAAATGAAGAAGCACTTAAACGATATTTTTAAATAATTAAAAAATCAATTATACTCAGCTAAATTATTGTTCCTAAATTACGTAGGCAAATAAAATACAGTCGAAACCGGTTATAACGAGGAACCCAGCACCAACTAAAATCCTCCCTAGGGTAATTTTGAAAGATCTCATTAATTAAGTACAGTTTCAAAAATTAAAATAAAATAAGCACTCAAATGAATCCATAGCAGCAACAAATTCTGAAGCAGATATCATGTGGAAACATTTAAAAAAATTATAATTTAAGTTTATTTGTTTTGTTTTATTTTGATGCCTCTGTAGGATTATGACAATCCGACGTGAATTAACGGAGTTAGAACGAGGCATGGTAGTGGGAACCAGACGGATGGGACATTCAATTTCCGAAGTTGTGCGAACATTCAACATTCCTCGATCCACGGCGTCACGTGTTTACCGAGAATACCTCCTGGTAGGCATTAGCCCTACCGTGGACAGCTCAGTGGCTGATCACGGATGCCGAATGACCGTGACCAGAGCGTCTGACCAGGATTTTCCTTGCTAACAGAGAAGCGACACTGGCTCAAATAACAGCCACATTCAATACAGGAGGTACCAGAGGCATATCCATCAGGTCCGTGCAGCGTAATCTAGCGTCCACGGGGTATAAGACCCACCAGTTTCCCTTTGTTAGCACCACGACATCGGACACAGCGCCTCACCTGGGCTCGTGAACACAGTGACTGGACCCTGAAAGACTGGAAACATGTGGCGTAGTCCAATGACTCTCGCTACCAGTTGTTACGAGCTGATGGTAGGGTTCGGGAGTGGCGCAGACCCCATGAGGCCATGGACCCACCTATAAACAAGGCAATGTGCATGCTGGTGATGGTTCCATTCATGTGTGGAGTGTCTTTAAGAACCACGGTTTGAGTATTAGGGTCCTCGTAAACACGTCATTAACCGGTACTCACTTTGCTGCTCTGCTGTGTTACCATTTGCAGCCCTTCGTGGTCTTTATGTACCACAACAACGATGGGATTTTCCAAGCTGACAATGCACCATGTCATCGAGCCCAAGTTGTTCAAAATTGTTTCGAGGAGCATTCTGAACAGTTTTGACGAATGGTGTGGCCAGCACGTTCACCAGACAAAAACCCAGTAGTACACTTATGGGACGTGGTGGAAAGGTTCACTCGCACCGAAGATCCTGAACCTACAAATACCAGGGAACTGAGGGCAGTTGTTCTGACGGCATGGCTCAACATCTCTTCAGAAGTCTTCCGGCCACTTGTGGAATCGATGCAACCACCAGTTGCTCCACTTCGTCGTGCTAGAGAAGTTCGTACACGATACTAGTCACGTATCCCATGACTTTTGCCACTTTAGTGTACTTTCGCTGCCTCCTTAAATATGGAATTTCATCAAATTGTTTTACTTTGCTTGTTAAAAGTGGACATCTTAACTTCTCTCTCCCTCTTTAAATCCGAAGACTTCATTAAATTTGGTTGTTAAAAACCGATCAAATTGGCCTTGAATTATCACTATAACAAACAAAATTTCCGCTTTTGCACATTGAATCCGGGCTCGTTAAAAGCGGTTATACTGTGTAAAAAATAACGAGTGGTTAATAAAATGAAAGCTGTGTTTTCAACAACTAAATTTATCTTATGAGAAACAGCTATAAAGTTTTTAGTGTTTTGAAGATGTCAATAAATGCCCTTGTGAAAACGGAAATTTCTTGATGACGGAATTGGAACCGTGTATTCTTGTTCCGGAGTGAGTTACTCTAACCGACTAAGCTACAAGAACACGAAAAAAAAAACCCCAAAAAATAGAATATATCAGAAAAAAAGACGTAGAACACGTCAGTTCTGTTCACTAACTTTCGAGTACGTCATTTCGCTCTGACCTGTTGCCTAACACAAATTCATCGAGGAAAAAATGGTGCTCAAGTTGGAAAACGCATAACGAGAATAAACCGATGTTTACATAAGAAAACAGGAACTAAAAAAGTAAAGTTAAATTAAAGTATACGTCACAGCCTAAGTGAAAGTGAAACATAATTAACACAGTTTGTTATGTAAACCTAATGAACATGAGCAGTGATGATTTGAACTTCTTAAAATAGCCCATTTCTTTATAACTAATGTTACAGGTCAAAAGACAAAAGACCGATGTTCTCGGAATTCGACACAGAAAAATGAAAATTGCAATTTTTATGTCACTCCCCAACCATTTCGATGGTCAATTTTTCTGGTAGTTAGTTTTCGTATGGCAACTTTTCCAATGGTCATGGTTCTTGTGGCTAGTCAGTTCCCCACCTTGTGTTTCTGCCAAAAAAAATTGTGCAAGTATCTTATATTCTTAATTATAAAAACATATTAAAAATATGTTTCTATGCAAAACTTGTCCTTGTAGAGGTAAATATAGCAAAGCTATATTTATTTATGCAGAGCGATCTTATAATACTAAAATCGCATGTGTTCCGAGTGGACAATTTTCTGCACCCGCACTACACTTCCACAAATCCTCTAACAAAATACAAAGTTTTCGGTCAACTGACATTTCGGGGAAATTATCTTTTGGATAAATAAACTTTTAGGTAAAGAGACCCTTCGGTAAAATATGCTTTTCGATCAATTGACACTTCAGTGAAACGATATCTTCGATGAAGTGACCGTTGGGTGAAGTCATTGTCTGGCGTGTTAATCAGACCCAAAGTAGAGATATACTGTACATCACACAGAATTTTGTAACTACCCTACGATTGAACCAAAAAACATTAAACGGTTCCTTCATTTGGCTGCTGCTGATAGAAATTATTTTTGTTCTCCGAGCAAAAGATTGTCACGATGATGTCTTTTACTGATGCTTATGCTGTTAAGAACATTACTAAAATTTTCTCTGAATTATGTCTTTCGCAGACCTTGACAGTTCGGTTTGTTAGACAGTATGGTGCTTAGATACTAAACCACGATGATAAAGTTTGATGGGAGCTTTACGAGAGATACGAGCTCACATAACCTTTTCGAAGCTGCTTATCTTCGGGGATTTGAAACGGATTTAAAGCACGAAGCAATCTTCGGATCTTAGAAAGCATATGTCGTTACTGAAGCTTTATAGACATCATCTGACAAATTAAACTCTCTTGGCATTTGTCCGTTAATTCGACATTACATGGAAGAATTTGCTCGTGTAAGACGTGAGCGTCCTGATTTGATTGATGAAAAGTGAGAACTTTGGTCCAGAAGCAAAGCCTTTCTTTCCTTCGTCCTACCGTAGGATCAATAATGGCCTCAGGACGAAATCAAAGCAGCAGCACACTGTAAAAGATTTCTGAAATTCAAAAGGAATTTTCTGTGATTCTCTTTGTGAATTAAAGAAGCACATTCCCGAAACAACCTTTTTCGCGAAATGATGGAAAAAACCTGAATTTCACAGGTTTTTTTGTACGCCAGAAAAATTCTGAATTTTCAGAAAGATTTCTGCAGTTCCTTTTGTATACTAACAGTTAATTGCGGTTTTTAAGACGTATTAATGAAAGATTCTGAATTTTCCGAAACTTTTCTTCCGTTCCTTCCGTATATTAACAGAAAATTTCTGTTCTCACCTTTCCCGTATCTACATGACGGAAAATTTCCGGAAATAGGGTCGATTTGATTTACTATTAAATTACTTCAGGTTTGATTTACTATTGAATTTCAATCTTATGTCGGGGGACCTGATTTTGAAGTTCTGTAGCGAGACCTGATTTTCCAGAGAGAGAGAGAAAGAGAAAAGACAGAGACAGAGAGTCAGAGACAGAATAGAGAAACAGAGTGAGAGCGAGAGAGAGAAAGCACGAGAAAAGACAGAGAGAAGATAGAGACAGACAGACAGAGAGAGGGGAGAGAGAGAGAAGAGAGAGACAGGCAGACAGAGAGAGGGGGAGAGAGAGTGCCAAGAAAGACAGAGAGTGAGAGACAGAAGAAAGACAGAGTGAGAGAGAGAGAGAGAGAAGAGAGACAGACAGACAGACAGAGAGGGGGGAGTGAGAGGCAGAAAGAGAGAAAAGACAGAGACAGAGAGTCAGAGACAGAATAGAGAAACAGAATGAGAGAGAGAGAGAAAGCACGAGAAAAGACAGAGAGAAGATAGAAGCAGACAGACAGAGAGAGGGGGAGAGAGAGAGAGAGAGAAGAGAGAGAGACAGACAGACAGAGAGAGGGGGAGAGAGGGGGAGAGAGTACCAAGAAAGACAGAGAGTGAGAGACAGAAGAAAGACAGAGTGAGAGAGAGATAAGAAAGACAGACAGACAGACAGAGAGGAGGGAGTGAGAGGCAGAAAGAGAGAAAAGGAGAGAGAGTTCGAGGAAAGACAGAGACAGAGAGTGAGAGGGAGAAGAGTAACAGAGTGAAAGAGAAAGCACGAGAAAAGACAGAGAGAGAGAGAGAGAGAGAGAGAGAGAGGAGAGAGAGAGGGGGAGAGGGAATGGGGAGAAGGGAGAGGGGGAGAGAAGGGAGAGTGCTAAGAAAGACAGAGAGAGTGAGAGAGAGAGAAGAGAGAGAGACAGAGAGAGGGAAAGAGAAGAGAGTGAGAGAAAAGGCAGAGAGAGAAGAGAGAGAGAGACGGAGAGAGAGGGAGACAGAGAAAGAGAGAGTGCGAAAAAAGACAGAGATAGAGAGTGAGAGAGAGAGAGAAGGAAAGAGAGAGTGAGAGAGCGAGAAAAGGCAGAGAGACAGAGAGAGAGAAAGAAAGAGAGATACAGAGAAAAGACAGAGACATAGAGTGAGAGACAGGGTGAGAGAGAGAGAGAAAGCACGAGAAAAGGCAGAGAGAGAGAGAAAAAAGAGAGAGGGTGCGAGGAAAGACAGTGATGGAGAGTGAGAGAGAGAAAGCACGAGAAAAGAGAGAGACAGACAGACAGAGAGAGGGAGAGAGGAAGAGAGAGAGGGCGAGGAAAGACAGAGATAGAGAGTGAGAGACAGAGTGAGAGAGAGAGAAGAGAGAGGGGAGAGAGAGAGAGAGAGAGAGAAAGAGAGCGAGAGTTTGAGGAAAGACAGAGACAGAGAGAGGGAGACAGAGAAAGAGAGATAGTGCGAGAAAAGACAGAGAGTGAGAGAGAGAAGAGAGAGTGAGGGAGAAAAAATGTGAGAGAGCGAGAAAAGACAGAGAGATAGACAGAGAGATAGACAGAGAGATAGACAGAGAAAAGACAGAGACAGAAGAGAGACAGAGTGAGAGAGAGAAAGCACAAGAAAAGACAGAGAGAGAGAAGAGAGAGAGTGCTAGGAAAGACAGTGATAGGGAGTGAGAAAAAGAAAGCACAAGAAAAGAGAGAGAGACAGACAGAGAGAGAAGGAAAGAGAGAGAGAGAGAGAGAGAGAAAGAGAAAGGGTGCGTGCGAGGAAAGACAGAGACAGAGAGTGAGACAGAAAGAATGAGGGAGAGAGAGTGTGAGAGAGAGAGAAAGAAAGAGAGTTACAAAGAAAAGACAGAGACATAGAGTGAGAGACAGGGTGAGAGAGAAAGAAAGCACTCAAAAAGACAGAGAGATATACAGAGAAAAGACAGAGACAGAGAGTGAGAGACAGAGTGAGAGAGAAAGCACGAGAAAAGACAGAGAGAGAGAGAGAAGATAGAGAGAAAGAAAGAGAGAGAGAGAAGAGAGAGAGAGTGCGGGGAAAGACAGTGATAGAGAGTGAGAGAGAGAAGGCACGAGAAAAGAGAGACAGACAGACAGAAAGAGGAGGAAAAAGGGAGAGAGAAAGAGAAAGAGTGTGTGCGGGGAAAGACAGAGACAGAGAGTGAGAGAAAGAGAGAGTGAGGGAGAGAGAGAAAGAGATAGGGAGAGAAAGAGTGTGTGCGAGGAAAGACAGAGACAGAGAGTGAGAGAGAAGAGAGAATGAGGGAGAGAGTGTGAGAGAGCGAGATAAGACAGAGGGACAGAGAGAGAGAGAGAAAAAGAAAGAGAGATACAGAGAAAAGACAGAGAGAGAGAAGAGAGAGAGAGAGAGAGAGAGAAGAGAGAGAGAATGCGAGGAAAGACTGTGAGAGAGAGTGAGAGAGAATGCGAGGAAAGACTGTGATAGAGAGTGAGAGAGAAAGCACGAGAAAAGAGAGAGAGACAGACAGAGAGAGGGGAAAGAGAGAGAGAGAGAAAGAGTTAGAGTGTGTGCGAGGAAAGACAGAGACAGAGAGAGAGAAGAGAGAGATTGATGGAGAGAGAAAGCACGAGAAAAGATAGAGAAAGAGAGAGTGAGAGAGATAGCGCGAGAAAAGACAGAGACAGATAGTGAGAGAGAGAGAGAGAGAGAGAGAGAGAAAAGGCAGAGAGTGAGAGAAGGAGGGAGAGAGAGACTGTGTTAGAAAATAACCTCAGAAAGAACAAGAAAGTTCAGAAAAGTGTTATAGGATTTTGATGTCATTTCCATTTTTCGAAATTTGTAACCTTTCAGTTTTCTGAACAATATAAGTGTGACAATACAAAAGAAAAATCATTTATGAAAAAAATGCATGATAAAACAAAAGAGCGAACACACTCCTCCCATACGATGGGCGTCCAAGCGGTAAAAAAACCTAGACCACTAGCTAATAAATTATCCAAGTTATTCTCAGGATCGAGCCTCAGATGAGGCGTGAGGAGTGTGTTCGCTCTACGGCGCTGTTTCGCACCTTTCAAGAGATAACTCTAAATTAGAGGCGAACGTCCCTTTGTATAGTTGTTTCCTAAACTTGAAGGAGTGAACAAATTAAAAGACCATAATACTTTCATTACGAAAAGATATTTTTGTCAGCTAAAACAGAATTTTCATTTTCAAATTTTTTTTTAACTCGAAGAGATATAATATTAAAATGTACAAGATGATTTCGAAAACCCAAGGTTGTATTTCGTTATTGTTGGTTGAGGGGGTGAATCCCCTTCTTGTCCGAAACGTTTTACTACATGTGGTGGGTGTTGATTCCATTCACATGTTATTCTCTGTGGTAGCGTTGGCCAACATATTTGGCACTTGTTATGACCAGCAGTTCCTCATTATCGCAGGTCGGTGCAAATTAACGTAAGCATTGTTCCAATTAAAAATGCAGGAAGTTGAAATAAATGGTTTTTAATGAAACCAGACGAACACACAAAGACCGTACAACACATAAACAGAAAACATTTACAATTACATCATAATGCTTCCTTCGTTCACAAATGAGAGAGAGAGCAACTGCCTAGCCGCGCAAGTAGCATTCGTCTCCCTGGTGTCCTTCCAAGAAAAAAACGCCACTCCCCTTTTCTTATCACTTCTTAGTTCACCCCTCATTTGCACGTGTCCGCAGAAAACGTCATAAACCTCCCGTGCTGGGGGCTTACACACAGGGCACACATTTCTCTCCCTCGCTCTCTTTCTTTATTCTTTTTCGATGGCTGTTCGCATCATCACACCAAGATAAGTGGAATTTAGGATAAAATATTTCCCAATTTATCCAAAAGTTGGAAAAGAACTTCTACGAATTATTGTTTCATTTTCGTCGATGTACTACGGTGAGCAACGCTTTTCAAATTTAATCATAATTTAAAAGAAACAAAGGAATGCCGAAAACAGTTAAAGTTTCTAACTTTCGCATTTCCATTCAAATTTCTCACCTCGTGAAAAAATACGTCCTTCACATTAAATTTACTTTTTTTATTGCTACTTCTTAAGGTAAATATTGCATTTTTGTTTATTCTCTTGATGAGAAAAAATATTTGGGCTAATAATAGGGGAGCGGGTGGATGGGATGTAGGTAAAAACACCCCGAGGAAAAAATACCACCGGAGAAAATACCCCGAAAAATGAAAAGCGGAAAAAATGCCCCCGGAAAAATACCACCGAAAATTGAAAAGCGGAAAAAATGCCCCCGGAAAAAATACCCCCGAAAGAAATACCCCCAGAACAAACGGTTCACTGTAAACTTCCACACAGGAACACTGATGCGTGGCAGTGTTCCGGTGTGGCAATTTACCGGCAACCCTGCCACACATCTTTCAGCAACTTGGCTACAAAAGTTCAAAAGGGGGGGCTACAAAGATTGCCGTTTCTGGGCCTACATTGATAACTGAATAGGGAAACGAATTTCGCGAAAACTTTCCATGTAAGCCAAGCGAGAATTGTACTTTAATTTGAAGAAATAAATTGCCGAGGATCCTAGGTACACGGGGGGAGGGGCTCTACCCCGAACTTCCGTAATATTATATACCGGGCCGCTGGAGTCTGTCAGTGTATCCAGGAAGTTTCCCCTTGAAGTGTCCGCGAGGTCCATGAGCTGGGGGGGGCTTTCCCCCAAAATGTTAAAATGCACGTAGAGCTGTAAACATTAGTACCATGTTTTATATAATGATTCTGTACACGACCACGAATTTTCAGGAGGGTGGGGTAACCCCCTCCCGTTTCTAAGAGCTATTCAGGGGTAACATCGAGGATACACTGACCGACTCTAGAGGTCCAGAATATAAAATTACGGAAGTTGGGGGTAGAGCCCTCCTAACCAAGCATCTCGTATTCCTCTCAGAGGCTTCATCAAATTTCTGGAGGAGGGGGGAAGGGCATACATAATTTACCATTAAACACAACATGAAGCATAGAAATTGCGAGCAAATCCCTTACCTTCAACACTTGCCTGCGCTCTTAGAAACTTGCACCCCACCCTCCTGAAAATTCGTGGGCTTGTAGAGAATCATTATGTAAAGCATGCTTCTAATGTTTACAGCTCTACTGCCATTACAACATTTTGGGGACCCCCCCCCCAAGCTCACGGACCTCGCGGGCGCTTCAAGTGGAACAGCCTGGATACACTGACAGACTCCAGTGACCCAGAATCTAATATTACGGAAGTTGGGGGTTGCCCCCCCCCCCCCGTGTACCTAGGATCCTCGGCAAATTATTTCTTCAAATTAAAGTACAATTCTCGCTTGGCTTACATGGAAAGTTTTCGCGAAATTCGTTTTCCAATTCAGTTATCAATGTAGGCCCAGAAACGGCAATCTTTATAGCCCCCCCCCCACCCCTTTTAAGTTTTGTAGCCAAGTTGCTGAAAGATGTGTGGCAGGGTTGCCGGTAAATTGCCACACCGTAACACTGCCACACATCAGTGTTCCTGTGTGGCAGGTTACAGTGAACCGTTTGTTCTGGGGCTATTTCTTCCGGGGTATTTTTTCCGGGGGCATTTTTTCCGCTTTTCAGTTTTCAGGGGTATTTTCTCCGGGGGTATTTTTTCTCGGGGGTATTTTTACCGTTTATCGGGTGGATGATGATAAAGGAAAAACTGGGAGGTTCTACGTTTTTTCAAAAATCAAATGAGGGGGATGAATTGGCCAAACTTTTGGAAAAACAGTGCTTTGTAATCTTAGATTCTCGTGAGGGTTGTTAACCCCCTCCTTCACCAGGCAAAAGGGAAAGTAAAAAAAGAAGGGAAACTACCAGTGATACATAGAAACTACTTTTTGATTTGTTCACTTTTTAAAGTTTTTGATTTGTTCACTTTTTAAAGTTTTTGATTTCTGCATGACTTTTGTTTGTTTGGTATCAAACACGATTTGTATAATAGCTCACCGAAAAAATCCTGATCATAATTATTATTACTACATATACGTTTAAATGCTTCTTAGTTCTCTGGTACAGCAGATAAGAGCTGTTGCGAGAAACACCGTCAGTACCTAAGGTGCTTCTTATAACTAAGTTTTGTTGTGCTCTGGAATACGAAAGAAGTTTCAAATTAAGAAAAAAATAATTATACATTTTTGCCTTCTACATGATTTGAATCGGAGTTAATTCTGCTATAAAAGTATCCATCACGATAAACCTCGGGTACGAAAACGCGCTTTTGGGCAAAATATTTATTACATATTAAATATTATTAATATCTAGCAGAACTGTACCACTCAATGCCGGGGTATGACGTTTAAAATGCAATTTTAATTTTCTAATTTTTACTGCAGTGAATGATAGTATTATAATTACCACCTGCAGAACACTCTAAGCACAAAAAAAAAAAAAAAAAAAAAAAAACCCAGCAACAACAAGAAAAAAAAAACCCTTGTGCAGCCCTTTATGAACCACAGGTAAATACACTGAATTGCCAAAAGTCATGTGACAGCAGTATGCAAATTTTTAACTGGTGCTGCCATCGTATAAAGGCTTTGACGCAAGCCACGATTTTTATCAGTTGCGAGGTGTAATCTCGTGAGTTGGGTTGAACAACCGCCAGTAGGATTATGGCAAGCTGCCGTGAATTATCGGAGTATGCACGAAGCATCGTAGTGGCAGCCAGACTGATGAGACATTCAGTTTCCGAAGTTGTACGAACATTCCACATTCCTCGATCCACAGTATCACGTGTGTACCAAGAATGCCTCATGGAAAGCCTTACCACCCACAGTGGACAGGGCAGTGGCAGACCATGGGTGCTGAATGACCGTGACCAGCGGCGTCTGATCAGGATTGTGGACACTGGCTCAGATAACATCCACATTCAATGCAGGAGGTACCAGAGACATATCCGTCAAGTCAGTGTGGCGTTATTTAGCGCCGATGAGATATGGGAGCAGAAAACCTGCCAGAGTGCCTTTGTTGACACCACGACATTGGACAAAACGCCTCATCTGGGCTTGTGAACACGTAAATTGGACACTGGAAGACTGGCAACGTGTCGCGTGGTTCGATGTGTAACGCTACTAGTTGTTACGAGCTGATGGTAGGGTTCTGGCGTGGCGCAGACCGCATGTGGCCATGGACCCAAACTGTCAACAAGGCACTGTGCAAGCTGGTGATGATTCCATACATGTGTGGGGTGTCTTTACGTGGAACGCTTCGTCTCCTCTCATCTTCGTAAACACGTTGTTAACTGTGTGACGCATATTCTAAATTAACTTCCCTTTTTAGTTTCTTTCCCTATGTAAATCTTGAGTTTATTCTCAGTATTCTTCACGCTTAACGAAACATCTTTTCCCTCAAACGAATACGTTTGGCAACACAATTGAGGTTGAATGCACGTGACGTATGCCTGATCTTGATAAGAGCAAGAGATAAAAACAACGACTGATCTATTGCTTGAGAGCGTTGTAAGAGATCATTGTAAGAGAGCGATTATTACGAGCGTTGGGTTGTAAACTGATTATTGATAGGAGTGTTGTGATAATGTGTGGTGTGTGAAGCGTTTACTGCAGTATGCCCTATTACAATGTGTTTTCTACAGCCTGAATAAAGCTTTTCCGTAAGTTGACTTCTGTTGTTTCGTCTGGCCGTCAAGGTTTTCTTTCATTTAGGAACTATTTCTTCGTATATTGATGTGTTAAAAACAACGTAGAAGTACAAAAGACTTTTACGATACAACTGATAATCGCTTTGTTGCTCTGCTGGGTGACCATTTGCAGCACTTCATGGACTTTATGTACCCCAACAACGATGGGATTTTCCAGGCGGATAAGGCACCATGTCATCGGGCTCAAGTTGTCCAAAATTGGTTTGAGGAGAAATCTGGGAAGTTCCGAATGATGGTGTGGTCACCACGTTCGCCCGATATGAACCCAAGACAACAATTATGAGACGAGATAGAAAGATAGGTCCATTCGCACCCAAGATCCTGCTCCTAAAAATACCAGGAAACTGTGGACGGCTATTCAGACGGCATGGGTCAACATCTCTCCAGAAGTCTCCCAGAAACTTGTGGAATCGATGCCACGTCGAGTTTCTGCACTTCGTCGGACTCAAGGAGGTTCTACACGATACTAGGTACGTTTCCTATGACGTTTGACGCTTCAGTGTAATTTACTTAGCTCGAGACCAGCAGTAAGGTCCTGCATGCACCGGAAGATCGCCTTGCATTCGTTGCCAGCCAGAAAAGTTCTGGTCACCGATGGAATTATTGGGTTGTCGGAAAAGCCATGACGTATTTTGGCACCCGATGGAGGTTAGGCGGTTTTGGAAGTACTAAAGGCATGTGCAGCTCTATTATCGCTATGGCATTCATCAAGTGCCAGTTTTAGCTGCAGTTTAAGAGGAATAGTGAGCGATTTGGTTGATTTGCGGAGATTTGACATCAAGTTGAAGATGGAAGACCAAACTGCGCATTTTCGCCATAGTTTACTGTTTTACTTCCGTAAAGGGAAGAACGGGCGTCAACCTTGTGAAAAGTTGCATACAGCGTACGGTGATAATGCTCTACAAGAACGTCATTGTCAGCGGTGGTTCGCAAACTTCCATGCTGGTGAGTTTGACCTCAACGATGCTCCTCGGTCCGGGAGGCCAACAGAGATTGATGACGAACAAATCAAGGCATTGATCGAGTCAAACACACGTTACATGACACGAGAGATTGCAGAAACATTGCACATCCATTATTCAAGCGTTCACGACCACCTGAAGAAGCTGGAATACGTAAGCAAGCTCGATGTGTGGGTTCCTCATGAACTCAAAAAAGCTCAATTGACGGCGCGTATAAACATCTGCAATATGCTCATTAAACGTGAGGAAAACGATCCTTTTTTGAAGCGACTGATAACTAGTGACGAAAAGTGGATTGTTTACAACAATGTGCTGCACAAACGGTCTTGGTCCCGACGTGCTGCTTCGCCACAAACGACATCCAAAGCAGACATTCATCAGCGGAAGGTTCTGGTCTCAGTGTGGTGGGATTTTAAAGGTGTCGTGTATTTCGAGCTCCTACTACGGAACCAAACAATCTATTCGAATGTGTAATGTCGGCAATTGGACAGTTTGAGCGAATCCATCATCCAGAAACGTCCAAAGCTCGTTCATCGTAAAGGTGTTGTGTTCCATCACAACAACGCGAGACCACACACAAGTTTGATCACCCGCCAAAACTTATTTGAACTTGGGTGGGATGTGTTGCCACACCCAGCATACTCGCCTGACCTAGCGCCGTCAGACCTCCACTTGTTTCGCTCTCTTCAACAGTCCTTGCGTGGTATAACGTTCAATTCAGATGAGGCTGTAAATCAGCACCTTGCACAGTTTTTCGCTACAAAAGACAGGTCCTTCTATGAACGAAGCATTCTGCAGCTCACTGAAAGATGGCAAAAGGTTATCGAACAAAACGGGCATTATTCATTGATTGATCTTTGTTCTTTCTATCAATAAATGACCTTTGCAAAGCATGGCTAAAATACGTCATGACTTTTCCCACAACCCTTCGGAATCTCCAGCTTTTTCTTTTTAAAATTTTATGGTGTCATTGGCGGGTGTCAAGTCAAGGACATTGAGAAACAAGTAAGGTGTAAGATGTACAATACAATACCCAAAAAAGGGAAGTTGCTTTGTTTCTCATGCTCATCATGTAACAGGAACATTTTTCAGAAGTTGCCAGCAGTAGAGCACACCGTACGTATCCCTGATCACATATGTGTTCTCAATTATTTGCCTAATTAGTAAATATTTTTGCTTGTATTGATGAGCCATTTATCCACTAGTTTTCTTCTATTTGGAGAGCCATTTCTTAGGATAGACGGATACCCTTCGTAGTCCTCCGTTCCAGCCTCACGGCTTAAAGGTAAGTCAACGATATTCTGCGACCTGTAATGTTCCCATTGCTATTACAGCATCACCAAGCAGTTCTTCAATAGGATAACGCCTAGCAACACACGGCAGGGCTCTTCCAGATCTGGCTCCGCAATGTTGACATCCTTCTTTGAATACTCGGATCGTTCGACCTCTCACAGATCGAACATGTTTGGGACATAAATGGACGCCATCTACGCCCATTCCGCAATGTCCGTGAACTGGCCCGCAATTTGGACACCATGTGGCATGCTATGCCTCAGGACAGTATCCGTCAACTGCATGCGGCTATGCCACGCAGGCTAACAGCTTGTATCCGAGCCAGAGGTGCCGCTACAACGTACTGACTTGCTCCACTCGTACAGGTGTTTTATCCGAATAAATAACCCAACTGCTCTGGAATTACAATAATTTCCTTTCCTATGCTTATACATTACACATATCAATAGAAATCTCCACTGGAGGATTTCTTCCGGGTGTTTCGCTCTTTTTTTTTTATCTGCACGGTGTATATACGAGAAAATTCAACCTGTGGACTTTTAAAATTGTGCTTCTTATTATCACTGTGCCTGTCCTACTGCCGTCTGTAGATACCACATCTCAGCGCCTGTTAGCCCGAATTTTTTTACTTCGGAAGTCTGAACTCTGAAAACGACAGTCTATGTTCTTCCTTTTTCCCAATAATAACTACGCAGCTAGAGGGCGTTATATTGGGAAAAAGGAAGAACATAGACCGTCGTTCTTTTTCCATTCGAAAAGTATTCATTTTCGTTCAATTCCTTTAATCACCAAGACCATTGTGTTTCCACAGTTCGATTTCAAACAATTCGGTTTTCTCTATAGACGGTTTAAATATATATTACTTTTTTCTTGATATATGTGTCTTAAGCCGCCCCGGTGGCGCAGTGGTCTAAGCGATGGCCTCTGATCATTCGTCCGAACGGGGTCCGGGTTTGAATCCCGGTGAGGCATGGATGTTGTGTTTGGTTTACGGCACTGGCTCTCTCCCTTCCCTGGAACCACTGACCCTAAATTAGGGACGGGCGACTGCTTATAGCCCATTGAGTTGCTCACGGTGATCGTTAACCCTCCAATCAAAAAAAAAAAAAAAAAAAAAATATGTGTCTTGAAAAACGCAATTAAAAAAAATATTTTTGCGTTGAATAGCGTTGAGGGTGTCAAATAGTTTGCAGCATCATAATCATCAACCATTCTCCATGTACTACTGGATAAAAGTATCCCTTGCCGTCCCGGTGGCGCAGTGGTCCAAGCGCTGGATTCTGCCTATTCTTCCGAGATGGGTGCGGGTTCGTATCCCGGTGAGGCATGGATGTTCTGTTTGTCTTACAGCACTAGCTCTCTCCGTTCCATGGAACCAGTGGCCCCAAATTAGGAACGGGTGACTGCTTATATCCTATTGAGTTGTTCACGCTGGTCGTTAAACCTCCAATCAAGAAAGAAAAAAGAAGATATCCCCAAGTTCCTTCCACAACTCAAATCTCTTCCACCTGCATGCTTCCGGATTTCATCCTCCCATTTTTCACGTGGTCTTCTTTTTCTGGGTTGTGTCTTGACCCTTGGTAATGATTCTAGTATTTCAGCATTTCAACGGTTGTGAGCTGTTCTAACAATATGGTCTGACTGTTGATACTTGGGGGTCTTTACTTAGATCATAATATCATCAACTCTTGTCAGTTTCCTAATGCAGAGTTGTTTTTCGTACCTCTCTCAGTCACTCCGAGGATTCATCTATCCATGGTTCTCCGCATCCATCTATCCATGGTTCTCCGCATCCATCTATCCATGGTTCTGTCGTCCGCAGCATTTGTGTGATTTTGCATATAATCGCCAATTTTTCAAAAAGTAGTCAAGGTAGTTCCTTCGATCTTGATTAGAAGAATCCACACACAATAAAAGTTCAAATTCACAGGCTGAATTTAACGATTTTATTGTATATAGTTTGAGGTATAAGGACTATCACGTTACCCTAGAACCCATCGCCAGATACCTAAATAACAGAAGAAGAAAGGAAATACGTTTAAATAGAATGTGTTACGTGACATTATACACTGAGTGGCCACTTTACTATGACCACAACCTCAGTACTTCGTTGGGCCACTTTTTGCCTTTAATACTGTGTCGATTCTTCGTGGCATGGACACCACGAGATGTTGATAGGTGGTTTGTGGAATTTGGGACCATGCTTGATGAATAGCACCTTCCAGGAGTGTGAGATTGCAGGGCAGTGGATCCAGCTGTCTCATGGCTCGTTCAACTTCATCCCACAAATTCTCAATAGGGTTGAGATCTGGAGATTGTAGGGGCCACCTAAGCAAAATAAACTCACCGGCATGTTCCTGAAACCAATCCTGTACAATACGAGCACTATGGCAGGATCCATTATCTTGTTGAAAGTAGCCATCGCCATTGTGATAAACCATCCATATGACAGGATGCACTTGGTCAGCAACGATGTTTAGATATGATGTGCCAGTCAGACGTTGATAAACACAAATTAAAGGGCCCAAAGCATTCCAGGAAAACATTCCCTAAACCATAACGTTGCCTTCACCAGCTTGAAGGGTTGTAGCAATGCATTTGGGGTCCATGCTTTCGTACTGTTTCCGCCAAATTCTCACTCGGCCATCGGCATGGTGCAACTGAAAACGTGATTCGTCGGACCACATAATTTGTTTCCAATTATCGACTGTCCAATCCTTGTGCTCCTGTGCGACCTGGAGACGTTTTCTCTAGTTAACTGCAGACAGCAAAGATGTTCGAACAGGCTTTCGGCTGCCATATCCCTTCCGATGCAGTGCACGGCGAACAGTGCGTTCGGAGATCATTTTAGGGGATCCTGGATTAAGATGGTGTGTAATTGGCTGCACCGTTGCCCTTCTGTTGTCTCTTACCAGTCTGGACACTCTCCGTTCCGCCCGAGCAGTCACTAGTCGATGACGACCACACGTTGCACGTAGAGACCCAGTTTATTTGGCTCACAGTCCAGTCTTTAAACACTTTAACAACAGCTGCTCTGGAACATTTCACGAATGCGGCGGTTTCGGTGATACTCGCTCCATGGCTCCGAGCTTTTACAATCATCCCACGTTGAAAGTCCGTCAAATCGCATTTTTTACCCATCTCGTCACCTAAAAATCACTTTTACTACTGTCGCAAGCACTAAGCTTACCCTTTTATACTAGCCTCGCCCTCTGGCGGCAACAGCGTGCAGCCATAGGTCATTTGCTTAAAACTGTCAAATGGTCATAATAAAGTAGCCGATCAGTGTATAGATACAAGGTATAATGTGTGATACAGCGTTACATGGTTCAAATATCTAAACAACGTGGTAAGTATCATGAAAGAAAGAATATAGAATGCCGGAATACATACAATACTGCATTGTATTAAATAATAGAAAAAGTAATTTGTAACAAAATTAATTCATGTTATTCTCAGTTTGCTGGATATATCTTTACCTGGAGATACAATAAGAAACGCCATAGCAGTAATTGAGATTTATGGCAAATCAATTTGCCGGGTGTTACAATAAGAGGTAGCGTCCTCAGTCAACTTGTTATCTGTCCTTAGTAGGAAGCAGTTAGAAACTTCATTGTAGTGACTGAATAGCATAAGTAGTTTTACATTAAGGTTTACATTAAATGACTTCGTCCTCATTCATTACAATGCAGTATTGTATGTATTCCTGCATTCTATATTCTTTCTTTCCTGATACGTACCACGTTGTTAAATACACAGACGGGAAAAAATCCCAACACCAAGAAGGGGTTGTATTAGATAAACGACAGTTGGTAGGCGGTGAGAGTACATCTGTAAGATGACGTCTATGCAAATTTCGCGCTCGGCGCATACGTGTGGCGCTAGTAGCGCACCTCGGAACATGCAAAGCAGGTTTGCTGTAAATACGAGCTGTAACGTTCGTGATCGTTATAGTTATCGTTGAGATTCGACGTAGTGTGTTGATGTTAGTCAAGAATGCCTTTAAGAAGACGAAAAAACCATTATCAACAGCACACGGAGTTTGAACGAAGTCGTGTAATAGGGCTACGAAAAGGTGGATCTTCTTTCCGCAATATTGCAGAACGACGTGGCAGGAATGTAGCCACTGTGCATGATTGTTGGCAGCGGTGGTCAAGGGAAGGTAACGCCTCACGAAGACCGGGTTCCGGCTGGCCACGTGGCACTACTGAGAGGGAAGACCGCCGTGTACGGCGTATGGCCGTGGCGCATCGTACTGCGTCTGCGGCAGCAATTCGAGCTGCAGTTGCCACAACAGTGACACAACGAACTGTTACAAATCGGTTACTTGAAGGACAGCTCCGAGCCAGACGCCCTGTAGCGTAGATTCCACTTACTCCAAACCACTGCCGTTTGCGACGTCAGTGGTGTCAAGCTGGAGCTCATTGGAGGACGGAGTGCAGATCTGTTGTGTTTTCTGATGAAATCGGGTTCTGCCTGGGTGCCAGTGATGGCCGTGTGTTTGTTAAAAGGAGGCCAGGTGAGGGCCTGCAACCAACCTGTCTGCGGCCGAGACACACTGGACCTACACCTGGAGTTATGGTCTGGGGAGCAATTTCCTATGATATCAGGAGCACTCTCGTGGTTATCCCACGCACCCTAACGGCACAGTTGTACGTCGGTCTGGTGATTCAACCTGTTGTGCTGCCATTCATGAACAGCATTCCAGGGGGTGTTTTCCAACAGGATAACGCTCGCCCGCATACCGCTGTTGTAACCCAACATGCTCTACAGAGTGTAGACATGTTGCCGTGTTCTGCTAGATCACCAGATCTTTTTCCAATCGAGCACGTATGGGACATCATTGGACGACAACTCCAGCGTCACCCCCAACCAGCATTAACCGTCCCTGTATTGACCGACCAAGTGCAACAGGCATTTAACTCCATCACACAAACTGACATCCAGCACCTGTACGACACAATGCATGAACGTTTGCATGCTTGCATTCAACATTCTGGAGGTTACACCGGTTATTAATGTACCAGCATTTCACATTTAAAATGGCTCTTCTCGCACTTACATTAAGCTGTGATCTTGAAACCTTAATCGATTAAATATGTTACCTATACAAAATGTATTGCCGCCATTTCATTCCTCTACAACTATTTTTTCGTGGTGCTGGGATTTTTTTCCGTCAGTGTATTTGAACCGCGTGACGCTGTATCATATACTCATATGCTATACCTTGTGTCTATATCATGTCACGTAATATATTCCAATTAATCGTAAGCCCTTTCTGCTTCTGTTGTTTATGTATCTGATGATGGGTTCTTAGGAAACCTGAAAGTTCTGATCTTTTTTTTTTTTTTTTTTATGAAGGTTTAACGACCGCCGTGAGCAACTCAATGGGCTATAAGCAATCGCCCGTCCCTAATTTAGAGTCACTGGTTCCAGGGAAGGGAGAGAGCCAGTGCCATAAGACAAACGCAACATCGATGCCTCACTGGGATTCGGACCCGGACCCCTTTCGGACGAATGATCAGAGGTCATCGCTTAGACCACTGCGCCACCGGGGCGGCAAAAAAAAGTTATCTTTAAAATAAGCCGATGGATTTGATTTTATATTGTGTGGGATTTTTCTTATCAAGATCATGCATTGAAGGCAAATGCCTTAATTACTTTATGACAATTTCTGCACGAATTTTTATATCCCAACGCCAGTTTTTCATAACTCTTATTTTCGCCACTAAGAAGAATAAAGGCATCTTTCTATTTACAGTGCATTTGCAACCATATCTAAGCTTCTGAAACTTCAATCGAAAAATTTATTTTCTTGTCAGATACCACTAAGGAAAGGAAACATTTCATACATGTTTTCTGCCCAAAATAGATCAGATCAGATCATACGTAGAGGATTTTAGGAAGGGAGTGTCTGACCCCAGGTCTTAAACAACTATTAGAAATAGGGAACTAGGAGATTTGCGGTGGATTGCCCGATAGGAAAGTAACACGGAAGCGAGATAGAAAGGGGTAGGAAGACGACCTTATTTATTACCGGGGGGGGCAGTACCCGGGGCCCGACGGCTTAACGTGTCCATCCGACGCACGGTGGATATTTAGTGGTTTGATCGTTCGTACCTCGGTGGGATCGAACCCAATGTCTTCTCCGTTGCAGTCACGAAAGTTGACCACTAGGCCACCCGCGGCCCATACAACCTACGTCCAAAGTTTAAGGACTGACTGCATAAACGCGACAGTAGTAGGCTAAAAATATCACATGTACGCTAGATGACAGCAGTCTTAGGCCAATCAGCGAGCAGCTGGAAAGCGGTTTATACCTGTACCGAGAGGCAGACGGGCATTAAAAGAGTCATAGCAAGCATTCTTGTCCCATTTCATTTTAGCCATGGAAGAGCAGAGAGTAAACATCCGTTTTTGTTGGAAACTTGGTAAATCAGCTGTTGAAACTTACAGAATGTAAAGAGAAGCATATGGAGTCACAGCATTATCCTGCAGCAGAGTTTTCGAATGGTATGAGCGGTTTCGTGACTGGTGGGAATCCTTTGATGATGATCCGAGATCTGGGCGCCCTCAAGTGTGCGGACAATAGAAAAAAACCCGAAGAGGTGCGGAATCAGTTAAAGAAAGATCGCCGAATAAGAGTGAAACTTTTTAGCTGAGTTGGAGGACATCAATAAGTCTGTCTGTCATGAGATTTTACGCGAGAATCT
Source organism: Macrothele yani (assembly GCA_039090855.1). Classification (NCBI taxonomy): domain Eukaryota; kingdom Metazoa; phylum Arthropoda; class Arachnida; order Araneae; family Macrothelidae; genus Macrothele; species Macrothele yani. The sequence continues at coordinate 70,737,047 of CM077029.1, forward strand.
GGGAAAACGAAAACCGAATGCCAGATTGATACTCCGCATTCTGAACGATAACCAAAAGGAGGCTCGTTCATCGATTTGTTCCAATCTGCTGGACACTGTAGTTGAGGATCCTGATTTTTGCTGTAGAATTATTGCAGGAGATGAAACATGGTGCCTGCAGTATGATCCACAAACCAAGCGACAAAGCGCTGAATGAGGAGGAACCCGCTCCGATTGGCCAAGAACGCCAGCATGCAACCATCAAAGACAAAGGCGATGCGCCTTTTACAGTTCGAAAGGTATAGTCCAAAAGGAATTTGTATTAGAGTGTCAAACGGTTAACCAAGAACTCTATAAGCAAGTCTTACGACGTTTACGCAGTAGTATCCGTCGCCATCAATCATGAGAATCCGGAAATAGATTCTTGTTGCGCGATAACTCAAGACCACATACCGCGTTGTCAGTCCAACAGTTTCTGGTTCACCATCAAGTCATTGTTTTGCGACATGCACTGTATTCCCGTGATTTATCTCCCTGTGACTTCTTCCTGTTCTCCAGGAAAAAACAGGCACTTAAAGGACAATATTCTGCAGACATTATATCTATCAAAGCAGCCATGACGAAACAACTTGCGAAAATTGCCTTCCAGAACTGTTTTCGGGATCTTCAGAAATGCTGGAAACTTTTGTAACCGGAGCTTCCATATTTATCAGAAGCGAGATTCTGTAGCCAGTTTTAGAGATAATGAATTGTAGTCATTTTCTTTCAATTCCCGCCCTTTATATGGGAAGGGCAGCGACAGGCAAAGTGTCTTTTTTTTCACACGCGGCGCAGCAGAGGGAGTGTTATATTTATAGTTTCGTGTATGTGTGAAGAATTAAACTAGACATTACTGCTTCTCTGCCGTCCCAAGCAGTCCGATGCAGAGAGGTCCAGAGAGACAAATTAACGAATCTTGCGTTTTTCGGAGAGGAGGCATCTTAGGGTGTGGCTTTGCTTGGGACAGATTCGTTGGACTTCACAAGGGGGAGAGTTTTCGTTCCGGGGTCGGCTATCGGGGAAGAAAAGAGCAGAGAGAACTCGGTGGGAGAAGGTCGACGAAGCAGGGTATCTTTAGCGGGGGTGCAGTATTTTCGGGACGAAAGGAAGTAGGAAGGAATGAGGCAGATGATAGAGGAGACGGAAAGAGATCATGAGGGGTTAAGATGTAGAAAGGACGGACATCAGGACAAGGCTTAAAGACATTCCCCGTAACATCTGAATAAAAGTCTTCCTCACTGCAAAATTTAGCCTCAGTCGATTCACTCTTCCATACTTTGTATTGTATTTATCTGCTCCAGTTGGGAGAATTACGGATTAAACCACCGATACCGAACTTACTGCAAAGAAAGCATCAAACGAACCCTTCGCACAGGGCGCTGTAATAGAACTCAGCACCAAGCCCTGTAACACTTTGTTGATGCAGATGGACGGTATCTTGAAGGTGACCAGCATTATTTCTTAGTATGGTACTTTTTTACGCTTTCCAACCGTAGGTTGAAGAAACGTATGTGCTCCAGCTTTGTCCGTCTGTCCATCCGCACGATAACTTGCATAAAAATGGTTCGATCTCGATGAAATTTTAGTATGTACTAGTAGTAGGGGACTACCTGGGGACGAACCCTATTGAAAATGGCGAAATTGGGGTCAAAGGTCAGGACATAGGAGCGGTATCCATTCCATTGCCGTTATGCGTCATAACATACGTCAAAAGGCTTCGATTGCGACAAAACTTTATCATGCTGTTCCGGAGGTATACTGAACCGGTTCCGTTGAATATAATCGAAATGGGGTTAAAGGTCAGGACACAGGAGCGAGATTTATTCCACAGCCATTATCGTCATAACTTGAGTAATAACTTAAGTAATGATTTCTGGTATGTTGCAAAGCGTGTCATAACCAATGCATTGCATGATTTTATTAACTTGTCTATATTTTTTATTGCGTCAGTCCTGAAACTTTTCCGACGTAGGTTGTAAATTTGTGACATCATCACCACAGCACCAACGAAGAAAGAAATATTTGTTGCTTTCCTGCTAGAAAGTGCAAACGTATATAATTCGTTTCCCTAAATCTGTGCTTCATAAAAAGGGGGAAAAAATAGGAAAAATATTTTTTGCTTCCGATAACGCATGTTTTGAAGAATGTTTTGGATATCATTTGTACATTTTCGTGGATGAAAAGTTCTACCGCCAGGCGCGTAAGCATTTTTTTTTTTTCGTTTTCAGCATATTTTCATTCGTATTTAAGCTTCTGAAAATTTGACTGAAAATCGGTCAAATACTGCTCACTCGGAAAGCAGAGTTTGAGCTTATCTTCTGTTTAGAGTAATGTAGTTTTCTCGTAGCAAGATGAAAATTTATGCTCTTATGCTCCATTTTTCTGGAAATCCGTCCTTTTAAAAGACTGATATGAAAAATTCCATTACATCAGATATCATTAGCCGTAGGAAAAATTTTGTGCGCATGCTTAAATTTTTCATAACACATAATTCTTTCCCTTAGTGGAGTGACTGTGCACTTCGGTTTGCACTGCATGTCCGCTTTTAAAAGTCTTATTGTAAAATTTATTTTTGGTATTTTTCACAATGAAGATTACAAATATTTTCCGTTTAAAGACAATACACAGAGTGTTTTCTCTTAGGGCATGAAATGTTTTTTGTGCCACTGGTTCTAAAAGTCCTATTTGAAATTTTTTTCTCCAACACTAAGACTCGCTATGGGGAACAACAGTGCAATTTCTAAACTAAAACACTTCCTTTAATGGCATAAAACTAATACACAATTTAAGCCGAGCTATCGCGCTCCACCGGGAGGCTTCGTCTGCTCTAAGCCATCAAACCCTTCTTAAAAAGATTGTAAGTTGCAATTTTTAAAAAGGCTTTGATAGCTTAAACCAGACGGAGCCCTCCCGGCGGAGCGCGAAAGCTCGGCTTTAATTATGTATTAGTTTTATGCGATTAAAGGAAGTGTTTTAGTTTATAAATGGTGTAGAGTCTTTGTTAAGTGCAATTTTTACGTTTGCGAGCATTTCCGATTTAAAAAGTCCTTTTGAAAAAATATTTCTCGGTATGACACCCTTCTCTATGGAAAACATTATGAGCGCATTGCCTTTTTTCAAATAGCTCACAGGGTTTAAAGACATATTAGGTATTCCTGAATTTCTTTGCATCCAATTTTTCGATTTGAAAATTGCTTTTGCTTTGGATATCTTCCTCCAAGAGGAATATTTTGGTTACGATCTTTTTAACGCGCATTTCTTCCGCATGGGGTGGTCAGCAGCTATTTCGAGAAACCCGGTGGGAAAAAATTCGTTTCTACTATGAAAAACAAAGCGCACCTTGCATGTTTTAAAGAATGCTCAGATTTACCGCTAGTAGGGAAAGTTGCATTTCATTTACTTGTTATTTCCTCTTTTTGTAAATATCCACTCTAAAAATGATTTTCTTGTGTGAGAAGCGATTCAAGTGACGTGCTATTTCGTCGCTTTTCCTTCAGACACTGCTGTTAATGTAGCGGTAGTTTCAAACATTTCCAACATGCATTCAGTTTTGCTCGATCCTCCAGCTTAAGACTTATTGCATCCATCTGTTTTTCTGAATAAACAGTGGCTTCCACTTAATTCGAACATATCGGGGATAGAACAGTTTGGCCCAATTAAGCGGCTGCCTTATTATGCGATGCTTTATTCCAGAGTGTTAATTTGGGATGCTATTTCAGAATTCTTCAAAATAAACGACCGCTCTGATTAACCAATGACCCAATTAACCGGAATCTACTGTATCAATATTGGTTCGTTTCTGTTTTTATATGTGAATATATTAAAGTACGTTCGTTCCGGTACGAAAAACAAGATGGAATAAGTAAACTTTAGAGTAAAATGAAATTCAAATTTAAAACTCAATGTAAGATTTCGATAGAAGATGGTGGCATGCTGTGTTATGTGTTTAAATTTCTTACAAAAATGGGCCTTCATAATTTTTCAGCATTTACCTTTATGGCTTTATCCTGTTTTCTTCGAAGTTCCTGAGATCCTGGGTGCGAAATAAACAACTATTCTAACTTTATCGGACAGGAGAATCTCGAAAACGTTTAAATTAATCTGTCTTAAAGCACCATGTTTGGAAAGTCCAAATTCTCCGTGTCAATTTCTCTGCGAGCTCCACGGATTTAGTTGACACTTTAATGCTGTTGTAAATTCGTATGTGAGCGCAGATCTAAGGTGTTTTGAAGAGGCAGGCTTTTCATGTGAGACCATCCAAGCTGACTTCATTATTAACAAGAATAGCGTGAGAAACGAACTGATAGATCTCATCCGGCGTTAGTTCTCTTTTGCTGCAAATGCAACACTGCCACGTGTGGATCGGATTGGCTACTTAGTGAAACACATATTCAAGACAAAAGCGATAATGTGAGAAATAGGTTAGACTGTGAAGCGAGAAATATACACGGTTTTGAAAAATTCATTAATCGAAGAAAATAATCTCACGGAATCGTTAGTCGTAGAGTTCGACTGACACAATCCAAGCACCGATTCTTTACTTTCATGAAGCATATAATTTATGACAATTACAGAGAATTCGACAATAAAAGGAAATTTGTTTGTGAGTTGCAGCCATAACTCATCGGGAAATGGTCGCAGCCACTTCAAACTTTTGGCAATCTGTTTTTCGTCTTTGCCCGATATGTAAGTAGCATTTGCAGCAAAGAGAACTAACGCCGGATAAGATGTATCAGTTCGTTTCTCACGCTATTCTTCTTAATAATGAAGTCAGTTTCAAATTGAAATTTCAAATGGGGTCAGAGCCATGTGCTGTTCCACAATAAATGCAGGAAAAGTGAGCTGGCCGGCTCGGCTGCATATACAGTGGAGTCTCGGTGATCCGACACATATCGGACCGGCGCGGCGGGTGTCGGATTACTGGATTTTGAATAAAAAATAGAACTACAGTACGTACTGTACATAGTATGTACAGGAACAAATAACTGATTATTATTATACTCACGTACAAGTTAGCAAACTACACAGTTAGTTAATCACACAGTATTTTCCCATGCATGAGCAAGATTGTAAACAACATCTTTGACGTTAATGGCCTTCAGAGAATCGAGGATGCTTTCCTCTTTGCTTATCACATTGTAGAGTAGACATTTTTTTGGATTGGATCTTAACAGTTTGTATCACATTTTGATCCATTGGTTATACCAAAGGTGTTACGTTTGGTGGTAAGAACATCACTTTTACAAAACTATCTGTAGATGCTAGTTCATCTTCTTCTGGATGGCCCGGGCAATTGTCTAAAAGTAACAAAGCTTCCTGTGGCAAATTTTTCTGTTGAAGAAATTTCTTAACTGATGGGACAAATTGCTCCTGAAACAAGTCGGTGAACAATTCTTTTGTCATCCAAGCCCGGCGTTGGTTTTTGTACAAAGCCGGAAAAATTTTGACATTTTTAAACGCCCTTGGATTTTTAGACTTGCCTGTAACTAATAACGGAAGGTTATGTGTACCGCTAGCATTTGAACACGGCATAAACGTGATTCGATCTTTTGCCATTTTCTGACCAGGAGCACTGGCTTCTGCTCGGTGAACAAATGTTTTTTTCGGTAAAAGTCTCCAAAATAATCCACTATCATCAAATAAAAGTCTCCAAAATAAAATCAATAAAAGTCTCCAAAATAATCCACTAAAAGTCTTCAAACTTTTCCTAAATCAATAAAAGTCTCCAAAATAATCCACTAAAAGTCTTCAAACTTTTCCTAAATCAATAAAAGTCTCCAAAGTCTCCAAACAAACAATAAAAGTCAGTAAACAATAATAAAAGTCTCCAAAATAATCCACTAAAAGCCTCAATCATCAAATAAAAGTCTCCAAAATAATCCACTAAAAGTCTTCAAACTTTTCCTAAATCAATAAAAGTCTCCAAAGTCTCCAAACAAACAATAAAAGTCAATAAAGAATAATAAAAGTCTCCAAAATAATCCACTAAAAGCCTCCAATCATCAAATAAAAGTCTCCAAAATAAAATCAATAAAAGTCTCCAAAATAATCCACTAAAAGTCTCCAAAATTCCTAAATCAATAAAAGTCTCCAAAATATCCAAATAATCAATAAAAGTCTCCAAAATATCCAAATAATCAATAAAAGTCTCCAAAATATCCAAATAATCAATAAAAGTCTCCAAAATATCCAAAATTTTCCTATGTCAATAAAAGTCTCCAAAATAATCCACTGTCATCAGCATTATACTGTAATATTTGATCGGGGCTAAGACTTAGCTCTTGTACCAACTTGATAAATTTTCCTTTATGAGGTTCAACGGCTTCAGAGTCAGAAGAGAGTTTCTCACCTGTCGTTCTTAGTAAACGGATTCCAAATCGATTTTAAATTTATCAAACCAGCCAGTACCGGCGTGAAAATTGTCTTTTTTCATGATTTCCTTATAGAAGAATTTTGCTTTCTCTTTAATAATTTCCCCAGTGATAGGAGTATGTCTGTTACGTTCCTGGAGAAACCATGCGTAAAGAGCATATTCAACTGAAGGGTACTCACCAGATCTTACAACTTTCCTATCACTGATCCTGCTGTCCAAATCTTCAACAAATCCCTCGATTTTGTTCCGGTTTTTGTTGATGTCATAAATCGTGGCACGTCCAAAACCATAAAACGCAGCCAAATCACCGAACTTTTCACCCTTTTCAACTTTCTTAATGATTTCCGCCTTCTCAATCAAAGATAAAGTTTTATGCTTACATTTAACAGATTGAGACATTTTGAACGATACAGTACATAAACAAACACTGTGACTGCTTTGCCGACCGCACGTACAACAAGCAACTAGCGACCGAAGGAAGGCGTTACTCACGCATCCCCTTTTTCCGGTTTTTGGCACATGCATGAAGAACGTCACATTTCCGGTACGCGTGTACTCGCGCGCGCCTTCCGGTCGGTTGCCGCGAGTGTCGTACTATTGGACGTGTCGGACTGGCGAAGTGTTGGATTGCCGAGACTCTACTGTACATATGTGCTGGTCATCGGCGCCAAATGCAAACCGCGACTCATCACTGAAGACAACACGACCTCACTGGACGCTATCCTACGTTTATCGGGTCCGACTACAGTGCAACCGGTGCTGACGAGGCTTGCTGGTCAGTCGTCGGTGGCGCAGTGGCCTCATCGAATGTAGTCCTTGTGCCGCAAGTCGTCTGGCAACGGTCCGGTTGTCCACTTCCGTACCTGTAGACAACGGAACATGTTCACGGATGGTTGAGAGCGACGAATTCTGTTCTGTTTGTGGGGCTCTCACAACCGCTCGATCCTCTCGCTCTGTAATTGCCCTAGGCCGTCTACAGACGGCGTGCTGCGCCGGGTTGTGCCCTCCTCAACTAATTGGCACCAACATCGTCCGATTGCCGCGTCGCTCCGACCCAAATGCCTGGCGATCCGGCGACTTGACCAACCGGACTGTCTCAGTCCAGTTATACGTCCTCTCTCAAACTCGCACAACTGCTCGTATCGTGCACGGACCCGACACCGAGGCATCCTCACATTCCCTGGAGGTTAATGCATCCGCAATCCTACGTCACAATTGTCCCTGCGTGCGAGCTTTGCTCTTGTTATACCCTCCTCGATGCGCAGTTCATATGCGCTGTGGCGGGTGCCTATTTCGAAATTGGTCGTTATTTTTAAATCATTCGCATATTCGGCCCTGAGGCTTTCATGTGGAGTTTCATCAGGATCGAACGAATTTCTCGGGGTGCTTTTTTTTTTTTTTAAAGAGAGTATATTCAGTGTTAAATTCCCATGTCTCCCTCCCTGTCTCCCGCCCTCTCTCTCTCCCCCTCAACAGTGAGCGCTAAATTAATTTTAGCTTCCAATATTACCAATTCGTACGCTGAGCTTGACTAGGAATTACAGTTTTGCTCAGCTTCAGGGTTCCTGTCCTGTGATGTTCCCATTGTCTTTGATTTCGAGTTCGTCTTTCGTTCAAACCAAACGGATATATTTCCTGGAGTTTTATCCTGTACTAAAATTTTAGTTTTCAAAACTTGACCAATTTGAGATTTTTTCAATCAGGATATTTTGTCTTGTACCTCGTGTTTCTTTTCGTCAACGTTGTACAATTTAAAGAAACGTGAGGGTTGCAACGAAGACAACAAATAATCGAAAATGAAGTCGTAACAAAAATAATTGTAACCTGACACATCACTAAAAGTTTGAAAGACAAATGTGAAATACACTCACTGACAATGAAATTTGCGCATCTAGAAGAAAACATGATACAACCGCGAAACTTTGCAAATAGCTAGAGTGCGTGCTGATATGCAAATGGTCTACGTTTGGTGCGATTGCGCATGACTTCACACCCTGTAGTGGCGCTGCAAGCATGAACCGTCAACCTTATAGTGAAAGCGAAAAGCACAGGCAGACGCAAGCAAGGGTACAGAGAAAGCGAAAAGCACAGGCAGACGCAAGCAAGGGTACAGAGTGACAGGAATGTCGGGTAGACGCTAAGGACGTCGATTTGCGCAACTTACGGACTTCGAGAGAGGCCTGATCATCGGGCTGAAAGTCTCAGGGTGGTCAAGCGCCGCATAACCCCCTACGTACATCGTTCTGACCATACCGTCCGACTGTGTTGGGAGCAGTAAACATGTGACGGCACTGCCACACGGCAGAGAGCCTCCGGATGGACCAGGAGGACCACCGGTAGAGAGGTTCGACGGATCGTGGGCCAGGCACGAAAAGATCCCATGGATATACGGTCCCCTATACAGGCAGATGTAGCGGTTCCTGTGTGCCCACGAACCATTTCTTTACGCCTTGTTTAAGCGAAACTGCGATCCCAGCGCTCCTTACGTGTGCTACCATTAACACTGGAACATCGCCGGCTCCGTGTGCAGTGGTGCCTGGCCAGAGCAACGTGGAACGCCCCAGACTGGCGACATGTGGTGTTTAGCGATGAGTGCCGCTTCGTTTTGGGGACAGATGGTCATCGTGTCCGGGTATGGAGGACCCCGGCTCAACGGCACAATCCCGAACTCGCTATCTAGCTCCACACCTCCCCCACTGCAGCCATTATGGTCTGGGGTTCCATTGCCTACGATAGCCGATCAGCTCTTGTAGTGGTTCGTGGATCATTGACCGGCTAGCGGTATGTGGATTAGATCCAACGGCCTGACGTGCTACCATTCCTGGCCAGGATCCCAGGTGCGCTAAACCAGCTGGATAATGCCCGCTCGCACACGGCTCGGGATGCCCAGAGCTGCCTACGTCATGTCCAGACACTTCCATGGCCTACCCGCTCCCCGGATATGTCCCCTATCTCGCATGTGTGGGACCAGTTGAAATGCCAGCTGCCGCCGTACCGCACTGTCCGTGATTTGGAGAATACCGTCCTACACGTGTGCGCCAGTCTACCCCAGAACAACATCAGGCGTCTGTTGGCCTCCATGCCGGACCGTAATTCAGCATGTATCGCCGCACGAGGTGGTGCGACGCGCTATTGAAGATGATCGGACTGCGTGCTACAAATCCCTCTGTAATTGTCCTGCGGCTCTGTTTTTGTCATTATGTGTACCATTCATCTGTATGATTACGTCCATAAAATATCAGTTCAATCCAATGCTTCCTCCTTGGTGCGCAAATTTTATTGTCCGTGAGTGTATATTCCGGTGTTATACAACATAGATAAATGCCGAAGTTGATAATTTTTCAAAATTTTCAGTAGCAATGGCTCCTAAATTTTTCTTTTATTGAAGGTTTAACGACTACCATGAGCAACTCAATAGGCTGTAAGTAGTCTCACGTCCCTAATTTAGAGCCACTGGTTCCTGGGAAAGGAGAGAGCCAGTGCCGTAAGACAAACACAACATGCATGCCTCACCGGGATTTGAAATCCGACCCTTCTGGGACGGAATGTCATAAGCCAGCGCGTAGACCACTGCGCCACTGTGGCGGCTACGTGCATTCATTCGGAGCGCGCGTGTGAGAATGGTCTTAGACGTGGAATTAAATTTGGTGGGTGTGCCTGCAAGTGTGTTTATTCATTAGTGCTGTTATTGATTACGTAACACCAGATAAAATAGCTTAAAATTCCTGGAATGTGTGAAAACACGAATTTGTCTGTGACGGATATAAAATCCTCGGCCCCCTTCACTGCGGAGTAAGTTACTGTCCCAACTAAGCAACACGGACGGAATGTACCGCTGCAGATTTGTTGTCTTGACACGTGATTCACTTCTGTAGTACGCCGCAAATGAAAACCAATTTTCAAATGCAGCTATTAATTCAAGTCTATATATGCTCTCTGTTTTCAGTTGTGGATTTTGCACCTAATTGTTGAACAATTGGTAGAAAATTATACACTAATTTTGAATGTTGAAGTTCACCCATCTGCATATGTCGCGTTTGTTTAAATCGATGGTGGTTTTCTCTTCGTATCTCTCGAAAAAGTATGTTGGCTTCTAAAAAAATCGTGCTGGGTATTGAAAAATGTTACGTTGTCCAAGCGCTCGCGTCTGACCATTTGTCCGAGATGGGTCTGGATTTGAATTCCGGTGAGACGTGGATGTTGGCACTGCCTCTTTCCCTTCTCTGGAACCAGTGGCACTAAATTAGGGACTGTCTACTGCTTATAGTTCATCGAGTTGCACTGTAGTCGTTAAACACCAAACCGAAAGTTCAAAAATATATTTAGGTTTTGTCTACCCCTGAGTAATGTGCCTAATTACATTCTGCGTATACAGATATCAAGTGAGGGTCACATTGATGAAGAAATTAATCGGCGTACAAAACTTGCCTGGAGAGCTTTTGGAAGAAACAGCATAATTTTCAAGAGCAATATGCCATTATGTCTTAAAAGAAAAGTGTTTGATCAATGCATCCTTCCAGTGCTTACGTATGGTGCAGAGACGTGGACCTTAACTAAAAGAGACCTACAAAGGCTGCAGACAACTCAAAGTAGCATGGAGAGGTGCATACTTGGTGTAACCAGGAGAGATAAGAAGAGGAACTCGTGGATCCGAAAAATGACAAGAGTGGAAGACATCATGATCAGAGTTAAATCCCTGAAATGGCAATGGGCTGGACATACTGCCAGAAGGACAGATCATCGATGGACAGCCGAAATTTTAGATTGGATTCCAAGGGACAGGAAAAGACCCAGAAGAAGACCACATGGGAGATGGGTGGATGAAATTCGAAAGTATGCAGGGGTGACATGGAGGAGACTGGCACAAGACAGACCGTTGTGGAGGAAACTTGGGGAGACCTTCGTCCAGCAGTGGATTGATAATGGTTGACAATGATGATGATGATGATATGTACATAGACTGATCAAAAAGTAACAATTAAACATTTAATCATTCAATGCACATTTTCGTGCATTCCCTTGCACCGAATATACTTGCCCCTAAATTTCACCCAGATTCTGAAAACCTTTAGCAGACCGTCCGTGGACAAGAACCTCATAACTTAGAGTGATCAAAAAGGTGTTATACTCGTTTAATGTTCCTGATGTAAACATTTAATCATCAGTGTCCACATGCGTTTTTCCATACATTCCGTCTCATCGAATACACTTCCCCTACATATAACTCAGAACTGCTTCTGCAGCATACACTGACGGAAAAAAATCCCACCACCAAGAAGGGGTTGTGTTAGATAAACGACAGTTGGTAGGCGGTGAGAGTACATCTGTAAGATGACGTCTATGCAAATTTCGCGCTCGGCGCATACGTGTGGCGCTAGTAGCGCCCCTCGGAACATGCAAAGCAGGTTTGCTGTAAATACGCGCTGTAGCGTTCGTGAGTTTTATTTATCGTTGAGATTCGACGTAGTGTGTTGATGTTATCCAAGAATGCCTTTAAGAAGACGAAGAAGCCATTATAAACAGCTCACGGAGTTTGAACGAGGTCGTGTAATAGGGCTACGAGAAGGTGGATTTTCTTTCCGCAATATTGCAGAACGACTTGGCAGGAATGTAGCCACTGTGCATGATTGTTGGCAGCGGTGGTCAAGGGAAGGTACTGCCTCAAGAAGACCGGGTTCAGGCCGGCCACGTGGCACTACTGAGAGGGAAGACCGCCGTGTACGGCGTATGGCCATGGCGCATCGTACCGCGTCTGCGGCAGCAATTCGAGCTGCAGTTGCCACCACAGTGACACAACGAACTGTTAGAAATCGGTTACTTGAAGGACAGCACCAAGCCAGACGCCCTGTAGCGTGCATTCCACTTACTCCAAACCACTGCCGTTTGCGACGTCAGTGGTGTTAAGCTAGAGCTCATTGGAGGACGGAGTGGAGATCTGTTGTGTTTTCCGATAAAAGCCGGTTCTGCCTGGGTGCCAGTGATGGCCGTGTGTTGGTTAAAAGGAGGCCAGGTGAGCGCCTGCAACCAACCTGTCTGCGGCCAAGACACACTGGACCTACACCTGGAGTTATGGTCTGGGGAGCAATTTCCTATGACAGCAGGAGCACTCTCGTGGTTATCCCACGCACCCTGACGACACAGTTGTACGTAGGTCTGGGGATTCAAAATGTTGTGCTGCCATTCATGAACAGCATTCCAGGGGGTCTTTTGCAACAGGATAACGCTCGCCCGCATACCGCTGTTGTAACCCAACATGCTCTACAGAGTGTCGACATGTTGCCGTGGCCTGCTAGATCAACAGATCTTTCACTAATCGAGCACGTATGGGACATCGTTGAACGACAACTCCAGCGTCACCCCCAACCAGCATTAACCGTCCCTGTATTGACCGACCAAGTGCAACAGGCATTGAACTCCATCCCACAAACTGACATCCAGCACCTGTACGACACAATGCTCGAACGTTTGCGTGCTTGCATTCAACATTCTGGCGGTTACACCGGTTATTGATGTACCAGCATTTCACATTTAAAAGAGCTCTTCTCGCGCTTACAATAAGCTGTGATCTTGAAACCTTAATCGATTAAATATGTTACCTATACAAATGTATTGCCGCCATTTCATTCCTGTACAACTATTTTTTCGTGGTGCTCGGATTTTTTTCGGTCATTGTATATGCATTCCTAATCAGTCTAAAAGGGACGACCTCGAAATTCTTTCTTTATTTGTGAGAATAAAATGAAGTCGCATGGAGAGATATCTGGGATTTTTGGCTGATGATGGTACGGTTGAATAATTATTTTTTAACGTAAAAGTTGTTCTATTCTGAGTACCCGTGGAATCCAACGAAAGCACACACGTCCTACGCTTTCGTATGAAATGTTTAGTGCATTTGATTACTGCCTAGTTGTGACTCGACATCTCTGCGATAACTGCCCAAACAGTAATGAAAAGTTTAGTGCATTTGATTACTGCGTAGTTGTGACTCGACATCTCTCCGATAACTGCACCAACAGTAATGAAATGTTTAGTGCATTTGATTACTGCCCAGTTGTGACTCGACATCTCGGCGATAACTGCACCAACAGTAATGAAATGTTTAGTGCATTTGATTACTGCCTAGTTGTGACTCGACATCTCTGCGATAACTGCCCAAACAGTAATGAAAAGTTTAGTGCATTTGATTACTGCGTAGTTGTGACTCGACATCTCTCCGATAACTGCACCAACAGTAATGAAATGTTTAGTGCATTTGATTACTGCCTAGTTGTGACTCGACATCTCTGCGATAACTGCCCAAACAGTAATGAAATGTTTAGAGCATTTGATTACTGCGTAGTTGTGACTCGACATCTCTGCGATAACTGCACCAACAGTAATGAAATGTTTAGTGCATTTGATTACCGCCTAGTTGTGACTCGACATCTCTGCGATAACTGCACCAACAGTAATGAAATGTTTAGTGCATTTGATTACCGCCTAGTTGTGACTCGACATCTCTGCGATAACTGCCCAAACAGTAATGAAATGTTTAGTGCATTTGATTACTGCCTAGTTGTGACTCGACATCTCTCCGATAACTGCACCAACAGTAATGAAATGTTTAGTGCATTTGATTACTGCGTAGTTGTGTGTGACTCGACATCTCTGCGATAACTGCCCAAACAGTAATGAAATGTTTAGTGCATTTGATTACTGCCTAGTTGTGACTCGACATCTCTGCGATAACTGCACCAACAGTAATGAAATGTTTAGAGCATTTGATTACCGCATAGTTGTGACTCGACATCTCTGCGATAACTGCACCAACAGTAATAATCAGAGTCGCAGATACTAAAGTTGGTGGACGTCCTTTTCTTTAAAAATCATTAACGCTTTATCTCTCTTCTGTAAACTCTTTATTCCAACGAAACACACTTGCTTCACTTCACCACTGAAAGTTTCTACACCGAGCCCAACCCCCTTTATTAGTCAGTTTTTTAGTATGTAAGAAGCGCTTGGAATATAGGGTACTGACGACAGGTACTGGAGTTGGATTGATGAAGTAGTGCGTATTCGACGTAACGAGTCCCTGGTCATTCTGAATATGCTGAGTACTTAAATCCTAAGAAACGCTTGAAAATAGCGTATTCATTTCAAGTACTGCAGTTGAATCGATGAATTAGTGTGTATTCGAACGTAGCGAGTCCTTGAGCTTTTCCGATGATGCTGAGTTCGGAAGTATTTGGTGTTTCTGATGATGCCAGTATATGCTCGTAAGAGTTATAACGAAGTAAATTTCTCCGTCATATTTGTCCACGCCGGGGCTCGAACCCGGATCTCCTCATTTTGGAATAAATCACTCTACCAATTGAGCTACGCGGACGTTCGTTATTGCTGCTATCTGCTTTTATGTCGTGTCCATCAAGCTGGCAGGTACGTCACATCTCCCTCCCCTCCCGAAAGAAGGCAGGGGGCATGGCCCACGGGTCAGCCGTGATCATGAATCTTTGCAGGCAGCCATCCGCTGTAGAACGTGCCCTTGATATGTCCCAGTCAATCTGGTGTGTGGAATGCAACATCACACATTTTTATTTTTCGAAGCGCTGGAGAAGGGATTCTCTTATTTTTCCTATCTCGCGGTGTTTAAAGAACATCACACCATTGCGAGACTTTGAACGGCCGGGTCATCCGGAAAGTTCGGGCGCCATTATAACGAAGTAAATTTCTCCGTCATTTTTGTCCACGCTGGGACTCGAACCCCTCATTCCGGAATAAGTCACTCTACCAATTGAGCTACGCGGATGTTCGTTCTTGCTGCTATCTGCCTTTATGTCGTGTGCGTCCAGCGGGGCAGGCACATCACAGAGTACTCTGCATCAGTGGCTGGATTTATTATTTTGTCTAGTTCGGATTGTGAGTCATTTGAGCTGAGAGCAAAAGCTCTCACGTGACTTTAAATTTAAAACACGCTGTGTACTTAATCATTCTTTATTTGTCTCGTGTAATTATACATAGATTTAAATTGAAACGTTCTAGTATTTCAGTTTGTTCTACACTGTTAGCCTTGATAAAAGGCATCGGTCGATGAGCGAAAGCTTGGAAAAATGTATGTTTAACTTCTTACGCCAATAAATCGATAGTTATTTAGTCTTATTGTTGACCCCTCGTTCATGGCATTGAAATAAATCATCGTGCAGATAAATTGATGCCTGGAATCATATTAAATTTTCATCGAGCTGTAAATGATTTGTACTGATGTACGAAATCATATTCAAAATATACACTAGGTTTTCACTTATTTGCAGACTTCCCTGTGTAAAGTGAGTTACATACGATACTGACGTAATAAAAGGGAGGACGTGACTTTTGGGCTAAAGTGATGTACATAAAGAGTCTGTGGTTCACTTGGGAGGGAAGGGGACGTAAGGAGAGGAGGACGTGTCTTATAGGCTTAAATGGTGTACATAAGAAATTTGTGGTTCACTTGGGAGCGAAGGTGGTGTAACGTAGGGAATACGTGGCCCATAGGCTAAAGTCGTGTACATAAGAGGTTTGTGGTTCACTTGGGAGTGAAGGTGGTGTAACGAGGAGGAAGATGTGGCCCATAGGCTAAAGTGGTGTACATAAGAGATCTTGAAAGCGAAGGTGGAGTAGCGAGGGGGAGGACGTATCCTATAGGCTAAAGTGGTGTACATAAAAGGTTTGTGGTTCACTTGGAAGTGAAGGTGGTGTAACGAGGGGGAAGACGTGGCCCATAGGCTAAAGTGGTGTACATAAGAGATCTTGAAAGCGAAGGTGGAGTAGCGAGGGGGAGGACGTATCCTATAGGCTAAAGTGGTGTACATAAAAGGTTTGTGGTTCACTTGGGAGCGAAAGTGGCGTAACGAGGGGGAGAACGTGGCATAATGAGGGGGAGAACGTGGCACATAGCCTAAAGTGGTGTGCATAAGAGGTTTGTGGTTCACTTGGGAGCGAAAGTGGCGTAACGAGGGGGAGAACGTGGCATAATGAGGGGGAGAACGTGGCATAATGAGGGGGAGAACGTGGCATAATGAGGGGGAGAACGTGGCACATAGCCTAAAGTGGTGTGCATAAGAGGTTTGTGGTTCACTTGAGAGCGAAGGTGGTGTAACGAGGGGGAGGACTTGGCCCATAGGCTAAATTAGTATACATAAGAGGTGTGTGGTTCTCTTGGGAGCGAAGGTGGAGTAACGAAGGGGAGGACGTGGTACATAGGCTAAAGTGGTGTACATCAGAGGTTTGTGGTTCACTTGGGAGCGAAGGTGGAGTTATGAGTGGAAGGCCGTGGCCTATGGGCTAGAGGTTTGTGGTTCACTTGAGAGCCAAGGTGTGGAGATGAAACCAAGGATCTGTTGAAGTTTGAGAAAAACAAGAATTGTGAGCGTACGAAGTCTCCAAGAATGTACGTTTATTTGGGAAACGGCAACATTTGAGGGTTGTTTGAGGACCTCCATGGTTAAAATGCAGCAGGAGTGGTGCCAAAATGGTGAAAAAAAAACCCGACGACGCAACCCTGAAAGGCGGTGAAAAGTGGATTCCAGAAGTGAAGTACGAGTGCGACGTCTTGTACAGGGTAATCGGCGAAGCACAAATTCGGAGTTGACCACCCAGTATACTATGGGTCAACCAAAAACAGAGTCTCACACGTCTATACTTCATTCGGTGGCACGGAGGGGCTAGAAGAGCAGATGCTCTATACGGCACCTCCTCTGTAAACAGTTCATATACGTAAACGACTCGCCTGGCGCCAAGAACCTTGTGATTGGATGATAGAATATTGGAAGCAGGTATGCAAAGAGGGTATGTACTCCCTTCTGCAGAAGGTCGAGTCCGTATTTGTCGTTAGCAGCATGACGCTATGGATTCATCATACAAGGCATCAACTATGCAGGCCGGTGATATAGGCGATCGTATAATCATAATTCATGCTTATATAGCATGAGCTGAGGCCCCTGGTGCGTGTAAACTAACTTATGGATACTGGCTACTACCAGGAATTGTTTGCGGACCACATACACTTCGCAATATTGTACCTCCACCCAGAGGGCAATAGGTTTCTCCAACACGATAATTTGCCATGTTAAAGGGCCCGTCTCGTGCATCAATGGTTCGACAAACATAGTGCTGGTATGAGAGAACCTAAGGAATCCCATCTCAAATGACCTTCAAACTCGTCTGATCTCAATCCAATTGGATATCTGTGGAATGTTATGTAACGCTAGGTGATGCAATTGCACACATCACCAACTCGAGTGCTATACCTCAATTGTGAACCACAATACAAAGAATTCGGTTGCAGATTCCCATACAACTAACTGTACGGATACCTTAAAAATCGAAGTCAAGCCGGGTGGCATCCGTTCTCGTGGAGAAATGAGGGCCCACGAAACATTAGGTATAAGAGGTCACAATTCGGTGAGCACTCAGTGTATATTACTGTGGCCTGCAATTTTTAAATAAATTTCGGGGATGATTGAAAGATGATTGATGATTGACATTTTGTTGCATTGATAGCCGATTATAAATCTGATGATTGAAGTGTTATAGTCGATTCCAAATCTGATGACTGTGCAATAGTCACTTTCAAATCTGACGATTCAAGTGTCATAGTTGATTTCGATTATGGTTATTGAAGTGGTATACTCGATATTTGAGGCTAATTTCAAAAAATTAGATCACTGCTTTTTCCATCACGATACAGAAATTTAAAAATTATGAAAGCAAAAAGTAATAAAAACAGAATGCGGTTTTATTACATAGCAAGAAAATGAGGAATACAGGGGTTTATCAAAATAATGGAAACATTTACTGTTTATGGCAAACTTTTCAATAATAAGCTGTTGGCGCACCTCGGTTTTTCAGCACAGAAGCAATTCGACTTGGAAGAGGCTTATACTAGTCATTAGCATATGATAAGGGAATTTAGGGCAATTTAATATATGTCCCAACTAAGTTAGTGATATTGGAGGTAAAAAGTGTGGTCTAACTTTTCTCTCCAGATATTCCCACAAATGTTCAATAATATTGAGGTCTGAAGATTGAGGTGGCCAGGCTGCCTTCTGCACTTCATCCTCATGCTCCGCAAACCACAACTGATCACATTTCGCACAATGCATTGTCTCATTGTCTGCTTGAAACCAGAGAAGACAGTTAGCGAATAATGCTTGCAGCATAGGGTTTCCAAGAATGAATTCGTATGTTGCAGATCTGACACGACCCTGAAGAAAAACCGATGACCCTAAGGATTGCCATAATAATATGGCACCGCTCAGCAGCCGGGTTTTCTTCGGAACCAAACAGTCGGGGAGGTACGATTCTGCAGGTTTTCACCAAACGTACACTCTACCAGTGGTGTGAAACAATGTGAAGCACTATTCATCAGATTACATGACACCTTGCCAATCGAGATTTTACGTAATTTGCGCCACCTTGCAGGTTTTGTTGCATTGATGTTGGTAATCAGAAGTTTGTGAATTTCGCGCCACGATGGAGTTCCCGACGAACTTTTATGGCGGAAGCAAGATCACCGACTGGTGTTCAACTGTGCTGCTATTTGCAGTGTCGTGGGCTTGTGCTTTCTTTGCACAATTCACGCCAACGTTCGCATATTCCTATCTAACACCTTCGTACGGTGTCCACAATGTGAACTTTTGGAGGTAAAGCCTTGTACGTTTCGTTAGGCAGTCATAATCTTCGATACAATTCCTCGCGTTGCCACTTCATTTCTGCCGTTGTAGTTACTGAAGGCTCCTGTGAGACGCTCACCAATAATCATGCCTTTTCTGAGGTTACGGAGATCTGACATTGTGGGCAATTACTCCAAAACAGTAGTTTCGCCTGTGACTGTGATACTGCTACGTAGTAGCTGAAATCGTACTGCACCACTTTTTATACCTCATATCGCACGTGATGCGTCCCCGTGATATGCATACGGCGCGTTGCGTGTACTCCAGTCGCAATGGGTGCTTCCATTATTTTGATAAATCGCGTACATACTGGTAAGTAGATATATTATAAATAGTTACGTTAGCCAGTAAAACTTATTTATAACATAAACTTACATAGTACTCCACAATGAAAGTAGAAGACATTTTCGCTCTATCGATTTTTTTTGCGGCTGTTTCGTTCTATTTATCAGAATGTCTCTCTTCAGTATCCAAAAGCAATATTCTAATATTCAACAATATTTACGTTCTACCACACCTGATACCACTATTCCTCGTCCCAGCTGAAGTCAAGGATAAGACATGGGATGCGATTTTGCAGTAAGGCTGCATTTTTGTTTTAATCCTCCCTGTAACCAATGGTCAATACTATAATGAGCAACCCAATTAGAAATGGGTTGCTCATTACAGCGTTAAAGGTTCGAGCAGGTCGTTTATTCCCCTCTCCTGAAAGAATCTATTAAATGTCAGGGCATTTCTCTTTGAGCAACTTTTTTAAAGTGATGTACTGTCTTCAGTTGTTTCATAACATAATATTGGTAGAAACCGTGATAAAGTATACACGGTCGAGTCACATAATTGTGACCACCAGCTAATATCCAGAGTAACCACCGTGTGCAGCGCGGACAGCAGATAGACGGGCTGGGAGTGACTCAATAAGGTGCTGGAAGGTGTTCACGGATATGTAGAGCCATGCTGACTGCAGTGCATCTGACAGCTCCTGGAGAGTGCATGGTGGAGGATCCATAAAGCGAACAACATGATCGAGGTAGTCCCACAGATGCTCAATTGGGTTCAAGTCTGCGGAATTAGGGGGCCAGGGAAGTACTTTGAAGTCGTCATTGTGCTCTTCGAACCACTCTCGAACAGTTCTAACTATGAAACACGTCGCTTTGTCGTGCTGGGAGATCCCATCCTTCCCACGGAAGGTAATCAGCATGTATGGGTGTTCGTGGTCTGCAAGGATGGATTCATAACGAATTCGGCACATAGTGCCTTCCACAGGTATGAGTGGACACAGCGAATACCACGGAAACATTCCCCAGACCATAACGCTGCACTCAGCTTGTGTTTTGCTAGTAATGGTTGAAGAGTGTTTGCCCTCCGATATTTCTTGCCTTACACGCCAACGTCTATCCGTTCGATGGAGCAGAAAACATGACTCATCAAAGAAGGAAACCTTTTGACAATCAGCGAAGGTCCAATTCCGATACTGTCATGCAATTGTAAGCCTTTTCTGGCCATGCACTTTCGTCAGCATAGGTTAAATGACCATCCGTCTGCATCGGAGCCTCATACGCTGCAGGATTCGCTGAACTGTGGTTTTAGACACAATTCCGGTTGCCCCCTGGTTCATTCGGCCAGTGAGTTGATCCACTGCAGCATGTCGATCGTCCTTCGCGCACCTTCGCAGCCGATGTTCACCTCTAACATCAATGGCACGTGGTGCTCTGCAGTTTCAACGTCGCTTATTCGCAATGGTGCCATTTTTCCAATCACGATGCACTTTAATCACAGCAGCACGCGAACAGTTCAAAAACTGCGCTGTTTCAGTAATACTGCCACCCTAGGCCCGAAAGCCGATAATAATCTCTTTTTGCAACTCTGATGAATCGCTCCTTTTATCTATGAAAGGAACGAGTTATATGTTTTCAGATTGCCTTCAGTACACCTTATATGCATCCAAGCCACCTCTTGACACGTGATTTCTTTCATTGGCTGCGCTCTGTTGACGTCAAAAGTAGGAGGTGGTCACAATAATGTGATTCGACTGTGTATATTTACATCACTTCGTTTTTTAAGAATTTTTAAGCATTGGAAATGGCGTCTTTTTTTGCAAGTCTTCGGATATCGCTTTCCACATGTAAACAGTCCATTCTACAGAAGCTGTAGGATGCTCTTGTTAAAATCCTCTTTCTCCTTTTTCCCGTTTCCGATATCTTGGACGCTTCCAACCTTCTTTCTCTCTCGCTTCACCATGCACCACAGAAAGCGTTCTATTTCACTCAATTCTACATATCAACTTTCTAAATAGGCTTCCTAGATTGAATGTACGTCGATACGTAATAACGCAATATTCGTGAAACTGATTTCAGGTTATCCATTGGCGCAGTGGTTCAAACCCTGGCCTTTGACCTTTGGCCCAGGTAGAAGTCCCTTAGC
Source organism: Macrothele yani (assembly GCA_039090855.1). Lineage (NCBI taxonomy): Eukaryota > Metazoa > Arthropoda > Arachnida > Araneae > Macrothelidae > Macrothele > Macrothele yani. The sequence goes on from CM077029.1 coordinate 70,758,548, forward strand.
AGGTTGCCTTGTGGAACTGGTGAAATATTTCTCCTCGATCATCAGTTAGAATTCTTAGGCTTACGAGAAAATAGTGAATCCTAAGAAGTACATTTTAGAACACACATGTCGCAGCCCAGGTATCTACCTTTTTTTTAAAGCATATCTTTCACTACAGCCCTGGAAAAAAACATAAGGTCGCGCACAAAATAGTTTATTACATAAATATTACGATTCTAGAGGTCCTCCAATTTAACATAGTATCAAAGCAATGTAAAATCAGAGTACAGACAAGATATTCATGCGAATGTTGCACAATTAGCAATGAAATTGTAAATTGTAATTATTAGACAATTTTCATTTTGGAAAAAAAGGTCGGCATACATGTTTGAGCAATTTAGCACTTAATAGTCTAACAGTTTGCCTTTCCTTTCAGTGACTACAATCAAACTATCAGTCATAGAGTGTGCAAGTTTCGATAGTGTCTGAATTTCGATGTTTGCCCATGCTGCCTGCATGGCTGCAATAAGGTCCGTTTTTGTCTGGAAATGACTTAGGTCCTTGTAGACAGAGCGAACCATTATACCCCAAAGGTTTTCCATCGGGTTGAGGTCGGGGCTCTGTGAAGGTCAGTTCAAAACATGAACGTCATTGGCTTCAAGCCACACTTTAGTAGACCGAGAGTTGTCGATGTTGGCATTGCCCTGCTGAAAAATCCAATCTCCCGATACCATAAGGCGAGCAACATGTAACAAATTATCCGCCAGCATATCTTGGTACTTGTCGGAATTAATTTTTGTGTCTGTAATCACAAGTGAGGTTTTTCCAGTTACAGAAAATGCCCCCCAAACCATGACCGAACCTTCACCGAATTTGCGCTTTGAAAAATAGGGTTTTTCTTTCCACAGATCATGCCAATATTTAGCGAAACAGTCAGTCCCGTCCAAATTAAATTTCTTTTCATCGGAAAAGACCACGTCTTTCTACTTAACACCGAACGTAATATGCCTTTTTGCAAACTCTACTCAAGCACATGTAGGCTTAGCATTCAGGTAGGGTTTGGGCTTTAGCTTAATGTATTGGATGTTCGAATTGCCGGCTAAAACATTTCGTACAGTTCGTCCACTGCAGGACAAGTTCAGTTCACGAACAATTTCACTGGACGCCTTTTTGTTAACTCATGCAAGTTTACGAACTTTACGTTTCATGCCATTTGAAATTGATTTGGGGCCACCTGTAGATTTCTTTAGTCCATAAAAAGATGGATTTCGCAAATACTTTTTCACTACGGTCTTGGATTGGCCTATAGCCTTTGCAATTTCCGCACCACTCTTCCCACTCGCATGCAATCCTTTTATTTTACTGCGTTCAAAATCCGGCAACGTTTTGCCCTTCGCCATAGCAATACTCTTGTCAAAGCCAACACTGACGTTGCCACGTGCTCTGCTTATCAAGGCGCCTATTCGTACACATGCAAGAAACAACCTAATTTACATACTCTTCGAAAAAAGTTTTCCAGCTGCAAATGTAGTTAATTCGGTTTTCTTTTTTTTTTTTTTTTTTGCGCAACCATTTTTATCGCATTATTATTTTAGAAGGGCTTGAAAATTGTTTTAGCACTATTTGAACGGTTCGCCCCATTAACGTAGTCCACTATGGTCTTCATTTTCGCATTTCTTTACACGACCTTAACATTTTTTCTAGCACTGTATTTTCTTGTATTTCTGGTTTGTAGTGTTTCCACTAAGCTTCTCTTGCCTTTTTGGAGCTCAATCACAATTGTTTTCCATGTTGATCCATCGTTTTCTGAAGCTAAGTACTGATGATTAGCTTTCGGATTTGTGGTCCAATTGAAGTAACAGTTGGCAGATCTTCCTTAGTGCAGGATCGATCATATGCAGGTGAGAACGCTGAAACCATTAAATATCCGCCGTGCGTCGGATTAGAAAGTTAAGCCGTCGGAACACGGGCTTAACTTGCAAATGTTCCAAACCATTAAATATCCGCCATGGGTCGAATAAGAAAGTTAAGCCGTCGGAACACGGGCTTAACTTGCAAGCCTTCCAAACCATTAAATATCCGCCGTGGGTCGGAGAAGAGAGTTAAGCCGTCGGAACACTGGCTTAACTTGCAAGCCTTCCAAACTATTAAATATCAGCCGTGGGTCGGATAAGAAAGTTAAGCCGTAGGAACACGGGCTTAACTTGCAAGCCTTCCAAACCATTAAATATCAGCCGTGGGTCGGATAAGAAAGTTAAGCCGTCTCAACACGGGCTTAACTTGCAAGCCTTGCAAACCATTAAATATCCGCCGTGGGTCGGTTAAGAAAGTTAAGCAGTCGGAACACGGGCTTAACTTGCAAGCCTTCCAAACCATTAAATAAGCCGTCGGAACACGGGCTTAACTTGCAAGCCTTCCAAACCATTAAATATCAGCCGTGGGTCGGATAAGAAAGTTAAGCCGTCGGAACATGGGCTTAACTTGCAAGCCTTGCAAACCATTAAATATCCGCCATGATCCCCTACCAGATACTAAAATTTCATCGAAATCCAACGGTTGCTACGCAAGTTATCGTGCTGACGGACATACGCACACAACGCGCGACGTAATGAGGCAGATGGGAATCGCGACCATCTGCCCGCCGCAAGAGGGTGACGTCATAAATCTTTAATAGGATCCACACTCAACGAGTGACGTAAAGAGACAGATGGCGTGACCGCGCGCCAACATTCTCAAACGCGAGTTGTGACGTCATAAGATTTCTAAGCATTGGTAACATTAATGGAACAACGCCATCACTAAAAACGTTATAATTCCGGGTGGTTATTTAACCCACTAAACAAATTCTTCTAAAGTCGAGATCAAGCTAAATCGATTTCTAGTGCCAGAAAACGGTAGGTTAACGACTTTCATCAAAATTCTTAGAGCCGTTTTCAAAATAAAATGTACATACATACGTACAAGAATTGCTACTTTAAGGTGGACGTCAAGTAACTTTGCTTCCTATACTTCCAATGGAAAAACTTTTGTACACATTTTCTTCACAATTAATGCACTCCCAAGGACGAAAATTTGAACATCGATTAAAATATCTTCATTTTATAACTTGCAACACTTAATATTTTCTAAAACATAACCATAACTATGCAATTCAACATTTGTTTGTCTACTGACATCATGAAAATACAGGTCGCGCCATCTTTTTTCTGGACAATTAATGCGTTCACAAGGATGAAAATTTGAACATCGATTCAAATAGCTTTATTTCATAACTTGGAATACTTAATATATTCTAAACAATAACCGTAATTATGCAATCCAACATTTTTTGTCCACTGACAAAAGTACAGGTCGCGCCATCCTTTTTCTGGTTTTAACACCACCAAAGGAAAAATTATTGAATATTAGTATAATTATGGTTATGTTTTAGAAAATATTAAGTATTCCAAGTTATAATATGAAGTTATTTTAATCGATGTTAAAATTTTCATCCTTGGGAACACATTAATCGTGAAGGAAATGTGTACAAAAGTTTTTCCATTGGAAGTATAGGAAGCAAAATTACTTGACGTCCACCTTAATAATATGGGATAAGGACAATGGAATAGATCGCAACCCTATGTCCTGACCTTTGACCACATTTTGTCCATTTTCAATAGGGTTCGTCCCCAGGTCGTCCCCTACTACATACTGAAATTTCATCGAAATCGAACTATTTTTACGCACGTTATGACGCATAAGGGCAATGGAATGCATCCCGATCTTATGTCCTGACCTTTGACCCCACTTCACCCATTTTGAATAGGGTTCGTCCCCAGGCGGTCTCCTACCACATAGTAAACTTTCACTGAAATGAAAAATATTTACGCAAGTTATGACGCATAAGGGTAATGGAATGAATCCGCTCCTACGTCGGGACCTTTGACCCCATTTGTCCCATTTTCAATAGGGTTCTTCCCTAGGAGGTCTCCTACCACATAGTAAACTTTCATTGAAATCGAACCATATTTACGCAAGTTATGACGCATAAGTGTAATGGAATGATCCCGCTTCTACGTCGTGACCTTTGACATACTAAAATTTCATCGAAATCGACCCATTTTTACGCCAGTTATCGTGCGGAGACGGACGGACGGACGGATAAAGCTGAAGCATATACGCTTCTTCAACCTATGGTTGGAAAGCGTAAAAAATATCGTGCTTATGTTATCGGTTTGTCCGTCCGTCCGTCCGTCTGTACTCACGATTTTGTGTAACTATTAGCCCGATTTGAAAAATTCTTTCTGCGTTGGGAAGCTTGAAATATGCGAATGATGATCCTTCATTTCGTTTTTTTTACGATGTACAATTTCGCCGCTAGAGGGCGTAAATACAGATGATGTCGAATTCAAAAATACATTTTATTCCACATATTTGCTTCTAAACATCCGATTGAAAAAATTCTTTTATATTTCGATTCCATATATATCGAAGAGTATTTTAGATATAGTTACTTTTCAAATTACGCTTAGACTTTCCGCTAGGGGGCGTAAAAATAAATTACATTTTTTCCGATACCTCTTCTTCTAAAACTCCGATTTGAAAAATGTTTTCTTCAGCGGATACACCTCCTGATGGAAAATCTTTTGCATATAATTTCAAATTTTGGTAAAGAATACTTTGGCCACCAGGGGGCGTAAGTGTTAATTTTTGCTTCTGTTGCATTTGCCATAAAATCTGAGTTTCTAAAATATCGATTGAAAAATTCTTTCGTGGACTGATGGCACTCACACCGATAAATGTTTTTGGAATATTTTTTTCCTAAAGTATTCCACAGTTTCTCCGCCAGGGGGCGTATATTTACATCTTATTTTGGTCAATATCTCTACTTCTAAAAGTCCGATCCGATTTGAAAAATTCCTGCTTTGTTGGATAGTGTTTTCCGTGTGACATTTTTTTCATATAATTTCAAAAATTTCAAGTAATTCATAGAGTTTTCGCTAGGGGGCGTAACGTTAAATTGCGTTTCGCCCTATATCTCTGCTTCTAAATCTCGGATTTGAAAAACTCTTTCTGCACCGGATTTAGCTCCTGGTGGGAAATCGTTTGCACATAATTTCTAATTTTTGTAAAAAAATGGTTTGGCCACCAGGGGGCGTAAGTCCTAATTTCCGCTTCTGATGTATTTGCAGCAAAATATGAGATTGTAAAATCTCGATTGAAAAAAAAAGTCATTTGTTGACTGATGCTACTCATATCAACAAACCTTTTAGGAACAGTTTCTTCTTAAAATATTGCATGGTTTCTACGCCAGGGGGCGTAGATGTATATCTGATTTTTGTCAACATCTCTGCTTCTAGAAGTCCAATTTGAACAATTTCTTCTTTGTTGGATAGTGTTTCTAGTGTGACATGTAGTTCATATAATTTCAAAATTTTCAAGTAATTCATAGATTTTCCGCTAGGGGGCGTAAATGTATATTGCGTTTTCTGCGTTATTTCTGCTCCTAAAGCTCCGATTTGAAAACTTCTTCCCGCATCGCATACAAGACCTGATGGAAAATATTTTTCACATAATTTCTAATGTTTGGTAAAGAATGGTTTGGCCACCAGGGGTCATAAGTGTTAATTTCTGATTCTGATGTATTTGTAGCAAAATCTGGGCTCCTGAAAACTCGACTAATTTTTTTTTCTTGGACCGATACCGCTTATATGGATATTCTTGGACCGATACCGCTTATATGGATAAACCTTTTGAGAATACTTTCTTTCTAAAATAATGCATGGTTTTCCCACCAGGGGACGTAAAGTCACATCTTATTTTTGTCGATATCTCTGTTTCTAAGAGTTCGTAAGCTCACGATTCCGTTTACAGCAATATCTGAGGGATGAAAACCCCGATTGAAAATATTCTTTCTTTCGTCAGATCTATTGTTTTCCATACCGGTTCCATTGACTTTGAATAGCTTTGATAAATTTAATTTGCTTCAGAAGGGATTCAAAAGACGCGCTTATTATACCCGAAAATTCGGTGTCATCTTTCTTGTTTATGATGTGAACTAATTATGATATATTCACGCTTTGCCGTTCCGTTTTCTTTCAACTTGTAATCTTCACTATCGGGCTCGTTATGGTCCGACATATATATTCTTCAGTATCGTTACAGCAATGAATCATTATGTCGACCTACGCATTTCTAAATATTAATTCAGAAAATAAACGTTTGCTTCAAAAACGCTAACACTAACGTGATGGAAAAAAAATTATTCCTTTTCTCAATTCAGCAGAAAAGTTCTGTTAAATTCTTACGGATTTCATACATCAACTCCATACCAGTGTTATCTCTAACGGTACGGGAAATAAAATTAAAGATGTAAATAACCTTCGACATCATGGTAAATTTTGAGCAGGAAATTTCTCCTTTGATTTTCTGTCAGGTTTGTTGTAAACATGTTCCACCCGCCGATTGCAAGAAATTCCACCGTTCGTATATGGGGAATATCATGTTGCCGCCATGAACCATGGAGATGGGTTATTTTCTGCAAACGTATTGTACGCTGTCAAAAGAAAATTTGGTATTTATTTTCAGAAAGGAAAAAGAATGTGCTCTCACATAATGAGTCCTCCGCCTGTCGAATTGGCTCAAATAAACAGCTGTATCGAATTTTTATGAGACAACATTGAACGGGAAATAAGAAATTGTGCGTGTACCTGTAATGCAGGAAATACTTTGTTTTCTAGCAAAGAACAAAATCGCAGAAAACAAGCCCCTAAAGCTTTTAAGCGAATTTTTCGCTTACGGGTTTCAAGTTTTCCTCTGAAGTAATGCGTGCCAAGAGACACGATCTATTTTCTCCCTGGAGTAAAATCAAAGGCTTTAAAGGTGTGGACGTATATATATATATATATATATTGGCTCTTGAATAACTTACCAGTTACATAAGATATTCCTTTAAGCACAAAACACCATTAGAATATCTCGGGGCAAAACAAAGCGCTTCAACCTCAATCATTTGTTGGAGAAGGATGTCGCTAAATGCACATACAGGAGCTGCAAAGCATCTGCTATCGAATTTCCTGCTCAAGAACTGCGAACGAGCCGTTATACAGAAATCTATTCATACCTTTTATTCACGTCGTGCTTTAGTATGCTCCTTTGAATACGCTTTAGAGGCGTAAGTATGTCTCTCCTTTTCACTGAGCATTGAAATGACATTTTATCTCCGTTGTGGGCACTCTTCTTCAGTATTACACAGTGCGTCAAATGTTCCATTTTGGAACAAATTTAAGTGAATTTCAAAGCGTATAACATTGCTTCGAGCATTTTATTTGGACTTCGCAATTAAGTTTACGGACTGCGATTTCTGAACCCAAATGTTAAAGGTAATTCGCCAGATCAACATGAGAAAACTCGCTTTCTAAATTTACTACAGTCTCTTACCGTCTATTAGCTCTCTTGATAAGTGTGCTGTAGTATTTAGTATTCTTTTAAATTCACTTTACGATAGAGCAATCCGTTATGTATTTAATTGTTCTTTGCAAAATTACATAAACTTTTTCATTACAGGATAAGTCCACTTTATATTTCATTTTCTTTGACAAACCCGTTTCACGCTGAAGGTATACATTTAAGATTTTGTTTTCCTTGATCAAATCCCTACTGTTTTTATTTTCTCTTAATTACACTTAGTCTTTTGTTACTCTTGAAAATGGCACTTTAGTTAGAGGTCTGCACGGGAGAGAGCCAGCATGAAAAGCACGAGCCCCACCCGGCCGTCGAGTCGGGCCTGCACTGGGAGGTTTAGGACATTGCTCCTGGATTAAAAATAAGGGTTTCACTTCACAGAACTAAGACTGACTTTATAACGAAGGGAATTTCTCCGTCATTTCTGTCCACGCCAGGATTCGAACCCGGATCCCCTCATTCCGGAATAAGTCACTCTACCAGTTGAGCTACGCGGACATTTTATTCTGATTCCTATCTGCCTTTATGCCGTGTGCGTCCTTCTGGCAGGTACGTCACATCATCTCCCTCGTGTGCGTCCTTCTGGCATGTACGTCACATCTCCTGGTACGTTACAACTTGTAAAATGATAAAATGGCAAAGATCCCTAAATGAAGCAAAAGACACTGAAGTGCATTAATTACTTGATAACGTGATTAGTTACTGCTGGCATTATTTTCTTTTACACTATGACAACGATAGTGATCGATACTGAGTAATAAATTCATAAAGTAAATTTGTGGTTTTTTTTTAAATTTTTGATTGAAGGCCTAACGACCACCAGGAACAATTCGATGGGCCACAAGTGATCGACCGCCCCAAATTAAAGGCCACTGGCTCCAGGGAAGGGAGAGAGCCGGAGCCATAAGACAAACACAACATCCATGCCTCAGCGGGATTCGAACCTGGAGCCACCTCGGAAGAATGGTCATAAGCTAACGCTTAGACCCCTGCGCCATCGGGGAGGCCCTTCTGGGTTCAACACGCTGGTGAAATATAAATATTGTACTGCCATAACCTTTGTTATTCTTGTCATCCGTAGCAGTCTATAATACTAAACCGAGGATAGTGGATTCTTCTTAAAACCCCTTAACCGGCTGGAACGAATTAACTCGGGGTTAGCAAAATGGGCTGAAATAAGCTCGAATGAATGTGTTCGCTGTCTAAATGTGTGCTGAACGCTGCTGGAAATGGAACCTGAGTACCAAAAATTGTTGCTTTTCCTTTAGCTTTGTTATTTAAACTGGTAATTTAGCCGGATTATTAACACTAATTCTTTCTGACTGCTCATCTGTTAGAAGAGCTATAGCAATGGCGGCAAATTCGACAAAAGAGAGAGAACATGTTTGAGTAAATTGTTTCTGCCCATGACATGATGTTCATGTCAGGGGGACTAGCATCGTTTCTTGGGTCACGAAGCAGAACAAGAAGGACTAGAAGAACTTCTCATATCAGTAACAGGCCTCTGGTCGTTAAAGGGTGAAGGAAGAGGAATGTTTTGCCGTGAAAACAACTAGGTGAAAACAACCAGCTTTGGTAAAACCCGGCAGCTAAATGTAACCATTTCTGTTTCAGAAGCGCAGAAAATTTTGGGCACCATTTGGTTCCGATACATCGGTCGCTTAAAGGTTTAACCTTCAGTTTTAGGAAGGCTATTCAGTTACAAAAGAAAAAGCAGAAACCAACTTTTCAACGCCCCGCTCTTAAGAAAAACGTAATATTGCTGGTTTATTTTTTTTTTCCAGAGAATGCTTAGGATCCGGGTGTCTGAAGTCTTCTTCAAACTGATAACAGAACCAATTAATGAATTTGAATCGCAATTACTACGTATAATGTTTACTAGGGTTTTCTCAGTTACTAATTGAACAAAGAAAATGCTTCGAATAAACCTTCAGAAATTCTGTTCATTCTTTCTTGATGACTCAGACGATGTAAGTGTAATACGCAGACCATACTGTAGAGGAAAACTTGAACAATCGCATCGTTGATTGATAATTCTAGATGTACACTGCTGGCCACCCAAAATGCAACACCAAGAAGGACACGAGATAGCAAAGCCAGATTTACTGGACACATAACAACAGATACAAAGATGAAACGATTGAGCTTACAGGCCCGTGCCTACTTGCGGAACACGTAGACATCAATAGTTCGTGTGGCTTCCATGGCTGGCAATAACGGCCGCTATAAGCCGCGGCATCGAACGAAAAAGGCTTTGGATGTGGGCTTGGGGTATGTCGGTCCAGGCTGCTTCCACACGTTGAAACAGTTCATCAGGCGTAGCCGCGGGTGGTGCTTGCCGGGCCACTCGGTTGCCGATCAGCGACCAGGCATGTACGATGGGCGACATATCGGGAGAACAGGCGGGCCACGGCAGCAGTGACACCTGGTGGGCCGTGAAGAATTGTTGCACGATGCGTGTCACGTGCGGGCGCGCTTTGTCCTGTTGAAACGTGGCCGCTGGCAGGTCACGCAGACTGCGAATTTCAGGCCAGTCGGATGCTTCCTTCTTGGTGTTGCATTTTGGGTGGCTAGTAGTGTAGTTGAGAACTGTGTAGGACATTTGTGTAGGCTAAAACAACGTCTGAACAACTACATGGATGAAAATATCGCAGGCATAGCACAGAGAATAAACAGTCCTTAACAAGATGCTCGGACTTACATTTATTGCTATTTCGGTGGTAGAGTGGCATGAAGTTCTGGCTTATCATTATTGTTCGAGATGGGCTTGTGTTCGAGTACCTTTTAGCCATGGGTTTTTGTGTTCGCCTTACAGCACTTGCTCTTCCCTTTCACGGGAAGTAGTGACTCCAAATTTAGGACACCCGACTTTTTTTAGACTATTGCGTTGCTCACAGTCGCTGTTGAACCTCCTAAAACAAAGAAGCCTGTACTTATGCCCAACTTGACTGTTTTTCAACCGAAACTCTCCGCTGTTCAGACGTGAAGTTCAGTATAAATAAACATAAGGAGGGACAACCATATTTACATAGATACTAGAGTGACTCAAAAGTTCGTCCCGTTTTGAACTACACATAATATTGATCTTCCAGTCCTGTGCACAACGCGCTATTTTACAAATCGTTTGCTTATTTACGGCTGCAGATGGAAAAGTGCGACTTCTTCAATTTATTATCGAAACATCGAGGTTCATATCGATGCATCGAAAAAACATCAATACATCCAGCGTTTTAACAAATATCACGTTACTGGACGTTGAATTTATGAGTGTCACTGTTATATCGAATACAGATATTACAAATCGATTGCCCATTCACTTCTGCAGATGGCAAAGTGAGAATTCTTCGGTTTATTAGCAAAATATCGAGACATCGAGGTACCCACCAATGCATCGAAAAGACATCGAGGTTTCTACCGATACATCGAACATTTTAACAAATATTATGTTACTGGGCGTTGAATTTGTGAGTATCACTGTTATATTGAACAGATATTTTAGAAACTGTTTGTCCATTTACAGCTACAGATGGAAAAGTTCGAATTCTTCAGTTTATTATCAAAACATCGAGGTTCACACCGACGCATCGAAGAAATATCGAGGTTTTAACGAATGCATCGAAGAAACATCGAGCATTTTAACAAATATTATTAGTTACTCGATGTTGGATTTGTTAGTAATCACTGTTATATTGGGCAAAGGTTTTACCCATGTTATTGCCCATTTACTGTTCCAGATTGAAAATAAATTCTTCGGCTTATTTACAAAACCATCGAAACATCGAGGTTTTCACGGATGCATCGAAAATTTCCACCGATGCTATAGCTGCATCGATGTTTCGAGAATGAGTAATCATTGATGTTGTTACCCACCGATGTGCCCATCCTTATTGTTAAGTGCTCTTATATATATTCACTAAATCGCACAGAATAACGATATTGAAACCTATAACGAAGTAAATTTCTCCGTCATCTTTGGTCCACGCCGGGGATCGAACCCGGATCCCTTCATTACGGAACAAGTCGCTCTACCAACTGAGCTACACAGACGTTCGTTCTCGCTGTTATCTGCCTTAATATCGTGTGCGTCCTGCGGGGCAGGCACGTCACATCTCCCCCGCCCCCCGAAAGAGGACCGGGGGCATGGTCCACTGGTCAGCCGTGACCATGAATTGTTGCAGGCAGCCATCCGCTGTAGAACGTGCACTTGATAACTCCCAGTCAATCTGGTGTGTGGAATGCAACGTCACACACATTTATTTTTCGAAGCCCTGGAGAAGGGATTCTCTTATTTTTCTTATCTCGCGGTGTGGAAAGAACATCACATCATTGCTAGATATTTAACGGCCGGGTCATCCGGGAAGTTCGGGCGCCATTATAACAAAGTAAATTTCTCCGTCATTTTTGGTCCACGCCGGGGATCGAACCCGGGTCCCCTCATTCCGGAACAAGTCGCTCTACCAACTGAGCTACGCAGACTTTCGTTCTCGCTGCTATCTGCCTTTATGTTGTGTGCTTCCTGCGGGGCAAGCACGTCACAAACCACAAGATGAAAAGAGTGTCGGATCAATTTTTTCAAATAGGTTAACAATTCGTTTTGATTCGCAGGGTTCGAAGAAGAAATTCATTCCCGTTTGGAAGCGTCCTTTTTGACCTTTTCAACTTCAAATGAAATCTCTGTAAAAATAAAGACATTTCTGAAAAAAACTTCGTAAACGGTGTTATTCCAGAAGCCCTATCTTTACGATTTACATGTAGTACTTGAAAAAGTATGCGAGATATCTTCATTTATACATAACACCTAAACCACATTATATGAATAAATGTAGTTCTCTCTCTGTGCCTCTGCTTCATTCGCTTACGATATCGTCAATACCATAAATCAAAAAATTATCATAAATCAAATAATTTCTATTTGAGTAAAAAATGCATTACATCGCACCATCTGAACTGCTGCGATGTAAGGCATTATTTTTTAATTTTGAGTTAATTACTTCAGTTGTCCCATATCTGGAAAAAACGATGGCCTGATGTTATGCCAATTGTATGAAAATATGACACTATTAAAGATTTTGTAGTAGATTTAGATTGCACCAAAAAGTGGTGCTACACTGTTAAATTTTTTGTTATATTCTAAAAGTGGTATTACAATATTTAAAATGATTAATATTACACTGTAAAAATTTTTTTAGTAGATTTAGATTGCACCAAAAAGTGGTGCTACACCAGATGCACCACTTCTGAGGAAAAAGAAAACCACTGTATGGTGCATGAAACAATACAAAAATATAGTGCAATAGGCGGAACGTAACACCATTCTGGTTTGATACCATAACATGGTATATCATTCCATCATATTTTATGTGTTTCATGCGCTACCCAGTAACTTACTTATGGCTCTGAAGTGGTGCAGTTGGTGTTGCACTACATTTTGCACACAAAATAGTTAACCCTGCATGATTTATCCATCAATAGAGCAAGAATTCGAAGGCGAAAGAGTAAGAGCTCCAGCATTTTAGCCAAACTCACGAATCCAGTTGCTTAGCAGGAAAGCAAGTAGATCGTATAATTGCTATTTAACTTGACGTTCAACGCAGTATCGCATAGAGCAGTTGAAGTCTAGTAGTATCACACTGGTGAAGTTCCTTCGGGTTTTTTTTTTTTTGCGCAGCTCGAATTCGCGCACGGGTGCTGCTGCGCATGTTATACAGACTGAAATATTTCTAAATGGTAGATATGAATACAAACAAATATTTGAATTATGAATAATAACTGATATACGAAAAAAAATTTGCGAGCATCACTTAGTACATTCTGCAACTCTGCATTGTAAAATAAAGTGACATCCTATTTGTGACGTCAGTCGTCCCTTCGTTCTCTTTTGCTCCTTTTCTTCTCTCTTTCCACATCCTTTTAAAAGTCTTTAGAGAAGAAATGTTTGCCCAGTAGCTGATCAATAATCGAACTTTGCTGTCACAACTTTCGAGAAAACTTTACTGTACCACAATTCCTCGATGAGGAAAAATGCTCCTCGGGGGCTCTTCTTAACTAAAAGGTGTATGATTTGAAACCCAATTTCAGAAAACACTTTTACACTGCCCTTAGACAAATAGCCTTGAAGAGCAAAGAAATCCAATATACAGGAATTTGTATTCCTCTGATGGATTTTCCTAGTTCATTAGTTGTCAGTTTATGGAATGGAGGACCGCAAGAATTTTTTTTCTTTTCAGACAGTTTAGTTTCCGTTCTGCGATCGGATGGCCTTGGTCTCCTTTCATACAGATAAAAAAAGGAAAAGAAAAGAAGGAGGGGGATGGGAGGTTCTATGACGACCATTTTGAAATAATTTTTTATTTCTTGCACATTTCTCACTTTCACTCATGCATACCAGTAATGACTGGCTTCTAAGACAAAGTAATATACTACATACTTATTCAGAATGCTGATGAGACTATATACTTATTGGATGAGACTATATACTTATGATGAGACTACATACTTATAAAGTAATATAGTACATACTTATTCAGAATGATGATGAGACTACAATCTTATGATGAGACTAAATACTTATAAAGTAATATAGTACATACTTATTCAGAATGCTGATGAGACTACATACTTATGATGAGACTACATACTTATAAAGTGACATAGTACATACTTATTCAGAGTGCTGATGAGACTACATACTTATAAAGCAATATAGTACATACTTATTCAGAATGCTGATGAGACTACATACTTATAAAGTAATATAGTACATACTTATTCAGCATGCTGATGAGACTACATACTTATGATGAGACTACATACTTATAAAGTAATATAGTACATACTTATTCAGAATGCTGATGAGACTACATAGTTATAAAGTAATATAGTACATACTTATTCAGAATGCTGATGAGACTACATACTTATAAAGTAATATAGTACATATTTATTCAGAATGCTGATGAGACTACATACTTATAAAGTAATATAGTACATACGTATTCAGAATGCTGATCAGACTACATACTTATAAAATAATATAGTACATACTTATTCAAAATGCTGATGAGACACCGTACACGAAGATAGTTCAAGCTTTACGAAAGCACTTCAGCCTCTGTACGCAGTCTGTTGCAGATATTCATTATCTTTTTCGCATTGAACGTTTTGCATTATTTCAACTCTCCGTTTTTCTTCGGTTTCCTTTTCATCTTATTTAAAGCACGTCTTTCAAAAACAAGCACGTGCGCATAATATCATTGTGTTTTTCATTCTATTCATCACTAAACACTATTATATATACAATTTGAAGTATTTATTCCGTATTAAACGGTGTAACAATTTATAAAAACACAAAACGACTAAGTGCCGAGCTTTCACACTCCGAACGGGAGGCTTTCTCAAGGCCAGTGAACACAAGAATATTTTCGAGAACGACGATAATTTGAAATCTTGGAGCGCGTATCTCCTACTTACTTAGATGATATTGCGTCTCGCGGAAGGTGGTGTCTTGCGATCTACCTTTCAAACATTCTCTCTCCTTTTCCCTTAACGTCCTATTTCAGTAGAATCTTCCACGCAGCTGAGAGTTCGAGGGAAGGGCTCTCGTTGCAAGGATTGTTGGGGTGCATGAATATTTCAACGCTTTCTCTAGTCAGTGTTCCTCTGTAGTCAGTGTACGGAGCGTTCCTCTTCATGTTTTTTCACATCGATACGGCGTCATATTGCGCTACTTCTTTGCACAGCGCTGTTTGTGTTTTTCCTGCTTTAATGTCCCTTATGTGTTCTTTTCTCCTAATTATAAGGGGTCTTTTGGTCATTCCGTTGTTTGATCGAGACAAGCCATCTGGATATTCTAATGGTATCTCATACATTCCAGCTTCAGAATTCATGTCGGGGTCCTAATGCGTATGAATTCTGGAGCTGGGGCGTATGAGATACCATTAGAATTACCAGATGGCTTGTCTCGATCATACATCGGAATGACCAAAAGATCACTTATAATTAGGAGAAAAGAACACATAAGGGACATTAAAGCAGGAAAAACACAAACAGCGCTATGCAAAGAAGTAGCTCAATATGACGCCGTACCGTTGTGGAAAAACATGAGGAGGATCGCTCAGTACACTGACTACAGAGGAACACTGACTAGAGAAAGCGTCGAAATATTCACGCACCCCAACCCTTGCAATGAGAGCCCTTCCGTAGAACTCTCGGCTGCGTGGAAGATTCTAATGAAATAGGACATCAAGGGAAAAAGGAGAGAGAATGTTTGAAAGGTAGGTCGCGAGACACCACCTTCCGCGAGACGCAATATCATCTAAGTAAGTAGGAGATACTCTCTCCAAGATTTCAAATTATCGTCGTTCTCGAAAATATTCTTGTGTTCACTGGCCTTGAGAAAGCCTCCCGTTCGGAGTGTGAAAGCTCCGCACTTAGTCGTTTTGTGCTTTTATAAATTGTTACACCATTTAATACGGAATAAATACTTCAAATTATATAATACTAAGGTGTAAGTTCCATTACTATTATGTATTTCCTACCCAAAATAATGCACAGATTCGTGCTAGGGGAGCTAAGGTGTGTTTTAGTTATATGGATATCTCTGCTGCTAAAACATCGATTCCAAACATTCTCTTTTACGGTATTCATGGTGAAGGTTATTTTTCATGTATTTTCTGATTTTCATAACGCAGAGTTTTGCCGGAATGGAGCGTCAATAAGTATTTCTGTCTGTGATATTTTTGCAACCCCATTTCTGTTGCTGAAAACCAAGTCGAAAAAATACAATTCGGTCAAATGATACTTCTTACGTAAAAGCTTATTGTGTTTATTTCCTACTTAATATAATGCATCGTTTTTACACCCAATGAGTATAAAAGTATATTGCATTTTTTTCGATATTAATTTTCGTAAAAATCCGACTTGTAATTATCTTTTAGCATCGGACGCCACTTCTTGTGAAGAACATTTTACATATATCTCTGAGCAATGGGCGCCGCCCTGGTGGTGCAGCGGTCTAAAGCGCTGGCTCCCGACCACTCGTCTCAGAATGGTCGGGGTTCGAATCCCGGTGAAGCTTAGATGTTGTGTTTGTCTTAAGGCGCTGGCTCTTTCCGTTCCCTGGAACCAGTAGCCCTAAATTAGGAATAGGCGACTGCTTATAGCCTGTTGAGTTGCTCATGGTGATCGTTAAACTTTCAATCAAAAAGAAAAAAAGAACAATGAGCAGTTTTGCAATAAGGAGAACTAAGCATGCATTTACGTTAGCAACTGCATCTGTGCTTTTAAAAGTAAAATGGAAATAATTCTTTCTCAACGGTGTACACATTAGTTATGGTGCAGATAGCGAACGTTATCCATTTTGAACAATGCACAATTTTTCCACTAGGGGAGTATAGCTCAGTCGAGACAATAACCGGTTGCGGTGCGGGTTGCGTTCGAATGTCACCACCTGCAAGAAGGTTTTACGTTATATTGACATCCGGACGAGCTTTAAAATGAATTTCATGGACGTGAAGTTCGAGAAAAACGTGTTATATTCCTTTACACATAGTCTGCAATTAATGAAAATTCTTTCTTCGACTCTTCGAAAAATGTGTGTTGCTTCTTCCTCACATCGTCTGGAATCAATGAGAATTCCTTCTTCTTGCGGCGGACCGGAAATCTCCGATTTCGTACCTCCGCCTTTCTGTTAGGGGTGGGGTGGGGGGTGGGGAGGGGGTATATGTGACTTACCGCTGAATTTACAAGCAAGAGTCAAAACGTCGAGTTTCAGCGATAAGCCGAATTCGTTGTAGTTCAGTCAGGAAAGTAATAGGCTCGGGGGAGAGAAGCCTGATTTCGAAACCCACCAAGGGGAAGAAGATTTTATGTTACAAAGCTTAAGTACAGTTAAAGTTAGCGAAGTTAATATGTACATGATGATTACAATTAAAGAGGAGGTGTTCCGAGCTCTCTGAAAAAAATAACTACGAGACAAATTTCAACCAAATTTGATACACATACTGAGTAAGCGGTTTCGATAGTCGTAAAAAAAAAAAAAATTCAAAATTCCGCCGCTGGAGCGAAATTTAGCACTGCCGTACCCTTAATTTGCATATTACATAAGTTATCTAACGAATTCGAAGATTAAATCACAGATACGGTTCTATGTGTTCTCCATCTCCATGCTCTAAAAACTGGATTCGCTGAAAAACACACTCGACGGCGGGACTCAAATGATCTGAGTGGAGTTGTCTCTCATGTTGTGAAATTCTGTCTTCTAAGACAGCTAAGTTGGGAACATTGTCTTGGTAAACGAAGCTTTTTGAGTATCCCCATAACTAAAAGTCACAGGAGTTCAGACCTGGTAATGGTTGCTGTCATGGTATTGGAAATGATCATCTAATCACTCTCTCGTTCGAAAAATGGAGCGACAAAATGGTGACCCAGCCTTGCATGTCTCTTAATTGACCATACTTTTAAATCAACTTCAGTATCAATGTACTAACTAAATGAAAAATAAACATGTGCATTTCTTTACAAATTTTCAATGAGAAGTATTTCTAATATTGGGTGATTTTTCCCACGCTAAACTCAGTTTACTTTGCTTGACCATATCCCATAACCTTAATTGAGTTAATACGAAATATCTGAAGTAGTTTTAGTAAAGGGAGTGTCTGAACCCATGTCTAAAACTGCCCTTGAGAAATTAGAAGCTTAAAGATTTGATTAATGTAACTTAATACATAGGACAGAAAAACAAGTTAGTAAAATCATGCAATGCATATGAATATACGCTTTCCAACATACCAGAAATTATTACTCAAGTTATGTGGATAATGGCTGTGAAATAAATCTCGCTCCTGTGTCCTGACCTTTGACCCCATCAGATGATATTCAACAGAACCGGTTCAGTATACCTCAGGAATAGCATACTGAAGGTTTGTCGCAATAGAAGCAGATTTACGCAAGTTATGAGAATAATGGCTGTGGAATAAATCTTGCTTTTGTGCAATGACTTTTGACCCCATTTCGTTGATATTCAGCAGAACCGGTTCACTATACCCCCGAAACAACATGATAACGTTTTGTTGCAATCGAAGCATTTTTAGGTAAGTTATGATGCACAAGAACAATGGAACGGATTCCGCTCCAGTGCCCTGATCTTTAACCCCATTTCGCCCATTTTCAATAGAATTCGTGCCGAGGTGGGTCCCTACCACATACTAAAATTTCATCGAAATCGAACCATATTCCCGCATGTTAGGACGCATAAAGGCAATGGAATGGATCCCGCGGTTATGTCTTGACCTTTGACCCCATTTCACCCATTTTCAATAGGGTTTGTGCCCAGGTGGTTACTTGCCACATACTAGAATGTCATAGAATTCGAACCATTGTTACGCAAATTATGATGTATAAATACAATGGAATTGATGTAGCTCATATGTCCTGACCTTTGATCCTATCTTACGCATTTTCAATAGGGATCGTCCCTAGGTGATTCCCTACTACATACTAAAATTTCATCGAAATCGAACCATTTTTACGCAAGTTATTATGCATAAGAGCAATGGAATTAATCCCGCTCCTATGTAGTGATCTTTGACCCTGTTTCGCCCATTTTCAAAAGGGTTCGTCCCCAAGTGGTTACTTACCACATACTAAAATTTCATCGAAATCGAACCATTTTTACGCGTTATGACGCATAAAGGCAATGGAGTGGATCCAGCTCCTATGTCCTGACCTTTGACCCTATTTCACCCATTTTGAATAGGGTTCGTCCCCAGGTGGTCCCTACCACATACTAGTATGTCATCGAAATCAAACCATTTTTACGCAAGTTATGACGCATAAGAGCACTGGAATGAATCCGCTCCTATGTCCTGACCTTTGACCCTGTTTCGCCCATTTTCAAAAGGATTCGTCCCCAGGTGGTCCCCTACCACATACTAAAATTTCGTCGAAATCGAACCATTTTCACGTGAGTTATCGTGCGGACGGACGAACAAAGCTGGAGCATATGCGCTTCTTCAGTTCAACACAATTTTATTAACAAGGTTGGGTTCAGGAGGCGAACATGGGCGTCCTGTACGGTAAAATATACAAACTCTAAAATTCTATGTACATTATATACAGCACGATGTATTGATTCACAAAGGAGCCTCGTGGTAAGAGGTATGGGCGTTTTGCACAAGAACAATAAGAGAGATTGTCGAAACATTTCGTCTCGAAGCATAAATATATTATAGTGCTGACAAATAACAGAACGAGAATATTATAATGGAGAACTGTAGATGACAAAGTAGACAATGTGAAACCTAAGGCAAACGGAATTATGATGTCTTAGTACTGGTAGAAAAAATTATAATCAAAGAGAAAACAAGTAAGACTATATACATTTGTACAGTATGGTGCATATATATTCACATGTGTTAGAAGATATAAGCTGTATGTTGAAGTTTGATTCCGAAAACCAATGGTGAGCATGCACGTTGAACTGAAGTTCAACAGAGCTAGGAGCAACGAGGTTATAAACTACCAGCAGTCAGTTGTAACGTCGCTGGCATGCCGGCGAACCAGGAAGCGGCCGGAGACCAGAAATGTTGTTCTCTCTGTTGGACGACGGCCACAAGGTTCTCTAGACGAAGTCTTGAGAGGAGACGCTCCCGAAAGTGGCACAGTAGTTCCACAGAAGCTTGGTGGATGGTATAAGGAGATGAGATATCTCGGCAGCGCTGATGAAATACGTAAATGACATGTTTCACCAGGATGAAAATATATGAGCAGATGGGTGGAAGCTTAACTGGCGGAGAGACCTGCAGGAGGAGTGTCTTATAGGCATCGAAAGGAAGATCAGTTGTGGCTGAACGTTGAGCAATGGAAAATGCAAGATGGAGTAGTGGAAGGAGGATGACACAATGTAGATAAACGTGAGAGACATCAGCTTCTTGAGCACAGAAGGGGCAAAGAGGTGAGTCAAGAATGGTCATGCGGTGGAGGATGGATGGAACGGGAAGACGGCGGTGGAGAAAAAGCCAGTGAGTGTTTATTTCAAGAGGAGCTGAAAGAGGAGAAAATGTGGCAGACCAGACAGCGGTGAGAGAGGATTGGGAGACATCAGGGATGTAAAGGGGAGAAGCAGAGTGGGATTTTAAAAGTAACCGATAGAGAACTGAGGTTGAAAGAGAGGATAGTTTAAGTGTAGATCTGCCGACTGAAAGAAAGAAAGGAAGGGGAGGGAGGCGGAAGGAACAAAGGTCAGGCCGGTGGTGGTTGCGAGATGAGGAAACTTAGCAATCATGGTAGAGAGTAGGGAGTCATAGACAGAGCGAGAGGAGGGTGAAAGTAGAACGGTGGGTGGGAGGCTGGCGTAGGGTCGCCAGGACAGATCTGAGGTTACAAGGTCTTTGACGGTTACAACTCCGACTCGGAGCCAAGAAGGATAGGCGAAGCATGAAAGATGAGGGGGTGAAGAAGAGAGGAGAAGAACAGGGGTTTGGCAAGGAGTTCAGTGGTGGAATCGGGTGGGGATCGAGTGAGCGGGAGAGAGCGGAGAAAGGTAAGAGTCTCCCGTAAGGCAGGAGGAAGGCGAGAGTGAGTGGTAGTATGGAGGTCCATTAGAATGAAAGAAGTGAAAGTGAAATTAGTGTTGCTCGAAGAGGTGATGACATTCCTTGCGGTAACGGCGTCGGCAACAGGTGAGGTATGAAGACGGAGGAACGAAGTAATCCGGAGAGCTTGATAGTACAGTCGTGTATCAATTAGGCCAATGCCACCTTGGTCAGGAGGAAGGCTGAGCTTGGGGGCACTGAGCCAGTGGTGTCCGGTCCAGATAACTGAGGTGAAGCAGCGAGTGATATCATTGAGACGAAGAAGTGGGGATTTAGTAGCAAGCCAGGAATGTGTGCACATGGAGAGAAGATAGGTTTGCGCAAGACGTGCACGTTGAAAATATGAGGTGCAGAACTGCGTATTTCGCCAAAACGCAGTTGACCGATGAAGACGTGGCTGGATGGTATTCTACGTTGTGCTGGAGGCTTCACCTGGGACGCCAAGATGTACGCCAAGGAAACGTTGAGAGGCTGAAGAGCAGTGCGCTCCCCATTGGGAATCCAAACGGTCAACCCATGAGCCGCACCACAGGCCTGTGCTTTTGGTTGTATTAATCGCAGCTCCGGAGCAGGAGGCGTAATCGGCGAAAAGATTTTGGAGCAAAGAGAACTGTGAATCCAGGAGTATACAGAAGGTAACGTCGTCTGCATACGCCACGGAAGTGGTGACATGGTGTCTCGTGCGGGCGATGAGTGGCGGCAGGGTGGCTTGAAA
Source organism: Macrothele yani (assembly GCA_039090855.1). Classification (NCBI taxonomy): domain Eukaryota; kingdom Metazoa; phylum Arthropoda; class Arachnida; order Araneae; family Macrothelidae; genus Macrothele; species Macrothele yani. The sequence goes on from CM077029.1 coordinate 70,780,277, forward strand.
GGAGCGTTGAACGGAGCGGAGAAAAGGTTCTAAGGCTATAGCAAAAAGTTGACCGGAGAGTGGGCAGCCTTGCCTCACTCCACGGCGGAAGAGGATTGGTGCTGTAAGAAAGGTGGGCAACTTGACCTGGAAACTGGCGTCCTGGTAGAGGGAGGTGAGGAGAGAAATAAACGGAGATGGAAATACAAATCGGAGAAGTGTGGCGGAGGGATAAGTGTGTGAGATATTATCAAAGGCGGACTGTTGGTCTAAAGAGAGGAGGGCGAGGGGTTCAGAGCGGGAGCGCGCAAGGTGAATTAGATCAGTCAGGAGATGGATGTTGTGAGATAGGGAACGGCCGGGAAGTCTGGTTAGGGGAGAGGATGTAAGTGAGGATGGGATTTAGTCGTTGTGAAAGAAGCTTGGTATAAAGTTTGTAGTCGAGATTCAGTAGGGAAATTGGGCGCCAGTTCACCAAGTCAAGGAGATCACCTTTTTGGGGGAAAAGGACAACGTATGCATTTGTGAATCCCCTCGGGAGAGGAGAGTAAGTAAAGGCAGCAGAGAAAGCGGATAGGAGAAACGGAAGAAGAAGAGGCAGAAAAGTTTTATAAAAGCTAAAGGTTAGGCCGTCCGGACCCGGAGCGGCACTAGAATTCAGAGAAAAGAATGTAGTGTTTAGTTCAGAGGGCGTGGCGGAAAGGAGTAGAGAAGAAGCGAGATGGGGGGAAGGGGAACCTGAGGTAGATTAGAAAGGAGAGAATCCATTGCTGCAGAGGATGGTTGAGGAGGTTCACTGAACTTCATGGAGAAGTACTGACGGACATGGGAACAAAGCGCAATCGGCTCATCTGATACCTCTCCAGAAGAAAGGCGTAGATGATGAAGTATGGACGAAGCTCGTCGGGTGTTTTCCACCGACGTCAGGAACTCATAGTTGTGAGCATCCGGCGTCAGGTGTTGCAAACGAAGTAGGCGGAGAGCTTGTTGCGCCAGAGGATTGAGAAGAGATCGAAGCTAATCTTGAAAGGAGGAGAAGAGAGGATCACTGAGACTGAGCATGGATAGCATTGAACGAACATAGTCTAGGCGCATGTTCTGGAGTGTCTTTAGTTGGAAAGAGTAGTTTCGGACATGCAGAACGAGCTGGTGCATGATCTCCAACCAAGAATTTAATCCGCAGAGTGCAGATTGAAGCTGCGGTCGTCTGTCAATCAGGAATGACAGGACCGAAGAGCAGAATGCCGGGTCGGAGAGAAGTGCATCATCGAATGTCCACGGGCGAATTATCCTGGGTTTGAATGGTGCAGTATGGACTATGATGGCAATGGCGCAGTGGTCAGATGAGGCCGTGGGATGCACACTCGATTCTGTCACGGCAGGAAGTAGAGTACTCGAGGCATAAAACCTGTCAAGGCGGGCTAAGAAAGGATTTTGCGCATGAGAGGAGCGCCAAGTGTAATTAGTCGACCATGGATGAATATGCCGATGTACATCATGAAGAGCGTTGTTTGTGACAACTGTCTGGAGCAGGTTCGCCAGGGCATGGCGGCGCTCTCTATTTGTAGAAGACCTATCCAGAAGAGGATCCAGGGTACAGTTAAAATCCCCACCAACGAGAACATGGTCTGACGGTGGGATACGGTCGAGTGCTCTGCGAAGACGCGTGAAGAGAACTGATAAATGTGTTGTAGTGCTTGGAATATAGATATTGAATAAATGATATCTGGAAGACGCGATGGTAAGGGATGCATGCTGTAAGAGATCTCGACAAATATTTCGCACAGAGAGGGATGTGATAATAGAATTGAGAGTATGACTAATGCCGATGGCAAGACCGCTATGAGATGTTAGTCCATAGGCGTGATGAAACACAAAGTTCCACTGGCTCCATCTAGAATAGACGGTAGATGGTTTGCAATTTGTCTCTTGAAGGAGGAGAATATCAGCCCGCAACGGGTTGAGGTCTTCATATGCTAGAGAGTTGCTGAGGGGGAAGCGAATCCACTGCAATTAAGTGACACGATCTTGAATTGTGGGGTTCCTTGCCTCTAGCTGAAGATCTTTCAGAGCTGGAGGAAAAGACTTGAGACGATTATAGAAAATTTGTGCCCACAGATGGGTGGGAACATACTGCCGGCAGAAATGCGACACATTGAAGATCTGCTCCGGCACAAGTTGGCGAAGCGATGGATTCTTGACTGCTAAGGCACGCGCTATTGCGTAGCTTGTCGGATTCGTTAAGAATGTATGGAGATCAATGTATGAGAGTGGTACGGGAGGTATATTGGCTGTCTGGAGAAATGCAGCGAACTCTTCGACCGTGGGAAAGGAGACTTCGGCTGGCGAGGTGGGTCGCGGAGAACTGCTGGAGAGGGAAGTTGAACGAGGTGAAGTAGAGCTTTGCTTCTTCGCTACTCGCCTGCTGCGGCCAGAGCCGCGGCGCTTCAGTGGAGGCTCGGTCGTCTCATCCTCACACTGCGTCTCTGGACCAACGGACTCCACATCAGCTGTTTCGGAGGTTCCAGTGGTAATAGCTGGTTGTAAACGCTCTGAAAGGGACTCAGTGGTGGAGCGACGACGTTGCGGGAGTGAGGAGGCAATTGTAGGAAAGTCCTCTATTGAAAAAGAGGAAGCGGCTGTGGGAGCGTTGCGTTGACCAACGTCTGTAAGCGGACTTTTTTCATCATATCTTGGCTCCGAGGCCTGCTGTGCTGAAGTAGATGGTGTAGTACGCTTCGAGGTAGGAACAGTACCTGTAGGAGCGCCAGTCGGAGTCGGTGGAACTTGATGTGGGCAGTGTACGCGAAGATTGTTTTCGCCATGGCAAAGCGTGCAGTGCAAGGAGGTAATGACGTCGATTCTCCGACGTTGCTGGCCACACCGTACGGTTAGGATCTTCGGGCACGCAAGCAGATGATCGTCCGACGGAAATATGACACGGGCACTTCGACGAAACCCTGCAATGGATTTGTCATCGGGATCTCTGGGCGCCGCCGAAAGGGTCGTTATTGGTCCAAACACTCGGCCAAATTTGCTGAGTAAAGTGCATAGAGCGACATCTGAGACTTCAGGTAGGACTGGGTGGAAAGTGACCTGGATAGGTCGCTGTGCCACAGGTTCAGCCAGAAGATGCACATCTTTGATGGATAAGCCAGCGGTCATCACAAGGTCTGCATGTTCTTTATGGGCAAAATACACTAATACGGCCCGTGGCTTTCGAGCCATATGAGTGATATAAGCTCCTGTAGGAAGCATCTTCTTCAGGGCAATACTATATTCCTTGAGTTTCGTGTCTGGTAATGCATCAAAACAGACACAGAAATCCATTGTGGAGAAAAATTGTTTCCCGGCTGGGGAATCCTCTGGGATATTGATGGTGGCAGAACTACCCTCAACACTGACGTAAGAGTCAGGAAAAACGGGAGCAATAAACTTGGAAGGAACTCTCGCTCCGGAGGTCACTGTGGAGTAAGTGAGAGACGTAGAGTTGGCAGCGGAAGGATGCGATACAGTGCTCATTGCTGGTAGCGGCTTGGTAAACTGAGTTGAGTCAGTTGAAGGCAACGCAACCGTGCAATCGGTCACATCCATAGCTTCGGCAAATGAACCAGGGCCGTGCGTCAAGGTGACGTCACTCTCTTGGGCAGGGATATCAGCTTGAGCCTTTGCAGAGGAGTCTCGCGTCACATCTTGAATGCGTATGACGTCTCTGACGTGCATGAATGCTGATTGGTCTCCTGAGAGTGAGGAGGAGGAGGAGGTTGAATGAGCATCACTGATGTGGGCGTGGACATCACCCTTATCAGTGCCAGCCGTTGTAAATGGCGAGGATTAACTTAAGGATCGATCAGCTTGATCGAAAATAATAAAACGCTGAATGCAAACAAAATATGCAACTCACCGACTTGGGAGCTGAGCTAAAAGAATGTACAGATCTTCTTCTTGAAGGGTAACACAAAAATAGGAACAAACACTCACTATATATTTTCAAAAACTGGGCACAAACACAGAGCTCGAAAGGAACGTGACTATATCGGTTATACGCTTCTTCAACCTACGGTTGGAAAGCGTAAATAAAAGGATGTAGGGGCAGCTCCAGGTGAATTTATCGAAAACAAATTCATCGAAAGCGAATTCTACGAAAATGATTTCATCGGAAGCGAATTCGTTGAAAACGAATTCATCGAAAACCAAATTTTTCAAAAAATTGGGATTCAGGTGAATTCATCGAAATTAAAATTACGGATAGATACAATATCGTAGGATAAGCTTTCCTCGAAAATTTTGACTCTAAGTGGAATATAGCTAAATGGCCACAAAAATGTTTGCGGAACGAATAAAAAATGCATTTCTTATTTCTACGTGTACACTTTAGTGTAGGACGACCACAGAACCGTTAGGGAGTCTTACAAGAATCAGACGTTTGATTTTCACCGTGTCTACTTTCCTCATAGATCGCCTTTGAAGATAACAATTTTATTGCTGTAACCTCATTGTACTCTTCGGCATTGGTTGAATGGAAGAATAAATTATTTATATCGAAATAACTTATTCTAATGTTGCATTTCTACCAAGGCATTGTTAATATGATCCTTGGAATAGGTCATTTTAGCAACTTTCAACCCACACGTTGTATGGTTAACACAAAAAATGAAAATGATAACGTCACACTTTTACTAAAGCGCAAAAAATAGTTTAGGGCCCTAGGCATCGGTTTTTTAGAAATTTTTAAATTGCCCTGATCATATTCATGAAGTTTGTACAACATGTCAAGTTAGTAATATTGCGCTCTTACTCAAGCATAAAATTTTTATTAATATGGCTCAGGCCGAGGTCTTTTAGCAGTTTTTATTCCGCCGTGTTCATATTTGTAAGGTTTGGACACCAAGTCAAGTTCGTAAGGTTGCGCTTTTATTTAATCATCTAGTATTTAGAAATAGGCCCACAGAATAGGCCTTTATAACAGTTTTCATTCCGTCGTGCTCTTATTCATAAACTTTGGACCAACCCAGACAAATTAGTAATATTACGCTTTTTCTTTGGTACTAAAAATAAATTTATAGGACTAGACCTTTTTAATAGCTTTTATTCCGTCGTGCTGATATTCTTAAGATTTGGATATCAAGTCAGTTAATAATATTGCGCTTTTACTTAGGCATTAAATATTAATAAATAGTCCTTAGGTCCAGGTCTTTCTAACAGATTTTGTTCAAGTGTATAAACTATTTATTCTCAAGTAAAAGCGCAATGTTACTAACTCAACTTGATGTACAAACTTTAGGAATATGAGCACGACGGAATATAAACAGTTAAAATGGCCTAGGCCTAGGTCCTATTTATTAATATTTAATACCTAAGTAAAAGCGCAATGATACTAACTTGACCTTGTGTCTGAAACTTATGAATATGGGCTCGTTGGAATGAAAACTGTTAAAATGGCCTAGTCCAATCATTTAATATTGAATGCCTAAGTAAAAGTGCAATAATATTATGCTAACTTGGCCTTGTGTCTAAACCTCATGAACATGATCACGACCGAATAAAAGCTGTTAAAAAAGCCTAGGCCGAGGGCCTATTTATTAATATTTGATGCTTAAGTGCAGCATTATTCGCTTAACTTACTATGTAAACGTTATTAATGTATTCTGTTGTGCGCACATTCATAAAGTTTAGAGACTAAGACAAGTTAGTATTATTGCCCTTTTACGTAGGCATTAAATATTAATCCATAGGGTTTTGGGCACGTTTGAAATCAAGAAACTGCAATTTTTTATACGGCTCCTAAAGTGGGTGTCGGCACTTGCCCGCTTGACCAGCTGTTTGCCCTGTTGTCCTGTGACCACTTGTCTTAAACTCCATTTCCATGAACTCGTTTCATTTTTGTCGGAGAAGAAGCCTTTTGGTAAATTGCTCGTTCGATAAATTTGCTTTCGATGAATTCGTTTCACTTTTCCCCCAAAAAAATCGTCTCTCGGTTAATTGTTCGTTCGATAAATTTGTTTTCGATGAATTCGCGTTCGACTAATTCGTTTTCGATTAATTCGTCTGCTCCCAACTGTACTTGCCATTACACGCCACCGTGAAAGAGAACAGAGATGAGCTCGGGCTCGTGTACGGAAACCGGGCCCGTCCCGTGCTCGGGCGGGCTCAGAATTCATTAAGAACCAGAATCCCCGAGCCCGAGCCCGATCCGGGCCCGGGCTTGGCATTACACATGTTGGATTTCATTACTGAATTCTTTATATATATATATCCTTCATTCTTTAAAAGTTACCTTCACGAAAAACTGTAATTAAAAAATAATTTACTGGATATTATTGTTATAAACTGGTTACCAAAAATTAAATAATTTCTAGTGTTAAGTACATGGGTGGTGTCACTTCTAGATCTGTAGCTTGATTTCTTCAGTAATTATTTTTTTCCCGAAAAAAATCAGCAGGTCTATTTAAAGATTTGGAAGAAAAGTTTGAAATTCATGATCCTGATCCGGATGAAATTTGTAAGTATGTGGAATTGCGCATGGGAGAGACACACTTTGAAGCTGTGGATTTGTTATCGTGTTGGAAGAATTCTCAGTTTCCTAAGCTAGCTGCATTGCGAGACGTGTACTATGTATACCAACCAGCGGGCCCTGGCTCCTAAAATTGAGCCCGAACTCATCCCTAAAAGAGAAGTTATTGGTGGTCTGTCTTAACACCCAGTTGAATGTTCACAGTACTTACAACTCTATCCGATCCAGTGTCCCATCTGATCTAAGGCCTCTAGCAAAAGAATTAATACTCGACAGTGTTGCTTTCCCTATATTCCTATCGAGGGGCAGGCACAGTGAGACCCGCAATGACAGCGCTGCTGGGGTCATAGTTAACCGCACCACTAGCAAGTTTATTTGGGTGAATAGCCGTTTCCCTGAAGAACTTCTTGGCGAATCTTGTGGTAAACTCTTGTCCCTTCTCATCTCCAAGAAGTGTCTCTCAGGTCCCAAATTAATCGAGTAATACGAGGAATGCCTGCATTCATAGGAACCTATAAATTTATAGAATTCGGGAAATTTTAGCCGTCAGTATGAAGTGAAATGTCTGATTTTTTCCACAGGGTCTAGGCTAGAACCTAATGTACATATGCGATCGTTCTACAATACGTGAGCAAAAGTGATTGGATACTGTAAGTAAATAGAAAAAATGCACTGTATTTTCATCAGTAGCGGATAAGTCCCCCATTTTCAGAGACTACAGCAGGCACAAGTCGACGTATGTTGTTCATAAGTCCATGGAGTACAAGAGAACGGGATGTTCTTCTATTCTACCTTGAGTACATCGACCAACTCTGGCACCGAAAAAGGTCATATTGGTCTAGACGTCACCCATCATTCAATTTCATCCCATAGAGGTTCAATGAGATTGAGGTCCGTGCTCTGAGCAGTCCAGTTTATCCGCGAGACCTGATGTTTCGTCATTCCACTCCATTGTAGCCTTGTAAGCATAACAAGTGGCATTATCGTCCTGGAAGAAACAATCGTAGTGCCCGTAGTACTAGCACAACGTCGGGAATATTGGGTCATCCAGGAGATCTCTATATAGCCCATAGTTCGAGTTGCCATGAGTAACAACCAGTGGATTCACACCGTATCAGCTTAGACATCTCCATACCATGACGGCTGGCCACCATAATTCCACCGCCTCGATGCTTCACAGTCGGCACTGTACACTCCGGAAGCAGATGTTTTCCGGGTAACCGCCAAACCGAGGCACGTCCATCCGATATGAAACAGGATTCGTCGCTCCATAACACATTGCCATTTCTCCAGTGTCCAATTTTTGTGCTGTTGACATCATCTTAGCTGCGTGGCTTTATTGGTATTTGTGAATAAGAACAGTTATTGGTCTTTGTGAATAAGAACAGTTTATTGGTCTTTGTGAATAAGAACATATAGCTTTATTGGTCTTTGTGAATAAGAACATATAGCTTTATTGGTCTTTTTGAATAAGAACATATAGCTTTATTGGTCTTGAATAAGAACATATACTTTATTGGTCTTGAATAAGAACATATAGCTATATTGGTCTTGAATAAGAACATATAGGTCTTGAATAAGAACATATAGCTATATTGAACTATATTGGTCTTGAATAAGAACTATATTGGTCTTGAATAAGAACATATAGCTATATAAAAACATATAGCTATATTGGTCTTGAATAAGTAGCTATATTGGTCTTGAATAAGAACATATACTTTATTGGTCTTGAATAAGAACATACAGCTATGAATTAGAACATATACTTTATTGGTCTTGAATAAGAACATATAGCTATATTGCTAAGAACATATTGGTCTTGAATAAGAACATATAGCTATATTGAATAAGAACACATAGCTATATCGCTATATTGGTCTTGAATAAGAACTATATTGGTCTTGAATAAGAACATATAGCTATATTGGTCTTGAATAAGAACATATAGCTATATTGGTCTTGAATAAGAACATATACTTTATTGGTCTTGAATAAGAACATATAGCTTTATTGGTCTTTGTGAATAAGAACAGTTTATGTTGGCTGCTCTGCCATGATACCAGAGTGTATGGGCCTCCCTTCGAAATGTCTTTGTGGAGACCATAACATCTGTGGCCATCTGGAACTCATGTGCTATGGCGTGCGATGATCTGGACCTGATTTTCCAGATCTCCCTCTGGAGCACTCTCCGTTCCTTGGTTTGCAGTTTCGTAGATATTCAGAAAGAAGTGAATTCCTGCAATGTCCCGTCTTCTTCCACTAGTTCATGACAAAGACCACAGTCGATTTAGCGACCTGTCTGACATCAGAAATGCTTCTTATGCTCATACTTCCAATTGAGCAGCCTGTTATAACGCCCTTTTCAAGCTCATAGAGCTCTCTCCTTCTTGGCATTTTATCAGCTATTGATTTGAACTTACTCACGTTGCTGTTTTTATACATTTTCGACATCGCGTCTGCTGCGGGGACACACCATTGCTCTTGTGTAGGGGTGTCCAATCGCTTTTGAACACATAGTGTACATCCAGTGTTGTTCGAATGATTTCTCTCATAATGCAGAAAGCTCTTAACTTCGCAGCAGATGTTAAAAACCGAGATTTCCGTGTCTGGTCTTTTCTCTTTTAAGGAGGGGAGCAAGATTACCTATCACCATGAGCAACTCTAAGCCTGTAAGACGTCGCCCGTCATTGATTTAAAGTCACTGGATTCGAAAGAGGGTCAATGTCGTAAGACAGAAACCATATCGATTCCGCATTCGGGACTGGAACCCGGGATCTTGTATGACTATCCACAAACCTGGGTTTCTGCCTAATTGTCCAACGGGCGCTTACCATCTAAAGTTTAATGGTATAGGTGCACGATAAACGAAAATGGTGATATTGACGCGTAAGCGAAATTAACTATCATGATATTTTTGGCAAGAATTGTGCTCGTCTTCTATTACACTTAATTAACTATTCGGGCCCCATTAGCTTTAGATTCAGCAACGATGAGGCATTTTCCGTTGGAGCAGCGACATATCCCAGGAATGACTTTCTACTCTTGCGCCACTATCATTAATCATGCCATTGTACTCCGGATAATTCCCATTTTGTGGCATTAAGTGTCAGTCGATGTATTCAGTGAGTCTACGAGAAAGGGTAGTTTTAGCTGCTTCAACCACTGATGGAACAAAGCTTAACTGCTGTTAAATTTCTTTCGAATATACGACACTTAAGTAGCTCAGGAGACACTGGAAGCGAAGAAATAAACTACCAACAAAGTGCGCAGTGATTGGGAAAGTATATGAAGTTCTTCCTGTTCCTGAATAAAACTTAGGAAGTCCTAACAACTGCTATTAAATGACACGAACTTCAGCATCCTTTCGAAAAGGGTTTTCATTAGTTAATTTATAGAGGGATGTGGCTGACAGCAAACTAATGACACGGAGGAAATGAACACAAAATATAGCGTGTGACGTACCTGCCAGCAGGACGCACACGACATAAAGGCAGATAGGAATCAGAATAATCGTCTGCGTAGCTCAGTTGGTAGAGCGACTTGTTCCGGAATAAGCGGACTCGGGTTCGAATCCCGGCGTAGACCAAAAATGACGGAGAAATTTACTTCGTTATAATGGCGCCCGAACTATCCGGATGACCCGACCGTTCAAAATCTTGCAATCGTGTGATGTTATTTCCACACCGCGAGATAGGAAAAATCAGAGAATCCCTTCTCCAGCGCTTCGAAAAATAAATGTGTGATGTTGCATTCCACACAGCAGATTGACTGAGAGTTCTCAAGTGCTCGTTCTACAGTGGATGGCTGCCTGCAACGATTCATGGTCACGGCTGACCCGTGGGCCATGGCCCCGGCCCTCTTTCGGGGGGGGGAAATGTGACGTGCCTGCCAGCAGGACGCACACGACATAAAGGCAGATAGGAATCAGAATAATCGTCTGCGTAGCTCAGTTGGTAGAGCGACTTGTTCCGGAATAAGCGGACTCGGGTTCGAATCCCGGCGTAGACCAAAAATGACGGATAAATTTACTTCGTTATAAGCGATCACTTTATGTCTACACGTGTTATGTTGAAGTACTGCAAGTTCCGAAATTGAGCATTATGCTTATAACATTAGAACTGCCGTACATTCGAAACGAAAAACCGGTCGGTGCTTTGCCACGGTACATATGTATTCATAATCGACAGACTTCAGAAGTAATAACACTGTTACGTTTGAAATACTTTTCTCTAGTTATTTATTACTGAATATTCATACGTTGACAAAAACACTAAATTATGTGTATATCCCTAGTAACGAAAACAGAATGTATTAATCATAGACCGAAAAGAGTTCGTTGGCACAGTGGTCTAAGCGCTGGCGTATGGCCATTCGTCCATGAAAGGGAGCGGGTTCGGATCCCGGTGATGCATGGATGTTGTGTTTGTCTTACGGCACTGGCTTTCTCTCTTACCTGGAACCTGTGGCCCTAAATTAGGGACGGGTGACTGCTTATAGCCCATTGAGTTGCTCACAGTGGTCGTTAAACCTTCAATCGAAAAGAAACAAAAAAAACGAAGAGAGTTGTTAGTCAACACGGACTGTCTCCATTTTATGTTACGGCGTATTAATGTCTTTTCAGTTCTTTAAACTGTCTTAAGCTTACCGTGATTTATATCCTTACACGACAGTTGTCAGGCATCCTGGCTTTCGTACACTTTTGCACATTATAAAAGAACAATCATGAGAAAAACACGTCACATAATCATGAGATGCATTTTAGAATAGCAACTCAATGTGTTTCATTTAGAACAACAACTTAAATGTTTCTCTGCCAAAGCCATACAAACATCCAGGGTTCTTCGCAGCATTCCTTGTAGCTAACACCTCGGTTTCCATGGCAACAAGTTCGCAAAACATATTCGTGCAGGTGTGAGACGGCCACCCGCAACTACGCAAACCAACAACACGCTAGGTTATAATAAATGTTTTTCGGTGAGAATTTATACTAAGAAGAATAACATTTTTTTACCTAAGAAATAATTATTTTATGAAGTTTTTCTCAGATTTGTACATTTCTTTTGATGTAAAAACCCATTTTCTTGGGAAATATGCATTACTTTATCTGTAAAAATGTTTTCATAGGAACATATTCATTTGCATATACACTCACGGACAATGAAATTTGCGCACCTAGAAGAAATCATGCTACAACCGCGAAATTTTGCAAATAGCTAGAAAGCGTGTCGGTATGTCAATGATCCACGTTTGGTTCGATAGAGCATGACCGCGCATCCTGTGGTAGCGCTGCAAGCACGAACCGGCAGCCTTATAAACCGGCGTGTACGATGCCCCATGAAAGCTAAAAGCACCGAAAAAGAGTACAGAGTGACAAGAATTCCAGGTAGACGCCAGAGACGTCGATTTACGCAACTTACGGAATTTGAGAGAGGCATGATCATCGAGCTGAAAACCGCAGGGTGGTCGGTACGCCGTATAGCCCGCCACGTGGGTCGTTCTCACCATACGGTGCGATTGTGTTGGGAGCAGTGGACAAATGACGGCACTGCCGCACGGCGGAGCAGTTCGGGACGGACCAGGAGGACCACCAGTAGAGAATATTGACGTATCGCGCCAGTCACGAAAGAATCCCACGGGTACCTGGTCCACTGTACAGGCAGATGTAGCGAATCCTGTGTGCCCACGACTCATTTTCCGACGTTTCACGGAAGCGAATCTGCGATGACAGCGCCCCTTACGTGTGCTGCCTTTAACACCGGAACATCGCCGGCTCCGTTTTGCAGTGCTGCCAGGCCAGAGTGACATTGAACGCTACAGGCTGGCGAAGTGTGGTGTTTAGCGATGAGTGCCGCTTCGTTTTGGGGATAGGTGATCATCGTGTCCAGGTGTGGAGGTCCCCCGCGTCAACGGCACTATCCCAATCTCGCTATCGAGCGCCAGACCTCCCCTCTGCAGGCATTATGGTCTCGGGAGCCATACCCTATGATAGCTAATCACCACTAGCAGTGGCACGTGGATCATTGACCGGGAAGCCGTATGTGTATGAGATCCAACTGCCTTACGTGCTACCATTCCTGGCCAGGATTCCAGGTGAGCTATACGAGCTGAATAATGCCCGCTCGCACACAGCTTGGGTTTCCCAGGACTGATTACGTCATGTCCAGACACTTCCATGACCTACCTGCTGCCCGGAGATGTCCCCTATCGAGCATGTGTGGAACCAGTTGAAACGCCAGCTGCCGCCGTACCGCACTATACGTGATTTGGAGAATACCGTCCTACACGTGTGGGCCAGTCTACCCCAGGACAACATCAGGCGTCTGGTCGCCTCCATACCGGACCGTATTGCAGCATGTATTGCCGCACGAGGTGATGCGACACGATACTGAAAATGACCGGACTGCGTGCCACTTGTACTTCTGTAATTGTCCCGCAGCTCAGTTTCTGCCATCATGTGTGTCATTCATCTGTATCATTACGTCCATAAAATTTCAGTTCAATCCGATGCTTTCTTCTTGGTGCGGAAATTTCATTGTCCGTGAGTGCGTATATTTTCCGTAGAACTTGCAACATTTTTAAACATACAAATTGTTTCTCGGAAACTTCTGCCTTTATGACGTCTCATGAAAGAACGTGCTTAGATTATCAATATGTCCTTCTGCCTGTCCGCTCGTGGACAGGCAGACAGACATATCTCTACTTCTATTACTACGATTTAGAAACTTCTGTTTGCTTTTGGAAGCTTGAACTGTAAAAAAGACGATTCACATGCATGCATTTTGTTGTCAACAAAATACAGTTCCATAAAATGTTCTTCGGAATTCGAGACCAATTATTAATTGCCATATCTAGACTTCATGTTGGAAAGAAACCCCACTGCGAATGAAGTAACTCATTCTGTATATAGGAAACCAACTTCTACAGTATCCATGATTCCTTTTCAGCTCATCCCACCCATTCAAGCACAAACTCTCAGCTCTTCACTCTATGTTTCATCGTGCAGTAACACAGTCGTCCATAGCCGCACGACGAGATGAAGAGAGGGCAAAAATCAAGGATATTGCGGCATTACATGACTACCCATCTGCCACTGTTAATACCAGTTTTTAATGCCTCAAGCTCTACATTATGGAAAACAAGACCGACTACCTCATATGTGGGCACAATGCCATACATCCTCGTAATCACAAATGTCCTAAAAACGTATGTCGACCTTTCAACATCGACTTTGGTTTAAAAGCGTGAAACGTCCTCGCCTGTATCAAGAAGGACAGGGATCGAATACCCCCTGGTTCCAAGTTTGGTGTTTATGTAATTCCACTAAAAGCCATGAACGATTATGTATCTGACCAGATATACACAAGATTGACCCGTCGCAATCTTAGTTTACGTGTATCTGAGCATAAATGTCAAATCATATTCATCTTCCACCGTCCTTTCAAGACTATGCCGCCTAGAGAGTCGACACCAACCTATCTGGCAAGATGTAACTATACTTAACACGCCAATCACATGTTCCTCACTTATCTTGACAGAAAGTTTATTGATTCATAAATTTAGAAGAAAGTGTTGTAACAATGATGCCCCTATTACCATACTGTTACGATGGAAGCTGCTTTGAAGTTATTATGGTGAGGGGACAACGCAGATAACGACCCAATCTCCCATGTATAACAACATGACTACGTAATGCGCATGCGCATTGACACCTTTGATACGACGGTGTGCCTCCTGCATATATACCTCTTCCAGGGCAAATCGTAACTACTTCATCTGATGACGGGTCCATAGTGGATTTGAAAGTGCTATTGTTTCATCTTGTATATAACTTAAGTATTCCTTTTAGAATCGTGTACAGACGGCGATATGTATTTTAATATCTTCCAGCACGAATAAAGTAGTTCATATGGATTCACATGCTTTTGGGGCTTTTTCCCAATGCATAACTTTGCACTAGTGCTCACAAATGTAAATGTTATTCAATTCAAAATATGTTTATTTTATTTCATGTCATTCCTTCTAAAAATGCGATTGGCAAAATGCTCGGTTTTTTTTCGATAATTCTTTCTTCTGAAGTCTATTTTGTGTGGTTTCTGTTTAAAATTATGCAACGTTTTCTCGATCGGGAAGGAAAATACGAGGGTTGTACCGAAAGTAATGCACAAGTGGGCATAACGTTTTTATTAACTGACAGAAGTCGTTCAAATTGCACATGTTGCTAGAGTAACTCTTCCTCTAAAGTAACCCGTCTTCTTCGTTGCAGGTAAATAGTGGATTTCAAGCAGAAGCAACGTGCTATCATTGAGTTCTTGACGAAATAAGGGTGCTGGCTCTCCACAGAAGGATGCAGAATGTTTATGGAGATGACACCATTGACAAGAGCAATGTACACAAATGTATGAAGAAGTTTAATGAAGGGGAAACCAGCATTGAAGACAAACCACGCAGTGGGAGACCATCATCTGTGACCTCTGACACGAATCGTCAGCTAATGGATGGATTAATTCACGCGGAGAAACGAGACGCAATCCGTGAGCTTGTTGCACAACTGGACTGTGGTCGCAATGCCATGCAGAAGATGGTGAAAGACTTAGGGCTTCGGAAAATGTGTGCAAAGTGGGTACCTTGGCAGTTGACATCCGATTTGAAGGAGAGAAGGGTGAAAGTCTGTTCTGATTTTCTGGAAGCGCTTGAAGCGAATGAAGACACGCTTGTTTCCGATTAGTGACCGGGGATGAAACATGGGCTTATTTTACGATCCGGAAAGAAAGAATGAATGCATGGAATGAGTCACACCTTTTCACAAAGGCGTAAGAAGAAAAAAAGAATCAATACATGGAATGGGTCACATCTTTTCACAAAGGCGTAAGAAGTTCAAGAGCCAGCGATAATCACAGAAAGTCATGGTGACTGTTTTATGTGATGAAAGGGGTGTCATTGTCCTTGATTTTCTGGAAAGTGACAGTACCTTGACCATCAAGACACTCAGGAAGCTTAGAGAAGACTGAAAGAGGAAGAGACCGAACACACAAGAATCTGAAAAGGATCCACATTCACCGTGACAATGCGAGACCACGCACATCTTTGGCAACAAATTAGACGATCAGAAAATTTGGCTGGTCTGTGGTCGGCCATCCATTTCACAGCTCAGATCTGGCGCTCTCTGACTTCCAATTATTCAGTCCAACGAAGGAATCTCCGGGGATAACAATTTGAGGACAAGGTGAAAGTATCTGTCAAAAAGTGGGTACAACAGTCCACACCTGAATTTTTTCAAAGTGGATTCAAGAGTTGGGTTCAACGATGGCGCAAATGCATCGTTTGTGATGGAGACTATGTTGAGTAGTACTTTTTTATGGAGAAATAGTTACTTCACCAACATGTGCAATTTGAACGACCTGTTGTCAAGTAATATAAAAGTAATGACCACTTTTGCATCACTTTCGTACAACACTGGTATATTTTTTTCCTCTCGATACCTTTGCTTCAAAATTTCTGATTTGAAAAATTCTGTTTCTCTTCAAACGGCGTTCATAGGAAATAAAATTTTGAGTATAAATTCTAACCTTTCGTTATGCACACTTACCTCTGGCGAACGTAGGTAACGTCCTCTTGCAGCGTATGCGCAGTCTTATTGACGCTTACATATTCCTATTAAAGAATTCTATTTTGGTTAGACACGACCATTACGAAAAACGTCTCATGTGTGTTGCCTACTATAAATAATGCTATAAATAATGTACAATTTTCATGGCAGAAAACGTTTTTCTTAGTTATTTTTCTCCCGATTTCGCTTCTAAACAATCTGATTAAAAAAAAAAGAGGGTGTTCTATAGCATGCGTGGTGGAAAATATGTCAGCATCAAATACAAGTCATCGCTCTTTCCACGTTTATAAGTGAGTCAACTACGTATTTATTATTCATTCGCCATCTAGTTATTTGTTCAGTTGATGCTGTTCATCTTTGGTGAATCCCCAGGATTGTGCGGGGCTCCAAAGAAAACAACATACCAGGTAGTTGGCAGTTTGTCGTACGTGAGTATGGAGAATTTCGAGGCCACTGTGGTACAGTGGAAGCATGTCCGGCGCGTAACTGGAAGATCCTGGGTTCGATTCCCGGTAGTGGCAGACGATAATTTTTCCGTGACGCATTCATAAACGTGGAAAGAGCAATGACTTCTATTTGGTGTTCCAACTCTACGTCAACTGTGTATTTATTATTAGTTTTCATATGATTTAGGAATTTAGTAACAAACAATTTTGCAACTGACAGCATAAATAAACATTTCTGTTTGCGATGCATTTCCCACATATCACTGCTTTTAAAAACGAATTGAAACAAAAACTCGGTCAGGTTACCACTCACCATACACACACACACGACAAAAAATAAATATATATATATATACATATTTTTTTTGTTGGGGCTCCAAAGAAAACATATATATATATATATATATATATATTCCATTGGGATGTAAGGTCAGGTAATGCGTAACATCACAGCCTCTCCTTGACAAATGTCAACCCCGCCTTCTCGTGGTACATCCTGTTCCCACTAAACGGGCTCTGACGACCGCCAATAGCGGTATAACTATACCATAGGGATTAGAGGAAATGCTATCCTACACTCACCAACCCGCTTGGCCAGCGTGGTGAGTTATGGCCAAACCCCTCCAAAATGACTCCACAACTTAAATCTTGGCCCTCAGTCTCAGGTAGCTGGAATGTACCTGGCCAAGGCAGCGGCCAGTGCGACATGAAGGCAGAGGGTGCTAAGAATCCCCGGAGGACCGGACTAGGCTGCAATCTGATGCTGACATTGGCTACGTATAATGGATGCTCCCTATCTTCTGATTCAAGGCTTCTTGAATTGGAAGAGGAACTACAAAGGATCAAGTGGGACATCGTCGGGCCAAGTGAGGTAAGGGTAAAAGGAGAAGATCTCATTGAACTGAAAAGTGGACATCTCTTCTACTATCGTGGGACTGATACTGGCAGAACTAGTGGTGTTGGATTTATAATAAACAAGAAACTGAAGGATAAAGTTGTAGAAGTTGAAAGTTCCTCTGACAGAGCTGCACGACTCGTTATCCAACTCTCGAGAAGATACCAGGCTCAGATTATTCAAACTTATGCACCCACCACAAGTCATCCTGAAGAAGAAATTGGAGAATTTTATGAGGAAATTCGTCATTTAATAATAAAGGTAAGCAGCCCTTAAAAATAATTATGGGAGATTTCAATGCAAAAATAAGGCAACGACAACAGAATGGAACTTCAGTATGTAAATTCGGCCACGGCAACAGAAACCATCTTGGAAATACTCTCGTAGAGTTTGCAGAGGCAGAAGGGTTTTTCATCTTGAACTCCTTTTTCAAGAAAAAGCCACAAAGGAAATGGACATGGAGACATCCAAATGGGACGACAAGTGAAATTGATTTTATTATGTGTAACAAAAAATTCGTCATAGAAGACTGCAGTGTGCTAAACAAGTTCAACACAGGCAGTGACCATAGATTGGTGAGATGTAAGATGCACCTCAACACTAAACTCGAAAGTAGCAAGCTCATAAGACAAACAAAATGTATTGACATAACCAAGCTTAAAAAACACCATAAAACCTTCAAGTTGGAACTGAAGAACAGATTCTCTGCTTTGAAAGGCCTAACATCGGAAAAAGTGGATATTTCTGAAGTTAACAGAAAAGTAACCAAAGCTCTTATGGAAACAGCAACAAAATTAGCTGGGTCTAAGATCAAGTTGCAGGTGAACAAATTATCAGGAAAAACCAAAATGTTGATGCAAAAAAGAAGAGAGATGAGGACAACTAAAGAAGATGTGACTTCCAAAGTGGAATATATAGAGCTATGCAAGACAGTACAAAAAGGTATCACTGAAGACGTAAGGAAGTTCAACTGTGAACTAGTGAGAAAAGCAATTGAAAACAACCAACGCCTAAAGATAGCAAAGAGACATCTCAGTAAGGGAATAAAACAGATTGTGGCACTGAGAAAAGAAGATGGTTCTGTAACAAGAAATAGAGGCGAAATTTTGACAAGAGTGAAATATTACTACTCCACATTATATGAAAGGGATGATACATGTACTCCAGACATCATGAAAGGTTCCAGTACCAAAGTTCTTCCAGTCCTCCCAGTAGAAGTTGCACATGCAATCAAGAATATGAAGCGGGGAAAAGCTCCAGGAGAAGATGGAATTACTGTAGACATTATACAAGAAGCAAGTGGAGAAATCGAAACAGTACTCTCCCAAATTTTCATTCGATGCCTTAATGAAGGGAAGATTCCTGAAGATTGGAACAACGCTACAATGATCTTGCTACATAAAAAAGGTGACATTGAGGATCTCAGGAACTACAGACCTATCAACCTCCTATCAGTGGTTTATAAAATCTTCACTAAAGTTCTTTCACACCGCTTAAAGGTGACACTGGACATGGCTCAACCGAGAGAACAAGCTGGATTCAAGAGTGGCTACAGCACAATAGATCATATCCACGTACTGAGAGAACTAATTGAAAGAGCGAGGGAATATGAACTTTTATTGTGCATGGCTTTTATCGATTATGAAAAAGCCTTTGATTCGGTGAAACCATCAGCAGTTACAATGGCCCTGAAATCCAGCGGTATTGAAGATGCGTACATTAATATTATTAATAACATCTATGAAAATGCAAGTGCAAAGATTCGGCTGCTTGAAAATACAACACACATAAAAATTGGAAAAGGAGTGAGACAAGGTGACACCATATCTCCCAAGCTCTTTAATGCCACATTGGAAAATGTCTTTCAATCACTGAACTGGGAAAACAAAGGGATAAAGGTTAATGGAGATTATCTAACCCACCTTCGTTTTGCTGATAACATAGTCATTTTGGCAACTACCTCATCAGAGCTGCAGAGTTTGATCCAGGAACTTGCTGACAAGAGTAAAGAAGTGAGATTAAAAATGAACTTTCAGAAGACAAAAGTGATGTTCAATGCTTTTACAAGAAATGAAGATTTATCCATTGATGGAGAAAAGCTGGAGATAACAGACACGTACGTTTATCTTGGACAGCAGATATCAAGTGAGGGTCACATTGATGAAGAAATTAATCGGCGTACAAAACTTGCCTGGAGAGGTTTTGGAAGAAACAGCATAATTTTCAAAAGCAATATGCCATTATGTCTTGAAAGAAAAGTGTTTGATCAATGCATCCTCCCAGTGCTTACGTATGGTGCAGAGACGTGGACCTTAACTAAAAGAGACATACAAAGGCTGTAGACAACTCAAAGAAGCATGGAGAGGTGCGTGCTTGGTGTAACCAGGAGAGATAAGAAGAGGAACTCGTGGATCTGAAAAATGACAAGAGCGGAAGACATCATGATCAGAGTTAAATCCCTGAAATGGCAATGGGCTGGACATACTGCCAGAAGGACAGACCATCGATGGACAGCCGAAATTTTTGATTGGATTCCAAGGGACAGGAAAAGACCCCAGAAGAAGACCACATGGAAGATGGGTGGATGAAATTCGAAAGTACGCAGGAGTGACATGGAGGAGACTGGCACAAGACAGACCGTTGTGGAGGAAACTTTGGGAAACCTTCGTCCAGCAGTGGATTGATAATGGTTGACAATGATGATGATGATGATGATATATTCCGTTCAAAGGAAAGCACAGATTTTCGCTGTGAAGTGTAAATGTATATTGTACATTTCTCGAAATCTCTTCTTCTATAGATCGTATTGGAAAATTATGTTTTATTGAAGGGAACATTTTACGCATATTTTTGAGCTTTCCATATTGCACAGTTCTTCCGTTAGATGGTGTAAGTGTGTATTTCCCTTTCGGGACAGTAACTCCACTTCTATATAGCCGAATAGAAAATTACTTTCTGAGAAGCGTGCCCTTCACTACCGCGAAGATCGTGAATATTCTCCATTTACAACAATGCACATCTTTCTCGAATATAAGAAAAAACCCTTTTTGTACACCAGAAACGCTATCTATATATTTAAAAGACAAGACCGTTTCTTCCTACAATCCGCCAGCGCCACACACTGGAGCGATTTTCATAATTTTTTTTTTTAAATGAAAGCAACTGACAGATTTGTTATCGCTAATTTTGATTGTCATCAGTAATTTTTTCTTTTTTATGTTACTCTGGTGCTTTTTTTGTACAATCCGCAGTGCGTTATTCTGGCGTTTGTTTTCGCTTCGTACTTGCAGCGCCATACAAAAAAAAAAATAATTGTTAAAACCAAACTGGCAAAATGAAACACATTTTTAACTCCATTGTGTAGTTCTCTAGACACGACGTCATTTCTGCTCACTGAAATAATACCTCAATACTCCAATGTAAGCCCGTCAACGAAGGGTAAACACATGCTTACAGGTACAATGAGGAACGTCATCGCTGAATTCGTACACGAGCAGTTGGAAAAATTAATGAGGGAATTACGAAAATTTCGTTTTGGTGACCCATCTTATAGGCTGCCCATTAGTAATTTAACCGTTTGTTATACTTTTTTGTTTTGTTTTAGCACGTCGTTCGTAAAAAAAGATTGTGCTTATGTTACCGGTTTGTCCGTCCATCCCTCTGTACCCACAATATCTCTGCAACTATTAGTCCGATTTGAAAACTTCATTTTGCATTGGGAAGCTTGAAATATGCAAAAGCTGATCCTTCATTTCATTTTTTTACGATGTACAATTTTGCCTCAAGATGACTTAAATGCAGATGATGTCAAATTCAAAAATACGTTGTATTTCATATATTTGCTTCTAAACATCCGATTGAAAAAAATATTTTATCTTTCGATTCCATTTATTTCGAAGAGTATTTTAGATATAGTTACTTTTTCAAATTACGCATAGATTTTCCGCTAGTGGGCGTAAAAGTAAATTACATTTTCCCCGGTACCTCTTCTTCTAAAACTCTGATTTGAAAAAAAAATTTCTTCAGCGGATACACCTCGTTCAAATCTTTGGTAAAGAATACTTTCGTCACCAGAACACGTAGTGTTAATTTTGCTTCTGATGTATTTGCCATAAAATCTGAGCTTCTAAAATATCGATTGAAAAAATTCTTTCGTGGACTGATGCCACTAACATCGATAAACCTTTTCGGAATATTTCCTTCTTAAAATATTCCAGTTTCTCCGCCAGGGGGTGTAGATGTACACTGCTGTGCAAAAATTAAGGACGAAGAGGAGAAATTAGCATAACAGCGGAAGGAGCAGGCCGAACGGACCGAAAGACCACTCAGGAGATAGACTAGGGTCTGGTACGGTAGGGTATGCCCATATATGCAGCATGGCAAAGAGGGGTAGGGGAGTGTAGGAAGGGTATAAAGCACACGGACGGTGTACCCTCAGCATTTCGGTGAAAGCTATTGCAAGGTGTACATCGGTTTGAACGACGTCGAGTTGCTGCCAACAACGTCGAGTTGCTGCCGTGCGATATGGCAAACAAGCAATCCAGTAGACGACATCTGGATGACTTTACCTGAGTTCGCATCCTTGGGAAGTTGAAAGAAGGTCGAAGTGTGACTAGTTTGGACGAGGAGTTCGGGATCTCTCACAGCATCGTTTCACGAGCTTGGAGAGCATTTCAAATGGCAGGAACAGCTGTCCGAGAGTTTAGCAGTGGTCGTCCACGAGCAACCACGGCGGCGGACGACCGGTATATTGTCCTACAGGCGAGAAGAGACAGACGGCAGACAGCAGGAGAAATCACAAGGCACATGCAACAGACAACTGGATGACCGTTATCGCGTTTTACCGTGGCCAGGAGGCTGCACAAAGGTGTTATATTTGCACGACGACCAGTTTGGTGTGCGCCATTAACGCCTGCTCATCGGAGACGGCGATTTCTGTGGTGCCAGGAACACAAGAACTGGAAACATCAAAAATGGGGTCGATTTCTCTTTACGGATGAGAGCCGATTTAGTCTGACGAGCGATTCTGGACGTATACACATTTGGAGAGAGCTGGGAACACGCAATCATCGAAAGGGACCGGTTTGGAGGTGGCGGAGTTCTCGTTTGGGGCGGTATCATGCTTGGTAGCCGTACTGACAGTCACTGGTGTCCGCTATTGTACCGAGGTTCACCTGCCTCACGTGCGTCTGTTTAGAGGTGCTGTGAGTCCTGAGTTCCTCTTCATGGACGACAATGCTACACCTCATCGTACAGTGGCTATCGCAGAGCTATTGGAGAGTGAAGATATTCAAAACATGGATTGGCCCGCAAGGTCCCCGGACCTAAATCCAGTCAAACACGTGTGGGAATTTCTCGGAAGACGCTTGGCAGCACGTCACCATCGCCCAGCAACGATTCCGCAACTGCGATTGGCGCTACAAGAGGAATGGGCCGCGATGCCTCAACAGCTCCTTGAAAACCTCGTCCTCAGCTTGGACAGACGTAAATCCTGCAACGCAGTCAGGGGTGATCATATCCCCTACTAAAGACTGGATTTTTCTTGGCAGCCGCCGGTCACATGGACGTTACTGTCTTCTGTCCAGTTGTGCTCGAAGCTACCTTTTCAATAAAGTGCCATTGTATCCTTTGGATTCCTTGTTTGGACGGTATTGCTCACTTGCCCCATATTCTTACATCTTGGGGATCTTATGGTATGATTTGAGTCGATGTGGAGCACTTCTGCACGACGTTACATTCGAAAAACCGTCTCGTCCTTAAAAACCGCCTCTTCCTTGAAAAATTCCTTCTTTGTTGGAGAGTGTTTCCAGTGTGACATGTTTTTCATATAATTCAAAATGTTGAAGTAATTCATAGACTTTCTGCTAGGGGGCGCAAAGTTAAATTGCTTTCTCCTCTTTATATCTGCTTGTAAATCTCCGATTTGAAACATTCTTTCTGCACCCGATACAGCTCCTGATGGGAAATACTTTGCACATAATTAATTTTTTTTTAAAGAATGGTTTAGCCACCAGGCGGCGTTAGTCTTAATTTCCGCTTGTCATGTAATTTCAGCTAAGTATGAACTTCTAAAATCTCGATTGAAAAAAAGTCGTTTGTTGACCGATACTACTCTGTATTGAATACAAGACCTGATGGAAAATATTTTTCATATAATTTCTATTGTTTGGTAAACAATGGTTTGGCCACCAGGGGGAAAAAGTGTTAATTTCTGCTTCCGATGTATTTGTAGCAAAATCTGGGCTCCTGAAAACTCGACTAATTTTTTTTTTCTTGAACAGATACCAGTCATATGGAAAACCCTTTTGAGAATACTTTCTTCCTAAAATATTGCATGGTTTTCCCACCAGGGGACGTAAAGTCACATCTTATTTTTGTCGATAGCTATGTTTCTAAGAGTCCGATTTGAAAAATTTGTTTCTGTGTTTTAGAGCGTTTCCGGTGCGAAATGTTACTCATATAAATTCATGTTTTTCTTAACGCACAAGTCTGCAACCAGAGGGCATGAGCTCACGATTCCGTTTACAGCAATATGTGAGGGATTAAAAACCCGATTGAAAAACTGCTTTCTTCCGTCAGATACTACTGTTTTCCGTATTGGTTCCATTGGCTTTGAATAGCTTTGATAAATTTAATTTGTGTCAGAACGGATTCAGAAGACGTGCTTATTACACCCGAAAATTCGGTGCCATCTTTCTTTTTTTTTTTTTATTGGAGGTTCAACGACCACACTGAGCAACTCAATGGGCTATAGGCAGTCGCCCGTTCGTAATTTAGGGTAGCTGGTTCCAGGGAAGTGAAAGAGCTAGCTAGTGCCGTGAGAGAAACACAGCATCCATGTCTCACCAGGATTCGAACCCGGACCCCTTTCGGACGAATGATTAGAGGCCATCGCTTAGACCATTGCGCCACAGGGGCGGCGCTTATTATACACTGCTGGCCACCCAAAATGCAACACCAAGAAGGAAGCATCTGATCGGCCTGAAATTCGCAGCATGCGTCGCCCGCGAGAGGACGTGCAAACGATTAGCATTGCAGGGCATATTAAAATCATATGCGTCCGGCACGCCACTGAAAAGCACTATAAGAAAGGTGCACACAAGGCGGAGTGCAAGTAGTGGACGTGTGTTGTGCTGCCGGATTGTGCTGCCGGACTTGTGCGTGGGAAGCTTCCTGATGCCTCGTCGCAGAATACGGCAGTCATTCCCGCACGTTTCAGAGTTCGACAGAGGACGAATAGTGGCTTATCGCGACAGCGGTTTATCGTACCGAGACATCGGTGCCCGTGTGGGACGACATCCAGCCACAGTGAGGCGAGTACGAATTTGGTCGGTGCAGGAGAGACGGACGGAGCGGCGTGAGAGATTGCCGCAGCCGCGGCACACCACCGAATGAGAGGGCCGGCATGTTGTGCGGCGGGCATTGACTGCTCGCACCGCCACATCACAAACGTTAGCGCAGGAATTAGGGTGTGTTGCGCAACAACCTGTGGCAGCACGTCCCGTTCGACGTCGTCTGCCGGAGCCGGAACTTGTCGCACGGCGCCCATTGCTCCGATCGCCATTGATGTTACACCACCGGCGAGTGCAGCGGCAGTGAGCCGTTGAACGCCGCATCTGGACTACGGAATTGCACGATATGTTTTTCTCCGACGAATCCCGCTTCTTCCTGCAACACCACGATGGTCGGATCCGCGTGTGGCGGCACCGCGGCGAGAGACTGTATGACGCCTGCATTATGCATCGCCATACCGGTCCGTCACCTGGCGTTATGGTTTGGGACGCAATTGGATACGACACCCGCATCCCTCTGGTACGCATCGCCGGTACACTCAACAGACACCGCTTCGTCTCCGACGTTTTGGAGCCTGTAGGACCTGCCAGCGGCCACGTTTCGACAGGACAAGACGCGCCCGTACGTGGCACGCATCATGCAACAATTCTCCACGGCACACCAGGTGTCACGGCTGCCGTGGTCAGCCTGTTCTCCTGATATGTCGCCCATCGAGCACGTCTGGTCGCTGATCGACAACCGAGTGGCCCGGCAAGCATCAACCACGGCTACGCCTGATGAACTGTTTCAACGTGTGGAAGCAGCCTGGACCGACATACCCCAAGCCCACATCCAAAGCCTCTTTCGTTCGGCGTGTAGCGGCCGTTATTGCCAGCCATGGGAGCCACACGAACTATTGATGTCTGCGTGTTTCGCAAGTCGGACGGGCCTGTAAGCTCAATCGTGTCATCTTTGTATCTGTTGTTATGTGTCCAGTAAATCTGGCTTTGCTATCTCGTACCCTTCTAGGTGCTACATTTTGGGTCGCCAGTAGTGTAGTTATGCATTCTGTTACGATTCGTGTGACACGACAAGAAAAATTTGTAGTCATAGCTTTTTCAACCGTGCGTGGCACACGTTACGGACTAGTAGCTTATTAAATCGGTTTAATTTTATGGTGTACTAAGCATAAAGATTCGCCAAGCTTTCGCACTCCACTGGGAGGATTTTTCAATGCAATGACATGTCACCACAAAAATAAACGGATTTAAAACTCTATATGCATTTCTGGAGTATCCACACTCCGGTATATTTAAAATAACATTAATTGTTTTCGTGCTGTCTCTGTTTCTAGAAGTCATAATTAAAATAGTAGATTTTAACTTATGGCTTCCACTATTGCGAATGTTTCGTACATTTCCTATATTTCGTAATGCACAGTTCCTCTGCTAGGTTCGCCAGTGCATTTTCATAGTTGCAGTAGCAGTGCTGTTGTTTTTTTCTGGAGAGAATGGTGCTTTAACTTTTAAAAATAAGTCGGTGTAAATTGGGAAAGTTTTGACTTAATAAAAAGCAAATCAATGAATTTCTTAAACTATTGCTTCCATTTTCTATGCTTATTTTAGTATACCGGGTGGGCCATAAGTAGGTATGCAGTATTGATCAGATCATGACATTTATTTATTTATTTATTTATTTTTTCCATTTTTTCCCCTTTACTTTACTGGTATGGAGAGCGATGGCATGGAATATGAGTGAAGAACAAAGAATATGGACTCTGAAGCAGTACTGGAAGAATGAAAATACCGAGAGGGTGCGCAGAGCGTGGCAAGAGGCATTTTACACAGAGGAGAATGAGATGAGAGTCACTCTGACATTCGTGAACAGTCCAAACAAGTCCACGTGACGTGCGTCTCTGGAGTCATCCACAACAAGAACGTTCTTACGGCGCTTAATGCATACATAGAAATTGGGGACCCCGATCATCCTTGACAACACCTTCCCACAGCGTTGGATTGGGCGACGTGGCAGCATTGACTGCCCACCACGTTCACTCGACCTGACACCTATGGACTTCTTTTTTGGGACGTAGTAAACGATTAGGTTTTTAAGAGGAAGCCCACACACTGGGCAATTTGAAGGAGTTCACCTCACAAGCATTTATGGACACTGATGTTAACCGGAAATAGTGTGTTACTGTGTGTCACAGTGTCATGGACAGGTTCCAGGAATGTTGCAACGTTGATGGAGGACATTTCGAGCAACTAAGAGACTAAACAGTGTCACAATGTCGGAGACAGGTTCTAGGGAAATTGCACATAAGAGACTAAACAAGACCCGTTCAGAACTGTATACCAACTTTTGGCCACTCTATTTCATGTCTCAGATTGAAATCAAAAGCTCTTTTGGTTTCTGATTTCAATCAGTCTCTGTGAGAAAGCAGCGAGCCGTACTCACACTACATAATTTACTCTCATATGGCACGCATGTGTGACCTAGTTTGTGTTTCTTCTTTGGGTGCCGGCTTTTCTGACCGGTCGGTCGGAGGGAAGAAATACGGTAGCATCACTTGGTAAGAATAAAGTAAACTTACAAAATTCAACTTTTTGCCGAAACAAAAAATGCAGAAGTTACCTCCCTTCCTCTTCTTTTAATAGTTATTGAAACATGAAATATATAGAAACAGAATTTCGGCATTAACTGTAGTTGCTCTAACCTCGTCTTATACTCAAGATAGACTTGTCCATGAATGAAGACAAGGAAATTGGAAAATTTAACCCATTCGACTTATAAGCCGAAAAATACGGTAGTTACAAACCTAAACTTTTCGGTGAACAATCAGAGAGATAAAAAAACAGAAATTAGTAACATGATTTTTTACCAAAACCTTCGCGTTTAGTCCAAAAACTTAATTAATTCCTTTTTTTAATTTGCTGTTTTCTTTTTCTTCTCTAAATTTATGCTATCAAAATTTTTTTTTCTGATTTTTATGTCGAAAAAGATTCACAAGAAACTCGTTGCACAAGAGAATGAGGTTTACTTTTTCTTGTTCTGACTATAGTTTTCTTGAATTTTGTAGAATTTTTCTTTCCGAAGTATGTCTTTCTTCTCCGCAACAAATGAATGCAGATAGCAACTCAAAATTATCAGACTACGAAAAAAAATTTCGGTCGCCACAATTTTCCGAATAAAATTAAAGGACAGATTAATCCTTTCGTTTTCTTTTTAATAATTCAAGTGTTAACAGTAACCTAATCTATCATGTAGAACTCCGAAAGAACAAAAAAAAAAAAAAGATACGCAGGCCACTGCTGTCTGTTTCCTTTGCCTTGTCTTTCCTGAATCTGACATCATTAGTTAGAGTGTGATACATTTTTTATGGAAGCAGTATTGACAAGGAAATGACAGGTGCTTTTTGTTTTCTTTTATTCTCTCTCATTATTTGGTGCTCCTGTGTTTTTTCTTACTGAGCGTAATGCCTCTTTCAGACGTAGAAATGGAGCCATAAAAGCATCAATAGGACATGACAAGTTTTGGCTAATATATAAAAGGAAGAGAACTTCCTCAATGAATCATTCAGTCACAAATTACAAGACCCAGCTACTTACTGGAAACTTTTAGAAATTTATGGGTACTTGAACACACCAACTATACTGGGATGACACTTTATTACAGTACACCTACCTAGTAACCCAGAAGGACAGCTTTTTGGGGAATGTTCAAACCGAATCGTTTGGCGCCAAAGTCGCTCAGATCATTCCTTTCCCCCATTCCAACCACCAAATGAATGTTAACCAATGCTCGACGACCTTGTTTGCCTGATTTACACCGTACACCGCGCTCACGTGACGTTTTACGTGTTGGAGTTTGGTATTTATGTGACGAAAGCTGGTGTATTTAAGAAACTGGTACCGATTGGCAAGTTTGTTTAGTCTAGAAGGTCAGATCGAATGATACGTGATACATGGTCATCATGACTGTACGGATGCATAATCAAGTGGATGACTACATAATTAAGTAGCAGCTCAGAACATGGAACTGAAGGTCAAATGAGAAAGCGATGTGACGGAACGATCTTTGGGCATGAGATGATAGTGTACTTGATTCCGAGGAATGGCGCGAGTATCAGCAAAACTACAGCATTTTTGGGAGTTGGGATAGAAAGCGTGCACATAAAGTAGTTGACGCAGCAAAGAACCGCTAGTGACCTCAGCAACTGTCGTCAAACGCGACTAGCGGACGAGAAGGTATTAGCGAGATTTGTTCAGGCCTGAAGATTTGAAGTGGGGTTAAACAATAGATGATTTAAATTAGAGACAATGCTAAACGGTATCATTGAGCACTGCGTGCTGTGTATTTGGGTCACAACAGTAGAATACCCGTTTGTACATCATTACTATCTCCATTGAACAAGACAAACCTTCTTCAGTTCCTGCAGAAGCACCGGCGCAAAATGATTGGAAATTGGTCACCTGGACTGAGTTTTTTACTACACCATGCCAACGAGAGGCTGAGAATTGAAAAAAACAGCACGAGAGTGTAAATCCAGCTTACATGATCATCTTACATGGTGCAGGAAGTCTCAGCCGCCCCGGTGGCGCAGTGGGCTAAGCGCTGGTTTATGACCATTCGTCCGAAAATGGTCCCGGTTTGAATCATTTGAAGCATGGATGTTGTGTTTGTCTTACGGCACTGGCTTTCTCCCTTCCCTGGAGCCAATGACCCTAAATTAGGAACGGAAGACTGCTTATGCACCATTGAGTTGCTCACGGTGGTCGTTCAACCTTCAATAGAAAAAAAAAAGCACACAAAAATCGCTCTCCTATCGACAACCTCCGTCTTAGCTCTTCTTGCTCTCTTCGGTCTTAGACCTTTCTGCTCTCTTCGGTCTTATCTCTGTCTGATTTCTTCTGTCTTAGCTCCCTTAAAAACTGCACACAGCATATACAGTACGTTTACTGACTTTTGATTCACTGCCAGTAATGCTAAATTTAAAAATCTTGGGGAGAAATAATGTGTCGTTACGTCAGAAAAACGTTCAACGAGAAGAAACCCAGTTCACATAATACAGAAACTTAAGAGGAATATCAGATTAGAGATATGCGTCACAATACAGAGGTACTGAAAACCAAGAAATCAGAGCTCCTTGGATTTTTGAATTTTTGGCTGCTTTGCAGCTAAATGCTCAGAAAGCGCCAATCTGGTTTTTTTTTCAGGAGGAGGGCGAGTTTCTATTTCTATCACTGATTTAATGTTAGCCTAAGTCCTGGAACAGTTAAGCAGTCGGCGCCTGTGGGATGAGCAATCTTCCACTGAAAATATCCGTGGAGATTTTATCGACACAATTACTCATTTAAACTTTTAGTTTGTACGAGGGGGTTCAAAAAGTTTTTGACATTGCACTAACCTCAACGAAACGTTTATACCGTCGTTCAAAGCACCCTTATACATCATCCAGTTGTAGTCGTTTAGGCTAATTCCGGAACGCTTAGAGGAACTCCTATTGCGGAATAATCCGCGATTCTTAATGAACCTATTTTTCAAGGTCTTGCACATTTGAAAAAGGCTTCTCTCGGCAAGTGCTTTTTTTAAACATCCAAAAATCGCATGGTGCAAAATCAGGTGAATACGCAATAAGCGGCAGCAGTTGGATTTTTGAAACTCTGCCGAATTTTGTGAGCACCAGCATTAACATGAAGAAGATGAAACCTTCATACGCCTGTTGTTGGACGCTGCTCCTTCACCTCTTTAACCATCTTGAGCAAAGTATTGTTGGTGTAGTATTGCCTGTTTATCTTCATTTTTTAGGAAAGGCGTTCAAGATAACCAATTCTTCGGAACTTAAAAAAAAAAAAGAAAAGAAAAATATATCTGTACATCCTTTTCCTTTTGGGTGCAAGTCATGCAGGAGGATTAGGAAGCGTGGCTGATCTTCCGCTACCCAAACATAGTTGTCGATCTTTTTCGAAGTTGTGTAGAAATAAAATCATATGTCATTTTGTATATTAACATGTCGTGGCCACTAGATTCAGACATTGCCGGGGCTACTAGGTTCAGACATTGTTGGAGCCACTAGGTTCAGAAAATGTCGTGGCCTCCAGGTTCAGACATTTCTGGACCACTAGGTTCAGACAATGTCGGAGCCACTAGGTTCAGACATTGTCGGGCTGCTAGGCTCAGACAATGTCGGGAAAACTAGGTGCAGACATTGTCGGGATTATTAAGTTCAGACAATGTCGTGGCCACTGGGTTGAGACAATGTCGGGACAGTTGGGTTAAGACAATGTCGTGGCCACTAGGTTCAGACACTATTGTGTCTACGCTCCAATGGGCCATTGGTCCAAGCTCTGGCTTCCGACCATTCATCCGAGGTGGGTCCGGGTTCGAATCCCAGTGAGGCACATAGGTTGTGTATGTCTCACGAAATTGAGTTTCTCCCTTACTTTGAACTAGTGGCGCTAAATTAGGGGCGCAAGATAAGATTGCTTATAGCCCATCGACTTGCTTACGGTGGTCGTTGAACCCCCAAACAAACAAACAAAAAGAACAAGAAAAAAACATGCCAGCATCTCCTTGCAAGGGTCGACTCTACCGTGTTTTCTTGTTGTTGTTTTTTGTTTTGTTTTTTTGCATATATGTTATGTTATAAGGCCCACTTTGGGTACAGAGCCAGCCGAACAGTAAATGATGAATAATTATTTCCACACTTCCAATAAACGTCATGTACATTGAATGTTGATGTTTGGCATTTCCTTATAAAATTTGTGATGCACTACGGACATGACGCACATGTCAAGACGGCAAGTAGCAGTGCTAAGCACTTGTCGGTGTAGTTTAATTGGAAAAGCATTCGGCTCCGGAGCAGAGGGACGTGGCTTCGCCGCCGGCAAATTTGTGTTTTCACAATGGCGCTCGAACGTGAAAATGAATTTACTGGCCCTTGGGCTCTACAAAAAATGTATGATGTTCCTCCCACATATCCTCACGAAATAATGAGATTTCCTTTTTCTACAGAGAGGTCATTGAGCATTGTTTGCGGCGAGTCCGAAAGACGCGATTTCGTGCCCCCACATTTCTCAGGTGGAGGGGGATATAAGTGACGTACTACCGAGGTCTTACCATATTTCACGATATACGCTATGTTATCAAAAGTATTCGGACACTATTAAATATTTTTATAAGTGCTAAGAACGGTTGCGCAGGAAAGTGCGCTGTGAATGGAAAGTACGTACATAAAGCTGAGATATTCTCGGGTGTTATCAGTAACTTCGAAGCGGATATGCAGCGAGGACGTGAACTTTCTGAGTTCCAGATTGGGCTGCATTTTGCACATAAAGGCAATAACTTCGTACGTTTCCATAACGAGCATGCAGATAAACTAAACATACCAAAATCGACTGTAAGTGATGTCGTGAGGAGGTGGATGCAGGACGGTGCAACTACAGCAAAAGCACGTTCAGGAAGGCCATACAAACTGACGGAACGTGAAAGAAGAGCCATGGTAAGAAATGTCGAGAAATTCCGTTCTTCCTCAACCATTTCCACCTCTGCTGAAGTAGGAAATACTTGTAACGGCTCGGTTAGTACCACAATTATCCGCAGAGTTACACAGTGTGGGTTAGTATGGTAGGGCGGCTGCACACAAGTCGAACATCACAACCGTGAATGCGAAGCGTTGTTTGGAGTAAATATTCTCCCGTCGTTCCTGTTCATGAAGGCGACAGGAAACCCTTCTTTGTTCCTATTCGGAAGGCGACTGGAAAGCTCATCATCGTTCCTGTTCATGAAGACGACTGGAAAGCCCTTCTTTGTTGCTGTTCGGAAGGCGACTGGAAAGCTCATCATCGTTCCTCATGAAGACGACTGGAAAGTTCATCATCGTTCCTCATGAAGGCAACTGGAAAGCTCTTCTTTGTTCCTGTTCTGAAGGCGACTGGAAAGCTCATAATCGCTCCTCATGAAGACGACTGGAAGGCTTTTATTTGCTCCTGTCCTGAAGGCGACTGGAAAGTTCATCATCGTTCCTCATGAAGGCGACTGGAAAGCTCTTCTTTGTTGCTGTTCTGAAGGCGACTGGAAAGCTCTTCTTTGTTCCTGTTCTGAAGGCGAATGGAAAGCTTTTCTTTGTTCCTGTTCTGAAGGCGACTGGAAGCGACTGGAAAGCTCATCATTGTTCCTCATGAAGGCAATTTTAAAGCTCATCATCGTTCCTCATGAAGGCGACTGGAAAGCTCTTCTTTGTTCCTGTTCTGAAGGCGACTGGAAAGTTCTTCTCTGGAGGGATGAGCACGATAAAAGGTAAACGGTGAATGTGTATGAGCGTTACGGTGAGTTATAACGGAAGTGGAGAGTGTTTTGTGATTATTGTCTGAATTGATGCCGTCAAGTTTACATAGTGTCAAGAGTTGATTCTCAAGGGCGCCAGCAGCGAGGATCAAGGAATGTTAAGGGATTACCCATGGAAATTGGAATCCCAGCAAACAAAGTGAAATTAAAGAAAAAATAAGAGTAAAGGTAAAATTGGGAATGGATTATTTTCGATTTTTTCGCTCTACAGGCTGCGTATCCCGTCTTGCTTGCTACTGTCACTACGGTACACCACACTCACCATAACCCTTGCTCGCTGACTTTTGAGTAGATATTTATGTCGCCGACCCCCTCCCCTCCAGCTCCCGAAGTGGCCAAAGAAGAGCATAGATTTAATGTATTGCAAATGCAGCGGATAAGTATTACATTCCATCTGTCTGCGCCCCCGTATTTGGATTCTTTCATAACTTCCCTGAAAAGTAGATTCTCGAAAGAGAAAGAAACCTTTCTTTTTCTCTTCTTAATTTACTTTCTAAAAATATTTGTAAACTTGGTGAGGCTAAATTTAATTTGTCAGTCAAAGAATTTTAGGCGTGCATCTTGATACTTTAGACGCATAATCAAGGCCTTTGCGTTGTATCCAGTGATGTAGTTTTAAATAAAAATGTGCTTTAAACACATTAAAAAAACCCTGTTGCTTTAATTATTTATTTCGGACCGCGGGTGACCTAGTGGGCAACGTTCGTGACTGCCACGGAAAGGACCTCAGGTTCGATCCCAACCAGGTGCGAACGCTCGATCCACTAAATATCCGCCGTGCGTCGGATGGGCACGTTTAGCCGTCGGACCTCGGGTACTGCCCCCCCCGGTAATAAATAAGGGCGTCTTCCTCCCCCTTTTCTACTTCGCTGCCGTGTCACTTTCCCATCGGGCACTCTAGCCCAAATCTCCTAGCTTCCTATTTTTAAGGGTTGTTTAAGACCTGGGGTCAGACACTCCCTTCCTAAAATCTTCTACATATGATCATGATCAATTATTTATTTTGTATTATATTTTCATTTATTACTTCACTCATATTTAACAGTTTTAACATACATTGACACAATTTAAACAAAAGAATGTTACAAGGGTCGTAGGCTAAGAATATCAATTTTTTATTTAAACGGCATTTTGTAGTTCAATATGTAATTTAAATACTACGATTCTTCTCAGAAAAATTCATGTAATTACATTGAACAGATTCAACTAATATAGGCACATCAAATCATTGTGGTCAATGTGCTATTTTTCCTATTGTGTGAGAAATGGACGTAGAAGATTTCTTTTTTTTTACCCATAAGAAATCAGAGTGAGTTCAGGGGTTTACTTTTATTACAGTAGACAGCCAGTGACGAGTAATTAGTAGAAATGGCCTACACTACCTTAAAACACTTATCACAACCTTAAAAAACTTAATTACGAAACGCATATAGCGTATGAAATCCGTTTATTTTCGTTATGTAGTCAGCACAAATATTCGCCAAGCTTTCGCACTCCACTGGGAGGCTTTTTCAAGGCAATGTTAGACACAAAAATGCAGAGAATTGGAACATGTAAAGAACGAAGATGATTTTTGAAAATAACGCGGGGGACATCACGAGCATATTACATGAATTTTTTCACGTAATTATACAGAGCGCCGTGATGTGTTTCCATCTTTTAATAATGCATGCCAAACCATTGGTAGTTCCGTAGAGACTATATAATTGCATGCCACTTTGTTGGATAGGATTTCCACTGTTTCCCTGATGGCAGTCTCTTTGAAATTCGTGTAAGGGGCAATTCTTCTAATATTATTCCATACAGGAGTGGCCGAGCAATGCATGACTTCTCTAGCGAGGGCTGTATTCTGCATGTCTTGCTTCACACTTCGTACGTGTTCTTTGCATCTAGTGTCCAAGGATCGCCTTGTCATTCCGATATATACCTTTTCCGTGTTGTCAGGATATACCAACGGTATAGCGTACACACCCGCCTTTTCTTTCTCACACTGTCTATCCTTGCAGCTTGATATTATATGTGATAACGGGGTCGGGGACTTCATTGCTATTAATATGCTGTGTTTGCGTAATAAATTCTTTAACCAATATGTAAAGCCTGGGATATATGTGATGGATCCTGCGTATCTCATTGTCCTACTAGGCGATTTTTCTATTGCTGATATTATACGATTTCTCACAGTCTTATGTACTCTGTCTATATCATCCTTCTTATATCCAGCCTTTAGACCTTTGCTATAGATATTCTCAACTTCTTTATTATTCAGATAGTCGGGTTTGAATACGTTGTACGCTCTGTGGAACCACGCTCTAAATGTGGAAAGTTTGTACTCCTTTGGGCAGTGCGAATGAGGAGGGACAAGGTTCGGTACTGTGGTCGGTTTATAATAAAAGTTAAAATCGAAGCTGGATGTTCTATTTCTTCTGAGCACGACGTCAAGATAATTCAACGTCCCGTCTTTTTCAAGCTCCATGGTGAACTTTATTGCATTGTGTAGGTTGTTTATCTTGCACATGAAATCATTTAATTCGTCTACTGCATGTTCCCATATGAAGAATATGTCGTCTGCATAGCGGATCCAAACTCGGGGTTTCTTGATACAATTTAAAAGGATGAGATCTTCTAGCGGTCTAAGTACTGCTTCCGCAAGGACTGCAGATAAAGGTGAACCCATCGGTGCTCCTTTAGTTTGTTTGTAGATGTTTCCATCCAACTTGAAATAGTTGTGGTTAGTAATGAGATTTAAGGCGGCGATAATTTTCTTTGTTTGGGTTGGTGTGAATTCACGGGAAGTGACGATTATTTCTTCAAGATTTGCGACAGCTTCTGGTATAGGTATAGATGGATATAAAGACACTATGTCGAAACTTCCCATTATATCATTATCAAATATATTTAACCTTCTTGCTCGCTCCACAAATTCTTTTGTTGACTTGATTACGTAATCAGAGCTTTTTAAACGTTCAGAGAAGAATTTAGCTACGGATTTTTCTAATATGTACGTAGGAGCTTTGTTTTTTGCAACTGTAGGTCTAAGGGTATATCCAGGTTTATAATTCTTTAGTCGTCCAAAGAGTGGTGGAATTGTAGGGCCTGGTGGAAGCTTTGACTACACCACGAAAATAAACGGATTTCATACGCTATATGCGTTTCGTAATTATTCAACTCTGGTGTATTAAAAATAAAGTCTTAAAATTTTTTTTCTTCTGTTCTCCTTTCGTCTCTCTCTGAGCAGGGACCTCATGGAGTAGCTCTACCGCCTGTATTTCAACGGCCGTCACGACAAAAGAACTCATATTCTTTTTGCTCTTGAATCTTTATGATTTGCATTACGCCCTATAGCATGATTCGTCTCATCTTTACAATATAATTTTTCTTTGTTTTTTGTTTCGGTGTTTAACGAATAGCATAAACAGCATTTAGGGCTACAAGCATGTTATTTAGGGCCTGTGGTTCCACGGAAGAGGTTTCGGACAAGCAGAACATCGATGCTTCATCCGGAGATCAAACCCGTGATCATTTCGGAAGAACGATTCGAAGCCAGGGCCTCTGACTACCAGACCAACAAGGCCTTCATATAAGCATTCGGTTAAGACTAGTATATATACACTATATTGACAAAAGTCACCGGACACCTAGAAGAGAAACACAACATAGCGTTTACTGACATACATTAGTACCGTGGTCGACATAGCGTTTATTGACATACATTAGTACCGTGGTCCACCTTTGGCCTTAATGCATGCACTGACCCTTCCAGACATGTTTTCGTCAAGGTTTTGAACCACAGCGATAGGTATGCGCTTCCATTCAGTGCACAATGCTGCCACTAAGTGTTGCTTAGTAGTAGCCTTGGTTCCAAACTTCTTATGCGGCGCTCTAATTCATTCCATAGGTGTGCTATGGGATTAAAATCAGGGCTCTGTGATTGCCAGTCCACACACGATAAGGAATTATCGTCCAACCACGCCGTTACAGTCCTTGCTTTTTGGCTCGGTGCATTATCCTGCTGGTACCAACATGGCTCGGTTCCATAATATTGCCACAAAGTTGGTAGGGTAATATTGTATAGAATATCTCTTGGTAGACGTGCTGGTTAACAGGTTTGTCCACGATAACCAATGGACCGGGACTATACCATGAAAAACACCGCCAGATCCAAACGTGACCGTCGGAACAGCACACTGTGGTAAATAGCGTTCCCTGGGCTGCCGCCGTACCCACACACGATCCATCAGACTGATGGATAGTGTATATGGATTCATCAGTCCATAGGACCCGTTTCCATTGATCTACGGTCCACGATAAATGTTCTTTACACTATGCTAAACGACTAGTAGCATTCCGAGGGGAGATGAAAGGCTTAGGAGCAGCCGCACGACCACGGTAACCCATGGAATGAAGTTCTCTGCGAAGGGTACGTGTACATACCAAGGTTTCAGCATTTTGATTCACCTGTACACTGAGGTCTTGTGCAGTACTCCGTCGATTAGCTGTAACGACTCTCCTGACGCTTCGACGTCCTCTATCACTGATTTTCTTTGGTCTTCCGGTACGGTTTGCTGCTTTAGGCACATCATGTGTCTTCCAATTATTCAGTACATCCAAAACAGTTGACTTGCGTACGTTTAATCGCCTCTCGGTTTCTCTTATGGACAACCCACTAATATAACACCCAACAATCTTTCCTTTCTCAAAAAGTGAGTTCTCTTCCGCCGCGATATTTTCACTCAATCTCAAAGTACGATATGATTGCGGTAGCTGCAGGCTTGGTTTTATACCGTTTGCAGCTGTACCGCGCATCTTAACAACGCAGATGATCCGTTCATTTGCTTTTGACTCGGTGTCCGGTGACTTTTGTCAATATAGTGTATATATCTATATAGAACATTGTATTCCTTATTAATTCATTCATGATCAGCTCATCTAAAAATATTCCTTTGCCCTGCTTTTCCTTTCCAGCTAACCATGAAAACTGTCTTATCGCCTCTAAGCTTTGAAAAAACATTTTCCTTGTGTAGCAAGGGCGTGCTAACCTCTTTTATATCTCTCGTTGTACCATTTTTAGAAGGAAAAATCTGTAGCAGAAACAGAAAAAAATCCCTTTTCAGAAAGAATGCAGGAAGTGGAGAAATTTTACCTTGCTGTTTCAAGGACACTGCAAATCGCAACCACACTTCCCGCAACAGTCGCCCCGGTGGAGCGTTCTAAGCGATGGTTTCTTCTCATTCGTCCGAGTTGGGTCCGGGTTCGTATCCAGGTGAGGCATGGATGCTGTGCTTGTCCTAAGGCACTGGCTCTCTCCCTTCTCTGGAACCAGTGGCCTTAAATTAGGAACAGGCGACTACTGTATATCCCATTGAGTTGCTCACTGTGGTCGTTAAACTCCGAAACAAAACAGACAAACCCACTTCCCACAACAGTGAAAGATTTTTCAGTACCTTGCGTAGGGTGAATGAAGTCTTGGGTGAAATCAACTATGACCAAGGGGAGATCAGATAGTCTTTGTATTATGAGCGTCCATTAAATCTGAGTGTAAAAAATGCAGATTTTATAAGAACGCTTGTCGATCGATTCAGGAAAAGCAATAGAATATTGCAATTTTTATTTTCTTCCAACCAGGAATGAAAATTATAATCCAGCTTAATTGCCATAAGAAGTTGTTCTTTGCTAGCTAATTAGATTTCATACATTTATTTAATAATTTTCTACTTAAATTGTCATTAAATACTATGCAACATTATTTTTCTCATAAATAAATACATTTCCCTTCACGTATTGAGACTGAGATTGAATTTCTGTCATTTAGCTTGAAAGTCGTAGAGCTTAGAGATGTCTTGTGTGCTGCAATTTAGCTTTGACTGCCTTGAAACAATTTTTGCTGGCGCCAATATTGATCTTCATGATGTGATAATAAACAGTGGATTAACTTAGGTTGTTTTGGCCATTCGTTACCTGGCACTTTTGATTTCTGTGTTGACAAATGGTGTATTTGCGTTCACAAAGTTCAGTACGAACTATTGTAGGGACGATACATTTAAGCATGTAAGCTATGTAAGCTTTAAATTTAACTACATATTCGATAGGGAGACTGAATAAAACTTTGCTAGAATACTATTCTACCAATAATCGGCCGTTTCAGTGCTTGTCACATATAATCTAATAAAACTGTCCTTTTTATTTCCTGTAACTACGTAAATATTGGTTCATTCTCCTTTATGCATTTTCGACACTTGACGTTTACATTTTCTCTAAAGCTTGGTTGTCTATTTGGCAACGAAAATTGCGGTCGGAGGTTGTGTTACGTATGTAAAAAGATAAGATAAGAATGTTTTTTTCAATACTCGCTGTCTGACAGGCTTACGAGCTGTGACGCTCGTACACGGCTTGTGAAGTTGATTTTCGTTAGGCTAGATGACCTGCGTTAGCTATCTACTGTACTGCATTAAATGCCTTTGAGATAACAGTTCGATGCTTTCAGTCACTCATTGTGAAGTTCGAGTAACCGAGTCAGATATATTTGAAGAGTGCGCTAACTAGTGCTTAAAGGACTAAATAAAATGCTGAAATTTGAGCAAGTACCCTCTTATCTGCTCGTTTAGTCAATCTATGCTTAATTAACGACACTGAATATTAAGCTATTCAAGGTTTTCAATAAAACCTTACAATTTGAGTAAGTACCCACTTATCTGATCGTTTAGTCAATCTACGCGTGTTTAAGGGCAATGAATATTAAGCTATTTGAGGTTTCCTATAAAACATCACGTTTTTATAAGTGAGTCACGGACAAATTCTCATCGACCGCCACGGGGAATCGAACCTAGGGTCTTCCAGAGTCTTCCAGTTTTTTGTTTGATGTTCCTGGTCCACGTCCCTTGTCTGTATTAATTATTCCAATAAAACGTTGACATTTGAGTAAGTGCACTTATCTGCGCGTTTAGTCAATTTATGCTTCATTAATAAAGACACTGAGCATTAAGCTATGGGATGTTTTCAATACAGCGCTGAAATCAGAGAAAGTACCGACTTAACTGCTCGTTTAGTCAATCTATGCTTGATTAAGGACACTGAGTATTAAGCTATCCGAGGTTTTCAATAAGTAATCAAGCTTCACCTAAAGTTGCGTTCTAAGTAAACTTACTTTTGCGCATATATTTATGCCTTTAAAGCCTAAGAATGCTACATGATGAAATAGTCTGAGGCGCTCGACACTGACCATTCATCTGAGATGGACCCTGGTTCGAGTACCGGATGAGACTCGGATGGTACCTTTGCCTAGTGAGGATGGCTCTGCTCTTTCCCTGGAATCAGTGGCCTAAAATTAGAGACGCGTAACACTTTATGCTCCTCTGAGCTGCTCATTGTCGTTCGTTAGACCCGGACAAAAACCAAATGCTAACAGTGGATTTCGAACTTTCTTCCGAGATCTTCTATTGAACGAGAATGCTCTAGTCCTTAACAAACTAAATTAATACCTCAAAATATTCTCTTGCCTATGATTTAAGACTACTGGTTCCAGTAAAAAGATACATCTTGTATTTTAGGAATAAGAACAACATTTCCAGGGGTTTCGAACTTAGACTGTTCAGCAGGAGGAGTGAAAACCCTGTCTTTCATTCTATGGTAAAACCGTACAACATATCCTAAACGGAAATGTAGGTTCTGAGGCAATGTTAGATGTACATAAATAAGAATTCGTTGGCTTATTGTAAACATGGCTCTTCTGTTTTAATTGTTTCAACTAACCGATGTGACTACCAGTATTTTTCCATATGTAATAAAAGTATGATAAGAGTATTAAGGCATTTTGTAAAAAAATATTTATTAAGACATTAGAAATATCGATATGTCTAACATTAAAAAAAAAACACAGATAAAGTTTTTCTGTAGAATTTTCCAGGATACAACGCCTTACTATCCGCTGACAACGAATTTGCTGTTGAGACAGAGCTTGCTGCATGGAAGTTATTTCGGGAACTTTTGCCTAGCAACGCGGCCTTTTAATGGCCAACGTATGTGTGTATTACTCTGAAACGGTATGTTAAGACAGACTCCTGTAACGACTACCACTGAGCAGTGCCTATTCTGTGTTTGATTGCCTTCATGAAGGGATGAAGCAAGAAACAGTTTAATGCGATTCATGTAGACTGAGCTCCCATCGTGTCCAAAAATTATCTTTGAGAAATTATCTCAACAAAAAATGGATGCCACATAATACCCGAAATTTGATAAAAAATGTTTAAATCATGAGGATGTTCTAAAAATTACCGACACGTGGGTTACAGATATATATAATGTCGTAGTTTCTATTTTTCTTTGCTTTTTTATATACACTGACGGAAAAAAGAAATCCCAACACCACGAAAAAATAGTTGTAGAGGAATGAAATGGCGGCAATACATTTGTATAGGTAACATATTTAATCGATTAAGGTTTCAAGATCGCAGCTTAATGTAAGCGCGAAAAGAGCCATTTTAAATGTGAAATGCTGGTACATTAATAACCGGTGTAACCGCCAGAATGTTGAATGAAAGCACGCAAACGTTCATGCATTGTGTCGTACAGGTGCTGGATGTCAGTTTGTGGGATGGAGTTCCATGCCTGTTGCACTTGGTCGGTCAATACAGGGACGGTTAATGTTGGTTGGGGGTGACGCTGGAGTTGTCGTCCAATGATGTTCTATACGGGCTCGATTGGTGAAAGATCTGGTGATCTAGCAGGCCACGGCAACATGTCGACACTCTGTAGAGCATGTTGGGTTACAACAGCGGTATGCGGGCGAGCGTTATCCTGTTGGAAAACACCCCCTGGAATGCTGTTTATGAATGGCAGCACAACAGGTTGAATCACCAGACCGACGTACAACTGTGCCGTCAGGGTGCATGGGATAACCACGAGAGTGCTCCTGCTGTCATAGGAAATTTCTCCCCATACCATAACTCCAGGTGTAGGTCCAGTGTGTCTCGGCCGCAGACAGGTTGGTTGCAGGCGCTCACCTGGCCTCCTTCTAACCAACACACGGCCATCACTGGCACCCAGGCATAACCGGCTTTCATCAGAAAACACAACAGATCTCCACTCCGTCCCCCAATGAGCTCTAGCTTGACACCACTGACGTCGCAAACCGCAGTGGTTCGGAGTAAGTGGAATTCACGCTACAGGGCATCCGGCTCGGAGCTGTCCTTCAAGTAACCGATCTGTAACAGTTCGTTTTGTCACTGTGGTGGCAACTGCAGCTCGAATTGCTGCCGCAGACGCGGTACGATGCGCCACGGCCATACGCCGTACACGGCGGTCTTCCCTCTCAGTAGTGCCACGTGGCCAGCCGGAACCCGATCTTCTTGAGGCAGTACCTTCCCTTGACCACCGCTTCCAACAATCATGCACAGTGGCTAAATTCCTTCCAAGTCGTTCTGCAATATTGCGGAAAGAAAATCCACCTTCTTGTAGCCCTATTACACGACCTCGTTCAAACTCCGTGAGCTGTTGATAATGGCTTCTTCGTCTTCTTAAAGGCATTATTGACTAACATCAACTCACTACCTCGAATCTCAACGATAACTAACGCTCACGAACGTTACAGCGCGTATTTACAGCAAACCTGCTTTGCATGTTCCGAGGGGCGCTACTAGCGCCACACGTATGCGCTGAGCGCGAAATTTGCGAAGACGTCATCTTACAGATGTACTCTCACCGCCTACCAACTGTCGTTTATCTAACACAACCCCTTCTTGGTGTTGGGATTTTTTTCCCGTCAGTGTACATTACATATTACTCTCACCTATCAGCAAGCATTTTTTCCGAGTAAACATTTAAAAAATGTTTCTTACTTCTTTTCGATCTGAAAGAATAATTTTAATGCGTTTTATACAGAGTCATCGCGATATGTTTGTAAATTTGCTTTTATTTTTCTTCTTTAGTTTCTTACTTATATTATGTTATTCAGGTTTCAAATAACTATGCTAGAAAAACTGAAAGTAAACAAATGATTTAGTACTTCGGTTCTGGTTATAACGTGTTTATTCCATCAAGCAGAATGAAGTTCCACTTTGAACTAGAAGGGAAAACATTTGTTTGTTAAAATAAAGGACGATGACACGAATCTAACACTTGATTAGTAATAAACAGCCAATGCAAAACGTTTAACACAGTTAACAAGAACGTTCAAATTGACTAAATCACAAGAGTAGGATAGCTCATAGATTCAGTCCTCGATTTAGCTTAATGACACCAATTAGCTCGACCCGGCGGACGCTGTGTGGAAAGATTTTATCTTCTGCTGAACACCTTGTTTACCGACAATGAAACAGCTATAGTTAGGAAGCACGTGTTCGTATTGGGCTATAGCGGTCGCCGTGGCTACCTGCTCAAACCAGATTGCGTTCACGTGGTAGGAGAGTGGAACACAGTTGACCTCATTTGACTCGCTAAAAATGGAGCTGTCGAGACGTGATTTTGGTGCAATCATTTAAAAAAGAGGTTTAGGTGCACAGCAGTGTTTTAAATCGCTACCAAATATCTTTCCAGAGTCTGCTGCTTCTCTTACCACAGTTAAAAACTAATTTCATGAATTTAAGAGGGGAAAACATTCTTTGGACGATTACCTTG
Organism: Macrothele yani; assembly: GCA_039090855.1. Taxonomy (NCBI): domain Eukaryota; kingdom Metazoa; phylum Arthropoda; class Arachnida; order Araneae; family Macrothelidae; genus Macrothele; species Macrothele yani. Next base: position 70,823,947 of record CM077029.1, read on the forward strand.
GCTGTGGTCAGCCCCATACCGCCGTAACAACTGAAAACATCGATGCCGTAAGAAAACTTATCAAAGAAGATCCTCGTGTGACATATCATGAAATAGAGAAGGCCCTGGGCATTGGATTAATAGCCACACAAAAATTAATTCATGATCATTTTCATGTTAGGAAGTGATGTGTCCGTTGGGTGCCTCATTCACGTACGGACCAGCAGAAGACAAGCCGAGTGGAATGGAGCCAATTCATGCTGTCTAAATTCAGAGGAGGACGTAGTAGAGACACCAACACCATCGTAACTGGTAATGAATCATGGATTTATCACTATGATGCAGAACAAAGGAACAGTCAAGCGTCTGTTGCTTCGAAGGTGACGCACCTTAACCAAATTCCGACGAATCCGCAGTGCAGGGAAGAAAATGGTAGCGTCCTTCTTCTGTAAAACAGAACATGCAACAACTGTTCTTGAAAAACAAGGAACTGTTATTGCTAATTGGTACACCACTCAATGTCTGCCAAAGATCCTCGCAGAATGGAAGGAAAAGCACCCAAGATCGGAAAATGAGCTCCTCGTTTTGCACCACGACAATGCATTGGCTCACGCTACAGCAAAAACAGTTGAATTGTGCCAACAGAAGTTGTACCTTTGCCTCATCCAGCCTATTCTCCTGATTTGGCACCTTGTGATTTCTGGTTTCCAAAAGCCAAGGAAACCATGAGTGGACGCTGATTTTCGTCTGATAAAGAAGCCTAAGCTCCTTATTTTGAGGCAATTGTCAGTCTGCCAAAGCAAAACTGGGAAGAAGCATTTTCAAAATGGTTTTATCGAATGCAGAAGTGTATAGATATTCATGGAGATTATTTTGAAAAGTTGTAAGTAATTGTTCGTAAATTAATACATATTTCATTAAGCACCCAAAAACTTTCGGCATGCCCCTTGTATGACCACACGCTTCAACAGCGGCAAGATGTTATCTTTGCTCCTTTTCCAGATTTGTTTGACTGCCAGAGAATTCTTAAATAATAACGCTCGTGCGAGTTCCAAACAGAGCCGTAGCTAGGTCTCAGAACCAGGCCAGTCTGAAGAGCCGGGGGTAGCCTCTTCTTACTGTGGGCAACAGCCGAACCCCTTCCCACTCAAAAACCAAGCGACATACGATTCTCTCCTACAAACATGTTTTCTCCCACAAAAAGGATAATACACTGCTGGACAATTGCTAAGGACGGATCATAAACGGCTATATAGCGAATAAAAAAGTAAGTGTGGTTGGATGCCAAGTGAAATAAAATAATGCCAGAATGCCAGGACATTACAAGAAAGACAATTTATTGTGCTCTGAAATCCAAAAGGCTTTGAAACGTGTTCAAGGGACAAACAGGCCATTTTGTGCAGAATACGTAAACGTTAAAGAAATGCAATTACCGTCCGCAGGCTTTCCGGCGTAAGATGTCAATACGGGATATGGCCATCATGGAGGGCGATGCAAGATTCCACACGTCGTGGCATGCTTTGCACAACATTATCAAGCAAATGTTGGGGTAATTTATCCCATTCCTCTGTCAGTGCACGGATGAGGGTGTCCTTGTTTATTGGAGGGCATTGGAGACCAGCAAGACTCCTCCCCAAAGCATCCCACGCATTTTCAATGGGATTCAGATCTGGAGAACGTGCTGGCCATACGAGGCGTTGAATATCCTCGCTCTCAAGACACTCCTGGACAGCGACTGTTCGATGACATGTTGCGTTGTCGTCCATGAAAATGAATCTATCACCGACAGCACCATGGAACATGCGAACATGAGGTAGCAGAACATCATTAATGTGTCGCTGGCCAGTCAGAGTCTCAGTTGGAAGCACATAGAGGGACGTACGGCCATTGATCATGATGCCAGCCCATACCAGGACACTACATGTCGGATATCGGTCCCTTTCCTGTATGTTTGCTGGACAATATGCAGTACCACTATCACGCCAGATCAGTTGTCGTCGACAATCAGACGATAGACTGTATCTACTCTCATCTGAGAAGAGGACAGCAGACCAGTCGTTAGCAGTCCAATTGCGATAATGATGGCACCACTGCAAACGGGCGGTATGGTGACGTCTGGACAATGCGATGCACACAACAGGACGGCGGGCGTATAGTCCTCCTTCATGCAAACGTCTGGCGACAGTTTTTCGGGAGATCCGCTTGCCAGTAGCAGCCATAAACTGATTTGCTACCTCACTAGCTGTGCTGTGCCGGTGTCTTTTTGTTGATAGCACTATGTACCGATCTTCTGCAGGTGTCGTACTGCGAACACGACCTCCCCCGTGACGTTTGCTACACTGTCCAATTGTTTGAAGTGATTTCCAAAGCCTTGAAACAACACTGTGTCTGACGTCGAACTCCCTGGCAACATCTGGTATTTTTCGCCCTTCTTCAATCTTGCCAATAATACGGTCACGCGTAAAATCATCTAGGTGATGTCGGGAAGACATACTGAAAATTGAAAGTTCGTCAATTGATTCTTTCCCTTTCAACTTTGCGTTTGAACAACAACGGTCAACACGCGTCAAATCCTTTATATCTCTTATCAGCGCTATGAAGTCACGAACAAGTTCGGCAATTAGAAATTTCCATACGCACAACACGTCTTACTGCATCCCGCACTTATGCTAATTTCCACATTTTCCTGCCTTCCATTTTATGGTTGCTATCGTTGCTATTGTAATCCGTCCTTAGCAATTGTCCGGCAGTGTAAAACCAATCGTACTTACAGAAAAGCAATGAACAGCAGAAGGTTGAAAGTTCTTTCCATCTCTTTCATATTCATACGGAGATTTCTTTCCAATGCTATTTTCCAAAGCCTAGAGCGATAGATTTAGCTGAAATCTACCCACGACAGTTATGTGTAGGTAATTAACTACGAGGGAATTTCTTAAGAGCAGCTTAGCATTTCATAATCCCTTATCCAGTGACGAACAATACTTTAGTCTTCAGCACAATTACGTTCCCATCTGCACCCCCCCTTTTTTTAATAATTATAACGTAAGATCTTTTCGTACTGAACTTTTATCGCTCTTCTTACGTTACTTTAAAACATAACCCTACGATGAAAGAGTTCCTAAATTAAACTTTAACGGCCAGACGAAACATTTAAACAGAAGTCAAACTTACGGAAATCGGCTTTATTCCAGAACTATTTCATCAGCATAACATAGCACTTCACATTTTGCTAAACAAATCAGTATCAACCACATTCAACACCCCACACGAGCAACTGTTGTGTCGTAGTTTTTGTCTCTGGTTCTTGTCTCATAACAGGCATACGTCACGTTTACTCTGATCTCAATTGTGTTGCCAACAATATTCGTTTGAGAGAGAAGATATCACGTTAAGTTGTGAAGTATAACTGAGAACAAACTCAAAATTTACATAGGGAAAGAAACCAAAAAGGAAAGTTAATTTAGAATATACGTCACATAATGTTCTTCCAAATTCCACGCTTTTCTCCTTAAAAATATATTTTTATCATCTCTGACCCTTGATACAAACAAGTCCTCTGCTCGTGGGGTAGGGAATTATTGTCACAACTGTTCCTACTGAACCACACTGAGAAGTCATTTCTTTTGAGTTATCCATTGCTCGGCCTGTAAGCAGTTCAAGCTAACCACCGATCAGGAAATTTACAGCAACGTCCATTTCCCCCGGGAGGCGGGGCAGTTGTCTGCCTTGCAGGGGAGCTGAGTCCGCTTTAGCCCCCTGCTAGGTACTGCACTGGTTCCAACGTGACGTTAAGTTCAGAAAAGTATAGGGAGAGACTACTAAATATTTACATAAGAAAGAGTAATTAAAAAAGAAAACTTCACTGGGTAATAAGTATATGCTGTGCTCGACATAGAAAGTGCCACACCAGGAAGTATTTGCGAAGCGCCATGCAATCTAGTGGGTATGTGTCGATAGTTAGGTTATGTATATCAATGCACTTGCCAGACATTCACTTGAAAGTTGAAAGAGCTAATAGAGCAAAAAAGCTCGACGAAGTTTGATCGTTCTCAACTGGATGTGTGAACCACTGTTCCGGAGTGATCTCGGTGACGAAAGCTCGTGTAAGGAATGAAAATACTTCGCCGATGTCACTGGAAACCTTTTTTGTTTTATTTGGGGGTTAACGATCACCGTGAGCAACTCAGGGGCTATAAGTAGTCTCCCGTCCCTAATTTAAGGTCACTGGTTCCAGGGAAGGGAGAGAGCCAGTGGCGTAAGACAAATACAACATCCAAGCCTGACCAGAATTCAAACGCGGACCTATCTCGGACGAATGATCAGAAACCACTGCGCTACTGGATCGGCCGGGATCTTTGGATGACACAGGAATTTTTACCAGAGGCTTCATCACAGAGCTACGTACGTTTTTGCTTCGCATTGCAGCGGAAACGCAACGGGATGCAACAATTGTCAGCCGAATTTAGCAGCAGTGGTTGGAGGAAGACAACGTGCATCGCCATAACAGGACTGGTGCTCTAGATATGGTCGAGGTGCGGCCCTGGCCAGCACGATCCCTAGACTGCTCCCCAACAGGAATCATGTAGGACGTCATTGGCATAAGATAACTCTGCACGACCCTCTCGAAATGTTGAAGAATTGTGGATAGGGATAAACAACACCTCAGGACAACATTCGGGGACTTTTCGACTTGATGCTAATGCCATGTTACAGAATGTATTGCCCAGCATGCGTAGTGTGGCTAGAGTCAGTACGGTCATACGCCCCACTGACTCTGGCCGCACATATTATTCATGTAATCCATCAAAAACAAAATCACTTCTTCCTCACATATGTGTCTGCACATATGATAAGTTTCATCTCATTTGGCGCAATAATTCATGATAAGTCGAACGGTATGCGCCACATGTTCTCAAACGTCATTCACATAGGAGCAGACGACGGTTGAAGGCCGAATACTTACAGCAGAAACCGAGTCTTTTGCGGTAATACAGGAAAACAGCAACATTCCACTCTTACTCAGAATCAGTGCGATTGATAAGAGCCCAGTGCTTCATACCAATGGATACTCATTTTATAATGTGAAAAACTAAGCACTATGATATTTGGAAAATATATAGTAAAGAGCTAGAAAATCATAACCAGCGCGTCTTTATGCAAATCGAAACAAAAGCAGGTAAAGGACGGAAAGTGTGAAGGTCATAAAAGAGTGTAAATACCACTAGATACTGATCTCTGCCAATCAGTGTTATTCTTCTTCTTCAGATAGGAAAGGCAGCGAATTTGATAAAGTCCAAATTGCATTGGCCAGACGACTGTGTTAGAGAATTTCCGAGATGGCAAGGCTTGTGAGGTGCTCACGGTAGCTGTGGTTAGTACCTTCAGAAAGTAGTCCGAGGAGAGGTACACCTGAAAGTGGTACACCTGATACTGAGCTCTGTTCGTCAGTGTTATTTTTGTTATTCAGATGTGAAAGGCAGTGGACTTAATTGAGTTTGACAACTGCCAGATTGAAATGGCCAGACGACTAGATCAGAGTATTTCTTAGGCGGCAAGGCTTGTGAGGTGCTCACGGTCAGCCGTGGTTAGTACCTTCAAAACGTGGTCCGAGGAGAGACAACCACGAATTGTAGGCAAGGCGTGGGCGACCACGGTTCATCGATTTTTGAGGGGGCGAAGGCTATTACGTATGGTACGAGCCAACAGAAGGGACTCTGTGGCGCAACTCGACAGTAATTTGAATACTGGTGACTGGAGTACACAGTACATTGCACACTGCTGAATATGTGGCAGCGTGGCCGCTGGCCTCTTCGAGTGTAATGCTAACCTCGGTTCATTGTCGTTCAAAAGCGCTTTACGATGGAAACAGGACTCATTGCACTTCAGTTACAATCGAAACAGGACTCATTGCGCTTCAATTACAATCGAAACAAGCCTCATTGCGCTTCAATTTCAATCGAAACAGGACTCATTGCACTTCAATTACAATCGAAACAGGACTCGTTGCACTTCAATTACAATCGAAACAGGACTCGTTGCGCTTCAATTATAATCGAAACAGGACTCGTTGCGCTTCAATTATAATCGAAACAGGACTCGTTGCGCTTCAATTACAATCGAAACAGGACTCATTGCACTTCAATTACAATCGAAACTGTACTCATTGCACTTCAATTACAATCGAAACAGGACTGCGCATGCGCAGAAGCAACACTTGCTGTGTCTCTCATGGTACCAGTTAGTTGAAGACGACGCTATCGCTATCGTGTTATTTTAGTGGATGCTAAGAAAAAAGCCATATGTAGAGAGGCGAATTAATTTCCTAATGAAATGCCAAGTCAACGAAGATACCAGATTAAGCCATGAAATACACCCACTCTATTCCCATGAATAACAATTCATGGAATGGAGTGGGTGAATAACAAGAAAAAATTTGAGACCGCTTGAAACAAATGTTCTGGAAAAACATTAAAAAAACGTTTGTTGGAAAAAAAAAAAAAAGGAATTATACGCGAACAAAATTTATTAATTGTTTGACAGAAAAAAAAGCAATGCTATGTGGCTATAATTTAATCATCCATGGGTTGAATACACAAGACTGGGAGGAGTTCGCTTCTAAAAATAACGAGAAGTAAAATAAAATATCTTTCTTCTTTAAAACAAATGTACCTTCGGACAACGGAAAGGAAAGATACAACGTTAAAAATGTAACAGAATGTGACATGAACTCGGGTAAATATATATTAATTCAACAATCGCCTTTCAAGACGACAAGAACAGTACACAACTTTGAAAAGCGACTTTAAGTTGGTACATTCCTTGAAAATGAGTGAAGTTCCCTTAAGATAAAAAAAATATCGTTACGTTGAAAAATAAATTTTATGAATTATATGAAACTGACGTTTATGAAAAATACCTCGCAATATTGTAAAATGAAAGAGAGAACCGTTCGATTACACATTCCGCACGAAACAGATAGCTTCAAGCACACGCTCGTGCGTGGCAGATTAGTCCGGTCAGTAGAGAGGTCACCTAACACGCCCATATCCCTGGTTCGTATCCACCCAGATCCAAACAGGCGTTTTTCCAGTCTGTTGAGAAAATTTCCCCAGCGCAGTGCTATAATTCACCAGTTTCGAAAGGGGAGAAAAAAGTTGTAGCTTTGGGAAACTGCGGTTATCCTTGATTTTTTTTATGGCTACTACTAGGAAATTGGCGGACAAGATTCGGCAAGCCATCAGTTACGTCACGTGGTTGCCGGCTGCCACTATCGGCAAACTAGCGGACCACATTAGGCTAGCCATCATTTCTGACACGTGTTTGCAGGACCGCTGAAGGGCCACTTGTGGCAGCTACTGCCTGTCATTCATAACTGATGGCCCTGTTGTGGCATATGACAACTGATGGTGGGGCCAACCGTTGGCCTGAACTGCTGGCCCTTCTGTTGGCCGCCCGGACATTTTATTGACGGTTCAGCAGCGGCAACATAGTACTGGGCTAGCAAGACTGTTTTTTCAGGGATATTGCCAGGATTGTTTGAGAATGGTTCAAGAGATATGAGAGAGACTGCCTGGTATTGCCCTGGCCCTCAAATTCCCGAGACATCAATCCAATCCAGCATGTGTGATTTCTGTTGGAACAGAGAATCTGATCTGTGGCTGCTCGACCATGCAATTTACAAGACTTATAGGATCTGCTGGTAAGGTGTTGATACCAGGTAGAAGTTACTTGTAGAAATTCTGTAGCGTCCATGCTTCACAGGGTAACAGCTGTTTTGGCGGCACGTGGAGGACCGATATCATATTAAGCAGGTGGTCATAATGTTTGAATATTCCGTGCATTTGTACAATGCCGTCCCATAAAAACTAAGAGGAAAATCACGCAATATGAAGAAATATAGGTACAGCAAAATAGATGTTTTTCTTTCTTAAGGTATCTTCTCTCGGATGATATGCAACGGTTCCATTCTTCAGTCCACTTTTCAAAGCATGTGGCGAAGGCATTTTGTCGAAGCTGCTTTAGCGGCCCCTGTACAGCTTGAACAACGTCAGCAACTGTGTTGAATGTTACGCCACGACACTTCTCTTTCATTATTGGGGGAAACCAGAAATCGCACAGGGCGAGGTCAGGACTGTATGCAGGCTGTGGCACGATTTCAACACTGCATTTCGTAAGAAACTGTTCAACACAAGCAGCCACATGTGGATGGGCGTTATCATGATGTAGGGTCCACTTTTCCACGAGGTCCGGTCTCTTAATCGACATGTGTCGTCGCACATACTTCAAACCTGAATTGTAATACTCACCGTTGACATTAATTTGTGGAGGAATGGCATGCTGGTAGACTATACCTTCGTCATCAAAGAAAATTATCATCACCCTCCCAGATGATTTGGTTTGGCGGACCGTTTTCATAGGAGGCGAGCCTGTGTGTTTCCAGACACTCGTTGCGCGCTTCGTGAGGGTGTCGAAATAGTTGACCCATGTTTCATCGGCATTTATTACTGTGTTTAGAAAGTTTGAATTCATTTCCGTGCCTGAACTCTGGATAACAATTGTTCTTTCGTCAGGTGATGAGGCACCCATCTAGAACGCACACACAATGCAGCAGTATTTTGTCGCGTAGAATGCGAAATGCCGACGTTTTTGAAATATTAGTTGACACTGATATGTCTTCACACGTCATTCGTCGATATCTTTGCAGGATTGCCCAAACAGTATTAACAATACGGTCCGTAGCAACACTTTCATGTCAACCAGGCATAGGAGCGAGTTCTGTCGACAAAAGCCATTTTTTGAAATCATGGTGCCATCTAAAAATCGGTGCCTCACCCAAACATTTTCCTTTGTAAGCTTATTTCATTAAATCAACTGTTTCTGGAGCCTTTTTACCCAAACGATAGCAAAATTTCATCGCACAACGCATTTCACTTTTTAGCTCTGAATCACTCACCTCTACAGCTGTATGGCGAAATGCAGACGAACCTTAAACAACTGCGCCATAACAAAACCAGAATCGTCAGCCACAGTTAATAACTGTTGCCATAGATACTTCCTTAATTCAGTTAGTTTTCTGTGTGGTCTTTTTTCCCTTCGCACTGATGCCAACTCAAAAAAAGTTACTCTCAGTTTTTCTGGAACGGCTTTTGTACATATTGGATATTATCAACGAATATCAAAAGATAAGATATTGTACAACAGATAGACAAATCGATAATGCTTGCATTTCATATTTAACATATATTTTTATAGTGAGGAGTCAGGTTAAAATAAAAATACGTAGAGAACGCTTGAATATGTGTGTGTGTGTGTGTAACCCCACATATTTCTTGTTCTTCGATTTCAGAAAGGAAAAAAACCAAGATATTTCATTTTTAATCCATGTAGAAAACATCATAGAGACAGCAATCGATATCGAGGTGCTTTAAAACCTCGGAGTCCTGGAATTCAAAAGGATTGCGAAGAAGGAAAACCATTTTTGCAAAAACTACGAAAGAACATCCTCAGGAAATCCGGTCGGTATCCGAAGTCAATTTCAGCCTTCTTATCAAGCATCTCGTGCATTTGAAGGAGAGAGGTCGACTTGGGGGAAATCATAGATACGATCATGTCCTAACACACACCCAAACAAGCGGTAAAAAAAATCTATTTCGACTAGAAATATTTCAGGTAGAAGACAAACAGCAAAGATTAAAATAAAAAGGCTAATATATCTGAAATAAAGATCAATCGGGACTTGTTACTCTTACCACAAAGGAAAAGAAAGCGCTGAAGCGAAATAAAGATCATGTGGAATCTTAAAAAAAAAAAGCTCAGAAAAAAGAAGCGCAAACATTTTTACCAACACCTAGTGGAATTAGGTAAAGACGTTCCTTTCATTTAACACAAAAACTGAGTAAAAATCAATAACAGCTCTTTTCAACTGCCAATTTAATGCGTTAAGACAACAACAATGAATTGCAGATTTCCAAAGAGAAAAGAATGATATAAAAAATGCAATCAGGTTATGCAAATAACATTAAAACACATAAGAGAAATAATAATTCTGAAGTGAAGGGGAAGAGAAGACTAATTTTCCTTTTATAGATATGCTTTGTATGTTTCCATTAGAAATGTTCTTCTTATTTTCCAGTCTTTAATTTCACATTACTCCTTTGTTAAAATATTTACACTACTAGAGAAAAAGAAAGGACACGGCAATTTAAACGAAATATGTGATTGCGTTTTTTCGCCGTCAATATTCTTTTGACTGCGTATAAAGAAACGCAAACATTTAAGAGATCGGACTTATCTAAAGCTGCTTTAGTGTCTATTTGCAAAATTAAAATCGTTTAAAAGAAATGCAGAAATTCGTAGGGGTTTAATCGCTTAATTGTTGATCACCTGACCGGGCGCTATTTCGCCACACAATTGGCTAAATATCCTGAGACAAATCCCTAAGGGAAGCGGTAATGGACATATAGTGACTTACTACAAAGGTGAAGCACGTGTCAAGACGACAGATCTGCAGTGCTAAATCCTTGACGTAAGAGGACTGGACATATAGTGACGTGCTGCAAAGGTGAAGCACGTGCCAAGGCGACAAATCTGCAGCGAAAAATCCTTGACGTAAGGTGGCTAGACATATAGTGACGTATTGCAAAGGTGGAGCACGTGCCACAAATCTGCAGGGATAAATCCTTCACGTAAGGGGACTGGACATACACTGAAGAGCAATTGAATTAGAAACAGCTGGCGTTATGCAAATGTATCGTTGTTGGCGGCCCTGTAAACGGAAACGACACGACGTATGCAGCGATCCGACAATCTAAGGAGTGATGCGACGGGAATCAGTAAGAGTCGGACGCAGTATGGGTAAGACGAAGGATCTAAGAGCATTTGATCGTGGGCAAATTGTCGGTGCCACTCCATCTCGGACGTTGTGCAGGCACTGGGAGTTTCATGAGCCACTGTGTCACGGGCGCACCGTGAGTACATCGAATCCGGTAAAACCATCCCTGCCAGGGCCAACTGCCGTGGACAACAGCGTGTGGATGAGCGGGGTCATCGTCGACTAGCTTGCATTGCATCAGCGGATAGACGGGCCACAGGGCAAGAAATCACTCGGCAAATGAACGCTGGTGCACAAAAACGAGTAAGCAGCCACACCATCCAGAACCATCTCCTCGCTATGGGGTACAGAAGCCATCGTCCCACGAGGGTACTGCTACTGACCGCACATCACAGGGTGCAAAAATTAGCATGGGAGCGGGAACATCGCCAGTGGACCCTACACATGTGGAAAAATGCTGCCTGGACTGATGAGTCGATATCCACGTTGGAACATGCCGATGGCAGGATATGAGTACGGCGCAAACCACATGAAGTAATGGATCCTTCTTGCCAGCAGGGTACTCTTCAAGCTGGTGGGCGTGGCATTCTCGTCTGGGGACTGTTCTCGTGGACTGAAATAGGACCCCTGGTACGTGTGACATCGTCCCTCACAGGTAAACGTTACCGGGATATCCTGGACGACCATTTGCTCCCGTTTGTTCGTCTTCAACATCCCACTGGGGACCTCATCCTGCAACAAGACAATGCACCGTGCCATCGCTCCCGAATTGTATGCAAATGGTTGGACGAACACTCCACCAACGTGACCTCGCTTCCTTGGCCAGCTAGGTCACCTGACTTCAATCCCATCGAGCACATCTAGGATGCCATCGCGAAAGATGTTCGAGGCTCTGATCCCACTCCATCAAATATTCGTGAACTGTGGGCGCTTGTTCAGCGGTCGTGGATCTGTATGGCTTACCAACGCTTCCGGTGTCTTGTAGAGTCCATGCCGTGACGAATCACCGCCGTCATCAGGTCGAAAGATGGTGCTACACGTTACTAGACAGGTATCTCTAACTCAGTTGCTCTTCAGTGTATAGTGACGTGCTGCAAAGGTGAAGCACGTGCCAAGGCGATACATCTGCAGCGATAAATCCTTGACGTAAGGGGACTGGACAATATTATGACGTGCTGCAAACGTGAAGTACGTGCCAAGGCAATAAATCTGCAGTGATAAATGGTTAACCTAAGGGGACTGGACATAACGTGACGTGCTGCAGAGGTGAAGCACGTGCCATGGCGACAAATCTGCAGCGATAAATCCTTGACGTAAGGGGACTGGACATATAGTGACGTACTGCAAAGGTGAAGCACGTGCCAAGGCGAAAAATTTGCAGCGATAAGTCCTTGACGTAAGGAGACTGGACATTTAGTGACGTGCTGCAAAGGTGAAGCACGTGTCAAGACGACATATCTTCAACGATAAATCCTTGATGTATGGTGACTGAACATATAGTGACGTACTGCAAAGGTGAAGCCCGTGTCAAGACGACAAATCTGCAGTGATACATTCAGTCGGGTAATTTAGCCAATTAGAGCAACTTGCTCCGGAGCAAGGAGGGGTGTGTTCGATCTCCACAAGAGACAAATTTGTGAATTTCACAATATCTGAAACCAGACGTGTTTATTATATGACAAACTGTTTATCTGAACCAAAGACAGCCTTTGTTGTTTAAAGCAGTGTTTACTAACAACCTGTCCACGAGTTTTTTTCTGCTGGTCCGCGAGAAACGAGTGACATTTTTTTCTGCTGGTCCGCGAGAAATGAATGAATTTAATTATTGAATCGAAATGGAGTCAAAGTAAGAGAAAATCTAGATCTAAATTTTTTTCGACACTTGTCGCGGAAGATTGAAGAAATATTGTAGGTCGCTGATCTCTTTACAGAAGATCTGAAGTCCTGCAGGCTAACTCACCAGCAAAAGGAAAGCTTTGTTGAACTTCCTTTTGATGCCAGTCAGTTATCGATATTCAGATCCAAATCTCTGACTCAGTTTGTAGGGTATTATGGAGAACGCATATCCAAGTCTCAGTGACAAAGCTGTAAAATCATTGGCAACTTCTTCGACCACGTATTTATTACGAGAAAACCTTTTCAGACGTTTCGGAAATTAAAACGAAGTACAGGAGCATTTATTAATACCTAGGCATTTCACACATTCTTAGCTTCAATTTTACATCTACCATTTAGAGTCACATTATAACTTAAATTTGTGAATACTCTCCCTTCCCAAATGTATGGTTTCTGGTAAAGGGAAGTGAGTGAACATTGGTAGTACAGATCCTAGTGGCTACTGTTGTGTTTCCTTGTTCCTAGGTCTTCATGCGACCTCGCGACAATAAAAGGCAATAGTAAACTGTCATTTCATTGCATTGCATTACAGATGCCATAAAAAAAGCGCCATAAATGTTTCTTCACATCATACGTTTCATCCGCAATAAAAAGAGGGAATCCAGAAAACAGACTACCATCAGAAACGCCCAGCGTTTTTTAAATTTTTTACTTGAATATAATAATGGTGAACAGAATAATTTTTTCCACTTAAACAACTCTTAACGTAAAGCTGTACTTTTTCTCAGCTTATGCCTTTGCTTCAGGGCTTAAAGATCTGCATTTCTTAATCAGAATTGCACAAAATGCAAGAAAGGAGTTCTCGTGAAACGGGCTGCATGGAAAAGTACACAGAAATAAAAGAATAAACTGAAGGAAGGAACAAAGACCTATACAAGAAACAACTCGTATCAACGCTTTTAAGAAACCCTTTCTCCTAGTTAAAATGACTTATTCAGTAAACGACTCACAGTATCTTTTGGTAAACAAACACGTTACCTAATGTTTCTGAACCTCATCAAATCATTGCATTGTAAGGAAATAAGAAAGAAAGCAACATTTTTTATTTTGTGGTCTGAAAAAAAACATCCACCAGAGAAAATTACATATATTCTCTATGGCGACTATTCTATGTAGAAATAATTGATTTTGTGTACTTACGTAAGACTCATAATTCATACAGCTTTTCTTTCAAAGTGCCTGTTTTAGCGCAATGCATTTTTGCTTCCTTCAGTCTATAATAGCCTTATTATCATATTACTGCATGCAAAGAATTATTCATTAATCTTACATAAATCCTAAGGGAGAAAGAAATTCATCAGTGTTTCTTAAGACAAAGCTGAATTTTCTCCTTATCTTGATATAATGTTTCTCTTCGACATTAGTCTTACTAAATAACGCGCTCCTTTCGTCCTCATTCAAGACTTTCGAAGCTTTTGCTAACTGATTAATTTAATCATAACATTCTTAATGAATTTAAGAATCGCATTTGAGAAAACGCTGTATATCTCGCATGGTATCACATTCTCGCAAGTAATCTTGTTTATTTGTATTTATGAAGAAGGCAGTTGTTTTGTTTTACATTATGAATTATCTCAAAGACATGGTGTGAATGATACGAGCATAAATTGTGGAAGACAGTTTGGGAGACCTTCATCCAGCAGTGAATTGATAATGGTTGTTGATGATGATGATGATCCTTTGTGACGTATATTCTAATTTAACTTTCATTTTTAGTTCCTTTTCCTATATTAATTTGAGTTTGTTCTCTTTTACACTTTCCAAACTTAACGTTATGTCTTTTCCCTCAAACGAGAATAATGTTGGCAACATATTGAGTTTGGAACCAGTGACGTATGTGTTGCCGGATAAGAACGATAGACAAAAAGGCAATGCAGCCGTTGTTTAAAGAGAGATGTTTGATGGTGAACGCTAATGCTTCTTTTGGATACGCGACTGCTTAATTATCGTTTAAGTATTTGTGAAGGCTACATGTTCTACTTTAACAACAGTGTTGTGTTCCAGTGTTGTGTTTCATGGATAATTGATTGTGGATATTGACTACGTTTTCCTGATCTCACTTTGTTGAAGTGCAAATCATCAAGTGACTCTTGACAGAAATAAAGGATTAGCTATAAGTAACAACTTCCTGACTTTATTAGAGTGGCTCGTATTTCACTGTAGGCGAAGTTTTGATCTATGTAGGGTTTTAAAAAGTCAGCTACACACAAACGCTACACATTTACAAAAGGAATATCTAAAACGAATTTTTATGGTTTTCCAAGCACTGCTTGAACAAGAGAAACAATGGCTATTTTTTGATGGCGTGAACATCTGCGCTGATGAGCCACTACATTATGACCACCTCCAGGCTCGAGAAATGAGCGCTCCTGGAGACCGAACGTTGGCGCAGGTGAAGTTCACAGAGCAGTATACACTGAAGTGCCCGAAAAACTGGTTCACCAGCTTAATACTTGGTAGGTCCCCCGCGGGACCTGCAGGACTGCAAAAATACGACGGGGCATGATCTCCACTAGCTTCTGGAAATATGCTGTAGGCAATGCATACCATACTTCCTGCAGAACGTTCTACAATTCGGGTGTATTCCGAGGTCTCGGATTCTTCTGTTCCATAGTGCGTTGCATGGCATCCCAAATGTGTTCTATCACGTTCAAGTCTGGGGACTTGGGTGGAATTGGCAACACCCCAAACTCAGATGAATGCTCCTCTAAACATAATGTGGCGTCCCGACACTTGTGTGGAGCTGCATTGTCCTGTTGGAACAGGCCCAACCCACCAGCATGAATGCAGGACATGAACGGGTGTACCTCGTGAGAAAGGATGCGCACCTAGCGTTGGCCGGTCACAGACGTTTGTAGACGTACCAGGGGTCCCAGTGAAGTCCAGCTAAACACACCCCATACCATTACAGGACACCATAGCCGGCACCGATCCCTGTTAATAGGCGTAATCCATGGCTTCATGGGGTTTGCGCCACACAAGAATTCTTACATGTGCCCGATACAGTTGGAAACGCGACTCGTCCGCCCAGGCTACTTGTTTCCAGTCATCAAGTGTCCAGTGGCAGTGTTGCCGTGCCCAAGCGAGGCGCATAGCTCTGTGTCGTGTTCCCATCAAGGGGACTCGTGTTGGGCATTGGCTCCCAAAGCCCATTTGGTGCAGGGTACGTTGCACAGTCCGGACGCTGATGCTTGTTGAGGCTCCAGCATTGAATTCCGATTATACCTGCGAGAGTGTTGCACACTTATCGTGTGAAATGATTCTAGACAGCAGACGATGGTCACGTTCACCCAATGTCTTTTTACGGTCACACTGGTATCGTAGGTTGGAGGTTTTGCCGGTATTCTTGTAGTCACGGTACACCCTTACAATGGTCGTCCGTGAAAATACGAACTTCGTTTCTACCTCCGAAAAACTATGGCCCATATCACGAGCGTCAACTGTGACACCGCGTTGAAAATCGCTTAAGTCGTTATTACTTGTCATTCTCATGCCGAAAACAGCTCTGACAGCTGGCAAGGATGTCTATCGCTTTATATACGCACTGGCGGACGCAATCGAGTACGCGCATAGGTGACGTTGCTATGTATTTTGCATAGGCTCGTCTGTACCAGTTTTTCTGGCACTTCAGTGTATATACAACCCGAGGACCGGCTTTCGGTTTGTAGAGTGTTTGGAGTCAGAATAGGAAAATCTACCGATTTATCGAAGTTTGATGAAGGACAAATTGTGATGGCACGGTTCCTCTGAACTACGATCTTAGAAACAGCGCGGCTTGTGGGTTGTTCACATGCCACTGTATTGAGTATGTATCAAAAGTGGTGCACAGACGGCCAAACGACGAACCGTCGTCCAACCGGGCGTCGTCCTCAGCTCGTCGATGCCAGAGGGCAGCAGAGAATGTCGCTCATTGTTCACAGCGATCGCAGGGTCATAGTGCGACAAATCACCCGCAGCTACAACATTGGTTATCAGAGCTATGCGTCATAGCACACAGTTCATTGCAGCCTTCTGTGCATGGGCCCGTGTATCAGACGACCCAGCGGAGTTCCCATGCTCACAGCACGTCATCGCCAACAACGCATGGAATGGGGCCAAGATCATCGGAATTGGAAAGTGGATGATTGGAAGAAAGTGAGGCTGGTATGATGAATCAAGATTCCTGGTACATCACGTAGACGGCCGAGCGCGGATTCGCCGATTACCAACGGAGGCTATGGCACGTGAATGCATTGTTAAGCGGTAACAAGCCGGCGGCGGCGATGTTATGCTGTGGGTGATGCTACCGTGAAACACTTTACGCCCCATTATCCCAATAGCCCAATCCCTGACAGCTGTCAGGTACCTGTATCATCGTTGCGGACCAAGTTCACCCATTCATGAGAACTGTGTTCCCTGCTGGTGATGGTGATTACCAACAAACAGGGTAATGTGCCACGCCACACTGCCATAATCGTCATCGTCAAGAAGTGGTTCGGGGAACATGCTGGTGACTTTCTGTTAATGCCTTGGCCTCCAAATTCACCTGACATGAACCCAATCGAACATTTGTGGTTCGACTTGGAAAAGCGAGTTCGCGCTAAATCGCACCCACCCCGAAATGTACGCGAACTGGACGACCTGCTGTTGACATTATGGTGCCAGAAACCCCAGGATACCTATAGCCACCTTATTGAATTAATGCCTCGCTGAGTGGCCGCTATTTTTCGGGCTAAATGAGGTTCTACAGCTTATTATATAAGTGGTCATAATTTAATGTGTCATCGGTGTATAATAAATTCGGCGATTTGGACTCTGGCTTTCTCGAGCACCCAACCCCTGGAGAGAAATGTGTAAAAAGGAAAATAATCCAATTCCGTGAAACTGAAAGTGCTTAACTAAGTACTTTTTTCAATGAGTCCGAATCTTAAAAATATTTCCGTTAATGAACATAGAAAAACTTCTGTGTACGAGGCAGTATTTGTTGAGCACCAGGTTGTACCTACATTTTTTCGTCTTTCTTTTCTCCGAGATGTAATAAATATAAGATTCAATGTTAAAAGACTATCTGGAATAGAAACGCGTAGTTAAAATTAAAAGTAAAACAACATATTCAGAACGTATTTACTCTGTGTGCGCTACAAGCAGGTCTAATTGAGCAATACGCGTAACCCTCTGAATTCAAACTATGTCTTATAAAAGTGAAACATATTTTTTTATGCGGCAGTCTTATAATTTCTAGAAAAAAAAAGAGGAAATGAATTCCAGAACATTGCCTGTTGTTTCTTTGAAATTCATTTTTCATATAGGTGTGCAATTTTTAACTTCGGGTTTTTGTCGTTACTAAAATTTGACTTGCGTTAGGAAATTAAAAGCTTTTGTTCCACCAGTTTAAACTCTTGTCTGTGTACAAAAAATGGGCCAATATCATTATGCCAACTAATTCAGTGATCACTTCGTTAACCCATACACCTTTATAAATTCTTGGATTGCATAGATAGAACGGGTTCCCGATTGCCCGCTATTCCAGCGATCTCAAGGAAGCCACCAAACGACCACCAGGCCTTCAGATCCCTACCCGCTTCGGAAGACTTAAGTACTATAAGCCCGGCAATCTATTGAGAACCGTCGTATCCAGGAAGTCTGCACTAACGTAAAATTTAGAGAAAGCACTATCCAGATTCGTGCGTAGCTTCCTTCCTGAATAGGGCTTAGTTATAAAATTCACTCTGGATTTTATCACAAAAAACAAGCAACTCACTGTCCTACCGGGCGACATTATCGGCTGCTTCGACGGAGGTTCCATTTACCTTTCAATGCCCGTGTCAGAAGCCATCAGGATAGTAAAGGAGGCCATATCTAATTCACCATTTTATACGCAGGAGCCATGCCTCAGCAAATTCAAGTTAAAAAATAGCCTCGTGCTCAAATACTAGCTTCTACATTTTCCATGGGCAAGTCTATAAACAGACTAATGACGCTCCGAAGGGATCCTTGCTTTAAGCCGTCCATGCAGAAGCAATACTCCACCCAGTTGAGTAGAATATATTCTCCAGCATCATCTCACGGCCTACCAGCTAGCTGCGTTATGCGGACGACATAGTTTTCATATGGCCTCACGGAAAGGAGAATCTCCCAATTTTCTTCGATAAAATCAGTGATATACATCCTACGATCAATTTTACCATGGAACTTGAGCACAACTGTGCCTTACTATATCTGGATGTTTTACCGAGCAAATCGCCTGACAAGCTCCTCTAGTCTACTATAAACCCACGTCCGTCCCCAAACTGGTGCTTCGCAGCTCGTTCTGTCCCGCAGAATAGAAAAAAAAAACGATCTTCCGTTCTCGAATTAGCAGAGCCTTCGCCGTTACCTCTGATGCCCGTTCCAGACAACACGAAGTTGAAAGCGTCATCGCATAAGCCACTCAGGGATACTCATTGAATCAGATATTTAAATTATCAAAAAGCCAAACTCAAACGTTCTAATCTTCCTATGCCGCAGCTTCGCTCAATCCCATACCTACCAAATGTGTCTTACAAACTCAAGAATGCCCTTAAGAAGAAGATGAACTACGGTCTCGGCATCCTGCATCTCTATATACTTTGCTAAAGATAAATATTAACAAACCTCTTTCCAGCGAGGCATGTGTTTATGCGATCCCCTACAATATCCGGACGTCTCCAAACGTTACTGCGTTGGAATGACCAAGAGTTCGTTTAGAATAAGAATCAACGAGCATAAAAGGGGCACAAAATAAGTAAAGTAAGCACGGCTCTATCCACAGAAGTCAAATTCAAGTCTGCCACCCCTATATCGGATGATATAAAGAAATTACCTACCTGCTTCATCCCAAAATCTACAGTCATTCGAGAAACCTTGGGGATCATTACCAACAGTGATACTTGCAATGACAGCCTCTCTCTGTCACGAATATGGAATCAGTACTTCAAGTAACGCGGTTTTCCTACCAGGACACTGTGGTCACAACCAACGTGATGCCTCGTGTCTTTACATGAATATTACGTCGTATCTATTTATTGTCACCGCGTTCAAATTGTCGAACTGTTCTACACTGCTGGCCATACAAAATGCAACACCAAGAAGGAAGCATCTGATTGGCCTGAAATTCTCAACATGCGTCGCCCGCAAGAGGACGTGCAAACGATTACCATTGCAGGGTGTATGCAAATCATGTGCGCCCGGCAAGCCACCGAGAAGCACTATAAGAAGGGTGCACAGAAGGTAAGTAGTGGAAGTGTGTTATGCTGCCTGACCTGTGCATGGGAAGCTTCCTGATGCCCCGTCGCAAAATACGGCAGTCATTCCAGCACGTTCGGAGTTCGACAGAGGACGAATAATGGCTTATCACGACAGCGGTTTATTGTACCGAGACATCGGCGCCCGTGTGGGACGACATCCAGCCACAGTGAGGCGAGTATGGATTTGGCGGGTGCAGGAGGGACGGACGGACCAACATGAGCGATTGCCGCAGCCGCGGCACACCAACGAACGAGAGGACCGGCATGTTGTGCGGCGGACATTGACGGCTCGCACCGCCACATCACGAACGTTAGCGCAGGAATTAGGGTGTGTTGCGCAACAACCTATGTCAGCACGTACCGTTTGACGTCGTCTACAGGAGCAGGGCCTTGTCGCACTGTGCCCATTGCTTCGATTACCATTGACGTTCCACCACCGGCGAGTGCGGCGGCAGTGGGCCGTTGAACGCCGCACCTGGACTACGAAATGGAACGACATTGTCTTCTCCGACGAATCTCGCTTCTGCTTGCAACACCACTATGGTCGGATCTGCGTGTGGCGGCACCACGGCGAAAGACTGTATGACGCCTGCATTATGCATCGCCATACCGGTCCGTCGCCTGGCGTTATGGTTTGGGGCGCAATTGGATATGACACCCGCACCCCTCTGGTACGCATCGCCGATACACTCAACATCCACTACAACATCTGCGACGTTTTTGAGCCTGTAGTCCTTCCTTACCTGCAGGACCTGCCAGCGGCCACGTTTCAACGGGACAATGCGCGCCCGCACGTGGCACGCGTCGCGCAACAATTCTTCAAGGCCCACCAGGTGTCACTGCTGCCGTGGCCCGCCTGTTCTCTCGATATGTCGCCGATCGAATACGTCTTGTCCCTGATCGGCAACCTAGTGGCACGGCAAGCCTCACCCGCGGCTTCGCCTGATGAACTGTGGCAACGTGTGGAAGCAGCCTGGACCGACATACCCCAAGCCCACATCCATAGCCTCTTTCGTTCGATGCCGTGGCGTGTAGCGGCCGTTATTTCCAGCCATGGGGACTACACGAACTATTGATGTCTGCGTGTTCCGCAAGTCTCACGGGCCTGTAAGCTCAATCGTTTCATCTTTGCATCTGTTGTTATGTGCCCAGTAAATCTGGCTTTCCTATCTCGTGTCCTTCTTGGTGTTGCATTTTTGGTGGCCAGCAGTGTATGAAAATAATAATACTGTTTCAAACGAAACAGTCGAAATGCTTACTATAACCGCCACCATAGTTTAGTAAACATTTTTGTTTTGTATCTGACATATTTTCGTTTATTGGTTTTACGACAATAACTCCCATTATTGACTATGAAAGGCCTTCGATTCCGTGAAATCATCAGCAGTAACAATGGCTTAGAAATCCTGCGGTATTGAAGAAGCATATATTAGCATTATTAATAACATCTATGAAATTCAAGTGCAAACTTTCGGATATTTGAGGATACAGCACAAATAAGTATTGTAAAGGGAGTGAGACAAAGTGATACCGTATCTCCCAAGCTCTTTAATGCCAAATTGCAAAATGTCCTTCAATCATTGAACTGGAAAAACAAAGGGATAAAGATTAATGGATATTACTTAACTCACCATCGTTTTTCTGATGACATAGTCATCTTTGCAACTACCCCTTCAGAGCTGCAGAGTATGATCCAAGAACTTGCTGACAAGAGCAAAGAATTGAACTTTCAGAAGACAAAGGTGATGTACAATGCTTTTACAAGAAACGAAGATTTAGTGATTGATGGAGAAAAGCATGAGACAACCAATTCCTACATTTATCTTGGGCAGCAGATATCGAGTGAGGGTTGCATTGATGAAGAAATTAATCGGCGCATAAAACTTGGATGGAGAGCTTTTGGAAGAAACAGTACAATCTTCAAGAGCAGTATGTCAGTATGTCTCAAAAGAAAAGTGTTTATTCAATGCATCCTTCCAGTGCTTACGTATGGAGCCGAGACATGGACCTTAACTAAAGAAGACATACAAAGACTGCAGACAACTCAAAAAAGCATGGAGAGATGCATGCTTGGTGCAACCAGGAAAGATAAGAAGAGGAGCTTGTGGATAAGGAAAATGACAGGAGTGGACGACATCATGACCAGAGTGAAATCACTGAAATGGCAATGGGCTGGACATGTAGCCAGAAGAACGGACCACCGATGGGCAACCGAAATTTTAGACTGGATTCCGAGAGACAGGAAAAGACCCAGAAGAAGACCCCATGGGAGATGGATGGATGAAAATCGAAAGTGTGCTGGAGTCACATGGAGCAGACAGGCCCAAGACATACAATTGTGGAAGAAATTTGGGGAGAACTTCATCCAGCAGTGGATTCATAATTGTTGATGATGATGATGATGATGATTGTTTGTTATGATTTAATTCCACTTAATATGTACAGAACTATGGCTCGGTGTTGTCGTGAGTGACCGGAATAAATGCAATATGTTGTACGTAATTAAATATATACTCTGGAATCACTCCATATATTTCCCACGCAGAAAGATCTTGGCATGCGAAAGATGCATAATATAAATTATAAGCAAAGGGTACCAGGGTATTCTCTCGATTTTATTTGATTCTGTTTTGTATGAAGATTTAACGACTTCTGTGAGCAGCTCGATGAGTTATGAGCAGTCATCCGTCCTTAATTTAAGGCCCCTTGTTCCATGAAAGAGAGAGAGAGATCCAGTACCTTAAGACAGGCTCATCACCAATGTCTCATCCAGGAATAGAACCCGAATCTGTCTCGGAAAACAACAGTCAGAAGGCAAAGTTTAGATCACTGCACTACCGGACCGAGTCATTAATCTTCATCTATGATGCTAAGTTTCGATTAAAAGCAGTAGCATATATTCGCGGCTAGCTGCGAAACCCAGAGAATGCACAAATAAAAGTCAATTAGATATACACAAGTCTATTATCAACGGTATTAAGATATGTCGATGCTTTCGCTGCGAAATAAACACGTGCGGATTAGCCTATCGGGCGAAGACCAACCAAGCTGCTAGTAAAGGAGGGATGGTGTAATCGTAAGGAAATGAGCTCTACCAGTGTTCACTGTGTGATTCGAAAACTTTCGATACGATCGCCAGTTAGCGTTTCCATGACAACATGAGAAGCGGGTGAATGGTGAATGGGCCATTGCTTTGGGCAACGGTTCGCTCAGGAAAGAGAAGACGTAGAACTACATTACACACTCGCATTTTCCCGCCCGTAACAGCACGTGTTTCGCGAGAATTGTTTCAGCTGTGCGAAATGTCAATGAATTAAAATCAGTGATTTTATATCTTAAAATCGTGGCTTTCTTGGATTCGAGCAGTTTTGATAAATTTTGCGAAAGCTTTCTTGAACATCTACAGTCAGAACGTAAAGAACCTATGCTTCAATTTTTGATACAGTTCGACTCAAAAATGAACTAAAGGTGTTTTATTCTCTTAATGAATGCAAAAAGAAATCAGTAAGACACTTTACTTGTTACGTGTAATTGAATAAATGGGACATTGTATTTAGTGAGGTGTACAAATTAGCAGACCTAATATTAAAGTTTCCATTAACAACTGCCACTTCCGAAAGAAGTTTTTCTGCATTAAAAAGAATCAAGACATCTTAGAGTCACACAAGGACATGTACGCTTGAGAAACTTAGCTGTTTTGTCGATAGAGAAACATATTTTTTTAGATATGGAAAAGTACTTGGGAGAAACTTTTTTTATGAAAAGTTAACACAAAATGGAAGAAGAATGGAGTTCGTGTACAAATAAAGTATTCAAATGATAAAGTATTAAAATCCCAATCCTCATAATTATTTGGTGTTATGTTAGCAATAGCATGTACCTAAAATTTAGAAATATAACTTTTAGCCTTAATAATTGAAAAATAAACTTCGCAGTTTAAAAAAAGAAAGAAACAGTACTGGGGGCGGTGGAGGCTACGGATGAGATAACTCAGTTCTCAAACCCGAGATACGCCATTGACTAAAAACATATGTGTTGTACGATACTAATCAGGTTTTGTAATCGTAAACACAGCAAAAATGTTGTTCGAGCTGAACGTAAAAAAAGTAACTATAAAACAAGTGTCAAGAAGAAAGAGTATCAGATTTGAATTCCCGGTGCAGAATGGTCTGATGCTCTGACTGGATATTTAGCCAGAGATGAGGTCGAGTCCAAGTACAGGAGAGGAACGGATAATCTGTTTGTCTGCTGGCGCTGGATACATTCCTTCTCCTAAACAAGGTGCCATAAATTAGAGAATGTCGTGTACTATGTGTTGCTCATGATGGTGGTAAAATTTTTCCCTCTGAAAAACAGTTCGTAATCTAAGGATCAAGACGCATTGTGCTTGTTGGCTTTTTTGAAACGTTTCTGCTAGAGACATTTGAATAATTGGCGACGGGTTTTACAGATGCATTGTAGCAGTCTCCATTTGATTTTATTAACTGACATAATATCTGGCTCGGGAATAAACGAACGTTGCCCTTAATCCTTCAGGGTAACCACGAATGTTCACCATATCGTCTACGGTCATTTTTTTCCCGTTGTGTCAACAAAGTTATCAGCATCTTCACTATTACCTTCATTTGGAAACATTGCGACTTTTTCCCTCATGTCACTTATTAGAATTTTCCACTAGTTGCGTCGTGTGTGCTCTTGAGGTAAGAGAAATGCGATTTCAAAGCTTATCGGATTTCAAAATTTTAGATCAGCTTATATACTAATAAAAAAACTGTAAATAATACGAATTTACTGTTTTTTGATTAGTATCTTCAATATTTGAAAGAATCAGTTGATTAACTTAACTATGAAGTTTCTGCAACTACATTTTCTTGCTCCTGCTTTTAGGCACATTTAAATTCAAATGTTTTCTATATGTATAATTCTTACACTTCATAAAAATGATTTACTATTATAATCTGAAATACGAATTGCCGTTCCTCAAATACCATTCTTATTTTTATAATTTGTAGTAGGCTGTTGCCATTCAATAGAATTTTAGATATTGGGATAACACAAGCAAAGTTTATTAACTCTGATAATCATCAGTTGGTTTTTAGACATTTCCTAAAATACGAATTTCTTCACCTTAGATGGAGAAAACATTAATGTGTTTTTTTATTAGCAGGGAAGTAGAAAAATTGCATATAAGAAAGAAAAAAAAAAGAGAAAAGAATGTTTTGTACAGCTTATAATTACCCAAAACCAAAGAAAAATAATGTAATATTCGACAAAACCAATTTAGTGCGTGGAAATTTAACAACGATATGTTATCTTATTATAGAAAAGTTCCAGCTGACAGGGATATATAATCGATTCTCCATTAAGGTATCGCAAAAAGAAAAAAAAATTAAGATGTTCCATCTCACAATTTCCCATCGCTTCCCTCTTTTATACAGTTCTTCTATACTTCGTTTCATGATAACACCTGATGAATGAGAAAAAAAGGAAAAAAAAAAGAAAGGAAAAAAGGCAAATGCGTTAGGTTATACTAAGGCATCCGTTCACCTCATCGGAAACTTTCAGCAGAACGCATTTGTTTTAGCAATTATCCTTGTCTTGACGGCATCAGAATAGTCTGAAAACTTCTCACAAGTTTGAATAATGTTCCGTACGTTATCAATAGCAAAAATAAATAATTTGAGACGGACTACTGTTCATAATATTCAAAAGACCTTATGCATTTATTTTTAGATTTTTCTTTCATGAAAACCAAATCTGAAATATTCTATATCAAGTACACGCCACGGCACATGAATTTTGCTGTGATCAACTGGACAGATGAAACCACCTGATTAGAGTCATCAGAATTGTGCCATCCCACGTAGCACAGAAACGTTGTTTGAACGTTGCAATTTGGTTTCGGCAGTTGATTATTGCTTTCTGGTTGGTTCGAAACTTTCTTTTTTAAATGTTGATATATCGTTAACAAATGCACATTGAAACAGTGGAAGTTTTGCAAAGTTTCCGAAATTTTCATATAAAGTTAATTATATACGTGGAAAGAGCGATGACTTCTATTTGATGTTCCTAATCCACGTCAACTGCGCATTTATAATTCATTCGCCTTCTACTTATTTGTTCAGCTGCTGCTGTTCATCTTTAGTGAATCCCCAGCATTGTGCGGGGCTCCAAAGAAAGCAACCAGCCAGGTGGTCGGCAGTTTGTCGTATGTGAGTCTGGAGAATTTCGAGGCCGATGTGGTGCAGTGGAAACATGTCCGGTGCGTAACTGGAAGACCTGGGTTCGATTCCTGTGGCGGCCGATGAGAATTTTTCCATGACTCACTTATAAACGTGGAAAGAGCGATGGCTTCTATTTAAAGTTAATATACACAGTTGAGCCATTAAATTATGACCACCTACCTAATAAGCAGTATAACCCCTTTTAGCCCGCAAAACAGCGGCCACTCGGTGACGCATCGATTCGACGAGGTGGCGATAGGTATCCTGAGGTATCTAGTATCATAATGTCAACAGCAGGTCTTCCAGTTCCCGTACATTTCGGGATGGAGGTGATTCAGCGTAAACCCGCTTTTCCAATTCGAACCACAAATATTCGATTGGGTTCATGTCAGGTGAATTTAGAGGCCAGGGTATTAACAGAAAGTTACCAACATATTCGCCGAACCACTCCTTGACGATTATGGCAGTGTGGCATGGCGCATTATCCTGTTGGTAATGGCCATCACCAACAGGGAACACAGTTGCCATGAATGGGTGAACTTGGTCCGCAACGAAGTTCAGATACCTGACAGCTGTCAGGGATTGTGCAATTGGGATAATGGAGCCTAAAGTGTCCCAAGAAGACATCGACCACAGGATAACACCGCCGCCGTCCAACAGTGCATCCAGGTGCCATAGCCTACGTTGGTATAATCGGCGTATCCGCGCTCAGCCGTCTACGTGATGCACCAGGAATCTTGATTCGTCAGACCAGGCCGCTTTCTTCCAATCATCCACGGTCCAATCTCGATGAACTTGGCCCCATTTCATACGTTGTTGGCGATGACATGCAGTGAGCATGGGTACTCGGCTGGGCCACACAGTTAATCGCAGCCTACTGCGCTTCAGGCACATGCGCAGTAGGATGCGTTTAACTGTGTGCTGAGACACATTTCACTGAACTCCACTGTTAAAACTACGAGTGATTTGTCGCATTGTGGCCCTGCGGTCGCTGTGAACAATGCGCGACTGTATCCGCTTCCCTCTGGCATCAATGAACTGCGGACAGCACATAGCTGGACGACGGTTCGTCGTTTGGCCATCTGCGGTACCCCTTTTGATACGTACTCACTACAGAGGCACGCGAACGACACTCAGGCCGCGCGTTTTCCAAGATCGTAGCTCCAAGGCGCCGTGCCATCACAATTTGTCCTTTATCAAACTCCAATAAATCGGCAATTTTCCCCATTTTGGACTCCGAACACTCTACTAACCGAAAGCTGGTCCTCGGGTTGTATATACACTGCTCTATGAACTTCACCTGCGCCACCGTTCGGTCTCCAGGCTCACTCATCTCTTTGCTGGGGGTGGTCTTAATTTAATGTCTCATCGGTGTATATGCGCTAAAATTGTGGAATTTGTAAAACGATTTTAAAACGTTGATTATCACGTTCAGCTTTCAACGCCATCTATCAGCAAAAATTTAAAAGTAATGATAAACGCACTAATTGATAGTAGAAAGTGGCAACCTTTTTGAATAAGTACTAAATTTCTAAAAGAATGTAAATTACTTGTTTAAAGGTGCCTCAATTTTTCGGCAAGCATCATATTATATTTTGTGAGTCCATTTCCAGTTATTTTCACAAAGCATAACCCAGCGACCTCTTTTGGTCTACAAGAAAAGCTGTAAATCGAAACCACGTGGTAGAAGTTTTAATTGACGCTTGTACAGGGTGAGGCAAAAGTCACTGTGAACCTGGCAAGGCAATTCCAGTACAGTAACTACAAGCGTACTTGTTTCAATAAATACTGGAAATGGCCCCCTCCTGTGTTTTGACATACATCCACGCGTCTGAACGTGTTCTGAAAGACACGTGAGAGGTCCAATGGAAAAAAATATTGCTGATTACTGTGGCTTCCTGTAGTTTCGGCAGAGAACTGTGATTATTCTAGTAAACCGAGTTTTTCAGTAAACCCCACAGATAATAATCTGGTGGCGTGAGATCGGGCGAACGTGTCGGCCATATGCCTTTGGAGATGATCCTGTTTCCAAACACATCCGTCAACAACGCCATGGAGACATGAGCTGCATGGGACGTAGCGGAATCCTGCAGGAAGTAGCCAGCAAGATTCCGCTACGTCCAATTTCCTCCCCGGTTAAGTTCACGATGAATGGGGACATATATATACAGGGTGACTCAGCTAAACGTGTACATACTTCTGGGAGGGGTAAGTTCCACAAAGACAAATCGGAATCGCATAGCAATGCAGGGTCGGAATCGTCATCTTCATGTGCTAGGGTACAGAGAAGACGAGAAATGAAAGAGCAGCACGCAAGAGAACAAAAAGCTTTTTATTACTCACAAGACATTTGCGAAATGCATTGAGGTTACAGAAGGTGTTCAAAGTTGCATCCATGAGCTGTAACACACGCTTGACATCGTTTGCGCATGGAATCACGTACATGGTGGAAAATTCCTGGTGTGTCTCGGACTACCGAAACAGCTACACAGATGCGTGTTACGAGGTCCTCATCACTTTCAACGGGGGTGTCGTACACCAGTCATTTGATGCAACCGAATAGAAGTAATCAAGGCATGTTAAGTCCGGCGATCTTGCAGGCCAATGAACGGGACCACCACGCCCAATCCACCGATGTCCAAATCTCATGTTTAAGTGATGACGAACGTTATTGATGAAATGGGTGGGGCCCCATCGTGTTGGAACCACATTGCACAGCGCAACGACTGAGGAGCCTGTTGTTCGTTCAATAGCTCTGGCAAGACGTCCTCCAGAAATATCCGGTAAGTCCTTCCGTCCAGACGTTGAGGCATGCGTTATGGGCCAATTAAGTGGTCCCCTGCATTCCAAACATTAACAGCAAAACGGTGTTGTGCTACACGTAGACGTACAGCATGGGGGTTCTCCACCGCCCATACATGCGCGTTATGTGTGTTGAAGCAACCTTCCCGTGTAAATGACGGTATCCTGAAAGAACATATGAGCAATCTCGCGATTGCTCATATGAGATGGCGTTTCCGACTCTGCATTGCTATGTGATTCCGATTTGTCTTTGTGCAACCTACCCCTCACAGAAGTTTGTACACGCTTAGCTGAATCACCCTGTATATGAATTTACATCGTTTACGTTCAAGATTTTCTTCCGTCTTTTGTATTGTTTTAAAAATACGCGAGTGTTACTTTCATCGCCTTCCACATGATTTTTCCCCTAGGATAAAAGGACAGTTCGAAACTGTTACCCATTACTTGAAAACTTCGTCTTGTTGTAGAACACACGCAGAAAGCTTAAAATGTTTCCAGAATAAGTGTTGGCACAGGTAAAGGATAGAAGATAGTACAGTAAGGTACTTTATTAAAGATCTGCCATGCGATAATATTTGGCAATTAACAGGAAGCTCTGAAATATATTTGTTGATCTCGAGCGAACGTATGATAGACTGGTAGAAAAAGTCGTATAATGGAGTTAAGAAAAAAGGAGTGTCTGAAGAAATGGGTAGAATTGTACAGACAGTATATGTACAGGGTGGCCAAAAAAAGAAAAGGTGTTACAGAGTAAAGTGCTCTCATTAGGTCACTAAGCTCTATAATTGCGGTATTTCTTTTTCCAGAGGACAGTATCGAGAGTTTAAAATTTGAAAACGCCTCACCATTTCCGCAAAACGCCTTTTCAAAATGGAGTCCCTCAGCATGGAGCAGTGACTCTTTATAGTGCAAAAATATAACTGTTTTGGCAGCAGTAACGCCATGATTCGACGCGAGTTCAAACAAAGAATATGGCGCCAAGTCTGCCTCATCATACATATCAACGCAAAACGCATAATCGGACCCATCTTCATCAACGGAACTGTCACTGGTGCAAGGTATAGGCAGCTAATGACTTCGGACCCCAAGCAAATCGTCATCGGATGGTCATTACCTACTGGTTCATGCAGGATGGTGCACGTCCACATAGAGTTGCTGATGTGGTTTCCTGACTACAGGACACCTTTCAGGACCGTATCATCGCTTTGGACACTGAGAGGTTCATTGGACAGGGCATTGAATGTCCACCCCATAGCCCTGACCTGAACCCATGTGATGTTTTCCTGTGTGGTTGTTTGAAGGACGGAGTCTTCAAGACTGGCCCCAAGACACTGTAGGACCTCAAAAAAAGCCACTGCAGACGAAATCCAGGCCATCAAAAAAGACGTGTTGCAGCACGTTATCGGCAATTTCCAGTCCCGTCTCTATATGATGGTTTGTGGAGACGGTGGCCATTTTGAAAAGAATCGTTCTATTAATTTCCCTTATTGCTTGAGTTTCTCTGAAAATTTCAGTATATTTGATCCAGTAATAACGAAGTTGTATCATTTTACGTTTTAACACCTTTTCTTGGCCACCCGGTATATTCACACACACACGCAACTGGCGAAACATTAGAGATAGGGTTGATGGCAGTTGACATGAGCATCCTTCCGCTCAGAGTGGAAGAAACCCAAACGGACGCAGGCTATAAATCTGCGGATTGCAAGGGTACATGGGTAAAAGGTGGTGATCTGAGCGAGTTTGATCGTGGCCGCACTGTCGGCGCAAGACAAATGGCTCAATCTATCGCCAAAGTGGTTAAGAACCCTCGCGTTCTCGAGGGCAACCGTATCAAGGGTGTACCGCGGGTATACCATAGAAAGATGCACAAGCGCCCAGGGAGCAAGCGATGTGCCGACCCGTCATTGATTACCTTTGTCAACGTAGACCATTTACGTTCGTATAGAGAGACCGCTTGGCAACACATCCATTTTTTTATATACAGGTTAAATTTTGGAGCTCCAAGACGCATCAAGGAGCGAACGGTATGACGCATGCTTCATATTCTGGGCTGCAGTAACCGACGTCCTACTCCTGTGTCACATTTGACTGCTCGTCATCAGAAATTACGCCTCGCCTGGTGCCAGGAGCATCAAAACTTGACCTGTGCTGTTTAGCGCAGCGTGGTGTGGTCGAATGAATCGCGTTTACAGCTGTACCACGCTGACGGGAGGGTGCGGGTGTATCATATACAGCCCGAGGCCAGCTAATCGTCGTGCCAGGTTGGTTGTGTTCAAGACAGTGGTGGCTCTGGGATGGTTTTGTGAGTCTTCTCATGGGAAACGTGTTAGGTTCCTTAGTGTGTCTGGAGAGGTTCTTAACCGCGGCGCACTACCAGCATGTGATGGCTGATCACCTACATGCCTACATGATCTTGACCACGTGCAGAACACAGCTGCGATTTCGGTATCGACTGCAAACTACAGCAGCCGGGGAACATCAAACTCGGCAAATCGGAAACGGAGACACATTAAATGTTGCGGCACGCTTACAACAATGAAGCAATGAGTCGTGCGAGGTGTGTTGAGTGGCACTCGCGCTTCGAGAGCGGCAGAACGGCACTGGAAGACGACGAGAGGGCTGGTCGACCGTCTACGAGCAAAACCCCCGAAAATGTGGACGGCATTAGGAAACTGGTGCATGAGGGTCGTCGGAGAACCATTCAAGACATTCCTACCATCGTCAATGTGTCATACGGAACAGTGCAAGAAATTCTGACGTCGGTTTTGAACATGCACCGCATTGCTACAAAGTTTGTGCCAAAGATTCTGAACCCCGAAGAGAAGACGCTCCGTGTCGAACTCTGTCAAGATCTTCGTCTGCAGGTAGTGAAGGTGATTTTGCAGCCGCAACAGCATGACTACCCTTCCTCACCCACCTTACTCGCCGGATTTGGCCCCCTGCGACTTCTTTCTGCTCCCGAAGATAAAGCTGAAGCTCAATGGTCGCCGTT
The DNA here is from genome assembly GCA_039090855.1 of Macrothele yani. Taxonomy (NCBI): domain Eukaryota; kingdom Metazoa; phylum Arthropoda; class Arachnida; order Araneae; family Macrothelidae; genus Macrothele; species Macrothele yani. Next base: position 70,855,918 of record CM077029.1, read on the forward strand.
TTGAAACCGTGGACGAGATCCAGCGCGAACCGCAGACGGTGCTTAACACGATTCTCGAACAGGACTTCAAGGAAGCGTTCCAACAGTGGCAAAAACGCTGGCAGCGGTGTATCGCTGCTAAAAGAGACCACTTTAAGGAAGATCATAGCCAGACTTAAGTAACATAAATTCCTTGTTGAATGGATTTTATCTAATCCTTCTTCCTTTTGCTGACAACATAGTCACTTTTGCAAGAACCCCCTCAGATCCGGAAGTATGTGGTCTACGAACTTGCTGATAAGAAAAAACTAGTGGGCATAATGAACATGAAGAAAATAAAATTAATGTGCATTGCTTTGCAAATTATAAAGCCAGTTACACGAGTTCACATTTATCCGGAAGTATGTGGTCTAAGAACTTGCTGATAAGAAAAAACCAGTGGGCATAATGAACATGCAGAAAATAAAATTAATGTGCAGTGCTTTGCAAAATTATGCACAATGATTGATAAAGCCATTTTAGAAGTAACCGATGCCTACATGCATCTTAGATAACAGAAATCGAGCATATTAAAACAAAATTGAAGACGAAATTAATATATGTTAATAATAAAAGAAAAACTTTTAATATTTCTTGTATTTCTTTCTTTTATTTTAATCACTTTCCTTGGATACATACAGATGGTTTCACAGGATTATTTAAATAATTTTATGGTGTGTGAGATTTAATGTTTGAACGTTGTAAGTTTAAGCGGTAGGATTGAAATTCGTATCTATAAACTTTGTTTCTGAACTTGTAAATATTACACATTTGTAAACTCGGAAAACCACTAAAGGCCAATGTATCAACATAATCCACTGTACACGAATCCACATTTATTTGTTCTTCACTGGTACTTCATCGCAGTAGAAATAAATTGCCTCTATCAAAAAAGCACTTCAATCTAACAAGTCGTTATCTCAAAAACGCCCACAATCAAGACGTTAAATGAAATGCACTTATCATTAAGAGGAAGTCATCTAAACAGGACGATTAGACTAAGTCCATCTTTTTACAATAGATCTATCGTTCTATAAATTATACACTACGAGCATTGTGATGATTATAATATTAAGGAAAACAATGTTAGTTCCCAATTATTTTATTTTTCTTACCGACCAAGGTTTCAGTCGGTTCTGGCTGAGCTTCTTCAGGACAAATGACAGGTAATATTCAAATGGCTGTGGCATCGTCAACGGTATTTACGGTCATGAGTTTGTTCTGAGTTGTTTCTATGCGCATGATAGAAATGGTGTGGATACCATGTCCTTGAAATGTTGTGAAGAATTTTGATATCCATATGGAAAGCTTCCAAAGTATCAAGTGTAGTGGTGAAATATAAAGATTCCAAGATATCAAGTTTGGTGGTACAAATATCACGGTTTTTTTTTGTTCTATGGAAAGGAAAAGTTCTGAACTTCCAAACTTAGTCGAACTACTAAATTCCATTGACCCTCACATTCAATTCAGCTATGAGACTAAAAACAAGAATTACCTACCATTCCTTGTCGTCCTGGTTTCACGTTCAATTGGAATTCTCATAACTAGAATTTATCGTAAGCCTTTCGCTATTTCCTCGCCTCCACATGTTAAGTCTAATCATCCTTGGCAACAAAAACTCAGCGTCTTTTATAGCGAAGTATATCGTACGGTACATACATGTTCGAATATAGACTGAAATCAGAACATGCTGAGAATACAACTCTTCCATTACATACAATGCTCTAACATACAAGGCTCTACTCCTGTTGTGTGTCCATTATGAAAGAATTTTCTGATACCGAAGCCTTAACTCCTACTGTGTGTCCATTATGAAAGAATTTTCTGATACCGAAGCCTTAACTCCTACTGTGTGTCCATTATGAAAGAATTTTCTGATACCGAAGCCTTAACTCCTGTTGTGTGTCCATTATGAAAGAATTTTCTGATACCGAAGCCTTAACTCCTACTGTGTGTCCATTATGAAAGAATTTTCTGATACCGAAGCCTTAACTCCTACTGTGTGTCCATTATGAAAGAATTTTCTGATACCGAAGCCTTAACTCCTACTGTGTGTCCATTATGAAAGAATTTTCTGATACCGAAGCCTTAACTCCTACTGTGTGTCCATTATGAAAGAATTTTCTGATACCGAAGCCTTAACTCTTACTGTGTGTCCATTATGAAAGAATTTTCTGATACCGAAGCCTTAACTCCTACTGTGTGTCCATTATGAAAGAATTTTCTGATACCGAAGCCTTAACTCCTACTGTGTGTCCATTATGAAAGAATTTTCTGATACCGAAGCCTTAACTCCTACTGTGTGTCCATTATGAAAGAATTTTCTGATACCGAAGCCTTAACTCTTACTGTGTGTCCATTATGAAAGAATTTTCTGATACCGAAGCCTTAACTCCTACTGTGTGTCCATTATGAAAGAATTTTCTGATACCGAAGCCTTAACTCCTACTGTGTGTCCATTATGAAAGAATTTTCTGATACCGAAGCCTTAACTCCTACTGTGTGTCCATTATGAAAGAATTTTTCCATTGTTTCGTTTACCTGTGACTTCATCTCCAAAATTTAAGAAAAATCTTCAAAACTTTTAAATTGAGATTTTTCAACCCATAAACTAAGTGAACGTTTGCGGAACAAAGAACCGTGTTGACGAAAAAATAAAAAACAAATAAGAAGAAAACTCGTGGAGAATTTTTCAAATCCCATATGAATGTGACGTTCGCATATAGGATAGAATTTGAGTTATCGATTGAAACAATACAGGAACTACATTCGAAACTGTGACATAAAGAAGTCGTCAGAAAAGTTTTATGAAAATGGCCATAGGTTTCTCAAGAGACGCATATAGCGTCTCTTGAGAAACCATTTTGAAAAAGACACTTTACCGTCAATATAAGAAGGAAATTGAGAAAAGGTTTCTGAAACTTCTGAATTTCCCTGGCGTAAGAAAAATCCATGAAGTTCAGGATTATTTCCGTCATTTCCCGGAAAACGTTGTATCAGAAATATGCCTTGTTAATTCACGAAAAGAATAACGGAAATTCGCTCCAGAATTTCAGAAAATGTTTTACTTTGTAAATTAGTTTTGGAAGACTATGACGTAGAAGTCTTTTCTTACTTCTACGTTATTTTAAAAACATAACCATCAGATGAAATAGTTCCTAAATTATACCTTAACGGCCAGACGAAACATGTAAACAACAGAAGTCAAACTTACGGAAAAGATGCTTTATGCAGAATGTAGCACTTCCATAACAAATCGGTATCAAGATTAAACACACCGCACACCAGCAACGCTACGTTCCACATTTATCGCTCTCCAACACAACGCTCTTTTCACAACGCTCCTAAGCAACAGTTTACTCGTAGTTTATATCTCTCGTTCTTATCAAACCAGGCATACGTCACGTTCATTCAACCTCAATTATGTTGCCAACAGTATTCGTTTGAGAGAAAAGATATTACGTTAAGAGTGAAGTATAACTGAGAATAAACTCAAGATTTACATAGGGAAAGAAACTAAAAAGGAAAGTTAATTTAGAATACGCGTCACAAGGCTCATTGTACCATCAAGTGCTTATGGGGGACCTTAAACCCTGAAAGCAATAAACAATTCATACTTTCTAGCGTTCGTAGTTATCGCTTAAAGTCGGTCTGAACAAATGTAGCAGAAACACGTTTTTTAGAATCTTGAAACTCACTGAAATGACTCGTACTTTAGTGGACTCCGAAATGCGAAGCAAATTGGTTCTTATGGCAAGTTTTATAAGGTATCTGCTGAAAATTTCAAGAAGACGCCGGGAACTTTCTAATGCTCTTAATGATTGTCTCTTATCTCGTTCCTTCAAAAATATTGTGTTATTCTATTATTGCACATTTGATGGGAAGAAGTCTCTTCTTAAAAACTAACGACGAAGAGATAACAGAGATTTGTGTGGTCGTCACGCACAACAATGATTGAGAGAGTTTTCATCATTTCCTGTAAATATATAAAATGCTGCGCGGTGAATGCGACGTAATAACGCAGGATAAAATGCTGTCATCTTCTTCAGTATGTCTTTAACAGGCATTTTATCAGTACTGGATCACAGTGGATTAGAAACCCAATTTAGCAAGATAATTAATCTTACTCATGTCTCTCGGAGAAAAAAGACAAGTTAAAAATAAATTCTGGCGGGAGTTTAAAATTTGCGACAAGGCGCAATAGCGTCATCCTATTTTCCAAATCCCGTTTTCATTGAAAGGCGACTAAGAAAAGAATGTCATTAAAATATAATAAAACTTGAGATATTATTTATTCCCCTAAAATTACGATGAAATAATGTTCGGGGAGTCATCAGCTTTTAGCTTGAGGATTTAAAGGGATTTGAAATATGCTGGTATGTAAGAGACTCTGAAGGAAACTCACCGAATAGTTTTGAAAAAATAATCAGTTTGTAAGAACATTCATAACAATCTCCTTTTAATTTATTATCCAACAATTCTATAGGAAATACGTAATTTTTTTATCATCAATTGCTTTACTAAAAATGTCTAAACAATTTTTTGGAGCAACAGGGCGCACTGTTCTATCTATATTGGTTCCACTTTTTTAATTGTTGTTTCTTTCGCATTTAGGATTTCTGTTTTGAATGAGATAGAAATTTTTAATGTATTTTTAAGGATAAGACAATTAGCGAAAATGTATATGTGAACATCTAAATGGAATGGATACCTCATTTAATATTTGAATAGTTTTTATGTGGTGATTTTATTTTATATGCTAGCAATCATGCCCGTTCTCCGAACGGTGAATCTATAAAATCAATTTTTGAACATAAAATTAAAGAAAGGGAAAAGTAATTAAGGGAAAGGAAAGTAATTTAAAATCCGAAACTGTTTTACGATTTAGAACAGCGTCGTGACGTCAATGCATACGGTTTGACGTAAAACGGAGCTGGCTTTGGTGCCCCTTAATTTTAAATCTAAATTTGAAATTTTCAAAGCATCTCAGTGATTCTGACAAAATTATCTTTAAACCTACCAGCATTTTGAAACAGTAAAGCTAAGCCACCCTTTTGAATTTTTTTTGGTTTTCAGACTTTTTTCTAGGTGTAGAAGTGTAGAAAAATTTAAGCAGATAGGGTTTCAAGGCGCTGGGTTTTCTTTTCGTGCATTTGTAGGTATCCGGACTTTAAGACCTAAAAGCATGCCAATTTTTAGATCTCTAGGTCATTTAGAAGTGGTCAAACAAATCGCGAAAAATTCAAGCAGACACTGTTCCAAAGCCCACTTTTTTTTTCTTTTGGTTTTCGTACTTTTCTTATATACAGACCTTGAGGCATGCCGATTTTCAGATTCTCCTGGTCATTTAGAAGTGGTCGAAAAATTCGCGGACGAAAACACTCTCACATTTTCCCTCTTTGCTTTTCATATACGAGGCGAAAGCCTATATTTGCATAGGTATTCACGTATACCGGCGAAAAACGCAGAACTTCAAAAGCGTCGCTACATCAGTAAACATTGCGTCATTACCAGTTTGATTGTAGCCTGTCCTTTCACCCAATGAGAAGAGAATGCTAAAAATAGCTGCGTCACCATGGCAGCCGGTCACGGAACCAGAACGTTTCTGTGTGATTAACGCTGAAGATTAACCCGTTCGTTTCTTTTTGTGTGTGTGTGTGTGTGTGTTTTAAAAAATGTTTAAATATCAGAAAATGACTTTTTCTTTAAAAAAATTGTAAAAGAGGGATGGTAGTTGTGAATTTATGCTGTAAAAATTGCATTGCGTTATGATCTATAGTTTGCCATGTATCCTTTTTTTAAAACGAATCCCATCGCGAAATAGAGAATATTGTGAAATTTAAACATTTAATTTCTCGTAAACTAAATCGAAATTCAAAAGAAAGGCGCCTAGGTGCAAAAATGTGGCCATGGCCCTACATGCCTACAAAGTTTTGTAGTTCTGTTGCTGTTAGTGTGTCCGGAAACTCGAACTAAGAGCATTTATTTGCTTACCTTAACTTTGAAATACAATAGCTCTTGAAGTATCACCAGAATCAAAAAACGGTTGATTTCAGCGTGTTTTCCGAACAATTCTGTACATACGATGTAAATTTCATATTTTTGTGTTTAGTACTTTTAGCGCTGCGAGCTAGGAAAGTGTGAGTGCGGCGAAATTTCTGAAACAACGACGGCGGCGTCAGCAGCGGCAGTTACTTTTTTAGAATAAAGAGATTATTTAAATTGGATTACAGTTTTGAATATGTGCCTATTTTTGTATATGTTTAGGTCACAATTAGAATGCTCACTAAATGTGAAAGAACAATTCTGTCGCCTTGAATGACTGCTCGTTATCTCTGCAAGATTGTTTTATAGGATGTCTCGTTACGTAGTACGTTTAAAGAAAACTGTCTTCAACTGAATTTATACTGTTATAACCCGGGGATGGCCGAACCAAAAGAAAATAGCATTTCAAGAATTCAGTGGTAGCTTGTCAGACGATGGCCACGCCCAGGAGGTAGACATTAGAATTTAGAAAAATGAGAATAAATTATTCCGGGATTCTTTATCGTCAAGGTCTAATTTGGGCGAGAGAACCTATCTCTCCTGATTAGCGAGAATAATCAGGAGAGGCCTCAATCTCTCCTGATTAGCGAGAATAGGTTACGGGTTCGATCCGCAAATCCCAAGTCGTCTACTATCACAAGTCGTAAGAAGGAATTGGCACGGACCCGGGATATTGCCTGTCAACATGGATATCAGCATTCAGTTATCGATGCCTTGATTCATAAACAACTTCAAGGATCATATTCAACACTCAAGGTGGAATCTACCTCATGTCGTTATGTCGGATCATTCGATTATTCCCCACCAAGTACTAACTATCTTAAAAATGTTTCTAAAATATCTGATTTGGGATTTGGGGTTCGAACCCGTAACCTATTCTCGCTAATCAGGAGAGATAGAGACTCCACCCCTCTAATGAGTCGACATGGAGTGTACAAGATTCCGTTCCGGACTACCCTCGGAGAAACGACGGACCTCTGTTATGTGATTTCTACCCTGCCTGGTTTGGGTGTGCGCATTGCTGAACACAAATACTCATTGAGAACTTTGAACCCCCTTTCTGCACTAGTAAAGGCAGTTCGTTCAGGCTCTTACATTCCAGATTGGGACAATGCTTCTATTTTGGGCTCGGCGGGGTCTCGACCCGCTTTGCACATGATAGAAAGCTTATTCATTATTAAATATGGGGCAACGAAGATATCCCATCAATTATTCCTTCACCCTGGCGAACTTTGATTTCACATCACGACCTAGCAGAAGTTTGAGGCTCTCCAGATGTTTTCGGAACTGGCAACGATCAGGAACTTATTTGCATAAATGTATGAATGAGAGTGTTTGTTATATAAAATCTGTAGTAACTGCTCGAGTCTTGTCCACACCTGATGATGTGGTCAGAGTGACCTCGAAAGATCTCGCGCCTATGTTTTTAACATTTTTATCGTAAATAAAGTATTTTAATGCATTTTTAAGGACAGTTCTGCAATGGGGTTGAATTACTATTTGTTATCGTGCAAAAACAGCCTATTCTTACACATTTAGGTTGCTTTTTACTAATTTATTGTTAATATAAGAAAGGAATTGCGGAAGATTTTCTGAAAATTAAGATTTTTCCTGTGGAAACCCTTCCGTGAAATGCAGGCATTTTACGTCATTTTACGGGAAGGATTGTATAAGAAATATGATTCGTTAATTTACGAAAGGAATCAAGGAAAATGGCTCTTGAATTTTAGAAAAAAAATTCAGTGTATCCAATGCTGAGATGAGTAGATTGCAAATTGCATTCGAAGAGCGATTCCTGTATGAACTGTGTTAAGGTAGGTAATGTATTACATGCAGCGAAATAAGTGACTGTGTATATTGCGAGAAATTATATGGAATTATTTTTTTAAGTATACAATGAATTCTATTCAGTGTGTTGGAACAAACGAAATGAATCATATCAATTAATAACATGCTTGGATAACGAATGAAAGGAAGTCGATTTCTGTAAGTAGAATTCTGTTCTCAATGGACAGTTACCGTTATGTTGAAAGTGCTATTCAATGTTCTAATTAAGATTTCAACTACGAACGGACAAGTTGAAGTGATCCAGGAAAACGACATTTAAGTCATCAAGCTAAGTTAAGCACTAAGTTAGGTTACAATGAGTTGAAACTTAAATGCATTCTACAACCCAATGCATAGCAAATATTTCATAAAGACGAAAGCGGAAGACCGACAATATACAGTGGAACCTCAATTATACGTTTCTTAGTTATACATTTTTCACTTTTATAGGTAATTCTGCCTTGGTCCAGATGATTTTCCGTAGTTTCTATCGCTTCTTTAACTCGGTTACACCTAATTCATTTAAAAGCTTTTTTCGATTATACATTAAAATTTGAATTTCAAATTGTCAAAAACTCACGGTTCTTTGGTTCTGTTATGCGGAACCCGATATGTTACAACTTTCAAAAATATCAAAAATTGTTACAACTTTCAAAAATATCAAAAATTGTTACAACTTTCAAAAATATGAAAAATTGTTGCAACTTTAAAAAATTTCAAAAATTGTCAAAAATACACGGTTCTTTGATTCTGTTACACGGAACCCAGTATGTTACAACTTTCAAAAATATCAAAAATTGTTACAACTTTCAAAAATATCAAAAATTGTTACAACTTTCAAAAATATCAAAAATTGTCAAAAATACACGGTTCTTTGATTCTCTTTCATGGAACCCAGTATGTTACAACTTTCAAAAATATCAAAAATTGTCAAAAATACACGGTTCTTTGATTCTGTTACATGGAACCCAGTATGTTACAACTTTCAAAAATATAAAAAAATTGTTACAACTTTCAAAAATATAAAAAAATGTTACAACTTCCAAAAATAAAAGAAAATGTTACAACTTTTAAAAATTGTCAAAAATACACGGTTCTTTGATTCTATTATGTGGAACCCAGTATATTTCAACTTTCAAAAATACCAAAAATTGTTACAATTTTCCAAAAATTTCAAAAATTTTCAAAAATACACGGTTCTTTAATTCTATTATACGGAACCCAGTATGTTACAACTTTCTAAAATATCCAAAACTTTTACAACTTTCAAAAATATCAAAAATTGTCAAATATACACGATTCTTTGAATCTGTTATACGGAACGCATATGAAACTGGGTGGTAATATGAAATGGGGCTTATTTATCAAGCAAGTGCTTCCTTTTGTCAATAACTTGAATAAACATTATCATTACCGTCCGTATAGGCCACCATAGGACTCAGGTGTCAGTGTCACGTTGTGCACATGGTATAGAGGATGTGCGTTGTTTTCTTCCGGGTCATCAATTTCGTAAGGTAAGATTCCAGAATTTTTTTGCTATCTTTATTGATAATTCTAGCATATTAGCTATAGTATGTGGATTAGTCAGAAGATACAATTTTAAAACGGCAGGGTCAGTTTTTTTTAAATATTTCTTCTACGTTGAGATTCGTTGGGTCGGTTCGAAAATGGCGATGGGTGGTAATATGGAACTAGGTGCTCCATATTACAACTATTCTTTTTTTTTCTTTCTGTTTTTTTAAGTGTCGCTATGCGAAGAAGAAAATTAGAACCAGAAAAATGGGACTAAGACAGACATGGAGGGCGGAAGACATGTTAAACGCTATAAGGGCAGTTCGTAACAAAACAAAAACGTTGAATGAAGCTGCACGGCGCTGCAGTATTTCTCCTCAAACCATCAACAACCTGTTGGAGATGTACCTGGCAAAGATGGTGCGCAGTGCATATTTTGTTGCGAGACATTCAACACGTCCAAATCTGGAGAACTGTGGGTTAAATGTACAGCGTGCCAGAAGTAAGCTCACATCTTATGCAGTAGATGTGAAAGTGACGTTTTTATTTGCAACTTCTGTTCATCAGCATAAAGGACTCATACTTTATATAGAAATTTCTTTTATTTTCATTTTTAAAGTATCATTAATTTGTTTCACATTGAAAGCGGCATTCAATAAAAAAGTTGTTGTAATATCAATAATTTTATAATCAAAACACTGAGGTTTTTTGTTTTATTTACATGCTGTTTCATATTACCACCCCCATTTTCAAGGCTCACTTTTTGCAATGTGTTTAAAAAATTTTCTGCTATTTAAACACTGGTATTTATTTTTCTAAAAACTATACATACATTATGAGAACTATATGTGCTAACACTTTTGACCTATTTTTATGCAACTGTTACATTTAAAATTGAGATTTCCGTCTAAAACAAAAAGTGGTTTATATTCCCACCTTCTCCCCTACGTTACAACTTTAAGATAATTGAAACAGTGTCATTATGTTTCTCTTTGGTGCAGCCAAAGTTCAACCTTGATCCTAACACAGAAGGGTATGTTGTTTACTTTCGGTTTTGATTAAAAATTGGTTTCGTATTTCATGACTCAAACACAGATATAAGTATGCGCTATATTTAAAAATTGATAAATCTCTGAGACGTAACTTTGCGGCTCTACTATTTTGCGGCGTAGTAGAATAGAATCCTAAATGTAACATCAATATTCAACATTCTGGTTTCAAGTGGACGCACTCAGGATCCTCCCCCCCCGCCGAAAAAAATAACGCTGTTCATTCACGATTTCGATACTAAAGCACAGGTCTCAGATTTTTAGTCCATAAAGTACGTCCCAGATTACAGGGGATGGTGGGGCGATTCCTGACAACCGGAACAAATTTAACATGGGGAAAGGGGGAGGTTTAGTAATTCGGACGTCCAGCGGCAAAAATATAGTGGATGGTATTTCATAAAGTCGTGATGTTTTCGTGCTAAGTAAGTGAAGTCATAGCATAAGCCGTCTCATGCACGATTTTCAGATAAAACTACTCTTTAATATTTAAAAATGATGTTAAAAACACATTAAAAACATTAAAAAAGGGACGAGATCTTTCGGTGACCGCGTCGGTCCCTTCATCAGGTCATACACACTGAGCAACAGAAATGAAAATTTGGGTGACATAAATACAGAATGAAGATGTCGTAACACAAGTACACTACGCATGTCAAAGGATCAGATTTACATAAAGTAGATACACGAATTAAAGTTCTGAACAGCTTTAAGCTATGCTCCCCCTTTAAAAGAAATTTCCAAGGGAGAGGTATGTGAACAGGTGTGTCGTCATTGAAATACTTAGGTCCATACTTGTAAATTCATAAGCTTTCAGATAATAGAGTAGCAAAGGGTGTTGTTGGAGCCGAAAGGATAGTAGTAAGGTTTCATAGTGGCTCGTGATTACCTTCCTAGCATAATCTGGATAATGCCGTAGCAGAGGAATTAGGTTTTAAACTGTATTTGTATTTATTTCATCGTTTTGTTTTCTCATTTTTTCGTTTTTAGCACGTCTTTTGTAAAAAAAGATCGTGCTTCTGTTATCGGTTTGTCCGTCGGTCCGTCTGTACCACGATATCTCTGCACTATTTGTCGGATTTGAAAAATTCTTTTTGCATTCGGAAGCTTGAAACATGCAAATGATGATCCTTTATTTCGTTTTTTTTTACGATGTACAATTTCACCGCTAAAGGGCGTAAATGCAGATGATGTCGAATTCAAAAATACGTTTTATTCCACATATTTGCTTCTAAACATCCGATTGAATTTTTTTTTAATCTTTCGATTCCATTTATGTTGAAGAGTATTTTAGATATTGTTACTTTTTCAAATTACGCATAGATTTTCAACTAGGGGGCGTAAAAGTTAATTACATTTTTCCCGATAACTCTTCTTCTAAAACTCCGATTTGAAATTTTTTTTCTTCAGCGAATACATCTCCTGATGGAAAATATTTTGCATATAATTTCAAATTTTTGGTAAAGAATACTTTGGCCACCAGGGGGCGTAAGTGCTAATATTTGCTTCTGATGTATTTGCCATAAAATCGGAACTTCTAAAATATCGATTGAAAAAATTATTTTGTGGACTGATGCCGCTCACATCGATAAACCTTTTCGGAATATTTTCTTCTTAAAATATTGCGCAGTTTCTCCGCCAGGGGGCTTAGATGCACATCTTATTTTTGTCAATATCTCTACTTCTAGGAGTCCGATTTTAAAAATTTCCTTCTTTGTTGGATATTGTTTTCAGTGTGACATGTTCTTATTTATAACTTCAAAATTTTCATGTAATTCGTAGACTTTCCGCTAGGGGGCGTAAATGGAAATTGCGCTTCCCTCTATATCTCGGGTTCTAAATCTTCCATTTGAAAAATTCTTTCTGCACCGGATACAGCTCCTGATGGGAAATCGTTTGCACATAGTTTCTAATTTTTATAAAAAAATAGTTTGGCCATCAGGGGGCGGAAATCTTAATTTCCGCTTCTATTGTATTTGCAGCAAAATATGAGATTCTAAATTCTCGACTGAAAAAAACGTCGTTTGTTGACCGAACTAGTCATGTCGACAAACCTTTCAGAAATATTTTCTTCTTAAAATAGTGCATTGTTTCTACGCCAGGGGGCGTACTGTATATCTTATTTTTGTCAATATCTCTATTCGTAGGAGTACGATTTGGAAAATTCCTTCTTTGTTGGACAGTGTTTCCGATGCAAAATGTTTTTTCTATAAATTCAAAATTTTCAAATAAATCATAGACTTTCCGCTATGGGGCACAAAGGTATATTGTGTTTTCTGCGTTATTTCTGCTCCTAAAGCTCTGATTTGAAAAATTCTTCCTGTATCGCATACAAGACCTGATGGAAAATATTTTTCACATAATTTCTAATGTTTAGTAAAGAATAGCTTAACCACCAGGAGGCATAAGTGTTAATTTCCTCTTCTGAAGTATTTGTTGCAAAATCTGGGATCCTGAAAACTCGAATAATTTTTTTTTCTTGGACCGATACCGCTTATATGGATAAACCTTTTGAAAATACTTTCTTCCTAAAATAATGCATGGTTTTCCCACCAGGGGACGTAAAGTCACATCTTATTTTTGTAGATATCTCTGTTTCTAAGAGTTCGTAAGCTCACGATTCCGTTTAGAGCAATATCTGAGAGATTAAAAACCCGATTGAAAATCTTCTTTCTTTCGTCAGATCTATTGTTTTCCATACCGGTTCCATTGACTTTGAATAGTTTAATAAATTTAATTTGCTTCAGAACGTATTCAAAAGACGTGCTTATTACACCCGAAATTCTGTGTCATCTTTCTTGTTTAATATGTTAAAACAGGTATAATATTTAAGATTTATTCTGATTTAGCTAAGTATTATCATAATATTTCAGATGTATGATGATATTTAGCAAAATCAGAATATTAGTATTAGGTTCTCGAATTTGTACTATCAAATCTATCGTGTTTTGTAGATGGTATAATGGGTAGTGTTGCAACCTTGAATGCGTGCGCTCATTTGTAGATCTTTATTTCAGAATGATAAAGTTCGGGTAGCATCTGGGAATAAATTAATGTCTAAATAATAAACATTTCCTCAAGCAAACGCGTAAATATCTGAAAGTTTCCTTTAAATAATTGCAAGGTTTCTTTCCGTTTCTCAACGGACTTCTAAAAGCAGTGGTCAAAAATGAAAGGGGGTTTAGGACTTACTTTTTAGGGGGTGGTAAAAAAATCGAACAAATGCGACATGGGGGAGGGGGAGTCTAAAAATAGTAAAAAATCACGGACGTACTTTATGGACGGCCCCTTATGAGCATTTCACATAATCTAGAATTGGGATCATGAATGAAATAGCGTACTCCGACGCTATCTGAAGACGCGGATTCGGTTCTCGCTCCAGGACGACGAAATTTTGAAGTTCTCGGATATTGTCTGACTTACCGTCCTTGTCATATCTTCACCAAAAAACGGATTCACATCTTCAAAATTTGTAGAATCGGGATTTTTATAGACAGATAGTCGTCAAAAAAGAAGTTCAATTTTCATAAGCTTTATGATTTTTGCAATGCGTTCAAATTTATTATAATTTGTAATGCTTTTTTCTTTCTCCGCCAATTCGGCTTTAAATAAATCAATTTTAAGGAACATCTTACACTATTTTAAAGCATACATTTTACAATATCATTTAACACTTTGAAATTTTGTTCATTTTTACATTAGCACGTTTTTTAAGGGCATCTCCTAAAAAAGCGTCTAACCGAGGTTTCACTGTAATTGTGACAGGCGTTGGATAAATTCTAAACAGCGTGTATTTATAATTGATTGATATTATTTTATATCTTGTTTTAGTAAAATTAGAAGAAAAAGTACGGTGTATTTTGTGAGGGCTCTGTATCTCAGCATGTTAAATTGCCAAAATACGAAATGGTCGGCAAAACAGCAGGGAAGAAATGCCTGCAAGGTTATTTTTTCTCCGTCAAAGAGAGAGAGAGCCTTCGTGACATGAAAATGAAATACTTTCCAAGCCTTCGCAGAACTTCTTCTAGTGGCGACTGAGCTCTGCCCGAATGGATATCTTTTGCGTACTGCAATCTCCTCAACGTTTTCTTCCATACTGTAATTAGATGCTGACAGCGAGGCATCATTACCCTGTCGCAAGGTCGTTCTAATTGATTGGATACTTTTTTCTTTCCCCAAAATTCTCATTACCCATACGCAGCTCTAACTAATTTCATCGCAACAAAGAAGATGAGCGATAAAAGATTGGAACCCATGCTGTGATTCGATAAGAACTCGGATTATCCAGGAATTAATTGTTTTAACTAATTAACAAAACATGTCATGCTTACTGAATTTTTTTCTCAGCTGTTTTTATTTGTGACTTCCTTCCTTTATTGAACACCGCTGAAAGGAAAGTGAGAGATGTGTGTAAAATGGTTTTGCTTTTCTTGGTGAAACGGTGTCGTGCGCGAAGCGATCCTCCTAATCGAATCATTTTACTTATATTTATATACAAATCGTAGTCAAATTATTTACATCTAATTAATTAATTACTTACATCAAGTTTTTTACGCTAAATACAAGTTTTTAATATCATTTTATACATATATACGAATCGTAGTCAAATTATTTACATATAATTAATTAAGTACTTACATCTACTGAATTTTGTAGCTTTTGTCCTTAATCCAACTTGGTAACATAGACCTTAAAAATGACCTTAAAATGTTTGGCAACATTCTAAAGACTTTAAAAGTGCTTTCAGGCATTTTTTAAGATCTTTGGAATTTCCAAATTCGACGTGTGATGTACAAAACAACAATTAAAAGAATTAGGAGAACTTCATTTCATTTTCATTACATTTATTTCGTATTTCTGTTGTTACAATATGCAGTTGACATTCTAATGTAAAGCAAATTAATACAGCAACAACCAGGAAATAGGAGGGAAAAGGCCTCCACGAGGTCTGACTAGCCCTCTCATCCTGACGACTGGACACATAAAAATATGTAAGAACAAAACAAGACCGACACATCGTACAACCCGTTTAGGAGGTGAAAATTATAATAATAAAGGCATCACGAAACTGATTTCATGTTAGCTAATGATTTAAACAAACTATAATCATTAAGAGTTAACAACTGTGGTGGGAGCGAATTCCAAATCTGCGGGCCAGCATAAATAATTAAAGCTCTAGAACGTTCATGGGAAGATAAGCAAGGAATCAGTGAGGTTTTATGTCTAGTTGAGTAAGAATGGTTGGGGACAGTTAGGGAAATTGCAGAAAAGAATAAGTCATTCTTTAACCTTTTAAACATGGGTTTTGCCAAGTTAAAACGGTATAACTGATCAATATTTAATAACTGAACATCATTTGGCTGCAATCTGGGGAGAAAATTAGGATTCGAAAAGCATGAACCTGAAAGTCAGAATTGCACCAGTTTTAAAAATCTATTTTGTAATCTCTGGGGTTTTGTTATGTTGTAACTGGTAGTCGAGCTCCAGACCGAAGCACAATATGAGAAGTAGGGATAAATTAAAGTGTAATAAAGTAAAATAATAATTTTCGGAGACAAATAAGCCGTACCTCTCCCAATGATTCCAATATTTCGAAAAATTAGGGAAATAAGATAATCAATGTGAGAGTTAGATTTAAGATACAACTAAATAGAAACACCTAAATATTTAAGACTTTGTACAACCTCAACTGTGTGTTATTTAAAATTATAGAATGTAGAGATTTCGTATTCCGACCATAGGAGAAAATTAAAATTTTTGTTTTCTTAACATTAATAGCAAAAAGGAACAAAATATATATACAAATAGACGAACGCATTCGCAATATCATGGCGGAATTTGGAAATTCTAAAGACCTTAAAAAATACCTCAAAGCATTAAGCTATATTAGCAAGTTGGACTAAAGCTAAAAAATTCAGATTTAAGTACTTAATTAATTAGATGTAAATAATTTGACTGCGATTTGTATATGTATATAAGTAAAATGATTCGATTAGCAGGGTCGCTTCGTCCACGATAAAATATAATAGGGTTGCTTCGCGCACGATTTCCAGAGACTCACTTGGCGCGCCGTTGCTTCCCGCACGTAATCGGTGAAACTGCAGAACTTTAAATATTGTAACATTTTAACTGGAAAAATGCATACCCAAGTTTTTAACTGTTCGAACAAAACAATTCAATTTGGCCGTTCGATACTATTATGTTCCGACTGAAATATCAGTATATGGATAAGGAAATATTGAGGCTGTGTAAAACAGTCCCGAATTATCCAACGTTTCATTTTCTCAAATTGCAGCGACATAGTCATTGATTCAATGAAAATCATGTGGTGTTCGTGTGATACCTGAATTGGAATACAGCAGACACTCGATTATTCGTGCTAATCACCGCGTAAATGTGCACGAATAACTTAAAAATGTGGATAGTACGATCTTTGCATTTTACTAAAAAAATTTCCTTCGTATGTACTATACAGTATATAAAAATATATTTGACACATTTAACTGTTAACAATGGAGTGTATAAATTATAAAAATGTACTGTACTTACAATTTCTGTTGTTGACGAAAGTAAATTGCGATAGGCCTATCATCATCATCATCATTGTCAACCATTATCAATCCACTGCTGGACGAAGGTCTCCCCAAGTTTCCTCCACAACGGTCTGTCTTGTGCCAGTCTCCTCCATGTCACCCCTGCATACTTTCGAATTTCATCCACCCATCTCCCATGTGGTCTTCTTCTGGGTCTTTTCTTGTCCCTTGGAATCCAATCTAAAATTTTGGCTGTCCATCGATGATCTGTCCTTCTGGCAGTATGTCCAGCCCATTGCCATTTCAGGGATTTAACTCTGATCATGATGTCTTCCACTCTTGTCATTTTTCGGATCCACGAGTTCCTCTTCTTATCTCTCCTGGTTACCCCAAGCATGCACCTCTCCATGCTTCTTTGAGTTGTCTGGAGCCTTTGTATGTCTCTTTTAGTTAAGGTCCACGTCTCTGCACCATACGTAAGCACTGGAAGGATGCATTGATCAAACACTTTTCTTTTAAGACATAATGGCATATTGCTCTTGAAAATTATGCTGTTTCTTCCAAAAGCTCTCCAGGCAAGTTTTGTACGCCGATTAATTTCTTCATCAATGTGACCCTCACTTGATATCTGCTGTCCAAGATAAACGAACGTGTCTGTTATCTCCAGCTTTTTTCCATCAATCGATAAATCTTCATTTCTTGTAAAAGCATTGAACATCACTTTTGTCTTCTGAAAGTTCATTTTTAATCCCACTTCTTTACTCTTGTCCGCAAGTTCCTGGATCATACTCTGCAGCTCTGATGGGGTAGTTGCAAAAATGACTACGTCATCAGCAAAACGAAGGTGGGTTAGATAATCTCCATTAATCTTTATCCCCTTGTTTTCCCAGCTCAGCGACTGAAAAACACCCTCCAACGTGGCATTGAAGAGCTTCGGAGATATGGTGTCACCTTGTCTCACTCCCTTTCCAATTTTTACGTGTGTTGTATTTTCAAACAGCCTAATCTTTGCACTTGCATTTTCATAGATGTTATTAATAATATTAATGTATGCATCTTCAATACCGCAGGTTTTCAGAGCCATTGTAACTGCTGATGGTTTCACCGAATCAAAGGCTTTTTCATAATCGATAAAAGCCATGCACAATGGAAGTTCATATTCCCTCGCTCTTTCAATTAGTTCTCTCAGCACGTGGATATGATCTATTGTGCTGTAGCCACTCCTGAATCCAGCTTGTTCTCTCGGTTGAGCCATGTCCAGTGTTACCTTCAAGCGGTGTGAAAGAACTTTAGTGAAGATTTTATAAACTACTGATAGGAGGCTGATAGGTCTGTAGTTTCCGAGATCCTCAATGTCACCTTTCTTATGTAGCAGGATCATTGTAGCGGTGTTCCAATCCTCAGGAATCTTTCCTTCATTAAGGCATCGAGTGAAAATTTGGGCGAGTACTGTTTCGATTTCTCCACTTGCTTCTTGTATGATGTCTACAGTAATTCCATCTTCTCCTGGAGCTTTTCCTCTCTTCATGTTCTTGATTGCATGTGCAACTTCTGCTGGAAGGACTGGAGGAACTCTGGTACTGGCATCTTTCATGATGTCTGGAGTGCATATATCATCCCTTTCATATAATTTGGAGTAGAAATCTTTCACTCTTGTCAAAATTTCTCCTCTATTTCTTGTTACAGAACCATCTTCTTTTCTCAGTGCCATAATCTGTTTTCTTCCCTTACTGAGATGTCCCTTTGCTATCTTTAGGCTTTGGTTGTTTTCAATTGCTTTCCTCACTAGTTCACAGTTGAATTTCCTTACGTCTTCAGTGATACTTTTTCTTACTGTCTTGCATAGCTCTATATATTCCACTTTGGAAGTCACATCTTTAGTTGTCCTCATCTCTCTTCTTTTTTGCATCAACATTTTGGTTTTCCTGATAATTTGTTCACATGCAACTTGTTCTTAGACCCAGCTAATTTTGTTGCTGTTTCCATAAGAGCTTTGGTTACTTTTCTGTTAACTTCAGAGATGTCCACTTCTTCCGATGTTAGGCCTTCTAAAGCAGAGAACCTGTTCTTCAGTTCTAACTTGAAGGTATTATGGTGTTTTTTAAGGTTGGTTATGTCAATAGATTTTGTTTGTCTTATGAGCTTGCCACGTTCAAGTTTAGTGTTGAGGTGCATCTTACATCTCACCAATCTATGGTCACTACCTGTGTTGAACTTGTTTAGCACACTGCAGTCTTCTATGACGAATTTTTTTGTTACACATAATAAAATCAATTTCACTTGTCGTCCCATTTGGATGTCTCCATGTCCATTTCCTGTGTGGCTTTTTCTTGAAGAAGGAGTTCAAGATGAAAAACCCTTCTGCCTCTGCAAACTCAACGAGAGTATTTCCACGCTGGTTTCTGTTGCCATGACCGAATTTACCTACTGAAGTTTCATTCTGTTGCTGTTGCCCTATTTTTGCATTGAAATCTCCCATAATTATTTTCAAGTGCTGCTTACCTTTATTATTTAGATGACAAATTTCCTCATAAAATTCTTCAATTTCTTCTTCAGGATGACTTGTGGTGGGTGCATAAGTTTGAATAATCTGAGCCTGGTATCTTTTTCGAGAGTTGGATAACGAGTCGTGCAGCTCTGTCAGAGGAACTTTCAACTTCTACAACTTTATCCTTCAGTTTCTTGTTTATTATAAATCAACACCACTAGTTCTGCCAGTATCTGTCCCACGATAGTAGAAGAGATGTCCACTTTTCAGTTCGATGAGATCTTCTCCTTTTCTCCTTACCTCACTTAGCCCCACGATGTCCCACTTGATCCTTTGTAGTTCCTCTTCCAATTCAAGAAGCCTTGAATCAGAAGATAGGGAGCGTCCATTGTAAGTAGCCAAGGTCAGCATCAGATGGCAGCCTAGTCCGGTTCTCCGGGGATTCTTAGCACCTCTGCCTTCATGTCGCACTGGCCGCTGCCTTGGCCAGGTACATTCCAGCTGCCGGAGACTGAGGGCCAAGATTTAAGTTGTGGAATCATTTTGGAGGGGTTTGGCCATAACTCACCACGCTGATAGGCCTATATATATATATATATATATAGTACGTTTACTAGACAAAAGTCATATGTGTTTTGGAGCAAAATAATCTGTAATGTTCTTTCGCTTCTTAGATGCATTTAATTGTTTTCTAACACTACGAATATTACGAAGTGCCACAATATCACTGTAATTAAAATCCCCTTGTTCTACATAGTTTATGAATGTATCTACACATTCCAAAGCTGCACCATAACTCAGACGCCCGCAGTCATACTCAACGCTCAGTTCACACGTATTAAAAATATTGCAACGAAAAAAAAAAAAAAGCAGAACACGGATGATCGAGAGTTTGATGTGTTTATCATTTATGCATTATTTGTTCTTTATGAGTTGTAAACTTTCTTTTTCCGACAGCGGTAGTCGAATACCTATCTTCTTACTCCGGAGCGGCTGTTCTACCAACGGCACTACGCCGACAAGCTTATCCCTGCTCCATTGTCGCTTTGGCTCATTCGTTACCTCCGAAGTACGATATCTCCATCATGTTACGTAGTAAGTTACATTATTCCCTCACCTTGGGAAAAGTGGGGCATGAAATCATGCGTTGCGCATCAGCCGACAACCATGGTGAAAGCACCATCTCATTATTGAAAAAGGATTTTTGTTTTATTAATTGAGTGAGCTGTGTGTTTGTTTGTTCGGGGGGGTGGGGTGGTTAAAGACCACTATGAGCAACTCTATGGGCTGTAAGCAGTCGCCCGTCCCTAATTTATTTATTTTTTTAGTAATTAATTAATTATTATTTTAACCCGAACCTATCTCGGACGAATGGTCAGAAGTTAGCACTTAGACCACCGCACCGTCGGGTCGGCTGCCTTGTGTGGAAGAATCATCACAGAAATTTTTCAAACTTCACAGCCCGGAGAATCATTTTCGGTCGGGCGCTACTACAACCTTTGTTTCGCAGCCAATGGGATTCGGATTCACATCTTCTTACTCCGGTGCGGCTGCTCTCCCAACTGAACTACTCCGGCAGGCTTATTGCTGCGGCACTGTCGATTTGACTCATGCGTCACCTCAGTAGTTTTTCATCTACGTTATTTCACGCAGTACGTTATAATTCGTGAATTAAACGAGCGAGACCATGTTCCCAGAGAGGTCGTCATTTTCACTTGAATCTATTCTCCAGCACGTTGCTTTTTTAATTCAAACTCTTGTTCCAAACAACGCCCTCTAGTCAGGCTACTGTCGTCATATCATTCAACCTAATCACAGCGCGAACCTCCGAGTGAGATCATGTTTCCAGGAGGGTCGTCATTTTAATTTGAAACTGTTATGCATACGTTGCATTTTTATTCAAACCACCAGTGCCAAACTACGCCCTGATGTCAGGAGAATGCAACGACGTAAGAAGACACCGATTTACCCTAATCCGCAGATAAAGGTCTTCAGAGGTTACTCATTGATTGGCCGTCGTACTTCCAAATTGTTGACGTTCAGTCATCTCGTAAACAGTGAAAAGTAAATGCAGTCACCTATTACAAATTCTAGATCTGTGTCAGGAGAGAGAGAGAGAGAGAGAGAGAGAGAGAGAGAAAGCCTCTCTCTCTCTCCCTCTCTCTCTTGGAGAAAAGAGATGTTCTCGTGAATCTCATTCTAGATCTTGGAAAGTGCTTGTGTGTGATATTCTGGATAGATGTCTGGACTTCACGAAGTCGAGTATTCAAATAGGATTGAAACACATCTTTAATTTTTTTGTTAGCATCGCTTCTATGTAGGCAAGCCTTTGTTACATTGTCGATTGAACAAAGGAAGGTACATAGTGTGACAACTGGTTTGAGGAAAAGTTCAGCTTTGACATCAGGGCAAGTGACTGCATCAATTTGTTCATCAAGAAAGATATCCTCTCTTCTGATGATTGACATTTCCGATTTTTTGACATCAGGGCAGGACATTCAGAAGTTCAGCCTTGACATCAGGACAGGTGACTGCATCAATTTGTTCATCAGGAGAGATATCATTTAGTCTTTCGATGATTGTGGCCAAGAAAAAGTTGGCTAGAGACAGTGACCCAGGAAACTACTTGATTACTCTGAGAAGAATCAGCGCCAGCATGCTGATTGAGAAAGATGACGAGGCATTCGTAAAAGGGGAAGCGAGAAGTTCTTTTCCCATGTAGAGTCCTTGTGTTCATATGATTTGCAATCTTTAAAGCAGCTGATTTTATTGCAACGAAGCTCAAGCCGGGTGACTCCGCCACCAATTCTATGTATGTATAAGAAGCCTAATACAAAGCATCTTTGCCAAGTATAAAACAAAAACGAGAACTTAAACATTTACCAAATAAATGACATAGTTATATATATTACTATTTGTGAAAATTGCAATACTATGAAGGACTTCTAGTATTAGCCTGAAACTTAAGGATATGTACAACAGGTTGGGACATGCAAATGATTAAAATGTCAGCGAAAATGTGCATGCGGTTTCGAAGAACCGCCCTCTGAACTGTCCGGTCTCGGGTACAAAGAGCTGGCTCAAACGAGATGTTGCAATCAGTGAAGAGCCGACATTGAGTCGAAAGGGCGTTTCTTGTGTCTCACTCTGCCCCGTCGCCGAAGAACTTCGCATTATGAACACCTCACAGCCTTTGAGCGAGGAAGGAGTGTTGGAATGAGAGAAGTTGGATTTTCCTACAGCGAAATTTAAACTCGCACGAAACGAAACGCCAGTAAAGTGATGCGAACTTGCCTGGGTGGACAGATGAGTCTCGGATGCTCAGAAATCCGGGAAATGAACACCGCAACGACTGCACGGAATGACAGACACCTCTACCACAAAGCAGTTACTGATCATTAGCGGCATCCGAGGTGTTAGCGCAGCAGTAGAGCATTGTCACAGGTTAGGCTTCGTGGTCCAGCACAGGTCTTCAGTAAATGACGTCAGGTCACTGAACCCTCCTCTCCCGGAGGACGCAAGAAACCAGATGATCAGATTTGGCTTCACCAGCGGCTGCTGATGTCATCTCCTTTCTCTTCTAATCTCTTTCGCCCCCAACTGTTCGAAGATAGGGTGAGAGACAACTGACTTTACAACATATTTCCGCTTTATCCCTATGACCTCGAATAAGCTCTCGTCTCCGAATGAAGAGCTAGACTTTTGTATTTTGTGGGAACCCAGACAAACCGAAGAATTTTCTTTTATAAAGGAGGCAGTTTTAAATGCTCTTAAACAACGGTACTTGTGGTATTGTCTGTCGCGTCAAATTTGATGAGCACAAACAAACACTAATTATTTTTTGAGGCACAATAAACAGTCTGAGGGGAAAATGCCTACATACACTTTCTATATATACACTGTTGGCAACCCAAAATGTAACACCAAGAAGGAAGCACCTGATCGACCTGAAATTCGCAGCATGCATCGCCGGCGCGAGGACTTGCAAACGACTAGCATTGCAGGGCATATGCAAATCATGTGTGTCCGGCACGCCACCGAAAAGCACTATAAGAAGGGTGCACAGATGGCGGGGTGTAAGTAGTGGAAGTGTGTTGTGCTGCCGGACCTGTGCGTGGGAAGCTTCCTGATGCCTCGTCGCAGAATAGGGCAGTCATTCCAGCGCGTTTAGGAGTTCGACAGAGGACGAATAGGAGCTTATCGCGACAGCGGTTTATCGTACCGAGACATCGGCGCCCGTGTGGGAGTACATCCGGGCGCAGTGAGGCAAGTATGGATTCGGTGCGTGCAGGAGGGTCGGACGAGCCGACGTGAGTGATTGCCGCAGCCGCGGCACACCACCGAACGAGAGGGCCGGCATGTTGTGCAGCGGGCATTGACGTCTCGCACCGCCACATCGCGAACGTTAGCGCAGGAATTAGGGTGTGTTGCGCAACAACCTGTGTTAGCCCGTACCGTTCGACGTCGTCTGTAGGAGCGGGAACTTGTCGTACGGCGCCCATTGCTCCGATTACCATTGACGTTACACCACCGGCGAGTGCGGTGGCAGTCGGCCGTTGAACGCCGCACCTGGACTACGGAATGGCACGACATTGTCCTCTCCGACGAATTCCGCTTCTTCCTGCAAACCACGATGGTCGGATCCGCGTGTGGCGGCACCGCGGTGAGAGACTGTATGACGCCTGCATTATGCATCGCCATACCGGTCCGTCACCTGGCGTTATGGTTTGGGGCGCAATTGGATACGACACCCGCATCCCTCTGGTACGCATCGCCGGTACACTCAACAGCCACCGCTTCATCTCCGACGTTTTGGAGCCTGTAGGACCTGCCAGCGGCTACGTTTCGACAGGACAAGACGCGCCCGTACGTGGCACGCATCATGCAACAATTCTCCACTGCGCACCAGGTGTCACGGCTGCCGTGGTCAGCCTGTTCTCCTGATATGTCGCACATCGAACACGTCTGGTCGCTGATCGGCAACCGAGTGGCCCGGCAAGCATCAACCACGGCTACGCCTGATGAACTGTTTCAACGTGTGGAAGCAGCCTGGACCGACATACCCCAAGCCCACATCCAAAGCCTCTTTCGTTCGGCGTGTAGCGGCCGTTATTGCCAGCCATGGGAGCCACACGAACTATTGATGTCTCATTGTTCCGCAATCCGCACGGGCCTGTGAGCTTAATCGTTTCATTTTTCTATCTGTTGTTATGTGTCCAGTAAATCTGGCTCTCCTACCTCGTGTCCTTTCTGGTGTTGCATTTTGGGTGGCCAGCAGTAAACGAGGACTGCATAATAAGCCACCCCAGTAGCGCAGTGGTTGATCAGAAGCCGTCTCTTAAGACGGCTTCTGATCATTCGTCCGAGATAGGTACAGGTTCGAATCCCAGTGTGGCATGAATGTTGTGTTTGTCTTACGGCACTGGCTCTCTCACTTTCCTGGAACCAGTGGCTCTAAATTAGGGACGGGTGACTGCTTATAGCATATTGAGTTGCTAACGGTGGTCGTTAAACCTCCAACCAGCCGCCCCGGTGGCGCAGTGGTCTAAGGCGCTGGCCTCTGATCATTCGTCCGTAAGGGGTCCGGGTTCGAATCCCGGTGAGGCATGGATGTTGTGTTTGTTTACGGCACTGGCTCTCTCCCTTCCCTGGAACCAGTGACCCTGAATTAGGGACGGGCGACTGCTTATAGCCCATTGAGTTGCTCACGGTGGTCGTTAAACCTCAATAAAAAAAAAAAAAAAAAAAAAAACCTCCAACCCCCTTCCCTGAAAAAAAAGAATGCATAATAAAAAAACTTGAAGAACTGATAACAAAAACAAAATTTATGAATATATGCGTATGTGTATTTTTCTACGAAATAAGCGCAAATATATTATGGGTTCGAGGAACCCACATCAAAATCATTGTTGGTTCAAAAAGTGTATCGAACCCACGAAGTCGGCGCCTTTGCTGGCAGGCTATTCCCCAGGACGATATCATTTACCAACACGTAATCAGTTATCTTCTGTAGCACGAGGGAGGAATCTGTGATATAAATTTCTTTTGAATAGCGCGATTCTTTCGTGGTGTAACAATTCTTTCACAAAGAGTATTCTTGATGCTTAATCTTATTAAATAGCGATTTCAAGAAGTCTGATACTTATTTTTAGAACTAGGGAAAGAAACCAAGTTTTTAAATTAAATTTATATAATCCGTAATCTAGCATAAAATCAACAGTTTTTATTGTTTGTCACCATGACCTGTCAGAAAACAGCTTTGGAAGTTTGTGAGCCGCCCCCGGTGGTTTAGTGGTATAAGCGCTGGATTATGCGACCATTCGTCCGGGAAGGGTCCGGGTTCGAATACCGGTGAAGCATGGATGTTGTGTTTGTCTTTCGGCCCTGGTTATCTCCCTTCCCTGGACTTTCAATAAAAAAAAAAGAAAAAAGAAATGGTTGCGACGAATTTTTACGCCGATATTTCGATTCACATCGGTTTCTATAAATGTTATTGATCTATAAATGGGAAACTATCAGAGAAATCTCATGGATTTTGCAGGTTTATATTAATACGGATTTAAATGGACGCACTAAGCATTTGTCAGTGAATAGATAAGTTTAAAATAGAATGACAACAACAATGCGTTTATTTTATTCCGAATTATATATAACAATACCTCGAGTAGTTTTAAACTTAAATGCGTAGACACAGCTGAGAGTTACTTCCGCAGTCCCCAAAACTTTTACTGCTATTTTACATTTATTTTATGATCGAGACTTGTCCTGTGGATATGGGAACGTTAAATAACAATAAAAAATTCTTTTCAATTTAGTATGGCTAAATGTATCTCATGAAACTTTTCAGTGTTCTTTAAGCCTTCCGTGGATTTTGTGGTATTCTCAAGATTTTACGCTGCAGTAAAAAATTTGATTGGCCTTAAAAAGCAGCGCGAACTTGTCGTGTTCTTAGTTTTTGTGTGTTGCTTTTATGTTTCTGCAACTAGTTATGATCTCGATTTCGCCAAAACACACTGAATGGGTTTTCAGTTTCGTGAGAAGCTAACTCCCTTGGGCCGTACCTGACCTGAAGTTGAAGCAAAACACTCCGAGATCTCACTCTATAGAAAATTAAACCGTATTTCATTCTACTGGGAAAACGCATTGTTTTCGCTGTTTCCTAGGAATTCTGGTTTATGGATTTTGTTCATTGTCAACGAAGAAAACGTTTCGCATCTTTTTTTCGATACCGGGCGTTTCTTTGCCATCAAAAATTGTGGATAACATTTTTAAAGAGAGGTTTCTCAGAAAGTTTCACGAAATACGTTTACATTATGTCTGGGGAAAGCATCATTTATGGGCAGTGGAATACTTTAAATTAGAGGTCTGCACGGGGCTTATTTCGTGAGCCCAGCCCAGCCCAGCCCAGCACGGTCCAAGCCTCTGCGTTTAAGGCCCAGCCCGGTCCAAGCCCGTGCGTTTAAGGCCCAGCCCAGTCCGGCTTATTTCAAATACAGGGTGATTCAAAAGTCCCCGAACCCTGAATTCAAATATTTCTACCTCGGATATAGTGATGTATGACTATTTTTACATGCTGTTGTACAGTATTGACACGTATATTTACAGGTAATGCAAACCACTTTACAATAGATGCTGGAATTGTCCAACATTTTGTTGAAGACTAAAATTCACCAGACGACACATGTTGGTGGACACTCTTTTCAGCGTGCTGGCTGGTATGTCCCTCACGGCTGTAATGATGTTGTTCCTCAGGTCTTGTACCGTCTTAGGGTTGTTGTGGTAAACTGCGTCTTTCAGATAGTCCCACAAATAAAAGTCTGGAGGACTTTGGCCGCCTGGTGAACGAGGCGGCCAAAGTTTTTTTCGAAATTAATCGATCGTGGAAGAACTTACGGAACATCTCCATTGTGTCGTCTGATGTGTGACACGTTGCTCCATCTTGTTGAAGCCAACAGTAACGTCCGTGTTCTTCCAGCATCGCTACAAATTGATGGATGATGTCTGCATACAGAGCGGAATTTACAGTTGTGTAGAAAAGAATGGCCCTACAATTCGCCATCTAGACATGGCGCACAACACTCCAACTTTCTGACAGTGAAGTCCAACCTCATGCAATGCTTGTGAATTCTCCGCAGCCCATATGCGAGTGCTTTGGCTATTGACATCCATTCAAATGAAACCATGCTTCGTCACTGAAAAAAGTGTTGTTAAGCTGTTTAGTCCGATAGTTGCGCGAGAAACTCTTACACCATTGGCAGCAGGTAATGCGTTTTTCCGAGTCCAAAGGACGTAGCTCTTGCACTACTCGAATTCTGTACGACCGTAGCTTTAGACGTTTAGTAACCCTCTGGCAAGCTGAATACGATGCCCCTAACTCTTGAGACAGCCCCCGAAGTGACTTCCGAGGAGAGCGCTGCAGGGAAACGTGAATTTTCTCCATAAACTTGGTCGTCACCACGGACGGACGGCGGGTTTTAGGCTTATCCTGAACACTGCCTGTCTCGCAAAACCGGTTCACAATGTCATACACAGTTGTTTTCCCTGGTATAGGAGCATCAGGAAACTTCCTTTGAAAGAGCTGGATGCAACGTTGGTAAAAATTTTCCGCAAAATAAACTTCTAACAAAGGGTCTCTCTGTTCTTGCGTGAGACTCATGGCTGAATGAACATTACTGCTTGCCAGCGCCCGCGTAAGCGTAGTGTCACGTGGTGCTATCAGGTGGCGCAGCTCGTTCCCCAAGGCCACACACAACACCCGCAAGCAGCAATACTCGGATACCTTTCATGGTTTTACAGCAAATACGTTTTTAAATACAGAGTTCGAGGACTTTTGAGTTACCCTGCATTAGAGACTCGGCCCGGTTCCGCCCAGGCCCGTCAATTTCAGCTTTTATTTAAGCCCGACCCGTGAGGTGCCATTTGGTATTACTTTGTCTTTCTAATGCATTTTATTAAATTGTGAAAATTAAATAATGAAATTTTATTGAAAATATATAGTTGATTGTAAGCCTAAAAATATTAACTAAACTTTGGCAATTATCGAAGAATATAACCTTTAAAGAGAGACAAAAAAGAAGACTAAGCTTGTTCAGAATCTCCCTTTCTCTGAACTAGCAAGTGGTAACACTACAAAAGACAATCCCCACACACATTAGGGATAAGAGAAACAATCGATGTCGTTCCACTCTCTCATACCAACACACACGCGGACATCCCACTGTGCTGCAGACGCCCCTATCTCCCATTCCGCACAACACTCATACTCGCTCGTGGTTGAATCGTTTTGTTGTCAACAAGCCCCAAAATGGTTTTGCCATCTTACTACCTACAGATGGTAAAAAAACACTGTGAGTGCCTCTCCTTGCTTTTGTGATTATGCCCTGGGCTATGTCATGGAAGTAAGAAAAGCCAGCAAAGCAGTTAAACAGACCAAGAAATCGGGGAACACAACTTTTTTCTTTCTTTACCATTACGATAGAAAGAATGGGTCGATTTGGCTTGGCCCGGCCTAGTCGTAAGTGTCTGGGGGAAAAGCCCGTCCCGGCCCGTTGCTTTGTTCTCTAATCTAAAAAAAAAAAACCAGACGCTGCCCGCTGGCCGGGCCAGGCTTGGGCTTGGCCTGTGCATACCTCTGCTTTAAATAAGGTGAAATGCGCAGAAAAGGTGCGTGTGCTATACTAGGTTTGTGTTTTATAACATACCCCTTTTCACGTTATTTAAGATTTCCGGCTGAATAGATGTTAAAATAAGAGTAAAAATGCGATGCAACTAATTATGGCGGATAGCTCACGTTAGAGTAAGGCTTTTACAAATGCCAGACGAAACATACACAGAAGTCCAACTTGCGTCAACTTTTTATTGGTCCAGAAACATTAGACGAAATCCGAAACACACCACTTCACATATCTTAGTCAAGAAGTATACAGTCAAAACTCAGTAAGGATCAAACATCTCCACACACCAAAGTAACTGCTGCATCGTCTTTTTTCTAAAGTTCTTATCTGGTCTGGTTCATTTGCCCGACGTTTACTGCACCAAAGGGTCACTTGACCGAAAATCACTTCACCGAAAGGTCACTTGATCGAAACGTTCATTTCACCGAAGTGTCACTTGATCAAATGGTACATTTCACCGAATGGTCAATTGATCGAAAAGTTCATTTCACCGAAAGGTCTCTTTACCTAAAAGTTCATTTCATCGAAGGGTCAGTTTATCGAAAACTTTGGATTTCTTTACAGGATCTACTGAAGGTGCAAGTTCGGTAGACAGACCACCAAAACTTTAGGGGAGCAAACTCAATTTGCAGTTTTGATTTCTCCGTGTCACAAAGAGCGCAAAGATTTAGTTTTAAGACAAAAATAATTAATTTTAAGTCTCTATGCCTCAGCTTAGGCCTTTTTAGCAAATTGTAATCGTGCGTGCTCATGTTCATAGGGTTTACGAAAAAAGCCAAGTTAATGATGTTGCACATTTATTCAGGCAAAGAGAAGCAATTTTAATTCCAAATGCCTCGGCTTAGGTCTTTTTAGCAAATTTTAATCGTGCGTGCTCATGTTCATAATGTTTACATAAAAACCTTATGAACATTAAGAATTCCCAGATCTAGGTACGAAGCCTTAAAATTAATGTTTTAGGCTTGAGCAAGATGCAATATATTTTACTTTAAATACTATGTAACGCTTATGAATATGAGTAGGGTTAAAATCTGTTAAAATGGCTTGTATCTAGACCTACGGTCGAAAAATTATGTTTTCCGGTTGAGTATAAAAGATGGCACATTATTTACTTGACTTGCTATGCAACCCTTATAAACAAGAGCTGAGAGGATTAAAATTTGATAAAAAGGCCCAGGTATAGGTCTTATAATTAATGTTATATTTCGAAAAACCTAATTATGGAGAGGTGTTTCATAGAAATTAAAAGTGCAATTTTTATACACTCACATAACGTTTAGGTGGCCAGTTTTTCAAAAACCCGCAACCCAACGCCAACAGATCTCTAACAACAAAATTCTAAATTTTCAATAAACTGACCATTCGGTGAAATGATCTTTCGATATAATGAATTTTTAGGGAAGTAATTCTTCGGTGAAATGAACTTTTCGATCAAATGACCTTTCGGTGAGATGAACTTTTATGTGAAGTGACATTTCGGTGAAACGAAGTTTTCGGACAAGTGACAGTTCGGCAAAATGTACCTTTCAATCAAGTGATTTTCGGCGAACTGATTTTCGGACAAATGATCTTTCGACTAAGTGAACGATACCCGTTCTTATATATAATTTATGACTACAAACTTGTGATGTTGAATAAAGTAAAAATATCAGCTTAATGTATTAGAAGCTTTTCACATATACCGAAACTTTTCACTACTTGTCAACGACATGACGTCGACTCCATTTCTTTCAAGCGCGTGGACACAACTTACCAAAAACCGTGACCGTCAGAATTCTGATGATGTCACAATGATTTGAATGTTTACGCTCCATTCGTCCTGATGAAGCCGAGCCAGAAGCTCTGCGAAACTATAGTCGATATATAATAAATCATTGATTGTGGTAAACGTTGATATTTTTACTTTGATACCAGTTCTTATCACATACATACGTCGCTCTTGTTTCGACCTCACATTGTTGCAAACGTTATTCTCGTTTGAGGAAAGAGACATAACGTTAAGGTTTGAAAACGTCTAAGAGAACGAACTCAAATTTATATAGAAAAACAAACTCAAAAGGAAAGTTAAAATAGAATATACGTTACAGTATACACTGAGTGGCCACTTATTATGACCACCCCCTCAGTACTTCGTTGGACCACTTTTTGCCTTTAATACTGCGTCGATTCTTCGTGGCATGGACTCCACGAGATGTTGATAGGTGGTTTGTGGAATCTGAGACCATGCTTGATGAATAGCACTTTCCAGGAGTGTGGGAGTGCAGGATTGTGGATCCAGCTGTCTGATGGCTCGTTCAACTTCATCCCACAAATTCTCAATGGGGTTGATATCTGGAGATTGTGGGGGCCACCTAAGCAAAGTAAACTCAGTGGCATGTTCCTGAAACCAATCCTGTACAATACGAGCACTATGGTAGGACGCATTATCTTGTTGAAAGTAGCCATCGCCATTGGGATAAACCATCCACATGACAGGATGCACTCGGTCCCCAACGATGTTTAGATATGATGTGCCAGTCAGACATTGATCAACATAAATTAAAGGGCCCAAAGCATGCCAGGAAAGCATTCCGCAAACCATAACGTTGCCTCCACCAGCTTGAAGGGTTTTAGCGATGCATTTGGGGTCCAAGCTGCAGATTCAAGAGCCTGTTGTGAGTGGTTTGTGAAGCTCAGAGATCGCAATTGCAGCGTATTGGACGGCGGAAGGAGATGCAGAACCGATATTTGTATACTCTTTTGGAGGAAAATGCGGCCCAGTCGACCACACTGAACTGGCGATATACACGTCTATTCTGTTATACCTCACTAGAGCACATGACTCATTCATGATAAAATAGGACATGCTTATATGTACGACATGTATTCAATCACAATCCGCCTTAAAACGTATGCACAGACAAAAGAAATTGCACTCTATGGCTAATTATTAGCACCATCTGCCTTATGATCTACCTGTACATAGTAAATCCTACAATAAGCAATACGATACTTATTTGTATGCCATGATGTACTACCTCATGATGTACTGGATAACTTATGGAATTGAAATAAGCGACGTATTGCCTTGCCATTGACTTGATTAATATTTTTTTAAATAATGTTCTGCTGAAATATTTGCCCAGCGATTTCGGATAGCACCTTCGACTTCACACCCACTAGATGACAGTGGTTCCACTCTTCTCATGTCCCGTTTGACGTCATCACATAAATGCCGCCACAGTAACCGCGTGGCGGCATTTAAGTGCTGGTTCCTAACCATTTGTGAAAGAAGGAATCAGGGTTAGAGTCCTAGATAAGGCACGTGTGATGTGTCTGTCTTATAGCTCTGGCTTGTCCTCTTCTCTAGAATCAAAGTCCCTACATTAGGGACGTGCGACTGCTTACAACCCTCAGAGTTGCTCATGGTAGCTGTCAAACCTCGAAACAAAAAATCACACTGATGCATTATGTGACTGAGGTCTGTCAAGTGACCTGACAAATGAAGTTGGGTAAAGTCTCCATCATGTTTTTGGTACCACATCGTAACAATGTGTGTATAGTGTATTGCCTTGCTAGAAGTACCTAACAGTACAGGGGTAGGGAACTTTATCAATCACTATAAGTTTGGGAATTCAGGCATATGTCCATTCGGATCCAGGAGCTTGAAATCTTTCATATGATAACATGGCGTACACCAGTCCACTTTCTTAGACAACCTTGAGATTCAAAGTCATGCAAGATTGACCCATAATTTCATACTTTTGTCACCTAGTTCTGATCCATTCATCTGCATGATGTAGCTAGAAACTCGATTCCTCATACCAAATTATCATTTTCCTATCACTTAGGATTCGATGCTCTCGCGACTTCGGAAGTCGCTTCATCAAGTTCAATGGTATCAGAAATAGGGTACAGACGCATCTTCTGCTCTTGTAAAACACGAGGGGATTTGTAGGATTTACTATGTGCAGTGGTACCGTTTAGCATTGTCTTTGATCGAAATCCTCTGTTATATGACTCGCTGTTGCTTTTTATTGTCCGGTAGAGATCTGAAAATCTTGCGCCTACTCTGCCAGTCTACTGGCCTTAGAAGACTAGACGAAATGCTTTCCGTGTCTTTTTCTTCACTACCTCTACTACTCACTGAATATTCTTCCCACTTCTTCCACATTTCACAAGTGTAAGAAATTTAAATGGTACTATCTCCACTCCTATCCTTCCACGCCCAAAGTTTGTTAGATTACGTATTTTTCTTATTAGACTTCTGTAACGCATTTTGAACGACAACAGATAACCTACCAACTTATATGAAACGCTGTGTTAGTCCTAAGAAATGTATCGTCGTTGTATGTTCATCCGCGAAATGTAATGACATTTATTTGTTAATTGGGAAGAATGGAAGCGCTCAAAATTTTCAGATCGATTTCAGCAGGGAAGGTATTTACCTCTTCACTTTGGATAAAAGTTCGATAAATATTGCTTATTCATGACTATAATTCTAATTTTGCTCCATTTTAATAGAAATATGAAGCTGAAGAGAAAGGCAAAGAACAGATTTAGCCTATTTTAATTCCCATATTGCTAAATTTTCAAATATATATTATTAATATTGCTTTCACTTGCATGCAAGGGTTCCGATATTGCCATATGTAAGTAATGACCCAGTTGCCCCGGTAGACGACTGGTACGAAGTGCTAATGTCTAATCTTTCGTCAGAGAAGTGTCGGGTTTGAATTCTAGCTGAGGCATGAACCGTGTGCGTGTGCTTCTTACGGTACTGGCTCTCACTCTCGTCCGAGGAACCAGAAAATTAGGGACGGGAAATATCTCATAGCCCATCGAGTTGCTCACGGTGATCTTTAACCCCCAAAGAAACCAAATATTCCGAGGTATGTACGCCAGCGTGCGTCTGAGTTGTAGAACAAAACTTCTGTAGAGAGAAGTGCTTCCTGGAGTCATGTTTCGAGCATACTTAAGGTGAGTGTGCCTCAGTCTTAACCGTTTCTTCTTCGCTTTTTTACTGGAGGTTTAAAGAACACCGTGAGCAACTCAAAGGGCTATAAGCAGTCGCCCGTCCCTAATTAAGGGCCACTGGTTCCAGGGAAGGGAGAGAGCCAGTGCCGAAAGACAAACACAACATCCATGCTCTGCCGGGATTCGAACCCGGACCCCTTTCGGGCGAATGATCTGAAGCCATCGCTTAGACCACTGCGCCACCGGGGCGGCTTAAACTTAATCGTTTCTTCACGCCTGAGAGCTTTCAGAGTAACAGTCGTACAGCATTTTGTTGATATTTCAATATACAATGTATTTTTGCATTTCACTTTTAAATAAATGAGACAAACTGCTTTTCTTATTAAGAACATTGCCCCTCAGGGAAACAATAGAGCTGTTTTTTATGCAAATTAGTATTGAAACACGAGACAATTGTATGAGGGGAAATCGTGAGTAAGGCTATATATATGGGGGATGGACAACGAAACTGAAATACCTGCTCAAATAGCACCTCACGTGTCACTCCGCTGTACGGGCTACCTGGCCAGCCTGCATCTATTTCGCTGTCGATCAACGAGAGCGGAGTGTGATGGTTGCGTTAGAAGAGCAGTAAGCCAGCTGGACGTCAAAAAAGTGAGACCCACACGACATGATGGGAGACATATCCGAGTTTCAAAGAGGACAGATTGTTGGTGCGTTTTTCGCCGTTACATCTGTGTCCAAGACAGCAAGTCTTTATGGTGTATCGCGAGCCACAGGTATCCAGGGTCATGTCGGCATACCAGCAAAAGGGAAGAACCACATCCAATAGTAGTAACTGTCGAGGTAAGAGGAAGCTCTCTGCCAGGAACGTCCGGCTGCTAAAACGGATGGTAGCCAAAAAACATAAAATCACCAGGGGCGACTTTGAGACTAAGTCTACCCAAGAGTAAAATGCCAAAACTGATTTTGTTATTACTTATTATATTTATTTAGTTTTTCACAAATAAAATGGAAAGAAATCTCTAATTAATATAATGCTGGACAATTAATTTGCGAAATTACTTTATGTCCAATATTTCCTTTTATTCGTATTATCTTGGAATGAAAAGTGAGACTCGAAATCATGAGTCTCACAGATCAACATGCAAGTACAGCAGCTTCTGCAGGAAAGTTATTTTTAGCGCTCTGTGGCGATCTGTTGAGGCGAAAAGACTAGTTTCAAACGAAAGCGGATGCTGCTGATTGGCTGCTCCTTGCTCGGTGCAGTGTGGTCGGAAATCTCCACTCTTGGCCACAGAGCAGAGAATCGCTGCTCACGGGTTTGTTTTTGTTATAAAGTGGAACTTATGACTGACTAATGAGCGTGTTGTCAGTATTGTGTGTTTAATTTTTATTTTTTAAGCGAGCAATGTGCGAACGAGTAGTTCATGATTCTTCTGATTTAGTTAAGTATCTACCGGAAAATCCGTTGTCTACCTTAATATTTCTGTTAGGGGCCAGGTAGTGTGTTTAAACGATGTTTAGTGCTCTAAATATTTAGAAGTTTGGGTAAAGGCTTAGCAAAATTTTCATTGTGCATGCGTGCAATCAAATTCTTCATTTTTCGGGTTCAGAGCAGTTGTTCATATGTTCTTAAAAGTCCTATTTTGGAAAGGTGAGGCCCATAAAGCATTACAGCTGACACGTCGAGAAATCTCAAAGCTGTTTTTAACCTTCTCGTCCTCACAAAAATATTAGCATTCGGCAGGGCTTTCTTTCCTTACGGACACCGATATGGGAACAAATCATTTGAACTTAAAACAAAAATAACCCGCAAAAATATTGTTTTTTTTTTTTTGTTGTTTTTTGTAATAGAGGTTTGACGACCACCGTGAGCAACTCAATGGGCTATGAGCAGTTGCCCGTCTCTAATTTATGGCCACTGGTTCCAGGGAAGAGAGAAAGCCAGTGCCGTAAGATAAACAACATTCATGCCTCGCGGGGATTCGAACCCGGACCCCTGTTCAGAAGCCATCGTTTATACCACTGCACCACCGGGGCGGCAAAGTACTGCTTACCCTTGTTAAATCTGAATAGTTTTAGTTTGTCTAAATAAGTAAATATAAAAATATACCGAAATATATCACAATCCGCAGTAAAAAAATACCAATCTTTTTGGGTCTAAATTTAAATTGCATGAAATGCAAATCACTACCTTTTTTTTTCGTTGTCAGGATCGGTTTGGCAATAGTTTAATTTGCTAACAGTCTGATCTGTCATTAAGTTTCGCAAGTTGTGAAAAAATTGCATTTATGTAGCAGTTTTTTAAAGATACAGTACAACAAGCAATGACGATGCAAACAATATGTTGGTACTAAAATATTAACATGGGTATAATATGCATCTTTGTTAGCATTCTATCTATATATGCATTAGTTGAACTGAAAAAAAAACTATAAACAAAATATTTTAGTCTCCCCAACACAGAGCATCACGCTTCGCCACTCAAAATCATAGCAACCTAACTCACCGCAGATTTGAATACGCACCGCAACAAATCTGTTTCAATCAAAACTGTTCTTCGGGAGCTTCATAGGATCAACATTCACGGTCGCGTTGCTATCGCCAAACCCTGGACCACCAGTGTGAATGCCAAACGTCGGTTGCAATGGTTCCAACAGCACAAATCGTAATAGATGTTTGACAACGTGAAATGTGTATTGTTCTCCTATGAACCATCCTTCAGTGTCCTTCCCACAACCGGGAGAGTTTACGTGTGGAGACATCCCTCACAGGCTTAACACCCGGACTGTTTATTGCCCACAGTGCCAAGGACTATCGGACAATTCTGGAGGACCAGTTGCACCCAATGGTACAAACATTGTACCCTGACTGTGGTTCCGTGTATCAGGATGATAACGCACTGGTACACAGACCCAAACCGGTGAAAGAATGGTTTACGGAGCATGAAAGTGAATTTTAACGTCTGTCTTAGCCAGCACAGTCACCCGACTTGAACATCATTGAGCCAGTCTGGGGTGTTCTGGAGGACCGAGTCAAGAAACGTTTAACTTCACCAACATCACGTCGTGAACTAGCCACTTTTATTCAAGAGGAATTGGTTCAAATCCTTTTGGCCACTGTAAAGAACTTGTATCTATCCCTCCCACGACGTATTGCAGCTGTATTACACCGTACTAATAAATTGTTGTGCCCTAAACCCATGTTTTTTACTGTGGTTGTCCACACCCTGTATATATTTTTGATGGGAGGGCTTAATGATCACAGTGAGCAACTCAATAGACTATGAACAGCCGCCCGTCCATAATTTAGAGACACTGGTTTGAAAGAAGAGAGAGAGCCTGCGCCGTAAGACAAGGGCAACATCCATGCTTTACGGAATTCAAACCTGGATCCGTTGCGGATGAATGATCAAAAGCCAGCGCTTAGGCCATGGCACCACTGGGTGGCAAACCTATATTAAAAACGCAGCATATTACACGTATTAATTAACTTTTCAGGAAGGCTGTTTCCATTTCAGGTTTCACGGCCAATAAGAGCGACTCAAAGAGCTCTTATCAATCTCTCGTCTCAAATTTAAAGCCTCTGGTTCCTTGGATGGGTCACAGCCAACGCAATCATACAAGCACACCACTCATGCCTTTTCCGAGACTTGAACCCTAGCCCATTTCTGACGAACGGTCAGAAGCCAACGCCTCAGACTACTCGGCTACAAAAGTGGCTTTTAGGGAAGGTGGTAATTACGGAAAAGTGAATTGTGTTCATTAAAGAATTTGACCCGTAATTCTGGTTTCCATTTAAAGGTACTGCAGTTCGCACGTCGTAGATGGATGCGCAATCAAATCATCGTGCTTCAGAGATGTCGCATCATGAGTCTATGTAGAACCAGGTCATTTACGCCTCTGCGGTATGATGCGGGAGCATTTGGCTAGGAGGGAGGGTTTCATCTTGTCGTTCAGGAAATGGTTGTCCTGAAGTTACTACGAGTAGTGATGGCAGGCAGATTCACTAGATGGCTGTCAGTACCAGAAAGGCGACTGTGACAGCGACTACTACAGCACAGCTGGTATCTGTTAGTACCACTCGTAGACACATGCGCATGGCTTTTATGGGAGGGCGTCATCCTACTTACGTACCGCTCAATAATACCACACATACGTCATATTACAGTGGTGCAGCTGATGAGCTAAGTGATGTAATATGGAGATATATGGTTTTGAATAATCAGATCCGAAATTTTAAGGGGCAGAAGG
This sequence comes from Macrothele yani, assembly GCA_039090855.1. NCBI lineage: Eukaryota > Metazoa > Arthropoda > Arachnida > Araneae > Macrothelidae > Macrothele > Macrothele yani. The sequence continues at coordinate 70,894,273 of CM077029.1, forward strand.
AAGAACTTACATGCATAAGGCGACTTATAGTCAAACTATCATCTACTTCGTGTATCCACGAGCTCCATTCAACGCGCACTACTGGATCCTGGTGTATGAAGCCATCGTTTATAACAATCTCGTCTATCGTAGTGATCAATGCGAATTTGCACCGTTCGACTGTATGTGGATATGATTCTCCGCTCTGCGATTTTACTTCTAATTCAGAGCATGCCAAACACCATATTACAGTACAAAAATGCCTGGCAACATACCTCTCGAGTTGGTCAAATTTGTGCCAGAAGTTCCCTTCATACAGTGGACATACCGGTTTCCGAATCCACTGTCCATTGAGCACGGGGTGTCCAAAAATTACTTCTGAGGACAGAACTGAGTTCCTATATAATATGAGTGAGAGACTTTCACGTGCAGAGGACTGTAAATCTGGAGAACTATTAGCCCGGACATTGTAAAAAACCTTTTTGTCACCTTAACCAAATAATTAGTGCTTGCATAAGCACAAGAAGGCGCCAATCTTTATATTAATGTCACCCTAATATTCGTACGTAGGCTCTCGCTCAGCAGGCTGTAAATGCGGGCTTTTGTTACATTGCTATCTTTTAGCATAATGCCTTGTATCTTATTCACGACATTCCTTCAGTTTGAGATAGTAGTTTTGACGAGGTTTGTATTTTTGCGTTTTTATTACGTTCACGCTGCTTTTAAGTTTCTCATATCGCCTTCCGATATCGCTGGTAATCCTATGTATCTCAATGCTCGTTATCTACTATAGTGACATACATTGCTACAATCGATGTTAGTTTATACTACATTGTATGATTTCGATAAAGTCACACTCTTAGCTATAAATAGTTTGCATTCTGTTCAAGCATATTACATTTCCTCTTTCCGTCCTTGCAGTAGGATCTGATGTATGAAAAAACAATAGCATGATATATATTTTGTGTGCTAGGGAGTGTTTCGCAATGCTCATCTAGCATAATATTTGTTTCTTAGTACTCCGAGATGTTGATACATTTTAGCATCGGAGGTCCTAATTGTCATTTGTGTGCTTTGCGAACAGAGATTGAATCCCTATGTGAAAGGATCTCGTCAATTCTCCGCTGAATGCAATCTGTTTCCATGAACACCCGAGCAATCTGTCACTGTATCTTTATCTCTCCACTCAAGTACTGCCCATTGTTTAAGTTTCGAGATACACAACAGTCTTTCCGCTTCCACAGGACGTGGAACTTCTGCGTAAGAGCTTTTCATGGGAACTGAATGCAGTTAATTGCCCGAGCGTTTTACAATAGTGTTCAAAGGTGTCGTCTATGCAAGGCGTTGCTCCTTCGGCCTCTGACTTGAAGCATAGAGTTCCGATTCATACTTTGATCGTGAATTCGCTAACAGTCGAAATTTTACGTTATCGCATTTTTAAAGGTGAGAAAGAAGACAAGAATAGAAAATCCGAAAAAGTGCGGATCCTTATGACGATCTCTGTCTGCACAAGTGGACATATCCTACAGCCTTCAGAAGTGATGCCACATGCAAGCGCGGATTATCTATAAATGTATCACCTCAGTACAAAGCTCATGCAATGGGGAAAGCAGAAGGAATGTCGGTTTTTGAGCAAGGAATGTGTGAAGAAAAAGGAGACTTACGTATCTGCAACAGCAGGCATTATTCACTGTTCGAAGGCTGCCGCAACAAATCTGTGACTGGAATGGTGCGAAGTCTGACCCAACGATGTGGAAAGGGGAGACTACTACTAACTTACAGTCCAAATGAATGTCCGTTGGCATGTGGTGTCAGGGACAACAAATGGCTGAAGATCCCTCATTTAACAGCAGAACGCACAGAGAAACATTTCACAGCACACGATTCGGAGTTTAGCGACCATAGTGAGCAACTGAAAGGGCCATAAGCAGTCGCTCCTCCAAAATTTTGAGACACCACTTCCAGAAAATGGACAAAGGCATAAAACAAACACACCACCCATCGCTCACCCGGGAGATGAACCCCGCCCACTTAAGCAAACAGTCTGGAACTTGTGCTTAGATTTCCCCGTCATAACCGCGATCAAACAAATTCAAGCAGGAAGTCATGCTTCAGGTGTCTTTTGATTTTCATGGCATTGCCGATTCCGAATTTATTCCTGAGGGCACAACGGTTAACAAGAAAAGTTATTTGGACACTTTACGTCGCGTACGGGAGCCAATCCGTTGTAAACGGACGGTGATGTGGCGAAGTGGACAATGGTTCCTTCTTCATTACAAGGCGCCTTCACATCGGCCCCAACTAATCACGGCGGTTCTCGCCAGAAATCGAACTAATGTGTTTCCACATCCCGCCTATTCACCCGACACAACCCCTTGCCTTTTTTACCTCTTTCCACTGATGAAACAAAATCTGTAGGGACATCGCTTCGTATCAACAAATGAGGTAAAAACAGCAACGCAGGAGGCATTACGAGGTGTTTCAAAACATAGCTTTCAGCAATGCTTCCAGAAGTTTAACGAGCGCTGGCAAAAGTGCAAAATCTCCCTAGGGGTTTATTTTGAAGGTGGTTGTGCATCGGCGTTTTTAAGTACTCAAGGCAAGGAACTATACGCTAAGTACCCGAACCTTTGGAACCTACCTCGTATTACGGCACTTGCCCTCATTCTACTCCGTATCCAGTTACCCCCGCCCCGGTGGCGCAGTGGTCTAAGCGATGGCCTCTGATCATTCGTCCAAAAGGGGTCCGGGTGCGAATCCCGGTGAGGCATGGATGTTGTGTTTGTCTTACGGCACTGGTTCTCTCCCACACCTGGAACCAGTGACCCTAAATTAGGGACGGGCGACTGCTTATAGCCCATTGAGTTGCTCATGGTGGTCGTTAAACCTCCAATCAAAAAAACAATATATCCAGTTACCCCAAATGAGGGACTCCAAACTACTTATAGTCTTAAACCTCCCCTTAGAAGTCCATTAATTGTAGTATATCTTCCGTTTAATTGAAACAAAATTGCGGCCCGGTTGCCCAGTGGTCTGAGCGCTGGCTTATGACCATTAGCCCGTGAAGGGTCATAAGCCAGCGCTTAGACCACTGAATTCTGGAGAGCCATGGATGCTGTGTTGTCTTAAAGCACTGGCTCTCTACCTTGGAGCCAGTGCTCCTAAACTATGGACGGGTTACCGTTTATAGCCCATCGAGCTGCTTACTGTGGTCGTTAAACTTTCAATAATAAAAAGAAATATCTTCATTCTCACTAAGTGTCACGTGAAAACTAACACATCGAAGTTATTATTTCCGTTCAATCACATGTTCTGACGCTTCCAAGCTGCTGAGTGATCGCGTGCTCAGAGGAATGGTCCTCTAGCTAAGCATTCGAGCTTGTCCCGGACGAGGCACTGGTGTTTTTCCTTCCTCTGGTGCTAGTTCTTTATTTTCGTTGGGAAAATTGTTTCTGAGTTAGGGACGGGCATTTTCGTATTCAAGAAGGCAGAAAGGACAGAGGACTCCCCAAAGAAAGTAAGTAAAAGACGTTGTCATATCAGCAATTTCACAGACTAGCAGCGTGCTTCTCATTCATTTTTTTCAGATACAGCAGAAAGCTGAACACACACACACACACACACACACACACACACACACACACACACACACACACACTATCTACCAACAAGAAATTGGACACCCCTGCAATCGACGATATCTGCGGTCTTGATACACGTCACGGCCGCCGCCATTAAATATCGTGTGGGAAACAACACCGCAACCAGGCGCATGCAAGATGCCACGCAGTTCGGAGCTCTCTGATTTCGAGAAAGGTGCAATTGTCGGGTATCACAGAAATGGCCGATCCATACGTGACATATTCAGCGAGTTGAAGTACCCAAAATCGACCGTGGCCTACGTGATTGGCAAGTGGAAGATGAGAGGTGACTGTCGGAATGTGCCCCGACCCGGCAGACCCACAAAACTGGTAGTTAGAGACCGACGGGTGCTGGCCAGAGAAATTCGGAAGAACCGCACCAAATCGATGGACCACATCCGCGAGGAGTTTCAACGGGCATCCGGGAGTGTTCTTTCGATGAATACTATCCGTAAGGAAGCCCATCTGCTCGGTTATCATGGACGTGCTGCCGCCCATAAGCCTTTGATCACCAAGTCTTATTCCGCTGCTCGGCTAACGTGGTGCAAAGAACGTCGACAGTGGACCGTTGAACAGTGGAAACAGGTTCTCTGGAGCGACGAATCAAGGTTCACCCTCTACCGTTCAGATGGCAGGGTCTGGGTTTGGCGTCTGCCTGGAGAACGCGTCCTGCCGGAATGTATTGTGCCAACTGTGAAGTTCGGCGGCGGTGCAATTATGCTATGGTGGTGTTTTTCCTGGTATGTCACGGGACCCTTGGTCGAAATTCCTGTTAGACTCAACGCCGAAACCTACTGCACCATTTTGGATGACCATGCGCTTCCTAAGTTGTGGCAGTTTTACGGGGTGGACCCATGCTACTTTCAGGATGCCAATGCCATCTGTCATGTTGCGAGGTCCACCATGGCTTGGTACGGTGACAATGGGGCTAATCAAATGGACTGGCCTGCGCAGAGCCCGGACCTTAACCCTATCGATAATTTCTGGGACGAGTTGGAGTGTCGACTTAAGGGGTGTCCCCACCGTCCGAAATTAGTGAAAGAACTGACAGCTTTCTCCAAGCCGAGTGGAAGAAAATACAGCTAGCCGTCGTACAACGCCTGGTTGAGAGTATGCCCCTGAGGATTGCAGCTGTAATCGCCGCTCGTGGAAGCTCCACCAACTATTGAAAATTAATAAAGTTTGTTTTCCTTTGCTATCACAGGTGTCCAATTAATTGTTGGTAGATAGTGTATATACACCAAGAAGGAATCCTCGAAAACAGACCAAAATATATACACAGATAGCCAAGTAGGTCCTGAACGAAAGATTTAATCGCCGCATATAGACTAGGCTTCAGTGGCCGGATATACAGAATGATGAATAAGGAGTGTGCCCTCCATATTGGGCGATACAGCGTTGAATCCGACTTGGTATCGAGGCTATGATGGTCCGAATAGAGTCCTGGGGTATCGTGGACTATGTGGTTTTTGTACGAATCCACAGTTCATCTTCATTTTATGGGGTTAGGAGGGTACTCAACTGACGTCCAATCGTGTCACACAAATGCACGATTTGGGAGTGATTGGGGGACCGTGCTGACGCCGGAAGCATTAGCACAACGTGTAAAGCAATCAGGTTGATCCGAGCGGTATGCGGCCTGTCGTTATCCTGTTGAAAAACAGTGTTTGGAAGGCCTTGAAGATACAGTAGTGCCACGGGCCGTTGCACTTCGTCAACATAGCAGCGTGCCGTTGATGTGCCCGTAATGCGTACCAGCGGTGAGTGCCTGTTGTCGCTGATAGCACCCCACACCATTATTTAACGTTACCGGATCGTGTGGAGCTTCACATTGCTGAAGGAATCTGCCCGTCGGCCACGTCGCCTCGCCTCCAGAATCTCACACGTGAGACAGAACGGCGATTCATCCCTGAACACCACGCTGTTCCACTCGGCACAACACGCAGCTCTGGAGCGACACTACGCCAAGCGGTGACGACGATGGCTCGCTGTTAAGGTTAGCATTCGCAACGGACGGCTGGTCAGCAAAGCTCACGCAGCCGATTGGCGCGATACAGTCCGCGTCGATATCGGAGCATCAACACCTCCCCGTAAATTCTGCAAAATGTCGCCCGTTGTGGTCTGTGAGTCCGTTGATGCGACGGTATGTGCTCTCGGATGTTCGTCTAAGCGCTTCGGTCCCCCCTACGACGTTGCGCAGATCGTTCCTCGGACCACTGTCTCCAAATACGACCGACGCGACTGTTGGCGGTATCACGTTGCGTTTCTCCCGCAATACAACGCAAGGACCATCCGGCGGTACGAAGGCTTACGATGACACCTCTCGTGAACTCACCTGTTTAACGAAATCGCGTACGAGGGCGTCTAAATGTCATTGGTACCCTTTGTTCGTTCTCCAAACACGGTTACAGCAGAACCACTCACTTCTGGCGACGTCTCGATTGATTGCCTCACGAGCTGGTTACCCGCTTATATTCCGCTCGCCTTTCGTGCGATCGGCCTGCAAACGCAATCATTTGCATAACTTGCACGTGTGCACTCATCCTGCATTATGAATGGCGCTGCGTTCATTTTTTCTTTAGCAAACAGTGATTTTCAGAGTAAATCATGTAGCATTATAGCAACTCTTGCAAGCATACCATGAAGGCTTGAATGTGATCATGCATACTGTATTTGGCAACGCTTTGAAGTAAATATCAAAAACTGACATCGAAATGGAAAATAAAGTTTTACGAACAGGGAGTCGGTTATCTTTGCGACACGATTGATGAACTTCCTGTAAACAGTCATGAAAACACGAAGAAATATCGCGAAAGGTTCTAGATAATTATGGCTTTGAATGGTTCCTGCTCCGGTGAGCGACAAGTCTCCGCATCATGCATCTGATGCGTCACCATCCGTAAATTTGCCGGTATACAACACGGCAAAGGATCAAACATACATACCTTCACTTTGATTTCTGACTTGTAAAATTTTCTTCCCCTCTAGGGATTCAACTCCCATTAATTCGAGATGTCAGCCAAGAGTTACTTTCTCGCCTATTCAGAATCACAGTAGTTTACTCTAAACAACTTCATTATTTGCCACGAGACGTTAAGAAATTAGCACTCTATTGATGGGTAAAAGCCTGAGTATTTGCTCTTTATTTGTTCCGAAAAGTAAAGTTCTATTAATGATGGCCGGAATGAAAAGATCCTGCTGTAAGCGAGTCCTTTCTTTGTATGTACTACACGTGTTATATACAGGGTTCATAGGAAATCGCTCACCAGCTGCTTCACCAGCGAACGGCGGCTGATAAATATGTTTAACCAAAGTAAGGAATGTGCCAGGTAGAGGAACTCAGTAGCTCAATTCAGCGTCCCTGACAAGGAATTCACAAACTTAGATCCACGAACTCTAAAAAAATGAGCCAGTGGCGCCCCGTGCCCATTTAGGTTGGGTATGCGCTGTTGATGGAAAAAAACACGCAAAACTTTTATTATGTATCCCAAGCTGCAAAATTCGGGCTTTGATTTTGAACATACGAAAAGCATTTCTTTTATTTAGCTGTTGTCTAATAACTTACAGTAATAAAAATCTTTACGTACACTTCATCATAAGAAAATAACTGAATTTCCTGTGCAAATACTAGAGTGATGAACGAATTTTCGGTGTCTTTTTCTTTATATACACTGCTGGCCACCCAAAATGCAACACCAAGAAGGACACGAGATAGCAAAGCCAGATTTACTGGACACATACCAACAGATACAATGATGACACGATTGAGCTTACAGGCCCGTGCGATTTGCGGAACACGCAGACATCAATAGTTCGTGTGGTCTTCATGGCTGGCAATAACGGCCGCTACACGCCGCGGCAACGAACGAAAGAGGCTTTGGATGTGGGATTGAGGTATGTCGGTGCAGGCTGCTTCCACACGTTGCCACAGTTCATCAGGCGTATCCGCGGGTGGTGCTTGCCGGGCCACTCGGTTGCCGATCAGCGACCAGACGTGTTCGATGGGCGACATATCGGGAGAACAAGAGGGTCACGGCAGCAGTGACACCTGGTGGGCCATGAAGAATTGTTGCACGATGCCTGCCACGTGCGGGCGCGCAGTGTCCTGTTGAAACGTGGGCGCTGGCAGGTCCTGCAGGTAAGGGAGAACTACAAGCTCAAAAACGTCGCAGATGTTGTGGTGGATGTTGAGTGTACCGGCGATGCGTACCAGAGGGGTGCGGGTGTCATATCCAATTGCGCCCCAAACCATTACGCAAGGCGACGGACCGGTATGGCGATGCATAATGCAGGCGCCGTACAGTCTCTCGCCATGGTGCCGCCACACGCGGATTCGACCATCGTGGTGCTGCAGGCAGAAGCGGGATTTATCGGAGAAGTCAATATCATGCCATTCCGTAGTGCAGGTGCGGCGTTCAATGGCCGATTATCATTGACGTTACGCCGGTGGTGCAACGTCAATGGTAATCGGAGCAGTGAGCGCCGTGCGACAAGTCCCCGCTCCTGCAGAAGACGTCAAACGGTACGTGCCGACACAGGTTGTTGCGCAACACACCCTAATTCCTGCGCTAACTTTCTTGATGTGGCTGTGCGAGCCGTCATTGCCCGCAGCACAGCATGCCAGTCCTCTCGTTCGGTGGTGTGCCGCGGCGGCGGCAATCGCTCACGTCGGTCCGTCCGTCACTACCGCACCCACCGAATCCATACTCGCCTCACTGTGGCTGTATGTCGTCTCACACGGGCGCCGATGTCTCGGTACAATAGTTAGCTGTCCCGATAAACCACTATTGGTCCTCTGTCGAACTCCGAAACGTGCTGGAATGACTGCCGTATTCTGCAACGAGGTACCAGGTAGCTTTCCACGCACAAGTCCGGCAGCAGAACACACTTCCACTACTTAAACCCCACCTTCTGTGCACCCTTCTTATAGTGCTTCTCGGTGGCGTGCCGGGCGCATATGATTTTCATATGCCCTGCAATGCTAATCGTTTGCATGTCCTCTCGTGGGCGACGCATGCTGCGAATTTCAGGCCAATTGGATGCTCCCTTCTTGGTGTTGCATTTTGAATGGCCAGCAGTGTATGTAAGTTTTAAATACAGCACGAGGCTTACTTTCTTTAACCCGTTTTACGCAATCTGCAAAATCTCTGGCAAAAATGGGACATTTAGTACATCGTCAACCTAAATGGATGTCGAAATTCAAATTGTATATGGATGTCAAAATTCAATTGTATCTGTGCTTATAAACACATCGATTCACACAGCGATGAAAAGATAGAAAACTTGTAGCAGAACGACGAAGTGTGTTTATGACTCCATGCTATTCCAAATGCAAACAAGTGTGACCAGTGGTGCTTTATTAAGCGCGCACACCCTGGGAATTTAAACCTCTGCGTTGAATCCACGAAGAAATAAAAAAAAGATCTGTAGAGCCATCTGGCGAGCTTTGAATCGCAATTGTTTAAGGACTTAGGATGTCCGCTGTTAAAACTCCTTCAGCTGCAAATATTACTTTCTAAGCTTTGTTTACTGCACGAAGCAACGAACCTTCTCCTGTTCACGTAAATATTGCACAAGGGAATTAAGTTTAGGGGACAAACTTCAGCGAGACTTACTGGAAATACATATAAAGAAAAGAAAAAAACAACAACAATATAACAGCAACGGGCTGCTCCGTGAGACTCAAGCAGTGCTAATTTGGCTTAGCTCAACTTAAGAGGTCCGCTGGTACGTTCGATACCATAGGGAAATAAGAACGTGACCTGCAGCGCCGTCTGGGAGCGCTTGTACCACAGCTGCTTTAAAGTCGTCGGATGTGCGCACGCAAAACAGCACGCCCCGGGATTCTAGCGCAAATGCGATATGCTTACTGAACGAACCTTCTCTTATTAATGAAAACATTATGTGCAGGGATGTAGAAGTGCCTTAGCGCGGCTTAGCGTCGCTAAGTTACTTTTTTCTAGGCTTAGCGTCGGTAAGTCACTTTTTTCTAGGCTTAGCGTCGCTAAGGCATTTTTCATGGTTAAAGCTGGACAAAGCAGAAATGACTACTGCTGTGTTTTATACGCAAACATATTTGTAAATCAAACGAATGATCATATTGCAGTTGGTTCACGCTCTATGGCGTTTCATGAATCACAATAGTTTTTGTGTTAAGAAAATATCTTCTTTGTTACGAATGCAATCTTGAAAATGACGTTATTGGAGGTAGACTCTCCGAATGTTAAAACTTCACTAACAAGAAATAAATCAACACAGAAAAACTAAACAAGTATATAGCGTAACTGACAAGTGTTTTATGATTGCAGTGGGATTTTTTGATGAAGTCATCACTGAGCACATCTGGTTTTTTTACGGCTAACGCGAAAGGAGGAAGCCCTTGTAGACAAGTTGCCAGAGGCGTTGACTTCTGGCAAACCACTGGAACCGGTCCCGGATCCGAGACCAGAATATAGCAGGCCCGAGTCTCTACCCTTTTCGGGACCGGTGGCACCAAATCAGTGACGGGCGACTGCCTGTGACCCTGTGTACTCATGGTGTTCATTAAACGCCCCTCCCACCCATCACACACACAAGATAACCATCTTTCTTTTTTTTATTGGGTATTTAACGACCACCGTGAGCAACTCGATGAGCTATTAATAGTCGCCCTTCTTTAATTTAGGGCTACTGGCCCCGGGAAAGGAGAGAACCAGCGCCGTAAGACAAACACAACATCCATGCCTTACCGGGACACGGACCCGGACCCAATTCGGACAAATTGTAAGAAGTTATCGCTCAGACCACTAGGCCACGTGGGTGGAGATATCCATTACATTGATTTGGGCCTATCAGTCTCCCCTAATTCATAGGAGAGACTGATAGGTCCAAATCAATCAAAAAACACCGAATATTTAAAATAGGTATTATTAATACTTAATATTTAAAATCGTTTAGAATCACGTTCATTGAGAAGGCACTTCCTTTCTTGTAGAAATAAAAAAGAAAGTTATATTGGCGTGTGACTCACACGTAACATTCATTCTTTTGTTTTCAATTGCCTAAACTCAGCAGTTTAAACAAAATTTTATAAAATCATGAGTAATAATATTTAATTAAAAATTAAAAATGATTAAAAGAAGTCAAACTTTAAAAATGCGTTTGAAAGTCTTCTTTCCGGGTTGTTTTTTCCTAAGCCGTTCACCGCTAAGACACTTTTTTTTATTTAGAACTACATCACTGATTATGTGGGGAAATTAATTTTAACCACCACTAAAAGCCTTAAGACGAACTCTGGCGAGTTTTATTATAAACAAATCCGAAAAATTAATATCGATAATAAAGGTTGAATTGCGATATATGTGTGGGCGTGTGGCGCACACCTAGCACACCCAGAATATTCGCCCCTGAAAATGGCACATAAAGAAAAATGTCAGTTACCCAGTCGGAGACCATCATTCTCTTGCTACAAATCCGCCATAAAATATAGGCGTAAACGAGCGAATTTACCTGCATACTGAGGAAGCAAAAGTATACAAGGGAATTTCTGTACAATGTACAATAACATCATTGGATTGGTTTGTTGAGATTTGAGGACGCATAAACGGATGATAGATTAAATCATCCTACAGGAATGTCCCTCTCCTTTAGTTCGTACGAAACTGCAATTGCGACATCAGAGCAGATGAAATTGCGACTGATGAAAGCAACCCGACAGTTTCATGTTCTTCAACATATAGGTTTACTTGTGCGGAAAAAAATACCATGAGAAATATACAATATAATGGAGAAAAAAACATGACGATTAAATTATGTAAATTCATACACAGGGTGATTCAAAAGTTCGGTGCGAAAGTAAAATATGTTTAAAAAAGATTTATGGGTCGAAGATGCATGCGGTTTGCAAATTACTATTCACCGACGTACGGGAGTTTGTATGGCATCAAGAAAAAATAGTTCAAAATCTCGACAATAGAGGAAGCTGCTGAAGAGAATGCCACATAAGTGGCGTTTGTACATTACCCACACAAAGCAACGTTAGGGTGAGACATAGAAACCATTACGGAGAAATGCAGTCACATTTTAAATGTGCTAAAATAATAAAAGTTCGTGCGGTCATTCTGATTGCAAAACCACACGGTTTTATTCATCTAATAATTTGCATGAAACGTGAAATCAGGCTTGTACCGAATCAGGAGTGCATTTTTAGCGCCGATCGTCTGTTGAGCAGGCATAGTGCACACGAATGGCCTCCTAGATCTCCAGATCTCACACACGCTGATTTTTGGTTGTGGGGCTACTTCAAAGCCTGTGTCTATAGAGGTAATCCCTAGACCTTACCATCGCTGAAAGACGCCATACGGCAGGAGTTATCAGTGTTGGTTGGTGTATTTTAATGGCGCAAGGGCCAGGTCTGGCCAAAGAGCGCCGGAGTTATCAGCCATTTCCGTTGACATTTTGTTCAATGCTGTATCAGGCGTAATACCACGACTGCACGCGGTACTGGAAACTTGCATCTGTAGATTAGGCTGAAATAAAGTAAGTTTAACTAAGTTAACGTAGATCTCATTTCACAATACTCACCCCTCGTTGCTATCTCTGCAGCAGCCCCCTCTATTGTCGAGATTTTGAACTTTTTTTCTTGTTGGCATACAAAATCCTGTATCTTGGTGAATATTAATCTGAAAACCGCAAGTCTGTCCGACCCATATATCTTATTTAATCGCATTTTACTTTTGCACCAAACTTTTGAATCACCCTGTATATACACGCTTCCTCCTGAGCTTTAAGGAGAAACAAAAAGGAGGGTAAACTATAGCCTAGTATGTTTCATTAGCATACAAAAAATGGTGCAAACATTACAGAAAGGCATGAAATTAGATATTGATAATTAAATGTACAGCTGCGATAATGTTCACAGAAATTCAGGAAAAAGTTCAGCATAGAATTGACAGGAAAAAAAGATCAATTGTGAAATAACAGTGAAAAACCTACCGAGCGCAATCATGGTATTTGTGAATAATGTTGTAGAACATGAACATAAAATATTATACAAATAGTTAAATTTTGCCATTAATAATTGCGAACCATACGTGGTTCGCAGCACAGCGAGCGTGAACAGTTGGGAGAAAGCTGAACGCAGATGCCGTATTATCCAGCTGAAGACTGAATTCAAGGTGTGTTTTGAACATAATTCAAAATTTGCTCTGGTTACGATGAGTATCATTAGGAAGTATGACATCAACATGATGAAGGCTGATAAATAAAGAGATAAATAACGTATATCGCTAGCACAAAACAACAGACAGGGTTAGTGATCAAATAGTGGATAACTGTGCACAGGAAGAAAGAGGTAGTCTTCGATGGAATGCATAAAAGAACATGAAGCGTGTATAACGAAGTGAATTTCTCCGTCATTTTTGGTCTACGACGGGATTCGAACCCGAGGCCGCTTATTCCGGAACAAGTTGCTCTACCAATTAAGCTACGCGGACATTTGTTCTGATTCCTATCTGCCTTTATGTCGTGTGCGTCCTGCTGGCAGGTACGTCACATCTCCTGGTACGTTACACGTGAGCAATCTTGAACATGAGTTCCAGGAGAGGCTGTAAAATTTAGCAGTTTACATACATGTGCAGGAGGTCACCCGGAAAAGAGCAAATTTTGCAGCTTGGAGGAGAAATAAGGCAGAACCAGACTGTTTCCTTCGAACTTGTTAGGGGAATTCCACTGTCATGATGCATGTCTTTGACTGGTTGTTTGAGCTCCATCCGGGTTCGAGAGGCATTTATAGTGCGCCCCCCTTACGGAGCTGGTTCTGTCTCCCCTCTTTGGAACAGGTGGTTCTGTATTAAGGAGGGAGACTGCTTATAGACATTTAAATTGCTCATGGTGGTCGTTAAACCCCCTATTAGAAAGAAATTGGTATAAAAAAAATTCCCGTCATGATCCGAATGCTTGTCTGGAGAGTTTGGCAATAATTACTGATCTCTTAAAAAATAGGAGATCCACCAAGGACACGAGATTTTCGAGATTATATCAGACAATACAGTTTTACTCCACGAGTAAATCCCGGGGCTGAGACATTTCCGTCTGTGAGACATAGATTGTAATGTTTTAAAATCCATGGCCAATCTTATGGTGCACAATAGAAGCAAAACCAACGTACAGAAAAGGATATAGATCAAACTTCGTTTCATTAGTTGGCTGAAAACATGGGGTTACAAATTGTAGCATATACACATCAGTCTATTTACAGTTCAATGTATATAAAAATTGTATGTAAAACACCACCAAAAATACTGGGGCTGAAGAAAACATAGGAACGTTAGCTTTACGCGGAGAAAAAGAATGAGAAAAGGATGTTTATCAATCAATGCAAATTATAATATTGGTCGAGAGTCAGTTAACATGTCGAGTTAGAAAAGTGTGGGGAAAGGTTAGCAAATTTAAAAACACATATAAAACACATATAAAACTCACTATTAAGAGTGGAACATGTCACACTCCCACGCAGTGAAGTCCGCTAGGGCCTACGACAAGTACATCGCCAAGAGGCTACAGGTAACACAAAACACATAAGTACATCGACAAGAGACTACAGGAAACACAAAACACATAAGTACATCGACAAGAGGCTACAGGTAACACAGCAGCACTGCAATTGTACTGAGATACACACTGTTGAAAATCAAACCCGAAGTCTTAATAGGTCTCATCCGTTTCACATACATATCGAATGCGACACAGGTAGTTCCAAAACCTTTTACGAGATTCTAATGTGTAAAAGTCAGATGATAAGGATAATCTCCAGTCATCACCATCCAAGATAAATGCAAGATTCAAATAATCATAAAAGCTATTGCGATGAAAGGCGTGCGCATTGGTGAGAAACGGAGGTGAAGGTGGCAAAAGATTAGTACCGTCTCGTGTACGGCGAAAACGAGAGACTCGTCTCCACAGTCTCATGAACGGAAATGGAATCAGAATGAAAGGTATGGAACCGGAACCGACGATCTCGAGCAATAAATAGCAGATACTGATAGCTAAGCATACCAATGAATTCAGTAACAGTAAATTCCATAGCCGCAGGTGGGAACTCTCGGGGAACAGCAAAGCGACTGGGCCCCTCTGGGACAATTGTAGATTGAACCAACCGAGCTACAAGTTCACTGGTAAGATTGCCGGCCATAATGCGAAATCCACAGTGCGTCATACTCCTCAGATGGAGATGAATCACCAGAGTTCAGTTCAAGAGAAACATCGCCGATCGAAACAGTAAGCGAAGGAACTGGAAGATAAGGGCGAACACCTGTGCGAACTGTAGGTTCCGGAACAGAAAACTGATAAGCTATTGAAGTGATAGGAAAAGATGCAGACGGGCTAGCACCACTAAAAGTCGGGGAGGGCTAAAAGACTGGAGGAGGGGAGAGCTAGTGAGAGGGAGAAGCGTGGATGTCGGATAAGAAATGGCTGCTGCAGAACGCAAGGATATAGATATTGCTGAATCCATCAAATGTTGTTTTTATTCAGGGGTTTAACGATAACCATTTTAGGTTATGAAGAGTCTTACATCCTTAGTTTTAGGCTACTTTTGCCAGGAAAGACAAAGAGGTAGAGTGACAACAAAAGTAAGCTTCGAATGGAAAGACAACGATGCTGGCAGACATTAAGACAATTGTATTTCATGGTAACTTTTAATATATTAGCGTACCTACCTAAAACTCTGACCTGAAATGGATTTCTTTCTATTTGTAATTCATTTTGTATATTAATTAATTTGCAAAAAGGATTCTCTCTATCTGTAATTCATTTTGTATATTAATTAATTTGTATATTAATTTAGTTGCAAAAAGGATTCTCTCTATCTGTAATTCATTTTGTATATTAATTAATTTGCAAAAGGATTCTCTCTATCTGTAATTCATTTTGTATATTAATTAATTTGTATATTAATTAATTTGCAAAAAGGATTCTCTCTATCTGTAATTCATTTTGTATATTAATTAATTTGTATATTAATTAATTTGCAAAAAGGATTCTCTCTATCTGTAATTCATTTTGTATATTAATTAATTTGCAAAAGGATTCTCTCTATCTGTAATTCATTTTGTATATTAATTAATTTGTATATTAATTAATTTGCAAAAAGGATTCTCTCTATCTGTAATTCATTTTGTATATTAATTAATTTGTATATTAATTAAGTTGCAAAAATGATTCTCTCTATCTGTAATTCATTTTGTATATTAATTAATTTGCAAAAAGGATTCTCTTTATCTGTAATTCATTTTGTATATTAATTAATTTGTATATTAATTAATTTGCAAAAATGATTCTCTCTATCTGTAATTCATTTTGTATATTAATTAATTTGTATATTAATTAAGTTGCAAAAATGATTCTCTCTATCTGTAATTCATTTTGTATATTAATTAATTTGCAAAAAGGATTCTCTTTATCTGTAATTCATTTTGTATATTAATTAATTTGTATATTAATTAATTTGCAAAAATGATTCTCTCTATCTGTAATTCATTTTGTATATAAATTAATTTGTATATTAATTAATTTGCAAAAAGGATTCTCTTTATCTGTAATTCATTTTGTATATTAATTAATTTGTATATTAATTAATTTGCAAAAATGATTCTCTCTATCTGTAATTCATTTTGTATATTAATTAATTTGCAACAACGCTGATTTTGAAATGTTTATCATTTTTAACGGAGTGCAAGGGAATGCAATTTCAAACATATTTCATTTTATATTGCGGCTTACCGATTTCAAGAAACTAGGATTT
This sequence comes from Macrothele yani, assembly GCA_039090855.1. Lineage (NCBI taxonomy): Eukaryota > Metazoa > Arthropoda > Arachnida > Araneae > Macrothelidae > Macrothele > Macrothele yani. The sequence continues at coordinate 70,910,674 of CM077029.1, forward strand.
AAAACTGTAGAATTATCCTTTTCAAAGGAATAACTTTCTATTACGATGGACTGAAGTGTTTAAGAACACTATGCATTTACGTTTATTTCTTAAACGTACCTGTAATTCATTTTGTATGTTAATTAATTTGTAAAAAGGATTTCTCTCGATTTGCAATTCATTTTGTATATTAATTAATTTGCAAAATGGATTTCTCTTTGTTTGTGATTCATTTTGCATAGTAATTAATTTGCAAAATGGATTTCTGTCGATTTGCAATTCATTTTGTATATTAATTAATTTGAAAAAACGCTGATTTTGAAGTGTTTATCATTTTAACAGACTGCAAGAGAATGCAATTTCAAACATATTTTTATTTTATGTTGCGGCTTGCGGATTTCAAGAAACTAAGATTTGAAATATGTAGAATTATCCCTTTCAGAAGAATAGTTTTCTATTATGATGGAGTGAATTGTTTAAGAACATTATGCATTCACGGTTGTTTCTTAAACGATCTGTAATTCATTTTGTATATTAATTAATTCGCAAAAAGGATTTCTCTTTATTTGTGACTCATTTTGTATATTAATTAATTTACAAAAAGGATTTCTCTCAATTTGTAATTCATTTTGTATATTAATTAGTTTGCGAAAACACTGATTTTGAAATGTTTCTCATTTTCAACAGGCTGCAACAAAATGCAGTTTCTAACATATTTAATTTTATTGTATATTGTGGCTTGCCAATTTCAAGAAACTAAGATTTGCATGCAATAAAGTCGTACTTAAATCAAGCTGTTCTTCCATGTAACGTAATCGCAGACATTTTTAACTTTTATCGCTCTGGAACGGAAATCGAACTCCCAACTCCCGATTTGAGCTCGAGTACGCTAATTTATTTATTTCTGAATAATTTTACATCCTTAGTTTTGAACAATTCATCCACGTATCACAAAATGTTTTTGTTGACTGCAAATCTCCTTTAGAGCAAGTTTTCATATTTTCCAGTATTTATTGTAGGGACGTTCGCAAGTCATTAGCATTATTTTTCTTGACCTCATGGAAACCAGTGCGTGCGTGTTATATGAAGTTGGTCTTCATTGTAGGTAAGCTTTTCTATGGGGCCTGTGAATACGAATGTTATTGTGGTTTACAGATACCTTCCCCAAAGGAAGCGTAAAATGATTCTTGTGCTTGCAAGTGCTATTTTAAATGCCATTTGATTTTGTGTGCGCTATTTCTGCAGACAAACCTTGGAATGCTCCTTAAGTTCTAAACTGGAACATAAAAGACCCCTTCTTCGCTAAAATGTTATCTGTCTGGCTACTTCGAAACTCTGACTTGCATAAAACGCTATCTATTTCATGTTTGCACGAGTTATCAATATTAAAATAACGTCCTAAAAGAAACTCCTGTCACACTCCGCCTTTCAGTCATGTATACGTATTTACGTTCATACCCATTCCTTTTTCTTTTTATCTTCATTTTGAGATGTGACGAGAATTTTCTAAGTTGCAACAAGAAGATTTGGTCGCCGGCAGACCAAAAAAATATGGCGACGTTTTATTGCGACACGCAGAAGCATTTGTATCCTGAAGTTTTAAAAGAACTTCTTTCTGACATTGAGAACAATTTTAAAGATTCCGATAGCATCCCCGAAAGTGGATTACTTCGTTGGTGAAGAGGCGAAAGAAAGGTGAAAAAGGGAGAAAATTCCATGCAGCACGGCGTTACAAAGCAATAGGTATTGATTATACTGCCAGAGGCACTGCAGTTTTGAACATAATTCGTGGTGCAGGTATGCCCATGAAATGGGTGCTGGGCTGTGAGAAACCCATCGATTGCGGGTTCATAGAAATGCACTCATCGTAAGTGGAAGACGAAGTCCGAAGTAACTTTTTGATTTTTTTACCCTTTGGTGTTCGAAATCAGAGGGAGAAGTAGGCTGGGGTTTATTTTTTATCGCATACTTCGTATGTGTGGTACAACGTGATTTACCCCACTCAGGTGTTTAGCATTGGCGAAAAGTTTTAAGTTAAAATATCAGCAGGGCATGCTTGAGAGGCAACGTGCGCGATGCAGTGCTTTTAGTTAAGGTCGACGCTATGAAAACTTATTCTGTGGAGTACAATAAAAGAGATTACGTCTCTGATCTTTAAGAATTTCTGCCAAAATAAGAGATACACACACATATGAGATGGCCTCAACATGCTCTTTCTCGGATTACCATAAACATTTCTCAGTTCACTGCTGGATGAAAGTCTCCTCAAATCTCTTCCAAAATTCTGTCTTGAGCAACTCTAGTCCATGTCATTCAGGCATGCTTTCGAATTTCACCTACCTATCGGCTTTTGGGTCTTTTTATATGCCTTGAAACACTGTTCAGTTGTTGAAACAAAATATTCAGCCCATTGCCGCTTCAGAATTGATCACGATGACAGCTATTATTATTTTCCTGGTCTATGAGTTCTTTTTCCTATTTTGCTTTGTTACACCAAACATGCATTACTCCATGCTTCTTTCAGCTATATCCAACCTCCGCATGTCTTTTCTAGTTAAGGTCCATGCTTCTGATTCATAATTAAGAACTGGAAGAATACATTGATTAAATGCTATCCTACTAAGACCCGATAGTAAATTGCTCTTGAAAATTGTAGTGTTCCTTCCAGGAACATTTCAGCAAAGTTTATAACGCGAATTCATTTCTTTTTTCTGTCATCATCATCAACAACAACAACAACCATTATCAATCCACTGCTAGATGAAGTCTCCCCAAATTTCTTCCACAGTTGCCTGTCTTGGGTCTGTCTCTTCCATGTCACTCCGGCATATTTTTGAATTTCATCCATCCATCTCCAATGGGGTCTTCTTCTTGGTCTTTTCCTGTCCCTCGGAATCCAGTCTAAAACTTCGGTTGTCCATCGGTGGTCCGTTCTTCTGCATCCCATTGCTATTTCAGTGATTTCACACTAGTCATGATGTCGTCCACTTCTGTCATTTTCCTTATCCACAAGTTCCTCTTCTTATCTTTCCTGGTTACACCAAGCATGCATTTCTCCATGCCTCTTTGGGTTCTCTGTGGTCTTTGTATGTCTTGTTTACTTAAGGTCCATATCTCTGCTCCATACGCAAGCACTGGCAGGATGCATTGATAAACACTTTTCTTTTGAGACATAATGGCATACTGCTCTTAAAAATTGTACTTTTTCTTCCAAAAGCTCTCCATCCAAGTTTTATATGCCGATTAATTTATTAATCAATGTGACCCTCACTTTATATCTGCTGCCCAAGATAAATGAAGGAATTGGTTGTCTCAAGCTTTTCTTCATCAATCGATAAATCTTCCTTTCTTGTAAAAGCATTGTACATCACTTTTGTCTATTGAAAGCTCAATTTTAAACCCAACTCTTTACTCTTGTCAACAAGTTCTTGGATCATACTCTGCAGCTGTGAAGGGGTAGTTGCAAAGATGACTACTTCATCAGCAAAACGAAGGTGAGTTAAGTAATCTCCATTAACCTCTATCCCTTTGTTTTCCCAGTTCAATGATTGAAAGACATTTTGCAATGTGGCGTTAAAGAGCTTGGGAGATATGGTATCACCTTGTCTCGCTTCCTTTCCAATTCTTATTTGTGCTGTATTCTCAAATATTCTAACCTTTGCACTTGCATTTTCATAGATTTTATTAATAATGCTAATGTATGCATCTTCAATACCTCAGGATTTCAAAGATATTGTTACTGCTGATGGTTTCACGGAATCGAAGGCCTTTTCATAATCAATAAAACCCATGCATAATGGGAGTTCATATTCTTTTGTTCTTTTAATTAGTTCTCTCAGTACATGGATATCATCTATAGTGCTGTAGCCACTCCTGAATACAGCTGGTTTTCTTGGTTGAGCCATGTCTTCAAGCAATGTGAAAGAACCTTAAGCGATGTAAAATAACCTTAGTTAAGATTTTATAAACCACTGATAGGAGGGTGATGGGCCTGTAGTTTCTGAGATCCTCAACGTCACTTTTTTATATGGAGCAGGATCATTTTAGTATTGCTCCAATCCTCAGGAATCTTCCCTTCATTAAGGCATGCGGTGAAAACTTGGGCGAGTGTAGTTTCAATTTCTCTACTTGCTTCTTGTATAATGTCCACCGTAATTCCATTTTTTCCTGGAGCTCTTCCCCGTTTCATGTTCTTAATTTCATATGTAACTTCTGCAGGGAGGATTGGAGGGACTTTGGTACTGGTACCTGTCGTAATGTCTGGAACAAATGTATCATCCCATTCATATAGTTTCCAATAGAAATATTTCACCCTTGTTAAAATGTCGCTTCTATTTCTTGTTACGGTACCATCTTCTTTTCTGAGAGCCATAACCTGTTTCCATCCTTTACTGAGATATCCCTTTGCTCTCTTCAGGCTCTAGTTGTTTTCAATTGCTTTCCTCACTAGTTCACAATTGGATTTCCTTATGCTTTCAGTGATACTTTTTCGCACTGTCTTGCATAGCTCTATATATTCCACGTTGGAAGTTACGTTTTTACTTGTATTCATCGTCCTTTTCTTTTGCATCAACATTTTTGTTTTTCTTGAAATTTTCTTCATATGTAACTTGTTCTTAGTACCACTATTTTTGTTGCTGTTTCCATAAGAGCCTTGGTGAGTTCTCTGTTAACTTCAGAAATATCCACTTCTTCCGATGTTAGGCCTTCTAAAGCAGAGAATCTGTTCCTCAGTTCCAATTTGAAGGTATTATGGTGTTTTTAAAGGTTGGTTATGTCAATACAATTTGTCTGTCTTATGAGCTTGTAACGTTCGAGTTTAGTGTTGAGGTGCATCTTACATCTCACCAATCTATTGTCACTACCTGTGTTGAACTTGTTTAGCACACTGCAGCCTTCGAAGACGAATTTTTTGTTGCACGTAATAAACTCAATTTCACTTGTCGTCCCATTCGGATGTCTCCATGTCCATTTCCTGTGTGGCATTTTCTTGAAAAAAGAGTTCATGATGAATTCCTTTTTTCAATCAAAAGCTTTCTGCTTCTGCCGAAAGAAATGCACCTCTGCTTCTGCAGAAAGGTTTTTCATCATGTGCTCCTTTTTCAAGAAAAATCCGCATAGGAAATGGACATGGAGGCATCCGAATGGGACGACAAGTGAAATTGATTTTATTATGTGTAACAAAACATTCGTCATCGAAGACTGCAGTGTGCTAAACAAGTTCAACACAGGTAGTGACCATAGATTGGTGAGATGTAAGATGCACGTCAACACTTAACTCGAACGTGGCAAGCTTATATGACAAACAATATAGATTGACATAGCCAACCTGTAAAAACACCATAATACCTTCAAGTGGGAACTGAGGAACAGATTCTCTGCTTTAGAAGGCCTAACATCGGAAGAAGTGGATATTTCTGAAGTTAACAGAGAACTCACCAAGGCTCTTATGGAAATGCATCCCCCTTTAATAAATATTGTTCTAAGTAAATGTAAGAATTAAGTGTTTCTAAATTTTTTATATCAAAAACCACTTCTTCAGTTTTTATAAAAGCATTGTACACCAATTTCGCTTACTGAAAGTTGATCTCTAAACCCACGTTTTTACTCTTGTCAGCAGTTCTAGATCATGCTGTCTGATGGTGGACTTTAAAAAATGACCATGTCGTCAGTAAAACGAAGATGGGTTGAACTGTATCCATTAATCTTTATCCTTTTGTCTTCCCCGTTCAGTTATTGAAAAACATTCTACAATGTCACATAGAACAGCATGGGAGATATGGTTTCACCTTGTCTTTCCTTCTTTCTAATTTTTATAGGTGCTGCCATTTTGTGTAAGTTACAGTACATAAACTCTTCTCGAAATGCTGCTTGGACTTTAGGCTTGTATGCGTACAGACGTTTATCTATGCATTCATCGTCAGAGTAAGGAACTTTTTACCCATACATGAACTTATATTTAAAAGCTATTTTGCTTTATATATATATATTAAGATGCCGGTTTATTAGGCTCGACAACTCTAATGACATAAATGGGTCACTCCAACTCCTAAGACGACACGTGAGCTTAGTGTGCCGTATAAATTAGTCAGATCAGCTCGTCCAGCATCAGTTGGAGTTCGACTGAGTGTCAGAATGGGGGAACAGTTGGTACCAGGCGTACAGGGTCAATCGTCACCCAAGACAGACCTTTCCCTGGGCTTTTCACACACAAAAATAGCAAAGGCTTACCCTGATTGGTACGACACACAAAAAATACTTCCAGCAATCGGCGTTTCTGGGTGAACAAAAACATTTGGTGGACCCGAAGTTTCAGAGGAAGCTGGCGAGAATCGTGTAAATTAACAGAAGGGCCACAGCTAGACACACCACTGCAAGATTCAACACTAAAGTACAGAAGCTCATCTCCGAACGCACTATGTGTCGAAGCACGTCGCTTAATGTGCTACATCAGTCGATGATCATGATTCCAGTATCATTTGAACGCTCTGAGCTACCAGCTGTTTTAGTCAACAAGATCGCCACTTGCTGGAAGTGTTTTGCCTGTCGCACCATTCAAGGTGAACTTTTGATACGGTTGTGCAAGAAAAGTTCTGGAAGACGGTCGTTTTGGAGATGTTCGAATCAGCACGCCTGACAGCAACCAACATACAACGTTCAAAGTCGCTCAGATCATTCGTTTTGTCCATTCAAATCGCTAACTTATTCTCGACGAACTAGTCTTTCTGCATTCCACTCTCACGTATCGTCTTAATTGTTAGAGAGAGCCAGCCACTTAAGTGACTAAAGCAGGTGTATCCAATGAACTGGCATCTTAGTTTATATGTATTTATGCAGAAGTATGACAAAATATTGCACGGAAAGTATATATTCATCTATAAATAGAATGATGAACTTTACTGCGTGGCAAGTTCGGCTTCTACATGGAAGTATGACTTCTTTGCATGGAAAATACATACGCATCTATAAAGAGAATAACGACTTTTATTGCATGGAAGATAAGCCTTCTACTTGGAAGTACGGCTTTATTACATATGCATTTATATAGAGAATAACGACCTTTATTGCGTTGAAAGTAAGCCTTCTACCGAGAAGTACGGCTTTATTACATATGCTATCTATAAAGAGAATAACGAACTTTATTGCATGGAAAGTACGCCTTCTACATGGAAATACGACTTTAATGCATGGAAAGAACATATGCATCTATAAAAACAATAACAAACTTTATTGCATAGAAAGTACGTATTCTACATGGAAGTACAACTTTACTGCATGGAAAATAAGCCTTCTACATGGAAGTACGACTTTATTGCATGGAAAGTACATATGCATCCATTAAGAGAACAACGAACTTTATTGCATGAAAAGTACGGATTGTACATGGAAGTACGACTTTATAGCATGGAAAGTACGTTTTCTACATGGAAGTACGACTTTAGTGAATGGAAAGTACATATGAATCTATAAAGAGAACATCGAACTTTCTACATGGAAGTACGGCTTTATTGCATGGAAAGCACACCGATGAGATATTACATTATGACCACCACCAGCCTAGAGACCGAACGGTAGCGAAAGACTGTTAAAATGGAAATGACTATCAAAATTTCTCATCAGGGATTTTGTTAGTCTAAAATATCTGAAGACGTTCCCTCTAAAATGCCGAAACCTTGTCCAAAGGAATTTTCCCTCCCAGATATCTTTGATAAACTGGCTGTGTGTAGATATACTAGAGCTTTTTCAAACAATTTGGGAAGATAATTAACGCTTTCACAAAAGAAATTTCTGGGCTTACATCCACTATGAGTTCTGGGAGTTAAATTCGTATTTTCAGTATATTTTCATTAATATTTAGTAGCCTCTCGTACTTTAGAGCATTTCATATCCGTAAAAATCATACAATATTGATGAAAACATTTTTGTGGCATTTAAAATGCATGATAAAATATGGATGTATGTAAATATAACATACGTTTTATCAAGAACTCATTGTACCAATTTATAAATCTTCTCGTAGGAAACGTTAGCCAAACTGACGCGTATTTTTTCCGAAAGGCCAACTGCCCAATAGACACATCTCTTTTCGTTTAAGGTCAAACTTTAAACTGCGATGCGGTCAGAATTTAGTGCAGACTTTTTTCTATTTCATTCCTCTTTGTCAGCGGAATTCAGAACAATAGAATTAAGTGTTTATTTCTTTCGTTTGTTTTCGTAAGATTTACTACTGAAAAAAGTTCTACATCAATAGTCTCGTGTGGTTGTCTCAAATTTCTTTGTGGATGTCTTGCAAGACGTGGCATTTCACGCAAGTTGTTGTGTCTGGTGATTTGTGCAATTCGGTGGCACTCGTCGTTGTCAGCTGCTTCGGTAACGACATTTTATTACTGCTGAAATCGGCAACTTGGTGGCAATCGATAAAACCTTCCTCGAAGCATCAAACTCTGCTGGAGGCAAAGTTTGTAGAAAACACTTGCTGGCAACTACCAACGTGTTCGACGCTTCCGTTGACGATCTCTCTGAACAATCAAATGCTGCAATCAAGTCAAGGACATGGCTGTACTTTATGTTCTAAATTCCAATGACACCGAAATCTATTTTCGAACCTATAGAAAAGTTCAGGGAAAATCAAGCAGGATTTTCCAAATTTTTGATGCTGTGCATCTTTCCTGACAGTAGTGATGTAAATCCCAAGTAAAAAATTTCGGTGCAAGGAAGATAGGTAATGAAAGTAGTCAAAACGATTGTTGAAATCTAATCGTGCTGTATGCTGTCTCGTGAAGTGATGCAACAATATTTATTTTCATTGTTACTCAATAATGTGTTTCGCTAAATTATCGCTGAATATTATTTAATCACGTTTTACATGAACGTTACACTATCTCATTGCAATCTACATAAATTACGAGAACCTTATGCTAAAAGTGATAAAATCCATTATAAAAATGCATTTTTGATGCTATGAAAACGGCGCATTGTAGCGAAATCTCGTTTCCTCTCGACTCCCACGTGGGGGATGCAAAATGATGTACAGGACGATGGGCTGTAACCTTTGGATATCCTTGGCCAGAGGTGCGAGGCCGCCCCGATGGAGCAGTGGTCTAAGCGATCATTCATCCGAGATGGGTCCGGGTTCGAATCCCAGTGAGGCATGGATGTTGTGTATGTCTTACAATCCTCTCTCTCTCCCTTCCCTGGAACCAGTGGCCCTAAATTAGGGACAGGTGACTGCTTATAGCTCTCTAAGTTGCTCACGGTGGTCGTTAAACATCCAATCAAACAATCACGAGAGGTGGGGAAATTTTTCATGTCGGAAGGTCGCATTAAGTTAACTGTAATCTAACAAGGCCGCATTCAAGAAACTTCAACTAGTAATACTTCTAAATGTACATTATTCTGTAAAAATTTTACTGTGCACTAACTAACTACAAAAATGAAAAAAAAACGTTAATTCTAAAGTTAGCTAACCTTTTAACAACTTTGTTGTGACTGCTTTTCGTTGGGAAGCATTTGAATATTTGGTTGCAACATGGAGGTCCCCACTTTTAGCTGATTCTCTAGATGGGTATCCATCATTTGTGACCTTAAGGACGTCTTGATTTAGGTTAGGTGGGTTAATGTAGATTCGCAGCAATAAGTGGTTGAAAAGCAAGAAAAAAATTTCAGTGCATGTTGCCGAAGGCGTGGGTTTCTATTGCATTTTTCCAAATTTTAATTGAGTTATTCCTAGCGTCCAATAAAGACTTTAAAATGTCATCCTCTGAGAGCTCAATGAACGCCATATGCAGTTCTTTAGGAAACATAGAATGAAATCATGAGTGTAGCAGGTGTCAAAACTGCTCATATGACTTAATAATGTTTTAATTGTGGCCGTCAGTGGGGGAGCATTATTTCGTTTAATCTTCATTTAATCTTTGGCATTTTAAGTACGGTCATTTTAAGAATAAAATAAAAATAATTAAAGACGAACAAAAACATATTAATAGAAGTAAAAGAATTTATTTTGCAAAATTTAGATTCACTCAAAAGGCCGCACTGAACGCCTAGAAGACCGCAGTTTCCACATCCCTCTCCTAGACCGAAAGTTACGAATCCCACTCACCAACGTCCTTACGATTCAGTTTTTCTTTTTATCTTGAGATCAGATTTTAACTTGCGCATGCGCAGATGGACTTTCGTAGCTACATGACATTCCGTCGGTGCCAGGGTCGTTTGTTACTTTCGTCCAAATCTGAATAATAAATACTACTACTACTTGTACTATTAATAATAATAATAATAATAAATATTGCATTCAAAAAAATAAACTGTCAAAATACTTACAATTGCGGCAGCCATAATTTAGTAAATATTTATTTTTATGACTCACATATCTTCTTTTATTAGTGTTACGACAATAACATTCATTAATCCACCCACCTAAGTACCGCTCAATGTTAGAAATTAGTAAACCTTATTGTTCGTTATGATTTTTCCACTTAGCATATACCGGTCTGAGGCTCTGTACGCTCGTGAGTGCAAATAAATGCAATGTATTGTACGTAAATAAACGTGTATAGAAGAATTCGTTATTTTACACCCACAAAGATCTTGGCAAAGCGAAAGATGCATACCATAAATTATTTACAAAATGTACTAAGGTTCTCTCTCGATTTTTGTAGACGTATTGTATCCAAGGAGCTTAGAATAATACTTCTGGATATACTCTGAGTCTCTTAACCGTGAGGCTGCAAACTGTGGGAATTTGAAGTTGTTTACATGATACCTATGTAATGTCAACTGTGTGTATTTTGGAATTGTGTGGATTTTGGTTGCAGAAACCATGCTAATATCAAACCGGAATGAATTATACTTCTTATACGAGTGAATTTTTCAATTTTAGCGTTATGTTTTGTTTAGAATTCGCACTAACGTTCGTGTATTTCCATTTAAAATAAAAATGGGAAGGAGCTTGAAAATAATTAAGAATTTTAGAAATTCAGCATTTTCTCACACATTGGCAGCAAGTTACGATGCAAAATTGGAAACATTTGCTACGAAAGAAGGCGACTCAGCCAACACAAAATGCATTGCAATAGCCTTGAAAACCATCAGCTTTCCCACACTTTGATGGTCATCTCTCGCGGTTATAAGCTTCACGCAAAGGGGTACTGCTTCATTAACAAGGGCATCTCCAGATATCTTATTCTAACCTCCTTGACCGTATCGTTAGAAGTGTGAAAATGTGTTTTCAATAATTTTATCGTGGAGGTGGCAACACCCTATTATCTACTACAGTATTTGAAACATGGCTTTCAACGTGTCGGTGCCCATTCGATGGGGAACAACGTTCACCAACAGTCTGTGATTTAACACGCGCGAAATTTTTAAATGCGGCATTTCGGAAGATTAAAGGCAAAATGACCGGAGTTTTGTTTGGAAAATTCGGCACAAGGGTTAAATTTTGCCAAAGAACGACGGAACAAGGCACATATAGAGCATTGAAAAAGTTTTTTTATTCACAGTTTGGAAATTCACTTGCATGCCAGTGGTGCAATGGTCTAACCGTTGGTTTCTGGTCATTCGTAGGAGGGAGCATGGGTTCGAGTACAAAATAAGGCATTAATGACGTACGAGGATTGTACCGAAAGTAATGCCAAAGTGGGCATAACATTTTTATTAGCGGGCAGAGGTCATTCAAATTGCACATGTTGGTAGAGTAACTATTTCTCTATACAAAGGTACTACTCAACATAATCTCCATCACAAGCGATGCATTTGCGCCATCGTTGAAGCCAACTCTGGAATCCTCTTTGAAAAAATTCAGGTGCGGACTGTTGTACCCACTTCTTCACAGCCACTTTCACATAGTATATGTCAACAAATCGTTGTCCCCGGATAATGCCCGTCATTGGACTGAACAGATGAAAGTCGGTGGGCGCCAGTTCTGGGCTGTAGGGTGGATAGGGGAACACCGACCATCCAAATTTGCTGATCGCCTGATTTGTTGCCAAAGATGTGTGTGGTCTAGCATTATCATGGTGAATGTGGATCTTTTTCAGATTCTTGTTCGGTCTCTTCCTCCTTATGGCTTCTCTAAGCTTCTTAAGTGTCACAGTAATACAGACATTGTCATCAAATCGCATATAGAGCATTGAAAAAGTTCATTCGCCTTTTAATTATTCTTCAGTTGCTGTTTACCATATTTGGTAAATCCCCAGCATTGTTGGGGGCTCCAAGAAGCAACCTGCCAGATTGGCTTGGCAGTTAGTGTGTGTGAGTCTGAAGGAATTTGAAGCGGCGGTGGTGCAGTGTAAGCATATCCGGCGCGTAACTATAAGACCCTGGGTTCGATTCCCCGTGGCAGCCAATGAAAATTTTTCCGTGACTCACATATAAACGTGGAAAGAGCGATGACCTCTGTTTGATGTTCGTGAGTGTCTAATGTACCTCTCGATGGCCACGGTACGGTCACGTTCCAGAAAATCAAGGAGAATGACTTCCATGTCATCGCAAAAAGGAGAATGACACTCCTGTGATCCCAAAAAGGAGTATGATAACCCTGTCATCCCCAAAAGAAGAATGGCACCCCTGTCATCCCTAAAAGGAGAATGACACCCCTGTCATTTCAGCGATGAGCACTTTGTGTGCTGATCGCTGGCTCTTGAATTTCTTAGGCCTTATTGAAGAGGTGTGACGCAATCCCATGGATTGATTCCTCATTTCCGGATCATAGAGATACGCCCACGTTTCATCCCGTGTGAACAGATCGAAAACAAAACGTGTCTTAATTGGTTTCAAAGGATTCCAGCAGATCAGGAAGACTTCCACCCTTCTCTCCTTCAAATCGGTGTCAATTGCCGAGGTACCCACTTAACAACACTTTCCGATACGCTAAGTCTTCCACCATCATCTGTATGGCATTGTGACCACAGTTGCAGTTGTGCAACAAGCTCACGGATTCTGATGCGTCTCTCCGCGAGAATCAATTCATCAACTCGCTGACGATTCACGTCAGAGGTCGCAGATGAGGATTTCCCACTGCGTGGTTTGACTTCAATGCTGGTTTCCCCTTCATTAAACTTCTTCATCTATCTGTTCACATTGCTCTTGTCAATGGTGTCATCTCCGTAAACATTCTATAGCCTTCCGTGGATGTCGGACAGCCTGCACCCTACCTTCGTCAAGAACTCAATGACGGCAAGCTGCTTCTGCTTGGAATCCATTATTTACCTACAATGAAGGAGGGTTGCTGTAGAGAAAAAGTTACTCTACCAACATGTGGCATTTGAACGACCTCTGTCAGGAAAAAAAAATTATGCCCACTTTTGCACTTCTTTCAGTACAACCGTCTTATTTGACTTACAGCCTCTTTCTCTCTCTCTCTCTCTCTCTCTCTCTCTCTCTCTCTCTCTCTCTCTCTCTCTCTCTCTCTCTCTCTCTCTCTCTCTCTCTTTCTCTCTCTCACTCTGTCATTTTCCTGAAGCCAAGGCGTTCTTGAGCAACCTTAAGCCTGTTACATCGTTAGAATTACTCATGGCGATCGTTAAGTCCCGAAACTAAACAAGAATTCACTGTTATGGTTTACTCTAAGAGAATAGAATTCACTGTTATGGTTTACTCTAGGAATAAAACAAGAATTCACTATTATGGTTTACTCTAAGAATAAAACAAGAATTCACTGTTATGGTTTACTCTGGAGATGTTGACCACCCTGAAGAATGATCCAGAATGATATGCAACCTGTAAACTATCTTCGGAAATTTTGTTGAAGGTTATTCAGATGGGAATAGTTTTTCGCGCCTCCAGAACGGCGCTTTGCTGGAGTTACACTTCAAATGTATATCTTGTCAAGGATGTTTGAAGATACAGCGGGGTAAATATTCAGATACTCCAGCTTCAAGATAAGTGGGACTGTATAAATTGGTGCATCGCTTTCGTGACACTAGTTCTCGTGGACGACCGGCGGCAAAGTGGTAGATCTCCAAGAGCTCACGTACAATTTCATCGGGTTTACTGAGCGCCGAATATCACGATGCAAGGTGTTTTTCACAACACGTAGGAGAGCTATGCTGACCATACATAGCGGTATGAAACACTTGACGTTACGTGCTTTCCGAGTAAAATTAGTGTAGGAGCTAATGCCGCCAGACAGAGGTAAGCGCATTTATTGCTGTCAGTGTTTCTTATATTCATTTCCAACAATGTGGCTTCCTTGATGGGAGTGTTTTCGCAGAAAAAGCATGGCCCCACATTAATATACTGAACATACCGTATCGCAGAACATAAACTTGAGCTGCAGAAAATCTCCTGGCTTTATGTAAAGTATTGATTTATTATTAGAAAGGTGGCTGTTTTGTGCCGTACCATGCGGATTTCTGCAACAACTATTTCTTGAATCCTCGGCAAAAGGTGTTATCTACACAAAATAGTAAAACTATATTAATAATTCGTTTTTATTGGCATAAAAATAGAAATAAGCTTTCCAAGCTTTGGAACATCAATTTTTTTAAGGAAGGTAGACAGCAAACTGAGCAATAGAACGCTTCAACAACTTGAACGCGATGACTTGACAAGACAATAAACTACTGATATACTGTATTACTTTTCTTTTAGAGGAACAAATAAATGCAAACATGCCCTCAGCTACACCGCCGACATAACTTAGTATTAACTCACTGACGTCAGAACGGTACTAGGCAACACGTGCTACAGCAAACAAATAAAATAAAACAGCGAGTGTAGCGCCCCCTGCAACTTGGTTAAATTTGAAATAAAGTCTCTAGTTCAAACGTCGTGGAACTCCGACAGGCACAGTTCTTATACAGGGTGTTCGTAAACTGTTTTGACAAAAGAAGAGGGGTGATATTACCCATCAGGCCGAACAATATTTACAATGGAACCTAGGGTCGCATTCCAGTCTGAGTGTCAGAAAAGTGTAACTTCGAAATATGTCCAACAAGCACAAGTCGTCACCTCAGACGTCATTTCTTTCGTGCTGGAGAAGTAGCACATCGCCAGAACACCACCGGCAAATTGCCGTATGCAAATTGCCGGAACAGCACCGTCAAGCATTTACCGTATGCAAATTGCCAGAGAACAGACGCAACATCTACAGTTGCAGCTGATTGGCTTATCAAGGTACAGTAGACGCTTCCTGAATACCACATATCCCGCACGATGGATTGGATGTGGTGGACCTGTGGCAAGGTCTCCAAGCTCACCGGAGTTAAACACACTGGACTTCTTCTCCTGAGGACACATGAAATCATTGGAGTACGAGACGCCTGTGGACTCCGTGGAAGATCTCGTCGCGAGAATCGTTGTTGCAGCGGACAGGATAAACACACCAGGAGTCTTCGAGAGGGTGCGCCAGTCTTTCATTCGCCGGCGTGAATTGTGCAACGGCAACCGTGGCCGCCACTTTGAACATGTACTTTGAGTCTGTCCCTAATCTCCATAAATGGGACTGTGCAACTTATGATGTCGTAAATTCTCTTTCTTTGAACTGTTGAAAGTTCAACTTGGACATCTAACTTTACTCTTTTCTGACACTCAGAGTGGAATGCGACCCTAGGTTTCATTCTAAATATTGTTCGTCTTGATGGGCACTATCACTCCTCTTCTTTTGTCAAAACAATTTACGAACACCCTGTATATCTTCTCATTATAAAACCGTCAAGCTCAACTGCCGACGAGAAATGTTTGAAATACTATGTTCGCTTGCCATAGATGGTTATTCCTCCGACCATTACCCCTGGCGTTTACCCATGTATACTGCAGGACAATTACTCACGAAATCGTCCGTTTTTCCAGTCGTCTACATACGTGAACCAGGCAATCGCAAAAATAAAAAAATAAATAAAAAATAAAAAAAGAAGGGGGGGGGGGAGTGGGCAGCTGAGGATCACACGGTACCCTTCTGTTTACCAGTTCATTTAAGAGCAGCACTACTCGAAATGCTGGTGAAAGCGATCGTTTGATAGGAGCAAGCAACGTAATAAATGCCGTGAAGGATTTTTTTCTTTGATGTACACTGCTGGCCACCCAAAATGCTACACCAAGAAGGACAAGAGATAGCAAAGCCAGATTTATTGGACACATAACAACATATACAAAGATGAAACGATTAAGCTTACATGCCCGTGCGACTTGCGGAACACGCAGACATCAATAGTTCGTGTGGCCCCCATGGCTGGCAATAACGGTCGCTACACGCCGCGGCATCGAACGAAAGAGGCTTTGGATGTGGGCTTGGGGTATGTCGGTCAAGGCTGCTTCCACACGTTGCCACAGTTCATCAGGCGTAGCCGCGAGTGGTGCTTGCCAGTCCACTCGGTTGCCGATCAGCGACCAGACGTGTTCGACGGGCGACATATCGGGAGAACATCCGGGCCATCAAGTTTATATCAATGAAATAGTTATTTTGGCCTTCGAATGAGAAAAGCGTTCCATGACGTATCTACTGTACAATTAATCGTCCTCGTAAGACAGTTGTGATGTCTTTATGATTTTTTCGAATGTAGAGGCTTAATAAAATATATCAAATTTGGATTTACATCCTGCTAGAATATCACTAAAATTCTTAGGAGATTCGGTAAAGGGGTGCTGATACTTTACCGAAAGTTTTATCATCGACTTGAAGAATATTCGTGCAATTTGATACTTTGGGAATAAACAAGGAGCAAGCCTTCGTTGCACGATATATGAAGACAAATGGTCAGAGATGGATAATTTAAAAACATTTATTTACAGTTAAAACAAATAAAATTAAATGACCACATGAGATCTTTCGACTACCACTTTGGCGTCATCATCAGATGTTTGACAAAGAGTGGAATGGAGACCGGCATTAAACAAGGCAAATACGTAACATGTGATCAGTACAATTGCATAGAGTGATTTACGTAACGAGTCATATGTTCATAACAACCAGAACTGAGTTTTGTCCATGAGAGATCAGTGATCTCCAAGTTTGTGTTATATAACTAGGCAAATTATCATTACAGCAAAAGGTAGTGCTAGCTATAATATGTAAGCTTTCGCACAACAGTAAGGAACTATTATTAGTTGTTTTTTTTTGCAGTATAGCTGCTTCCTTCCATTGTGGATAATGCTGTCCTTCCTGAACACAACGGGATAAAGCCGTAGTTAACTTACCATTTTTGAGATCATACTGGTGTTCATTTATTCTAGTCTTTAATGTCCTCCTGGTAGAACGGATATATAATTTTTTAGTTTGCAATGGGTTATGGGGAAATAGAGGAATGGAATAAATTCCATACATGTTTTCCATACTCACCTTGTCATGATCACTCCTGATTAGATGCAAGAGATTAAGAGTCTTTGAGCCGAAGTCAATGTCATGATGTCTGCACAGGTTCTTTAACACCGGAGTTAAACTTGGGTGGTAGTCGAATGGACCTACGTACCTCCTTTTTGGGGTATCACGAATCAATGAGCATTCCCGTGAGAACAGGTTTTTATTGTAGAGTCTGTCGGCAGTCGTATTATTGAAACCAAAAAAAGGAGGCCAGTTCTTTGATCTTTAAAAGTTCAGAAAATCTCAGAGCGTCATTCGAGCAATGAGTTATTGCCCGTCTAACCATAAACGAAATTGAGGCTGAATTATAGTTACTCGGGTGAAAAGAGCCCTTAGATATCATCGAAGGCGAAGATTTTGGTTTACGATAAACTGTAAAGCTGAGTTGATGGGTAACAGGATTGCGTATTAAGCTAAAATCCAGATATGGCAAGGTGTAGTTCTCTTCACACTCCACTTTAAAGGATATGGTAGGATATTGTAGTGACATATGATCCCGGAAAACAATTAGCGCATCGTAAGAGTGAGGCCAAATAGCTAAAACGTCATCAACGTACCTTATATACAGAAGTGGCTTGTAGTTGCAAGTCTCCAAGGTGGAATTTTGGAGATGCTGGAAAAGAATCTTGGCAAGACATGCTGAAAGGGGGAGCCCATGGCGGCCCCCTCTGTTTGTCTATATATTACATCCTGGAAACGAAAATAAGTACGTTGATGAACAAGTTTTAATGCGGAGATAACAGAATCGGTTACGTCGGGAGCCAAGCCAAAGTTTATAAGTTTTTGACGAATAAGCATGTGAGTCTCGGCAATAGTTACGTTATGATACAACGAAACCACATCCAAAGAGACTAAAAAGAAAGCTGCACTACCCAAATTTGTGGCCTTTGTCCGGTCAAGAGCTTGCCTCGAGCTCTGTACAGAGTAAAGTGAGCCCACTAGGAGGGGGGGCAAGAAATTTGGACAGAGCTCTTTGAAGGGGTCTCGTGGGACTAGCGTATCCCGAGACCAAGGGCCGAGTTGGGTTGCCAACTTTTGGGGTCTTCACCTTCCCAAAACGTTCAGGAACGCGGGGGCCAAATGTAGGCTGCAAACCCGATAAGATTTCAGGGGGAAAGGCTGAGTGATTTTTAAGTCTGCTAATAGCGCATAGTGTAGCGGGTGTCGGATCTGATTTAACAACCCGAGTGGAGAGCTGACCAATGGCCTCATGCATCTTGGAAATTTAATCAGGCTTGTCCAAAATAAGAAGTTGGGACGTTGTGTCAGCGGCTACAATTGCTAATAAAGGGTTAGCATTAAGATTTTTAAGGTTGCTGATGCTCTTCCGTCCATTCGGAATGGGGAGAAAAGTGATCCCGTTTTTTAACCTTTTTAAAGGCTCGAGCCATTGTGTGTCTTGCTCCCTCTTGTTCGTAGGACGGCAGAACTTGAACAATTCCCTCTGCTTGAGTAATGAATTTGAAAGCGTTTACCCTTTGCGGGCGATACGCATACTTCATTCCCCGATTTATGGCTCGGGTCTGAACTGGATTCAGCTGCATGCTGCTCAGATTAATGAATGAACTAGGTAAAAATTCATGTTGGGAACCCTGTGAGGAAGAAGGTGCAATCGGTCTTGAGAAAACCTCAGAAGCCACAAGATCTCTTAGTTTATGTATATGGGTTGCACAATTTTTTGTACAATCGTTTTCGATGATTGCACTAAGAACGATCAGAAATCTGTCAAGTAGGATTGGGTGCAGCTTAGATGTGAGTGTCTGGAATTCGGAATATGCCTTCCTATTCAAGAAGTCAATGAGTCCTCGTTTCATACGTATTTCCGCCGACAAACGTCTTTGTTCAGTATTAATCAGGATGTTATGATCTCTTTGTGATCTTGGGAGGATCCCTATCTGTAGGAAGTGAGGTATAATACCCAGGTCTCTACAGTTCAGTAAAAAATAAAGTTGTAACTCTTGAATAGCTAGTTTTTGTCGCACATTCGTAAAATATTTACTTACCGGCTCCATCCTTCAAAAAGATAAATCTCGTACCTTATGCACATACAAATGCGGCTAGTCGGTGACTTGAAGAATATTCCTGAAATTTGATAATTTATGAATAAACGACGAGCAAGCCATCATTGCACGATATATGAAGACAAATGTTCAGAGATGGATAATTTAAAAACATTTATTTACAGTTAAAATAAATGAAATAAAATGACTACATGAGATATCTCGATTACCCCTTTGACGTCATCATCAAATGTTTGACAAAGAGTGGAACGGAGACCGGCATTAATCAAGGCAAATACGTAACATGTGACCAGTACAATTGCATAGAGTGATTTACATAAAGAGTCATATGTTCATAACATCCAGAACTAAGTTTTGTCCATGAGGGATCAGTGATCTCCAAGTTTGTGATATATAACTAGGCAAATTATCATTACAGCAAAAGGTAGTGTTAGCTATAATATGTAAGCTTTCGCACAACAGTAAGGAATTATTATTAGTTGTTTTTTGCAGTATAGCTGTTTCCCTCCATTGTGGATAATGCTGTCCTTCCTGATAACAACGGGATAAAGCCGTAGTTAACTTACCATTTTTGAGATCATACTTGTGTTCATTCATTCTAGTCTTTATTGTCCTCCTGGTAAAACCGATATATAATTTTTTAGTTTGCGATGGGTCATGGGAAAATAGAGGAATTGAATAAATTCCATGCATGTTTTCCATACTCACCTTGTCACGATCACTCCTGATTAGATGCAAGAGATGAAGAGTGTTTGAGCCAAAGTCAATGTCATGATGTCTACACAGGTTCTTTAACACCGGAGTTAAACTTGGGTGGTAGTCGAGTGAACCTACGTACCTCCTTTTTGGGGTATCATGAATTAAGGAGCATTCCCGTGAGAACAGGTTTTTATTGTAGAGTCTGTCTAAAGTCGTATTATTGAAACAAAATTTCTTGCCCCTCTCCTGGTGGGTTCACTTTACTCTGTACAGAGCTCGAGGCAAGTTCTTGACCGGATAAAGGCCACAAATTTGGGTAATACACCTTTCCTTTTAGTCTCTTTGGATGTGGTTTCGTTGTATCATAACGTACCTATTGCCGAGACTCACATGCTTATTCGTCAAAAACTTATAAACTCTGGCTTGGCTCCCGACTTAACCGATTCTGTTATCTCCGCATTAAAACTTGTTCATCAACGTACTTACTTTCGTTAACAGGATGTAATATATAGACAAACAGGGGGAACTGCCATGGGCTCCCCCATGTCAGCATGTCTTGCCGAGATTCTTCTCCAGCATCTCGAAAATTCCACCTTGGAGACTTGCAAATACAAGCCACTTCTGTATATAAGGTACGTTGATGACGTTTTAGCTATTTGGCCTCACTCTTACGATGAGCTAATTGTTTTCCGGGATCATATGTCACTACAATATACTACCAAATCCTTTAAAGTGGAGTGTGAAGAAAACTACACCTTGCCATATCTGGATTTTAGCTTAATACGCAATCCTGTTATCCATCAACTCAGCTTTACAGTTTGTCGTAAACCAACCTCTTCGCCTTCGATGATACCTAAGGGCTCTTTTCACCCGAGTAACTATAATTCAGCCTCAATTTCGTTTATGGTTAGACGGGCAATAACTCATTGCTCGAATGACGCTCTGAGATGTTCTGAACTTTTAAAGATCAAAGAACTGGCCTCCTTTTTTGGTTTCAATAATAGGACTGCCGACAGACTCTACAATAAATCCCTGTTCTCACGGTAATGCTCATTGATTCGTGATACCCCAAAAAGGAGGTACGTAGGTCCACTCGACTGCCATCCAAGTTTAACTCCGGTGTTAAAGAACCTGTGCAGACATCATGACATTGACTTTGGCTCAAAGACTCTTAATCTCTTGCATCTAATCACTAGTGATCGTGACAAGGTGAGTGTGGAAAACATGCATGAAATTTTTTCAATTCCTCTATTTTCCCAAGACCCATCGCAAACTAAAAAATTATATATCCGTTCTACCAGGAGGACATTAAAGACTAGAATGAATGAAAACCAGTATGATCTCAAAAATGGTAAGTTAACTACGGCTTTATCCCGTTGTTATCAGGAAGGACAGCATTATCCACAATGGAAGGAAGCAGCTATACTGCAAAAAACAACTAATAATAATTCCTTACTGTTGTGCAAAATTTTACATATTGTAGCTAACACTACCTTTTGGTGTAATGATAATTTGCCTAGTTATATAACACAAACTTGGAGATCACTGATCCGTCATGGACAAAACTCAGTTCTCGATGTTATGAACATATGACTCGTTACGTAAATCACTCTATGCAATTGTACTGATCACATGGTACGTATTTACCTTATTTAATGCCGGTCTCCATTCCACTCTTTGTCAAACATCTGATGATGACATCGAAGTGGTAGTCGAAAGATCTCATGTGGTCATTTTATTTCATTTATTTTAACTGTAAATAAATGATTTTAAATTATTCATCTGTGACCATTTGTCTTCATATATCGTGTAACGATGACTTGCTCCTCATGTATTCTCAATTAAATCATATGCTTTTACTTTCAACCGAACGCGAAATTCAGGAAATTATTTGCCATTCAATTCAACATGCCTGAGATACTAATAGCAAAGCCTTTTATTAGGTTTTTCTTGAAAATCGGTGATTTATACTTATTTTGTCGGCACATTACATAATGAAACAATGTGTTGCACACAAGTTCTTGAGTGGGATCTTAATCTCGAAAAAGAAAAAATAATCCATTCAAAGCTAAAAGCTGTCTGGTCACTGGTCATTCCGGATACAACAAGGAATCAACCGTATTCCTTTACTTATATGCATCTGATAATCCGGAGTCAACCGTATTCCTTTAGAGATCCTTCCTAGTAATCCGGAGTCAACAATATTCCATTACTGATCGATTTTTAATCATCTGAATTCCACTGTAGTCATTAACTGATCCATCCATGATAACCCAGAGTCAACAATATTTGTTTACTGCTCCATCCCGATAATCCGGAGTCGTCTGCATTCCTTTACTGATCCATCCCGCTGATCCGGAGTCAGACGTATTCCTCTATTGATTCATTACCGATAATCCAGAATCACCTGTATTCTTTCTCTGATCCGTCCAGATATAAAAGGGAATCAACCGTATTCCTTTACTCATCTGCACCTGATAATACGGAGTCACGGTTATTCTATTGCTAATTATCGGAGGAATATAATTTCCCATCCACTCCGAACAGTCAGGAATTTCTTTTATTCCTGAGTGATTAACTGTGGAAATTCTTCACTCTCTCTGTCTCTCTCTCTCTCTTCCTCTCTGTCTCTCCTACCTACGAAAGTCGGGAATTAATCTAACTTCAGTCGTACGCCGAACTTGTTCAGAGCATTTTGAATAAACAGAAAAGAAGAATCTCTTTGCTTTTGAAATAGGGTTCGTATATTTAACAGATTTTAATTCTGCAACCCGCAAAAGAGTTCATTCTGCAACTCTTTTTTGCTGGTTCGTATAACTTAACAGATCTTAATCGCCAAAACGGTTCGGATGGAAAAAGAATAATAAAAGGAATAATAAAAGGAATAAAACAAAGGGATCTACAAAGGATATAAAAAATATTAATTTCGTAGCTGTCAAGATAAAAGTGTGCAAAACTACATTCCAAACCCGCCTTTGTGAGTAAAATGTCCTATGACTTACTGATTCAAGGAATTATATTTGAACTTTGATTAAGATTTTTGCATTGAAACGGAAGTGATTTTGCACATGATGTCTTCAAGCACGTAAGAATACTTCCCCAAAATAAATATTAGCAATTACTTCCATTGTTCAATCAAAATAATACTGATATAAAGGTACTATTAATTTCGACCTTTGACAGAAATCGCATCAATCTAACGAACTTCAGCTAGGTGACACTAATTAGTGCCTCAGGGAAAAGCATCCAACCTTCGCACTCTTATTAATATGAAACAAGGACTTAAAGGAGACGTGTCACAAGACATAGGAAACTCGAAGACTGTGTTTTAATTTAGGATGTAATTATACCACCTTTTCCGTTTTACTTTTTCTGATTTAAGAAAGTTCTTTCTCTCTGTATATATATATATATATATATATATATGTACAATACATTTGTATGTGTGCCTGTGGCATGATGCTGTGTAAGCACGGTTTAATGAAACTAGTCATTAAAAACGAATTCCCGAAACATTTCTAAAGCTAATTACCTTTGTTTCCCAAATGTCGTACCGAGTACCTCTCAAAAATTTCATGAGAATTTTAAAGCTGAGACTTACAAATTAATATCGCAAGTGCTACCGGGAACTCAAAGTTTTGATTAATAACGATTTTAAGGAAGTTATAGAGTATCACAGAATTTGAATTCATAATCGGAAAAGGGAAGAGCAATATTTTCATACCTTTGCAAATTTCACCGCTACGTTAGGCCAAAGTTCTTTCATGAAGAAAGCAACAGAATTCGAGATACAAAAACCAGTATAATACTAGGGTAAATCAATAAATAATTTCCGATGACCTTTGGCAGAGGATTAGGTACATATCAATAGGTGGCTCTCAACGTATATGCTCTCCCGACTTTGAATTAAAAGGCAGCGTGCTGGAAAGCAGATTCATCTGTGGGTATGCTCCCGCTTTGGGCTGTCAACCGTATGGGGTCAGTCCAAAACCCTCTGTTCTAGCACTGAATATCCTCCATGTCTCGGAGAACGCGCTAACCCGAACGACCACGATTGAAAACCACCCGTTAAGGATAATGTCATCATTTGCTTCCTATTCTTTCCTTGCCTGCGGCGTTCCAGCTGTCTCATGACTTTCCTCTCAGTGTTCTTTAACCCGCCTCTTCGTCTCTCCTAAAAGACACGAAGTCTCTTCAAGCTAAGGAACTAAGGTACAAATGTTTCCGTGGATGAAATCCGTACGAGAAAATGAAGCCTCCCTGTCTGCTTCGTAGTGGCCGAACACAGTGAAAATTACGTGCTGTCTGGATAAGAGTCAGTCACGCACCACATCCAGTGGATCAAGATGGTCGTGAGTGAACCAAGTGATGAGTTAGAATTTCAACAGGATCACCACCACCTTCACTCAAGGATATCTCGCAGGATTTATACCCACAGAGAACGTATAGACACAACCACTTAAGTAACGAAGGACCTTCGAGTCACGTAGAAGAGACGAAATTACATGATACAGAAGCTAGAGGCTTAAGATAGGAAAGTTGGTAGAAAGTGAGAGAAACGCGAGTGCCAGACTATCAGTGTTCGTCGCTGAAAGCGACTGAACCGAGGCGTCATGAGTGGCATTAATATCGGAGAGAGAGAGAGAGAAATGTGTGGTGAAAGGAACGGACGACCTTATTTTTCACGTGAAGTCCACTGCTCCTGGTCCGATGGCTTATTGTGCCTATCCAGCGCTCGGCGGATAGTTTATGGTTCAGCACAGCACAGCCTGGATGGAATCGATCTAGCGATCATCTGCTTCGTTAGTGGTTGTGCTAACCACAAGGGCATCCGCTGTCCACTGCCTGGAAGTACGCGTGGTGATTAGATTCTATGGTGTGAAGCATTTTGAGAAATCTGACTCATAGTTACTCTTCTGTATTCTTACATCAGAGCATTCTCACACGCACGTTGATGCCTGCTGTCAATGTTGAAGACGGGCCAATGCATTTCTCACCCATCAACGCGCTGCGCTCATGTGCGAGTGTTTAACGTCATTCTGACATGCTTCGAATGTAACGTACTGGGAGATGTGACGTACCTGCTAGAAGGACGCACACGACATAAAGGCAGATAGGAATCAGAATAAAACGTCCGCGTAGCTCAATTGGTAGAGCAACTTATTCCAGAATGAGGGGACCCGGGTTCGAATCCTGTCGTGGACAGAAATGACGGAGAAATTTACTTCGTTATACGAATGCTCATGACCTGACGACCGTATATTTCTTTCTATCTGTCTGTGGTAGGCACAGGTAAAAGAAGTCCTTATTATGCTTTGCAAATTTCACTTCTTTGTTTTTCTAACGCACTTGATCGTCTCCGAAAAACATCACACGATTTCTAGGACGATTTAGAGTTCCAAAATGGACTAGATGGTGCAGAATCTACTGTATAAACATACTAGTTACGTTTTCCTAAATACCAGAGAGTGCAATTCCTTCATTCCTCAAAAACTGAGTCACTGTCCAGCGTCTTACATTCCCAAGCTTCTCCGGCTGCTAAAACCTAGTGAGACGTGAACTCTATGAGATCCAACAATTGGTATCCAGTAGATGTTCTTCGTTTATAACTGCCAAAATATTATGATACCCTCACAAGTACTACCCACTTCGGAGCAACTGTATTGCGCTCGGACTAAACACTTATTAAACTCCCACGTAGAATTTCCGTTCTGGATGAGAGCAACACTTAAAATAATTTCGCTACCGGAGGCACAGGTTGATTTTTAAACGGACACAATATCTTCTGTGGTAGTAATTTTTCAAATCGGGCAACGGTCGTGGTCGGCCCCAAATATTAAATTCTCCGCTTTGTAGGGTTTTTGTTTCCCTGAAGATTATTTTCCCTTCTGTTTTCTTTGTTTTCGTAATCGCTTTTGCAATTCCTTTCCAGATTTAGTACTTACGTGGTCGTATCAGAATAATATGACCACCCCCGGAATGAGAGTGTACCCGCCGAGGCAAGTCACAGATTATACGTGAAAAGGTGGACCACACGGAGGTATAGGCGGCCGGGCAGGACAGAGCAGCCATTGTACGTTATGTGAGCACAATGGGCTGAGGTAGTGTTTTGACGAACGTTCAAAAAGGAATGATCATCGGCTGCCGCCCGAAGGGTCGAAGCATCTCTGATACAGCAAATTTTGTGGGCTGTACGCGAGGTGCTGTAGTAAGGCGGTATCAAGGATGGACCGCTAGCACACCGAGCACCTGCCGACGTCATAACTGTGGAGCCCGAAAGCTATCGAATCCAGAAGTGAACGTCGCCTCCGTGAAATGGTAAAGGGAAATTTCCACGCAACAGTGCAGCAATTAACCACGCAAATGAACTCTGAGGAACCCAGGCACGTGCCCCCGATAAGAGTAGAACGAACCCTGTTGGGCATGGGTATTCAGAGTTACGCTGTGTCAAGGCGCCCGTGATAACCCAAGTCGATCGGCAACGACACCTGCAGTTCGCATGGGACTACCGTCATTGGACAATTGAAGAGCGAAAAAAGGTTGCCTTCTCCGACGAATCGAGGTTTCAACTCGACAGAACTGGCTGGCGGTGGCAGATACGGCGTCAGACACACGAGGAACAACCCCAGACACGCTTGTCGGTAAAGTATACACCGGTGGTGGCAGTGTGCTTGTCTAGAGGATGTTTTCCTATTACGACCTGGGACCGCTGGTACCACTGGATGCGTTCCTGAACGACAATGGATACCTATCCTTCCTCGTTCGCCACATGCATCTCTTCATGTTGGACGCTTGCCCTGGTGGTGATGGTGTCTACCAGCAAAACAATGTGCCATGCCACGTAGCCAAAAGGGTGCGTGACTGGTTCCATAAACACGATAGCTATGCCTCCGTTCTACCTTGGCCGGCGAAATCGCCCGACCTCAGTCCCATAGAGCACTTGTGTGACTATTTGAATTGGCAGGTGCGACGTCTTGACTTACAGCCACGTGATATCCGGGACCTTCGTGCTCTGATGCTGTCCGAACGGACACGTGTGCATCAGTCAACCTTCCAGGGTCTCATTGCGTCCATCCCACGCTGTTTGGCCGCTGTCATTCGGGCCAAGGATGGTTATTCCCATTATTAGGAAATATCATATCAGCTCTAAATTACGTGATAGAAGCGATTCATTTCTGTGTTAAAAATTGTAATAATGTCTTCAATATAATTTTTTGTAGGAAATAAATAGTCACAGTAGGTTTGTTATGACGAGACCTTTCTGTGGTGATTGCCATCCTAGACCGACAGCTCTCCTTAAACGTTCGCAGCATTACGATGCATCAAAGTTTATAACAATGAAATACTTATTTTGTCATTGGAATGAGAAAAGCGTTCCATGACAAATCTACTGTACAATTTATATTTTCTTTGGATCGCTTCCTTCACCTAAGTTATAGCTGACATGATATTTCCACATAACAGCACGTGCCACAGGTCTCCGGCGGTTTCTGTTTTGGAATTCTTATGAAATAACCTTTGCTGTGTATACATAGTATTTCGTCGGTAACTCTTTCGCTTTGTTCAGTGAGACTCTGGGAACATCACTCTAGTTTGAAACTACGTATTGATATAAATGGACGTTGAATTTTAAGAAATTTGTGAAGAATTAATAAAAGACAAGGCTAATCGCTAACAACTACTTAACACTAGCTGTGTCTTACAGGTTACTCATCAGACCTTTAGAAACCATGGGTTGGTGCGAATGAAATGTCCGGCGCGAATGAGCAGTGGAGACAGGCCCCTACCATAGTGGCCACTCACAGGTGTTGCGGGTATTACGTCACAGAGTTACTATAAATAGCTAGCACGTGTGTGAAGAACAAGGTTCAGGCGTGGTTTGTTTGGACGCAACGTGGCTTGCCAAATAAACATGCAGACTCCGGATTTGAGTCATCTTCCTGTATGAATTTAAATTGGGCCATTCTGCAGCCATTGCAGCTCGAAACGTTAACAAAGCCTTTGGGGAGAATACAGCCAACGAACGAACCATTCGGCGATGGTTTGTAAAGTTTCAAAGGGAAGATACGGACCTGCAAAGCGTGGCACGTGGTCACTGACTTGTTGATGTTTCTAACGACGTTCTGTTACCTGTGGTTGAAGCGGAACCAAGAAATATGTGTCGTGAGATAGCGGATGAGGTAGGTGTCCACCACACGGCAGTTGTTCGGCGTCTGGATGCGCTGGGTAAGGTCAAAAAAGCTGGACACGTAGCTGCCGCATGAGCTGAGAACAGCCAACAAGACTAGGCGTTTGTAAGTCTGCACGTAGCTGCTTGCCAAGAATAAACAGGCACCTTTACTGCATCGAATCGTCACCTGTGACGAGAAGTTGGTCCTTTCTGATAATCGGAAACGATCTGCACAGTGGTTTAACAAGGCACAGCCATCTATACGGCATCCTAAGCCACTCCGACGCATCAAGGAGATGTTGCCCCTTGTCTGGTGGTCTACAGCCGGAATAATTCATTGGAGTTTCTTGGCAAGAGGCTAAACTATCACTATAAAACGTTAGTGTGCTGAATTACACCAAATACACCGAACATTTCTGCAGAAATAACTGGCTTTGGTCAACAGACATGGTATTCTCCTGCTCCAGGACAACGTCAGCCCTCATGTTGCGCAACCGACGATGCTGACACTAAGTGCCTTGGGCTATGAAGCACTGCCTCATTCTGCCTATTACCTGGACTTGTCTCCGACAGACTATCTTCTATTTCGTCGCCTGGATCACTTCCTGTCCGGGAAAAAGTTCTGGATAGAAAACGAGGATCAACGTGCAGTTGATGACTTCGGGTCCCAGCCACAAGACGCTTTTCGTTCCGGGTTCGTGGCTTTGTAGGACAGAGGGCAACTATTTGTGTCGATGCCTAAGGGGGATTATTTTACCTAGGTAAGTTGTCCTACTTTTCCGGTTTCGCCGTCCACGTGTGCTGGCCCTCTGACGGACATTTCATTCGCACTAACCCAATATCAAATGAAAGACAGCGCCAACTAACATGTTAACCTTTTTATATTTTGTCCGCTGATTTTGTAAAATATTTTATTTATTATATTGAATAAATATAATTTACACTCTAAATTTTCATAAAAACAGGACAAAAAGTGGTTTATTTTGAGATCTCATTTAAATATGCTACTAAAAGTTTCCAACCCCTGCAATGTATAGGGTTCTACTGTAGATGAATCTGGACCACTGGGTGGTAAATTTTAGTTCACATCAAACATCGTGTTAATTTCATCCAAGAGCTCAGTGCGGTGTTTTACGCTTTCCAACCGTAGTTTGAAGAAGCGTATATGCTCCAGCTTTTCCCGTCCGACCGTCTGTCCGTCAGTCCGTCCGTCCGTCTGTCGGCACGATAACTCACGTAAAAATGGTTCGATTTCGATGAAATTTTAGTATGTGGTACGGGACCACCAGGGGACGAACCCTATTGAAAATGGGTGAAGTGGGGTTAAAGGTCACGCCATAAGAGCAGGATCCATTTCATTGCCTTTATGCGTCTTAACATACGTTAATGTGGTTCGATTTCGATGAAATTTCAGTATGTGGTAGGGAACTACCTGGGCTCGAACCCTATTGAAAATTGGCAAATTGGGGTCAAAGGTCAGGCAGGGCATAAGAGCGGGATTTATTCCATTGCCCTTATGCGTCATAACTTGCGTAAAAACGGTTCGATTTCGATGAAATTTTGGTATGTGGTAAGGAACCACCTGGGAACGAAACTTATTGAAAATGGGTGGAATGGGGTCAAAGGTCAGGACATAAAAGCGGGATCCATTTCATTGCCTTTATGCGTCATAACATGCGTAAATATGGTTCGATTTCGATGAAATTTTAGTATGTGGTAGGGAACCACTGGGCACAAACCCTATTGAAAATGGGCAAATGGGGTCAAACGTCAGGCAGGGCATAAGAGCGGGATTTATTCCATTGCCCTTATGCGTCATAACTTGCGTAAAAATGGTTCGATTTCGATGAAAGTTTAGTATGTGGTAGGGAACCACATGGGCACGAACCCTATTGAAAATGGGCGAAATGGGGTCAAAGGTCAGGCAGGGCATAAGAGCGGAATTTGTTCCATTGCCCTTATGCGCCATAACTTGCGTAAAAATGGTTCGCCGCCCCGGTGGCGCAGTGGTCTAAGGCGCTGGCCTCTGATCATTCGTCCGAACGGGGTCCGGGTTCGAATCCCGGTCAGGCATGGATGTTGTGTTTGTCTTACGGCACTGGCTCTCTCCCTTCCCTGGAACCAGTAACCCTAAATTAGGGACGGGCGACTGCTTATAGCCCATTGAGTTGCTCAAGGTGGTCATTAAACCTTCAATAAAAAAAAAAAAAAATTGTTCGATTTCGATGAAATTTTAGTATGTGGTAGGGAGCCACTGGGGACGAACCCTATTGATAAAGGGCGAAATGGGGTCAAAGGTCAGGACACTGGAGTGGGATCCATTCCATTGCCCTTGTGCATCATAACTTACCAAAAAATGTTTCGATTGAGACAAAACGTTATCATGTTGTTCCGGAGGTATAAGGAACCGGTTCTGTTGAATATCAACAAAATGGGGTCAAAGGTCATTGCACAAAAGCAAGATTTATTCCACAGCCATTATTCTTATAACTTGCTTAAAACTTCTTCTATTGCGACAAAACTTTAGTATGTTATTCTTGAGGTGTACTGAACCGGGTCTGTTGAATATCATCGAAATGGGGTCAAAGGTCAGGACACCGGAGCGAGATTTATTCCACAGCCATATTATTCTCATAACTTGAGTAATAATTTCTGGTATGTTAGAAAGCGTATCATAATCAATGCATTGCATGATTTTACTAACTTGTTCTTAATATCAGCATTATTTTCTTAAATCTGTTGCTTATTTCTCTACTTCAGTAGCCCAAGATTTAATAAAATACCTAGAATGATTATTCCTTAGTCATATCATGCTTGAATTTCTGCAGGTATTGCTGTACTGAAAGAGATGCTATTGCAGATTTCCAACAAATTAAGTTTGTTGAAGAAAATATATTCCATTCTACTTAACTACGTTTCAAAATTACACGCAGAACAGCAAAAATTCTTTTGTCTGACATTTCGGAATCCAATAGCGTGATGCTTCCTTCCGACTTGCCAACCCGTAGTGAATGTACATTTACTCTGAATCACAAAAGCCCCACAAGACGAAAATTGATCGTATCGATCCGCAAAATGTACGCACAGACCATTTAATTATCCTATGTTTTGAAACAGCAGTCACTTTCTAGTGGATGGCAGGTTTTAAATTTTGTAGAGATGACAGTGATTAAGCTTTCATATGTTTCGCTCAGCTTTTCATCTCGACTGGAAGTATATGAAGGGTACGGGACGTGGAAGGGTGCAAAAGACAACAGTGATGCGGAACAGACTTTCTTTAATCAAAACGGTGTCCCTTCTTAAAAGTCATTATAGTTTTACAGGCTCAAACGTGAGTTAAAGGCAATCGATATTGATTATGTCTTTAATATCCTCTCTTAATGAGCCCTTATACATCAAATCAACCCATGCAATATATTTGCGAACTTTCCTAATATTCCATAAAGCATCTAAGATCCTCTGTTCCCTATCAGAAGGCCAGAGGGCAGACACTGTAAAATTTAGCCGTAAATCTATCTACAAATACAGTGGAACCTCTATTTAACGAATTTTATGGGAGAGATTTGAAACTTGAGTTAAACCTAGCTAAAAAAAATCCTGTTTTACAAATTGATTTTCTACCTCTTTAACGAAATCCTTTATATAAGTTTCTTTCGCTTTGTTTCCTTTTATCGCCTTTCAAATTTATATACACTGCCTGACAGAGAAAATGCCACACCATGAAGGAATGCTCGTAAACAGACCAAACTGACCACACAGATAGCCAAGTAGGTCCTGAACAAATTATTTAGTTATCACATACTGCTAGGTCCAGTGGCAGAATATACATGATGATCAATAAGAAGTGCGGCCTCCATTTTGGGCGATGCAGCATTGAATCCGACGTGACATCGGGCAATGAAGGTCCGAATAGAGTCCTGGGGTATCGTAGACCATGTGGTGTTGATCCGAGTCCACAGTTCATCTTAATTTTGCGGGGTGGGAGAGTACACAACCGACACCCTGAAAGAAAATACGAAACCAGTTTCTGAATTTGTGAAGAAGGCATATCTTGGCTATTTTGGTGTCCAGCTTTGAGACCAAGATAAGTCGTGGGCTCCTCATATTGTATGCAAGAGTTGCATGGGAAATTTGCTGCAATGAAAGAAAAGGAGAAGCCTGAAAATTGGAGTACCAGTGGTTTGGAGGGAATCAAAAACCATCACGATGACTGTTATTTTTGTCTTGTCCACATCAAGGGCATCAATCGAAATACTAGAAATAAGTGGAAATATCCTGGTCTAGATTGAGCAAGGCGACCTCATTCACACTCAAATGAGGTACCGTCCAATCTCCTAACAGAGCTCCCACAGGTTCATGAGGCACGCATATCTGATGACATGCAAGATAATAGAAGGGTAGAAAGTGACAGTGATTTTGTAGGAATTTCATAAAGTGCTCAACATTTTAACCAACATGAACTGAGTGACCTCATCAGAGATCTAAATCTCTCAAAGGAGTCTATTCTGAGTTGCTGACCTCCAGGTTGAATGAAAAAAATTACTTGATTCCGGAACGAACATTACGTTTTATAGCAGCAGAGAAAAGGATTTTCTGCCTTTCTTCTCTAATTGCAACAGCCTAGTGTTCTGCAATGATGTCAGATGATGTCTTTCTGAGGAAAATGGGTCTGTCATGATATATGATATTGATGTATTTCTGTTGTTCTGAGGAAAATGATGTCTTCTGTCTTTCAATGATGTCTTTCAGAGAGAATGATGTCATTTTTTTCAATGATGTCTTTCTGAGAGAATGATGTCTTTCATCGATGTCTTTCTGAGAGAATGATGTCTTTCATCGACGTCTTTCTGTCTTTCAATGATGTCTTTCTGAGGAAAATGGGTCTATCATGACACATGCCAAATGAATGGTGCCTTTTGATTGAGGGCTCCAAGTGGAGTTCATAATGTTTTCTTTTAACACAACGGAAACAGATATGGCTCAATTCCAATTGGTCACTCTGCCAATATGAAAGTGAAGTACGATATACTGCCGTGGTAATGGGTCGTAAAATTTTAGCTGCGCAGGGAACAAATGACTGGGAAAGTTTTCGTCTTTTGTCTCTGAGTATCACAAGTCACCTCCACCTTCGACACGTGGCCCCCAAAATGCTTGCACCCCCAAAATTAGGCGATTCCGTTATCATCAAGTGCCAAGTTTAAATGAACGGACCATACTTAACCTTTCCACTACCAAAAAAAAAAAAAAAAAAAAAAAAAAGAAGGTCGAGGAGAGCTTGTTCGGATCGGATTCTTGACGTTCGAATTTTTGGCGTTCGGATTTTCGAAGCTTAATTGTACTTTTAAATCAAAGCATTTCCTTTCGGTTTGTGATGATGACCAATTTTTTTGTATGTGTAATAACAGTAAAGATTTTCATATTTAGAAAACTTCACGAAATGAAATGAAATGAAATAATAAGGAAAATCGCCCTCCAGCCACGGTGGCGCAGTAGTCTCATCACTTGCTTTTGACCATTTGTTCGACACGGGTTCGGGTTCAAATCCCGTGAGACATGGATGTTGTGTTTGCCTTACGGCACTGGTTCTCTCCTTTCCGAGGGACCAGTGGTCCTAAATTAGGGGTGGGTTACTGCTTATAGTCCCTTTGAGTTGTACACAGTGTTTGTTAAATCTCCAAATAAACAACAAAATCATCCATTATTTCCTGTTATTTTAACACTTGAACTTCTATTTGAAAATAAAAAAAAATCAGGGAATGCAACCAATTAATAAGGAAGAAAAGAGTACTGTGGCTTCGTGGCTTCACATTACACGCACGCAGAATTATATGACACATCACTGATAAATATGATAAAGACAAATCAAAACAACATTCATAGTCCTGCTGCAATCGGTTTTAAAAGAATCACAGTGACATTAAAAGCAGCGAGATACGATGCTTGCGTACAATAAAATACACATCGAATTTATGAAAATATTGCTTTACCTATCAAACGTTATCACAGATTAGGAGCTAATTTAGGGACAGGCTACTGGTTATATCTGCATGAGTTGTTAATTGCTGATGGTGGTCGTTAAAATCCGAAACAGAAAAATAAATCAGATTAGACTTATATATAAACTGCTGTTTGTGTATTCTGGGCGGAGGGAAGAAACGCCCATTAGTGAAGCACTTAAATGCGTTACAAAGGTGAATTAATATGAAAAGACTAAAATTAATATCAAACGTAACTCATTACCTAAAAACGAATGCTAATTATCAGCTACGATTCAATGCAGAACATCAAGTCTCGGAAAGGTATGTTAATGAGCATTAGGAAGAAATACGTAATAGGAAACCAACTATTGGATTTATATTTCAGAACAGAAAACGTAGCATTTCACTGGAAAATAGGAAACATAACAATTCCTAAGTCTTCTATACAATAACAAAAAGAAAGAATGCACTGAATATGGAGTTTGTGTTTCATATAATCCAGAAAGGTTATGGACATTACAAAAATACATCAACAATATTATGCGTTAACAATCAGTTGTACTACTACATTCAAAAAGTTCAGGAACTTTTTGAATATTTGTCAAATGCCAGTGAATTACGTCATTCCCCGCTGAGCAAGTGAAGAGCATAATGTGATGGACCAGTCAGAACCCGTTTGATCCAGATCCAGCACGTACAGCGTATGCGCGTAGTTCGTGATTACAGGCATTCTAGGGTCTTCGTCGCAAGGATAACAATGTCGAATTTTGAACAGCGTTCAAGTGTAAAATTTTGTGTTCTGCTCGGAAAATCTTTCGCTGAGACTTATAATTAAGTCAGGGTACGGGCTCAAATAATTAAGTCAGGGTACGGTGGAGTGCAATGAGTCGAACTAGAGTTTATGAGTGGCATCGACGATTCGAAAACCGGCTACAGAGTATCGAGGATGATGAGAGGTCAGGACGACCTTCAACATCCACAACGGATCAACAAATCGCCATTGTCAAAGAAATTGTGAAAAATGACCGTCGAAAAACTGTTGCATCAATTGCGGAAGTTGCCGGCATCTCAGTTAGAAGTTGCCATACCATTTTAATAGATAAATTGGGCATGCAAGTTTGCGGGGATACTATCGATGCAGTGGATTTAGATCCGGATCTCTTGAATCGATTGATCACTGGCGATGAGACTTGGTGATTTCTATACGACCCCCAATCCAACCAACAGTCAAAAGTATGGAAATCACCTTCGACACCCCGACAAAAAAAGTTCAAGGCTAACCGCTCCAAAGGAAAGGTCTTGTTAACAGTTTTCTTCTATTGCAAGGGGGTCGTATACAAGGAATTCCTTCAACATGGTCGTACAGTCCCTGTCCACATGGCAGCACGTCAACGACCTGAAACGTCTCCAATAATCAGTGAGACGCAAGCGACCCGATCTTTAGAAGACCAACTTGGGGGGCTCCATCACGATAATGCGCTGGCTCACAGATCACTCCTGGTGTCCGATTACCTGTCCAAACATAACATTCTCTTTCTTCCACACCCAGCCCTTTCCCCTGATCTTGCCATATGTAACTTTTTCCTTTTTCCAGGATGAAGAATTTCCAAGTTCCGAAGAAGTGCGAAGAGCTGCAAAGGAGGCACTGGATGATGTGGCAAAAGAAGGCTTGCAATCTGCATTTAAATCTTTGTATGAGCGCAGGCAAAAATGCATATTTGTACAGGGTAACTACTTCGAAGGATGCACTGCATAAACAGGTATTATCTGTACTCATTCTTTTTTAATATAAAAAGTTCCGGAACTTTTTGAACGTAGAAATATATTTAGTTGGTTACACATGTAACGGCGATGACGGAACAAAGCATTTGAACGAGGAATTGCATTTTCTTAGAAATGCTCAGGCTATAATAGAAAAACTTTGCAGTACCGTTAATGCAGAACAAGCATTTCTAGACATTCTGGCAAAATTTGTGCGAATTAATCTCTTAGAAATCCGCCAAACATAATGAGATTCACTGCCGCAGGCATGGATTCTCTAAGTAGAAGTTGATCAGACCAAGATGTTTCTAGAAGAGAGATGTTTTTACACTTGTGGCAGTAAGATATACTGTACTTGAAACAAAACTCACAGAAACCACAGTTTTGGTTTTAAATAATTTGAGCGCTGGAAAATTTTTACAGTAAGCAAACGGCAGGGAAAATTAAAATTAGCAGGGAAAACAGCCAATTTTTTGGGAGACAATAGAGTAGTTTGAAAGTCTTACTCCCTGATTGGGCCTCTCAATGGGAAAAATTGCGAAAGCGAAAAACAAGTCAATATTACGTAGGTGTACACATATGTTTCAAAGAGTTTTAAGATAACGCAACATGTAAATCGAGAGAAAACAACAATACCTTTACGAATCAAAGTATGCGCCGTTTTCGTCGTTGTGTATTGAGAATACTTCGTCGTGTGACGCGATGGAGTCGTCAACCCATTTTTGCACTTCGTTATATGTCCGGAACCATACAGCAGACAAACCATGTTGCATCGATCGGAACAAATGATAGTGTGAAAGGGCTATGTTGGGACTATACACCGGGTCCTCCAAAACTTCCCAGCCAAGCGTCAATAACGTTTCCTTGACCAATTTCGCGAAATGCGGCCTAGCGTTGTCATGCAGTAATTTCATAGGACGCAATCCCTTGCTTGTGAATGGACTTTTCCAACATAATTCCTGGCGCAATAGCAGCAATTGTTGCTTGTAGCGATCAGCAGTAACAGTTTGACCTTGTTCCAATAGTTCATAAGAGAGCACACCCTTCATATCCCACCAGATGCACAGCAGAACGTTCTTGGAGTGAATATTGCGTTTCGGTGTCGAAGTCGTTGCTTCATCGGGGTTTACCCAATGTTTTTTGCATTTGGGATTGTCGTAACATCTCCACTTTTCATCACCCGTAACGATTTTCCACAGGAAAGTCTTTCTGTGTTGCTTATTCAACAGATTCAAAAATTTAATGACACGCTCATCCTTGTTCACTCTGGCACAGGTTATGTGGCACCCATTTTCTTTCCTTCTGAATCTTTTTCATTGCGCGTAAACGATTGGAAACGGTTTGTTGAGTTACCCCCAGTTTTTCAGCTTATTTTTTTTCTTTGCGTTTGAGACGAATATTCATCCAGCAATGCCTGCAGGTCCTCATGTGCAACCTTCTGCGGGGCGCCGCTAGGTTCTCGATCGCCAACATCAAAATCACCTGCTTTAAACCGCCTAAACCAAAACTCACACGTGCTTTTCGATACAATATTCTTCCCCAGAGCAGAATGAAACGATGCACATGCCTTTGCAGTACTTTTTCCTTGATGAAATTCGTAACGAATGCAGTGTCGAATAAATGCAGCATCGCTTGCCTTCTTTCTCGTACCGATGTGCAAGTGCGTTTGATTGCTGGGCAAACTTCTGTGTCACATGTTATTATCTGGACCAGTTGCGGTCACATGACAACAACGCGGGGGAATGTCGGATATGTAAATTAGCGGTATACGTCACACAAAAAACGCTTTAAAACTTTCATAATATTTGCACAATTAAGGTATAAAACACCAGCAAAGTGCGCATATTTACGTGCAATTCATTAATGACATATCATTAAATAGCCAATAACTTAACCGAAAGCTCTTGGTCACTTTTTTCCTTAACACTTCAAGCACGTCAATTACCATCAGGTAATGTAGTTGGCCTTCAAAAGTTGAAAGACTCCTTGCTTATGAGATTCGTTCTTCCGGGCATGAAACATCGTATTTTCCTTTTTTTTTTTTTTTTTTTTTTTAACCACTGGACATAAACCGCAGGTTTCCTTCTGCCGTATCAGACGTAAACATAGCTCGTCATCTCCATAAAAACCACACAAATATACACACCATTCAACTCATTCATACATTCAGTTAAAAACACTATGTACATAATTACACTATTTACATTCATTCCCAGGCAGTTAAACCCTTGTCAACTGTGACTAAAAAAGTGCTCCATCCGCTTCAAACCCCGTACTAACCCTACTGTAAGTGCCAACTTCATTCAGCACGTCATTAACTGCCTGGGAAGCCTGGGAATGAATGTAAATAGTGTAACTATGTACATAGTGTTTTTAACTGAATGTATGAATGAGTTGTATGGTGTGTATATTTGTGTGGTTTTTATGGAGATGACGGGCTATGTTGACGTCTCATACGGCAGAAGGAAACCTGCGTTTTATGTCCAGTGAATAAAAAAATGAAAATACGATGTTTTATGCCCGGAAGAACGAATCTCATAAGCAAGGAGTCTTTCAAACTTTGAAGGCCAACTACATTACATGATGGTAATTGACGTGCTTGAAGTGTTAAGGAAAAAAGTGACCAAGAGCTTTCGTGTAAGTTATTGGATGGTTAATGATATGGCTTTAAAACTTATTTGTACACCTAATAAATTTGCGTCACTGTTGGTCGGACACCACACTGAGTTTCCTATTGATATTGCTCCCTTTATATCCTCGAAAACACTTTGTGGGAGCGAAACTGCCCACCATGGACCACTGATGATAAGAAGCGTGAAAAAGACTAGATTACATCCAGAAATCTTTAAGGACGTGTTTAGAGCTCTAGAGAAGTGAACAAAAAAGAGCAAACAGACTGTAGACGAACTTCGTGTTACAAGTGATATTCATATGGAAGCAGACATTCGTCGTACATAACACGATATGCAACTTGCTCATTAACCACCTTTGACGAAATGATGACCACTTCTACATTTAATCAAATTGAAAACGGTATTTACAAGTTAAAACATATGATAGATTAAAACACTAGATCTTTCGATCACACTAGTGATTTTCATCAGGTCACTCACCTAATGATATCAAGGTACGTCGACACGCAATATATACGGATTTTTGATGACCCAAACAATGGGTAAAGCGCATGCTCACGAAAGTTGTTGTGAACACAGAGAGAGAGAGAGAGACATAGAGACAGACAGATAACAGTACTGCAAACGAAGAAAGTAAAAATGATGCTACACAAGTACTAATAATTCAGCTGTAATGATTATTTCCGCAATGTTCAAGTAGAGCAGTCCATGTTCGTGATAGGAAAGAAGGTACGTCGTCATTACAGCAAATACCTCTATAATGGTGAATATATAAGCTTTCTGCAAAGAGGGTCATGCTTTTGGTGCTGTGTGTAATGAGAATTTTGCATTCATCCATAATGGTCTATGTGTGCCGCTAGCTACCAATCGGGCTAAGGCTGTCGAATGCGACGCTGTTCTGACATCGTGTGAGTGTTCAAGCAAACGGGTTTTTAAATTACGTAGGGTGGAGCCTATGTACACTTGATCTATTTCATTGGGGTTTAAAGCTCTCAGGGGAATAAGGTAGACGCCGTACCTGTGTTTGGTTTCAACGGGATCCCTGTCCCGTTTAATTAGAGTGTACAAACTGCGTGTTTGTAAACCAAAGTTTATATTAAACTTGGCACATGCATGTTTTAGAACGCTGGTGCAGCCGGGAAAATAGCTCATGGATCCGACGTACCTGGCAAGGGTGCGGGTTTTTTCTAATGCGGTAAACGCAAGTCGTCGATGCCTGCGGAGAATGGTGTGTACCAGGTCTTTCTGGTACCCGAACTCGCTAGCAATGACAAATATTCGTTTTAACTTGTAAATACCGTTTTTAATTTGATTAAATGTAGAAGTGATCTTCATCATTTCGTCAAAGGTGGTTAATGAGCAAGTTGCATATCGTGTTATGTATGACGAATGTCTGCTTCCATATGAAAAAAAAAAACAAATTCATAGAAAACACAGTTTTGATTCGAGATTCTGCACAAACGAACAGCCCGATCATCTTAAGTGGCAAAAGCTGAAATGGCTGATACTTGGCCCCAAAAACAGAGTACAAAGTGAACTAGAAACCGGGACATACTGCCAGTACATGACCCAGCCTCTGCCATAGAGAAAAGTAAATGGAATACCACCGCAACAGGATGTGAAATATTAGCGCGGAGCGAAGGGCGATACAGGATGGAACGAGGAATGCACGAGCGCCGAGCACAAACGGAAAGCAACTCGAGGCACTGACCTGTGGCTAACGGAACGAAGCGTCCAAGGAGATCCTCCACTTCCACCCCTTCCCACTCGAAGAACAGGACAGGACCACTTTAGAGAGACAGCGTGT
Organism: Macrothele yani; assembly: GCA_039090855.1. Taxonomy (NCBI): domain Eukaryota; kingdom Metazoa; phylum Arthropoda; class Arachnida; order Araneae; family Macrothelidae; genus Macrothele; species Macrothele yani. Next base: position 70,951,024 of record CM077029.1, read on the forward strand.
GTGTGTGCTAGCTGACTGTAGGCATCTTCAATGGGAGCGCCCCTTTCCTTCCTCCGCACGCTGTATCGACTGAAAGTCATTCAAATTCCAGCAGATCCAGTGGAGTTTCCAAAGCTCAAAGTAATCACGCACGGCTATACATTGGCACTCAAATTAAAGAACTTTTTAGAAATTCTTACCTAAATCGAAGTATTTACGAGGAAATCTAATGAAATTGTAACATTTCTTGCGTAACTGAAGCAGAAGAAGATCATAATTATAACATTCACACATCATCATCATTAATAAAAAAATTATCAATCCACTGCTGGACGGAGGCCTCCCCAAGTTTCTTCCACAAAGGCCTGTCTTGTGGCAGTCTCCTCCAGGTTACTCCCGCATACTTTCGAATTTCATCCACCCATCTCCCATGTGGTCTTCTTCTGGGTCTTTTCCTGTCCCTTAGGATCCAGTCTAAAATTTCGGCTGTCCATCGATGGTCTGTCCTTCCGGCAATATGTCCAGCCCATTGCCATTTCAGGGATTTTACTGTGATCATGATGTCTTCCACTCATGTCACTTTCCTGATCCACGAGTTCCTCTTCTTATCTCTCCTGGTTACACCAAACATGCATCTCTCCATGTTGCTTTGAGTTGTCTGCAGTCCTTGTATATCTCTTTTAGTTAACGTCCACGTATCTGCACCATACGTAAGCAATGGAAGGATGCATTGATCAATGGAAAGATGCATTGATCACTTTTCTTTTAAGATATAATGGCTTATTGCTCTTAAAAATTATACTGTTTCTTCCAAAAACTCTTCAGGAAAGTTTTATACGCCGATTAATTTCTTCATCAATGTGACCCTCGTTTGATATCTGCTGTCCAAGATAATTGTAGATATCGGTTATCTCCAGCTTTTTCCCATCAATCGATAAATCTTCATTTCTTGTAAAAGCATTGTACGTCACTTTTGTCTTCTGAAAGTTCATTCTTAATCCCACTTCTTTACCCTTGTCAGCAAGTTCCTGGATCACACTCTGCAGCTCTGAAGGGGTAGTTGCAAAAATGACTACATCATTTTTAATCCTTTTAACATTTAAATACTGTAATTTCTAATTATTAGAATTTTAATACTGTAATTTCTTGGAAACAGATACAGGTCATACATCTTTTCATATTTAGTTCATACCAGGTTTGTGCATGTGCGAGAAAGACAATAAACGAATAGATGATCACACGAAATTCCTACCCCTTAAGTAATATGACACCTTTTTATTGCCATAAAAAGTACTCAGTAAGGAACCTCCATGACCAAAGCCGAATTAATGACTTTCTGATCCTTAATATATCATCATCATCATCATCATCATTGTCAACCATTATCAATCCACTGCTGGACGAAGGTCTCCCCAAGTTTCCTCCACAACGGTCTGTCTTGTGCCAGTCTCCACCATGTCACTCCCGCATATTTACGAATTTCATCCACATATCTCCCATGTGGTCTTTTTCTGGGTCTTTTCCTGTCCCTTGGAATCCAATCTAAAATTTCGGCTGTCCATCTATGGTCTGTCCTTCTGGCAGTATGTCCAGCCCATTGCCATTTCAGGGATTTAACTCTGATCATGATGTCTTCCACTCTCGTCATTTTTCGGATCCACGAGTTCCTCTTCTTATCTCTCCTGGTTACACCAAGCATGCACCTCTCCATGCTGCTTTGAGTTGTCTGCAGCCTTTGTATGTCTCTTTTAGTTAAGGTCCACGTCTCTGCACCATACGTAAGCACTGGAAGGATGCATTGATCAAACACTTTTCTTTTAAGACATAATGGCATATTGCTCTTGAAAATTATGCTGTTTCTTCCAAAAGCTCTCTAGGCAAGTTTTGTACGCCGATTAATTTCTTCATCAATGTGACCCTCACTTGATATCTGCTGTCCAAGATAAACATACGTATCTGTTATCTCCAGTTTTTCTCCATCAATCGATAAATCTTCATTTCTTGTAAAAGCATTGAACATCACTTTTGTCTTCTGAAAGTTCATTTTTAGTCCCACTTCTTTACTCTTGTCAGCAAGTTCCTGGATCATACTCTGCAGCTCTGATGGGTAGTTGCAAAAATGACTACGTCATCAGCAAAACGAAGGTGGGTTAGATAATCTACATTAATCTTTATCCCTTTGTTTTCCCAGTTCAGTGATTGAAAGACATTTTCCAATGTGGCATTAAAGAGCTTCGGAGATATGGTGTCACCTTGTCTCACTCCCTTTCCAATTTTTATGTGTGTTGTATTTTCAAACAGCCGAATCTTTGCACTTGCATTTTCATAGATGTTATTAATAATATTAATGTATGCATCTTCAATACCGCAGGATTTCAGAGCCGTGGTAACTGCTGATGGTTTCACCGAATCAAAGGCTTTTTCATAATCGATAAAAGCCATGCACAATGGAAGTTCATATTTCCTCGCTCTTTCAATTAGTTCTCTCAGTACGTGGATATGATCTATTGTGCTGTAGCCACTCCTGAATCCAGCTTGTTCTCTCGGTTGAGCCATGTCCAGTGTTACCTTCAAACGGTGTGAAAGAACTTTAGTGAAGATTTTATAAACCACTGATAGGAGGCTGATAGGTCTGTAGTTCCTGAGATCCTCAATGTCACCTTTTTTATGTAGCAGGATCATTGTAGCATTGTTCCAATCCTCAGGAATCTTCCCTTCATTAAGGCATCGAGTGAAAATTTGGGCGAGTACTGTTTCAATTTCTCCACTTGCTTCTTGTATGATGTCTATAGTAATTCCATCTTCTCCTGGAGCTTTCCCCCGCTTCATGTTCTTGATTGCATGAGCAACTTCTGCTGGGAGGACTGGAAGAACTCTGGTACCTTTCATGATGTCTGGAGTACATGTATCATCCCTTTCATATAATTTGGAGTAGAAATCTTTCACTCTTGTCAAAATTTCGCCTCTATTTCTTGTTATAGAACCATCTTCTTTTCTCAGAGCCATAATCTGTTTTCTTCCCTTACTGAGATGTCCCTTTGCTATCTTTAGGCTTTGGTTGTTTTCAATTGCTTTCCTCACTAGCTCACAGTTGAATTTCCTTACGTCTTCAGTGATACTTTTTCGTGCTGTCTTGCATAGCTCTATATATTCCACTTTGGAAGTCACATCTTCTTTAGTTGTCCTCATCTCTCTTCTTTTTTTGCATCAAAATTTTGGTTTTTCCTGATAATTTGTTTACATGCAACTTGTTCTTGGACCCAGCTAATTTTGTTGCTGTTTCCATAAGAGCTTTGGTTACTTTTCTGTTAACTTCCGAAATATCCACTTCTTCCGATGTTAGGACTTCTAAAGCAGAGAATCTGTTCTTCAGTTCCAACTTGAAAGTATTATGGTGTTTTTTAAGGTTGGTTATGTCAATACATTTTGTTTGTCTTATGAGCTTGCCACGTTCCAGTTTAGTGTTGAGGTGCATCTTACATCTCACCAATCTATGGTCACTACCTGTGTTGAACTTGTTTAGCACACTGCAGTCTTCGATGACGAAATTTTTTGTTACACATAATAAAATCAATTTCACTTGTCGTCCCAATTGGATGTCTCCATGTCCATTTCCTGTGTGGCTTTTTCTTGAAAAAGGAATTCAAGATGAAAAATCCTTCTGCCTCTGCAAACTCAACGAGAGTATTTCCACGCTGGTTTCTGTTGCCGTGATCGAATTTACCTACTGAAGTTTCATTCTGTTGCCGGTGCCCTATTTTTGCATTGAAATCTCCCATAATTATCTTCAAGTGCTGCTTACCTTTATTATTTAGATGACGAATTTCCTCATAAAATTCTTCAATTTCTTCTATATATCATAGACAGTCCTAAATCTGAATAACTAATCTGGTCAAAATGTGGAATAAGTTTGGCCAGTAATCTTAAACGTAAGTACGTTATAATAAATTTTATGTTTCGGGCTATGTCTTTCAGATGTTTCTCGAGTAAGTGTTGCATTAATTTTCTCGGAAGCGAGCGTTTTTTCAGAATCGATCAAAGAAAACAATTAGTCTTGTTCTATGAAAGCTCGAACGTATAATCTAATGTTTGACAATTCCTAAGCCTGGCGTAGAAATACATTAAAAAAATATTTAGGAAGCTTCCAAAGAAAAACAAAAAAACATACTGTGGTGATTGGGAATTTTGCAAGTTTCACGAGGTTCTGGAATAATGTGGGACATTATAAAAATATTAGTTGTTTTAATTAATTCAGCATTTATTCTCATTTTCCTCGAGGCATAAATAGTTTCTTTTTTAATATAGAAAAACAGCAATCATAAATGCAATAATAATAACTTAAAGTCTGCTATCGTTTCGTTGGAAACTATGGTCCACCTTTATCAGAACTAAGCGTGTTGGTTTCTTACTTGTGACAACGTTATTAGTTTCACTTGCTAAATGTCTCTTGACGGTTATCCATTTTGATGAGTGGATATCATGCGCTCGATAGAATTATAGATGAAAGGAGGGAATTACGGTTTTGAAAAATGTGGAATTCTTCTAAAATGCCAAGATCAGATATTAATTTGGATCTATATAACAATTTTGCGCAATGAAACAAAAATTATTGGTTATTTATCTAACAGTGCTGGGTTATGGAATATTTTTTTAAGCTCACACTTTTTAATATACGACTGGTGTTCCTTCAAACTGAGTTTAAGGGATCTTTGCGTCTGACTTATGTACGACAACAACCTGAATTTAACACACAGACACACCGACACTCGATGCAATAGATTCCCCAAGAGTTTCTGTCAGGAATTGGGTTGTGTTTTGTAGAGCAAAACATCATACATACATACATAGGAGTGAAAATCACTTTGAAATTTGATTACTTAAGGACTTTTGATATTTTGAAACAAATTGCAGAGGTGAAAGAAGGAACTGCCAAGTTTCGGAGAGTGTTTGGAGAAATCGTGGTCAACGTGGATTTACGTTGCGTTTTAACATTTTTTTTAGATATCTAAGTCCTCCTATGAGGGCTTAAAGCCTCTGTTGATAGCAACGCGTCTGATGAAATCCAGTTCTTTCTGGAGACCATCTTCTGTAGAACAGATTTTTGGGGCCGGGTAGAAGGTCAACCGCCAATGGTCCGAAAAAATAGCTGAATTCATTTCGTTGAAGGTGTCAGCTCAACATCAATTTTCACGTTTTACGCGAGACTTCATTTTTCGGAAACATATAGTAATGAATGCTATGCTTTGTGGTTTTCGAATAATAATTTGGACACGTTGCTATCGCGCACGCACCAGGTATGTTCAATGTTTTAACGTATAACCAGAAAAGAGAAAATAAGTTAGCTACAAAAACGGAGCTTCAAATTTTCAGAATTGAGGCACAATAGCTTTCAGACCGTAAGAACGGGAGCAAGAAGCCTCAGGCTGCAGGGTGTGGAGGTAGGAGCTGTCCTGGACGGTGACGTCAAGAAGACGACCTCTGAGACAATGACCAGCAGGAGTGTCAGATAAGCATTAAGCATAACCTTGGAGTCTACTAACCTTGGGCATACGTATATAAGGCACACTAGTCTTGTGTTGGACGGAATGGTTTGATCGTGCATGAGGCGGTAAACGGACAGCAAATTAAATAAACAAAGTCATCGCTCTTTCCACGTTTTTCTTTATTTAACACACAGCAACAGAAAAATTGTATTTCGACACTCTGGGATCGAACCTCAGATCTCTCGATAACTAGCCGAGTGCGCTCGCCTTACGCTACAGTGCCAACAATCCACAGCGCTATATGTGTTTATTTGTCAGCATCTGACTTAACAAATCCGTAGGGATGGGCTCAGCATTTGAGAGATCTCCATCTGGTGGAGCTTAACGGCGCAAGCTATTTAATTATAGCTGATAAATCCAAAGGGCAAGAGGAATGGTGAAAAACTTCTAAATACGTGTAGACAATGTAAATAGACAAAGTCATTGCTCTTTTCACGTTTTTCTTACATTGTAGCGTAAGGCGAACGCACTTGACTAGTTATCGAGAGATCTGAGGTTCGATCTCAGCGGTGTAGAAATACAATTTTTCAGTTGCTGTGTGTTAATTAAAGGTAAACGTGGAAAGAGCAATGACTTTGTATATTTACATTGTCTCCACGTACTTGGAAGTTTTTCACAATTTCTGACAGCAAATTGTTTGCGATAAACGGTAGTGATGAATGAAGCTTTGCAACGCGTTACTACTACGTCTAGAAAACGAAGACAACCATCTTACTTTAGTTCATAAGTAAATTAAATATTTAGTTCTAAGGAGAAGATCGTTGGTAACATCTCAAGAATTTTAAAAATTTTACCTTCCCAGAAAATGAGAATGTCATCTAGGTAGCGTATCCAAATGCTGAAGATCAATTTGAAAAGCTTGTCTTCACAATGTTCTATATAAATTTCGCAAACAATTTGAGAAATGGGGCTTCCCTTTGCTCGAATACAAATTTTGTCTACAAAATTGGCCTTGGAAAACAAAACAGTTTTGAGAAGGGCATGCAGCGAGTGAAATCAAGATTTTTACCACTTCGGGTTCGGCGAAATGATGGGCTGGCAGACTCCTTTACAGAATCGGTCCTTCAACTTGAATATTGGAGAGCATAAACACGATATCTAGCGTCACTGGTGTCTTATTTTTCGGAAAGGGCAGCTTTTCAAGTGGTTTACAAATTGTATACGGTTCTTGACAGGACTTTTTTTAAAGATACTAAGATGGACAATCTCCAGGATAGGAATTTCGCCAATTGGTGCCATGCTGTACCGATATTATCAACAATAGATCGAAAATAATGTTTGTGAATTTTTGGAAAAGCGTATAGGCGAGCAGGTTGAGAATGAGATGGTATAAATTTTGTTTTTCTTTTATTGGAGTCAAGAATTTCACAAGACTTAATTACTTCCCGAATTTCTTCTATGTGCTTATCAACAGCCAATCGCCGTCACGTGAAACTAACAACGTCGTCACAAGCAAGATATCAACGACCTGAGTCCCTGATGAAGCTGAATCATAGCTTCCAGCGAAATTATAGTGGACTTCAAATTATAAACATTGCGTCGATAAATGTCGTTTCTCTATATTAAATGAAAAATATAATTATGAAATGTATGTAATTCACCTATTTCAAGTATCCGTCTTGTTAACTGTTGTCAGAATAGTACTGTTCATAAATCGGTTGTTCTACCTTTAAGTAATGTTTCATACCTGCAAAACTGTGGAACATATTTCCATCACGAAAAAACCCTCTGAAAACAACATGGACATTCTGCAAATTCACATTGGCCATCCTGAAAACATTTTGTACTTCTGAGGAGAGTCTGTTAGTGTCCCTTCCGAGAATAACACGAACTTGATGACTTAAATTTAAAAATAAATGAATTGGTACTTACATTTAATATGTAGTGCATTTTTCATTCACTCCACTATATCGTAATTATAGACCCATTCAGTTCTTTAGAAATCACACTGATTCAAGAAAAGCAATAGTACGGAGTTAGCCAATAATAGTGTTCCGCAGGAAACTATTATTATGTTTGGACGCTAAAGCATTTGGATAAATTTTTTTGTAATTCATTAAGAAGAGAGGAGACAGGGAAACTTTCGATGAAACACCCCAGTGTTATTGAGACGAGCTGCGCTAATGCCCTTTCGCTCTGCCGAATCTGTGAAGATGTCTAAGGCTGAAAGGCATAATAAATCAACTGGCTAAATGGGCTTAGATATCGACGTGATGCTGTTACGTAGCCTTTCGTTTACTCATAATTTTTGTACCGTACCTACTGAATAAATATACCCCTTCAGTGGAATTGAAATTCCTTGCCAGCTCTATGCAAGCAAGATTAGATATTGCATTTTTGAAGCGAACGCTTCTGAGAAGAATCAGGGAATCTCAAAGCTGTGGCACCGATGCAGAATATACCTGTTTGGATAATTAGTGATCCTGCAGTTTCCAGATCCTTTAAACCAGCTTTGGGTTTAATATCACCTTCCCTTTTGCAATCTGGAAAATCCAAAGATAGAATCGTGCAGTAGAAAGTTTTCCAGTGAATTCTTCTGGGTAAAAATTGTAATCACCATCTTTACATTCAACAGCTAACCTGCATCTGTCTTGTTTCCAGCAACACAAACTCAACTAAAATTTCATTTCACCTCATTAAATCCCAATTTGCTGTTTCGCTCCTGAAGCATAAGTTTCATCTCAGCAGCATCATCTAGAAATTAAGTTTTTAAATGTAGTTAGTACTAACACCCTTAATTCGCTGATTTTTAAAATGTCTGGTTGTACATTGAAGGTGGACTAATGTACATTATTTTCCTTTTTATCCAATGAGTGGTGTATTCATAAAATGAATTTTTTAGGCCAAACATCGTTATTTCGTCGATAAAATTATTTTCAGCGACATCCCTTTCAGTGCAGCAAATTTCTGTGCCCTGTAGCTATAGCGCACGTAAACGTGCACGTGCGTACATTGTTCTTACTACGTGTAATTGAATTTCACCTTAAGTATGCACAACAGTTATCTGGAATAACACCGATGGCGATTCGTCTGTAGGAGCTCATAAACATGTGCTCCACCTGCCATTTTTCAGGAAATTTTATTAGATTAGCGAAAACATTTACGATTAAAAAAAAATCTGTGTGTGAGAAGATTATATTGAAAATATATAGAATTAGTATCTTATGTGTTCCGAAAAGCACCACTAGAGCAATGAAAACACCTTGAGTTTCTATACGCAGCTCATGTACAACTTGGAATTCTGTCTCGCGTGAGCACAATCTCCTGTGGCCTCAGCTCAGGGTATTTGAGCATGCGCAGGTAACGCGCTCTGCTGAAAGCTAGTTGTCGGCGTTTGGCAGAAAATCATCGGAGCACATTTCCACATTGCCCATTCTCGTTTTATTACCGCAGGAAAATACAATCGCTGGCAAATGTGATTTGTGTCAATTAATGGATAATTTTAGCGCCATTCCTCTGGTTTATTGGTGAAACAGTGTCGGTACCAGCTTAACATTCTTACATAAACAGTGAAATATATAAAGCAAAATGTCTATCTTTTTAATCATGAATACTGTTGACTCTTTGCTGAAATATCCGTTCTCCTTGCACTCGTTTTAACAGAAATTGGAAATTAAAAGACTGGGAAAACCTACGGCTGATATTAAATAACAGAAAAAATTTAAAGGTAAAAATACTGAGCGAATTAGGAAGTTCAATTCCGAAACATATAATGAGAATGAATGAATATGTGTGCGGCTGTGACATAAAATAATTCTCTATTTTGCTTCCTATGTTATTGTTTAGAGGCTTAAAATTCAGGGTCTACATACTGGTGAAAGAATTTCGATATTTTGCCGCCAAGATATAGAAGCACGACGTATCCTCTGCATACAAGAATGATGTTTTGATTTTGGCTGTACTTGGCAGAACAAACGTGAGATTGCAACTAGATTCAGTTATAGGTAGCAAACTCAACAATAAAACGATAAAGTAAAAATCACTCGATATACACTCAGTGGACAAAAACGTTAGAGATACACCCAATGCACAAAACGTCAGAGATACACTCAATGGACAAAACATCAATATACAGTCAATGGATAAACATCGATATACACTCAATGGACAAAACGTTAGAGATACACTCAATGGAAAACACGTTAGAGATACACTCAATGGACAAAACGTTAGTGGTACACTCAATGGACAAAACATTTGAGATACACTCAATGCACAAAACGTTAGAGATACACTCAATGGACAAAACATCAATATACACTCAATGGATAAACATCGATATACACTCAATGGACAAAACGTTAGAGATACACTCAATGGAAAAAACGTTAGAGATACACTCAATGGACAAAACGTTAGTGGTACACTCAATGGACAAAACATCAATATGCACTCAATGGACAAAACATTTGAGATACATACCTAACAGCGTGTTGGTCCTCCTCTAGCGCGAAAAACAATTTGTACAACCCAAGGCATCCTGCTGGAGAAACCCATCGGCCGCATGATGCGCGAAGCCCATGAAAGCATGTAGGTAATCAGTCAGAACATGCTGGGATCGCGCAGCAGTTACGAACCTCTTTGTTTTCTATTGAGACTTTAACGACCACTATGAGCAACCCAGTAGGCTATAAGCAGTCGTCCGTCCATAATTTAGGACTATTGGTTCCAAGAAAAGGACAGAGCGGGTGCCGTAAGACAAATACAACATCCATTTCTCAACGGGATTCGAACCAGGACCTCTCGGGCTATTGATTAGAAGATATCGCTTAGACCACTGCGCCAGCGGGACAGCTAATGACCTCTCACGACACACAAAGTAATCTAATGGGACTTATTAGAAGGCCAAACCACCACAGAGCCGACCTGTAACAAAGAGGCCTCTTGATGTCGATGCCGTGCCTCCGTCAGTTTGGTACAGCTGAAAACGGGACTCAACTGACTACACGACGCGGCGGCACACTGCAGAGGTTCTGTGTTGATCTACTCGGCACCACACGGGGCTTGATTTCCGATGACGAGCAGTCAATAATGACACACGAGTAGAACGTCGGATACCGCAGCCCAGTGTATTTCAGGATGCGCCGTACCGTTCGTTCGTTGACGTTGCCTGTGCTTCCAACATTTAACCAGGATGTGATTTATCGCGCCTTTACCAAGTGGTTGATTTGTACGAACCTGGATATTCTACGTCGACCCCGGCCATCAGTGGCGTGTGATTGGCCACCACATGTTCCATGAACGCTTATACATCCATCGATGGCATACCCGCTGTACACCCTTAATACGGTTACCCTCGGGAACCCGATGGTTCTTACCACTTGGGCGATAGAAGGACACATCTGTCTTGCGCCGATCAAAGTCGCTCTAATCATAACATTAACCCATGTTCGTCACATGCAAAACACTGTTGGGAATCCCTGCTGACCTCCTGTTTGTCGCCAGCATCCTGTTTGGGCCTGTTCCGCTCGGCGCAGGGAATGCCCATGTCAACTGCCCATCACACCTATCTCTACGTTTTGTCTACTGAGCGTATGTTGTCACATAAACTGTATTCGTTTTTGTGACGCATTTAACTTCCTGTACTAGGACCTGATGAATGGAATTTGAGTTTTGTTGTTTGTTTGGTATTTTGTGTCTTGAGGTACTTTGAATACCATTGTGAAGCCCATAAAAATATATTAATTCTCAGTATACACTATACTGATAAATATAGACACGTAGAAGCGAAACACAACACAACATTTATTGGCACATTGTATTAGTACGGTGTCGGTCCACCTTTAGCCTTAATGCATGTACTGTCCCTTCGAGACAGGCTTTCGACATGATTTTGGAACACAGCGATAGGCATGCGCTTCCATTCAGTACATAATGCTGTCGCTAACTGTTGCTTAGTAGTAGGTCTTGGTTCCAAACTTCTTATGCGGCGCTTTAATTCATCCCATAGGTGCTCTATGGGATTAAGATCAGGACATTGTGCTAGCCAGTCCCCATACAATACGGAATTATCGTCAACCCACGCCGCAACAGTCCTTGCTTTATGGCTCGGTGCATTATCCTGCCGGTACCAACAAGGCTCGGTTCCAAAATATTGCCACAGAGATGTTAAGGCATAATTGTTCAGAATATCGAGGTAAACGCGCTGGTTAACAGGTTTGTCCACGATAACCAATTGGCCGGGACCATACCACGAAAAACACCCCCACAGGAATACACTGCCAGCTCCAAACTTGACTTTAGGAACAGTACACTGTGGTAAATAGCGTTCCCCCGGCTGCCGCTATACCCACACACGTACATCAGACTGATGAATCGTGTATCTGGATTCATCAGTCCATAGGGCCCGTTTCCACTGATCTACGGTCCACGATAAATGTTCTTTACACCATGCTAAAAAAAGAGTAGCATTCCGGGTAGAGATGAAAGTCTTATGAGCAGCCGCACGACCACGGTAACCCGTGGAATGGTACGTGAACATACTGAGGTTCCAACATTTTTACTCACGTGCGCACTGAGGGTACTCCGTGGCTTCGACGTACTGTATCACTGAATTTCTTTGGTCTGCCGATACGTTTTGCTACTTCAAGCACGCCATGTGTCTTCCATTTATTTAGTACATCCAAACCAGCTGACTTGGGTATGTTGAAACGCCTCTCGGTTTCTCTCATGGGCAACCCACTAATATAACGCACAGCAATCTTTCCTTTCTCGAAGTCAGTTTCCTCCTGCCGTGACATTTTCACTCAAACGTACAGTGTGAAATGATCGCAGTCAGCTTCAGGGTTGTTTTTTTACTGTTTGCAGCTGTACCGCGCATCTTAACAACGCAGTGGATTCGTTCATTTGCTTTTGAAGGGATGTCCGGTGACTTTTATCAATATACACTGAAGAGCAATTGAAATATAGAGACAGCTGGCGTTATGCAAATATGCCGCTGTTTGCGGCCCTGTAAACGGAAACGACATGACGTATGCAGCGATATGACAATATAAGGGATGATGCGACGGGAATCAGTAAGAGTCGGACGCAGTATGGGTAAGACGAATGATTTAAGCGCATTTGAACGTGTGCAAATTGTCGGGGCCAGACGAATGGGTCACTCCATCTCGGAAGTCGTGCAGGCACTGCAATTTTCACGAGCCACTGTGTCACGGGTGCACCGTGAGTACATCGAATCCGGTAAAACCATCCTTGCAAGAGCCAACTGCCGTGGGCAACAGCGTGTGGATGAGCGGGGTCATCGTCGGCTAGCTTGCATTGTAACAGCGGATAGACAGGCAACAGTGCAAGACATCACTCGGCAATTTAACGCTGGTGCACAAAAACTTGTAAGCAGCCACACCATCCAGAACCATCTCATCGCTATGGGGTACAGAAGCCATCGTCCCACAAGGGTACCACTGCTGACCGCACATCACAGGGTGCAAAGATTAGCATGGGCGCGGCAACATCGCCACTGGACCATACACATATGGAAACATATTGCCTGGACTGTTGAGTCGAGTTTCACGTTGGTACATACGGATGGCAGTATATGAGTACGGCGCAAACCACATGAAGCGATGGATCCTTCTTGCCAGCAGGGTACTCTTCAAGCTGGAGGGTGGCATTCTCGTCTGGGGACTGTTTACGTGGACTGAAATGGGACCTCTGGTACTTGTGACATCGTCCCTCACAGATCAACGTTACCGGGATATCCTGGACGACCATTTGCTCCCCTTTGTGCGTATTCAACATCCCACTGGGGACCTCAACCTGCAACCAGACAATGCACCGTGCCATCGCTCCCGAATTGTATTCGAATGGTTGGATGAACACTCCACCAACGTGACCTCGCTTCCTTGGCCAGCTAGGTCATCTGACCTCAATCCCATCGAGCCCATCTGAGATGCCATCGAGAGAGATGTTCGAGGCTCTGACACCCCTCCATCAAATCTTCGTGAACTGTGGGAGCTTGTTCAGGGGTCGTGGATCCGTATGGCTTCCCAACGCTTCCAGTGTCTTGTCGAGTCCATGCCGAGACGAATCGCCGCCGTCATCAGGCCGAAAGGTGGTGCTACACGTTACTAGACAGGTATCTCTAATTCAATTGCTTTTCAGTGTGGTGTATACGCTCTACCTGCTTGGTTAACCTTCAGCCATCACTGAATTTCACTATAAAACTATCACCCGCGTCTAGCGTATTAAATGCAGTAAACAACTTCGTATTTAAATTCTCCAAGCATGAGTTCTACTGAATATTTGCCGGATACTATGTATCACATATCTTCAAAAAATTTCTGTTGTACTCTAGAAAACTTCGCATGAATGTAAAATATTAATAGAACTTACCTCTGAATGTCTTTGTTATTTAGACTAGTAAGCTGATTCAATAAACAAGAGGGTAAAGGAATTTGTTGCCGACCTTCAGCTGAGTGATTTGTATGGCTATTTTCTGGCGCTTAGGATATGAGTTCGAGTACCAAATGAACAATACTGTTTTTAATTCGCTGTTAAGTTTTGTTTCATTTACTTCCCTTGAAACAGGTTACTGCAAAAATTTGGATGAATGATTTCTTCTAAAGATAGACAGTCGTGGTAATCTAGAACTAACGCTCGTACGTTTAGGATTAGTTAAATTATTTGCGACCAAAAGTTTTTATTCATCTGATCTCAAATTTAACCTGATGTTCTTGAGACTTTTTGCAACAAGGAAAGTTTTATTTCCTAATTTCTGTTCTTAGAAATATGTGGCTGCCCCGTTGGCGTAGTGGTCTACGCAAAGGCTTCTGATCATTCGTCAGAGATGGGTCCGGCTTCGACTCCCGGTGAGGCATGGATGTTGTGTTTGTTTTACGGCACTAGATCTCTCCCGTCCCTGGAGTCAGTGGCCCTTAATTAGGAACGGACGACTGCTTATAGCCAACTGAGTTGTTCACGGTCGTCGTTAAACCCTCAATCATAAAAAAAAAAGTGTGTGCATGTGTGTGTGTGTGTGTGCGTGACGGAGATGCCACACTACCGCAAAAGTCGGGTGGAATAGTGGGAATTCCTGAAATTGAAAAGTTATAAAATTTAAGATGCAGTGCATTTGTAAATCGCTATATACTCAGCAGTAGCCTAGTTCCGTAGAAATATTGTACATTTATGTAAAGTATGCCTAGGCGTGCTGCTGCGAATTTCATTTTATACATACGGCAATTTCTTGCATACTATACCGGTAGCTCATGATGCAATTGGAAGTATAGGCTGCAGAAAATAAAGTTGTCTACTCAGCACTCCCACTACTCCCATCAATATTCGGATCAATATTAAATGTGATAAAGGACCTCCTATCATGAGTGTTCACATAGGAGGGCAAGAGGAGGCATTTTCCCTCCCGTGGAAATCGAACTTCGCCTTTTCTGTTCTTGGTAGGTAATACAGAAATTTTAGTGGTAATGCTAATTCTGAATTCCCGTTTTTCTGAAAATCTTCTGGATACTTTTGTATGCAATAAAAATGAAAAAAAAATGGAGTTTCCAGTAGAAAAAGCAAAAATTTTCAGTAGAATCAACAATGAAATTTCCCATTGCTTGTTGGAGAACAACGTACGTACATCCATACAGAATGAAAAATGCATGAAAGATGAAGAAATAAAAATATACATCCTCATGTGCCGCAGCTATTTGCAGCTGAACAAAAATATCGTGAAGTTTTTCCCAGAAATTTTCCTTGAAGGTGCTTTTTCATTTTTGATGACTAATTGAGAGACCTCTGGGGTTTCGTGGCGCATATGCTACAGGTGTCTAAAACGATCAAAGGAACATCAAATAAATTTTTATTCTAAACATGTCTAATTTCATTCATCCGTATTTTTTTTTTATGTAGTTTTTGGGTCTTCAGATTTGCAATGAAATTCATGCATTGAGAGTGTGGCAAAAACGTTTGGATAACCCGAAAGCACAGTGGAAATTTGCATGTGGTGTTCGTATATGTTGTTTGTAGTCACAATTTCTGGTTCCCGTCTCCTGAAAACCAAGCTATGGGCGCCCAGTCCTCTTCCTTGTTTTCTCAACACTGAACGATACAGAACTGCACGGATATTTTGTGACGTACCTGCCAGCAGGACGCACACGACATAAAGGCAGATAGGAATCAGAATAAAACGTCTGCGTAGCTCAGTTGGTAGAGCGACTTGTTCCGGAATAAGCGGCCTCGGGTTAGAATCCCGGCGTAGACCAAAAATGACGGAGAAATTTACTTCGTTATAATGGCGCCCGAACTATCCGGATAACCCGGCCGTTCAAAATCTCGCATTGGTGTGATGTTATTTCCACACCGCGAGACAGGAAAAATCAGAGAATTCCTTCTCCAGCGCTTCGAAAAATAAAAATGTGTGATGTTGCATCCACACAGCAGACTGACTGGGAGTTCTCAAGTGCACGTTCTACAGTGGATGGCTGCCTGCAACGATTCATGGTCACGGCTGACCCGTGGGCCATGTTCCCGGCCCTCTTTCGGGGGGGGGGAGATGTGACGTACCTGCCAGCAGGACGCACACGACATAAAGGCAGATAGGAATCAGAATAAAAAGTCTGCGTAGCTCAGTTGGTAGAGCGACTTGTTCCGGAATAAGCGGCCTCGGGTTCGAATCCCGGCGTAGACCAAAAATGACGGAGAAATTTAATTTGTTATCAATAACACAGCTCATTGACTTTGTAGCCGCCTACAACGTATGGCGGTACACTTAAAACGTTTGATGTAGGTTGCACCAAAATGTGGTGCTACAATAGCTGCAGAACTTGCTAAGAAGAGATACACAATTGTGTGGTGCAAAAACACCCGAACAACTTTGCACCACGACCCTAGTACAACTTTGCACCACGACATTGTACTAGATTATCACATATTATGGTGCCAGGCTGCAGTACATACAAAATGGTTAAGCTTTTCTTAGAACGTGGTGTAGCTGGTGTAGCACCACATTTTGGTGCTACCTACCACACAACTACACAATTTTTAACAGTGTATGTGAATGATCGACGGGATAGAACAGGATAATGAAGCATCGTCTCCGACAGTCGACAAAATCAAAATTGCGGCATAGCGCAAGGGAGTCTTATTGTAGAACACGGCTCAAACGATGAAAAGAGAAGGCTGGAAAAACGATACATTCTCGGAAAACATACATTTTTTTTTTTTTTTTTTTTTTTTTGCTTTTTTGAGGTTGAAGGTTTAACGATCGCCGTGAGTAACTGAATGGGCTACAAGCATGAAATACGTAAAATACTGTCGTCAAACACGATTAAAAACATATGTTGGCACATACTCTACATGTAAAAAAATGCTTAGCTTCTAAAAACACTCAATTTAAAGACATGAGATCTTTCAAAGCCGCATCGGCTTCATCATCAGAGGATGGAATGCATTGAAGTATGGTGCGCACAGATCTTAAGTAATGTCCAAATGACGTAAAAGGGCACAAGTGCAAATCGCAGAGCGCCATAGCCGGGAGTGTGACGGTTGAGCTTACATTAGGTGGAGACATCACTTGCTCTGCCGCCATAGGCCACAGCTAATCTGACGTCTCATACAGGCAACAAATGAACTACATTATACAGTTGGCAAAACAGAAAGCTTGTATAATTCATAAAAATTATTAAATCCATCATTTAATTTGTCTATACGCCGCGAAGGTTGTTTTTCGATTGTGTTCAGTAATTTCAAAGCAGATTTTTGCGTGCTCAGTGATTGGATATGATCTCACCTGCAGCACTGGGGATGATTTATGACGGCTAGTGCTGCGTGGATACTAGTGCTGACTCTACCTAATATAAACCCGATGAGTGTGACACAGTTATGGATAATCCTGAACAGCCGAGTAGACAACACTGGGGGAATGGCGAAGAGAACTTGTCATTATAAACTGTAATGACAAGTTCCCTTTGCCATTTCCCTAATGTTGTCTACTCGGCTGTCCAGAATTAAGCATAACTGCGCCACAATTTCGGCTATGGTGATGTTTGCTTTGCACTTGTGTTCTTTTACGTCATTCGGACATTACTTAAGATCTGTCCACATGATGCTTCAATGTATTCCCATCCGATGATTAAGCCGATGCGGCTTTAAAAGATCTCGTCTATCGTCTTTTACTTGAGTGGTTTTAGTAGTAAAGATTTTTTTAACACGTAGAGTATGTGTCTACATATGTTTTTAATCCCATTTGATGACAGCATTTTACGAATTTCAAGCTTTTAACACGAATCATTTCGACCCTGCTTCAAGGGCTATAAGCAGTCGCCCGTCCCTAATTTAGAGGCATTGGTTCCATGGGAAGGAGCCAGTGCCGAAAGACGAGTACAACATCCATGCCTCATCGGGATTCAAACCTGGACCTTTTTTCGGATGAACGGTCATAAGCCAGCGCTTAGACCACTGCTAACCGGGTGGCACGTACTGTATATTGTACTTTCGTAATAATAAAAATAACTGACTCGTCCTGACGATCGGTGAGTGTTCAATAAGCTCACTAATACACGACCATTATATTACCAATGTCTTCCATTGGCTTATTGTGAGCTGAACTTTGTATTTCGCTTTTGAGAAAGTTATATAAAAATATTTCTGCTACCAGACAGAAATCGTAAGGTTATTACCTCGTATTGTCATCACTTTTTCATCGCTGCGTTTCTTCCTTTCTGTAACATATAGTTTGCCGGCAACGGGCTCTTCAAACTGTTGGACCCTAGCGCAAATGCATCAACTCGCCCTGTGGTAAGCACGACACTGATTCTCAGTTATTGTAAAGAGCGAACAGACAACTGACAAAGGAGTCGCTGTAGATTCAGCTTAATTATGAAGAGATAGAACTTTCCTTTTTCAAGAAGGAAAACAAGAAAAGTGAAACCGAATTCTATCGTGTGATGAGAACGTCATTTGAATCCTTTCTGACTCGAAAACACATTTCAAAGTAAATTTTCAGAAGAAAAAATTATGCGAAAAAAATGCATTTTCACCTTCCTCAGAAGATCAGCGCATAATTTGAAACACGTAATGTAAAGAGTGTACTTCAAAATGTATTGAACTACTCACCAAAATAAATAAAACAAAAATAAATAAAATTCACCGGAGTTTTACACAATCGTTAAAGCATCCACAAAATAGAAATAGCTAGTTTTGTCGACTAGCGGCTAAAATGTGTGGTTCGAAAATTCACAGACTGTGCAGCACAAAACATTTCTCATAACGGAATATATCCACAGCAAGGATATTTTTTTAAATCGGACTCTTAGAATAGTAGGTAATGGTTCCATGTGTAATACGTAAATAGAAATGAACACTTTCCCCTTTTAGAAGCAAAACTATGTCGTACAAAAATTGGCAAATACTGGAAAAATACTTCTTGCGGCAAATGCTGTCAGTAGCAAAAAATATTAAATAGGACTTTCAGAATTAGGTATATCATCATTTCAGGGATTTACATTAACGCTCCCTAACGGGAAAACTAAACACTATTTTGAGAAAAAAAGGTACGCAAATGTTTTCCGTGGAGAGAGGCATCTGACTGAATTTCTTTTTCAGTTAGATTTTAGAAGCCAAGATAAAATTTCAAAGATGTCAAAAACAAAAATATGTATTTATACCCCCTAATGGTAAAGCATTTGATCCAAATTATTATACAGTGCGTGCAAAATATTTATCGTCGTGACCTCTACCTAACGCAAAAATATTTTTTAAAAATGATTTCGGGAAAAATACAGTATACATTTACGCCGCTTAGCGGTGATACCATGCACTATGTCCAAAAGAAATCATACACAAAATGGCATTCGTGGTAAATGGTATCGGAAGATAAAAATAATTTTTTGAATCTTTATTTGTTTTTATTTTTCTTTGAAGAATTTTTATGGAGTAAACTATATTTTGGATTTAGTAAAATGTGCTTTCATGCCTCTAGCAGCTTGGTTAAGCTTCGGAGAAAGGCCAAATTATGTAGGTCTTCGTTCTCGCAATTCAGACTTTCGACTGAAAAATGAATTTTGAATTCAGACAAATAGTTAAAGAGATGTGGTGTCTACAGACGGGTGGACAGACATAGTGATAATATGAGCACTTACTGTTTTTCAGAAGGTGTGCTAAAATGGTGATCGCTGATTGGACTATTTTTCTGGTGGATGATTGTAATTATGCAAGACAGATAGATTCTTAAAGAAACAGGGAAGATGTAGGTTCATACATTTGAAATATGACTTTATTGAAAAATGTTATGACTCTCTTTTCTAGAATCGGAAACGAATGAGAAAGTAGCTATAACAAAAAACAGAGAAAACAAGAAAGATGACACCGAAGTTTCGGTTTTAATGAGCACGTCTTTTGAATCTTTTCTAACGCGAATTGAATTTATCAAAGTTATTCAAATTCAATGCAGTCGCCGAGAAAGAAATTTAACTGAATTTCTGCAATCGATAAAACATCCAAACTATAAATAGCTACTTACTTCCACAAAGGGCTAAAAATTAACAAATGGAGCACAAAAAGTTCCTCACAGCAGAAAGAGTATTGGAGACAAACAGATTTTCAAATCGAACTGCTAACAGAAGAAATATAGAAGGAAACATGATATAGCTCTGTGCCTTCTAGCGGAAGGACTAGGAAAGTTAAAAATAGACGAAAAATATTCTACATGGAAGTTGGTAATAGACGAAAAATATTCTTCGTGAAAGTTGAAAATAATCGAAAAATATTCTACATGGAAGTTGGAAATAGACGAAAAATATTCTTCGTGGAAGTTGAAAATAATCGAAAAATATTCTTCAAGGAAAAAGCTACGCTGAAAAAAAAATTAACCAAATATGTCTCCCGGATGCAGAGACAGCGAGAAAAAAGCTTGACCTTTACGTCTCCTAGAGGGAAATCTGTGAAATATTCAAGGAGAGTAATGCTCTACATCTTTATTTTAGCGAATGTCATACAGTAAAACAGAAATTTCTCAATCGGTTTTTCTGAAACGGAAATACAGCTGCAAATAGAAGTACACAAGCACCACCTAGGGATAAAACTGTGTACTATAAAACTCCTCAAATACTAACCTAAAGTGTTCCACAAGGTAAATGACATCCTGTGTTGAAATAATGTTTCAAATCGCACATGTAGAAGCAGAGATATTGAGAAAAACAGATTAAACATTGGCTCTCCTTACTCGCAAAAGTGTGCATTGTTTTAGGAAGAAAACATATACAACAAGTTTTCTTAGTTAGTAGAACCTGCCTGAAAATAAATGTTTTGTATCGGATTTTGAGTCCCGCAGATATTGCGGTAAATGGAAACGTGAACTTACGCCCTCTAACGGCAAACTTGTGCGTTAAGAAAAGTTTGAAATTAAATGAGAAATATTTCGCAACGGAAACATTCTACGACAAATAATTCTGAAAATCGTACTCTTAGAAGCAGCGATATTGACCAAAATAATATATACATATACGCCGCCTTGCGGAAAAAGTATCCATTATTTTAATAAGAAAGTATTCTAAAAAGGTTTTCTGAGATGAGCGGTATTGATCCACGAAAGAATTTCTTCAATAGAGTTTCCAGAAGCTTAGATTTTGCTGCAAATACATCAGAAGCAGAAATTAAAACTTATGCCCCCTGGTCGCCAAACATTGTTTTTTAGAAAAAGTTAGAAACTATGAAATATTTTTGATCACATGCTGTATCTGATGTAGGAAACATTTTTCAAATCGGAATTTTAGGAGCTGAGATATCGGAGAAAGCGCAATTTAACATTACGCCCTCTAGCGGAAAAGCTATGCTTTACTTGAAAATTTTGAAACTATATGTTAAACATTTCGTGTCGGAAACGCTGTCCAACAAAGAAATAATTTTCCAAATCGGACTCTTCGAAGCGGAGATATCGACAAAAATGTGATATGCATCTACTCCTTCTGGCAGGAAATCAGTGCGGTAATCTTAAGCACGAGGTATTCTCAAAAGGTTTTCTGAGGTGAGCAGTATCGGTCTACGAAAGAAGTTTTTCAATCGGGTTTTCAGGAGCTTTGATTTTTTGCAAATACATCAGAAGCAGAAATACACTTATGTCCCCTGGTGGCCAAACCATTTTTTGTAAAAATTTGAAATTACATGAAAAGCATTTCCCACCAGGAGCTATATCCGATGCAGGGAGAATTTTTGAAATTGGACTTTTGGAAGCAGATATATCCGGGATAACGCAATTTACCTTTACGCCTCTAGCGGAAAATCTATGCTTTACTTGAAAATTTTGAAACTACATGAGAAACATCTCTCACCGGAAACGCTCTCGTACAAAGAAATTGTTTTTCAGATTGGACTCTTAAAAGCGGAGACATGGTCAAAAATAAGATATACATCTACCCCCCTGGCAGAAAAACTATTGGTTGGTGCGAATGAAATTTCCGGCGCGAACGAGCAGTGGAGACAGGCCCCCACCACAGCGGAATGGAACCACCCACAGGTGTTGCGGGTATTACGTCACAGAATTACTATAAATAGCTAGCATGTGTCTGAACAACAAGGTTCAGGCGTGGTTTGTTTGGACGTAACGCGGCTTGCAAAGTAAACATGTAGACACCGGATTTGAGTGTCATCTTCCTGTATGAATTTAAACTGGGCCATTCTGCAAGAATTGCCGCTCGAAACGTTAACAAAGCTTTTGGGGAGAATACATGCAAAGAACGAACCATTCGGCGATGGTTTGTGTACTTTCGAAGCGGAGATACGGACCTGAAAAACGAAGCACGTGGTCACCAACCTGTTGCGGTTTCTGACGATGTTCTCTTACGTGTTGTTGAAATGGACCCCCGACAAACGTGTCGTGAGATAGCGGCTGAGGTAGGTGTCCACCACACGACAGTTGTTCGGCGTCTGGCTGCGCTGGGTAAGGTCAAAAAGCTGGACCCGTGGCTGCCGCATGAGTTGACAACTGCTAACAAGACTAGGCGTTTGGAAGTCTGCACGTCGCTGCTTACCAGGAATAAACAGGAACCTCTACTGCATCGAATCGTCACCTGTGACGAGACGTGGGTCCTTTCCGATAATCGGTAATGATTTGCACAATGGTTAAGCAAGGCACAGCAAGTTGGATGTCATTCTAAGCCACTCATACAGACCAAGAAAATGATGTTCCTTGTTAGGTGGTCCACAGCCGGAATAATTCATTTGAGTTTCTTGGCAAGAAGCCAATCCATCACCGTAGAACGTTATTTTGCTGAATGACACCAGATGCACCGGGAATTGCTGCAGAAACAACCGGCTTTGGTCAACAGACATGGTGTTCTTCTGCTCCAGGACAACGCTCGTTATCATGTCGCACAACGAACGATGCTGACACTAAGTGCCTTGGGCTGTGAAACACTGCCTCCCCTAGCTTATTCCTCGGACTTATCTACGACAGACTATCATCTATTTCATCGCCTGGATCACTTCCTGTCCGGGAAACAGTTCACGGCAGACGACGAGGTTCAACGTGCAGTTGATGACTTCTTCGGATCCCCAGCACAAGACATTTTTCGTTCCGGGATCATGGTTATGCCGGACTGCTGGCAACTATGTGTCAATGCCGAGGGGGATTCTTTTGCCAAGACAAGTTGTCCTACTTTTCCGTTATCGTCGTACACGTGTGCTGGTCCTCTGACGGGCATTTCATTCGCACCAATTCAATAAGTGCTATTTTAATCAGGGAGTACTCTCAAAAAGTTTTCCGAAGTGAGTTGTATAGGTCCACGAAATAATTTTTTCATTCGAATTTTCAGGAACTTTGATTTCGCTGCAAATACATCAGAAGCAAAAATAAACACTTACGCTTTGTGCTGGCCAAAGCATTCCATACAAAAATTAGAAATCATATGCAAAACATTTCACACGAGGAGCTGTTTCCGATGCAGGAAAAAATTTCAAATCCGACTAGAAGCACAGATTTTGTGGAAAATGTAATTTATCTTATGCCCCCTAGCGGAAAATCTATACATTACTTGAAAAAGAAACTGCGTCTAAAAAAATCTTCCTTATAAACAGCATCGAAAGTAAGAAATGATTTTTTTCAATCGGATATTTAGAAACAAATATATCAATAAAATATTTTTTTGAATTCGAAATCAGCTGAATTTACGCTCTCTGGCGACGTAGTTGCGCATCGAAAAAAAACCGGAATGCAATGATCATTATTCTCGCATTTCAAGCTTCCCAATGCAAAATGAATTTTTCAAATCGGACAAATAGTTGCAGAGATACAGTATCCACAGACGGACGGATGGACAAACCGATAACATGAAACGATTTTTTTATTTCAAAAAACGAGCTATAAATAGGGCATCAACAGAACAACATAATTTTCGACACTCAGTAAAGTGAAGACATTTCGTGTCTTAAGACTTTTCATTTTATGAATAATACGAGAAAGAAAAACAGACAAAATTGGCTGGTAACCCAGCAACTGGGAATATAGGCAGAAGTACGCACTTCTTCGGCATAAAAGTTTCTGGTGCTTTTCGTAAAGCAACAAAAAGTAGCTTTTGTCCTGCTCACAATAACGGCTCACGGAGTTGTAACAGAAAAAATAGCAAGGTAAGATCCCCATCGTGTGTAAAGTGTTCAATAAAATTCATGCTATTAAAAAAACAGCAATAAAGAGCTTGGCTCGTTATTGGCTTTTTTATTTCTTTTTAGATTTTTCACAATCGCATCGATAAATTGGCGGCAAGATATTTTATGGGTAAATACGTATTGTACGCTGATAGTTGTCATGGTGTTTAATCGCATGCGCATGTACTAAATATCACAAACTTAACACTCGTTTTGCGGTAATAATTTCTAATATCACAAAATTCCTCTTCAGTTCACGGTAACATATTGTAATACCATGTTCTATTAGTTATAACATATACTTGAGTGATGCTGGATTGTGATGTTTGATGACTTTACATTCAAGATAGCAAGATCAACCTCTATAACCTTTTCCAACAAAACAGGAAAAAGGTTGATAAGTCAAGTACCTCTTTGTTTACTAGCATATGCGACTGCACAAGAGTTTCTGAAAAATTTACTAAATTTAATCACAAGCGATGTTTCATCTGTATTTAGCTATTCCTCAAGTAAAATGCCTTCAATCTTTATAGAAATAATATAAACAAATACATCGCTTTTTCCACGTTTTAGCAACACTTAGCAACCGAAAAATTGTTATACGGTCACTGCTGGAGAATCGAATCCCAGATCTCTTGATATCTAGCCGAGAGCGTTAGCCTTACACCCACCCCCACCAGATGGAGACGCCTCAGTAGCTGAGCCCATCTTACGGATTTATGATGTCAGAAGCTGATAGAAAAACACGCATAGTGCCGTGGATTGTTGGCCACCGTGGTGTAATGCTAACGCGCTCAGCTAGATATCGAGTGATCTGGGACTCGATTCCCAGCGGTGAACGGATAAATTTTTTTTTGGTTGCTATGTGTTGATAAAACGTGGAAAGAGCGATATCTTTGTTTATTCACTGACGCCACGTATTTGGAGAATTTTCACTTCATAGCAATGCTTGAGCAGTTTGAGGCGAACAAATTCAGACTTCCCGGCTCTGCGGCGCTATGGTTAACGCGCTGGCTTATCATCATTCGCATGAGAAGGATCACAGTTCGAATGTCATGTGAGACATGGATGATGTGTTTGTCTTACAGCATTGGCTCTGTCTCTTTCCTGGAACCGGTAGCTGTAAATTAGTTACGGGCGATTGCTTATAACCCATCGAGTTGCTCAGGGTTGTCGGTAAACCTCCCCCTCCCTGTAACAAAAACAAACAAATCAGACTTGCCGCTCAACCATGCGTTAGGATGTAAAGAAATTTGATAGTTTAGACGGAATTCAGTTAAATTTTAAATCATACAATCAAACTGAACAGACAGAAATTACCATGACGACCAAAAAATACTATTGAAGTACAAAAAGTGACTTCATTTAAAATAAAATTCGAAACTTTCTAAAAATTGTTTTATTTTCATTAGGCATACCATTTCCATTTTCAGTTATAATACAATAGTAGTACATCTTTCTGTAAGTTTACTAATATTGCGTTCCTAAAAGTTTACTGATCTGGATTCAAAAAAAATGTAGATGCCAGTTTTGGCCAGCATCCAATAAAATATGTTTATGATGATTGTACAAAGAACGAAAGAAGATATAATCGGAAAGAACTTTGTCAGGTGAGCACGTAGAATGAGTAAATACTCGTATTTTCTAGCGAAATTGTTTCGTTCAAGTCAGCTGCGAAAGCATTTAAAGTGTGTCCACAACCAAGACACAGTGCTTGAATAGAAGCTACATAGACTGTTCAACAAGTATTTTCCGATAACCTTTGACGATGATTAGGGATATGTTATTATGTATCGACGTTTCTCAAAGTCATTACACTCTTCTGACTGGAGGGTGTTGCTTTTTGCAGGAGTTTGTAAAAAAAAAAAACTACGTGTTGGTGAAAAAACCACCAGCATGGCGCAGTGTGGGAGACGGACGTTTCTGACCCGGGTTCGAATCTCGCTCGGTCTATCGTTTTTCACAGGGATTCTGCATGATTCTTGGTCTTGGAAATGAAAATGCGTGGATGATTCCATACGAAGTCAGCCTTGGACCAACGTTGCACCTGATTACCTCCAGCTTTGGGCCAATCACCTAATCTCGGGTAACATGTCGACGAAATTTCCATTACATCTTGTTTCCATGGAAAAAGTGATGGACCTCCATTGTTTGTGTATGCTAAGGAAGTAAGTTGATGGAAATTCAAGTGAAAATGTTGAACGGCTTGGAAACATGGTCTCACTCTGAGACGGAAAATGCCAGTAGTGGATATCTATCACCAACTGCAAGAGGTCTTTGGTCCTCAAGTCATGAGCATTTGGAGCCTGTCAGAATGGAGCTCAAAGTTCTTTCAGTGTGTTTACGGATGAGAAAAAACACTAGCGGAGTGCGTATCTTGTCTGCTTTAACATCAGCAGCAGACAAGCCACGTGGTTGGCTCTGAAACAAGAAGACAGACGGATTACTTTGCGTCAGATGCAAGTGTCTAATTCGGTAGTCAAAGTCACATCGTTCAACCCAATCACCACGTGTACCTCCGAGTTAATGTTTCCAGGCGGGTCGACATTTTTACTTAAATCTGTTCTCAACCAACGTTCCTATTTTATTGAAAAACCTGTGCGAAACAACGCTCTGTAGTAAAGAGAATATCATCATATCGTTGGGCCACACCGATTTATATATCTCGTATTAAATCTTCATTTACATTCTGCTGGCGTGTACGCCATCTTGTTAATTTGCATATAAAATCCTCCGGCATTAATCGGAAGTTACTGTCTTATCAGCCTTTCCGTTTTAGTGAAGCATCTGTGACAACAACGGCCCTCCAGTAAGTAAAAGAGAATGATGTTGGGAACACCAATTTACATATCCTTAATTCCGTGTAAAAGGTCAATGGAAGTTATTTATTGATGAGCTGTGATATAAAAATACTTGACACATCAGGGAAGGTATTCAAAATTACCAAAACAAGAGAAAAAGGATGCCACTTAAGTCATGCCAACCGAAAACCAGCATGACGTGGTGAAGATAATTAACTGAGGTGTAAGAAACAGATGGAAAGACACATGGATGAAGTAAATCAAAGGTTATTTAGAGAAGAGGAGTAGCCAAACGCCGTAGAAAGTGTGGAAATAACATAGAAAGAAGTAAAACGTTGTCTAAAGGACATGAAAAGCGTAAAGGATTTTGGGAATCGTACCAGCATATTCCGATATACATTTGAATATGCTGCCATTATACGACACGACAACGAAATTCCGATCAACTACAGCTGAAAAGACGTACTTTAGGAATATTAACAACTTTCTAGGTGTGCGCTATTCAAAATAATAATCCCGCTTCATCGTAGCGTGGACAACTTTTCTTATCCGCGATTGAATGAAAATCAAAATACGTGTATCTACAGTGGTACAATTCATAAAAGTGAATGTAGAGGGAATTTCCGGAAAATTCAATCCTTCATACATGCATGAAAAACAAATACGTATCATTCTCAGCATATACACACACTGGCTACTAAATTAGAAACCCTTATGCTTATGTACGTAAACTTCACTTACGCGGGGCATATGCAAAATTCATGGTCACATGCTGCACCACATAATCAAGGCAAATGTTTAAGACTGCTGCTCCTCAGTAATCGTCAGTAGTGCTGATCACAATGGGGAAAAACAAAAGATCTTTCGGAGTACTATAAAGGGATTATTGTGTGTCTGGTTGGAGCCATGATTTTGAAAACAGAAGAGCTTACTAGTTTCTGAAAAGGTGAGATACCCCGAGTTTTTAATCAATGCCAAAATAACCCACATTGCCTGTCTAAGAGGCAAAAACTGAATCGGAATGACAATCTGCCAGAAACGAGATCGCCGTAGTCTTAAAAGGCTTGTATAGAAAAACAGGAATGTCTGTGTGCAGCGAATATCAGAAGCATTCGGTGAAAGCTGTTCCCCACTGATATCTCAGTGAACTATGGGCAAAGAATTGGAGAAAATCGCAACTGGTAGTAGGATGCTTATACGGAAACCACTGAATGAACACTGGAAGACTGAGAAAAAGTCATGTGATCCGACGAACTCCATGAAGCAGTGGACCCAGCTGCTTTGTAAACACAACTCAAAATTCTGAAAGTGGTGTACGTTCTGTTGGTACAGAAAGGATCTCCTGATATTGCAGAAAGCTCGGTGTTCTTCAAGTACAATCTGAACATGTTGATAATCAAGACCATCTTGCAGTGTTGAGTTTTCATCCAGCAGGTGACAACTGTTTCATGGACGAAAATGATATTGTCTATCACGCAAAGTATTTTGCGTGATAGACAATAGTATTTTCATCGACCACCTCCTTCCCTTGCCACCACATAACCCGAATCTAAAAACCATTGATAATGTATACGACATGTTAGAAAATGAGGTCCGGGAGCAAAGTCCTCTTCCGTCAAATCTAAGTCAGTTAAAGGACTGTCAGGTTAAAGCCTGTTATGCTGTAGACGTAGGTGCACTCCAACACCTTGTAGAATCTATGCCAAACCGTATTAGTGATGTATTTCGGGCTAAAGGAGGTCCAAACCAATATTAAATTAAAATTTCTCATTCAATGGCCTGTGCATGCGGATTCCGTACATTTTACTGTTTCCTGTACATCTATTCTTCAAAACCCATTCTTCAGAAAAATATTGATCTTCATCCTTCCATGGATAACGCACATCCGCAAAGTTTTTCGGATAGCATGCCAGATCGTAAATTGAGAGATGGGAGTTCGATTCCTGTTTCAGAGCGTTGTAATTTTCAAGTTTTCAGCAATTTCACGTACATGTCTGACATGCGTTTCTGAAGAATTAATTCTTGTAGGGTTTCGTTTCCAGTTCGTTTCTATCACAGTTTCTTGGTTTCTCAGAGGAACATAGATTACTTTTTCTTCTGTGTTCCACTGAATACATGTTGACTCTCATTCTAGCCTCGCACCCAAAGCACTCAATCGCGTGAATTTGCCGATTCATTACATCGGAGTACAAGATTCAACTTGTCATGTGCTCCCCGTATGAGAAAGAGCAGGACGATGGAAACGTTCATAGCTATCACGGGAATCAGGTAAGTGAATGCAGCTAAAATCACATTTTAAATCGGGGAAAATGAATAAAAGCTTACATTTTTAGTTAATGTATTAAGATAGCTTTCCATTTAAACCACGGGCGATCTACAGGATCATAATCATGTCACTCCTAATTTGTTCAAAGTCTTGATAAATCCCATATGTTACATGTAGCTATTGCATCACAGGTTGATAGATATCAGTAATCTGGAAGCTCTCACACTAATCCACTTACTTCTGGTTTACGTCCATGAAATGTGGTTCATCCTTGATGATGAGCGTTCGATCAATTGTATTCATCTCGTCCTCTTGCGCAAGGTCATTAATATATTTACGACTTTCGCTTGCAATCAATTCTTTAGAACCGTACAAATGGAACTCACATATCAATGCTAATCTTTCGTAATTCTAAAAGGGTATTAAATCTTCGGTAAATATGTTTTTATCTATAAAAGAAATATCAGATTTTTCTAATCGATACATATCCCAATAAGAAAAAGTTTTTTTTTTTTCATCATTGACTGAATTAACTAAATAATCGATGAAAATACTTTAGTCTATGCTGAATAAATCTTGCCAACCTGTTTCTGCTATATAAAAAAGGAACCGTGTTCTTCTCTTTTAATAAAATTCTCTTTTTGATCTCAAAATCTTGTCACACGTATATATATATATATATACACTATCTACCAACAAGTTATTGGACACCTGTGATAGCAAAAGAAAACGAAGTTTATTCACCTTCAATAGTTGGTGGAGCCACCACGAGCGGCGATTACAGCTGCGACCCTCCGGGGCATACTCTCAACCAGGCGTTGTACGACGGCTAGCGGTATTTTCTTCCACTCGGCTTGGAGAAGACAGGCCAGTTTCTTCACCTATTTCGGACGTTGGGGGCACCTCTTAAGTCGACGCTCTAACTCGTCCCGGAGGTGCTCGATAGGATTAAGGTCCGGGCTCTGCACAGGCCAGTCCATTCAATTAACCCCATTGTCACCATACCAAGCCATGGTGGACCTCGCAACATGACAGGTGGTATTGTTATCCTGTAAGTAACATGGGTCCACCCCGTAAAACTGCCACAACGTTGGAAGCTCATGGTCATCTAAAATGATGCAGTAGGTCTCGGCGTTGAGTCTACCAGGAATTGCGACAAAGGGCCCCGTGCCATACCATTAGAAACACCCTCATAGCATAATTCCACCGCCGCCGAACTTCACAGTTGGCACAATACATTCCGGAAGGAGGCGTTCTCCAGGTAGACGCCAAACTCAGACCCTGCCATCCGAACTGTAGAGGGTGAATCTTGATTCGTCGCTCCTGATAACCTGTTTCCACTGTTCAACGGTACACTGTCGACGTTCTTTGCACAACGTTAGCCGAGCAGCGTTATTGGACTTGGTGATCAAAGGCATGTGGGCGGCAGCACGTCCAAGATAACCGAACAGACGGGCTTCCTTACGGATGGTATACATCGAAAGAACACTCCCGGATGCCTGCTGAAACTTCTGGCGGATGTGGCCCATCGATTTGGTGCGGTTCTTCCGAATTTCTCTGGCCAGCACTCGTCGGTTTCTTAACTCCAAGTTTTGTGGGTCTGCCGGGTCGCGGCACATTCGGACAGTCACCTCTCATCTTCCACTTGCCAATCACATAAGCCACTGTCGATTTTTGGTACTTCAACTCGCTGGATATGTCACGTATGGATCGTCCATTTCTGTGATACCCGACGATTACACCTTTCTCGAAATCAGAGAGCTCCGAACTGCGTGACATCTTGCATGCGACTGGTTGCGTTGTTGTTTTCCACACAATATTTTACGGCGGCAGCCGTGACGTGTATCAGGACAGCAGATATCGTCGATTGCAAGGGTGTCCAATTACTTGTTGGTAGATAGTGTATATATTAAGGTAATAAATACAACGTAGTTTGTCACAATTATTTCTTTTTTCAAGCCGATCATGGTTTCTCTGGGTATTGATCTAGCTTCATCAGGACGAATGGCAAGTAAATATTAAAATTGTATATGACATCATAATTGGTGTTTACAGTCACGTGTTTTGGTTAGATGCTTCAACGCGCTTGATAGAAATGGTGTGTACAGTCACGTGTTTTGGTTAGATGCTTCCACGCGCTTGATGGAAATAGCGTGGGTGCCATGTCATTAACAAGTTGCGAAGACTTCTTATATATATGGAAGGCTTCCAAAATATCAAGTTTGGTGGCTCAATCTGGCTTGTCAATTAGTTTTGCTTCTTCAAAGAGAAATTTATGGTCCTTTTCGTAACAGTGTTTAGCCATTGATGACTTCTTTAGGCCACAATTCCGAATGTAGGTCTTGTGCTCCTTCAATCGAAAAGGCAATACTCTACGGGTCTGTCCTATATACAAAGCGCTACATTCACATGGAATTTGACAAATACCCACGAGTTTTTGTCTTCAACATAGTCCTTTGATCCTAAAAATCTTATTTTGTTTATAGGTTTAAAAATCACCTTAAAGGTTTTGAGAATTTTTGTAATTTTGAAGGCAATGTCACGGGAAAATGGAATAATGGCAAAATTATCTCGCAATGGGCGCATCATAGGATTTAATTTGGAGATAGGCTTCGGTTTCCGGAATTTCGTTAGAGCCTTGTCTATAATGGAAGGGTTGTATCCTCGCTCTACTTTTTTTTTTTTATTGGAGGTTTAACGACCACCGTGAGCAACTCAATGGGCTATAAGCAGTCGCCCGTCCCTAATTTAGGGTCACTTGTTCCAGGGATGGGAGAGAGCCAGTGCCGTAAGACAAACACAACAACCATGCCTCACCGGGATTCGAACCCGGACCCCTTACTGACGAATGATCAGAGGCCAGCGCCTTAGACAACTGCGCCACTGGGGCGGCCCTCGCTCTACTGTAACACGTTTAAGGAAATGAAGTTATTTTTTCAAACTGTCTTTATGTGAGCATATGTGTATCGCGCGATATACGCAAGTGTAAAAGGCGCTGAGTTTTTGTTGATCAGGGTGATTGGACTTGGCATAAGGAGGTGAAAAAATAGCGAAAGGCTTCCGATAAATTCCCTCTTTTCAAACGGCAAATACAGTTGAAATCACTTTGGTGCATGTTCTGTGAATACGGTGGATGGAGAAGCTGCTCCCTAACATTCTGTTCAATGAACATCCAAATATGTCGGGCTGCAGCGGTGTTTTTCGTGTACGAGAATAGGTTGCTGTACATTATGTCGCAACACCTATTGTCAAGATATGCTACTCCAGAAGCGACTTACGCCATTCCTATTTCATGGTGATGATTTCATCATACCTCTTCCAAAGAGCCACACCGCAAACCTCAATGTCAACAACCATTAAGATTTTACACTCGCAAGGGGCAAAGTCTCTGCGGTCGTACCAGGTTGAACCCAGGATCACGACTGATCCTGCCCGGGTGTGTAAAATTACACCCAGCTTTCCTTTAAGCAGAAGTACTTTATGGTATTCGTGTTGTTACGACGATGCCATGCAAGGTATACACGTCACTAGTTTGTTCATTAGGCCCACATTTTCCGTCAGAACGATATAAACTGTTACGTGGGGAAACCCATTTGTGTCGGAAGGTCTTTGGCACACACCCTAGAAGACTGCTCTAAGGAATCTTGGATGGGTTGCTTGGCTGCTTGTACGAAAACCGAAATTGGTAGGCGGCATCTACGACTATCTCTGAGTGATGTCCTGCTTTCTTTATATCCTTTAATCCAGGGTGCTCCGCCGCCTTCTTGAGGATATTTTGAACAAAATCTGTCACCCAGAATAATTTGTAACACGCTCTTTCAATAACGAAACAAAACACCAAATTCCAAAACAAATGCACTGTGTTTTCATTGTCACCGATCATCTAAGCTGCTCCACCGTTATTGCAACTTTCACTAGGTGATCACAAACTGCGTGCGCCGTACGTACTAAGGAACAGTTAAACTTTAACACTTAAGATTTCCGAAATGTATGCTACTGAATGCGTTCGTGTTCTTTTCCACCGACCTAATACATCGAAAAGTGTTTTTTTTAACTGTGTGTAATATGAACGTTCTCCAGTTGTAAATACACGCAGTAGAACCCATTTATAACGAGCACGTATTAATCGATATCTCGGATTTAACGAGCACGTATTAATCGATATCTCGGATTCAGCGAGCAAAACAGGAACTTTTGTTTAGTATTAGGTGCTTGCATTAAATCCCGCTGTTGCCCAATAGAGCGGAGCAGTGGTGCGCTGTGACCCGAGCCACACGTGATCTCCCTTTCACACGCACGTACCGCCCATAGTCTGGGCAAAGCAGTGCGTGACACGAAATCGGAGGGCACAAAACACGAGTTCGTGTCGCATTCACGATGTTGAGTTTCGTAACCAAAAGAGGAGCATTTGCGGGAAACATTAATCTTCTGCTTTCATCTCAAGAAATGTGTAGCGGAAAGTCATTGTTTGCTAGTGCAGGCCTATGGCGAACATACCCTATCGGAAACAACATGCAGAGAGTGGTTCCGACGCTTCAAAGCCAACGAATGTGACGTGAAGGACAAAGAGCGCCCTGGGCAGCTGAAAAAGTTCGAAGATGGCGCATTGGAGGCCATATTGGACAAGGATTCGTGTCAGACGCTCCACGAGTTGTCTGAAACACTACGAGTCGATGACTAACGTTTAAAGGCAATGGGATTGATCCAGAAGCTCGGAAACTGGATCCCACATGACAAGGTTATTCTTCTACTCGACAACGCTAGACCTCATGTCGCCAAATCCGTGAAGGAACTCTTGGAGGCACTTGGCTGGGAGTTCTTACTCCACCCGCCTTATTCCCCGGACATTGCTCCCTCTGACTTCCATTTGTTCCGGTCGCTACAACATGGCCTGTCAGAGCAGCACTTCCTTTCTGTCGCGGATATCCAAAAATGGCTAGATGAATGGTTCGCCTCGAAAGGACCTGCATTTTTCTACCGCGGAATCCAATTGTTACCCCAACGGTGGGAAAGGGTCGTAGCTGCCAACGGACACAACTTTAAATAGACTATCCTATACCGTTCTGTGACAACACACAGGTGTTTGTGTAGCAAAAGACAGCGGGAATTAATTCAAGCACCTAATATAATATTAATTCAACGCTAATTTGAAAGTTTTTTACGAACAAAATACAATGAAGTCCACAGATTTAACGAGGGAGAGAAAAGCTAATATGATAATTCTTAACAAACAAAGAAACAAACAAAGAAACAAAATTTAATAAAATTCAATATTTAACGAGGCAGAAAAAAATTGCTGCTCACAGTCCTGGAATGGCGGAATAGAAATGGCGGAATACAGGACGAAATTACAACAGCGCAGGGTGAAGCTGGTGCGCCTGTGGAAGAATGGTGATAGAAAAGCAATGGGGTAGGAGTACATCAAGTATTCAACATGCGAGTTGTGCAAGAAACTCTCCCTGCCACCCACTCCAGCGGGCTTTAGCTTGGGTGTATCCCGTCAGCAGAGTTGAATACAAGCTATCTATTCCTAGGCAAAATGAGGATGGGTGGGGCTCACATACAGTACATTAAAGTGGACTTCTGGGGACAGTTGCAGAGACGGATAGGAGAGTAATGGAATAGGAATGTCGCCAGAGAAAAAACAGCTGATAACAATTCCAGGAATTGTGTCCGTTTCTCCTTTCACCCTTCAATTGAACGTTGCATTGGGATGATCAGTTCTGCTATTGCTTCTTCTGTGTTGCGTAGTTCAAAACTGAGGTCAGTCTCGTGTGGCCGTTAAGCGGGAAAATATTAATGCTGTTAATTAATTAAGTTTTTCAAATGTAGGCTGTCCAAATAATGACTGTGCACTGCATGTAAGAAATGCAGTAATGTAATAACAAAGAAATTTTGAAT
Organism: Macrothele yani; assembly: GCA_039090855.1. NCBI lineage: Eukaryota > Metazoa > Arthropoda > Arachnida > Araneae > Macrothelidae > Macrothele > Macrothele yani. The sequence continues at coordinate 70,986,093 of CM077029.1, forward strand.
GGAATTACAGTAGAAGTGACCCGCCACGTGGAATTGCTCTGTGTCTGGTAACCTTCATGTCTGCCCACACCGAGGCGTGCGCAGTTCTCATTCCGAGCAAAGGTCATTCCCGAGCACTTGGTCGACGGAGGCAGACGTGCTGGTTGATCACTCGTCTCGGCACAAGGACAGTGGTGTTGACGGTTGAATAGAGAGTGCTTTTTATGGAACATGTCTTTCACCACGACGACAAGCACACGGAGGAAGTGCAAAAACTTTTCGCTAGGAAATTTCGTGAAGCATACGCCCCCCCCCCCGTAATGCTGTATGTCAGCTCATAGCGAAGTTTCGGGAAACTGGCAGTGTTCAAAGGACATCCACGGTAGACGATACCGGACAGGATACAGAGGAGTCCACACATGTCCGTGAGGCAGCTATCAAAACAAGCTAATTTGCCAAAGAGTACAGCCTAGGATATTCTGAAATGAAATGGGGGTTTCCACCTGTGCAAAATGTCTGTCGTACATCAACTGAAAAAAAAAACAGACCACTAGGTCCGTGCTTGGTACTGAAGGTGGTTCCAAACTTTCCTGTTTGGAGAAGGTAAGGTCATTCTGGACGTGATTTTCTTTACAGATGAGGCATTGTTCCACCTTTCCGGGTACATCATCAGCCAAGGCACTCGTCTGTGGGTACTGAAAATCCCCACGAATTTAAGGAAGTGCCTCTCCACAACCAGAAGGTTGGTGTTGTTGTACCAGACGTTTGGTGCTGGTGAACCAGAAGGTTGGTGTTGGTGAACCAGAAGGTTGGTGTTGGTGTACCAGAAGGTTGGTGTTGGTGTACCACCATGTAAAGGTTGGTGTTGGTGCACCAGAAGGTTGGTGTTGGTGTACCACCATGTAAAGGTTGGTGTTGGTGCACCAGAAGGTTGGTGTTGGTGTACCACCATGTAAAGGTTGGTGTTGGTGTACCAGAAGGTTGGTGTTGATGTACCATCATGTAAAGGTTGGTGTTGGTGAACCAGAAGGTTGGCGTTGGTGTACCAGAAGGTTGGTGTGGGTGTACCACCATGTAAAGGTTGGTGTTGGTGCACCAGAAGGTTGGTGTTGGTGTATCACCATGTAAAGGTTGGTTTTGGTGTACCAGAAGGTTGGTGTTGATGTACCAGAAGGTTGGTGTTGGTATCCCAGAAGGTTGGTGTTGGTGTACCATGACTCGTACACGCATTATTGGTCACATTTTGTTCAGTGAAACCATTAACTCACAACGGTACTCTGCCCAGATCATCCAAACATTCATATCCGAACTCACGGAAATGGAAATCAAAGAACGATGGATCCAACAAGATAGTTGCACTATCTTGTTGGAACAAATCTTGTTGTTGCATCAATACAGCTCCAGAAGCTGTATTAACGCTGCTGCATCAATACAGCTTCTGGAGGAATTCTTCGGAAATCGCATCATCTCCCAGGGACTGTGGCCTGCCCGGTCATTCGATCTGACATCGCCTGACTTTTTTCTGTGAGGAGCACTAAAGGGGAAGTTGTACGCAGGTAAATCACAAACACTTCAAACACTACAGACTGTAATAACGACCCACATCCAACAAATCCCACCACATACCCATGAGAAAGGTCTTCCCCAACGTGCAGAAGCGTGTGCAGGCATATCTGGACGTCGGTTGGAAACCATTTCCAACGCCTCTTGTAGGAACTAGTTACCAGTTCGACATGGTAAGTGTTAATTTCAGCGCATATCTTTTTTTCAGACACCCTGTATATCCAATTCTTGTAGATATATAATATAAACGTATATGCATGTTGTTTCGTATGCGTATTATAAACATGGTGATAATTTTTCCCCCAAAACAAATTTAACGAGTGCCTACATTTAACGGGGTTTTCCGCAAGTCCCGAACTTTTCATTATAAACGGGCTCTACTGTAATTATTTACGTCGGTAGAACCTCGTAATATTTTCATCAGTTTCATCAGAGATGATACGTTTAAAATAGTTATGTTTTGTATTACGTTTAAAATCTAAGGTTAAGCTATTAGGTAAATGCAAGTACATCATATGTGACATACTGTATTAGAAACAGAATAATCACATCTTGATAAGGCTATCTGTTGAAAATAGTTACACGGTTGCACATCGTACTTTTTAATACTGAAATTAGAACAGTATGTTGAAAACAGACGCGCCGCTGAAGATTACAGGGTATCTTAAAACTGAAATTAGTACATAGTGACAGAACAAGAATGTTTTGAAGACATAAACGCTGATTGATGCACCACAACACGGTAGAATGGAATTCATCTTATACGACATATTCCGTCGTATATGTGCATATACGACGCATGATGCACTGAGGTGCCAAAAAATCTGGGAAAGGTGCTACCATTTCCATTACATGCCACCATACCCATGCGGTAAATGGTATCGTCCTCAAACGATGTATATGTAGATTCAGATATCTCCGCAAGATCAAGTAGCAGCATTTGCAGTTCAGATGGAAGTATAAAAGGATTTAAGCGATTTTGAACGTGGTATGACACTAAATACCCGCCGTCCGTCTGACCCCGGGTACTCCCCCCGGTAATAAATAAAGGCGTATGACCCCGGGTACTGGCCCCCTCCCGGTAATAATTAAGGGCTTCTTTCTTTCACTTTCTCTCTCTCTTCCGTGCGACTTTCCTATCGAGCACTCAAGCCCAAATCTCCTAGCTTCATATTTCTAAGGGTTGTTTAAGACCTGGGGTCAGACACTTCCATCTTAAAATCCTGTACATATGATCTGATCTGATCTGAAAGTGGTATGATAGTCGACGCCCGGGAGATGGGTAACTCCAATACGGAAATTACCACGAAATTTAGATTTACATGGTCAACAATTTCAAGGGTGTACCTGGACTGCACAAACTCAGAGAAAAAAATACAGAGTGAGAGACCGGCGTAGCCATAGAAAAGCCCTGGACAATTGTGGACAGCGACATGTGCCACGCATTATAACTTACACGTGCCGTGCAACATTTGCCGGAAATCACAGCTCAATTCAATGCTTGGGCCAGTAGCAGAATCAGCCTTCTGACAGCGCAACGTTCCCTGTGTTGTATGGGGTTCCATAGCCGACGGCCCACCTGCGGGTCATTGCTAACGCGACTACACAAGGCTGTAAGCCTCGACTAGGCTCGGGAACATAGCCATTGGACCCAAGATGACTGGAAACGTGTAGCCTGCTCGAAAGTATCGAAGTACCAGCTATTTCGGGCAGATGGTCGACTCTGGGTGTGGCGATAACCCCACGAGGTGATGGATTCCGCTTGCCAACAAGGAAAAATGCAGGCTGGCTTTGAATCTGTTATGCAGTGAGGGGTGTTTTCATCAGTCACACATTAGGACCCCTCATACGTCTGCATACCTCTCTAACCGGAGGTGGCTAGGTAACCATCCTTCGGGATCATTTGTACCCTATGTTGCCGTGCAACCACTCCGATGGATGCGACCTCTATTAACACTACAATGCATCATCGCACACGTACACAGTTGCTCAATTATGCCTGGACTAGCATTCCACGGATTTTGGCTTCCTGACTTAGCCCTCTCGTTTGCCGGATCTAAATACCATCGGACACATTTGGGATGCTGTTCAACGTGCCGTTAATCCCAGGATATCAACCGGCTCATTCTAAGGAATTGTGGGAAGCTCTTCAGGAAGCATGATCTGCGTTAGGCCCACAGTACTACAGAGAGCTGGTGGAATTCATGCCCAGTCGCGTTGCTACCTTTATCCGATCACGTTGATCCTCCTCGTGACCGGATAAAGTGTCTGACGAGTAAACGACGCCAGGACATTTCTAAGAATTGTTACGAGCACCATGACTCTAGCATGGAATCAAGAACTTTAAAAACTGTCGGTTAGGATGGAGAATATGGCTTAGATGGCAACTTTGTCCTTGTGGTCAGAGGGCCGCATCTGTTTGTTGCTAATCATTAGAACTGTTTGCTTGTTGGAGTTCCCGAGGAGATGCCGGTGGTCGTTTGGCTCCTTATCCAAAACCAGTAGCCTTGAATCAGGGGCGAGCGACTAATTCTGGCCTTTAGGTATCCTTTGGATTTCCACATTTGTTGACTTTTCACATATGTAAATATTGGTTGCTTCTCGTTATGCCTTTGATTCTGAATGTCGCAATATTCATGGGAATTGACATACCCCCTCCCCCCCAAAAAAACGGAAGACATTTTGGTTAACGTTGACAACTGTTGTCGTATTTTCTAAATATATCTTTCATTTTTAGTTACTTTTCCTATGTAAATTTTGAGAACATTTTTTAAAGCCTTTCAACTTTATATTTTTTACACTCACTAAATGTTATGTGACAGTAGTCTTGAGGTAAAGTCTGAATGACGTGTGAATGCTTTGATAAGATAAGAACGATGTGCATTGAAATGCCAGAAAAACAGGTACATCACTCTAATACTTGGTAGCCGCACGGGAACGCAGGACTGCAGACATACGACTGGGCATGTACTCCACTAGCTTTTGGAAATATGCTGTAGGCAATGCACACCATACTTCCTGCAGAGCGTTCCACAATTCGGGTGTATTCCGAGGTCTCGGATTCCTGTGTTCGATAGCGCGTTGTATGGCATCCCAAATGTGTTCTATGACGTTCATATATGGGGACTTGGGTGGGATGGCAACATCCAAAACTCAGATTAATGCTCCTCTAACCATAATGTAGCGTCCCGACACTTGTGTGGAGGTGCATTGTGCTGTAAAACAGGCCCAACCCACCAGCATGAATGCAGGACACAAACGGGTGTACTTTGCCAGAAAGGATGCGCACATAGCGTTCACCGGTCACAAGCATTTGTAGACGTACCAGGGATCTCATTGACATCCAGCTAAACACACCCCATACCATTACGGATCCCTCACCATCCGGTACAGTTCCCTGTTGACAGGCAGGATCCATGGCTTCATGGGGTTTGCGCCACACACAAATCATTCCCTCGGCCTGATACAGTTTTAAACGCGACTCGTCAGACCAGGCTACTTGTTTTCCAGTCATCAAGTGTCCAGTGGCGGTGTTGCCGTGCCTAAGCAAGGCGCATAGTTCTGTGTCGTGCACCCATCAAGGAGACTCGAGTTGAGCGTTGGCTCCCAAAGCTCATATCGTGCATGGTACGTTGCACAGTCCAGAAGCTGATGCTTGTTGAGGCTCTAGCATTGAATTCCGATGATACCTGCGAGAGTGTTTGCACGCCTATCGCGTGAAACGATTCTTCACAGCCGACGATGGTCGCGTTCATCCAATGTCTTTTTACGGCCACACTGGTACCGTAGGTTGGAGGTTTTGTCGGAATTCGTGTAGTCACGGTACACCCTTGCAATGGTTGTCCGTGAAATTCCGAACTTCGTTTCTACTTCCGAAATACTATGGCCCATCTCACGAGCGCCAACTATGACACCGCGTTGAAAATCGCTTAAATCGTTACTACTTGTCATTCTCATGCTGAAAACAGCTCTGACAGCTGGTAAAGATGTCTATCGCTTTATATACGCACTGGCGGACGCAATCGAGTACGCGCATAGGAAACGTTGCTATGTATTTTGCATAAGGTCATCTGTACCAGTTTTTCTGGCATTTCAATGCATATAATGTGTGGAGCGAACAGCGCTATATGTCAGTAGACTAGTGCTGCCATGCGCAGCAACTTCGAGATTATATACTGTATTGAAATATACACAGTCGCATCAGAATAATTTCACCACCTGCCTAATAATTGGAATTACCACCCTTGGCCCGGATGACAGAGGGGAGACGGCATGGCATGGACGCAATGTGGTCCTGGTAGGTTTCCCGAGGCACAAGTGCTCGTTCGGACTGCAGCAGGGCACGCGGATCCAGCAGATGACGTGGTTGTAGGTCGGCACGTCGAACCTGTCAATCCAAACAGTACCAACTGTTCTCTAGGGGATTGAGGCTAGGCGATTTCGGCAGCTAAGGGAGAACGAAAACATCGGTGTCGGGTTCCTGGAACCAGTCACGCACTCCGTTAGCGACATGACAGGGCGCATTCTCCTGTTGGTAGACATCATCACCACCAGGATAAACGCCCAACATGAAGGGATACATGTGGTCAGCGAGGATGGACATGTAGCAATTGGCGTTCTTGAATCCGTCCAGTGGTACCAGTGGTCCCCAAGTCATATTAGGAAAACATCTCCCAGACATGCACTCTGCCACCGCTGACCTGTACCTGACTGAAAAGCGTGTCCCGGTGTTGGTTCTCGTGTGTCTGACGCCGTGTCCGCCTCCCCCCGTCACTTCTGTGGAGCAGAAACCTCGATTAGTCGGAGAAAGCAACCTTTCCCCACTCTTCCACTGCCCAATGCCGGTAATACCATGCGAACTGCAAGTGTCGGTGCTGATTGACCTGTGTAAACTTGGGCGCCTTGACGCAGCGTCGACTCCCGAGACCCATGCGGAACAAGCGTTCGCTCTACTGTTAACAGGGATACGTACCTGGGTTCCCCATCGTTCATTTGGGTGGTCAATTACTGCACTGTTGCGTATCGATTGTCCTTTACCAGTCGACAGAGGTGACGTTCTCCTCTGGGGTTGATGGTCTTTGGGCCTACATAGTTATGACGTCGGGAGGTACTCGGTGTGCCAGCGGTCTATTCTTGGTGCTCTTTTACTACAGCACCTCGCGAACAGCCCACCAAGTCTGCGGTTTCTGAGATGCTTCCACCCTTGACGTGGCAGCCGATGATCATTCTACTTTGAACGTCCGTCAAATCACTACCTCTGCCCTTTGTGCTTTTTTGACTCACTATGGTTCATCTGTCCTGGTCAGCCGTTCACGGGTGGTGTCCTTGTCACGTGAACTCTATGACGCGCCTGGAGGGGCACACTGTGATTCCGGTAGTGTTCTCATTACTTTGATACGACCGACTGTGCATATAATTTGCGGAATAAGCAGCGTTATATTTGGTTAGATTAGTGCAGCCTTGCGTGGCACCTTTAACACTGTATATTATATTGAGATATATATACACAATTTGAGCCTTACGTTATAGACTCAATTTGTTGAGATTACTGAAGTGCTTTGAAGCGTCGTTGTGCTACGCATTGAACGACAAATAAAGATTTATGCAAGTACCATCGGTAGTATGATTAGTAATATTATAAGAGAATAACAATTAAAAAAGCATTACAACCTTCTTTAAAAACTCTCGGTAGAAATTAAAAATACGTATCGATTAGAATTAAAAACTCCGTCTGCGGATGAGTACTATCTGCTAGTACTGGAGCTACTTTTAAAAACTTGGGATCGCACAGCTTAAAACTGAAACGTGCTTTAAGAACCATGTGGTGGGGATGAAATAACATTCGTTTTAAACCACTGCATTTAAAAATATAGAGTTTATTTTATACCTAGCGTCTACTTTGTGCGGAGCAAGAGGGAAAGCACAGTTTGAGTTCAATCTAAAAGCTATTATATAAAACTACTGGCAGGAAGGAAAAGCTTCAGTAAAAATCTAAACATAATTTAAAACCCGTTTTTGCAAATGAACCACAGGTCAAATATCAAGCAAGCATTTTTCACAAAATTCTGAAGTTGAACATTTCCGATAAAAGACCTGTTTTTAAAGTTATTAGCAGAAATTGAAAGCCAAAGATAAGCAAATTTACTTACCTATTCACGTTATCCCATTTTTGCACTCGAAATCCGCCTATTTTAAGGATAAGAAATATTTTTTCTGAAAAGCTTAATTTCAAATCGGTGATGATTCATAAATCTTTAATACCATTACTGAACAATAATGCGCGCAGCAATGATGAAAAATGCATATAATGCTCAACGAAGACAGCATATTAAAGAATTTCGGAAAAGTAATAATGAAGTTCATTAGGCGTAGGCTAAGATTTTGTTAGATATTGTAACGTCAGCATAAAACTCTCATTAGTAATTGTAAACGCAAATGATGAATAACTTAACAAGATTCTCCAAAGATACCCTAAAAATAGCCTGTCTATAAATACCTTAAAGAGAAAATGACGCAACATTTACGACTACATGGAATAATTTGAAATAGGCAAGAATCGATGTAATGAATTCGAAAACAATATCAGAAACTTTTGCGAAACCTAATTTATTTATTATAAAAACATTAGCAGCTAAAGGCTCTAACTATAAAATCGATTAAACATTGTCAAAAAAATTAGACAAACATAATTATTGTGGTTTCCGTGTGAAAGTTCCAGGAGAAAACAAAAGTCTTCAAAGACAATTGATATTCCCTCAGTATATCCGACTATTGACATGGAAAAAAGACGAACAAATAAAAAAGAAAATCAATGAGCGCATAACAGTTCCAGTCAGTACGAAAGAAAAAGTTAGATTAATCGTACAACTAATAAAGAGCAATCGACAGTTAAGAGTTAGAGGATAAAAGACATTAAAGAACTAAAGGAGAACAAATGACATTTGCCTTGTCAGTAATGAAGACTAAATGCCAATGTATTTTGAGATAAGGCTAAAGTAGTAAAATCGAAAGATAGAAAAGCAGTATATAAACAGAAACAAATCGAAACGACAAATACAATTTTAAACGATTGAAAAAGCGAGAAGAATAAGTGGATAAGGAACATGAAGACATTTTCATGTAGCTCACTCGAATCAACTAAAATTAATGATGACAGTGACTGACCGACCTTGTCAAAAAGCCAAAGACGCTATTTTTTTCGCATCTACACTGCACACTAAAGTTACAACTATACAATATTTATTCCACTCTATTATCAGTATATTTAATGAAGCTTTCTAAGGCAAAGATCCTTATACGGATCTTAATAAATGTTCCCATTTTTAAAACCTCTACAAGATATGATTGAAATAAGCACGTGTCATGATTTAAGAGCACGCGCCAGTTTTTGCGGTAATAACGCTAGTCAACATTTTTTAACTTTGTTTTCATAACACGGATGAAATCAGGTGTTTTTAACTAATGTCGGGGTGCTATATTCAAATATGACTGTAAAAACTCTCCATCACATAAAGTTTTATGTGTATGAACATTTGTCATATTTCCAGGTACATACACAATGCAAGATGTATACATTACAGCTTCACATTGGAATGTATTACAGCGAAAATCCTCCACATACGTGGCGTCAGTGAATAAACATTGTTAATTATTTGTTTATTTATGCATTACAACATTTATGTGTCTTGTTACGTATAAAATTAGTGTTACAAAGTATAAATACCATATTCATATATCGCTGCATATAAGACAGCAAAAGAAAAAAGAAATAGAGAAAACAATATTAACACAAATAAATGTATACACACATACTCGTATACCCGTAAAAGTAGTTCATTTTATTCTTTTATGTGTCGTGGTGTACTCCTTTTCCAAAACTAGCAGTAATCACTTATCATTGAGGGATCCCACCTGTCTTGATACCTCTCCTCCATCGTTTGGATATCTTGGTGGAAACTTTCTCCTTGTTCATCGCTGAATGCTCCTAGGTTGTCAGGAAAGAAGTCTATTTTTAAGGACATCCGGCACCCAAGGTTTTTATAGTCTTGAGAAGGTTGTGAACCAGCTGTGTGTAGTTGTTCCCTTTGTGATTACCCAGAAATCCGTTGATGACATATGTGAAAGATGGCCATACGATGAGTTCCGTGCTGTTTAGCTTTTTGGTAAAAAACAGAATGACGTAGTATTTAACGTATCTGAGGACCAACGAAGATGCCTTTTGTGAGTTTTGCTTCACTTAATTGCAATGTTTGCTTTAAGCGCAAGAAACCTTTGTCCGTAGCCTTTACAAAGCTTTTCATCAGCCTCACTTTGATATGAAATGGTGAAGCAGCACATCAGATGGATTAACTAGGGCATGGGCTCCGACTTATGAAAATTTCGGTGGTTGCTTAAATTCGAAAGGCAAGTACCGTTTCCAGTTTTGAAATTTTAGATGTTTAAATGGGCCTTGTCTTCAGTGTAAATGCAAAGAAACCAATTCATGATTTCATGAAAAAGATATTACATTGTTTTTATAGCAACCAAACTCTTGAACGTTGTTTTAATTCTTCCGATTTAATTTTCTGTAATGTGCGCACAAGAGCTCCTATATATATATAATTTTTTATTTTATACAAAATTTGAGCATTTTGTTGGGGACTACTACCAGAAAACCAAACCCGTTAAAAACGACCGAGATTGGCAGTATATAGTCATTAGTCAAAACAGACAGTAGATTAACAGCGATACCTTTGAGGAGCTCGCTCTAGCATACCAAACAAACTGACGTGTTCAGTGTTGGAACGGAATGCGTTTTACAATCATTGCATTGTATTATTTTCCTTACTTTTTATTGTCAGCATTTAGCGTATAATGCAGCATGTATCACAGTGAAATAAATTTTTGCTTTGATCAACAAGTGTAACTTGGAAATCTCTCCCCCCCCCTCCCCCGCCCATCATTCATCTTGCAGTCCATGTGAACCGGTTGTTATTGATTTGGTTGTTATCGTGGATTGATTGGTGTTACTATTGGTGACTGCTTGTATGTTTTATAAAGCTAGGGAGAAAAAGAAAGCTTCCACAGAATTATGTCAAACAAACAAACAACAACTGCAACAACAACAACAACAACAAAAAACCCTTCAAAATTATCATTTGAGCTAGAAAAGTTCATTCCTAGTCACCCCCAATCTGTCGCAGTCTCGCTGTGTGTCTTCTGTTCTCGGACGGTCATTCATTACTCCCGCTTTAACATTTATGGCTTTATGACCCTACTAAAGCTCATTGCGTGCATGGTGAACTGCTAACAACTTACTGATGTGGAAGGTACGTGATTGCGGAAAAACAATCGGTAGCTTTAAACAATTAGAATGGTAGGGTACAAATCACATCCCACACCCCGGATTTCATGCTTGCTTGGCTGTCTTATTTCTAAGTGCTTATTCGGTTATCGGTAGTTAAAACACGAGTTCTTGAAGATATGGTTTTTTTTTATAGAAACCGAATACTTGCGCCTTATTCCGATTATCTTATTTAATTTTATGTAATGTGGTAGTAAATATTTAAGTATGAATCCTTAGGGGTGCTCAAGCCACTGAGCACCCTCGTAGTTGGCGCCAGTGAACTAGGCGCTTGGGACGAATGTTACTCTCTCCAGGAATGAAAACCTCTCGTTTAGGCCAGTCTGTCCGTTTGTAGTGTTCTGCTGTGGACCTAATGTCCCGCTTACGAAGAAAACAACAAGATTTGGTGAAGCCACTTTGAAGTCCAAGCAAGAGTGATATCAGTTTCACATCACTGCATACTGACCACATAAACTGGTCATATTGTTTTGCAGTGAGAATTTTGTGTCCATGCTTTTATACGTCGCGTTCATTCCTAAAGCATGTGTTACAGGAATGACAAGCTTCTGGTTTCCGTTGGACAAAAGGACAGCTTTTAAACTAACCTTGGATGAGATTATAAATAGTCGCCATTTCGTATGATCGCGAGATATTCCTAATTCTGTCATTAGCACCTGAATATTTGAACAAAAACACATACCATCCTGGATTTCATAGAAAGAACATTTCAATTTCAGAACACAGACACACGTGTACTCTTCGCTAGCAACTCTTACAGTCGGGAACCTAAAGTTCAGCTTGTTTGGAAAGATGTAGGTCTCGATATCTTCAGTGCGTCCATATCTTTATTGGATGAATATGAACTTATCTCTTCACAGTTCAATGGAGGTTTTGGTATAGAACGATTTCCAAATGCGAAACAGGCCTTAAGGCCGATGGCTAATTTGGATACTGTATTTTACTTTTATTCTTCTTTGAAAAGCCATTCCCTTTAGGTAAACAAAAATAACAATCTTCTACGTTGGCTCACGCCAAGTCATCGGAACTGCAAAAGGAATGGATTTCAGCTTTCCTTTCAACCATTCACTCAGGCCAATGAAGCTGGAAATGCAGCAGACATATGCCGCCTACGATTTACTTTGATCTCATACATGACATCCAAAGTACAAATAGTGAGCTTTGCTGACAGTTTTTGTTAATGGACGACTCCTCGATTGCACACTATCTACCAACAAGTAATTGGACACCCCTGCAATCGACGATATCTGTGGTCCTGATACATGTCACCGCCGCCTCCATTAAATATCGTGTGTGAAACAACAACACAACCAGTCGCATGCAAGATGCCACGCAGTTCGGAGTTCTCTGATTTCGAGAAAGGTGTAATCGTCGGGTATCACAGAAATGGCCGATCCATACATGACATAACCAGCGAGTTGAAGTACCAAAAATCAACAGTGGCCTACGTGACTGGCAAGTGGAAGATGAGAGGTGACTGTCGGAATGTGCCCCGACCCGGCAGACCCACAAAACTGGGATTTAGAAACCGACGGGTGTTGGCCAGAGAAATTCGGACGAACCGAACCAAATCGATGGGCCACAACCGCGAGGAGTTTCAACAGGCATCCGGGAGTGTTCTTTCGATGTATACCATCCGTAAGGAAGCCCGTCTGCTCGGTTATCATGGACGTGCTGCCGCCCACAAGTCTTTGATCACCAAGTCCAATAGCGCTGCTCGGCTAACGTGGTGCAAAGAACGTCGAGAGTGGACCGTTGAACAGTGGAAGCAGGTTCTCTGGGGTGACGAATCAAGGTTCACCCTCTACCGTTCGGATGGCAGGATCTGGGTTTGACGTCTTCCTGGAGAACGCCTCCTGTAGGAATGTATTGTGCCAACTGTGAAGTTCGGCCGCGGTGGAATTGTGCTATGGGGCTGTTTTTCCTGTTATGGCACTGGACTCTTGGTCTCAATTCCTGGTAGACTCAACGCCGAGACATACTGCACCATTTTGGAAGACCATGCGCTTCCTACGTTGTGGCAGTTTTACAGGGTGGACCTATGTTACTTTCAGGACGACAATTCCACTTGTCATGTTGCAAGGTCCGCCATGGCTTGGTATGGTGACAATGGGGTTAATCGAATGTACTAGCCTGCGCAGAGCCCGGACCTTAACCCTATCGAGCACCTCTGGGACGAGTTGGAGCGTCGACTTAAGGGATGCCCCCACCGTCCGAAATCGGTGAAGGAACTGACCTATCTTCTACAAGCCGAGTGGAAGAAAACACCGCTAGCCGTCGTACAACGCCTGGTTGAGAGTATTCCTTGGAGGGTCGCAGCTGTAATCGCCGCTCTTGGAGGCTCCACCAACTATTGAAAGTGAATAAACTTCGTTTTCCTTTGCTATCACAGGTGTCCAATTATTTGTTGGTAGATAGTGTATAATATACAGTCGCATACATAGCAAAACTTATCCGGAAAGTTAATAAATCCGCGACGATCCCTTTTCTGTATTTCCCCAACCTTTGCTCATAAACATGCAGCAAGTGTTTTACCTTCAATGTAAAACAAGTTAGTAAAATCATGCAATGCATTTATTATGATAAGCTTTCCAACATACTTGAAATCATTACTCAATTTATTACTCAAGTTATGAGGCAAATGGCTGTGGAATAAATCACACTTCTGTGCCCTGACGATATTTAACAGATTTGGTTCAGTATACCACCGAAATAACATGATAAAGTTTTGTCGCAATCGAAGCAATTTTACGTAAGTTATGATGCATAAAGGCTGTGGAATAGATCCCGCTTCTGTGTTCTAACGTTTAACCTCATTTCGCCCATTTTCAATAGGATTCGTCCCCAGGCAGGTTCCTACAACATACTAACATTTCATCTAAATCGAAACATTTTTACATAATTTATGACGCATAATAGTGATGGAAGGGATTCCGCTCCTATGTCCTGACCTTTGACCCCCATTTCGCCAATTTTCAATAGGGTTTGTCCCCAGGTTGTCACCTAGCACATACAAAAGTTTAATCGAAATCGAACCTTTTTTACGTTAGTTATGACACATAAGAGCAGTGGAATGGATCCCGCTCCTATGTTTTGACCTTTGACCCCATTTCATTCACTTTCAATAGGATTTCTTCCTAGGTATTCCCCTACCACATAGTAAAATTTCATCGAAATCGAACGATTTTTACGCGAGTTATCGTTCGAACGGTCATACGCACACAACGCGTGACGTAATAAGGCCGATGGCAATCGCGACCATCTACTCGTAAGAGTGTGACGTCGTAAACCTTTAATAGGATCCACACACAACGCGTGACATAATGAGAGAGATGGCGTGACCGCTCGCTAACATCTGAATTGCGAGAGTATGACGTCATAAGATTTCTAAGCATGGATAACATTATTGGGACGACTTCATGACACTAAAAACTTGGTAATTCGGGGTGGTTATTTAACCCACTAAACGAATTTTCCTAAAGTCGAGATCAAGCTAAATCGATTTCTAGTACCAGAAAACGGTAGGTTAACGACTTTCATCAAAATCCTTAGAGCCGTTTTCAAAATAAAATTTACATACATACAAGAATTGCTCCTTTAAAGTGAACGTCAAGAAATTTTGCTTCCTGTACTTCGAATGGAAAAATTTCTGTACACATTTTCTTCCCAATTAATACGTTCCAAAGGATGAAAATTTGAAAATCGATTAAAATATCTTCATTTTATAACTTGGAATACTTAATATTTTCTAAAACGTAACCACAAAAATATGCAATCCAACATTTGTTTGTCTACTAATGTCATAAAAATACAGGTCGCGCCATCTTTTTTCTGGATAATTAATGCGTTCAGAAGGATGAAAATTTGAAGATCGATTAAAATAGCTTCATTTTATAACTTGGAATACTTAATATTTTCTAAAACATAATCATAATAATTATGCAATCCAACATTTGTTTGTCTACTGACGTCATCAAAGTACAGGTCGCGCCATCCTTTTTCTGGTTTCAACACCATCAAAGGAAAAGTTATTGATTTTTAATATAATTATGGTTATGTTTTAGAAAATATTAAGTTTTCCAAGTTATAATATGAAGTTATTTTAATCGATGTTCAAATTTTCATCCTTGGGAACACATTAATTGTGAAAAAAATGTGTACAAAAGTTTTTCCATTGGAAGTATAGGAAGCAAAATTACTTGACGTCCACCTTAATAATATGAGATAAGGGCGATGGAATGGATATGTCCTGACCTTTGACATCATTTCGTCCATTTTCAATAGGGTTCGTCCCCAGGTAGTCTCATACCACATACTGAAATATCATCGAAATCGAAACATTTTTGCACACGTTATGACGCATAAGGGCAATGGAATGCATCCCGGTCTTATGTCATGACCTTTGACCCCACTTCACCCATTTTGAATAGGGTTCGTCCCCAGCGGTCCCTTACCACAGAGTAAAATTTCATTGAACTCGAACCATATTTACACAAGTTATGACGCATAAGGGCAATGAAATGATCCGGCTCCTACGTCGTGACCTTTGACCCCATTTGTCCCATTTTCAATAGGATTTGTCCCCAATGGTCCCCTACCACATACTAAAATTTCATCGAAATCGAACAATTTTTACGCCAGTTATCGGGCAGACAGACGGACGGACGGACGGACGGAAAAGCTGGAGCTTATACGTTTCTTCAACCTACGGTTGGAAAGCGTAAAAAACAGCAACGGCATTTCGGTTGCGGTTACATATTCTCTACCTGTGAAAAACCCAGTGTTGCCACCCATAGCATGTGCGGTGCTGAAATATGACAATAAAAAGATCTAGTGTCATTTTACATGTCTACAAGCGCTAACGTGGAACAGGTGTATACATTTTAATGCCCCATAACTAGACTTAGGATTTTTATGGGCTGCCCACAATTTTTTTTATGGGAAGCTTAATTTGACCTAAAAATGCCATACTACTCATACATATGCTGAAATTAATTGAAAATCATTGTTTTTATTTGCCCATAAATGCCCATATTTCGAACATCTGCCCATATTTTGGTGCAATTGCCCATTTTTTCCCGTATTTCAGTTATTAAATCACATTTTTAATATTTTTGTTGATTATTTACATTTGGAAAAGATATTTACAAAGAAAAAAATATGCTTCAAAAAATGAATGAGTTGGCAAAACCAAGGGCAGAAGAATATAAGTATAAACTATACTTAATTTGGATTTTGGCAACACCAAGCCCACAAATACTTTATTTGGAATCTGGTAACACCAAGCCCAGACATACTTCATTTGGAATCTGGCAACATCATGCACATGGTGGTTTGTAGGATTACCTTGTTAGCTAAGTTTTTGCTCCTTTCTTTGAGTTTGTGTTAGTTTATTACTACTTAGATTAGGTGTCTATTAATTTCTAAATTAGTGCATACATTTTGCAAAATGCCAAAAATACCAAAAGATAAGTTATTTGCTTTAGCAAACATTTTTAAAAATGATTTTATAGAAACAGATGGAAGTGTACTGAGGTGTAATGTCTGTAATGTTACTATCAGCATAACAAAAAAGCAGCGGAAGGATGTCACTGAGCAACATATAAAAGGAGGTAAGCACATAAAACAGGTAAATCTCTCTACCACTAGACAACCAAGTGTTTCTAATGCTTTACAAAATAGTTAGAATAAGGCAAACTCACTAAATTAATTTAACCAAGATTAAGCATCTGCATTTTTAAAGGCAGGCGTACCTTTAAATAAAGTTGAACACCCTGCAATAATTAATTTCATGCAAAACTGGACCAAAAAATCAGTACCTTCTGAAAGCACTTTAAGGAAGAATTATGTGAAATCAATATATGATTTAACTGTCAACAAAATCAGAGAGGTAATTGGGCAGCACCCTGTAACTTTTATTTTGGATGAAGTAACAGATGACTGCCAAAGATATTTCCTCAGTATTTTTCAACCTCTAACTGGAGAGCCTTCAAAGGCTCTCCAGTTAGAGGTTGAAAAATCTCCAGTTAAAGGTTGAAAATGTTTTGTTTAAAATGTGTGAATTGGAAAAAACTAATTCTACAACAATAATGCAGAGTTTCCTGGATGCTTGTGGAAAATTATAGCCTGAGAGAATTAATTATGAAAACATATACGAAGTGGTAACAGATCAAGTATCATACATGCTGTCAGGTATCAATAAATTGAAAGTTTTGTTTCCAAACTTAAACCATGTGACATCTCTTGCCCACGCCCTCCATAGAGTGAGTGAATCAAATCGTGCTGAGTATTCTGTTGCGAATCAATTTATATCTGAACTAAAAAAGGTCCTCACAAAATCACCTAATTGTATTGTTAAGTACAGGGAAGTAGCAGGTCGTGTCTTCCCAAATTTCCTGCTTTAACACGATGGGGAACATGGATTGAGTGCTGTACTTTTCTTTCAGAAAATTTTACAAAATTTGAAGAATTTATTCTTACTCTTGATTCTGAAGAAGCAGAAGCCATAAAAAAAAATACAACAGAGTGTCAATGATAATCTCCTTGAAGCCGCCCCGGTGGCGCAGTGGTCAAAGGCGTTGGCCTCTGATCATTCGTCCGAAAGGGGTCCGGGTTCGAATCCCGGGGTTGCATGGATGTTGTGTTTGTCTTACGGCACTGGCTCTCTCCCTTCCCTGGAACCAGTGACCCTAAATTAGGGACGGGCGACTGCTTATAGCCCATTGAGTTGCTCACGGTGGTCGTTAAACCTCCAATCGAAAAAAAAAAAAAGAAAAAAAAAGAAATCTCCTTGAAAATTAGCTCTTTCTAGTGTACAGCTCTAAGCACATTCCAATGCATATCAAACAGTCAGAAAAAGCCAACATCTCTAAAGAAGATCAGTGCAATATTATACAAACAGTGGAAGCAAGTTTAAGTGGATTTGCTAAAAGAAAGCTCGAAGTCAGCCTATCAAAAAATCCTGATGTTGTAAAGTTTGCTACTTGTACAAATGTCGACTTCAGAATTAGAACAAAATACGCACCACTGACATCTGTAGCAGTAGAAAGGTCATTTTCCATTTGTAAAACAATTTTGACTTCAAATAGACAAAATCCGTTATTTCAGAACATTGAAATGTTGAATGTGATTAAATTAAATTCCTTTTAGTAAGTTTAGCGTTAATTCGTTAATAAAATGTATCTTCTAGCATTAGAATCCTGGAATTTACTTTTTTACGTTAACGTGTATTTATGTCCACGGTAAAAGGTATATTGCCCATATTTTGTCAATTTTTGCCCATATTTTGTCAATTTTTGCCCATATTTTTGCCCATATTTGATCACATTTTTGCCCATGAAAATTCTAAGTCTACCCATAACAAAAAAACGTGACGTAGGGGTCATGTTTCAAGGTCAGATCTGAAATCAGCACCCAAAACTTAATTAAAAAGTAGCTACATTTGTTCATGTCATGAAAACCTTGTAGACCAGTGTAATCAACTTGGAACAGCAACTACCCTTTCGTTTTGATAAGTTATCGGGCTTCGTCTCTTAATGTCACAACTGCGGAGCTCATAAATAGCACATTGTCAAAGGTAATTGAGCGAACCGAGGTCGAAGGCCGAGCGGAGTTCTCTTTACGATACTCGAGAAAATTAGTTGTTCGGGCATAGGTACGACATGACCCATCCGGTCACCGTCCATGGTCAGGTTTTGACGCTTTCCGGTTCCCGAAATTCCGTGGCATTGAGGAATAATCGTCCAAAAACTTGCATTTTTAGGGGGGGGGTTCGGGTTTTGAGAAGAAGTCGTTTGTTACCTATCTCTTCCAAATATCTCAGCCGATCGCGGTGACACTTGCCACAGAGAAAGGGAAGGACATGGTGATGACATGGGGTTGGTATCATGGTGATTGGTGGTGTTGTATAAAAATAACGACCATTAAAAAACTGACCAATTTTACTAATAATTGAAAAATGTCCGCTCTCTGTACGAGACTCAGGACAATTAGTTGTTCGGCCATAGCTACGATAAGACACATCCGATCATCGTAATTTTTGGCATTAGATTGGACATCGTCCATGGTGAGGTTTTCACGTCTTCCGATTTAGCAATAGCTTCGCTCAAAATTTGCCAACTGTACCTGAGTTATCGGTTACCGTTGGCGGCTTGTCCTAGTATTTAAACAAACGATTACTGTAATGAAAATAGGATTTAATTTAACTAACTGGTGAGACTATAAAATGAGATGCCTGTTTATTTCGGACATCCGCCCTTGTTACATGAATGGCTCCCTCCAGAGAGGAAGATGGCACGTGAACACTGTGTGCAGTATAATTATGCAGATCAGCTCATTGAGCATCAAGTAGAGCTCAACTGAGAGTTGGAATGGGCAAAACGACTGATCTGAGCAACGTTCAAAGTCGCCTGATGCTTGATATCAGGTGTACCGATTCGAATATCTCCCAAACGGCAGTTCTCCTTGGGTTTTCACGCATAACTGTAGCAAGGACCTTGAGTAGTGCAGCTGGCAAATAACGTTCAACAAAGTACGCCAGAGGAAAATAACTGCTGGATAAGAGGGTTCTCATGAGACTTGTGAAAGTCGTGCAAACGTACAGACGGGGTGCAACGCGTCAAATCACTACAGAATTCAACACTGAAGTGACGAGGAGCACCTCCGAATGTACTTTGTAACGCATATTCAATTTTAACTTACATTTTTGCCGCCCAGGTGGCGCAGTGGTCTTAGCGATGGCTAATGGTCATTCGTCCGAAAGGGATCCGGGTTCGAATCCCGGTGAGGCACGGATGTTGTGTTTGTTTTACGGCGCTGGCTCTCTCCCTTCCCTGGAACCAGTAACTCTAAATTCGGGAAGCGCAACTGCTTATGGCCCATTGAGTTGTTCACGGTGGACGTTAAACCTCCGATCAATAAAAAAAAAAAAAAAACTTTCATTTTTAGTTCCTTTTGCTATGTAAATTTGAGTGTGTTCTCTTTTGTACTTTCCAAACTTAACGTGATATCTTCTCTTTCACATGAGTGAAATTTGGCAAAACCCCGGTGGTCAGTCAGTACGTAAGGGACGTATGCATGTTGATGAGAACGTGAAAAGATATATAATTGGCGACGCAGTTGCTTGAGAGTGGAGATGTTAAAAATTTGCTGAACTTATTGATTGTACGAGAGCTATAAAATAACTAAGCAGCAGATGTGTGTGTGGTGTACCTCACTGTGATATGTTTTAGATTTAGTACATACACTGAAGAGCAATTGAATTAGAGACAGCTCGGGTTATGCAAATGTGGCGCTGTGGGCGGCCCTGTAAACGGAAACGGCATGACGTATGCAGCGATCCGACAATATAAGGAGTGATGCGACGGGAATCAATAAGAGTCGGACGCAGTATGGGTAAGACGAAGGATCTCAGCGCATTTGATCGTGGGCAAATTGTCGGGGCCTGACGAATGGGTCACTCCATCTCGGAAGTCGTACAGGCACTGGAATTTTCACGAGCCACTGTGCCACGGGTGCACCGCGAGTACATCGAATCCGGTAATACCATCATTGCAAGGGCCAACTGCCGTGGGCAACAGCGTGTGGATGAGCGGGGTCATCGTCGGCTGGCTCACATTGTAACAGCGAATAGACGGGCCACAGTGCAAGAAATGACTCGACAATTTAACGCTGGTGACAAAAACGTGTAAGCAGTCGCACCATCCAGAACCATCTCCTCGCTATGCGGCACCGAAGCCATCGTCCCACGAGGGTACCGCTTCTGACCGCACATCATAGGGTGCAAAGATTACCATGGGCGCGGGAACATCGCTACTGGACCCTAGACATGTGGAAAAATGTTACCTGGACTGATGAGTCGAGATTCACGTTGGTACATGCGGGTGGCAGGAAACGAGTACGGCGCAAACCACATGAAGCGATGGATCCATTTTGCCAGCAGGGTACTCTTTAAGCTGGTGGGAGGGGCATTCTCGTCTAAGGACTGTTTACGTGGACTGAAATGGGATCTCTGGTACGTGTGACATCGTCCCTCACAGGTCAACGTTACCGGGATATCCTGGACGACCATTTGCTCCCGTTTGTGGGTCTTCAACATCCCACTGGGGACCTCATCCTGCAACAACACAACGCACCGTGCATCGCTCCCGAATTGTATCCGAATGGTTGGATGGACACTCCACCGACGTGACCACGTTTCCTTGGCCAGCTAGTTCACCTGACCTCAGTTTCATCGAGTACATCTGGGATGCCATCGAGAGGGATGTTCGAGGCTCTGATCCCCCTCCATCAAATCTTCGCGAAAGTGTGAGCTTGTTCAGTGGTCGTGGATCCGTATGGCTTCCTAACGCTTACAGTGTCTTGTCGAGTCCATGCCGAGACAAATCGCCGCCGTCATCAGGGCGGAAGCTGGTGCTACAGGTTACTAGACAGGTATCTCTAATTCAATTGTTTTTCAGTGTAGATAACATTATGTGATTTCGTCTAAATTTGCTGGACCATTAAAAAGTTTACGTAAGGGATTCTGATTTCTGCTTAATTTAAAATGAGCTATCCGGTACAATTAGTGCGTCGCATATACCTTTAGTTTAACATCTATTCTGCCGGACATTTGGAACTTTAGCATAAAAACAAATCTCGCATAACGTAAAAAGTGTGACGTTATAACCTCGCATTGGACAATGTCGCGAAAGGGCTGCAGCAGTCGATGAATATGTCGAGAGGCAATGTTGTTATTTCAGAAATTCCAGTTAGATGCACCTCAAAAATGGAAGACGGTCTATGCCGTATAAGCCGCCAAATGTATCAGGATCCATAAACAGTTTCTGGTGCCGACGAGGAAAGAGATTTTGAAGGTATTATTGAGTGCCGAAGTAAATATCATACTAACTGCTCTTTCATGTACAACATCAGGATGTACGAGTATTATGGATAACTTGGATTTACTATCCAGAACATTCCGTAGGTTGTGTAGAACCTCCAACTTTTCAAAGAATGGTGTCCCTTTCGCCTTCGGTGCTCTGTTTAAGTCATTAAGGTTCAGCATCGTTTATTCGGAATGCGTGGGGCCTGAAATGTCTAGAATGTTGGAGTTTTCCGGCTTTTGGAGTGTCCGGTGAGTTTTGTCAATATAATATACACTATACTAACAAAACTCACCGGACACACCTCTAAAAGCAAATGAACGGATCCGCTGCGTTGCTAAGACATGCGGTACAGCTGCAAACGGCATAAAGCCAAGCCTGCAGCTGATCGCGATCAAATCGCATTGTGAGGTTGAGTGAAAATGTCGCGGCGGGAGAGAACTGACTTTGAGAAACGAAAGATTGTTGGGTGTTATGTTAGCGGGTTGTCCATAAGAGAAACCGAGAGGCGTGTAAACATACCCAAGTGAACTGTTTGGGATGTTCTGAATAAGTGGAGAAGAAAAACGTACCGGCAGACCAAAGAAAATCAGTGACAGAGAGCATCGAAACCTCAGGAGAGTCTTTACAGCTATTCGACAAAGTACTGCACGAGACCTCAGTGTACAGGTGAGTAAAAATTCTGTAACCTCGGTATTTGCACATACTATTTGCAGAGAAATTCATTCCATGGGTTACCGTGGTCGCGCTGCTGCTCATAAGCCTTTCAACTCTACTCGAAATGCTACTCGTCCTTTATCATGGTGTAAAGAACATTTATCGTGGACCGTGGATCAATGGAAATGGGTCCTATGGACTGTTGAATCCAGATACACGTTCCGTCAGCCTGATGATGGCCGTGTGTAGATATGGTGGCAAGCGAGGGAACGCTATTTACCACAGTGTACTGTTCTGACGGTCAAGTTGGGAGCTGGCAGTGTACTCGTGTGGGGGTGTTTTTCTTGGTATGGTCCCGGCCCATTGGTTACCGTGGACAAACCTGTTAACCAGCACGTCTACCTCGATATGCTGGACAATTATGCCCTACCAACTCTGTGGTATGTGACGTATATTCTAAATTAACTTTCCTTTTTAGTTTCTTTCCCTATCCAAATCTTGAGTTTGTTCTCAGTTATACTTAACACTTAACGTGATAGCTTTTCTCTCAAAGGAATACTGTTGGCAACATATTTGAGGTTCAATGAATGTGACGTATGCGTATTATGAGATAAGAACGTGAGATATATGCTACGATACAACATTTGCTAGTGGGCGGTGGAATGTGGAGCTTGGAGTGTTGATTTGTGTTATGTGAGTTCTACACACTCCTGAAGTGCATAAACTGTGCTGGAGAAATAAAGCCAATTTCCAAAAGTTTGACTTCTGTTTTAAATGTTTCGTCTGGCAGTTAAGGTTTAATTTAGGAACTATTTCATCGTGTGATTATGTGTTTAAAATAACGTATCAGTACGAAAAGACATTTGCGTTTTAGTTAATACTATCGAAACGAGCCTTGTTGGTACCAGCAGGATAATGCACCGAACCGTAAACCAAGGACTGTTACGGCGTGGTTTGACAATAATTCCGTATCGTGTGTGAACTAGCCAGCACAGAGCCATGATCTTAATCCCATAGAGCACCTATGGGATGAATTAAAGCGCCGCATAAGAAGTTTGGAACCAAGGCCTAATACTAAGCAACAGTTAGCGGCAGAGTTATGTACTGAATGGAAGCGCATACCTATCACTGTGTTCCAAAACATTGTCGAAAGCATGTTTGGAAGGGTCAGTGCATGCATCAAGGCCAAAGGGGGACCGACACCTTACTAATATATGTCAATAAATGCTATGTTCTATTTCTCTTCTAGGTGTCAGGTGACTTTTGCCAATGCAGTGTATAATGACATAGCTTCAGAATGGGACTAAAACAAAACACTAAATGTATTTAGATTTCAAGAAATTAAAGACATTCGCGAACGATTTGTTCCAGAACAACGAATCCATGAAAGTGATTCGTTTGCGAACGATTCTTTAATGAAATAAACCGATTATGCAAAATAGCCGATCTTCTCGAACGATCGTTTGGAATTGCTTTTTCCCTAGACACCAAATGTTCGCCAGTGTGTCTCAGTTAACTTCATGTTCAGTTCAGATAACGTAACCTTATCGAGAAGTGTAAAACATACAACACATTTCAGGAACATCTTAAAACCAAAATCTAAGAAAACTATTTTTCCTTAAGATTTATAAATAAAATTCAACTGAAAATTGTTCACTTAACTGGAAGAGTCAACGGGAGACACAAATGAATATGATTCTGTCCCGATTCGTGAGAGTCATTCAGTGCGGAAAAAGCCCACCAGAAAAGTCACCAAACGACACAAACTAGTCCGCCTCAGAATCGACTCGTGAGAGTCATTCCCTGTGGAAATCATTTCTCGGGAAAGTCAACGACCTACACGACCGGATCCAAATCAAAGCTGATTTGCGAGAATAATTAACTCTGGAAATCGTTCACCAGAAGTGTCAACTGACTACTCGAATGGATGCGACTGAGAACCGATTTGTGCGAATCATTCTCTGCGGAAGACTTTCATCGGAAAGGTCAACGAGCGACACGAGCGGATCTGACTCAGGACCGATTCGTGAGAGTCATTCCCTGTGGAAATCGTAAACGTGAAGCGACAACAAATGAATCTGTGCGAACGAATTGTTTCGCTGAGTCGAATCGAAAGGATCTATTGTTTCAAGTGAATCGGTTTGCCCATGCCTGCTACAGAACAGAAAATCAGAGCCTCGCCTAGGGCGCCTTAGGCTCTTTGTCATAACGGTCGGGGTGCGTAACTACCTGCGCAACGTCTGAGAATGTTCCCAGTGCCTTCTGGAATTTTCTACGAGCGACACGAGCGGATCTGACTCAGGACCGATTCGTGAGAGTCATTCCCTGTGGAAATCGTAAACGTGAAGCGACAACAAATGAATCTGTGCGAACGAATTGTTTCGCTGAGTCGAATCGAAAGGATCTATTGTTTCAAGTGAATCGGTTTGCCCATGCCTGCTACAGAACAGAAAATCAGAGCCTCACCTAGGGCGCCTTAGGCTCTTTGTCATAACGGTCGGGGTGCGTAACTACCTGCGCAACGTCTGAGAATGTTCCCAGTGCCTTCTGGAATTTTCTACTTGTGACGTCATGTCGGCACCCGAAAAAATGTTTCTGATTTCGAAGGTTTCTGTTTTGGGATTTTCATGCCTAAACTGGATTTGTCTGACTGCAGTGGACCTGTTTCCTACTTCCGTCGATCATCCTCCGTCTGTCTACTTTATCATCGAGATATTTCGGCCAGTGGCCTCAAATTAGCTGGATACCTTATGGGTTTTGAATGATCCTCAATACACCGTAAAATTGCGACTCGTGTAAACACCGACAGGTTTGCCGTTTCCGTGTTAATGCTTACGGAGCCATGTTCAAAATACGAAGGTTGTACTAAAAGTAATGCATAAGTGGGCATAACCTTTTTATGACTTTTTATCTGACAGTTGTAGTTAAAATTGCACACGTTGGTAGAGTTACTCTTCCTCGATAGTAATCCTTCTTCATTGCAGGTAAATAATAGAATCTAAGCAGAAGCAACATGTCATCATTGAGTTCTTGACGAAGGAATGGTGCAGGCTGTCCAACATTCACAGAAGGCTACAGAATATTTATGGAGATGACATCATTGACAAGAGCAATGTACACAGATGGGTGATGAAGTTTAAAGAAGGGGGAAACCAGCATTGAAGACAAACTACTCAGTAGGAGACCATCATCTGTGATCATTGATATGAATTGTAGGCGAGTGGATGAATTGATTCGCGCGGAGAGAAGAGCCGTAATCCGTGAGCTTATTGAACAACTGGAATGTGGTTACAATGCAACAGGGAAGATCGTGGAAGGTTTATGGTACCGGAAAAAGCGTGCAAAGTGGGTACCTCGGCAGTTGACACCAGATTTGAAGGAGAGAAGGATGGAAGTCTACTCTGATCTGCTGGAATCGTTTCAAGCCAATGAAGACTCGTTTGTTTTTCGATCTGGTGACAGAGAATGAAACGTAGGTGTATCTTTAAGATCCGGAAACGAAGAATCAATCCATGGATTGGCGTCAGACTTCTTCACCAAGGTCTAAGAAATTCAAAAGCCAGCGGCCAGCACAGAAAGTCTTGATGACTGTTTTTTTGGGGGGATGACAGGGGTGTCATTCTCTTTGATTTTCTGGAACGTGGCCATACTGTGACCAGCGAGCGGTACATTGAGACATTCAAGAAGCTTAGAGAAGCCGTAAGGAGGAAAATACCGAAAAAGAATCTGAAAAGAATCCGTATTCACCATAACACTTTTGCCACAAATCAGGTAATTTGATGCCAAAGATGTTTAACTTTTGCAACATTAGGCTAGTCGGTGGTCCCCCATTCACCGTACAGCCCAGATCTGGCGTCCTCTGACTTCCACCTGTTCGATCCACTGAAGGAAAGTATCCGGGGACAACGATTTGATGACACAGACGAGGTGAAAGTGGCTGTGAAGAAGTGGGTACAACAGTCCACACCTGAATTTTTTCAAAGACGATTCGAGTGTTGGGTTCAACGATGGCGCAAATGCATCGCTTGTGATGGAGACTATGTTGAGTAGTACCTTTGTATAGAGAAAGAGTTACTCTACCAACATGTGCAATTTGAACGACCTGTTGTCAATTAATAAAACATTATGCCCACTTTTGCATTAGTTTCAGTACAACCCTCATATATGGAATCATTCGTCTTGCTCAGTCTCTCATTGAACTTTACACATACACACACACACACACACACACACATTACACGATTATGTTAGTGAAGACGCAGGATGTTTTGTGGAAAGGGTATGAGAGCGAAGTGAATAAATGAGCCACAGAAAGTAAGTGTGTTTATGTATTTTCAAGCAGAACAACAAAACAAAAAACAGGTAGAATGAAAAATAACACAGCCATTTTTGATGATATTCAACTTTTCCGACAGTATTAAGGTAAATTCCAAGCAAAAAATTTGATATAACGAAAACGGGTAACGATACTTTATTATCAAAACCATTGTTCAAATCTGATCGTGACGCAACAGTACTTAATTTCTTTGTTACGCAACAATATTTTACTAAGCTATTGCTGAGCATTATTTCATCACGTATTTTTGTATTGAAGGCTTAACAACTACTGTGAGCAACACTCAATGGGCTATAACCGGTCGCCCATCCCTAATTTAGGGTAGCTGGTTCCAGGGAAGGGAGAGAGCCGGTGCCGTAAAACAAACACAACATCCATGCCTCACCGGGATTCGAACCCGGAACTCTTTCGGACGAATGATCAGAAGCCATCGCTTAGACCACTGCGCTAGCGGGGAGGCTTCATCAGGTTTTACGTAAACGTAACAAAATTTCAATGCAATCAGCGTAAATTACGAGAACCTCATGCTCAATGTGTTAAAAGCCATTACAAAAGTGCATTTTGATGTTATGCATCTTTCCCGACAGTAGTAAGGTGCGCGCCGAAGCAAAATTTGGGTTCCTCTGGACACCCCAAGGGAGAGAAGGTTAGCTGCTATTGTCGACACTTTTAAAATTATGTATAGCACGATGAGGTGTAGCCCGTAGGTATCCCAGACCAAAGATTACCAGCTTCCTCAAAAACACACATGCTATTCAGCTTTTCTTTCTATTTCGTGATCAGATTTTAGCTTGCGCAAGCGCAGATGGACTTTCGTAACTACATGACATTTCATCGATGTCGGGTCGCTTCTTACGTTCGTCTAAAATTGAATAATAATGATTAATATTGCTTCTGAAAAACTAAACAGTCGAAATACACTGCTGGCCACCCAAAATGCAACACCAAGCCTGAAGCATTTGATTGGCCTGAAATTCGCAGCATGCGTCGCCCGCGAGAGGACGTGCAAATGCTTAACATTGCAGGACATATGCAAATCATGCGCGCCCGGCACGCCACCGAGAAGCACTATAAGAAGGGTGCACAGGGTGGAAGTGTATTGAGCTGCCAGACCTGTGCGTGGGCAGCTTCCTAAAGCCTCGTCACAGAATACGGCAGTCATTTCAGCACGTTTCGAGTTCGACAGAAGATGAATAGTGGCTTATCGCGACAGCGGTTTATCGTACCGAGAAATCGGCGCCCGTGTGAGACAACATCCAGCCACAGTGAGACGAGTATGGATTCGGTGGGTGCAGGAGGGACGGACGGACCGATGGGAGCTATTGCCGCAGCTGCGGCACGCCACCGAACGAGAGGACCGGCATGTTGTGTGGCGGACATTGACGCCTCGCACCGCCACATCACGAACGTTAGCGCAGGAATCAGGGTTTGTTGCGCACCAACCTGTGTCAGCACGTACCGTTCGACGTCTGAAGGAGCGGGGACTTGTCGCACGGCGCCCATTGCTCCTATTACCATTGACGTTACACCACCGGCTGGTGCGACGGCAGTGGGCCGTTGAGCGCCACACCTGGACTACGGAATGGAACGACATTGTCTTCTCCGACGAATCCCGCTTCTGCCTGCAACACCAAGATGGTCGGATCCTCGTGTGGCAGCACCGCAGCGAGAGACTGTATGACGCCTGCATTATGCATCGCCATACCGGTCCGTCGCCTGGCGTTATGGTTTAGGGCGCAATTGGATATGACACCCGCACCCCTCTGGTACGCATCGCCGGTACACTCAACAGCCACCACTACATCTCCGACGTTTTGGAGCCTGTGGTCCTCCCTTACCTGCAGGAACTGCCAGCGGCCACGTTTCAACAGGACAATGCGCGCACGCACGTGGCACGCATCCTGCAACAATTATTCACTGCCCACAAGGTGTCACTGCTGTCGTGGCCTGCCTGTTCTCCCGATATGTCGCCCATCGAACACTTCTGGTAGTTGATCGGCAACCGAATGGCCCGGCAAGCACCACCCGCGGCTACGCATGATGAACTGTTGCAACGTGTGGAAGCAGCCTGGACCGACATACACCGAGCCTGCATCCAAAGCTTCTTTCGTTCGATGCCGCAGCGTGTAGCGGCCGTTATTGCCAGCCATGGGGGCTACACGAACTATTGATGTCTGTGTGTTCCGCAAGTCGCACGGGCCTGTAAGCTCAATCGTTTCATCTTTGTATCTGTTGTTATGTGTCCAGTAAATCTGGCTTTGCTATCTCGTGTCCTTCTTGGTGTTGCATTTTGGGTGGCCAGCAGTTTACTTACTGCTGCCGCCACCAGAGTTTAGTAAATATTTACCTTTATGACACACTTATCTTCTTTCATTGGTTTTATGAAAATAACGTTCATTAACCCATTTACCTAAGTACTGTCAGGTGTTAGTTAACTTTATTGTTTGTTGTTATAATTTAATTCCACTTATTATGTACCGGAATATAATTTGGTTTGGTCGTAAGTGATGCGAATAAATGCAACATTTTTGTTCCTAAATAAATGAATATTCTGGAATCATTCGTTTTATTTCGTACCCACAAAGATCTTGCCATTGAAAAGATGCTTCGTATAAATTATCTACAAAGATTACCAGGGTGCTCTGTCGATTTCTTTTCTTCTTTTGCTTTTTATTTGAGATACACTGCCACCAACGGACAGGTTAAAGAAATAAAATCCGTGTCATAGTTGCAATTGCAAATCGGAGATATTCATTGTAGGTAAGTAGAGGTAACTGCGTTGCCGTGTTTATTCAGTAAACAGTTTACGCTACTTTGCACGCAATTTTCTTCGCTGAATTTGTATTACTGGAGGGATGACATCACGCGAAATGAAATAACATTAATATGAATGTCGCTGGTAGAAGAAGAAGTCTGGAAATGTCACAAGTTTTAGCATAACGAAATATTTTCTAACACAGACAATATACTCAGTTTAGGATTTCGTTCCTTGGAGGTCAAATGTATTTCAAAATCCTGAGTTTCCCTTTATTTTTGTATATTTTTCTTGCTCGTCGCCGTGTGTCAGTCAAACCATGTTTTGTTTATGACAAAGCTACATTGTATCGCGAAACCGCAGTGCGTTTCATAGGAATTTCAGCAACTGGTTGCTGTGACGTACTACAGAGGTGAAAACACGTGTGAAGACGACAAATCTGCAGCGGGATATTCTGTCCGCGTAGCTCTGTTGGGAGAGCGACTTACTCAGGAGTGAGGGGACACGGATAAACTTGTGTTTTCACAATGCACCTGAACAACGTACAGCGTTCTCTGAATAACGAACGTTTAAAGCGTAAGCATTAGCTCATTAATTTTTAAAACTCAAAGAAAATGGATTTTCTAAAATATTTTCCTGACTTTCTCGGGATCACATAGTTCAACTTCTTAACTTTGTGAATCGTTTCCATATCGCGCTTTAACTAGCATAAACATCAAAATTTCTTTCAGAAGAATCAAGACAAAGCAAAATTATCCTAATTTGAACTTATTTGAAGTTCATGACTTTTCCTTTTTCTGATATGTTTTCTAATTCCCAGGCATCCCTGAACTGGAAGGTAGCGGATTTGTTGATTAAAGGTAACAGTGGCTTTTTGAAGACATTTATATCACGAACTCATGCTACTGAATTGCTTGCAGAATTAAATCGTTTTTGAGTGCATTTTATGTTTAACCTATTTACTCATCCCGACGGTGTGGACTGTTCTGAATGGTGTTTCTTTTTTTATAGGGCATATCATGTTAGTTAGGGCACCATCATGTTGATCAGCTCTGAGACTTCCATTTCCTCACAGTTGGGTTTAATACGGTTTTCCGTTTCTAAACACCAATGGTTAAGGGAAAGGTCCGTAAATACCAAATACGGAACAGAGTTGGAGTGGCATTCCGAAAAATACAGAGTTGAAGAGGAAGTCCGAAAAGTACAGAGTTGAAGGGGAAGTCCGAAAAGTACAGAGTTGAAGAGGAAGTCCGAAAAGTACAGAGTTGAAGAGGAAGTCCGAAAAGTACAGAGTTGAAGGGGAAGTCCGTAAAGTACAGAGTTGAAGGGGAAGTCCGAAAAGTACAGAGTTGAAGGGGAAGTCCGAAAAGTACAGAGTTGAAGAGGAAGTCTGAAAAGTACAGAGTTGAAGGGGAAGTCCGAAAAGTACAGATTTGAAGGGGAAGTCCGAAAAGTACAGAGTTGAAGGAAAAAGTCCGTAAAGTACAGAGTTGAAGGGGAAGTCCGAAAAGTACACTGTAATGAAATGATCTGGAGCGGCTGCGACTTACATGAAAAACAAAACTTAAATTGTTGCAGTTATCCTCATTACATCGCACATGTAAATACTGCGAAATTCTCAGACACTTGGTTGCATAGATATGTTTCGTAAGCATATAGCTAATTTTTAATGATATCCTGGAATTTATCTCAACTTTTTAATGAAATAAATCTCTTACTAGAAAGAACATTTACAGTTTAGGTAGCGCTTCTAATCTCTTTGTTGTCCGTGGTTTAGTGTCACTAGTGTTCCATTTTTTGTTCTAGTATTAAACATATTTATGAATACTTCGTTTTTCGTGCAACGAATTAATGAAATTTGGCATTACGGAAATGAAATCGTGTTATGAAAACACGTGAAGAGTATTTGACTGGGTGTTTCGATATTTAATAAGTAAGTATATTGTCTGAGAAGAATCAAATTTCGTTCAATTTAGAGAGTCCCTTTCCGAAACAAAGGAGGAACGATAAAAGGGCCAGACCTGGAAGGAAATGACCGCAAATACACTGCTTTGCAGCTATTATGGTAGGCCGAGTAAGCTGAGGCTTCTGACCTCAGCACCCATGTTTGTACTGGACGAAGATAAAGTCTGTACTGGGTGAAGATTATGTTTGTACTGGGAGAAGATTACCCATGTTTGTGCTAGACGAAGATTATGTTTGTACTGGGCGAAGATTACCCATGCTTGTGCTAGACGAAGATTATGTTTGTACTGGGCGAAGATTACCCATGTTTGTGCTAGACGAAGATTATGTTTGTACTGGGCGAATATTATGTTTGTACTGGGCGAAGATTATGTTTGTACTCAGAGAAAATTATGTTTGTACTCAGAGAAAATTATGTTTGTACTGGGAGAAGTTTACCCGTGTTTGTACTGGACGAAGATTATGTTTGTACTGGACGAAGATTATGTTTGTACTGGACGAAGATTGTGTTTGTACTGGACGAAGATTATGTCTGTACTGGGCGAAGATTATGTTTGTACTGGGTGAATATTATGTTTGTACTGGACGAAAATTATATTTGTACTGAGCGAAGATTATGTTTGTATTGGGCAAAGATTATGTTTGTACTGGGCGAAGATTATGTTTGTACTGGACGAAGATTATGTTTGTACTGGGAGAAGATTACCCGTGATTGTACTGGACGAAGTTTATGTTTGTACTGGGAGAAGATTACCCGTGTTTGTACTGGACGAAGAATATGTTTGTACTGGGAGAAGATTACCCGTGTTTGTACTGGGAGAAGATTACCCGTGTTTGTACTGGACGAAGAATATGTTTGTACTGGGAGAAGGATTACCCGTGTTTGTACTGGACGAAGATTATGTTTGTACTGGGCGAATATTATGTTTATGCTGGGCGAAGATTATGCTTGTACTGGGCGAAGATTACCCGTGTTTGTGCTGGACGAAGCATGGACCATGTAATTGCCCTTCGGTAATGATCCAGTCCCCTGCCTAGAAGAAATGGCTACAAATTATGGAAATTATTCGTGCTAATGAGTATCCTTAAACCGTAAATAAAACAAATGCGATAAAAATGTTTTTATCAGGACTGAAAATAGGTGTGGTGAAGAGCTTTCTCCTCAGGCAACTGAAATCCCGCCAACGCTTCTTGCAAAGAAACACACTCGAGGAAGTGACAGAGCTTGATAAGTTGGCTGGAAAGCTCGAACGTTATGTCACTTTCACCGAATTGTGCGAACATGTAATAATACGGGATGTAATTTGCTTTCACAGCGGAATGTGCATCTAAAACTGCTGTGATGTATACCCCTAAATAATCTTCCTTCTGAGGTTTCGTGTTCTTATGCAAATTTCGTTACTCATTGGCTAAACATTTTCCAGCTGAACGGCATGACACGACAGCTTCTACATTTTAGCACCGCTGACAGTGGGTCACCGCAGAATGAAATAGCGACCTTGAATGTGAATATAGTGGAGTTTTAGAGATGTCGAAAGATTGCAAGTAGATTGCTATAGGTTGATATTGTTATTCACGTAGTTATTACAGGAGTAAAATATATGTTCAACGGAGCTCTCTGCGAACCTGAATACTGTTCTCTTTACCTTGAATACTGTATTTAACAATATTTAAAGTTAAATACTGTACGAGGTCCGATCAAAAAGTTCTGATACTAGTCCGATATACAACAAAGTACTTACGTTACTTAAGTCTAGCCATGATCTCTCTCAAAGTAGTCTCCTTCAGCAGCGATACACGTCTGCCAGCGTTTTTGCCACTAATGGGATGCTTCCCGGAAGTCCTGTTCGCGAATCGTGTCAAGCACCGTCTGCGATTCGCGCTGGTTCTCGGTCACGGTTTCAAACGGCGTACCTTAAGCTTCAGCTTCATCTTCGAAAACAGAAAGAAGTTGCAGGGGGCCAAATCCGGCGAAAACGGCTGGTGAGGAAGGGTAGTCATGCTGTTGCGGCTGCAAAACCGGCGTGTTTCTGACGCTCTGTGAGCTGCTGCATTGTCGTGATGGAGCAGGAAATCGCCCCTGCGCCACATTTCAGGTCGTTTGCTGCGAATGTCCTTTCTAATACGCCGCAGAACATCGTAGTAAAAAAGAGCGGTGACGGTCTGGCTCTGGGGGACAAATTCACGGTGCACAACCCCACGAATGTCGTAGAATACGACGAGCATGCATTTTGTTGCGCTCCGGACCTGTCGGGTCTTCTTCGATCGTGGAGATGCCAGGCTCTTCCACTGCGACGACTGTTGTTTGGTCTCCGTTCCCCAGTGATGACCCGCGTCAAGAACGTTGGTTCATTCACCACCTGCTGACGAAGATCTGGACAGAGTTTGACAGGGAGCGCCTTCTGTTCGGGGTTAATAATTTTTGGCACAAACTTTGCAGCAATGCGGTGCATGTTCAAAACCGACGTCATAATTTCTTGCACTGTACTTATGACACATTGACAATGGTAGCAATGTCTTGAATGGTTCTCCGACGATCCTCATGCACCAGTTCCCTAATTTTGTCCATATTATCAGAGGTTTTGCTCGTGGACGGTCGCACTGACCTCTCGTCATCTTCCACTGCCGTTCTGCCTCTCTTGAAGGGCGAGTGCCACTCAAAACACCTGGCACGATTCATTGCGTTATTGCCAGCAGCCTGCCGCAAGATTTCCTGCGTCTCTGTTCCCGATTTGCCGAGTTTGGCGCAGAATTTGATGTTTGGTCGCGGCTCTAGTTTACAGCTTATACCGAAATCTCAGCTGTGTTCTGCACGTGGTCACCAAATATCATGTTGGACAACTCCCGATGTTCATAAAACGACGCCACTCAGCACAATGACTCATGAAGGTCACTGTGCTCGACCGCTGCTCGCGCATTTGCGTACTGCCATCTGTTAGCACGTTACACACCTAGTCTCGGAACGTTTTGATCGCACTACGCATTTATCAGTATTCTAATATTATTTTATTCAAAAGTACGTGTTTTACCTTTAAATGCTGGTAAAATACAGAAAGAAAGATGGTCCATATATTTCTGCTTTATATTATTGCCAGCGCACACGAAAACTGTTCGTGTAAAGTAAAAATTAGGAGAAAACCTGTTCTGTGGATAAAATAAATAGCTTCCAGGTTTCTACCACTTCAAACAAAATTATTACTTACCTAGCGTGTAGCCCGTCCTAGGATGATTGTTTTTAAGTTTTAAATAATTAATAATATACAGGGGATGTTGCCCGTCCTAGGATGATTGTTTTTAAGTTTTAAATAATTAATAATATACAGGGGATGGTGCCCGTCCTAGGATGATTGCTTTTAAGTTTTAAATAGGTAATAATATATAGGGGATGTTGCCCGTCCTAGGATGATTGTTTTTAATATTTAAATAATTAATAATATACAGGGGATGCTGCCCGTCCTAGGATGATTCTTTTTAAGTTTTAAATAATTAATAATATACAGGGGATGTTGCCCGTCCTACGATGATTGTTTTTAAGTTTTAAATAATTAATAATATACAGGGGATGTTGCCCGTCCTAGGATGATTGTTTTTAAGTTTTAAATAATTAATAATATACAGGGGATGTTGCCCGTCCTACGATGATTGTTTTTAAGTTTTAAATAATTAATAATATACAGGGGATGTTGCCCGTCCTACGATGATTGTTTTTAAGTTTTAAATAATTAATAATATACAGGGGATGTTGCCTGTCCTAGGATGATTGTTTTTAAGTTTTAAATTATTAATAATATACAGGGGATGTTGCTCGTCCTGGGATGATTGTTTTTAAGTTTTAAATAATTAATAATATACAGGGGATGTTGCTTTAAAAACGGAAATAAATAGCATATAATTTTTAGTTTTTACATGAATGAGTTCTTATTATAGAATTTTTTCTCTGTTTCCTTACAGAAATCCGGCGTCTATTTGTTTCTTTTTGAATCTGTTTCAAATAAAAATTTCACTCGACCGTCCTAGGATGATTGTTTTTAAGTTTGAAATAATTAATAATATACAGGTTATGTGTCCGTCCTAGGATGATTGTTTTTAAGTTTTAAATAATTAATAATATACAGGGGATGTTGCCCGTCCTAGGATGATTGTTTTTAAGTTTTAAATAATTAATAATATACAGGGGATGTTGCTCGTCCTAGGATGATTGTTTTTAAGTTTTAAATAATTAATAATATACAGGGGATGTTGCCCGTCCTGTGATCGAGTGAAATTTTTAATTGAAACAGATTTAAAACGAATCAAATAAACGCCGGATTTCTGTAAGGAAACAGAGAAAAACTTCTATAATAAGAACTCATTCATGTTAAAACTAAAATTATATGCTATTTATTTCCGTTTTTAAAAAGACCTCGCGATAAATAACATTCAGTGTAAAATATTTCTTATTTAACAATTGTAGATGAGAGCGTTTAGATAGATCGATATTTTCCTAAACTCAGCACTAAACTCGGAAAGTTGTTTTGGTGTAAACTAATACCTTAATAACTTTTTCTTTGATCTTTCGCGTTAAATGACTTTTTCTCCGGCACACTTGTTATTCCCTTCACGGCTTGTTTTAGACTGTCCTATTCAACCGTTAGTTGGAAATTTCATAACAAAGCTTTTTCTACAAAACAATGCGACATCTGGTATTGCAAATTAAACCTATCTAAATTCTCGACAAGGTGCTATTGGGGTGACCATCTGCTTTCAAATGCAATCTTGCTCACTTTGACATCTCAAGATTTAAGTTTTTATTGTAGGTTACGGCGTTTGGATAGATCGATATTTTGCAAAATGTGTAATATAATTAGAACTAATCTCGGAAAGTTAGTTTAAATTAAAAAAGTAAGAAATAATTAAAGCGTACAAATTAATATTCCAATTATGCTAAACTAAATTAATATAGAAACGCAACTTGCCGTGATATTAGGATTTTAATTCGAATTTTGTAGATCGAGTAAATAGAACTCGAGTAATTGGGAATCAAATGTTTTTAAATTAGTACACAATCACCTAGACATCTCAATGTGATCGCGTGCTATTATGTAGCAGGCAATCATTTTGACATCGTGTGAGCACACACGAATTTTCGATAAGTGATGGCGCAACAATGCAGACGTTTCTGTGACGTCAAGCGCTCCAGAGAGACAGACGGATCTGGGTGTGTATATATATTATTCTTGATAAATTTCTTCATAAATTTATTTCACCTCTATGATAAATTTCTTTAAGTTATGCATCACTTGTCTTTTATTATGTTTTGTTTCCGTAGAACAGATGGAACTATTCTTTCCCGAATTTTTGACACCTGGTTTACCATATTGTAAAACTTAACTTCGTTTCTTAGGATTTAACGACTACAATGAACAACTCGGTGGGCAATAAACCCGCCTCTAACTTAAGGTCGCTGGTTTCCAAGAAAGTTGAGGAGACAGCACAATATGACACAAACACTACCTATGCCTCACCGGGGACACGAACCCCTATCTCGGACGAATGATCAGAATCCAGCGTCTCATACCACTCGGTCAGCAGGGCTGCATTTCTTTGCTATCAGCAGCACCGGTGATTTAATCGCATTCTTACAAAGATGATCTTTCTGAGACTTTGTTAAGAATAGGAGAAAAATGCGTCCTGTTTCTTAGGTCCATCGACATTCTCAATAAATTCGTATGATCACAAGAATATTATGATATTTGCTCAGACATTCGGGAACAGTTTCAAAAATGATTTTTTTATCGAATTAAACTTATCTGTGGCAGAAATGAGACTAGTAGCAATCTATTCGAATGTAAAGAATACTAATACATTCTCAATAAATGTAATAAAATTTCGATCTTACAGAACTGCATAATTTTAATTTTGTCCTTTTCGTGCACTTTTGGTATCCTTTAAAGTTATCTTCAGCTCATGCTGGGTTGATGTTAAAATGTAATATAATGTAATATGTATATATATATTCAGCAGTTACAATGGCTTTGAAACACTCCTGTATTGAAGATTCATACATTAATATTATTAATAACATCTATCACAATGAAATTGCAAAGATTCGGTTGTTTGAGAATACAGCACCCATGAAAATTGGAAAGGGAGTGATACAAGATGACACAATATCTCCCAAACTCTTTAATGCCCCATTGGAAAATGTCTTTCAATCACCGAACTGGGAAAACAAAGGGATAAAGATGAATGGAGATTATCTAACTCACCTTCGTTTTGCTGATGACATAGTCATTTTTGCAACTACCCCATCAGAGCTACAGAGTATGATCCAGGAACTTGCTGACAAGAGTAAAGAAGGGGGATTAAAAATGAACTTTCAGAAGACAAAAGTGATGTACAATGCTTTTACAAGAAATGAAGATTTATCGATTGATGGGGAAAAGCTGGAGACAACCATTACCTACATTTATCTTGGACATCAGATATCAAGTGAAGGTCACATTGATGAAGAAATTAATCGGCGTATAAAACTTTCCTGGAGGGCTTTTGGAAGAAACAGTATAATTTTCAAGAGCAGTATGCCATTATGTCTTAAAAGAAAAGTGTTTGTTCAATGCATCCTTTCAGTTCTTACGTATGGTGCAGATAAGTGGATCTTAACTAAAAGAGACATACAGAGACTGCAGGCAACTCAAAATAGCATGGAGAGGTGAATTCTTAGTGTAACCAGGAGATATAGGAAGAGGAACTCGTGGATCAGGAAAATGACATGAGTGGAAGACATCATGATCAGAGTTAAATCCCTGAAATGGCAATGGGCTGGACATACTGCCAGAAGGACAGACCATCGATGGACAGCCGAAATTTTAGATTGGATTCCAAGGAACAGGAAAAGACCCAGAAGAAGACCACATGGGAGATGGGTGGATGAAATTCGAAAGCATGCAGGAGTGACATGGAGGAGACTGGCACAAGACAGAACGTTGTGGAAGAAACTTGGGGAGACCTTCGTCCAGCAAAGGATTGATTATATATATATATATATAATTTTATTCTATCCCATTGGAATTTTTTGAAATATTCGCTATCCGATATGGATCTTGTTCTTTAACTGGCTTGCCTGATATTCATTAGAGTTCAAGTCTTACTTTAGATGTTAAAATCTGATATTAAATTAATATATCTCCTTGGTGTTACTACTTATATGTCTAATTTAACCTTCCTTTTGAGTTTCTGTTTTCTTAAGTAAAGTTCGTTTCTTTTGTGTTGCAGATTTTCCCTCCGAACGGCATGTTACCTCCCTGAAGAACCTGTACATTTCAGCAAAGCTAACAGTGAGTTAGGAAAAATAAATGTAAACTATTGAATCAAAAAGGGCAGATAGAGTGTATAGTGTGGAGATATTGGCGATATAGTTGGAGTACCGAAAGAGGTTAAAGCTTATTGCCGATTTATGACTGATATGCTTATGTTGATACAAGATCTCGTCATTAAGCGTCGGCGGATAAATTGCGACTTATTACACAGTGTATTGATAATTATCCTGTACTTCCAATGCGTGGAGAATAAAACAGTTGATTTTTAAATGAAACTGATGATTCTTTTATCTTGTCTATTTTATTCACATAGTTGTTTCTAGAGTGTGAGATATATTCAGCGAATTAACTAAGGACATTAGTTTATTCATTCATCAAAGAGTTAAATAAGGACGTGAACTAGTTAAATCAGTTAATTCAACTATTAAAGAACAACGATGAACTAAAAAACACACTACGTTTGATTTTAATAATTATTACCATCCGACAAAGAGCTTTCTTCACTTTTCTTGCTTCGATATCTTGCAGAGATATCAAAGCAAGAGAAGTGAACAGCGCGGTAACAAGTATAAAAGGAATAGTGCTGAGGAATAGTGCAGTACCAAATACGTTTAAAATCAAAACTCACTCAGGCAGCTCATGTTCTACGGTAAAACATACTTCATATCGTTTCAATATATTTCTTTTTTTTTTATTGGAGGTTTAACGACCACCGTGAGCAACTCAATGGGCTATAAGCAGTCGCCCGTCCCTAATTTAGGGCCACTGGTTCCAGGGAAGGGAGAGAGCCAGTGCCGTAAGACAAACACAACATCCATGCCTCACCGGGATTCGAACCAGGACCCCTTTGGGACGAATGATCAGAGGCCATCGCTTAGACCACTGCGTCACCGGGGCGGCACCAATATATTTCTTCAGTTAAAAAGAAGCGATGCCTTATGTTATTTTAAATATAAGCAGACACTCGTACAAATCATTCCGTAAGAACATTTGCAATGAAACCGTTGCTTTTTTTTTTTTTACTTTTATTTTTATGACATTTGGAACACTGCCATTATAGAGTGAATGTCTATAGTCTGAAAAGAAAGTCATAATATGGAAATTTTATTTAAAAGCATTAATTAAAAACAAATGCTAATTAAAGTTATCATCCCGAGTTATTTTGAAGTGCGGGTTCGTTTAGTTAATATAATTCCCTTGATATAATGAAATGTTGTTTGTTTTCATTCCAAGTGCAAGATAGAGATACAATTTTGTTAAATGTTTAAATCTTCAAATTTATAAAAAACGAAATTTCTGTCGTACAGGTTCGTGGAACACATTCTGTACGTAGAATTGAGTACTACTACATTTTAGGATGTCTTGCTTTATTAAGATGCATTTTTCAATTACTTGCGATAAAGTTTTTGAAATCTGCATTTTGACTTCATTGATATTCTACGTTAAAGAAAATGTATTTATAAAAGGAAAAGTTGTTTTAAAATGTTAAATACGTCATCAGAATGTTTCTGCTTAAGCGATTCCGCTCCTAAGACTACGATGCAAGCAACAGAAGAAAAAAAAAAAGAAAGAAAGATAGGAAACATTATCTCAGAAAACAAAAAAAAAAATTAAAAACATCTGTTGTACTCACTCGTTTGTGTATCTTATCGTTCAAGTAAATTTTTTATCAGGTCAGTGTTTGCTTGAACGTCAAACTAAAACTACATAAAAAGGAGCGAAAGGGCGTTCCTGTACAGCTTCATAAAAATGGTTTCGAAAGCTTAGTAAAACCCATGATTTTGAGAAAGAGAGATCTAAATTATCTCTGAATTCGATGTCTTGCTTTTTTTTTTTTTTTTTTTTTGATTGGTGGTTCAACGACCACCGTGAGCAACTCAATGGGCTATAAGCAGTCGCCCGTCCCTAATTTAGGGTCACTGGTTCCAGGGAAGGGAGAGAGCCAGTGCCGTAAGACAAACACAACATCCATGCCTCACCGGGATTCGAACCCGGACCCCGTTCGGACGAATGATCAGTAAGCCATCGCTTAGACCACTGCGCCACCGGGGCGGCGATGTCTTTCTTTGGAAAACAGACATTTGAAATAAAATAGAAATTAAATACAAATCATCTAACAACTTTTTAAAAGATTGATATCATCCGTTTGCTTTGCAACGCACACACATGCACACACATATATACAGGCATATGTGTATAGAAGCACAGATGTTTGTGTATCTCTTGAAACCAGTTATTTATCTTTCGCTATGCTAAATTTAAAAAGTGAAATAAAAAGGGAAAACACTTTATATCTTCAGCAGACTGCGTACTTCTTTAGGCTTCGTATCACCCAAGATAAAAAATTTTAGTACTAAATAAACACCATGTAGGAAATTCGGAAGATTTCTGAAAACAGTTTATGTAGAATACATTTCTAACTTCGATTTTCAAATGTTTTGATGTGAAACAGAAAATAATGTGAGGTACAAACTAGCACGAGCGATACGAAATACGAAATCCAAAAAGTTAAAAAGATACTAAACAAAATCCCAAAAGCAATATAAAAAGCTGTAGACGGAAATTTTATTTTAATCTTAAAAAAAAATCTATGAAGTTAATGAAATGTATTTACCTGCAGTTTTGTGGGAGACATGGATGATTTTGGCGGATGTCATTAACACGATCTTAACAGATGCTGCATCGGGAAGAAAAGTGGCAAACTCTCAAAGGCGCTGACCGCTTTGACTTGTTACACCGCGGCCGCAAATATTATGTCCTTTTGGACGTATTCACCAGTGCGGAGGCCGAGAGCGCTTCGTTGGCGGCGGTCGTGTGTGCGCTGGACAAGGCCCCTCAGAGAGCGCGTTGGTGTACCGGCAGCTGCAGCGGTTGAGCTCGCCCGCTCAACGCTTCGATCTGAAAGAGACTCTTCTGAGTTCTAGCAAGAGCGCCTTTCTTCCTCTCTCTCTCTCTCTCTCTCTCTTCATCTCTCTCTCTCTCTCTCTTTGCAAAACTGCGATAGCATCACTTAGTTCGTCCACGGTTGTCAGTTCTTCTCATATAACACTTCGACTCTCCGGAGGTTTCCCTTATCCTCGACCCTATTAGGTTTCTTAAGGTCATTCTTGCGGACATCGGCTTCAGGATCAAACATAAATGAAGAGCTGGACAATTTTAAATTGCTTTCGTTGCGCAAGTTATTAGCATCAAATAAGGATAAAGATATTTTCCGAAAATCAGAAAAATCGCGTTCATTGGAACGACCAAGCGCGATAAAACAATATGCAATGAACGAAATTTCTACAAAAGGTATTTTCTTTATTTTAAATTCATTTTTAAAACTAAGGAGAAAATTATTTTATTTTTTCGTTTTTGCAGTATTTCGCTGAAGAAAGGTGAAACAGGATACAATGCAAACAAATTTAAATGCTTGCATGGAATGAGAAATATTGAAATCTTTTCCTGAGAAAGTGTTCATCTTCATCTATCTTTAATTTATAAATCCACTGCTGGACGAGCGTCTCCCCAAATCTCTTTCACAACTTAAGGCAATCTCTTCGAAATCATTCCAGCATGCTTTCCAATTTCACCCATAAATCTCCCAATGAGCTTCTGGGTTTTTTTCTGTCCTTGGTATCCAGTTTAATATTTCAGTTGCCCAACGGTGGTCAGTTCTCATCGCGATATATCTAATCCATTGGAACTTGAGGGACTTTACCTTTTATTATTCTGTCATCAGCTCCAGTAATTTTTCTAACCCACGTGTTCCTCTTCGTATCTTTTCTAGTTACACCAAGTATGCAACTCTCCATTCTTCTTTAAGCTGTTTACAGCATCTGTATATCTATTTTAATTAACGTCTATTTGTAAGTAAGAACTGAAAAATGCGTTGAATAAACACTTTTCCTTTAAGACATAATAATAAACTGCTCTTGAAAATTGTACTGTTTCGTCCATCCAATTTTATTACAGCTTATTTATTTCTCCCCCAACAAGCCTCTCGCTTAGTATCTATTGTCTAATGTAAATGTTGCATTGGATTATTTCTAAATTTGTACCATCAACTTCCAAATCTCCAGTTCTTGTAAAAGCGTTCAAATTTGCTTTCTGTGAGTTCATTTCAAAATCTTCTTCTTTGCTCTTGTCAGCAAGTTCCTGGATCATTATTAGGATTTATTGATAAGCTGACTGTATAAAATTCCCTGGCATCTTACAGCTCTATGTTTCTTTTCCCCGCCTGGTTTGTCTTCACTCAGTGGCATTTGTTTTGTTTTCATCTCAATCTCTTGCTAAATTTATAGCTTATAGAGTTGGGCTCAACAGTGATTTTCTTGTCACAGTGGCAACGATGACAGTTCCGCGGGAGTAACATCGACTTTAAACGGTGACAAAATCGCTGTAAAGAAGCCAAAACAGCGAGTCAGCATCTTACTTGCAAGTGACGAAATCACTGTTTACGACAGGGGTGACGGAGCAGTAACGGAACGTTAAGTCACCGTCTCGCTTGTAAAAGTGACAAAATCACTGTTTACTCAGAACTGCGAGTCACGATCTCGCTTGCAACAGTGACAAACTCACTGGTGTCGACAGTGCTGACTGAGCAGTAACGGAACGGTGACTCACCGTCTTGCTTGTAACAGTGACAAAATCACTGTTTACGCGGGAGTGACGGAGCTGTAAAGAAACCGGACCTGCGAATTACCGTCTCGCTTGCAACCGTGACAAAATCACTGTTTACGAAACGGGTGACGGAGCAGTAACGGAAAGGCGAATCAGCATCTCGCTTGTAACAGTGACAAAATCACTGTAACAATCGGCGCGCTTTAAATTCTTTGTTTACGAGCAAACGCACAAAAGAAGAAAAAAAACTGTTGAAGCGTTCTATTATTCAGATTGCAATTTCTGCCTATCTTCCTTCAAAAACCTATCCGGTTGATGTGCGAAAGCTTGGAAACGTTTATGTATGTTATTACGCTAATAAATCGGATTACTAGCATAGTTTTGCTATTTTCTACATAATTTGTGTATTCTACATAATCCTTGTTGTTAATTTAGAACAGCCTTACTTATTTTACCTCTTCCAAAACAAACACATTTTGTAAAAAGGACATTTCTATTGTCTCCACGTAAAGGAGTACCTCTGTTTTTGCTAACGCTTTCATATTCTCTCCAAATTGACTTGGCCAAATTTTTCCCATACAAATTGCTTCACAAAACTTAGTATTCCGGTTTTTGGCTTGACGAGTCTTTTCTTTTGAACGGCTTTCGTGTTATTAAAAGCAAACGATTTCAGAATATGTATTACTACTCTCTAATTTGTGGGAGTGCACTTGAATAAACCTTCTCGCTGTTCTGGATTGCAATAGGCAGCTCGTAGAGCTGTAAGTAGTCGCCTGGGCCTGATTTGGGGCTACTGACTCTGGGGAGGTGAGAGGGTGAGAGCGTGGCACAAGCAATCCACCCGTACCTCTGTTGAGGCAGGTTGGAAAAACTAGTCAGAAAACAGAACCTATGATCATTCGGCCAATGGGGTCAGTACATTTTGCGTCATTAAAACCATAGCACTAAGTACTTCTTCTTCAATGATTTTCCAACAGGTCAGGCTTGTAAATTATCTGCATATTTACCATTGCTACCATGGGTATTGCTCTCAAAGGTTATCAGTCTTTCTTACACCTAAGGGAGATTTCTGTCGCACCACAAAAAGCATGTCCACCTTACATCTATATATGCCCAGCCGATTAAATGGCGCACTCATCACTTTGCAAACTCATTCATCCCTGCTAATGTGAAACTTTGGATGTTTTTTTTACCTGCCATTTCTTTTCCCAGAAAATTAAAAACTTCAGATATTTAAGTCAACAGGATATATAATTCTTTCAATCAGTTCCGATGAAAATACTTAAGCAAAAATTGGTGACGATATTACATACCATCGGTTTTGCTTCCAGTGATACCTTTTACATTGAAAGAACACTCGATTTCATTACATTCCAGACTACTGTACTGTATGTATACCGCTTTCATTCAAATTACAGGGTTTCATAGATTAACTCCTCTTTCGAAGAAAAAGAGCAAGTCTTCAGATTAAATTGAAGTTAAATGACAGTTTTCAGCTCAGTTGCATTGCTGCATAAATCTCACGCTCTTCAGTTTA
Source organism: Macrothele yani (assembly GCA_039090855.1). NCBI lineage: Eukaryota > Metazoa > Arthropoda > Arachnida > Araneae > Macrothelidae > Macrothele > Macrothele yani. The sequence continues at coordinate 71,030,990 of CM077029.1, forward strand.
ATTGTCCCTATCTCAGTTAAGTAGATGCCTTATCCTCTCGGGTATACCGGCGGCTGAGTTAGAAACTTTCATTTAATATTGAGTTGAATTTCCCTTAGCCCGAATTACAGCGCGTATGCGATTTGGCATAGTTTCCACAAGGTGTTGGAGTGCATCTACGACTAAAGCATACCAGGTGTTCATCAGACGTTCTTTAACTGGCTCGTATTTGACGGAATAGGATATTGCTCCGGAAATCTGTTTTTGTAATACAGTGGTGTGCAAAAGTATTGCATCTCCTACAAAAACCGTGAATTTTTAAGTTAAACTCCTTTTTAACTAAATAATTTTCATAGTTATTTCATCGTTTATATATCCCTTCGAAGTGGAGAAATCGAAACAGTACTCGCCCAAATTTTCACTCCATGCCTTAATGAAGGGAAGATTCCTGAGGATTGGAACAACGCTACAAAGATCCTGCTATATAAAAAAAGGTGACATTGAGGATCTCAGGAACTACAGACCTATCAGCCTCCTATCAGTGGTTTATAAAATCTTCACTAAAGTTCTTTCACACCGCTTGAAGGTAACACTGGACATGGCTCAACCGAGAGAACAAGCTGGATTCAGGAGTGGCTACAGCACAATAGATCATATCCACGTGCTGAGAGAACTAATTGAAAGAGCGAGGGAATATGAACTTCCATTGTGCATGGATTTATCGATTATGAAAAAGCCTTTGATTCGGTGAAACCATCAGCAGTTACAATGGCCCTGAAATCCTGCGGTATTGAAGATGCATACATTAATATTATTAATAACATCTATGAAAATGTAAGTGCAAAGATTCGGCTATTTGAAAATTACAACACACATAAAAATTGGAAAGGGGTGAGACAAGGTGACACCATATCTCCGAAGCTCCTTAATGCACATTGGAAAATGTCTTTCAGTCACTGAACTGGGAAAACAAAGGGATAAGGATTAATGGAGATTATCTAACCCACCTTCGATTTGCTGATGACATAGTCATTTTTGCAACTACCCCATCAGAGCTGCAGAGTATGATCCAGGAACTTGCTGACAAGAGTAAAGAAGTGGGATTAAAAAGGAACTTTCAGAAGACAAAAGTGATGTTCAATGCTTTTACAAGAAATGAAGATTTATCGATTGATGGAGAAAAGCTGGAGATAACAGACACGTACGTTTATCGTGGACAGCAGATATCAAGTGAGGGTCACATTGATGAAGAAATTAATCGGCGTACAAAACTTAACTGGAGAGCTTTTGGAAGAAACAGCATAATTTTCAAGAGCAATATGCCAATATGTCCCTTAAAAGAAAAGTGTTTGATCAATGCATCGTTCCAGTGCTTACGTATGGTGCAGAGACGTGGACCTTAACTAAAAGAGACATGCAAAGGCTGCAGACAACTCAAAGCAGCATGGAGAGGTGCATGCTTGATGTAACTAGGCGAGATAAGAAGAGGAACTCGTGGATCCGAAAAATGACAAGAGTGGAAGACATCATGATCAGAGTTAAATTCCTGAAAGGGCAATGGGCTGGACATACTGCCAGGACAGACCATCGATGGACAGCCGAAATTTTAGATTGGATTCCAAGGGACAGGAAAAGACCCAGAAGAAGACCACATGGAAGATGGGTGGATGAAATTCGAAAGTATGCGGGAGTGACATGGAGGAGACTGGCACAAGACATACCGTTGTGGAGGAAACTTGGGGAGACCTTCGCCCAGCAGTGGATTGATAATGGTTGACGATGATGATGATGATGATGATGATTTCTCTAGATGCAAAATTTCATGGAAATTTCAAAAACATCTTAGTTTTTCCTGTACCTATTTCTGCTCTTAAGGTATGACATAAAATATGGGATTTGACAAACACATTGAAATTCAAGTTTAGCCGCGTATCAGTTATTACAACCAATGATGGACATTCTTTTACCTGATTGGCTGCTTCCTAATACCTTACTAATCCTACTCCAGCCTTTATAAAGTTAACTCAATGCTACTAAAGCACTGTAGTCAGGGGTGGCCATAACAGTGATGCACGGCTCTAAAAAGTTTCGGTGATTTCAGCATGTGGTCATCATCGAGTGCGATTCAACCACAGATGTAATCGGATGCCGGTCAAAACGCCGACAATCAAAACACCGACAGTTCAAAACGCCATGTCGAAACACCGACAATCAAAACACCGACAAATCGCAACACCGACAATCATAACACCGACAGTTCAAAACACCGACAATTAAAACACCGACAAATTATAACACCGACACTTCAAAACACCGACAATCATAACACCGACATTTTAAAACACCGACAATTATATGGACTCTAAGCAGGCGAGTAGAGGAACTTTATTCCGAGCGTTTGCAAAATCACAGTGGGTGGTATGGGGGTATGACAACACCCAAAGAATAGATGTGCTTCCCCCTAGCGGTGAACGACGCAGCTTTATTCATTTCTATTCCGACCGACGGCAACATATTTTTATTCCGAGATATGGCAACATCTGAGTGGATGGGTGGGCAAGGGGATGTAAAGGTGTTGGATATGTGGATGCTTATGTGCTGCCCCAAGCAGTGGACGATGGAACTTTTTTGAAGTCTATTCCGACCAATGGCAACATATTTTTATTCCGAGCAATGGTGGGAAGGGGAATGCATAGGTGTTGGATATGTCAATGATTATGTCCAATCCCTAGCGACGAACAATAGAACTGCATAATTTTTTATTCGGTCAGATGGCAACATATTTTAATTCTGAGCGATGGCAACATCGTCGTAGATGGGTAGGAAGGGGATGTATAGGTGTTGGATATGTGGATGTTTGTGTGCTGCCCCTACCGGTGAACGATGGAACTTTATTGATTTCTATGCCGACCGACGGCACCATTTTTTTATTCTGAGCAATAGCAACATCTGAGTGGACGGGCGGGAAGGGGGATGCATATGTGTTGGATATGTCGATTCTTATGTGCTGCCCCTAGCGGTCAACGATGGAACTGCATAATTTTTTTCCGACCGATGGCAACATATATTAATTCTGAGCGATGGCAACATCTGAGTAGATGGGTGGAAAGTGGGATGTATAGGTGTTGGATATTTGGATGTTCATGTGCTGCACCTAGCGGTGAACGATGGAACTGTATAATATCTATTCCGAGCGACGGTAACATATTTTGATTGCGAGCGATGGCAACATCTGAGTGGATGGGTGGGAAAGGGGATGCATAGGTGTTGTATATGTGGATGTCCATGTGTTGCGACTAGCGGTGATTGATGGAAATTCATTAATTTCTATTCCGACCGACGGAAACATATTTTATTCCGTACAATGGCAACATCAATGGCAACGTGGGTGGCAGTTGCTTCAGTCATTGATAAGTCTCAGTGGTCATCATTCTCCAACAATCCTCCTTTTTGGCATGCTTCTCTGAAGGTTTCACAAACTTGATTGTTCACAATTTTCAAGTCACCAAAAGATGTTGGTCCTTTGATAATGTGGAGCAGCATTCTCAAAAAGAAGCACTCGGCAGTTGATGGATGAACTGTGTAAATTCAGCCAAGAGCATCCGTGGATTTTACTCCAGGATGTCCTTCAACATCAACTCTTTGTTTGCGTCGCTGGAAATTTTTCTGGATGCATTCCAAGTGTAGTAGCGCGAAACATCACCATAAAGAATGGTTTTAGCAAACGGATCATGCTTTCAAATTTCAAAGAAAGCTGTCAGTGTTGTGTTTGGTGGCCCTTGAAGTTGCTGCTCCTGAATGTTGTTTGGATTGAAGTAGACTCTTTGACCATTTTCAAGGTGGACACCGAGATGAACAACAGTCGGATAGCATTAATGAATTAGGAAACTGAGTATTCGCCAAACTGCCTCGTTGCTGCTGATGCATCTTCCCAATTGAAAACTCTCAACTTCATCAACAGTTGCTGTTCGTTGTTCAAGACCAAAAACTGCTTGATCACTTCCTTTTTTAACATACTTGCAGATATACTTGATCTTCGACAGTCTGGCAAATTCAACATTTATGTGCGCCTGGAACATTTCGTACAACAGTGAAGAGTGTGGAACCACTCATCTATTGTCTATGTCCATCTCCTGGTAGGTTTGGCCAATGTGCATTTTGATTTTTGTTGACGATCCACCATCTCCAGGCTTTCTTCTCCTGTACAAAGGATACCCACCTTGGCCTGTTTGAGTTTCCTTGCGCAGTTCCCGTGGATACTTCGTGGAGCATTTGCCATCCACCATGCAACGAGCTTTCATGTTGAGTGCACTACATGGGCTGTGGAGCATGTTATTTTGTAATAACTTCAAACAGCAAAGGGTCTTGTAGGAGATCTGGCAATTCTGCTAATATTACCGTGTAAATTTCAGTAGGTCAGATTTTTTCTCGTTGCCAGATGAGGATGTGAGCATGCGGAAGGCCTCTATCCCATCCGATGCAGTGTACGGCGAACAGCGCGTGCAGCGATCATTTGAAGGGATCCTTGATTAAGATGTTCTGTAATTTGCTGCACTGTTGCCCTTCTGTTTTATGTTACCAGTCTGGACAGTCTCCGTTCCGCCCGAGGAGTCACTAGTCAATGACGACCACACGTTGCACGTAGAGACCCAGTTTTTTGGCTGACAGTCCAGACTTTAAACACCTTAACAACAGCTGCTCTGGAACACTTCACGAATGCGGCGGTTTCGGTGATACTCGCTCCATGGTTCCGAGCTCCTACTATCATCCCACGTTGAAAGTCCGTCAAATCGCATTTTTTACCCATCTCGTCACCAAAAAATCACTTCTACTACTGCCCCAAGCACTAAGGTTCCCCTTTTTATATTAGCCTCTCCTCTGGCGGCAACAGCGTGCATCCATAGCTTATTTGCTTAAAACTGTCAGGTGGTCATAATAGAGTGGCAACTCAGTGTATGTAGATGAACTGGAGGTAATCAGGGGCAAATGCCTAGACTACATGCAAACATAATTATGGCTGATCCTGTACTTTGGGATAGAATATTAGATTGTGTCCTGGCAGGTGACAGCAAACAATAAATTTATATTACAAATTATAACTATTACTTCCACAAATTAAATGACAATAAACTGACTATTTTTTATCAATATATGGATAATGGTACTTGCCATGGAAACATGATTTTTGCCACATAAAAAGAAATAGCTGGTTCCTAAGATATTGAAATATTTGAGACACAATGCCCTTGAAAATTGTACAGTTTCTTCCATAAGCATCATTTGGTTGTTATCATTCCCTTCTATCACCCACCCATTTGTGCATCCACTCCAATGTTGCCATCTCTCGGAATAAAAATAATAAAGTTCCATCGTTCACCGCTAGAGGCAGCACATAAGCATCGACATGTCCAACACCTATGCATCCCCCTTCCTACCCATGCACTCAGATGTTGCCATCCACTCGGAAAAACAATTTATCAAGTTCCGTTGTTCACCGCTAGGGGCAGAACATAAGCCTCGTTTGGTTGTTGTCATCTCCTTCTATCACCCACCTATTTGTGCATCCACTCCGATGTTGCCATCTCTCGGAATAAAAATAATAAAGTTCCATCGTTCACCGCTAGGGCCAGCACATAGACATCGACATATCCAACACCGCATCCGCCTTCCCAATCATCCACTCAGATGTTACCTTCGCTCGGAATTAAAATATGTTTCCATCGTTCGGAATAAAAATTTATGCAGTTGCATCGTTCACCTCTAGGGGCAGCACATAAGCATCGTTTCGTTGTTGTTATCCCCTTCAATCACCCAGCCATTTGTGCATCCACTCCCATGTTGATATTTCTCGTAATAAAAATAATAAAGTTCCATCGTTCACCGCTAGAGGCAGCACATAAGCATCGACATATCCAACACCTATGCACCCCCTTCCCACTCATCCACTCTGATGTTGCCATCACTCGGAATAAAAATATGTTGCCATGGGTCAGAATAAAAATGCATGAAGTTCCGTCGTTTACCGCTAGGGGTAACCACATCCATCGATTGGGTGTTGCCATCCCCTTTCCCACCCACTCTGTTGTTGCATCGCTCGGAATAAAGTTCTTCTACTCGCCGGACAATTATATTAATCCATATAATTGTCGGTGTTATGGTTGTCTCGGTTAGGATTTGTCGGTGTTATGGTTGTCTCGGTTAAGATTTGTCGGTGTTATGATTGTCGGTGTTTTGAACTGTCGGTTTTATGATTGTCGGTGTTTTGAACTGTCGGTTTTATGAATGTCGGTGTTTTAAACTGTCGGTGTTATGATTGTCGGTGTTTTGAACTGTCGGTGTTATGATTGTCGGTGTTTTGAACTGTCGATGTTATGATTGTCGGTGTTATGATTTGTCGGTGTTTCGGCCTGTCGGCGTTTTGAACTGTTTTTTTAACTGTCGGTATTTTGATTTGTCGGTGTTTTGATTGTCGGTGTTTTGTACTAGAACAGATGTAATCATGTCTTGGCTCCAATCTCCCGCTTTCTTGCACTTGTATCGTGCATATTGAGGTCATTTGCATTCAAGGAGTTGTATTAATTTAGCTATTCCTGTTATATTAAAGTAGTCATTATTGTTATATTTATCTAGTTATAATTGTTATATTTATCTAGTTATAATTGTTATATTTATCTAGTTATAATTGTTATATTTATTTAGTTATAATTGTTATATTAATTTAGTAATTCTAGTTATATTAATTTAGTAATTCTAGTTATATTAATTTAGTAATTCTAGTTATATTAATTTAGTAATTCTAGTTATATTAATATAATTACTCTATAGTTATATTAATATAATTACTCTATAGTTATATTATTTGAGTTATTCTAGTTATATTACCATCAGCAAGCGCGGTGTGTATAATGTGACTTCTTGGTTTGGATATTCTTGGCATTTTCCTAACGCCATAATGCCAAATTGTGCAGTGACCATATGCGAAAATTGAAATCAGAACACGAAAGGGAAGAGAAAGGAAATGCTGCGTGCGTGAGTGCGTGTACTTATGCAGTACTAAATCCTGTAACACTGATACACTCTGTAATGTAGCAAAGTATTTAATAATGAGTGATATTTTTTAATGTATTTTTTTTGTCAGAGGCTTGTTAAAACTGAGCCTGTTGGGTCAATATTTTTCTTTACTCGCTGTTTGTTTACAAAACAGTATCATGCACTTTTATCACTTAATTTTATACAGAATTTAATTATTGCAATATGAACTTTAAACTTGGTTTGAAATGGTATTAAAAATGTTATTTACCCCATATCTTTAATGGGGGAAATCAACCACTACAAATTGTTAACTGCAAAAATATAATGATGTACAATACTTTAATGCAATGCCTCCTTTGACTCAGAAAAAAAGTTTAATGTGAAAATATGGTCAATAATAAATTCATTCGCTTTTGTACCGTTGATATTATTTACTGCAGTCTATCTATATGTGGTCCCAATTTATGGAATCGATAGTATGTACAAAAATATTGAAATATGTAGCATGGAAAGAACCTTTGACAATAAACTTTTATTCTGGGAATATTTAAAACGTTCCGTTTACTTACTTGTCGTTTGTTCTACTGGAATTTATGAAATTTCATCCTTTTTTAAATTAAAGTTTCGAAATCAAAATGCTACACTGCCGGACAATTGCTAAGGACGGATGATAATAGCAACGATAGCAACCATAAAATGGAAGGCAGGAAAATGTGGAAATTAGCATAAGTGCGGGATACAGTAAGACGTGTTGTGCGTATGAAAATTTTGGATTGCCGAACTTGTTCGTGACGTCCTAGCGCTGATAAGAGATATAAAGGATTTGACGCGTATTGACCGTTGTTGTTCAAACGCAAAGTTGAAAGGGAAAGAATCAATTGACGAACTTGCAAGTTTCAGTATGTCTTCCCGACATCACCTAGATGATTTTACGCGTGGCCGTATTATTGGCAAGATTGAAGAAGGGCGAAAAATAACAGATGTTGCCAGGGAGTTCGACGTCAGCCACAGTGTTGTTTCAAGGCTTTGGAAATCATTTCAAACAAATGGAGAGTGTAGCAAACGTCACGGGGAGGTCATGTTCGCAGTACGACACCTGCAGAAGATCGGTACATAGTGCTATCAACAAAAAGACACCGGCGCAGCACAGCTAGTGAGGTAGCAAATCAGTTTATGGCTGCTACTGGCAAGCGGATCTCCCGAAAAACTGTCGCCAGACGTTTGTATGAAGGAGGACTATACGCCTGCCGTCCTGTTGTATGCATCCCATTGTCCAGACGTCACCGTACCGCCCGTTTGTAATGGTGCCATCAACATCGCCATTGGACTGATAACGACTGGTCTGCTGTCCTCTTCTCAGATGAGAGTAGATACAGTCTATCGTCTGATTGTCGACGACAACTGATCTGGCGTGATAGTGGTACTGCATATTGTCCAGCAAACATACAGGAAAGGGACCGATATCCGACATGTAGTGTCATGGTATGGGCTGGCATCATGATCAATGGCCGTACGTCACTCTATGTGCTTCCAACTGAGACTATGACTGGCCAACGATACATTAATGATGTTCTGCTACCTCATGTTCGCATGTTCCGTGGTGCTGTCGGTGATAGATTCATTTTCATGGACGACAACGCAACATGTCATCGAACAGTCGCTGTCCAGGAGTGTCTTGAGAGCGAGGATATTCAACGCCTCGTAAGGCCAGCACGTTCTCCAGATCTGAATCCAATTGAAAATGTGTGAGATGCTTTGGGGAGGAGTCTTGGTGGTCGCTAATGCCCTCCAATAAACAAGGACACCCTCATCCGTGCACTGACAGAGGAATGGGATAAATTACCCCAACTGCTGCTTGATAATGTTGTGCAAAGCATGACACGATGTGTGGAATCTTGCATCGTCTTCCATGGTGGCCATATCCCGTATTGACATCTTACGTCGGAACGCCTGCGGACGGTAATTGCATTTTTTTCACGTTTACGTATTCTGCACCAAATGGCCTGTTTGTCCCTTGAACACGTTCCAAAGCCTTCTGGATTTCAGAGCACAATAAATTGTTTTTCTTGTAATGTCCTGGCATTCTGACATTATTTTATTTCACTTGGCATCCAATCACACTTACTTTTTTATGCGCTATATAGCCGTTTATGATCCGTCCTTAGCAATTGTCCAGCAGTGTAATAATCTATGTATATATTCCGCATTTGGACAGTTTTGTGGGCCTCGCTTTATGTTAGCTAAATAAGTTTGTCTGTATCTAAAATCTACGATGAATATTCTTTTTACTATACCGTGCAATTTCATTGGGACAAGCTATTTTATTCTCAGAATTGTAATGTAATCGCCAGTTGATGTCGGAAACCCGCGTAAACCAGTTTTATCAGCTGTGAGGTGGTGTGACTGTTAGAACTTGATAGTAAGAATGTGGTTTTACCGGTTTTAAACAGGAAATAGGCGCTTCTGCTTCAGTTGTGAGCTTTCGTGTGTGACAGGTGGATGTTAGTTTTTGCTCTCTGTGAGTACGTGTTGCTTTCGTGTATTGTAAAATGGATATTTCCCCAAGGAAGTGTGCAAAAATAATTGCTCTGAGGGATCACACTTCTATGAGAGTGAGAGATATTACTTCTGCAGTTGATGTAGGCAAATCAAGTGTATCAAGACTGCTTACGCGATACAATGCATTTAGATCATCGTTTCCAAAAAAGAAAGGTAAATGTTTAAGAAACCGAAAAACAACTCCACGAACCGATAAATATCTAATCAGAAATAGTAAAATGAATTAAAAAAAAAAAAAAAAAAAAAAAAAAAAAGAAAAAACAAGTACCGACCTTCAAAGAGGTTTAATGGCTAGTGGTTGTAATGTTAGTGATTCAACTGTACGCCGTAGGCTTCTGGAAGTTGGCCGGAAGGCAAGAAGACCAACGAAAAAACAATATTTGAATGCGAAAATGAAGATAAAACGTTTATCATGGGCAAAAATATATAAATCATGGACTGCTGACGACTGGAAAAAGGTAATTTTCAGTGATAAAACTCATAGGGGTACCAAGCAAATGTCGTTAGACGAAGCAACTGTTAGCCCTTAAGACCTGAGCATGTCAAACAAACTGTAAAACACCCTCTGAAACATATATTTTGGGGTTTTTTTGCATCAAATGGCACTGGGAGCTTAGTTCCTGTTCAAGGTGTAATGAATTCAGCTAAGTGCGTAGAAATATTACAACGTAGGATTGTTCCATTCTTGCAAACTTTTGACGGGACATTTCAACATGACTTGGCCTCGTGTCACAATTCGAAATTGGTCAAGAATTTCATGCTGGAAAATCAAATTCATTTGCTTGATTGGCCTGAAAATTCACCAGACTAAAATCTCTTAGAAAACTTATGGAATATTTTGAAGAGACGTTTAGGTAAAATGGACTGTACAACCAAAGAACGCATAATAACAAATGCTATAAAGGTGTGGTTCTACGATTATGAAGTCAAAAATATGGGCACTCAATTAATGGAGTCTATGCCAAAACGAATTCAAGAGGTCATTTCTGCTAAAGGAGGACATACTTCATACTAATACAGGTATTTATCAGTGTATATCAAGGCATAGAATGATATAAAGGCATAGTTTTGGAAAAAAGTAATTTTTTACTTTGTCCTAATTAATTTGCACAGTATAGTATGTGTGAGTTTGTGGTGGGAAATTACTAAGTATAAGTAAAACGAAATTATAACTGCCTTAAAATATTTTGCATACTGCAAAAACTTAAAGTTTGGTACGTGAGCGTACACTGGAGTAGGTGATAGTGAGTTACGAATTTTCATTGGTATGCCATCTTTGGATGCATACCGCTCGATCGTTACGTCACGACCGTCAGCCAATGGCAGCTATTCCTCCGTAAAAACCTACCTTACTATCCTTAAATAACCTTGACTGTAGTGGCCGCATATTGTTGTTATTAGAGTATAATTTGTGTAAGTTCTCAATAATAGTTAAAACTGCGGTATTGTCCACAGCGGACAGAGTAAAAATAGTTGTTCTGCATGAAGAGGGATAATATTCTTAAAGGCAAATCGCTGAAAGAGTGGGATGTGATCAATCTACAGTTATTAGGCTACTGAAGAAAGTACAATACACTGGTGATGTTAAAAATATGCGTCTCAGTGGAAGGCCCAGATCCATTACAACCCTGCAGTTCAGAGTGCTCAGAAAGCTAAGCTTGGCAGACAGGAGGCTCAATTTACCGAAATTGCTTCAAAGATGGTCTTAAGTGACTGATGTTACTGTTAGTACATCTACTGTTGGGAGGAGGCAGCTTCACTATGACTTACTTTTCTGGAAAGGCAGACGTAAAGCACTGTTAACTGCAAATCAAAGGCAGCGTAGACTTCAGTGGGAAAAACAGCATGTCTCATGGACAACCAAACAATGGGAATCTGTTCTTTTCAGTGATGAATCAGAATTTTGCTTTAATGGAAATCAGAGTATTGCCTATGTAAGGAGATTCAAGCATGAAGAATTCAATTCAAGTTGCTTAGTGACTAGTGTTAAGCGTCCGGTGAAGGTCATGGTTTGGAGCTGCATGTGTGCACAGAGCGTTGGCAACATCCATACTCTCGATGGTACGGTAAATTCCCAGAACTACATATGGATATTCGAAAACAAGATGCTACCATCATCTAGAAGACTTTATGGGGGCAATTTCATTTGTCAAGATGAGAATGCTACCTGTCATAGTGCTAAATTAGTAAAAAAGGGGTTTTAATAAAAAATGTTCAGCATCTTGATTGACCACCATAGTCACCGGATCAAAAATGTGCGGGTTCAAAGTGTGTATGAACTATCACAAAAGAAGCCAACAACGAAGATTCTACTCATTGAAGATGCAATTAAATTTTGGAATCGTATTGTTCAACCAATACTTTTACAAAACCTTGTTCACAGTATGCCAGCAAGTTGCAAAGCTGTGATTAATGCTAATGGCTGGGGAACAAAATATTAGGTACATTTTATAATTTTGTTGCTTTGTATTTTTGTATTTAAGTGTTATTCCATTCCTTATAAATTAACAATTTATTGCTGCAAACCTAAGTATTGGATAAATGATCCTTTTCATAATAATTTCGACTTGGTCTTGATTTTTGTAATGTAACTTAAGAACAGAAGAAGCTACAGGAAAAACTAAGACATTTCGAAATCTCCATTAAATTTCGCATCTGGTGACATAAAGAATGGAATAAATATGAAAATTAGCAAGTTAAAAATGAGTTAAACTTAAAAATTCACGGTTTTTGCAGGTCATGCAATACCTTTGCACACCACTGTATGTTCTATACATTCTCAATAGGGTTCAGACTGGGCTTTATAGTGGCCAGGAAAGATCGTGAGAGTCGCTCACGTGCTAGTTGAACGACTGCTGAACACACTTTGCGCGATGGACCGCCACCTGATGGATAATAAGAAGTCAACATTGCAGGTTGCAGGGTGGATTTGATTGGCAGCTATCTTCATACAATCCATGAAAAACACCCAACCTTCCATCAACATCTGGGTACCCGTTTGGTATCAACAGAACATTTTCCATACCATGACACCATCTCCAGATCTTGAGTTGCTTTTACAAGAAAAGCTGGGTCCATTGCTTAATGGGGATCCCGCCAAATTCTTTGCCTACCGACGGTCGCCACTCTTCGGACCATGGGACTGTCTTCTTGTCTTCTAGTGTCCAGTCACTGTGCTCCTGACACCACTCTAAACGAATTTTCCTGTTTTTCGCAAAAATCGTTGGTTTTTATATAGGCATACAACTGACATTACAGATCATCTTCAATTCCCTCTGCATAATTCACTAAGATATGGGTTGGGAACAGCCTTCATTGAATAGTTCGGTCATTTGCTGTTAACAAGAAGTCCTGTTCCCCAGTACACGCGCTTCTCAGACAACGGCGATCTCGTTCCTGACAAATTGTTATCTACAATTCCTTTTGCATAGTTCACTGAGATATGGGTCGGGAACAGCCTTCATTGAATACTTCGGTCATTTGCTGTTAACAGGAAGTCCTGTTCCCCATACACGTGCGTCTCAGACAACGGCGATCTTGTTCCTGACAAATTGTTATCTTCAATTCCCTGTGCATAATTCACTCAGAAATGTGTCGGGAACAGCCTTCATTGAATATTTGAATATGAATTTGAATTTCATTTAGCCATATTACACTATCTAGCATGCAATTTAGGTACCAAAAAAGATTAACCAAATACTAATCGCACCATATGCAAACACAAGAGAAATACAATACATATATATAAGAAATACAATAATAGGACACATAAATATAAAAATATGAATAATAATACAACTAACAAAAACACATGAATTATCAAACATGCAAATACAAATATTATACAATAATAATTTACATATAATGCAAAGTACAAATGAAGTTATAAAAATACCAAAACAGGTATGACAATACGAATAGTACTACGTATATTACAAGCACTTATGCAATCAACTCTAGTGCGAGATAGCAGGAAGTCTAGGAAAGAGGCTAGTGTAGGCCTAACGAGCGCCTGGTCCCCTAGTAATAAACAAAAGTGCGAAGTCAAGGAATTATCCTCAAACAGAACTGCAATTTACAAAATCGGAATTGTAGATAAAGAAACCAGAAGCATATTTATTAACTGTATATCAAGTATTCCCTTAACTCTCTTTTAAAAGAAGCATAATGAACAATTAATCTAATACTGTATAAATCGGCAACCTGTTTCAGAGTCCAGGGCAAGTGGCATTAATTTTATAATATAAAACGTTTGTCCGAGCTCTGGGGATCACCAAATCGGTATATCCACGAGTGTGTTAAGCATGCGCAGTACGACACATTAATTAGATTTAAATGCTTATTAGCATAGACGTGCTCATGCATTAACAACATAGTCGGAATATGCATAGCTTCTCAAAAATCCGTAACTTATAACGGTATGACAAACTATCCGAGTTTCCCGATTGATTTAGCAATCGAACAAATGCTTTTTGCAAAGTGAAAATTCTATTAATTCACTGGCGTACAAATATTAAGGACGAGACGGTTTTTCGAATGTAACGTCTTGCAGAAGTGCTCCACATCGACTCAAATTATACCGTAAGATTCCCAAGATGTAAGAATATGGAACAAGTGCGCAAAACCGTCCAAACAAGGAATCCAAAAGATACAAAGGCACTTTATTGAAAAGGTAGCTTCGTGCACAACTGGACAGAAGACAGAAACGTCCATATGACAGGCGGCTGACAAGAAAAATCCAGTCTTTATTAGGGAATATGATCACCCCTGACTGCGTTGCAGAATTTACAACGTCTGTCCATGCTAAGGACGAGGTTGTCAAGGAGCTGTTGAGGTATCGCGGCCCATTCCTCTTGTAGCGCCAATCGCAGCTGCGGAATCGTTGCTGGCGGCTGGTGACGTGCTTCCAAGTGCATGTCTCCCGAGAAGGTCCCACACGTGTTTGATTGGATGTAGGTCCGGGGACCTTGCGGAACAATCCATGCGTTGAATATCTTCGCTCTCTAACAGCTCTGCGACAGCCACTGTACGATGAGGTGTAGTGCTGTCGTCCATGAAGAGGAACTCAGGACCCACAGCATCTCTAAACAGACGCACGTAAGGCAGAGAACCTCGGTACAATAACGGGCACCAGAGAGTGAACCTCTTTGCAAGATGTGGAGGTCAGTACGGCTACCAAGCATGATACCGCCCAAAACGAGATCTCCGCCACCTCTAAACTGGTCCGTTTCGATGATGTTGGAGGTGTGATTGCGTGTTCCCTGCTCTCTCCAGATGTGTATACTTCCAGAATCGCTTGTCACACTAAATCGGCTCTCATCCGTAAAGAGAACTCGATCCCATTGCTGATGTGTCCAGTTCTTGTGTTACTGGCACCACAGAAACCGCCGTCTCCGATGAGCAGGCGTTAATGGCACACACCCTACTGGTCGTCGTACAAATAGACCACCTTTGTGCAACCTCCTGGCCACGGTAAAACGCGATAACGGACGTCCTGTTGTCTGGAGCATGTGCCTTGCGATTTCTCCCGCTGTCTGCCGTCTGTCTCTTCTCGCCTGTAGGAAAATATACCGGTCGTCCGCCGCGGTGGTTGCTCGTGGACGACCACTGCTAAACTCTCGGACAGGTGTTTCGGTCGTTTGAAATGCTCTACAAGCTCGTGAAACGATGATGTGAGTGATCCCAAACTGCTCTGCCACACTAGTCACAC
Source organism: Macrothele yani (assembly GCA_039090855.1). Lineage (NCBI taxonomy): Eukaryota > Metazoa > Arthropoda > Arachnida > Araneae > Macrothelidae > Macrothele > Macrothele yani. The sequence continues at coordinate 71,046,270 of CM077029.1, forward strand.
TTCGACCTTCTTCCAACTTCCCAATGACGGGACCTCGGGTAAAGTCATCCAGATGTCGTCTACTGGATTGGTTGTTGGCCATATCACACGGTGGCAGCAACTCGATTTCGTTCAAACCGATGTACACCGTGCAATGGCTTTCACCGAATTGCTGAGCGTACACCACCCGTGTGCTTTATACCCTTCCGACATCCCCCCTTCCCCCTTCGTCATGCTGCATATATGCGCATGCCCTACCGTACCGGACACTGGTCTATCTCCTGAGTGGTCTTTCGGTCATTTTTGCCTGCTCGTTCCGCTGTTATGCTAATTTCTCCTGTTCGTCCTTAATTTTTGCACACCAGTGCAGTATTTCCTCTAGTTGTCATTCCCCAAGCTAAAAGACAGTAAGACATAAGTGAGTAAATAAAAGAATAATAAAGCAATAACTTTATTTTAATTGGTAAGCAACTTGAAATCCTGGACAAAAGTCCAATACGAGATCTCAACCTAACTGCCAAGGCATTAACATGTGCATCCCAACGTAAATTTTAATGCAGATGAACCCGCAGAAATTGAACATTTGCCTGAATATCCAAAGGAATATCATTGAAATAAATCCGGGGAGTAGTTACTGTCACAACCCTTCGACCAGAGAAAAGAAAACAATTTGTTTTAGAAACATAGAGAGTTAAAGAATTGCAACTGAACCAAGAGAAATACTCTTCAGTCATTTGTTGTAAACAGGAAGTCCTGTTCCTGTGCGCATGCGCTTCTCAGACAAGGGCGATCCCGTTCCTGACAAATTGTTATTGCGCCACAGTTGCGTCTCTTAGATAAGCAATGTGAGTTAGTTTTCCACCGATTAAAGACCCGGGATATCTCACCTTTTGAGAAACCAGTCAGCTGTGCCGTTTAAAAATTGTCCTTCTAGCCAGACGGGTCACCAAAAATAAGCCTTTATCAAACTCGGGACAATCGTTTTTTTTTTATTTTTCATTATACTGTAAAAACTAAGTGGTGTGAATTCACGGAAAATTTCTGAAAATAACGTGCAGGCAAGTTGCCGGTAGGTATCCGTGTTTTTCAGAAATTTCCGTTTTTAAAAGTACCCGTTTATTGTAACTTCCGTATTTTCACAGATTTTCCGTTGACAGAAATTCCGTTTATTTCAGAAAAAAAATCCATTTCAGGTTTTTCCGTATTTAAATTAAAATTCCGCAAAAATCGACGAACCTGTACTTTTCAGCCCTTACCCCAGATAGTCCTTCCGCTGAGGTCAGGAACGAACCCCCGACGTTTAAGCAGGCTCAACAGGTAACTCGCACCTTTAACCACTGAACCGCAAATGCTCGTTCACCTGCCTCACGTGCATCGTAAAACGAATTCCGCGATGATTAATTTTTTTTTCTGTCGTTAATGCGAGTGATTTAGTCATTTTATTTTTTGCTGGAGCTTATTTTTTTTTTAATGGGTTTGTAATATTTTTTCTCTGTAGAAAGACTTTTCACCAATTAGGAATTTTTCATCCTGATTTTTCGAAGAAGCAAAATGGGTTGCAGTTTGACTTTTTTAAACTGACAATGACTTTCAGTTATCTTTAAAACAAGTTAGTAAAATCATGCAATGCATTGATTATAATACGCTTTCCAACATTACAGAAATCATCACTCTAGTTATGAGAATAATGTATGTGGAATAAATCTCGGTCCTGTGCCCTGAACTTTTATCCCATTTCGATGATACTCAACAGAATTGGCTTGGTATACCTCCGAAATAACATGATAAAGTTTTGTCGCAATCAAAGCATTTTTACGTAAGTTATGATGCATAAGGGATATGGAATAGATCCCGCTCCTGTGTCCTAACCTTTGACCCGATTTCGCCCATTTTCAATAAGGTTTGTCGCCAGGTGGTCCCCTACCACATACTAAAATTTCATCGAAATAGAACCTTTTTTACGTTAGTTATGGCGCATAACAGCAGTGGAATGGATCCCTCTCCTATGAACTGACCTTTCACCCCATTTCGTTCACTTTAAATAGGGTTGCTTCCCAGGTGATCCCCTACCAGATAGTAAAATTTTCCCGAAATCCAACGGTTGTTACGCGAGTCATCGTGCTGAAGGACATACGCACACAACGCGTGACGTAACGAGGCAGATGGGAATCGCGACCATCTGCTAGCAAGGTGTGACGTCATAAATATTTAATAGGATCCACAAACAATGCGTGACGTAATGAGATAGATGGCATGACCGCGCGCCAACATTCTCAAACGCGAGTTGTGACGTCATAAGATTTCTAAGCATTGGTAACATTAATGGAACAACGCCATCACTAAAAACGTTATAATTCGGGGTGGTTACTTAGCCCACTTCCAAAGTGGAATATATAGAGCTATGCAAGACAGTAAGAAAAAGTATCACTGAAGACGTAAGAAAATTCAACTGTGAACTAGTGAGGAAAGCAATTGAAAACAACCAAAGCCTAAAGATAGCAAAGGGACATCTCAGTAAGGGAAGAAAACAGATTATGGCACTGAGAAAAGAAGATGGTTCTGTAACAAGAAATAGAGGCGAAATATTGATAAGAGTGAAAGATTTTTACTCCAAATTATATGAAAGGGATGATGCATGTACTCCAGACATCATGAATGGTACCAGAGTTCCTCAAGTCCTTCCAGCAGAAGTTGCGCATGCAATCAAGAACATGAAGCGGGGGAAAGCTCCAGGAGAAGATGGAATTACTGTAGAAATAATACAAGAAGCAAGTGGAGAAATCGAAACAGTACTCGCCCAAATTTTCACTCGATGCCTTAATAAAGGGAAGATTCCTGAGGATTGGCACACCGCTACAATGATCCTGCTACATAAAAAAGGTGACATTGAGGATCTCAGGAACTACAGACCTATCAGCCTCCTATCAGTGGTTTATAAAATCTTCACTAAAGATCTTTCTCACCGCTTGAAGGTAACACTGGACATGGCTCAACCGAGAGAACAAGCTGGATTCAGGAGTGGCTACAGCACAATAGATCATATACACGTACTGAGAGAACTAATTGAAAGAGCGAGGGAATATGAGCTTCCATTGTGCATGGCTTTTATCGATTATGAAAAAGCCTTTGATTCGGTGAAACCGTCAGCAGTTACAATGGCTCTGAAATCCTGCGGTATTGAAGATGTATATATTAACATTATTAATAACATCTATGAAAATGCAAGTGCAAAGATTCGGCTGTTTGAAAATACAACACACATAAAAATTGGAAAGAGAGTGAGACAAGGTGACTCCATATCTCTGAAGCTCTGTAATGCCACATTGGAGGGTGTCTTTCAGTCGCTGAGCTGGTAAAACAAGGTGATAAAGATTAATGGAAATTATCTAACCCACCTTCGTTTTGCTGATGACGTAGTCATTTTTGCAACTACCCCCATTAGAGCTGCAGAGTATGATCCAGGAACTTGCTGACAAGAGTAAAAAAGTGGGATTAAAAATTAACTTTCAGAAGACAAAAGTGATGTTCAATGCTTTTACAAGAAATGAAGATTCATCGATTGATGGAGAAAAACTGGAGATAACAGACACGTACGTTTATCTTGGACAGCAGATATCAAGTGAGAGTCACATTGATGAAGAAATTAATCGGCGTACAAAACTTGCCTGGAGAGCTTTTGGAAGAAACAGCATAATTTTCAAGAGCAATATGCCATTATGTCTTAAAAGAAAAGTGTTTGATCAATGCATCCTTCCACTGCTTACGTATGGTACAGAGACGTGGACCTTAACTAAAAGAGACATACAAAGGCTGCAGACAACTCAAAACAACATGGAGAGATGCATGCTTGGTGTAACCAGGAGAGATAAGAAGAGGAACTCGTGGATCCGAAAAATGACATGAGTGGAAGACATCATGATCAGAGTTAAATCCCTGAAATGGCAACGGGCCGGACATACTGCCAGAAGGACAGATCATCGATGGACAGCCGAAATTTTAGATTTGATTCCAAGGGACAGAAAAAGACCCAGAAGAAGACCACATGGAAGATGGGTGGATGAAATTCGAAAGTATGCAGGGGTGACATGGAGGAGACTGGCACAAGACAGACCGTTGTGGAGGAAACTTGGGGAGACCTTCGTCCAGCAGAGGATTGATAATGGCTGACAATGATGATGATGATTTAACCCACTAAACGAATTCTTCTAAAGTCGAGATCAAGCTAAATTGATTTCTAGTACCAGAAAACGGTAGGTTAACGACTTTCATCAAAATTCTTAGAGCCATTTTCAAAATAAAATTTATGTACATACATACAAGAATTTCTACTTTAAGGTGGACGTCAAGTAACTTTGCTTCCTATACTTCCAATGGAACAACTTTTGTACACATTTTCTTCACAATTAATGCGTTCCCAAGGATGAAAATTTGAACATCGATTAAAATAGCTTCATTTCATAACTTAAAATACTTAATATTTTCTAAACCATAACCGTAATTATGCAATCCAACATTTTTTGTCCACTGACAATATCAAAGTACAGGTCGCGCCATCTTTTCTCTGGTTTTAACACCACCAAAGGAAAAGTTATTGATTTTTAATATAATTATGGTTATGTTTCAGAAAATATTAAGTTTTCCAAGTTATAATATGAAGTTATTTTAATCGATGTTCAAATTCTCATCCTTGGGAACACATTAATTGTGAAGGAAATGCGTACAAAAGTTTTTCCATTGGAAGTATAGGAAGCAAAGTTACTTGACCTCCACCTTAATAATATGGGATAAGGACAATGGAATGGATCGCAATCCTATGTCCTTAACCTTTGACCACATTTCGTCCATTTTCAATAGGGTTCGTCCCCAGTGGTCCCCTACTACATACTGAAATTTCAATGAAATTGAACCATTTTAACGCACGTTATGACGCATAAGGACAATGGAATGCATCCCGATTTTATGTCCTGACCTTTGACCCCACTTTACCCATTTTGAATAGGGTTCGTCCACAGGCGGTCTCCTACCACATAGTAAACTTTCATTGAAATCGAACCATATTTACGCACGTTATGACGCATAAGTGCAATGGAATGATCCCGCTCCTACGTCGTGACCTTTGACCCCATTTGTCCCATTTGCAATAGGGTTCGTCCCTAGGTGGTCTCCTGCCACATAGTAAACTTTCATTGAAATCGAACCATATTTACGCAAGTTATGACTCATAAGGGTAATGGAATGATCCCGCTCCTACGTCGTGACCTTTGACCCCATTGGTCCCATTTTCAATAGGGTTCGTCCCCGGGTGGTCCCCTACCACATACTAAAATTTCATCGACATCGACACATTTTTACGCCAGTTATCGTGCGGACAGGCGGACGGACGGACGGACAAAGCAGGAGCATATACGCTTCTTCAACCTACGGTTGGAAAGCGTAAAAAAGGTAAAATGTACCTTTTTATAGTATTATTTCACCAAAAAAACTAAATATAAAATTTACTCTTGATAGCTATAATAGCTTGTCTTAAGTTCTCCAAACACTGATCCACAGACATCGTACATATAATCATCTGCACAATAAGTGTCCGGTTTCGTACAGTGACACAATATATAATAAGTAGCTGGTGCACCAAATAGGTGAGAGGAGAAGAAATACCCTGTGCCACAATAAACAAAATCCATGCGTTGTGCGCAATATCCAATCTCGCTACTGAACTTCAAAATTCGACAGACGATTGAAACTTAAAATTTAATCAAACCTCAGATATTCTCACGAATCGCTCCTATTACCGGTCATTTCTCGCCATACGGATACGGGAAAAGTGATAACGGAGATTTTCCGTTAATATACAAAAACATTGTGGAAAGGTTTCTCAAAATTCAGAATTTTCCGTTAACACATCTCTGAAACGGTAATTTACCGTCATCATAAGAAAGAAACTGCGGAAAAAAGTTTCTGAAAATTTAGAAAACCTTTTCGAAAAAATAAATTACCGTTTTAGAGATTTCCCGTTGACACATCTCTAAAACGGTAATGTGCCATCAATATAAGAAAGAAACTGTGGAAAGGTTTCTGAAAATTCAGAATTTTCCCTTAGTATGAGAAATCCGTGCAATTCAGATTTCTTTGCGTTATTTCACGGAAAAGGTTGTATCAGAAACATGCTTCGTTAATTCACGAAAGAAATGACGGAAATTTGCCCGTAAATTTCACAAAATGTTTTACCGTGTACTGACGATTACTGGCGAGCACCAGTCATAAGTATTTCTCTAGATCACGTGATGACGCACGTGACCACGTATTTTGCATACAAGCTGCGTAAGTGACAAGGACTTCATTTACCTGGGTAGCCTTTTTACATCCAATGGGAAAAATGAAAAGATGTGAGAACTCGGATAGCAGAAGCAAACAGTGCTTTCAATAAGAAATAATTCATGAGCCATTACATAGAGTGGTACTACATGTGGTGACAAATGCTACCAAGCATTTTTGGACACATTTTGATGCCTAGATCACAAATATATGAGATAGCATGGCTAACGTGGCAGCTTATGGTGCTAAATAAGGGTCAAAAGATCAAATTACTGTAATTTTCAGTTGCCTCTATCTAAGTGAAAAGCTGTCTGAATTTCAGTTGTGAATGTATTCCTCTTGAGAAGACTTTTAAAACAAATTGAAACATGAGGGGTATGTAAGTCGAATCAAGGATTTGCCCTTATTGACCTCAAATGTTCAACATTCAGAAACAAATGGAAACATGAGGGGTATGTAAGTCAAATCAAAGATTTGCCCTTATTGACCTAAAATGTTCAACATTCAAAAACAAATGGAAACATGAGGGGTATGTAAGTCAAATCAAGGATTTGCCCTTATTGACCTGAAATGTTCAACATTCGAAATTTTGTTTGCAGACTCCTCGTGCAAGAATTCTTTTTTGAAGCTCTCGGTCACAGGACCACAGAAAATGTTGCTGTTTAAGAATCAAAGTATGTTTAGCAGAGATAGAGCCAATTAAAAGGGCTTTGAAACTATATGGTTGTCTTGGAGTTAACGCCTGATTCTCTGTTCTTTCAGGATGAAGTAAATAAACAGTAAAGGTGAGTGAGGAGATTCCCAGGAAGAAGTTGATGGAAGATGCAAAATGTAACATACATTGCAACAATGACAGTACGAAATTAATATGTCCTGAAAGTGTCGAATCATCGAACACTTTGAAAAGAGCTTTTGAGTTGCGTAACCATGAAGTTATACACATTATTGCAGAGAAAACAAAAGTTAATGAAATTCCCGATGACGTGTGATACCACAGAATGTGTTGAAATATCTTCACCATGCAAACAGACCTGAACACGATATTGTCGTGAAAAAAGAGTGCAAAAAAAGTTCGAGCAGTACAGAGAAAAGACAATCCATACGGCAAACAATTCCTAAAAGACGAGTGATGGAGAAGGTTCGTATCTTCTGTAGTAAGATGGACAAATATGTTAAATGAACAAATACCAGAGAAAGTCTGACGCAAGCACGTTAATTGAGAGTGCATGCCACATTTAGCGTCTGCGCAAAATCTAAGGATGATGCAAGAAAGCTTGATATCTTAAGTCTGGAAATGGTTGCACCTGTAGGTCACTATCACCGTTCCTGCTCCCGATCATACACGAAAACTGTAGAGCAAAAAATAATTTCAGAGGTAAAAGATGACTGTGATGATGTTTATGCTAAGATACAGTGTAAAGTTTATGTAAAGTTGTTTGCATACATGCGAACTCATTTCATACCCTACAACAAGGTTATTGAGTTAGTTCAGCTCACAAATTGTCTGCTGCAATGGATGAAGGATTTTGTCATTGTTGGCATCAAACCATCAACAAGTAAACACATCAGCCGGAAGCTCAAAGCAGAATTTTCAGACCTCTTGCATATGGTCCAAAGAACCAAAAACAAAGTTTTGATTTAGCCTGATAGTATGACTCGAGATGAATTGGTAATTGAAAATTACGAACTGAAAGCAAAATGGGAAGAGTTCACTTTATCTACTCTTTCAACATCTGTTGGAAGAGTGAACCAATCACTTCTATCGATTAGGCAAGATGTGAACGAATGCGTGGTTGACCAATCCTGGCTACCAAACTCTGAGGAACTGACTGTGGAGAATATCCGTATCCCAAAGCTTCTTGAACAATTTCTTCATCATCTTCTCACAAGCAAAGAATCAGCTGTAACAAACAGAAATAAGTGGCTGGTTACATTATTTGCTCAAGATCTGATGTTTGCAATCAGCAAAGGAGAATCAGACAATAGAGAATAGAGAATTAAACAATACAAAATCAGACGTTAACTTTAAGACGCCCATATAGTGAAAACCCTTTTTATTTGGATGTATCTCTGCTAAACATACTTTAATTCATAAACCGTAACATTTTCTGTGATCCCGTGACCGAGAGCTTTAAAACGAATGGTTATACGAGGGGGCAAAGAAACTTTTGAAAGTTGAACATTTGAGATCAATGAGATCAAATACTTGACCTTGGCCTACATACCGCTCATGTTGCCACTGGCTTTAAAGATCTTGTCGGGGGGTGGGGGTACAGAGAGTCTTTACGATTGAAATTCAAACAGTTTTTCAGTTAGATAGAGCCAACTGAAAATTACACTAATTTGACGTTTTGACTGCGATTTAACCCCATAAGCTCTAACGTTGGCCATGCCATCACATATATTTGGGATCTAGACATGAAACTGTGTCCAAAAATGCTTGGTAGCATTTGCCACCACAGGTGGTACCAAAATGTCGAATTTCAGCGATTGGCTCCTGGACTAAAAAGAAGACTATTAATATCCAAGTCCATCTCCCTGGAAAAAAACTAAATGTTTACAAAACCTTTTATATGATATGTAGCACATTTTATGCATCTGAAACTTGGACACTGCAAACAAGTTAATAAAATGATGAAATGCATTTATTATGATACGCTTTCCAACATACCAGAAATCATTACTCAAGTTATGAGGATAATGACTGTGGAATAAATCTCGCTCCTATCACCTGACCTTTGACCCCATTTCGATGATATTCAACAGAACCGGTAAAGTATACTTCCGGAACAACATGATAAAGTTTTGTCTTAATCGAAGCATGTTTACGTAAGTTATAACGCATAAGGTTGATGGAATAGATACCGATCCTATGTCCTGACCTTTGACCCCATTTCGCCCATTTTCAATAACTTTCGTCCCCAGGTAGTCCCCTACAACATAACCATATTTCCGCAAGTTATGATGCAAAAGGGCAATGTAATGCATCCCGATCCTATATCCTGACCTTTGACCCCATTTCGTCCATCTGCAAGAGTGTTCGTCCCTAGGTGGTTCCCTACCATATACTAAAATTTCATTGAAATCGAACCATTTTTACGCGAGTTATCGTGCGGACAGACGGACAAAACTGGAGCATACACTCTTCTTCAACCTACGGTTCGAAAGCGTAAAAAATAGACAGGGTAAAGTTACATTCATTTGAAATGCCGTGCTGGCGACGTATGATGAAAATTGCTTCGACAGAAAATATGACAAATGTGGAAGTGTTAAAAAAAGTTCAGGAAAAACGAGAAATATTTGGACTATAGAAAGAAAAAAAGAGACAGAATGATAGGTGGTGTGCCAACTTGATTTAAGGTAGAAAGGAAGGAAAAGCTGCAAGAGGACTCCCAAGAATTCAATATATGAGTCAAATAACAAGAGGAGACCCTACCGGGACATCAAGCTTACGGCTCAGGAAAGAATTCCTTTGTGGATGATGATAAATGTTACCCACCAACTTTAGAGATGAGGAGAAAAGAAGCAGCGATATTTACAGACATCTGCATAAAGGTTCCTAATTCAGTGGGCAGTGTGTGTATTTTCAGCTACATAAAACGCCTTACGTTTAATTCGATTATAATCAGTTGAATACTACCTTCATTTCAAATGCACTGTGTTCAGTTAGAAAACTGCATCGGAGATTTGAGTTCGCTACCTGCAGAAAATTAACTGCCTTCAAGTTAAGTGTATTACCGTAAATTATGTTGTCTTCTGTTTGTGTCTTTAAAGAACCATCTTCAGGTCAATTGTATTATCTGTAGTTAAATTACTGTTTCTCATTTATTCAAACCTCCTTTAGCTTAATTTTACTACCTATATCCTGTTTGCCACATCGTGAACCTGAGAATGTTAATGGAAAAAATTTCACTACCAGGAACAAAAGGACTACCTTCAGATTAATTGCACATTCCTCTGTGAATTAAACGTTTTCAATTAAATTGCACAACCTGCATAATAAGAACAGCTTTCAGCTAAATTACACAGCTATCACCTTAATTATTTTACAGATACTTGAAATACCGCCTAAGCTTTCATTGCTCTAACATCCGGCAAACTGCCCAAGCCGTTCCGGTGGTGCAGTGGTATAAGCGCTGGCTTCTGATCATTCGTACAAGAGGGGTCCCGGTTAGAATTCCGGTGATGAGTGAATCTTGTGTTTGCCTTACGGCCCTGGATCTCTCCCTTCCCTGGAACCGGTGGCCATAAATTAGGGACGAACGACTGCTTATAGCCCATTGAGTTGCTCACGGTGGTCGTTAAACATCCAATCAACAAGTTAGTAAAATCATGCATTGCATTGATTATGATACGTTTTCCAACATATCAGAAATAATTACTCAAGTTATGAGGATAAAGGCTATAGAATAAATCTCGCTCCTATGACCCGACCTTAGACCTCATTTCGATATTCAACAGAACCGGTAAAGTAATGCGTCCGGAACAACGTGAAAAGTTTTGTCTCCATCGAAGCATTTTTTACGTAAGTTATAACGCGTAAGGGCAATGGAATGGATCCCGATCCTATATCCTGACCTTTGACACCATTTCACTCATTTTCAATAGGGTTCGTCCCCAGATGGTCCTCTACGACATACTAAAATTTCATTGAAATCGAGCCATTTTTACGCAATTTGTGACGCATAAGGGCAAATATCAGGAACACAGAGCATCGCTCGGGTAAAGGGGAATGAGGGCACAAACAAATTTATATTTTGATATGTTATTTCCAAGTATTGTAATGCTAAGTCTAAACCATTAAGATTAATAATTACTTCTAGACGAATTAGAGACAAATTAATTTAAAATAAACATCAAAACAAAGATGAATGATAATTTTTTATTTGTGTTAGGGTAAGAACTTTTTTTAATTTTTCTTATTATTTCCGAAAATGGAACACCAAACAATCAATGTTAACATGGGGTTCTTCATCGAACCCTATGGTAACATTGGTTCTTCATCAAACCCCATGGTAACATTGGTTCTTCATCGCTGTCTATTTATTCGCCGCATTTGATCGAGGATTTCTTCCGATACAGATTCATTGAGGGTTATAATAAGGTCGTGTCGGGTATTATTTCCATGCGCATCGCCTTAACTGCTCGGATTGGTCTTTTTGTAGGCTGATCTTCTTCCAATGGAAAGTCATGTGTTTCCAGACTGGAATGTGATCGGAAACCATCGGCTCTTGAATGCCCAAGCTGTTCCATATTTACTTCTTCCGCTTGTTCTTGTTTGAACAGTGCCGTATTCTTCTTATTAAAGTTGAAACGGGCAGGTTTCGTAGGGGGTCGACCAGCCATATCTTTTATATTGTTTTACCATCCACGTGACACTCTGTTAATAGTAATTAATTAAAATGAACTAATCATATTTTAGCACAGCGGATACGCTCGTCATCAAGTGACTATTCAAAAATGTAACAAAAAAAAAATGTTGTATTAAGTTCAAATTTTGAAAGGAAAAACACGCGAAAACAACGTTCCGCTGCTTATATTGTACTACGCACCAACTTCAAGCAACTAGCACAACTCACTTTTTGTTCTAGAAGAAAATAGAGGTAATGTGTAATACGCACACAACGCGTGACGTAATAAGCCAGATGATCGCGAGAGTGTGATTTCATAAAATTTTAATAGGATCCACAAACAACGCATGATGAATGAGGCAGATGGCGTGACCGCGCGCCAACATCTCAATAGCGAGTCGATCGCGAGAGTGTGACGTCATAAGAATTTTAAGAATGGAAAAGATTAATAGGACGACGCCATGACACTAAAAACATGGTAACTTAGGGTGGTTATTTAACCCACTAAACGAATTTTTCCAAAGTCGAGATCAACCTAAATCGATTTCTAGTACCAGAAAACGGTAGGGTAATCACTTTCATCAAAATCCTTAGAGCCGTTTTCAAAATAAAATTTTCATATATACAAGAATTGCTTCCTTAATAAGATGTGATGGAATGCATCCCGCTTCTATGTCCTGACCTTTGACCCCACTTTACCCAAGGTGGTCTTGTACTACATACTAAAAGTTCATCGGAATCGAACCATATTTATGCAAATCATAAGGCATAAGGACAATGGAATGCATCCCGCTCCTATGTCCTGACCTTTGACCCGACTTCACCCATTTTCAATAGGCTTCGTTCCCAGGTGGTGCCCTACTACATACTAAAATTTCATTGAAATCGAACTATATTTACGCAAGTTATAACGCATAAGGGCAATGGAATGGATCCCGCTCTTATGTCGTGACCTTTGACCCCATTTGTCCCATTTTTAATAGGGTTCGTTCCAAGGTGGGTCCCCTACCACATGCTAAAATTTCCCGGAAATCGAACCATGTTTACGCGAGTTATTGTGCGGACAGACGGACGGAAGGACAAAGCTGGAGCATATACGCTTCTTAAACCTACGGTTGGAAAGCGTAGAAAACAAACAAACAAACAAACAAACGAAAAAAATGCAGTAGCTTCAGTCAAGTATTTGTCTACAGTATTACTTGCCTTATATTCACTTAATGAACCGGCTTCACTTTAATTTATTTACCCTTGGCCTAACTGTAGTAACTTCTGTCAAGTAACTGACCTCAGTATTACTTGCATTACATTTACTTAAAGAACCACTTTCATCTTAACTACACTGCTTTCAGCTACGTAACTGCTTTTATCTTAATTTCATTATCTTCAGCAAAGTAACTGACCTCATCCTAACTGCACTATTAGTATCCGAATCGCACTGCTTTAGATAAATAACTGTCTTTAGTTTAATTGCATAACATTTAAACGCTTTCCTCAGTTGCACTCTTTTAATTTAAATGAAGGTTTTCATTTAATTATCAGGACTTTTAGTGAAATAACAGCATTTAGCTCAATTGTACTGTGTCCAATTCGGTAATTAACTTTAGATAAACTGCGTTGCCGCCGACTAAACGTCAGCAATCAACTTATTTATACAAATTGCAGTCATGCTACTGTTTTCAGTTTAATTATCCTAATCTTAGTTCCATGATGTCTAAAGAAGGGAAATATCAACTACCGAATTCGGCACAAATTTGTTAAACTAATTAATCCTTACGGAAGTTATATTTAATGGATATTCTTCCGGAAATCAAAGACTCCTTTCTCCTTTTTCAGGGGAAAGATTATCACGCAGCTTCAAGTGATATTGATTTCAATGCTAAACCTCTGCTGATTATTCGGAGATTGCAAGAAGAAAGGATAATCTCTACAGAAAGACTAAATAACCAATTTGTATTTTACATGAGAATTCCTTGATCCTTGCGTTTATATTGACCTTTTTCTGAAGCTAATACTCAGGGATGCAGGCATCCTTTTCTGGTGCCAGTTTTCACGTAGGTCCCTTTTATTAGACTAAAAGTTTAACGTAACTGAACTTGATTCATATGGGAAAAGCATTTAATGTCTAATGTTATTTGACATGAAGAAAATGTGCTAAAATAAAATTGCGTTAGACAAAAATTTTAAAAACAAAACGAAATACTAGAATACAGCGTTAATTATATTCCAAGTCAGGGGATGTTAAAGGTTAAATTTGCGAGACCTGCTCTTCCTGGATAAATATTTCCCAAAATTGAAAAGATGGAAATGCGTTATTGAATGAATTCATTCAAGGTGTAAGTATACACCCTGGTCACAAAATGTTAGAAATGCTCCATGAAATTAGGGATGAAAAAACATCAGTGAGACGGAATAACACAAATGATAAAGTGTGGGTTTACAAAAACAATTCAGTTTGCAATTTTTGCACGCGACAACGTAGCTCTGCAACACAGACAAAATGGTAAATTCGGAGAATGTCCATACATCTGGACTTTACTGAAAAAAAGTCTCTGGACACCCCTTTCCTCAACAAAAATAGAACATTCCAATAGATCACGTGTGCCAGATTTCCTTTAGAACTGAGGGTAAGGTTCTCAGACGTCGTATACCGGTTACTTGTGAGACATGGCCACGATTGTTGAGCTTACTGACTTTCAACGAGATGTTACTCTGGTTTCCATAAATTAAGAAACAAACCGAAAAACCGCGATAATTAGGCAAAACATAGTTCAAATTGCACGACATTCGTATAAGTTCCGGGCGAAGGCATCGATGTACGGAAGGTAAATGAATGGCGCTAGCAGCTCTTTATACACATGCGCAAGAGCTTAAAACCAGCTGTTTTGGAGGGCGTCGCCGGTTCATGTGCGGCGGAGAATGACGAGATTTCGAGATAGCTATTTTGTTAACATGGCTTCGAGACGTCATTTACCAGCGGAGGTTCGCTACAGAGCTATAGGCCGACTCGCAGCTGGGCAACCACAGGCGGACGACGCAAGATGGCTGAACGTCGATCGTTCTGCAGCCACGGGATGCAGCTTCCAAAAAGTACAGCGAAGGTAGGCCAAGGAAAACGACTTCTGCGGATAACAGGTATTTGTTGCTTTCGCGGACTCATCTCAGATCTTTGCTCGCGCCAGCCACCGGACAGACGGTATCAGCTTCGACGGTACGCAGAAGGTAACATGCAACTGTGTACTCGGCGACCGGTATTATGCGTACCTCTCACCACCCGCCACCGGATTGAACGCTTCAATTAAAGACGAATGCATGTGCACTAGACCCAAAATCATTGGAGGTCCATTTTATTGATGAATTTATTGATGAATCGCGATACTGTTTACAGAGGGATTATCGCCGAGTTGACATCTCGCTATCTTTACTCTAATATCCACGAAAGGGACACCCTATGGTTCTGGCGGGCATATCGTTAGGCGTCCGTACCGACCACTATGTGTTGCCACATGAAAAAAATGAATGCTCATAGGTATTGAGATGCCACGTGGAAAAATCAATGCTCAGTGGTATTGAGACGCCACATGGAAAAAATCTATGCTCAGTGGTATTGAGACACCACATGGAAAAATCAATGCTCAGAGGCATTGAGACGCCACATGGAAAAATAAATGCTCAGAGGCATTGAGACGCCACATGGAAAATTCAATGCTCAGAGGCATTGAGACGCCACATGGAAAAATAAATGCTCAGAGGTATTGAGACGCCACATGGAAAAATAAATGCTCAGAGATATTGAGACGCCACATGGAAAAATAAATGCTCAGAGGTATTGAGACGCCACATGGAAAAATCAATACTCAGAGGTATTGACCCCATTGTTCGTCCGTATGCGGCCTCAGTTGACGATACATTTGTACTGTATGCGGGCAACGTCCTCCCTCACACAGCTCTCCTCATGCACCAGTACCTGGAACAAGAGGCTATAGTCTGTATGGAGTGGCCAACACGTTCTTCCAATCTGAATACGTTTGAACATGTCTGGGATGCTCTCTAGAGGAGTGTTTCCGGCCTCCAGACCCCACCCCGAACCCTTCAGGGGCTCTGCATTGCTTTGCTTCAGCAATGGACGCAGTCACCCAAGGAACTGCTCGACACTATAATCAACAGCATCGAACATTGCTTTCGGGCCTGTATTGCTCTTCGGGGTAACCACACTCCGTGTTGAAGTACCTTTTCCTATTTCCCCTTGATACCTACAATTCTATATTTTTATATTTGCACCACTGATACAAAATGTAAAGGCTTTGTAGCACATGTTCTTACGCTTTTTTGTTGCATTTGGTCTGATAAAACTGACCACCAAATTTCATCCGAAATGGTAGCATACCTTTTGAGTTATCACGATTTTTCCATTTGTTGCTTAATTAATGGAAACCAGTGTATTATAAGTTGTGATATCAGTAACCTGTCCGTGAGTGCAATAGGAGAACAATTGTAACACCCACGGTCAACTGATCAAGACGTTGTTAGTAAATGGAAACGTGAGGGATTTACGACTGCCAAAAACGTTCAGGAAAGCCCAGTGAATGACGGAAAGGGGCATGAGAACTCTGAAATGTGTTGTCCGTGGATAATGTTATCCCTAATCCATCACTAAATAATCTCAGGGTTCAACAGGGGTGAATGTGTGCACTAAGCCAGTTCGTAAGGAACTGCACAAGTTTAATTCTCATGGCCGAGTTGCTGAATACAAGCCGCTAATAACTCGTACGAATGCGAGTAAGCGACTTGCTTGCGGCAAAGCACGTCATCAATGGATCCTAGACCAACGGAAACAGTGGAATGGAATGACGAATCACGCTACACCGTTTTTAAATCCGATGATCGTTGCTGTGTAAGGCGTATGCCAGGTGAACGGTATCTGCTTGAATAAGTCATCCCAACTGCTAAATTTGGTGAAAGCAGTGTTCATGGTCCGGGGATGTTTCTCGGCGTATGGACTCGGACCGTTGGTGGCTGTGGATGGTAACATAAATTTCGCGAAAAATTTCGGAATATTCTAAAAAACGCCGCGCTGCTACACTTTACCAGTTTTATGGAGACGACCCAATCTTGGTTTAGCATGACAACATGCAGTGGCATAAAGCACACTGCATTTCGATATGGTTTGAGGATATGAGTGTACAGAATTAGGAGTGGCCAACTCAAAGCCCCGACCTCAATCCTACAGAGGCCATTTGGGATGAATTTGAAAGTTGGAAGTTGCATTCGGTCTAGAACGACACATCTAACTTTTGTGTCTCACCTGGTCACTGGGTTACGGGAGCAATGGAATAAAAACCCTTGGACTGCTTACCAGAATTGTATAAAAAGTGTGCCAAGGAGAGTTCACAATGTAATTTTGGCCAAAGGTGCGCCAACTCCTTACTCATGCCTTTTTTGGATTGGATTTTGTTCTTAACTACCACCGTGATCAACTCAATGGGGTATAAGCAGTCGCCCGTCCCTAATTTAGGACCACTAGTTCGAGGGAAGGAAAATAGCCAGCGCCGTAAGACAAACGCAGCATCAATGCCTCATCGGGATTCGAACCCGGATCCCTTTCGGACGAATGATGAGAAGCCATAGCTTAGACCACTGCGCCACCAGGGCTGCTTACGTATTGTGCCATAAATGCAGTATTGTATAAAAAGCACTGGTGTGACGTTTTTTCCACATCGTATATATAAAAGTCTACATTCACAAGAGATCTGGTAATGTTTAATGTTTACGCTCCATTTGTCCTGTTGCAGCCAAGCCAAATATTCAGAGAAATTATAGTAAATCTTAAAATAAACTATTCAATTGTGAATAAACGTTTTAGATTTTATCTATTTCTATATACACTATCTACCAACAAGTTATTGGATACCTGTGATAGCAAAGCAAAACGAAGTTTATTCGCCTTCAATACCTTATTGGATCCTCCACGACCGGCGATTACAGCTGCAACCCTCCGGGGCATACTCTCAACCAGGTGTTGTACGACGGCTAGCGGTAATTTCTTCCACCCGGCATGGAGAAGACATGTCAGTTCCTTTACCGATTTCGGACGGTGGAGGCACCCCTTAAGTCGACGCTCAAACTCTTCCCAGAGGTGCTCGATAGGGTTAAGGTCCGTGCTCTGCGCAGGACAGTCCATTCGATTAACACCATTGTCATCATACCAAGCCATGGTGGACCTCGCAACACGACAGGTGGCACTGTCATCCTGAAAGTAACATGGTTACACCCCGTGAAACTGCCACAACGTGGGAAGCGCATGGTCATCCAAAACGGTGCAGTAGGTCTCGCATTGAGTCTACCAGGAATTGCGAGCAAGGGTCCCGTGCCATACCAGGAGAAACACCCTCATAGGATAATTCCACCGCCGCCGAACTTCACATTTGGCACAATACAATCCGGAAGGAGGCGTTCTCCAGGCAGACGCCAAACCCAGACCCTGCCATCCGAACGTCAGAGGATGAACCTTGATTTGTCGCTCTAGAGAACCTGTTTCCACTATTCAACGGTCCACTGTCGACGTTCTTTGCACCACGTTAGCCGAGCAACGCTATTGGACTTGGTGATCAAAGGCTTGTGGGCGGCAGCACGTCCATGATAACCGAGCATATGGGCTTCCTTACGGATAGTATTCATCGAAAGAACACTCCCTGATTCCTGTTAAAACTCCTCGCGGATGTGGCCTATTGATTTGGTGCGATTCTTCCGAACTTCTCTGGCTAGAACCCGTCGGTCTCTAACTCCCAGTTTTGTGGGTCTGCCGGGTCGGGGCAAATTCCGACAGTCACCTCTCATCTTCCACTTGACAATCACGTAGGCTACTGTCGATTTTGGGTACTTCAATTCTCTGGATAGGTCACGTATGGATCACCCATTTCTGTGATACCCGACGATTACACCTTTCTCGAAATCAGAGAGCTCCGAACTGCGTGGCATCTTGCATGCGACTGGTGGCGTTGTTGTTTCCAACACGATATTTAACGGCGGCGGCCGTGACGTGTATCAGGACCGCAGATATCATCGATTGCAGGGGTGTCCAATTACTTGTTGGTAGATAGTGTATTATCTGGTTGCTTATATGGTGACATAAATGCGTACTCGTATTCGATATCTCAGTGTGCATGTCACAGACTAAAAAAATATTTTTCGATTAAATGGTCCCAATGCTGAACAACATTTTACCACCCATTTGCAAGGGTTTCTTAGTGCACAATTTTCCCCCAGGCTGCATTTTTGACAGAGCATCTTTCATTCTGTAAAAGGGAGTGGGAGACATTTCTTAGTAATGAGTCATTTTGGAATATTATGAATAGTTCTTTGAATTATTTTCTCCAGTAACATGGCTCATTGCGCATAATGCCTTCAGAACATGATTTGTATATTTTTCTCAAGTGAAGGTTACAAATACCGAAATACATCATCGCGGCTGAGATTCGTAATTTGTTTAACTACTGTTTCCAGTGGCCGCTTTCGGCAAATTTTTGTCAGCTCAGCTCCGCTTGAATTCTATTTATTTATATTCAGCTTCAATTCCATTTTCTTTTATTCTTGCGAAACTGTTGCTTCAAAGTGAGTGCGCTTAGAATTTGCCTTTCCGCACACATATTACCATTATGATTTATATTTTAGGATACGGTAAATCAACATTTGTTTAACCAATTACCCCTCTGAACGACACAAAAACTTCACACTTACACAGAAATCATCACTGGATATCTACATGCATTTTATCATCTTAGACTGTAATATTAGCTTCATTTGTTATTGCCTTGCGAATTGTTTACTTTGGCGAGAATAATTTACTAAATTCGACATTTTCAGTGACGTTTCAACTTTTTACTTGTGACTCTCTATCTCTCTCTCTTATCCAAAATAAGTAACGAATTACGTTATTTTTAGTTCGTTTTATAATGTAACTTCAATTTTTCTGTTATATTATGTTCCGGAAATGTCGAATTGATGCCCACCAAGTCATTTAGAGATCGTAATCTCCAGACGTTTATATTTAACACACGAAGAGAAGAAAAAACTACGTAGATAATGCTACCTATTTTGGGATAGTGATATATCATGTGAGAGAATTACGTGCTATCGTTTAAACGCTACTGAAGAATAGTCTCAACGAAAAACATTCAAGTTACACTACGTCGTTCATTCTTCGTTTAATGGAAATATTCTTTTTTTAACTGATTTGTCTTATCTATAAACTTCAGAAGCGTTTGTAGCGAACAAACACTTTTACAAGAACTCCCGCAATACTATTCATTTTCGTAAAACTGACTTACATATCTTTGCTTCTTTCTTGATCCGTACCACTAAGACGGAGTGTATTCCTGTGCCTTTCGGAAAACAGTGAGCGTGCAGAGTAGTTGTTTCAGAAAAATGGAGCTACATTTTCTTTTATTGTCCCCATGTGACTTTAAATTGATTTTAACATTTAAAAATTAAGCTAAAATTTTCGTGTTCGTCAGTCGGCTCTATATGCAAAATCTGCTTTGTTTTGTAGAAAGCCAGTGTATCGTTTCCCTTGGCCTTTAGCATCAAACGAAATCCTTTGTTGTAGTCTTTTATTTAGTGCATTCGGCGTCGATTTTCATTTGCATCTATTAAATCGTATTGTTGGTATGGGGTGTAGTCTACATATGAGGAATGTAAGAGCTTTCAAACGTCCAAGGAGTTTCCAGTTTATGGCGATAAAATCACTGCTGATAAGAAACGGCATTGTATACTGCTGTCTAACAGTTAAGCATAGTTAAAAAAAAGACATTTTCGAACAAACGAAAGGGGAAAGAAAGGCAATAAAGTAAAGTACACACGACGTAGGAATATGCAAATGTGGAATTCATGACGCAATACCATATGAAAAACGATATTTGGCATAAGAAGTGAAGCAGCACATTTATGAAGTTGAGAAAGAGATGCAAAAATGAGAGAAATAAGATTCCTTGCCGTCATCGCATCCTGCTATAGTAGTAGAATTATTTAGAATTATTTTTAAACAGTATGTAAGAAAAACGGCAAGGGCAGTAGTTTTACCGCCGTAAACTGGAATTTGAGTAATTTTACCACCATAAACTGTTTCGGATTATCGGAATGTTGGAATCTCGCAAGATGAAAAATATTTCCAGAGACACTGGCTTGAATAGTGTCTATGCCGCTTCTTATCAGCAGTGATTTTACCGCCATAAACTGGAACTGGAGTGATTTTACCGCCATAAACAGGAACTGGAGTGATTTTACCTCCATAAACTGGAACTGGAGTGATTTTACAGCCTTAAACTGGAACTGGAGTGATTTTACCACCATAAACTGTTTCGGATTATCGGAATGTTGGAATCCTGCAAGATGCAGAATATTTCCAGAGACACTGGCTTGAATAGTGTCGATGCCGTTTCTTATCAGCAGTGATTTTACCTCCATAAACTGGAACTGGAGTGATTTTACCGCCATAAACTGTTTTCGATTATTGGAATGTTGGAATCCTTCGAGATGCAGGATTTTTCCAGAGACACTGGTTTCAATAGTGTCTGAGCCGTTTCCCATCAGCAGTGATTTTTTTAAAACTAGAACTGGAGTGATTTTTACCGACATGAACTGCTTTGGGTTATCGGAATGTTGTAATCCTGCGCAATGCAGGATACTTCCAGAGACACTGGTTTGAACCAATCCATTGTATCTAGATTTAGGAGAAGGTACCAGGGCACCTGAAATATTTTGTTTTTTTATTGGAGGTTTAACGACCACCGTGAGCAACTCAATGATCTATAAGCAGTCGGCCGTCCCTAATTTAGGGCCACCGACTCCAGGCAAGGGAGAGAGCCAGTGCAGTAAGACAATCGCAACATCCATGCCTCACCGGGATTCGAACCCGGACCATTCTTGGACGAATGGTCACAAGACAGCGCTTAGACAACTGCGCCACCTGAGCGGCCCGGAAATATTAATCGCCAACCTGCGGCAGGTTGTCTACGGATTACAACGGCTTAGATTGATAGGTATGTGGCTTTAACAGCGAGACGTAACAGGTCGATGTCAGCGAGACCGCTTGCTTTAGAGCTGTCTGCGGCTGGTGGATGAGTAGGTTCAAGGCAAACAGTATAGAGTTGGCTCAGCAAAGAAGGACTGTATGCGAAAAGACTTGTGGTTTGCATCCCACTCACTCCGTCAGCAAGAAATACTGTGGCGCAGGCAGCATTCAGATTTATACTAAAACCAATGGACGAAAGTCCTCTTCTCCGATGAATCCAGTATTAGTGTTAAAAGTGATGGCCGTCGTGTTTTCCTCTGGAGAGAGCCTGGAACCCTTATTTCCCCACAAACATCCGAAAAAGGCACCATTACAGAGGTGGTGATATTCCTGTTTGCGATGGAATTATGTCCAGCAGACGCACACAGATCCATGACCATTCTGGTAGAACTTTAACAAGACAGAGATACAGAAACGAAATCCTTGTTCCTACGTAATGTTTTTTCGGCGTGCTGTTAGCCTAGACTTTATGTTCATGGACAATAACACGAGACCTTATAAAGGAGATGCTATTGTCGGTGATTATCTGGAAAGTAAATACACTATCTACCAACAAGTAATTGGACACCTGTGATAGCAAAGGAAAACGAAGCTTATTTACCTTCAATAGCTGTTGGAGCCACCACGAGCGGCGATTACAACTGCGACCCTCCGGGGCATACTCTCAACCAGGCGTTGTACGACGGCTAGCGGTATTTTCTTCCACTCGGCTTGGAGAAGACAGGTCAGTTCCTTCACCGATTGAGGACGGTGGGGACACCCCTTACGTTGACGCTCCAACTCGTCCCAGAGGTGCTCGATAGGGTTAAGGTCCGGGCTCTGTGCAGGTCAGTCCATTTGATTAACCCCATTGTCACAATGCCAAGCCATGGTGGACCTCGCAACATGACAGGTGGCATTGTCATCCTGAAAGTAACATGGGTCCACCCCGTAAAACTGCCACAACGTAGGAAGCGCATGGTCATCCAAAATGGTGCATTAGGTCTCGGCGTTGAGTCTACCAGGAATTGCGAGCAAGGGTCCCGTGCCATACCAGGAGAAACACCCTCATAGGATAATTCCACCGCCGCCGAACTTCACAGTTGGCACAATACATTCCGGCAAGTGGCGTTCTCCAAGCAGACGCCAAACCCAGACCCTGCCATCCGAACGGTAGAGGGTGAACCTTGATTCGTAGGTCCAAAGAACCTGTTTCCTCTGTTCAACGGTCCACTGTCGACGTTCTTTGCACCACGTTAGCCGAGCAGCGCCATTGGACTTGGCGATCAAAGGGTTCTGTGCGGCAGCACGTTCATGATAACAGAGCATATGGGCTTCCTTACGGATGGTATTCATCGAAAGAACACTCCCTGATTCCTGTTAAAACTCCTCGCGGATATGGCCTATTGATTTGGTGCGGTTTTTCCGAATTTCTCTGGCCAGCACCCGTTGGTCTCTAACTCCCAGTTTTGTGGGTCTGCCGTGTCTGGACACATTCCGACAGTCACCTCTCATCTTCCACTTGCCAATCACGCAGGCCACTGTCGATTTTGGGTACTTCAACTAGCTGGATATGTCACGTATGGATCGGCCATTTTTGTGATACCTGACGATTACACCTTTCTCGAAATCAGAGGGCTCCGAACTGCATGGCATCTTGCATGCGACTGGTTGCGTTGTTTTTTCCCACACGATATTTAACGGCGGCCGCCGTGACGTGTCTCATTACCGCAGATATCGTCGATTGCAGGGGTGTCCAATTACTTGTTGGTAGATAGTGTATACCCACGATATGCCATAGACAGCTCATTTCCCATACCTCAACCCAATGAAGCATATGTGGGATACATTGGAGAGACTCATTATAGTCATTAACCTCCCACCAGGATTCTCGAAGAACTCTGAATTGCTCTTGTTCAGTAGTGAAATTTGCTGATAAAGATTCTTCTTGTTTATGTTGTCAACAGCTTGAGACATCGGTGTAGCACATGAATCGCTGTAAGGATTTTTAGAAAGCAGACAAAGTAAAGCGCCATTCGACTGCCATTCTGCCATTTGTTCACTCTTGTGGAATGTTTTCTATTGTCTATCGTCGCAGTGAATTAGAGAACCTTCAAACAACTAACAGAACCTGAGAGGTGTTCTTATTCAAGGACTAACGCATTGGGCTATGACATACTAAACCAAAATATTTTGCATAACCTTTATTTGTGGAAGTGCATTTAACACTTTTTTTACAAACTTAATAATATGCTTAATTTTGATTCAAGCTTTATTGCTTTAGAATAAAAAGGCACTCATGACATTGGTAGTTATTTGTTATCACAGCACTGAACAGAAAAAAGTCGTTTAGAACAGAGACATCCAGTCGAATATTTTTGGACACCACTATGTGTACCTCCTTATGAAGCTGCACATGAAAATGTAGTTGGACTTTCTCTCAGCATTGCTGTATGCACATACGTGGGTAAATCAAAACATAAGCTAGGCTAATGATTATGCCTGCTCCGTCGAAATGCCGACTCTGCAGGGATATGTGGAACTCGTGCAAAGCCTTCACTATTTTTAATAGTGGAGGGCTTGCGCGAGTAATCCTTCAAGCATCAGGCAAGGCTTTCACCCGATCAGGATCGGTCCAGTTACCGCCTATAGTCTGTTGCCCCCCACAGGACCACCATTTCCTACCCCTTTGCCATAGCCCTCGCGTACGACGTGCTAATGGGCCACTGTTTCTAATTTTGCGGCTGGCTGGGAGATTTGTTCGGCAACGCGAAGAAAATTGGGAGTTCTTTATTTGTGTCTACGCTAAGAAATAGATACATACACTTTATTTATACTGAGAGTCTCATGCGTTGGTAAATTAGTATTTAATATTCATCAGCCCTCTTACAGAGATGAAAAAAATGAAACTGTTATTTACATTACTTTACAAAGTCCGCAGCACTTGGGCTGGTGCTTCGGTGATGACTCTGTGCAGGTGAAGCAGCACTGAACTCCGTGCAGGAATCATCGTTCTCCTCTTCAGATAAAGGCAACTTGTGAATTAAACTTTTACCGCAAGTGACAACGTTTTCATGCCATAACGGTAATCAGACAATGTGGCAGCTGCATAGCCCAACGCTACAAGTGAGTCTGGCTTCAGTGGTGAATATGTAATTATGGAAAGATCCGCTTTCCGACTACCCAGCTGTTGAACAGCGTTCTTTAATGAGCTGTCGTTGAGCAGAAGAGACCGAGCAAACCAAAATTTACAGAAGAATGATATGGCAGTGTATGGGCCAGAAAAAATCTTATGAAGAGGTAGAGAGGTTTAAATCTGGCAGAACAGGCGTGGCCGCCCCGGTGGCGCCGTGGTCTAAGCGATGGACTCTGATCATTCTTCCGAACGGGGTCCGGGTTCGAATTCCGGTCAGGCATGGATGTTGTGTTTGTCTTACGGCACTGTCTCTCTCCCTTCCCTGGAACCAGTGACCCTAAATTAGGGACGGGCGACTGCTTGTAGCCCATTGAGTTGCTCACGGTGGTCGTTAAACCTCCAAACAAAAAAACAAAAAAAGAACAGGCGTGACTGATGTAGCTCTTGTGGCGTACATTCTAAATTAACTTTCCTTTTTAGTTTCTTTCCCTATGTAAATCTTAAGTTCATTCTGTTATTCTTCACTCTTACCGTGATATCTTTCTTTCAAACTAATACGTTTGGCAACACAATTGAGGTTGAATGAACGTGACGTATGCCTGAGTTTTGATAAGCACAAGAGATAAAAAAGACGACTGATCTATTGCTTGAGAGCGTTGTGAGAGAGCGTTGGGCTTTTTTTTTATTGGAGGTTTAACGACCACCGTAAGCAACTCAATGGGCTATAAGCAGTCGCCCGTCCCTAATTTAGGGTCACTGGTTCCAGGGAAGGGAGAGAGCCAGTGCCGTAAGACAAACACAACATCCATGCCTGACCGGGATTCGAACCCGGACCCCTTACGGACGAATGATCAGAGGCCAGCGCCTTAGACCACTGCGCCACCGGGGCGGCAGAGCGTTGGGTTGTAAACTGATTATTGATAGGAGTGTTGTGATAATGTGTGGTGTGTGGAGCGTTTACTACAATATGCTATGTTACGATGTGTGTGCTACATCCTGAATAAAGCATCTTTACCGTAAGTTGACTTCTGTTATTTACATGTTTTGTCTGGCCGTTAAGGTTTCTTTCATTTAGGAACTTTTTATTAGTATGTTCATGTGTTAAAAAGACGTAGAAGTAGAAAAGACTACTTCGTTATAATGGCGCCGGAACTTTCCGGATGACCCGGCCGTTCAAAATCTCGCAATGGTTCTTTCCACACCGCGAGATAGGAAAAATCGGAGAATCCCTTCTCCAGCGCTTCGAAAAATATATGTGTGTGACGTTGCATTCCACACAGCAGTTTGACTGGGAGTTCTCAAGTGCACGTACTACAGCGGATGGCTGCTTACGACGATTCATGGTCACGGCTGACCCGTGGGATATGCCTCCGGCCTTCTTTTGGGGAGGGAGATGTGACGTGCCTTCCTAGCAGGACGCACACGATATAAAGGAAGATAGCAGCGATAACGAACGTCTGCGTAGCTCATTTGGTAGAGCGACTTATTTATGAATGAGGGGACCCATGTTCGAGGACCGGCGTGGATAAAAATGACGGATAAATTTACTTCGTTATACTCTATTAGAACCATTACCGACGTTTCGAAGTCAAGACCTTTTCGATCATGTGGAATCTCTTATTTAAGAAGGCCGCCGGATAACGGCGTTTATGGTAGCTGATGTGTTACACATAAGTTGTCATTCTGTCTGTGCAATGATGAATGTCGACTCAGTATGCTTGAAAACATGTGCCAGATGAATCCCTAAACAGCTGAAAGATCAATACAAGGAACAGCATAAGGAGATTTCCACAACCCAGTATTTGCAGCGTTATCAAGATCTAGGTTTACCGGACAGAATTTCCACTGAGGACGAGATCTGACTGCGCGATTTCACCCTGAAAGCAAGAGACAAAGCTGAAGAAGAAGTCCCCTTTATCCCCCGCTGAAAAGAAGTACAAGAGTGTCCGCCTTCTCTGAAATTAAGTCCAGCTAACCTTGCTTCGAAGTAAGAATGGACGTATTTTGGAGCATCATCAGGAGTACGGGACAAACTTTTAACAAATGCAATACATTCAGCAATGCTTAAAGACAAACTGAAACTTGAAATTTGCAACAAAAGGGAAGGATTGCTGTCAAAAACTGTTCTTTTGCACAAGCACATTGCTTGTCCCCATACAAAGGTAGCAACCGTAAAGGCGGTTCGAAAACTCAAGTTTGAGGTTTTGTCATGTCAACCTCAAAACTCGGAAATAGCGCAAAGGGATTTTCATTTCGTTAGTCCGTTTAAACAAAGTCACGTGGTTGTCGATTTAGTAGTGATAAACAGGTGAAAGAGGGGGCAAATACATGGCCTCAATGACACCCGGAAACCTTCTTCGATGGGAGCAATTAGCTTCTGCACCGTTGCAAAATGTTTTGTGGAGCTGTAAGACCATATTAAAGAACAATGCTACAGATACGTAAGTTCACTCCTTATCATATTTTTGCACCTTTGAACATTAGTAGGTTATCTTATGTTTATGCTACCATCTCATTCATTAGAGTTTTCATTTCTCGTTATCGATGGTAAAAATGGCGTTAGTGTCACTTTTGTTCTCTTGCAAACGACATGTACAGCACCGAAAGTCCGTATCTGAGGTAAAAAAAATGCTACATCGAGCTTATCTAAGATCACATCAGATAATATGTAGAGGAATTTGGGAAGGGAGTGTCTGACCACAGGTCTTAAACAACCCTTGAAATAGGAAGCCAGGAGGATTGGGCTAAAGTGTCCGACAAGAAAGTGACACGGAAGCGAGGTAGAAAGGGGTAGGAAGACGTCCTTAGCCGCCCCGGTGGCGCAGTGGTCTAAGGCGCTAGCCTCTGATCGTTCGTCCGTAAGGGGTCCGGGTTCGAATCCCGGTCCGGCATGGATGTTGTGTTTGTCTTACGGCACTGGCTCTCTCCCTTCCCTGGAACCAGTCACCCTAAATTAGGGACGGGCGACTGCTTATAGCCCATTGAGTTGCTCACGGTGGTCGTTAAACCTCCAATCAAAAAAAAAAAAAGAAGACGTCCTTATTTATTACCGGGGGACCAGTACCCGGGGCCCGAACGGCTTAACGTGCCCATCCGACGCACGACTGGTATTTAGTTGTTCGAGCGTTCGTACCTGCCTGGTATCAAACCCGAGGTCCTCTCCGTTGCAATCACGAACGTGGACTACTAGGCAACCCACTGCCCTGAGCTTATCTAAGAGATGACAATGGCCAGAAACAAGCAAATTTCATCAAATCGAACCTCTTTACGTTAGTTATGATGCACAGCAGCGGTGGAATGGATCCCGCTCCTATGTACTGACCTTTGACCCCATTTCGTTCACTTTAAAAAGGGTACCTTCCCAGGTCATCCCCTACCAGATACTAAAATTTCATCGAAATCGAACGATTTTTACGCGAGTTAGCGCGCGAACGGACATACGCACACTACGCGTGACCTAATGAGGCAGATGGAAATCGCGACCATCTGCTCGCGGCAAGAGTATGACCTCATAAAACTTTAATAGGATCCACACACAACGCGTGACGTAATGAGACAGATGACGTGAAAAAAATTATCAAACGCGAGATTGTGACGTTATAAGATTTCTAAGCATTGGTAACATTAATGGAACAACGCCATCACTAAAAACGTTTAAATTTGGTGTGGTTATTTAACCCACTAAACGAATTCTCCTAAAGTCGAGATCAAGCTAAATCGATTTCTAGTACCAGAAAACGGTA
This sequence comes from Macrothele yani, assembly GCA_039090855.1. Lineage (NCBI taxonomy): Eukaryota > Metazoa > Arthropoda > Arachnida > Araneae > Macrothelidae > Macrothele > Macrothele yani. The sequence continues at coordinate 71,074,836 of CM077029.1, forward strand.
GGTTAACGACTTTCATCAAAATTTTTAGACCCGTTTTCAAAATAAAATGTACGTACATACATACAAGAATTGCTACTTTAAGGTGGATGTCAAGTAATTTTGCTTCCTATACTTCCAACGGAAAAACTTCTGTACACATTTTCTTCACAATTAATGCGTTCCCAAGGATGAAAATTTGAACATCGATTAAAATATCTTCATTTTATAACTTGGAATACTTAGTATTTTCTAAAACATAACTATAATTATGCGGAGGAGAACGCAAGCAGCACGTTTGTCTACTGACGTCATGAAAATACAGGTCGCGCCATCTTTTTTCTGGACAATTAATGCGTTCACAAAGATGAAAATTTGAACATCGATTAAAATACCTTCATTTTATAACTTGGAATAGCTAATATTCTCTAAAACATAACTATAATTATGAATCTAACATCTGACATCATCAAAGTACAGGTCGCGTTATGCTTTTTCTGGTTTCAACACCACCAAAGGAAAAGTTATTAATTTTTAATATAATTATGGTTATGTTTTAGAAAATATTAAGTTTCCCAAGTTATGATATGAAGTTATTTTAATCGATGTTCAAATTATCATCCTTGGGAACACATTAATTGTGAAGGAAATGTGTACAAAAGTTTTTTCATTGGAAGTATAGGAAGCAAAATTACTTGACGTCCACCTTAATAATATGGAATAAGAGGAATGGAATGGATCGCAATCCTATGTCCTGACCTTTGACCACATTTCGTCCATTTTCAATAGGGTTCGTCCTCAGGTGGTCTACTACTACATACTGAAATTTCATCGATATCGAACCATTTTTACGCACGTTGTGACGCATAAGGCAATGTAATGCATCCCGATCTTATGTCCTGACCTTTGACCCCAATTCACCCATTTTGAACAAGTTTCGTCCCCAGGCGATATCCTACTACATAGTAAACTTTCATTGAAATCGAATCATATTTACGCAAGTTATGACGCATAAGTGCAATGGAATGATCCCGCTCCTACGTCGTGACCCTTTGACCCCATTTGTCCCATTTTCAATAGGGTTCGTCCCTAGGTGGTCCCCTACCACATATTAAAATTTCATCGAAATCGAACCATTTTTACGCCAATTATCGTGCGAACGGTCGGACGGACAAAGCTGGAGCATACACGCTTCTTCAACCTACGGTTGGAAAGCGTAAAAAAGATCGTGCTTATGTTATCACTTCGCCCGCCCTTCCGTCCATTTGTCTGTGGACATCATATCCCTACAACTATTAGTCCGATTCGAAAAATTCCTTTTTCATTGGGAATCATAAGATGTCAGAATGATGATCCCTGTATTCCAGATCTTTGCGATGTACAACTTCGCCGCTAGAGGGCATAAATGCAAATGCTATCGAATTCAAAATTCATTTTATTCCATACATTTGCTCTAAATATCCGATTGAGAAAATAAGTTTTCCTTTCGATGCCGTTTATATGGGACTATTTTAAAGAAGAGTCTCTTTTGCAACTAATGCATAGATTTTCCGCTAGGGGGCGTAAGTGCAAATTGCGTTTCTCCGGACTTTTCTGCTTTTAAAACTCCGATTTGAGACATTCTTCCTGCATCGGATACAGATTGTGATGGGAAATATTTTGCATGTAATTTCGGATTTTTGGTAAAAAATTGTTTGGCCACCAGGGTGTGTAAGTGTTTTTTTTTCTTATTCTGTTGCATTTGTAGCAAAATCTGAGCTTCTGAACACTCGACTGAAAAACTTATTTTGTAAACAATACTACTCACCTCGGAAAAACTTTTCAGAATGCTTTCTCTGTAAAAACAATGCATAGTTTTTCCTCCAAGGGCCGCAGATGCATATTTTATTTTGTCGATATCTCTACTTCTAAGAGTCTAATTCGAAAAACTCTTTCTTTGTTGGAGAGTGTCTCCAGTGCAAAATGCTTCTCATGCAATTTCAAGTTTTTCTTAATGCACAAGTCTGCCACTAGAGTGTGCAAGTTCACGTTTCCATTTACAAGAAAATCTGCGGGACCAAAAACCCGTCTCAAAAAATTCTTTATCAGTCAGATATTACTAGATAACCATGAAAACACTTTGTGTACATTTCCTTTGGAAAATAATGCAAATTTTTATTTTTCTCAATATATCTGCTTCTACATGTGCGGTTTAAAAAATTATTTCAACACTAGATGCCATTTACCTTGTGGAACAATTTAGGTTTGTATTTGAGGAGTTTTATAGTTCACAGTTCTGTCGCTAGGTGGTATTCTGGTACTCCTGTTTGTAATTGTATCTCCGCTTCTAAAAACCCTATTGACAAATTTATATTTTACTGCATGCCGTGCCCTACAATAGAGATGTTGAGCACTGTCTTCTTTAAATGATGCAAAGATCTTCGACGAGTAGGCATGAAGGCCTATAAAATTTGTACGCTATCTCTGCTTCCGCGAGACGTATTTCAAAAGTTATTTTCTCTTAACATAGCTTTTCCCGTGAAGAGTATTTGACGCCTATTTTATACTTTTCTATTATGCAAAATTCTTCCGCTAGAAGACGTAGAATTGTATCATACTTCTTTCTATATTTCTTCTTTTAACTGTTCGTTTTGAATATCTCTTTGTGTCTGATACTTTTACTGCGACATATTTTAATTTTGGTAGCATACGTTTTAGACGCTGGTGAAAGTAAGTAGCTATTTCTATTTCTGGATGTTTTATCGGTTGTAGGAATCCAGTTAATTTTTTGACGTAGGGCTACGTAAAACTCCGCGGACAGTATGGGGCGACTTACGGCTGACAGCCCGTGAGAAAAATAGGTTTCCATTGAAATCATTATAGCGTCAAATACACGTGCCGCACACCAATCGAGTTAGCATATTTGTAAGCAGCATGGAGTGCAATTCGAGTACTGCGCAACACATAGTGCGCGCAACGCTCCCCTCGCTCCTTGTGCTCGGGGGAGGTGTTGCTATATCTCTGGGTGTGGGCCTCGTTTGGCTCATTCTATCTCTGCAACAGTGAGCGCAACACTACTGTGCGTTGTATCGTTTTAAAGCTCTCGACAAGATCTATTCAAATATACGAAGAACATTTCGAGTGGTTTGAACTGAACATTTAAAAGAAAATTCCTTGTGAACCTGTGAACACTTTTGACAATATCGCGCTTTATCTGTACAAATGTGAATGCAAGACTTTGGGTAATATCGTTTTAAAGCTCTCGACGAGATCTATTCAAATGTATAAAGAACATATCGCAGTGGTTTAAACTAAAATTTTAAGAAATAGTTTTCGTGTGAACGGGTTATCATTTTCGACAGTGCCGCGGAATTCGCAGAATGAACGCAAGCAAAAGTGAAGAAAATCAAAACGAGAGGTAAGAGCAAGTAATGATGAATGTCAGAAGCCCAAGAAGATAGAGCACCACGTTGGGTAATTCGTGTATTGGTCTGCTTTCTGTTCGCAATGTATCCAGCATTAATTGTAAATATTATGTAAGCAACTTTTCATATCATAGACCTGTGTTGGCTGTAACAAATTAAATAAATGCTTTGAAACCATATTCTACTAGCTAATTTCAACAGTCCGATTTGCAAGTCGTTGTCCTACGTTCCAAACTGATGGCTCATTCAGGACTGGGCCTACCTGTCTTTTTTTTAACCTGTTCCATCGATTTTGAATAACTTTGTGATTCAAAAAAAGGTGGTCACTACAACCGAAAATTCGGTGTCATCCTTCTTGTGTTCTTTTGCAGACGACTTGTGCAGCACCAACATTCTAAATCTGACGTCAATAAACGCACACCAGTGAGGTTATCTAAGAGATCACAACAGCCAGAAATAAACGAAACCTCATTTGCTAGATGTAAACTGATCGAGATAGAAGAAGGATTTTGCTACAACATGTGAAAATGGAGTCGAAGGAGCAGATAGGAATACCGTACACCAATTCTAATGGACCTGCACATAAAAAAACGATATCTTCCATGAAAACAAAATGGATGGAAATCTAAAAAAAAAACAATCTATCAGATGACAACGTACAGAATTGAGATAATTCGAAGGATGCCATCCATCAGATGGTAACAGGTAGCTGTAAAAGAAACTTATTATGCAAAGGATAATAGTGGAGGGAATAACAGGAATGCCATCTACCAGTGACAAGGGACCGTTAAATAAGACAACTGTTATCAATCATCTGATAGAAATGGAGAACAACAGAAAAAAATACCATCTCTCAGATGTCAATAGACAGAAACAAAAACGATAACACCAGATTTCGGTTGTAATGAACACGTCTTTTGAAATCATTCAGACAGGAAAAATATATTTGAAAGCAGATTTAAAAAAAAAAACCCATAAAAATTCAGCAAAAAAGAAAACACACTTACACCACATAAGGATGCACTGCATATAAATTAAAATACCTAATGAAAAGCAGAGTTATTCATAACAGATGAAACCGGTTGAAACAATTCAAGCGGATTTCTGCAATTCATAAAATATCTAGAAACTAGGTGAAATCCCGTCAATAATGACGGGACGGGAAAATAAGATATGCATAGTAATTTTTAATGACAAGGTGCGAGTATATTCTTTTTGCTTGCGATACCATATGTGAAATTATGTTTCGTGAGCAATTCAACAATAAAAAAAAGTTAGTAAAATCATGCAATACAATGATTATGATACGCTTTCCAACGTACCAGAAATCATAGTAAAACGCTTGGTTTTGAGGGAACTAAACTTGGTATAACGATTGAGGTTCACATATATAAAAATTAAATCTCTTTGTGCCCGTGTTACCTATTTCTATTATCAAGAGCTATCACACATAAGCCGTTTTATAATTAAAAATCCCATCTGAATCGGGCAATTTCCACGGGTTATTGTTCGGCAATTTTCATAGACGTTACCATTGTCATTTTAATTATGAAGTGTTGGTTTGTGTATACTAATAATGCCTTAAACGTTTTCCTCTGTTACAAGTGAGAAAATGAAGTAATAGGACAAATATCGACACACTCTTTTGCACTGGATTCCGTATCCTTCCAGTTTTGAATTCTGAATGTGAATAAAGTTTCAGTTTTCGGAGACTAAAACTAAAATGAACTAGCTGTTAACTTGTGCAAGGGTAAGCCAAACGTCCGTCCTGCTTGCAGCTGAAACGTTTAGATGCTAGAAACCCAAGCATGCTCATTTTACTCTGCAAAATACAGGCCGTTGCTTCTTTAGACATTTGCCAACGTTCCGCGAGAGCCACGATCCCACAGAGGTATCGCTCAGCAAATTTCGAACGCTCTCTGACGTCAGATGCCTCATCCATTACTGAAGAGAAGTACAGTCTTAGTAGAAAATAACATTGGAGGGAAACAGGTTGTAGTTCCATGGGGTAATGTCCGGACTCTATAGTGGACGGGATAAGGTCGCAAATCCTCCCCGTTCCTGTAGCTTTCGGCAAACCAGTCTGCAGGTGTGACTGATCCATTTGAAGAACCGTGCGCTTCCTGAGGTTGACCACTGGGTAACGTTGCAGCATAGCATCACGAACGTACTTTAGTTGTTCGGTGTAGAAGTTCCTGTCCACAACTTGACTATCTGACACGAGTTTCTAGTGCACAAGGACCTATCAATTCAACCAAATGCACAGCATGGTTTTCCTCTAGAAGCCCTCTGTGTCTCTAGGACGGGCTCCAGCCACTGGTTTTCAGGTCTAGAGTTCTGCCTGCTCGGTTGTTAATTCATGAGAAATCATGCGATGGCTTCCATAGGAGAAATCAAATTGGTTCAGGTGACGAATGGTGGTGGATTGGGAAGACCAGCTGTTAATGATCTTATACAGGTACCGAGTTTCGCTGTCACAGCTTTGACCAGGTTTTCAGCGTTAGTTTCCATTTGACGTTCAGATCTCGGTTTGCTTTGGAGACTGAGGTTTCCAGCATTGAGACTCAGCAGCTATTTTCGTGCAGTCCACTGATGCTCACTATTTTCTCGCCATCAACCGCGCAAATTTCTCTAGCTTCTGCCGCATTTAACCTTGTTCTCCCCTATAACTACGTAGGAGAACGCAAACAGCACGTCTCTCGACCCCATCTTCTGCTCACTTGATAACACAAAGTGGATCAGTGCCAAATGCGCGTCATCATTCTCGTGTGTTCCACGTCATCGTGGTACCTGGCGTTTCGCACAGGAATGTAATAGGTCCAATCTTACGTGTAGATCAAAGCGGGACACATTTTTGGCTCACTGGGGTATAACACAATTTCCCATGTGGTGAGATTCTGGGTTATCGGAAATTTTTAGCTTAATAACTAGAGCCATTCGCTAACGAAGGAGAGGGATTTTTTAAACTCATTAGATGATACTTCAAGCATCGGCATGAAAATGACTGCTTCTGTTTTGATAAAGGTTTCACATTTTCGACAAATGGCGTTATGGAATCCATAATTTAAATTTTGCGTTTCAATTTGAATGCAGATGCCTACGGTTACATATAAAACAAGAAAGATGACACCAAATTTTCGGGTGTAATAAGCACGTCTTTTGAATCAGTTCTGACGCAAATTAAATATATCAAACCTATTCAAAGTCAATGGAACCGGTATGAAAAACAATATTTGACGGATAAAAGAGGTTTTTCAATAATGTGTTTAATACCTCAGATATTGCTGTAAACGGAAATGTGAGCTTACGCCCTCTAGTTACACACTTGTGCTTTAAGAAAAACTTGAATTTATATGAGAAACATTTCGCACCGGAAATGCTTTCCAACATAGATATAATTTTTCAAATCGGACATCGACAAAAATCAGATGTGGCTTTACGTTCCCTGGTGGGAAAACCATGCATTCTTTTAGGAAGAAAGTATTCTCAAAAGGTTTATCCATATGAGCCGTATCGGTCCAAGAAAAAAAAATTAGTCGAGTTTTCAGGATCCCAGATTTTGCTACAAATACATCAGAAGCAGATATTAACACTTATGCCCCCTGGTGGCCAAACTATTCCTTACCAAACATTACAACTTGTGTGAAAAATATTTTCCATCAGGTCTTGTATGCGATACAGGAAGAATTTTTCAAATCGGAGTTTTAGGAGCAGAAATAACGCAGAAAACGCAGTTTACCTTTGTGTTCCCTGGCGGAAAATCTATGATTTACTTGAAAATTTTGAATTCATAGGAAACACATTTCGCATCGGAAACACTATCCAACAAAGAAGGAACTTTTCAAATCGGACTTTTAGAAGTAGAGATATTGACAAAAATAAAATATACGTCTACGCCCCCTGGCGTGGAAACCATGCATTATTTCAAGGAGAAAATGTTCCTAAAAGGTTTGTCAACATCAGTAGTATCGGTGAACAAACGACTTTTTTTCAATCGAAATTTTAGAAGCACATATTTTACTGCAAATACATCAGAAGCAGAAATTAAGACTTACGCCACCTGGTGGCCAAACCATTTTTTACAAAAATTTGAAAATATGTGCAAACGATATCCCATCAGGAGTTGTATCCGGTGCAGAAAGAGTTTTTCAAATCGGAGATTTAGAAACAGAGATATGGGGGAAAGCAATTTACATTTCGCCCCTAGCGAAAAGTCTATGAATTACTTGAAAATTTTGAAATTATATGAAAAAAATGTCACACTGGAAACACTATCCAACAAAGAAAGAATTTTTCAAATCGGACTCTTAGTAGAGATACTGACAAAAATATGATATATATCTAAGCCCCCTGGCGTAGAAACCATGCATTATTTTAAGAAGAAAATGTTTCTAAAAGATTTGTCGACATGAGTAGTATCGGTCTACAAACGACGTATTTTTCAATCGAGAATTTAGAAGCTCATATTTTGCTGCAAATGCATCAGAAGCGGAAATTAAGACTTACGCCAGCTGGTAGCCAAACCATTTTTTTTTTACAAAAATTAGAAATTATGTGCAAACGATTTCCCATCAGGAACTGTATCCTGTGCAGAAAGAAGATTTCAAATCGGAGATATAGAAGCAGAGATATAAGGGGAAACGCAATATACCTCTATGCCCCCTAGCGGAAAGTCTACGAATTACTTGAAAATTTTGAAATTATATGAAAAACATGTCACACTGCAAACACTATCCAACAAAGAAGAATTTTTTTCAAATCCGACTCCTAAAAGTAGAGATATTGACAAAAATAAGATATACATCTACGCACCGTGGCGGTGAAACTGTCGAATATTTTAAGAAGAAAATATTCCGAAAACATTTATCGATGTGAGTGGCATCAGTCCACGAAATAATTTTTATTAATCGATATTTTAGAAGCTCAGATTTTATGGCAAATACATCAGAAGCAAAAAATGAACACTTACGCCCCCTGGTAGCTAAAGTATTCTTTACGAAAAATTAGAAATTATATGGAAAAGATTTTCCAACAGAAAGTGTATCCGCTGAAGATTTCTTTTTTCAAATCGGAGCTTTAGAAGAAGAGTTATCAGGAAAAATGTAATTTATTTTTACTCTCCCTAGCAGAAAATATATGCGTAATTTGAAAAAGTAACTATATCTAAAATACTCTTCGACATAAATGGAATCGAAAGATAAAATATTTTTTTCAATCGGATGTTTAGAAACAAATATGTGGAATAAAACGTATTTTTGAATTCGACATCATCTGCATTTTTGAATTCGACATCATCTGCGTTCTAGCGGCGAAATTGTGCATCGTATAAAAAAAACGAAATAAAGGATCATCATTCTCATATTTCAAGCTTCCCAATGCAAAAATAATTTTTGAAATCGGACTAATAGTTGCAGAGATATCGTGGGTACAGATGGACGGACGGACAAACCGATAACATAAGCACGATCTTTTTTAACAAAAGACATACTAAAAACATACGTAGAAGCACATATTTTAAAGAGAAGGCATATGCAAGTGCTGATGTACGTATTGACTTGATGTACGTAATCATCATCGTCATCAACAATAGTCATTCTCAATCCGCAGTTGGATGAAGCGAGAGAGATTAGAGAGAGAAAGGTCTTTCCGAGTCTCTTCACAGCTCTCCGTCTGGAGCTATTTTTCTCCATGCCACTTCAGTATGTTTTCAAATTATCGGTATGCATCGCTGATAAATTGGGTCAACATAATATGTGTGTAGCACGCATACACACCTAACCACTTAACAGGTTTTCGAGCAGTTTTCTGAATTCTTGAGAGCCTCACCATTCCTGCGTGTAGATCTAAATCAGCATGCGATTTGTTTTTACGTTCAAATATACCCTATTATAAAACATACCTGGACACTCTTTTTGAGTTGAGTATTTGCCCATGTACGTCACAGCCATGGCCGATACAGGTATTAAAAGTCGCATGCGGCCTGACAAGCATAAACAGTGTATTTGGACCATACGGCGGAGCAGAGTGGCTTTCAACACTGCCCGGTCGTATAAACTCATCATGGCAACAAGTCAGTCCTGTAAAACAGAAATGGAAACGGGTCACGTGTCACCGGGTCGACAATTTTTGTGCGGGTCTAATCGGTCAAATCGGTATTGTTTATTTCCTTCTTATTTTTGAATAGAAAAAAATATTTCAAGCAACCCTTCATATGTCTTTGAAATAACACTTCAGAGCTGTAGAGTATGATCCAGGAAATTGCTGAGAAGGGTAAAGAAATGGGACTCAAAATGAACTTTCAGAAGACAGAACTGATGTATAATGCTTTTACAAAAAATGAAGATTTATTGATTGATGGGGGAAAGCTGAAGATAACCAATTCCTAAATTTACCTTCGACGGCAGATGGGCTATCAAGCAAGGTTCAACATTGCTGAAGAAATTAATTGGCGTATAAAACTTGGTTCGAGAGCTTTTGAAAGAAACGGTATAATTTTTAAGAGCAATATGCAATTATGTCTTAGAAGAAATGCGTTTAATCAATGCATCCTTCCAGGGCGGAGCAGAGATGTGGTCCTTAACTGGAAAAGATATACAATTATTGCAGACAATTGAAAGAAGCATGGAGATATGCATGTTTGGTATTTTTTTTTATTTTTTTTTATTTCAGCTGTTTTAATACAAATACATGCAAAATAATTGACATCATTATGTGTATTAATACAAAACATCTAGGTAGAGAGGAGGAAAGGCTAAACAAAGACCTGCCATACCTCCAGTTTCACGTACATATATCCAGTCAAGCACCACAGAGACAGCAGTCCGAATTATTAGTGTAAGTTAGTAAACATGCTAATAAATTCAAAAGAAAAGAAAAAGAGATAATAATTAGGAAAAAAAAAGAAAAAAAAATGTAACTGCAAAGATCTTTCTCTCCTAATCACCCATTATGTTCACCATATCGCTCACATTTTCCCTTCCTTCTTATATTAATATTCTCCCCCCTACCTCCCCCTCATTTCTAATTTTTATGTAACAGATGAAGTTTTAATTTCCTCTTTAAAATACTAAAGTTATTCAAATCAGTAATCTCATGTGGTAGTGAGCGCCAATATTGTGGTCCCACATAGTTTATACTTTGCATTATATTATTAGTTCTGGGAAAGATTGGTTTCAGTAAATCTTGATCCCTGGTATTGTAGCAGTGAACAGATTTAGAAATTAGTATAAATTCATTATTAATATTATTTTTAATCCTTTTATGCATTATCGTATATAAATTAAAGTTATAACCAAAAAAAAAAAAAAGGTAAAAAGAGGAACTGGTGGATAAGGAAAATGACAACAGTGGAAGACATTATGATCAGAGTGAAACCCATTTCATGGATTTCACTCTGATCATAATGATTGATGCCAGAAGAACGGACCATCAATGGACCACCGAAATTCTAGGCCAGATTCCAAGAGACAAAAAAAGACCCATAAAAAAACTACGTGGGAAATGGCTGGGTGTAGGAGACTGGCCCTAGACAGTCCGTTGTGGAAAGAAGCTTGGGGGGACGTTCATCCAGCAGTGGATTGATAATGATTGACAATGATGGTGATGATGATGATATATTCCAATTTATAGCTCAAAGCAAATTTGCCTGGGTTAGATCCGGGACGGGTCCATTTATGTTACGGATGGGTCCATGACGAGTCCGGGTCCAAAACGTTTGCCACGTTTCCATCACTGGTTGTAACTGCCACGATCAACTGCAAGTGATGTTACTGTGAAATTCAAAAGCCTAGGAGCTAAAACAGCGCAATCGCGATCTTGTAAGCCACGCAAAATGGCAGAGCGATTCATCATAGTGCTGAAGCGGATGGTGCTGCAACACCGGCCTGTCCTCGACTGAACTCCACCGATCACTGAGTTCCAAAATGTCCTTCAAAAGAATGCCACTGCCACAAAAGATCGTCAAGAACTGAAGTGAATGGGTTTCCGTGGCAGAGCATCAGCACGCAAACCTAATATCACCAAGATTAGCACCAAGACTCGGTTGTATTGGTGTGAATCTGGGCGTCAGGTGATTCTGGAGCAGAAGAAACGCGTTCTGCGAAGTTACGAATCACGCTACACCATCTGGTAGTCCAAGCTGGCGAGTCCCAGAGTGCAGGATGCCAGATAAACGTTTTCTGAACGACTGCATTATGTCAACTGTAAAGTTTGGTGGAGGATGTATCATGCTCTGGAGATGTTTCCTACGGTTTGGCCAGGGCATCCTAGTACAAGTGCCCGGAAATCTTAACGCCACGGCTTATCATGGCATGTGACGTACTACAGAGGTGAAGCACGTGTCCACACGACAGATCTTTAGTGATACATTCCGTCCATGTTGCTTAGTCGGTTAAAGCAACACACTCCAGAGTGAGGAGACTCGATTTCGATCCCCGTCACTGACAAATTCCTTTTCTCACAGGGATTCTGGAAAATTGTCTGCTCCCAAAATTATGGCAACCGTTCGGTGAATGCTCTTTTCTTTGCTAACAGAACAATGTCCTCGTGAAATCAGATGGGTGTGGAATAATTTTTATTGGCATGCACATATTCTTGATCTCAACCCTATGGAACACCTTTGGGATGAAATGGAACGCCGATTACGTCCCAGGTCGAATCTTCCAAAACATGTGTCCGACCTGACAAATGATCTTGGGGAAGAATAGAAGGCAATTCACGCAGCAACGTACTAAAGTCTAATGGAAAGCTTTCTCAGTAAAGTAGATGCTGTGATAGAGCAAAGGTGAACTAATTCGATATTAATTCCTTTCCTGTTACAAGGAGTTTGTAAGTAGGCAAGTGTCCGGATACTTTTGATCAGATAGTGTATATTAAATGATAAAAATAAGTGAACATATACAGTTCGGCATTGTTTCCGAAATTAACTCAGGTCAGTTTATTTGAATCATTTGCTTGTCCTACCAAATAAGCAAGAGTACGTTTTCTAATATGTTTTCTTATTTTATTATGATTTTTTGATGATATAATTGGTATTTTGGGAAACATTTCTTCAGTTTTTTTATGGAAGGTTTTGCCGCAAAATTACTTACTTTGGAATGTACGATGGGAAGCAAGATACTAATTAATTTACAATCGCATCTTTAAATCAATATTTGTGTGTAATCATACAACAAGCCAGCAATCATCCTCAAAATGTGCATTAGAACAGTGAAACAGCAACAAAAGTTAAATGGATCAATGGATCCTTTGCTCTGGTATCAAATACAAAGGAATGACAGCGGTGAGCAATCACTATTGTTTTCTCTTCGTATCTCTCTTAAATTTGGTCACAGAACAAGGATTTGCAAATGATTTATGGTGTGTGTGTGCTCATGTAGATGCGCCAAATCACCACAAGCAACGGAGATCAAGGAAATTTCGACGGCGGTGTTTGTACTTCTTTTCCACCAGAGAACTTTTTGTATACTTCATTGAAAAAAACAAATGCTGAGCAATTCAGCGAGAAAGTCGCATTTCATCTAGAAAGGAACGTCAGTCAGCTCTGAAATGAAAGCGTTTCTTAGAATCCCGAGTTCTTCTTCGGAGCACGTTCGAATAAAGTTTTCAATATTCTCCTCTGGAGTCCGGAGTATCAGATTTTTGGAACTTTTCAGAGTTCGCGACACAAGCCTACTGGAATTTGGAGCAAAGCGTCTGATATCTAACTGATGTTTAAGAAACAATAAAAGACAGTTGTTTACATTTGCAAAAAAAAAAGAAAGTTCGCGTTCCATTTCCCCTCTGAAACAAAGAAGCGTTGATAAAAATATATTTCTGGTTATGATATTTTATTAAAAAGAAGTACGCTTTTTTTTCTCTCATTTTAAAACTCGGAATCCACTGTGACAAATTTTAATTAGCTTAGATAATTTTTCTTATGAAAAACCCCATTTCCGTTTACTTTATTATGTTTTTTTTGAAGTGTTTTTAAAATAAAACCCCGACACATCTGAATTTTAACTTCTCTAGAAGTTAGTGCACACCCTAAGTAGAAATGATTTACGTGAAAAAACTGATAACTCCTCCAGACATCTTAATCCTTTCATATGTTGGAACGAATTAAGTCGGAGTTAGAAAAATGGTCTTAAATCAGCTCGAACGAACATATTCGCTGTGTAAGACGTGGGTCGAGGTCTGCTGGAATGAGTGAATCTGCGTATCAGAAAGCGTTGCTTTCCCTTTGTTTTGTTTTCATTTGAGGAAGGCGTGATTTCTACTAATAATTTCTGACTGAAAGCGTGCTAACTCGAGAAAGGAGAGACAAGATGTTTGAGCGACTTGTTTCTACCTAGTGGCATGATGGCCGAGTCAGGGGGACTATCCTTTCCCCATCACGCCTTGGGTCACAGATAGAAGAGAATATAGGACTGCAAGGTGAGCTCTTATCACCTGCGACACCCACACAGCACAGAATATTTCGTATATCTTACAAGTACGTAGCACTGAAACATTGAGACTTTTCAGATACGTTATAACGAAGTAAATTTCTCCGTCATTTTTGTCCACGCCGGGGATCGAACCCGAGTCCGCTTATTCTGGAACAAGTCGCTCTACCAACTGAGCTACACAGACTTTCGTTCTTGCTGCTATCTGCCTTTATGTCGTGTGCGTCCTGCGAGGCAGGCACGTCACAACGTTGCGCAACGTAACAGTAATGTTTCAGAAACCCTACGGTTACATCAAAATGTCCTCAAACGTTACGTTTACGTAACTTTGAAACATAACTGATATGTTCAAAATGTAGGAACTGTACACCAAATTATACTCAAAATGGTATAACTATACTAAATATCTGAAAATTTCTTGGCGTAGAATAAAAATAAAATTTATCAAGCTATCGCACATCAACCAGATGGCTTTCTCAAGGAAAGTAGACAGCTAACTGCAGTTTCAGTTAGCTGTCTACTTTCCTTTAGAACGCCATCTGGTTGATGTGCGGAAGCTTGAAATTTTTCATTTGTATTCTACGCCAAGAAATTTTCGGATTTTTAGTATAGTTATACTATTTTGAGTATAACCGATACGTTAGTGAAAGGTCTTTGTAACTTCGACACACCAACTTCATATTACTGTTACGTATTTGAAAGATATTTCTGACATCAGAATATTACTGTTACGTATTTACTATGTTGAACATTAGAGTTTTAATAAACTTTTTAAAATCACAATAAAAAAAATATTACACTCGACAGCTGTTTCAAAAGCAACGACAGTCGTATTACGATTTGTTTACGTTTTCACAGGTTCAACGCAGTCCGCTGTCCATTGGGAACAGTGGCGGCGTTTATATATTGATAACAAAAGAAATAAAAATCGGTCCTAAATGAGGGTGTCGAATTTCTATTATACATGTAGAATAGACTATATTTCAGCAAAAAAGAGAAAGAAAATCAAATTCGTCATTTCTCTAAATATCAATATAAAATTTCTCAGCTTCAAGTAAAAAAAAACAACATGTTGGTAGTGTATACTAATACAACAACACAGCCATCTACTTAGATTTTATAAAATGCGTTTTAGAATTTAAAATTTTTATAAACAAAACAATTACTTACTTTCAGACGATCTTGAATCACAAAAAAAAAAAAAAAAAAAAGATGAAATATTAAATCAAATAACTAGCTAACTCGAGTAAGACAATATCACCAAAGAATATCCCAGTTGCACCTTGAAATACGACTACGAGAGTGCTTCGGTGAAATATCATAAATGCGCATGCGCATCCACGCCGTTGCCAAACCAAAAATCTTAAATATCGCCGGAATGTAACGTAAAGGTAGCAATTATATACAATGGAAACTATAAAACAGTAGAATCTGTAAATGCAATTTTTTTACTTAACCGTAATGTACAAAGATCTATGTTCCAAAATATATGTTGCTGAAACGTAATTGTAAGATATATCTGAAAGTGTAACGAAAATGAGAGATTGAAACATTATTGATACATATCTGAAACATTTTGTGCTGTTTGGGCATGTTCTGTACTGCTGAGATGAGAGGAGGAAGGAAGTATTTTACCGTAATTTTCGAAAAACTCTGTCAGCTACGTGAACATATTCGTTTGGAAAGAGCAAAAAAATTTGGGCATTATTTGGTTTAGGTACATCGACCGCGAAAACCCATCAAATAGAGATTTTCAGAACTGTGAAGACATACGTTTGTCCGCGTCCCCTCACTCCTGAGTAAGTTGCTCTCTCAACAAAGCTACACGGGCGGAATGTATCGCTGCAGATTTGTCGACTTGACACGACCTTTACCTCTTCAGTACGTCACAGAATATCATGCGACATAAACACAACAATTCTTCGGCATACTCATTTGTGAACATATTTTCCGCATTAAAATCACAGCACAGGGTTTTTGTGTTGGCCTTAGAAACTCGTGGTAAATATTTTTGTTGGTTGTTCCGCATGTGTATCTACGAGAGATGCCTCCGCGCAGGTATTTCGCGCAAGAGGTGTGACATTGAAACGGAAGTAAAGTAAATTAAGAATCACTCATTCATCCAGCAATTTTTCGTAGGGCTTGCATCCACAGGGAAGCTTTAGACGTAACCATCCATAGCTGGATAGCCTTTCAAGCCGTGCAGGAGAAAAGAAGTGACATTAGATGGAACCTAGAGGCTCACGATAGGAAACTTGATAGAGAGAAGTACCAGGCTACTAGTGAGCCTCACCAACGTGACTTACGGCTCACGACGTTACTAGGAGTGAGGAGGGAGAAACGGGTGGGTGCAGGAACAAACACCCTTATTGTTAACGTAATGCCAGTCCCCCGGGTTCGAGTGCTTAACGTGCCCATCCAAAGCACATTTGTGGTTCAATACTTCATAGCCTACCTGGTATCCTACCCAAATGCTTGGGTCAATGGACGGCCGTGCTATCCACAAGGTCAGCAGCGGCTCTCTTTGAGCGGAGACTTTCTAAACTTTTCTTTTTTCGTGAGCTTCACTTTGCAGTGAGTTTTCGAGTCAAAACGGGTAACTCGTTTTCAAAAACGTGGAAGCTCATGAAACAGTAGCACTTTTAATGCACGAACATGAAACTCTTATCGGGATTCACCATTTGGTTTTGGTGCTTTGCGGTGAAGGTACTATGGACGTAACTGCTGTGCATCATTGGTGAGAGAAGCAAGGAGAGATAGCGGCGGCAATTCCAACTTGAGTTATCCACCGTGGTCGGTAAGGCCTGTCATAGCAGCTGAGAATTTGAAAAGGTAAAAACAAATCAACGAAAGCTCACGTATTCAAGTAAATCGACGAATTAGTCACGAAGTCATAGCGGCAAAGTTAAACATTGGTTTAGCTAGGGAAAATGAGATTATTGCAGAACTAGGTTACGAGAGGATGTGTGTTTAACCCTTTAACGACCATAACGCCCAAAACGCCCGTACATGCAAACGGCCATAGCCGTCCGAAACCCCAAGAGTAAGTCAGATTTCCTACCTCACCTATTTTAAAATTTGAGCGACTTAGGAGGGATCAGCAAGGGGTCACCCTCAGTCACCATTGTTGTTACTAAACAAAGAAGTGACCCAACAGACATTTTCGGGCGTTATGGTATTTAGAGTGATACCAGATTTTGGGGCCATGGTCGTTAAAGGGTTTATGGGGCAACGTCAACTTATCCCGAAATAAAGGGAGCAAGCCTAGAAGCATGCTAACGCTTACTATAACCATAATTTCTTTGACTGCGAAGGTTATGATTTTCTGTACTGTATTGTCACGAGTGACCAGAGGTCGATGCATAATTACGACCAAGAAGTAAAAAACAATCACTTAAAAATTAGCACCCCACTTCTTCCAGAAGAAACATTGCAAGACACAACCGTCTGATGGAAAATGCAAGCTGAGAGTTTACTGAGACTATAGATTAACATTCACCAGGAGTAAATAGTCAAATGTACGAAAACCCTCTCTGAGACTTACCAAAACCAACTCCGAAACTTTACAAAATCCACTTCGAAACTTTGGAAAATCAACTCGGAAACTTATGAATTTTAAGTCCGAAACTTACGGAACTCAGCGCCGAAACTTACGAAACTCAGCTCCGAAACTTGCGAAAATGAATTCCGTGGCTAAGAAAAATCAAGTCTGAGGTTTACGAAAATCACTTCCGAGACTTAGAGAAATTAGCTCCCAAACTTGCGAAAATCATGTCCGAATCTTACTAAATTCAAGTTCAAGGCTTACGAAAATCAAGTAGTCCGATTGCTTACACAGATCAAGCCAGAAACTTAAGAAACGCAATCCGAGACTTACCCGAAAGTGATGCACAGATAAAATCAATCTCGTTTCTCTGAGAAAAGACGCATGCTTTTTCAACATAGTTACTCCATGTTGCCCATGTTTTTTTCCACATGGTAGCTCACGCACATTCCGTTAGAAGTGTTTTTTCCGAGCAGCAGAAGGGTATGTGTGTGAAATGACTCATTGAAATCAAATCAACAGCGCAAGTACAGCGGAAGTTTATTTAAACATATGTAGTGCGTAATTCACCATCAAGACGAGGCATAAGAAATCGGTGTGATCTCTTTATGGGAAACATGTGCTTTTTCGAAGCCGTCCCGCACAATTCGTCCAATGACGAATGGTCCAATGCCGATTCGGCCAAAGGGACGATTGGTCCAATGGACAACATACTATTCGTCCAATGCGACGATTGTTCCAATGCCGATTCGTCCAATGGTACCAACTTCGGAGTGTGTAAATTGCGAACTAAAATCGGACCGCTCTGAACTCCTATATTTAAATTGCGAACTAAGAGCCAAGATCCCTATGTGTAAATTGCGAACCAACACTTCTAAACCCGATGTGTAAATTGCGAACCAAATTTTTTCCGTAACGAAACGAAGGTAAACATCGTTTCGTTAGAACCAAAAGGTTTCCGTTACGAAACGAAGCTAAACATCGCAAATTAATTTTTACTTTGTTACTACGGAAACTCGAATAACTAAAATCATTTTATCTGTCAGGAGTTTCACGTTCTCAGAATACAATTTCACACCTTTTCAAATGGATGCGGTTTTCATCAACTTTGATCAAAAGATGAAGAAAAAAATATTAAAGGTTTTGATCTTAAAAAAAAAGCATTTTAAAAATTACTTGCTGTAGTTTTAGTGAAATTACCAATCTCAATGTAATTTACAATGTCGTTAATTTTAGTTATAATAGTGTTATGCATACGGCACTGTCAATTATCGGATTATTATTCTCATTAACAAAAAACAACGCAACTAAAAAATCCTCCGAAATTATTTAATTTTCAACACATCCCATTCGAGAGAACGTATGTCGTCATCTACGGTGTGCACTGGTCATTACTAGTTTGTCATCCTAGCGCAGTGGCCATGTGAATTTTATCTGTGATGTTCCATATTTAGTATGTGTAACTTTGTACTTAATTCATTGTATTCACAAAAGCAACAAAACTAGATTGTCATTCTTGCGCAGGGGCCAAGCTAATTTTTTTCTGTGATGTTCCATATTTAGTATATGTACATTTGTACTTAATTCATTGTATTCACGAAAATGTCTTTTTGCAGTTTGTCTTCTGAAGAAGAAATAAATGCCTACTTAGAAGAAACACTACTTCCACAATCTGCGGACATCTTTAAATACTGGAAAGACAACAGAAAATATCAAAATGTGAAGAAACTCTAAAAGTTCTTAATCTCCACCATCGACAGTAATGTCAGAAAGACTATTTAGCACATCAGGTGTCATAGCTGATAAAAAACGAACTAGGCTAGACCAAGAGCGAGTTCGAATGCTAGTATTTTTAAGTAAAAATCTTCATTAAAGGTTTCTGATTTTTTTACATTGTCCTTAAAGTATTCAGTGTTTAGTATTTTTATTAACTCTTAAAACAAACATGTTTTTGATTTTTCTTAATTTTTTTGGAAAGAATTTACTCAATTTAGTGTTCCATGTTTAGTGTTTATCTACATTAACTCTTGAAATAACCCTCCCTACCTCTACATTTGCTTAGATTTAACAAGGTTTTGGAACCTATGTTATTAAAAAGAAATCTCAAAAATGTGAATTGTTACTCAAGTATTTTTTTGTCAAACTATGTTCAGAAAATGGAAATGAACCTCAAGACTCAAGAGTTATGTACTTCATTTAGTAAATGTAAATTATAAAGTAATTAAATTTCATTTGTATATTCTTAATAAGTATGGGTATATTTTTTGAAAACTGTATTCTTTAATTTGTTTTTCATTATAAACACAGATTTCAAATTTTGCTTCAATTAAAAACTTTTAATTTTAAGTAGAAGTCTTTTCTCTCTCTTTTTTTTTATAATTATTCTTATATGAAGAATTCGAGAGATTCGAGATTCAAGGGATTCGAGAACCTTTTAGGATTCGGATTCGAGAAAATTTAGGATTTGTCCCTCCTCTAATCTATATCCTTTAATTAAATAATTTTAGGTTCGAAATTATAGATTTTGAGATATCGCCCATACAGAATGATGGATGGACAGAAAAACTGATTCCATAGAAGCGTGGATTTTCGAAATGGCGTGATAAAAAACCTAAGTAAAGAGCCATGTAGCAGCCTCTTCTTCGTATATCGAACAGTGTTCAGGTGAAAGTCGTATATAACAAAAACATAAAGAAAAACACATCATAAAATAGGACGAAAATTAACACTTATTGAAAAAAACAGGTCCTGCTGCATGTGCTTCGTTGCGAGATTTTTTTACAGAAATTTTCTTTGCAAGTAACCATATTATAAAACCACTCCGATTTAGGTTTCTAATATTGCTACCCTAATTTGTAGTACCTGTACAATATTTTTTTTAAATATCAGATGTCCACACCTCAGTATGTGTACATCAGCATTTTTTGTTAAAGAAATATAGGCATTAAATTAGTTTCCATTTTGCCCTTTAATCACGTGGTACATGATAACTCGGGATTAGCTATTGGGCTAAAATCATCTGGAACGAATATATTCGCTGTCTAAGAAGTGGGCCGAACGCGGCTGGAACGATTTAGCCATCGTACCAGAAAGTATTGCTTTCCACTTTCTTTGTTAGTCACAATGGTAACATGGAGGTGGGAGTGGATTGACGCCAATCCTTTCTGACTGATTGTCAGTTAACCTGAAAAAGGAGATAGGAGGTGCTTGAGGCACTTCTTTTGTTTCTAAGCGTCATGATGCCTCCGTGACAGGGGACTATCTCCTTTCTTCCCTTCTCCATCAAAACTTGGGTCATGTAGTAAAGGATAAATGACTAGAAAGGCGAGCTTATGCCTATTAACAGGTCAATGGGCAGGTCTATGTTAAGGGGGAAAGGAATTGTTTTGACATAGCTTTTGTAAACCCTTGTCGCCATGTGAACATTTCCATTTGAGGAGCTCAGAAAATTATTGGCATCATTTGGTTCTGATACATCGCCGCTTGAAGGCTTAATATCGGCATTTATAATCTTTCTTGGGTCGGATATATCAATATTTTTTCCGAAATCCCTCTAACAGATCTCATATGATCTAAAATGGAACAACAAAATTTATAAAACGCAGACGTTGAAAAATGCGGCAGAACTTTAAAATCATTCATTTCATTTTCTGGCAGGAATTTGATCTTAATGTATCTATTTCTACAGTACTATAAAAAATGGGAATAACATTCGGTACATTATTTAAAAAAACTGCCGCTTTTGCAAAGAAATAAATATGCATCAAGTTAAGTTATGTAGACGATCGCTTTCAAATATGTGGTATGAAATATAAGCACTTTCTACTCTGCCATGTCCAGCTGCATTTTCTTTGCGCAAATAGCATGCAACAAAACATTAACCTAGAAGTTGACGTTATGGGGAGAGCAGAAGAATTCCTGGGTCAGTTATGTGGCTACTTCCAGAAAGAGAGCGAGAGAGGCAATTTTAGCTTATAGATATTCACTGGGTTTGAAGTGACTTTGCACCTTACTTCGTATATTTCTTTGCAGACTGAAGAATATTTCTGATATCTGCTCTAGCAGCTAGATCCAGAGTGGGAAAAATACGAAGAGAAGGAGGAAGAGAAGAGTGGGCGGAAGAGAGGAAGGGGTAAGTGGAAAAGAGCTGAAGACCTCCTACGAGCCATTAACAGCTTCCTGAAAGCCGATGGGTATTCGAACATGTCAAAGCAAGCTGCGGAGATTTTTAACGCCTCTACCGCATGCCTGAGAAACTCAGCTTTGTGCCTTCACCAATACTTCACATAAGAGCAGTAGATTAATAGCTACTGAAATAGAGAAAGTCCTCTAGCATATTAATTTTCATGACACCCGCGCGCGCTCGCGCGCACACACACACACACACACATACACACACATATATATATATATATACGAGCATATGGCACATAGTCAAGCGCTGTTGTCTAAAAAAATATTGTTTAATTGAAAATTATTTATACGAACAAAAGAACTATTTTTAATTGTTCTCACACACTTTTTAAAAAAAAACATATCCACATCTTCACCATGATTTCCACAATACAATACTCGACGACGTTTGTGCCTTTTTCCCACAAATATGATTTGATTCGTCTTGTATAATTATTTCTAAGAAATTCAGTTGGAATTGTTCATTCCTAGTTAATTACAGTTTAGTGAAATTGTTAGCAGGCACCAAGAAGAATCATGTGCACGGAATCTTTAAAAAAAAGCAAAGGATTTATTGACGTTATGTACTTTGTATGGAAGGGAAGTTCGTTGCATGATCATTTTTCGTTGCGTGATAAGTTTCAAACGGAAAAATGGAAACAAACACTGTGATTTATCATTTGATCACCTAGGACAAAAAGTTAAGTGCAGTGGCTAATTTAATCATCACCTTAATTTGTAACAGCATTACTCGACAGAAAAGTGGCGTACTTGTTATATATAAGTGGTATTTCTTTTCTTCTTCCATTCACATAAAAGGAGAGCGTATTTCTACCATTGTCTTAAACGAAACGAGCCCGAAATTGGAGACTTAGAATCGAAATAGGATGCTTTAAAAGAAACGAGCCCGAAATTGGAGACTTAGAATCGAAATAGGATGCTTTAAAAGAAACGAGCCCAAAATGGGAGACTTTAATCTAATTATAAATTTCTACCATTGTCTTAAAAAACGAGACCAAAATGGGAGACTTCAATCTAATTAGAAATTTCTACCATTATCTTAAAAGAAACGAGCCGAAAATGGGAGACTTCAATCTAAATATAAATTTCTACCATTGTCAAAAGAAACGAGCCCAAAATGGGAGACTTCAATCTAATTATAAATTTCTACCATTGTCTTAAAAGAAACGAGACCAAAATGGGAGACTTTGATGGTACTATAATTTCTACTACTGTCTTAAACAGCCAAACAAGGGTGACCTCAATCGAATTATAAACTTCTACCATTTTGTTAAAAGGAACGATTCCAAAATGGGAGACTTCAATCTAATTATGAATTTCTATCATTGTCTTAGACCAAACGAGCCCAAAATGGGAGATTTCGATCGAATTATGAATTTTTACCATTGTCTTAAACGAGCCCAGTATGGGATACCTCAATAGAATTATAAACTTCTACCACTGTCAAAAGAAACGAACCCAAAATGTGGGACTTCAATCGAATTACTAATTCTACTCCACAGTGTGTGAGCGCAGAGCATGGGATGTTAACTTTTTTAGCATGTCTTTTGTAAAAAAAGATCGTGCTTATGTTACCGGTTTGTCCGTCCGTCTATAACCACGATATCTCTGCAACTATTAGTCCGAATTAAAAAAATTCGTTTTGCATTGGGAAGCTTGAAATACGCGAATGGTGATCCTTGATTTCGAATTTTTTTTACAACGCACAATTTTGCCGCTAGAGGGCGTAAATGCAGATGATGTCGAATTCAGAAATACGTTTTATTCAACATATTTACTTCTAAACATCTGATTGGAAAAATTCTTTTATCTTTCGATTCCATTTATGTCGAAGAGTATTTTAGATATAGTTACTTTTTCAAATTACGCATAGATTTTTCGCTAGGTGGCGTAAAAGTAAATCACATTTTTCCCGATAATTCTTCTTCTAAAACTCCGATTTGAAAACTTTTTTCTTCAGCGGATACACCTCCTGATCTGATGACTTATATTTTGCATATAATTTCAAATTTTTGCTAAATAATACTTTGACCACCAGGGGCGTAAGGGTTAATTTTTGCTTCTGACGTATTTGCCATAAAATCCTTGCTTCTAAAATATCGATTGCAAAAATTCTTTCGTGGACTGATACCACTCACATATACATTTTTTTGGAATATTTAAAAAATTCTTTTGTGGACTGATGCCACTCACATATAAATTTTTTTGGAATATTTTCTTCTTAAAATATTCCACAGTTTCTCCGCCAGGGGTGTAGATATATAACTTATTTTCGTCAATATCTCTACTTCTAGGAGTCCGATTAAATTTTTTTTTTCTGTGTTGGATAGTGTTTTAAGTGTGACACGTTTTTCACATAATTTCAAAATTTTCAAGTAATTCATAGACTTTCTGCTAGGGGGCGTAGATGTAAATTGCGTTTCCCTCTATATCTCTGCTTCTAAATCTCCGATTTGAAAAACATTTCTGCACCGGATACAGCTCCTGATGGGAAATCGTTTGCACATAATTTCTAATTTTTATAAAAAAATGGTTTGGCCATCTAGGGGCGTAAATCTTAATTTCCGATTCTGATGTATTTGCAGCGAAATATGAGCTTCTAAATTCTGTATTGAAAAAAACGTCGTTTGTAGACCGATAGTACTAAGGTCGACAAACCTTTTAGAAACATTTCCTTCTTAAAATAATGCATGGTTTCTACGCCAGGGGGCGTAGATATATATTTTATTTTTGTAAATATCCCTACTTCCAGGAGTACTATTAAAAAAATTCCTTCTTTGTTGGATAGTGTCTCCAGTGTGACATGTTTTTCATATAATTTCAAAAATTTCAAGTAACTCATAGACTTTCCGCTAGGGCGTAAATGTAAATTGCTCCCTCCCATATCTCTGTTTCTAAATCTCCAATTTGAAAATTTCTTTCTGCACAGGATACAGCTTCTGATGGGAAATCTTTTGCACATATTTTCAAATTTTTGTAAAGTATGGTTTGGCCACCACGTGGCGTAAGTCTTAATTTCCGCTTCTGATGTATTTGCAGCAAAATATGAGCTTCTAAAATCTCGAATGCAAAAAAAGTCATTTGTTGACCGATACTACTCATGTCGACAAACCTTTTTGGAAAATTTTCTTCTTGAAATAATGCATGGTTTCTACGCCAGGGGGCGTAGATGTATATCTTATTTTTGTTAATATCTCTACTTCAAGGAGTACAGTTTGAAAAATTCCTTCTTTGTTGGATAGTGCTTAAGATGCGAAATGCTTTCCCTATAAATTCAAAATCTTCAAGTAAATCATAGAGTTTCCGCTAGTGGGCACAAAAGTAAATTACGTTTTCTGCGTTATTTCTGCTTCTAAAACTCCGATTTGAAAAATTCATCCTGTATCGCATAAAAGAACTGATGGAAAATATGTTTCACATAATTTCTAATGTTTGGTAAATAATGGTTTGGCCACCAGCGAGCATAAGTGTTAATTTCTGCTTCTGATGTATTTGTAGTAAAATCTGGGCTCCTGAAAACTCGACTAAATTTTTTTTTCTTGGACCGATACCGCTTATATGGAAAAACCTTTTGAGAATACTTTCTTCCTAGAATAATGCATGGTTTTCCCACCAGGGGCGTAAAGTCATATCTTATTTTCGTCGATATCTCTGTTTCTAAGAGTCCGATTTGAAAAAAAAATTCTGTCTTGGACAGCGTTTTTGGTGAGAAATATTTCTCATATAAATTCATATTTTTCTTAACGCACAAGTCTGCAACCAGAGGGCGTAAGCTCACGATTCCGTTTAAAACAATATCTGAGGGATTAAACACCGTATTGAAAAACTTCTTTTATCCGTCAGATATTATTGTTTTCCATACCGGTCCCTTTGACTTTCAATAGCTTTGATAAATTTAATTTGTGTCAGAATGGATTCAAAGGACGTGCTTATTACACCCGAAAGTTCGGTGTCATCTTTCTTGTTGTATTATCCTTTAAAGCTAAATTCCACTTCTTTATCTTAAACAATATCTCCCAAGAATGTATTTATCTCGTAAAACTGGACCTGTAGTTTTTAAATTTTACGCAAAGTTATAGTAACAAATATTACTATGTTTACTTAGACTTTTGCAATCGGTCACATCGCGTTATTGACAACACAAAGCGAAAATACTATCTGAGTAATTAAAACTAAATAACTTATGCACGACGACTGATAACTGATCAAAAATGTCCGCCACTGCTGAAATTGATGGGTACACAAGAAATCCGAAATTGTTGCTTTTCTCACGTTGATTATTACCAGGTTCATTCCATGTTTTGTGGAACTGTTACTACTGTCTTGCTGAACGTGGAGAAAATAACTGGCTTTCCACGTATTAGAGAAACGCATGTTGTAGTTAATTAACTGCAGTCGACATTTCAAGCTCCACCAGGCAAAGAATGACCCCCGAAGTCGAAAGGATGCACTGGAAAACGCTAAGATAAACTAGTTTCAATTAATTAAGGGAAAACAGAAACATCGCGATTACAGATTGCGAAAGAAGAGATGAAAATGAACGAAACTTGGGCATATGTCGTGAAATGTAATGCGAAGTCAGGGTATCGTATGAAAATGAGTGGGCCGCCCCGGTGGCGCAGTGGTCTAAGGCGTTGGCCTCTGATCTTTCGTCCGTAAGGGGTCCGGGTTCGAACCCCGGTGAGGCATGGATGTTGTGTTTGTCTTACGGCACTGGCTCTCTCCCTTCCCTGGAACCAGTGACCCTAAATTAGGGACGGGCGACTGCTTATAGCCCATTGAGTTGCTCACGGTGGTCGTTAAACCTCCAATCAAAAAAAAAAAAAAAAAAAAAAATGAGTGGAGATCGTATCAGTTCATAGAAATGAGCCGCTGCATGAAAGGAACTGTTGCGGAGGTGTGCGTCGCATCGTTTGTGTAGTGTAAAGAAAGTATTTTGAGATAGCAGATTTGTTGAAATGTCTGCAAGATATCGTTTAACGGAAGAATTGAGATGGAGAGCGATCAGAAGATTGGAGGTAGGCCAAAGTCATATGAAAGTTGCAAGATGGCTCGATATCCAGTCCAGAGACCGTGGAACGAATTTTAAAATACACAATCAGCTTCCAGGAGGTAGCGCAAAGGAAGACCTTGGGATAAAACATCCCCGATATCATCGGTTAACTGAGCGGAAGAACAGGACTGCTACCCTGACACAGCTGCGATGTGTACTTGCTGCGGTTATAAGAAAGGTGGTATCAGCTTCCATTGCGCGCAGAAAGCTTCACGAAGAAGGAGTTTGTGCCAGGCGAGCAGCATTCTGCGTACCTCTTAATCCTCGTCGCATAAGGGAACGTTTGAATAGGGCAAGACGACACGTCAATTGGATTGAAAGATCGATGGTCCGTGCATTACGCAGTTCAGCCCAGATTTGCTTTGCAGAGAGATTCCACGCGTGCTCTAATATGAGAGAAGAAGGGGCACGCTATGATCGATCTATGACTGTGAAAGGGATACTTACGAAACGTGGATTGGAATGACATCTTTTTAGTTGGGCGCACAGATCATCTCTATGTACATCCAAGAAGAATCATGAATTCTCAATGCTATAGGAATGTAGAAATGATGTTTTGGATCCCCTATGTTTGCCCTTATGCAGGAGCCATAGGACGAGATACATTTCTCCTAGAAGGCGATCGGCCCCACCAAGCGAGGCTAGTAGAGCTATGTTTTCAAGAGAAGACCATTATGCGTATGGAATGGTGAGCTAGGTTTACAGACCTTAATCCGATCGATCATGCCTAGAATACGATAGCAAGGTGTGTTGCTGCCCTTCACCATCCTCCGTAAGACCTAAAGAGGGTTGAACACGCTTTGTACCAAAAATGGTCGTAGCTGTATACTGAGCTCCTACTGCAGACACCATCATTAACAGCGTGAAACATCACTCTGAGGCCGGTGTAGGAAATGACCACACTCCCTATTGAGGTACTTTGGCTACTTAATTTTGACACCTTATTTTTTTCACCTGGTTCTGTATGCGATCATTTTTGTCGGAATGAAGTGTTTCTTATGAAATGTTTTCAAATGTTTATCTAACGTATATGATACAGGTTATTTCATCATGTATTTCTTAAGTTATCTCAATTTTTCTTTTCATTCCTTAATTTAGGGAAACCAGTGCATTTGATGTAGTCACGGGAAGCTAGCTTCACAATGGTATATAAAGAAAATATGTTATAAAGAAAATATGTTATAAAGAAAATATGTTATAAAGAAAATATGTTGATACAGTATATAAAGAAAATATGTTGAACATGTGAAATACACATTCGAGTCACGTTACTGTGACCACATCCTACTTTTGAAGTCAACAGCGCGAAGCCATTGAAAGAAGGCATGTGTCGTGAGCTGGCTTGGAGGGTAAATAAGGTGTTCTGTAGGCATTCTGAAAACACATGACTCGTTGCTGTCATGGATAAAAAAGAGCGATTTATAAGATTTGTAGAAAGGGATGATTATCGATTTTCGGGCCAAGGTTGGTATTTCTGAAACAGCGCAGTTTGTGAACTGTAACAGCGCAGTTTGTGAAATTTCTGAAACAGCGCAATTTGTGAACTGTGAGGGCCGATCGACACGCTACAGTGGAGCAACTCACTGGCCGAATGAACCAGGGGGCACCGCCCCGGTGGCGCAGTGGTCTAAGCGATGGCCTCTGATCATTAGTCCGAAAGGGGTCCGGGTTCAAATCCCGGTGAGGCATGGATGTTGTGTTTGTCTTACGGCACTGGCTCTCTCCCTTCTCTGGAACCAGTGACTCTAAATTAGGGACGGGCGACTGCTTATATCCCATTGAGCTGCTCACGGTGGTCGTTAAACCTCCAATCAAAAAAAAGAAAAAAAAAGAACCAGGGGGCTACCGGACGTGTGTCTAAAACGACAGTTCAGCGAAACCTGCTGCGTATGGGGCTCCAATGAAGTCGGATAATTACTGCACCTATGCTAACGAAGGTTCATCGGCAGAAAAGGCTTACATTTTCCCGGCAGTATCGGAGTTGAACCTCCACTGATTGGCAAAGGATTGCCTTCTCCGACGAGTCACGTTTTCTGCTTCATCGAACGGGTAGATGTTTACGTATAAGGCGAAAAAAATCGGAGAATAAACACCCTTTAACCATTGCTGGAAAACCACAAGCTGCTGTGGGAAGCGTTATGGTCTGGGGAATGTTTTCGTGGCATTCCCTGGGTCCACTCATACCTATGGAAGGCACTATGGACCGAATTCGTTATGAATCCCTCCCTGCACACCACGTACACTCATACATGCTGATTGTCTCCCCTTTGGCGGATGGGAACTTCCAGAACAACAATGCGACGTGTCACACAGCTAGAAATGTCCGAGAGTGGTTGGTAGAGAAGGATGAAAACTTCAAAGTACTTCCCTGTACCCCTAATTCCTCAGACTTAAACCCAATTGAGCATCTGTGGGTACCACCTCGATCGTGGTGTTCTCTCTATGGATCCTCCACCACGCACCCTCCAGCAGTTGGCAGATGCACTGCAGTCAGCATGGCACAACATACCTGTGAACACCTTCCAACACCTTATTTAGTAACTCTCGGTCCGTCTAGCTGCTGTCCTCGCTGCACACGGCGGTTACTGTGGATATTAGCTGGTGGTCACAATAATGTGACTCGACCGTGTTTAATGAGGACGTAAAAAATAAAATGAGATGAGGATCAATGGGGCTGTTACCAGGTAGCACAGCCTTCAAATTCAATGTAGGTTTAACACTGAGCCACCGTCATTTAGAAATAGAAGGCGGTAGTTCAGTGTTGGGCGTACTTTAATTTAAATTGCAAGGCTGTGTTATATGGTTTATTTTCCGGAGGTTTCTGTGATTTATATCCACAACGAGGAAATAAATTCAAATCCAGTTCTATACTTAAGAAAAATCAGGAGCACACGCCTTTTAATGACTGGCCACGGGAAGCCAGTTTCGCAATAGGAAGACTTATCCAACATACACGGACCACCGTCTTAAGTAAATCGTTTTAGACATAATATGAACCTATGCTTTCAATAAATACACAGGGTGCCCAGTAAAGTCCTTTCGTCAGCACCGTAACTTTCGAACACCGACAGCTATAGCCATAAAAAGTGTTGTCTAGGTATAGTAAAATGGCTATGCGCTATGAGATTAGACCGCTAACAGCGCCCCTTAGCGGCAAAGTCAAGAGTTAGCGTGCCGCTCTCAAAAACTATACGATATACGGGAAAATAGTCGATTACGAAGTTCTAGAGCAGCATTGATTTAGTACGAAAAGACACCTTGTGCACATGAATGCTAAGGATAGAACGCGTACAACGCTCGTTTGTTTGTTCGCGATGTCGAACACTGTTACGTCCCGAAACGCGTCAGAAAGGAGATAATATCGCCTTCCGCAAAGCACTAGCCCGACTCAACTGCGGAATGTTTGGTTCTAACATGACGGCGCCCCCCTCCCCTCCCGCACCAGCCAGGAAACATACGAAGGTACCTGGTCGAGGCATTCGAGCAACAAATCATCGGCTTTGGTGGTTGCGTAGAGTGGCCTGCACGCTCACCGGATCTCACCCGATAGGACTTCTTCCTGTGGGGCTACCTCAAAGAGCAGTTGCATGAGACCCCTCTGACAACGTTGCAGGGCCTTCGACGCCGTATAACGGAAACTTGTTCCAGCATGTCACCTGACATGTTGCAAAATGTGCAGCGTGAGATTCAATCTAGAGTCCAAATGTGTATTGTGGCTGACGGAGAGCACATTGAGCACCGACGGTAAATGTGCCTAGTGACAACTAATTGCTTCTGTCTGACGTGTTTCGTGACGTAACAGTGTTCGACATCGCGAACAAACAAACGAGCGTTGTTTGCATTGTATTCTTAGCATTCATGTGCGCAAGGTGTGTTTTCGTACTAAATCAACGCTGTTCTACAACTTTGTAATTGACTATTTTCCCGTAGCTTGTACAGCTTTCGAGAGCGGCATGCTAACTCCTGACTTTGCCGCTAGGGGAGCTGTAAGTGGTCTCACCAAATAGCCCATAGCCACTTTATTATACCTAGACACCGTTTTTATGGCTATAGCTGTTGGCGTTCGAAAGTTACGGGGCTGTGAAGGGACTTTATTGGGCATATGATGTGCTTAATATTTAATTTAGTGAAATCATGCTTTTCAATGAAAAGAAATCAACGACAATTGCATTTACTTCTTTCTTCCTGAGCTTATAAAAGGGTACACAACTTCAATGAAAAAGTGGTAATCGTAACAATGTACAATTTATCTACGATTATGGTAAAGACTAAATCGCAACTACGATTAATATATCTGTCTCCAAAAGATGTTCCTCATTAAAACGGAGTTTCATTTTATAATTCATATTTTTAGCTTTAAGCTACGTAATGGAGTTTTTCTTTAGTGTTGTTAATTTCTATGTTAGCCAGATTAAAGACGTCTTTTTTTACCTTCAAACAAAAGATTTTTAAAGCAGAGAGAGCAACGGCGGCAAAGAAACATTAAACAAAGAACAGGTAAATTGGATGCTGTAGGTGACACGTTTTTTTAGTTAGGAGATTTGCAAGTTTTCTCCTTAATGAACTCTAATCTCCTGCAGTTAAAAATAACGCATCATTCATGTGATAGACCATCTGGTACAACTAATCAAGTGAAGCAATCATAGGGAAACTTTTCCTAAGGGTAACTTTAGCCGACAGACACGCTTCCAAATTAGAATTCCTGGCAATGAAAACATACCAAGTACAGGGTGCTAGGTTCGAAAACTACCAGTTTGATATATGTCCTTGTAAAATGATTTTTTTTATACACTATCTACCAACAAGTAATTGGACACCCCAGCAATCGACGATATCTGCGGTCCTGATATACGTCACTGCCGCCGCCGTTAAATACGGTGTGGGAAACAACAACACAACCAGTCGCATGCAAGAGGCCACGCAGTTCGGAGCTCTCTGATTTCGAGAAAGGTGTAATCGTCGGGTATCACAGAAATGACCATCCATACGTGACATATGTAGCGAGTTGAAGCACCCAAAATCGTCAGTGGCCTACGTAATTGGCAAGTGGAAGATGAGAGGTGACTGTCGGAATGTGCCCCGACCCGGCAGACCCACAAAACTGGGAGGTAGAGACCGACGGGTGCTGGCCAGAGAAATTAGGAAGAACTGAACGAAATCGATGGGCCACATCCACGAGGAGTTTCAACAGGCATCCGGGAGTGTTCTTTTGATTAATACCATCCGTAAGGAAGCCCATCTGCTCGGTTATCATTCATGGACTTGCTACCGCCCACAAGCCTTCGATCTCCAAATCCAATAACGCTGCTCGGCTAACGTGGTGCAAAGAACGTCGACAGCGGACCGTTGAACAGCGGAAACAGGTTCTCTGGAGCGACGAATCAAGGTTCACCCTCTACCGTTCGGATGGCAGGGTCTGGGTTTGGCGTCTGCCTGGAGAACGCGTCCTGCCGGAATGTATTGTGCCAACTGTTAAGTTCGGCGGCGATGAAATTATGCTATGGGGGTGTTTCTCCTGGTATAGCACGGGACCCTTGGTAGCAATTCCTGGTAGACTCAACGCCGAGATGTACTGCACCATTTTGGATGACCATGCGCTTCCTACGTTGTGGCAGTTTTACGGGGTGGACCCATGTTATTTTCAGGATTACAATACCACCTGTCATGTTGCGAGGTCCACCATGGCTTGGTATGATGACAATGGGGTTAATCGAATGGACTGGCCTGCGCAGATCCCGGACCTTAACCCTATCGAGCACCTCTGGGACGAGTTGGAGCGTCGACGTAAGGGGTGCCCCCACCGTCCTCAATCGGTGAAGAAACTGACCTGTCTTCTCCAAGCCGTGTGGAAGAAGATACGCTAGCCGTCGTACAACGCCTTGTTGAGAGTATGCCCCGGAGGGTCGCAGCTGTAATCGCCGCTCGTGGAGGCTCCACCAACTATAGAAGGTGAATAAACTTCGTTTTCCTTTGCTATCACAGGTGTCCAATTACTTGTTGGTAGATAGTGTATATACGTATATCTTTTGTATGTATCTATCTTATACAGCATTTTTGTATCTATCTTTTTTGCACTGATTTACAATAATAAATTGTTGTAAATCATAAGATAGGTATATACAAAGATATACGTATATATAAAAAAAACATTTTACAAGGATATATATCAAACTGAAATAAGATAGATAGATACAAAACATATACAGTATGTATGTAGAAAAAAACATTTTACAAGGACATTTATCACACTGAAATACATGTATACAAAAGATGCATTTTTGATAGACACAGAAAGAAGTATTTACCAAGTTTCGGTGGCGGCTCACAGCGAGGCTCGTCGGTGATACATAAGATAGTAATTTTATCGCTGGAAAAAAAAGGCAAACTTCGCGGAGCGGTCGCAGGGTGATTCGCGAAATTTCCTCAAACATTCGGCTTTCAGGGTCTTTCCCCAAGCTTTGGATATGTAAGATGGGTTGCCTGTCACAAAAGCTGTTATATTCACAAAAGGTATTTCATACATTAACGCACTGAAGTATTGCTTCGCTGACTGCTTTAAACTTTACGGATTCTAAAGTGTTGCGCTCAAGGAAGATTGCATAAGAAGAGGTTTCGGCACTACCGCTTTCAACATTCGTTTCAACTGATAGAATAGCAAGAATATTCATACCAACCTTCTCAATCAGTTGTTTAAGTCTGCTACGATGCTTATACCGGATACTTGTTTTAAAACATCCTTCACTTGTTGCTTGTGAGTATCATATATTTCGGAAAATAACATTTCCTCATCGAATTTGCATTTGGAATAACACCAATACCTTTCAACAAATTTTCTAAGTAATTTTTTAACGTAGGGTTATCTAGTCTGGAAAGTGAGTTGTTAGTTGTACATGAGGCACCAGTTAATTTTGAAAGTTCAGTTGATCGATGCTGTTCTTGTTTAGTTCCTTTCTCGATTAATTCATCAACACATTTTTGCATTATTTTCGGTTGACTGTTCGTACTCAAATTTTTTTATGCAGCTTGCTTGCTAAATGCTATTCACAACTGTCCTTTCTTGAAAAAACCGCTGGTAGGTTGCAACACGATCTATAGATTTTTGTTCACTTGAAACGTTCCTTTGCCGTACTGTTTGCATCTTTTGGTTGCACTCATTTTACTCAAGTGGCTCATTCTCAAACTTAACATACAATATCTAGAAACTTTATAAACTAATGAACGCACAAAAAGTTTCTAAGCTGATCGTCTGCGAAACACAAACACTCTTTTCTGTCAGTTGCTTTTCCCTAGCTAAAACTACTAACCCAATTGACGACATCCGGTTTACGGTTTACTAGTGAGGCAATTCGCCAAGGTGATTCAAGAGTAGCGGCGGGTAGAAATCACGAAAGACCACACGTTCATTCTTCAGCACAGTGGCTTATTTAACACGGTCATTCTTCAGCACAGTGGCTTATTTAACACGTTCATTTTTCAGCCGAGTGCTTTCTTTAACACGTGCATTCTTCAGCAGAGTGCCTTCTTTAGCACGTGTATTCTTCAGCAGAGTGCCTTCTTTAACGCGTGCATTTTTCAGCAGAGTGCTTTCTTTAGCACGTACATTTTTCAGCATAGTGCCTTCTTTAACACGTGCATTCTTCAGCAGAGTGTCTTCTTTAGCACGTATGTTCTTCAGCAGAGTGCCTTCTTTAGCACGTGCATTCTTCAGCAGAGTGTCTTCTTTAGCACGTATATTCTTCAGCAGAGTGCCTTCTTTAACACGTGTATTCTTCAGCAGAGTGCCTTCTTTAACACGTGAATTCTTCAGCAGAGTGCCTTTATTAGCACGTGCATTCTTCAGCAGAGTGCCTTCTTTAGCACGTCCATTCTTCAGCAGAGTGCCTGTGACCTGAAATTATCTGTCAAGCCTGTTCGATAAGAGCCTCTTCGTAACGAACAATCTTGATATGTGAATTAAGGTTTCAAGTTCTGTTTCTTTACTTTATGTCTCATGCCCGTCTTTAGTGTCCTGTTCGATAAGAGCCTCTTCGTAACGCACAATCTTGATGGGTAAATTAAGGTTTCAAGTTCTGTTTCTTTACTTTATGTCTCATGCCCGTCTTTAGTGAAGCCAACAATGAGGGATTCATAAAGAATTGTTAAAGATTTTTTTCCTGAATCACATTTAGACGCATCCTTTACTCAATTTCATATAATTTACTTAATCTAAAGATTTATCTAAAAATGCCAAATTTATTTAAGCTACTATTTTGCAGAATAGGTAGGTTAAGAGCACTATAAACGAGTTCTTGGGTTAAAAAACAAAGAACACCAAGTTAAAATATTTCTCACAGATATACTATTCAAACTAAATTTTATGTAGATCCAAGAGATAAAATCTCACAGATATACTATTCAAACTAAATTTTATGTAGATCCAAGAGATAAAATCTCACAGATATACTATTCAAACTAAATTTTATGTAGATCCAAGAGATAAAATCTCACAGATATACTATTCAAACTAAATTTTATGTAGATCCAAGAGATAAAATCTCACAGATATACTATTCAAACTAAATTTTATATAGATCCAAGAGATAAAATCTCACAGTAAGTACTTATAAATTACAGCCATATTCTTTCATATCTTTTATAGAGATCTGTCAAAACATCTTTTCGGGGAGAAGGGCTGCCCACAAAAAAACAAAAAACAAAACGCCCGAGAAAGGTTTTATACAATTTATTTAGAATCACACTAACAGTGGAACACTATGAAGAGACCCATATTGAAGTGATTCTTTAAAAACGTGTGAAAAGAAAGAGAAAAAAAACATATAACAATGAAAGAAAGTGAAAGTACGAAAATAATATCGCAACAGGAAGAGAAACAGTTTCAAACACATGAAAAATGAAACCTGGACTCTGGATCCTACTATGAATTCGTGACTTATTTAATATTATTTTATTCCAATAATTTATTAAGAATGTCATTATCATTTCTACAAACTGGTTTGGACTGCGGAGTAGGATTATTTTTGCTGTGTATTTTTCGCATAAATTCTAATGAAGGTAGAAATAATGTTATTTAAATATGAAAAATAATCTAAACATTATAACAGAAATTAGTAAAGAACACGTGAAATAACCTGAAATTCGCGGATATATTTGATATTCACTAAATTACCGAAAAAAAAAACCCTCCGAAAATTCGGGAAAAAAACCGCGGAAATTTGCGCCGCAAAATAATTACTAGCCTAGTGATAGATGGCGCTTCTGTACCCTTGCGCAGCTGATACGTACGTTGTGAGTCAGACATTATTAAAATGGCGTTCAGCGCAGTGTTCTTACAATATTACTGGCTTGTAGAATGGAAGTTTCCAGTGTTTGTGCAAAGGAAATTCCAGTAAATGTACGAAATGGAACCACCCGAAAGACTCACAATAACAGCGTCGCACAAAAGGTTGCTGGAAACCGGCTCACTTGAAAAACAGAAGGGACGTGTGAAGCACGTGTTTGAAGAACAAGTGAAGATCAATCGTGCAACGGTCCACCGCAACCCAACTAAGTCCGCCCGTCGTGCCAGTCGTGAACTGGGAATCCCAAGGTAAACAATCCACGACGCTCTTCACAAGAGTTTAAATCTTCGTGCTAACGAAATTCAGCTCTGCAGAAGTTAAAGCGAAATGGCATGCCCTTGAGATACCAGTTTTCTTCACACATGATGCCAAAGACTGATAACGACAATGACTTTCTTCAGAAGGTGATTTTCCGGCAAGAGCACACATTTGAAGTCAAAGGGACGGTCACAACTGTAGGATATGAAGATTTGAGAATCCGCAAGTTGTGAGAGAGCTGTAAGGAGATAGCCTTAAAGTGAACCTTTGATGCGGTCTCAGTGTGCGTGAAATTGTCGGCCCGTCTTTTTCATTCAAAGGACCGTCACTGCAGATGCTTACTTCGATATGCTAAAAATTTATGCCATACCGTAGATACTAGACGGATTTTTATCATTAATCCCCCTCATTACACAACATATGACAGGGCTAATATGGACGGATGTTTTCTTGGACGGTGGATCGGAGGTGACAGACTTCCAGATCCCCGGATATTACCCCTTGTGATTTCTTTTTTTTTTTTTTTTGCGAGGGGGGGGGGGGGGGCAGAGGTCATATTAAAGACGTTGTATACCAAACTTCAGCAAACGATTTAGTGGATTTGCATCGGAGGATCGTCGCTGCTTGTGAAAGTGTCACTTCGCTATCACAAGAAAACACATGGCGGAAGATCGTATACCGTCTGGGTATCCGTCGCGCCACAAAGGGTTTACATGTGGAGATTTATTGATACCCAACGAAAGGAGATAAGTTCCTCTTTCTGCTACCGTAAACAGCATTTTTGTATCTGGGTTTTGCGCTAATTTACAACGATTTGTTATTGGCAATGTTCATTCTGGACACCCTGTAAATTTAGCGTTCATTTAATACATATCGATATGTTATGGAACTTCATTATATTAGGTGTACAAATAAGTTTTAAAGCGTTCTTTGTGTGACTTATACTACTGATTTACATATCTGACATTCCTTTGCGTTGTTGTCATGTGACCTTAACTGGTCCAGAGTATAAAATGTGACACAGATGTTGCCCAACAGTCAAACGCACTTGCACATCGGTAGATAAAAGATGGCAAGCGATACTGCATTCGTTACGAATTTCATCAAGGAAAAAGTGCTGCAAAAGCATGTGCATCGAACTGTTCTGTTCTGGGGGAGAATATTGTATCGAAAACCACGTGTGAGTTTTGGTGTAGACAGTTTAAAGCAGGTGATTTGGATGTTAGCGATCGAGAACGTAGGATGCCCCGCAGAAGGTTGCACACGAGGAACTGTGAGCATTGCTGGATGAAGATTCGCCTCAAACGCAAAAAAGAACTAGATGAGCAACTGGGGGTAACTCAACAAACCATTTCCAATCGTTTACGCCCAATAGGAAAGATTCAGAAGGAAGGAAGGAAAATAAAAGTATTTCCTGTAGAAAATCATGACGGGTGATGAAAAGTGGATATGGTGCGACAATCCCAAACCCAAAAAACCCTGGGTAGACCTCTGTCAAGCAACGACTTCAACACCGAAATGCAATATTCACTCCAAGAAAGTTATGATGTGCATCTGGTGGGATATGGAGGGTGTGCTCTATCATGAACTATTGGAACAGGGTCAAACTGTTACTGCTGATTGCTACAAGCTACAATTGCTGCGATTGAACCAGGAAATCTGTCGGAAATGTTCATTCACAGGCAAAGGATTGCGTTCTGTGCAGTTACTGCATGACAACGCGAGGCCGCATGCCGTTAAATCGGTCAAGGAAACGTTATTGACGATTGGCTGGAAAGTTTTGGAGCACCCGTCGTATAGTCCCGACACATCGCCTTCAGACTATCATTTGTTCCGATCAATGCAACATGGTTTGTCTGCTGTACGATTCCGGACATATGACGAAGTGCAGAAATGGGTTGACGACTTCATCGCGTCACACGACGAAGTATTCTTCATGGCTGGAATCCGTCAGCCGCTCGACCGATGGCGGAAAGTGATAGATAATGACCTCGCATATTTTTTTTCGTAAAGGTATTCTTGTTTTCTCACAAATTGCATGTTGCTTTGTCTTAAAACGCTTTATAATTTATTTTTAAACCTAATACAATTAAGAACAGGTGAGGTATGTTTTAGCTTTCCATTTTTAATTTATTTCCTTTTTGTAAATTGCGTTATTCCACAGATATAATTTCATTATGAACGGTTTGGCAACAACTAATAGTTAGTCAGATCATAAGTTATAGAAGTATACTCTCTGCGAAAGAGAGAGAGAGAGAGAGAGAGAGAGAGAGGGAAAGAGAGTCAATGATCATATAATCTCCAGACAGAGAAAGAGAGAGAGAGTCAATGATCATATAATCTCCAGACAGAGAGAGAGAGTGAGTCAATGACCATATGTTCTATGAGAAAGAGAGAATCTGAAAAAAAGGTGATCAAAGAATGTTAATTGTGCTTCAATGATACATGATACTTTGAAGCTTTACTTACATACACTATGTGAACAAAAGTGATTGGACGCCCCACGAACAGTACACACATGTTCGATCAGGCATAAAAACGGCAACGGGAGTACGTTTAAGTCAATCGCCGATAAAATGTCTAGCAGGAAAGAGCTCTCAGAGTTTGAAAAGGGCGTAATAATAGGTTGCTCAATTGGAGGAATGAGCATAAGAAGAACTCCTAATGTCAGGCAGGTCGCTAAATCGACTGTGGCCTTTGTCATCAACAAGTGGATGAAGACGGGACATTGCAGGAAATCACCTCGCCCTGGAAGACCCACGAACCTGCAATCCATTGGAGGTATGAGCACAAGAAGCATTGCTGATGTCTGACAGGTCACTAAATCGACTGTGGCCTTTGTCATCAACAAGTGGAAGAAGAGGGGACATTGCAGGAATTCACTTCGGCCTGGAACACCCACGAAACTGCAATCCATTGGAGGTATGAGCACAAGAAGCATTGCTGATGTTAGACAGGTCACTAAATCGACTGTGGCCTTTGTCATCAACAAGTGGAAGAAGACGGCACATTTCAGGAATTCACCTCGCCCTGGAAGACCCACGAAAAACTGCAATCCATTGGAGGTATGAGCACAAGAAGCATTGCTGATGTTAGACAGGTCACTAAATCGACTGTGGCCTTTGTCATCAACAAGTGGAAGAAGAGGGACATTGCAGGAATTCACTTCGGCCTGGAACACCCACGAAACTGCAATCCATTGGAGGTATGAGCACAAGAAGCATTGCTGATGTTAGACAGGTCACTAAATCGACTGTGGCCTTTGTCATCAACAAGTGGAAGAAGACGGGACATTTCAGGAATTCACCTCGCCCTGGAAGACCCACGAAAAACTGCAATCCATTGGAGGTATGAGCACAAGAAGCGCTGA
This sequence comes from Macrothele yani, assembly GCA_039090855.1. Lineage (NCBI taxonomy): Eukaryota > Metazoa > Arthropoda > Arachnida > Araneae > Macrothelidae > Macrothele > Macrothele yani. The sequence goes on from CM077029.1 coordinate 71,114,397, forward strand.
TGTCAGACAGGTCACTAAATTGACTGTGGCCTTTGTCATCAACAAGTGGAAGAAGAGGGGACATTGCAGGAATTCACTTCGGCCTGGAAGACCCACGAACCTGCAATCCATTGGAGGTATGAGCACAAGAAGCATTGCTGATGTCTGACAGGTCACTAAATCGACTGTGGCCTTTGTCATCAACAAGTGGAAGAAGAGGGGACATTGCAGGAATTCACTTCGGCCTGGAACACCCACGAAACTGCAATCCATTGGAGGTATGAGCACAAGAAGCATTGCTGATGTTAGACAGGTCACTAAATCGACTGTGGCCTTTGTCATCAACAAGTGGAAGAAGACGGGACATTTCAGGAATTCACCTCGCCCTGGAAGACCCACGAAAAACTGCAATCCATTGGAGGTATGAGCACAAGAAGCATTGCTGATGTTAGACAGGTCACTAAATCGACTGTGGCCTTTGTCATCAACAAGTGGAAGAAGAGGGACATTGCAGGAATTCACTTCGGCCTGGAAGACCCACGAACCTGCAATCCATTGGAACTATGAGCACAAGAAGCATTGCTGATGTCTGACAGGTCACTAAATCGACTGTGGCCTTTGTCATCAACAAGTGGAAGAAGAGGGGACATTGCAGGAATTCACTTCGGCCTGGAACACCCACGAAACTGCAATCCATTGGAGGTATGAGCACAAGAAGCATTGCTGATGTTAGACAGGTCACTAAATCGACTGTGGCCTTTGTCATCAACAAGTGGAAGAAGACGGGACATTTCAGGAATTCACCTCGCCCTGGAAGACCCACGAAAAACTGCAATCCATTGGAGGTATGAGCACAAGAAGCGCTGATGTCAGACAGGTCACTAAATTGACTGTGGCCTTTGTCATCAACAAGTGGAAGAAGAGGGGACATTGCAGGAATTCACTTCGGCCTGGAAGACCCACGAACCTGCAATCCATTGGAGGTATGAGCACAAGAAGCATTGCTGATGTCTGACAGGTCACTAAATCGACTGTGGCCTTTGTCATCAACAAGTGGAAGAAGAGGGGACATTGCAGGAATTCACTTCGGCCTGGAACACCCACGAAACTGCAATCCATTTGAGGTATGAGCACAAGAAGCATTGCTGATGTTAGACAGGTCACTAAATGGACTGTGGCCTTTGTCATCAACAAGTGGAAGAAGACGGGACATTTCAGGAATTCACCTCGCCCTGGAAGACCCACCAAAAACTGCAATCCATTGGAGGTATGAGCACAAGAAGCATTGCTGATGTTAGACAGGTCACTAAATCGACTGTGGCCTTTGTCATCAACAAGTGGAAGAAGAGGGACATTGCAGGAATTCACTTCGGCCTGGAAGACCCACGAACCTGCAATCCATTGGAGGTATGAGCACAAGAAGCATTGCTGATGTCTGACAGGTCACTAAATCGACTGTGGCCTTTGTCATCAACAAGTGGAAGAAGAGGGGACATTGCAGGAATTCACTTCGGCCTGGAACACCCACGAAACTGCAATCCATTGGAGGTATGAGCACAAGAAGCATTGCTGATGTTAGACAGGTCACTAAATCGACTGTGGCCTTTGTCATCAACAAGTGGAAGAACACGGGACATTTCAGGAATTCACCTCGCCCTGGAAGACCCACGAAAAACTGCAATCCATTGGAGGTATGAGCACAAGAAGCATTGCTGATGTTAGACAGGTCACTAAATCGACTGTGGCCTTTGTCATCAACAAGTGGAAGAAGAGGGACATTGCAGGAATTCACTTCGGCCTGGAACACCCACGAAACTGCAATCCATTGGAGGTATGAGCACAAGAAGCATTGCTGATGTTAGACAGGTCACTAAATCGAATGTGGCCTTTGTCATCAACAAGTGGAAGAAGACGGGACATTTCAGGAATTCACCTCGCCCTGGAAGACCCACCAAAAACTGCAATCCATTGGAGGTATGAGCACAAGAAGCGCTGATGTCAGACAGGTCACTAAATCGACTGTGGCCTTTGTCATCAACAAGTGGAAGAAGAGGGGACATTGCAGGAATTCACTTCGGCCTGGAAGACCCACGAACCTGCAATCCATTGGAGGTATGAGCACAAGAAGCATTGCTGATGTCTGACAGGTCACTAAATCGACTGTGGCCTTTGTCATCAACAAGTGGAAGAAGAGGGGACATTGCAGGAATTCACTTCGGCCTGGAACACCCACGAAACTGCAATCCATTGGAGGTATGAGCACAAGAAGCATTGCTGATGTTAGACAGGTCACTAAATCGACTGTGGCCTTTGTCATCAACAAGTGGAAGAAGACGGCACATTTCAGGAATTCACCTCGCCCTGGAAGACCCACGAAAAACTGCAATCCATTGGAGGTATGAGCACAAGAAGCATTGCTGATGTTAGACAGGTCACTAAATGGACTGTGGCCTTTGTCATCAACAAGTGGAAGAAGAGGGACATTGCAGGAATTCACTTCGGCCTGGAACACCCACGAAACTGCAATCCATTGGAGGTATGAGCACAAGAAGCATTGCTGATGTTAGACAGGTCACTAAATCGACTGTGGCCTTTGTCATCAACAAGTGGAAGAAGACGGGACATTTCAGGAATTCACCTCGCCCTGGAAGACCCACGAAAAACTGCAATCCATTGGAGGTATGAGCACAAGAAGCGCTGATGTCAGACAGGTCACTAAATTGACTGTGGCCTTTGTCATCAACAAGTGGAAGAAGAGGGGACATTGCAGGAATTCACTTCGGCCTGGAAGACCCACGAACCTGCAATCCATTGGAGGTATGAGCACAAGAAGCATTGCTGATGTCTGACAGGTCACTAAATCGACTGTGGCCTTTGTCATCAACAAGTGGAAGAAGAGGGGACATTGCAGGAATTCACTTCGGCCTGGAACACCCACGAAACTGCAATCCATTGGAGGTATGAGCACAAGAAGCATTGCTGATGTTAGACAGGTCACTAAATCGACTGTGGCCTTTGTCATCAACAAGTGGAAGAAGACGGGACATTTCAGGAATTCACCTCGCCCTGGAAGACCCACGAAAAACTGCAATCCATTGGAGGTATGAGCACAAGAAGCATTGCTGATGTTAGACAGGTCACTAAATCGACTGTGGCCTTTGTCATCAACAAGTGGAAGAAGAGGGACATTGCAGGAATTCACTTCGGCCTGGAAGACCCACGAACCTGCAATCCATTGGAACTATGAGCACAAGAAGCATTGCTGATGTCTGACAGGTCACTAAATCGACTGTGGCCTTTGTCATCAACAAGTGGAAGAAGAGGGGACATTGCAGGAATTCACTTCGGCCTGGAACACCCACGAAACTGCAATCCATTGGAGGTATGAGCACAAGAAGCATTGCTGATGTTAGACAGGTCACTAAATCGACTGTGGCCTTTGTCATCAACAAGTGGAAGAAGACGGGACATTTCAGGAATTCACCTCGCCCTGGAAGACCCACGAAAAACTGCAATCCATTGGAGGTATGAGCACAAGAAGCGCTGATGTCAGACAGGTCACTAAATTGACTGTGGCCTTTGTCATCAACAAGTGGAAGAAGAGGGGACATTGCAGGAATTCACTTCGGCCTGGAAGACCCACGAACCTGCAATCCATTGGAGGTATGAGCACAAGAAGCATTGCTGATGTCTGACAGGTCACTAAATCGACTGTGGCCTTTGTCATCAACAAGTGGAAGAAGAGGGGACATTGCAGGAATTCACTTCGGCCTGGAACACCCACGAAACTGCAATCCATTTGAGGTATGAGCACAAGAAGCATTGCTGATGTTAGACAGGTCACTAAATCGACTGTGGCCTTTGTCATCAACAAGTGGAAGAAGACGGGACATTTCAGGAATTCACCTCGCCCTGGAAGACCCACGAAAAACTGCAATCCATTGGAGGTATGAGCACAAGAAGCATTGCTGATGTTAGACAGGTCACTAAATCGACTGTGGCCTTTGTCATCAACAAGTGGAAGAAGAGGGACATTGCAGGAATTCACTTCGGCCTGGAAGACCCACGAACCTGCAATCCATTGGAGGTATGAGCACAAGAAGCATTGCTGATGTCTGACAGGTCACTAAATCGACTGTGGCCTTTGTCATCAACAAGTGGAAGAAGAGGGGACATTGCAGGAATTCACTTCGGCCTGGAACACCCACGAAACTGCAATCCATTGGAGGTATGAGCACAAGAAGCATTGCTGATGTTAGACAGGTCACTAAATCGACTGTGGCCTTTGTCATCAACAAGTGGAAGAAGACGGGACATTTCAGGAATTCACCTCGCCCTGGAAGACCCACGAAAAACTGCAATCCATTGGAGGTATGAGCACAAGAAGCATTGCTGATGTTAGACAGGTCACTAAATCGACTGTGGCCTTTGTCATCAACAAGTGGAAGAAGAGGGACATTGCAGGAATTCACTTCGGCCTGGAACACCCACGAAACTGCAATCCATTGGAGGTATGAGCACAAGAAGCATTGCTGATGTTAGACAGGTCACTAAATCGACTGACTGTGGCCTTTGTCATCAACAAGTGGAAGAAGACGGGACATTTCAGGAATTCACCTTGCCCTGGAAGACCCACGAAAAACTGTAATCCATTGGAGGTATGAGCACAAGAAGCGCTGATGTCAGACAGGTCACTAAATCGACTGTGGCCTTTGTCATCAACAAGTGGAAGAAGAGGGGATATTGCAGGAATTCACTTCGGCCTGGAAGACCCACGAACCTGCAATCCATTGGAGGTATGAGCACAAGAAGCATTGCTGATGTCTGACAGGTCACTAAATCGACTGTGGCCTTTGTCATCAACAAGTGGAAGAAGAGGGGACATTGCAAGAATTCACTTCGGCCTGGAAGACCCACGAAACTGCAATCCATTGGAGGTATGAGCACAAGAAGCATTGCTGATGTTAGACAGGTCACTAAATCGACTGTGGCCTTTGTCATCAACAAGTGGAAGAAGACGGGACATTTCAGGAATTCACCTCGCCCTGGAAGACCCACGAAAAACTGCAATCCATTTGAGGTATGAGCACAAGAAGCATTGCTGATGTTAGACAGGTCACTAAATCGACTGTGGCCTTTGTCATCAACAAGTGGAAGAAGAGGGACATTGCAGGAATTCACTTCGGCCTGGAACAACCACGAAAAACTGCAATCCATTGGAGGTATGAGCACAAGAAGCGCTGATATCAGACAGGTCACTAAATCGACTGTGGCCTTTGTCATCAACAAGTGGAAAAAGAGGGGACATTGCAGGAATTCACTTCGGCCTGGAAGACCCACGAAACTGCAATCCATTGGAGGTATGAGCACAAGAAGCATTGCTGATGTTAGACAGGTCACTAAATCGACTGTGGCATTTGTCATCAACAAGTGGAAGAAAACGTGACATTGCAGGAATTCACCTCGCCCTGGAATATCCACGAAAAACTGCAATCCATTGGAGGTATGAGCACAAGAAGCATTGCTGATGTTAGACAGGTCACTAAATCGACTGTGGCCTTTGTCATCAACAAGTGGATGAAGACTGGACATTGCAGGAATTCAGCTCGCCCTGGAAGACCCACGAAACTGCAATCCATTGGAGGTATGAGCAGGAGAAGCATTGCTGATGTTAGACAGGTCACTAAATCGATTGTGGCCTTTGTCATTAGCAAGTGGAAGAAGACGGGACATTGTAGGAATTCACCTCGCCCTGGAAGACCCACGAAACTGCAATCCATTGGAGGTATGAGCACAAGAAGCATTGCTGATGTCAGACAGGTCGCTTAATTGACTGTGGCCTTTGTCATAAATAAGAGGAAGGAGACAGGATATTGCAGAAATTTTACCTCGCCCTGGAAGGTCCAAGAAACTGTAACCCAGTGCCCGGAGGGTAATACAGAAGGTGATTCAGAAAACAAGGTTCCCGACCAATCCACGCCATAGCACATGAGTTTCAGATGGCACCAGATGTTATGGTCTCCACTAAGACACTTCGAACAGAGAATCATGCATTCTCGTATCATGGCCAAGCAGCCGGATATAAACCCTCATCAGAAGACCAATAACGCCACAACAGTGCGAAATGGTGTCAGCAGCATAAAAATTGGATATTGGAGCAATGGTGGTAGGTGTTATTGAGTGACGAATCCCGCTTCACATTATTCCAATAGGATGGACGTGCTTGGGTTCGGCGGTTACCCGGTAGACGTCTGCTACCGGAGTGTACAGCGCCGTCTGTGAAGCACGGAATGGTGTAGTTGTGGTATGGGGCTATTATAGCTGGCACGGTGTGGGTCCACTGCTGGTTATTCATGGCAACATGGACTTTGAGTTATCCAGGATATCTCTATATAACAGAGAGATATCTTGGATAAGTCAATGCTCCCAACGTTGTGGCAGTTCTACCTAAACAACAATTTTTTCTTCCACGACGACAATGCCACTTGCATGTTTTCCAGAGCTTCAGCGGAGTGGTATGAGGAAAATTAGGTCTTGCGGATGGACTAGCCCTCTCAGAGCCCGAACTACAAACACATTAATCACCTATGGGATGTCCTTGAACGACGGGTGAGGTCTAGACTAGGGCGTCCTTTTTCGTGAGAGAGTTGGTCGACGAACTCAAAGCGGAATGGAGAAGCACCTCCGCTTTTCGTATTACATGGACTTGTGGATCAGTCCGATTTGAAAAATTCTTTTGCATTGGGAAGCTTGAAATACGCAAATGATGATCTTTTATATGGTTTTTTTTTTACGATGCACAATTTTGCCGGTAGAGGGCGTAAATGCAGATGATGTCAATTTCAAAAATACGTTTTTATTCCACATATTTGCTTCTAAACATCCGATTGAAAAAAAAATTCTATCTTTCGATTCCATTTATGTCGAACAGTATTTTAGATATAGTTACTTTTCCAAATTACATATAGATTTTCCGCTAGAGGGCGTAAAATTAAATAACATTTTTCCCGATAACTCTTCTTTTGAAAAAATTTTTCTTCAGCGGACACATCTCCTGATGGAAAATCTTTTGCATATAATTTCAAATTTTTGGTAAATACTACTTTGGCCACCAGGGGGCGTAAATGTTAATTTTTGCTTTTGATGTATTTGCCATAAATTTGTAGCTTCTAAAATATCGATTAAAAAATTCTTTCGCGGACTGATGCCACTCACATCGATAAACCTTTTCGGAATATTTTCTTCTTAAAATATTCCACAGTTTCTCCGCCAGTGGGCGTAGATGTACATCTTATTTTTGTCAATATCTCTACTTCTAAGAGTCCGATTTGAAAAATTCCTTCTTTGTTGGATAGTGTTTTCCGTGTGACATGTTTTTCATATAATTTAAAAATTTTCAAGTAATTCATAGACTTTCCGATAGGGGGCGTAGCGGTGAATTGCTTTTCCCCCTATATCTCTGCTTCTAAATCTCCGGTTTGAAAAATTATTTCTGCACCGGATTCAGCTAATGATGGGAAATCGTTTGCACATAATTTCTAATTTTTGTAAAAAAATAGTTTGGCCATCAGGGGGCGTAAATCTTAATTTCCGGTTCTGTTGTATTTGCAGCAAAATATGAGCTTCTAAATTCTCGATTGAAAGATACGTCGTTTGTTGGCCGATACTACTCATGTCGACAAACCTTTTAGAAACATTTTCTTCTTAAAATAGTGCACGGTTTCTACGCCAGTGAGCGTAGATGTACATCTTATTTTTGTCAATATCTCTACTTCTAGGAGTCCGATTTAAAAAATTAGCAAATAATTTCTAATTTTTGTAAAAAAATAATTTGGCCACCAGGGTGCGTAAATCTTAAGTTCCGCTTCTGATGTATTTGCAGCAAAATATGAGCTTCTAAATTCTCGATTGAAAAAAACGTCGTTTGTTGACCGATACTACTTATGTCGACAAACTTTTTAGGAAAATTTTCTTCTTGAAGAAATGCATGGTTTCTACGCCAGGAGGCGTAAATGTATATATTATTTTTGTCAATATCTCTACTTCTAAACGTACGATTTGAAAAATTCCTGCTTTGTTGGATAGTGTTTCCGATGCGAAATGTTTTTCCTATAAATGCAAAATTTTCAAGTAAATCATACACTTTCCACTAGGGGGCACAAAGGTAAATTGCGTTTTCTGCGTTATTTCTGCTCCTAAAGCTCTGATTTGAAAAATTCTTCCTGTATCGCATACAAGATCTGATGGAAAATATTTTTCACATAATTTCTAATGTTTGGTAAAAATTGGTTTAGCCACCAAGGGTCATATGTGTTAATTTCTGCTTCTGAAGTATTTGTTGCAAAATCTGGGCTCCTGAAAACTTGACTAATTGTTTTTTCTTAGACCGATACCGCCTATACGGATAAACCTTTTGAGAATACTTTCTTCCTAAAATAATGTATGGTTTTCCCACCAGGGGACGTAAAGTCACATCTTATTTTTGTCGATATCTCTGTTTCTAAGAGTTCGTAATCTCACGATTCCGTTTACAGCAATATCCGAGGGATTAAAAACCCGATTGAAAATCTTCTTTCTTTCATCAGATCCATTGTTTTCCATACCGGTTCCATTCACTTTGAATAGCTTTAATAAATTGAATTTGCGTCAGAACGGATTCAAAAGACGTGCTTATTACACCCAGAAATTTGGTGTCAACTTTCTTGTTATATTTACTTACAGTGCCCAATCACTTTTGTCTTCATAGTGTACATATCAGTCAGCTATTCTGTGAGTTTTAAAATTTAGAACGTTACATTCTATTTACTGTTGCTGAATCAAACGGTGCCGCCCCGGTGGCGCAGTGGTCTAAGGCAATGGCCTCTGATCATTCGTCCAAAAGGGGTCCGGGTTCGAATCCCGGTGAGGCATGGATGTTGTGTTTATCTTACGGCACTGGCTCTCTCCCTTTCACTGGAACCAGTGGCCCTAAATTAGGGAAGGGCGACTGCTTATAACCCATTGAGTTGCTCACGGTGGTCGTTAAACCTCCAATCAAAAAAAAAAAAAAAAGAATCAAACGGTACTTTCTGTTACGTGTTGTGGATTATTTAATTTCTAGTCAAAAAACCATGATATTTTGTCCCAGTATGACACTGAGGTTGCCGTGAGCTCTTCCAACGTATCCCGATTTCCATCTAATCCTGAAGTTGTTGTGCTGGACTGAAATCAGGGCTTGTATTTTTCTATCATGGCCGCGTCAAAAATAGTGGATTCACTTCTGAAAACACCATAAAAGCTCCAAACATGTATTTTCTTGTTCATTCTGAAGAGATTACACAGAGTAGAGATTGAGTGCTGGTATTTTGCTCGGCTCTGCTTCTAAACCTGTTGTGATTCCTCACAGCGTTTCCTTCGTTCCGATTTATCCAGAAGGTGTTACAGAAGTTGAAATCAAGGATACCATTTTGCTCTATTCTTCCTCTAAAACTGTTCTGTTCTCGTCATTTCAGTTCATACTAAAGATTTCTATTAGTTTCAGATTGCGCGTCATATGTGTTCCACTGCCCCTGCGGTCGTCGATTCTACCTCATTTCACCGTATTTCTGCTTCTAAAAATCCTATTCAAAAATTTCTTTTTTAACTGCATTCCGTTCGCCACCGTAAAATTGGAAGCTTTATCATCTTTAAATAATGCAGAGTTTTTCCGATAGGGAGCGCAAGTCTCAAAATATTTTTCTCGTTATCTATGCTTCTAGAAGACGTATCTCAAAAACGATTTCCCTTTAGCATAGCTTTTGCTACGAAGAATACTTTTCGCATATCTTTTACTTTTCCATTGCTTAAAATTCTTCCGCCAGGGGGCGTCAGCGTGTATTTCTTCTTGAAAAAGTTTATTCTACTCCAAAAATAAAACTTATTAGAAAAATCCTTTTTTGGTAAAATATTCTTCATTATGAAGAGTATTTTGCATCTATTTTCTTCGTTAAAAAAACTCACCTTTCCCCAAGGGGGGGGGGGCATAAAATTATAAATTGTTTTGCTGTATATATATATCTCTTCTTCTAAATGTCGGTTTCAAATTACCTTTTGTAGCTGATATCTTCCGCTATGAGAAAGGTTTCGTGCACAACTAGTTGACATACTTATCAGCCCCTAGTGAGAGTAAATAACTATTTATACACTAAGTGGCCACTTTATTATTACCACCCCCTTAGTACTTCGTTGGGCCACCATTTGTATTCCATACTGTGTCGATTATTCGTGGCATGGACTCCATGAGATCTTGATAGGTGGTTTATTGGATCTGAGACCATGCTTGATGAATAGCACCTTCCAGGAGTGTGAGATTGCAGGGTCGTGGATCCAGCTGTCTGATGGCTCGTTCAACTTCATCCAACAAATTCTCAATGCGGTTGAGATCTGAAGATTATGGGGGCCACCTAAGCAAAGTAAACTCACCGGCATGCTCCTGAAACCAATCCTGTACAATACGAGCGGTATGGCAGGACGCATTATCTTGTTGAAAGTAGCCATCGCCATTGGGATAAACCATCCACATGACAGCATGCACTTGGTCAGCAACGATGTTTAAATATGATGTGCCAGCCAGACACAAATTAAAGGGCACAAAGCGTGACAGGAAAACATTCCCCAAACCATAACGTTGCCTCCACCAGCTTGAAAGGTTGTAGCAATGCATTTGGGGTTCATGCTTTCGTGCTGTTTCCGCCAAATTCTCACTCGGCCCTTGGCATTGTGCAACTGAAAACGTAATTCATCGGACCACATAATTTGTTCCCAATTATCGGCTGTCCAATCCTTTAGCTCCTGTGCAAACTGGAGATGTTTTCTCTTGTTAACTGCAGACAGCAAATGTATTCGAACAGGCATTCGGCTGCCATATCCCATCCGATGCAGTGTACGATGAACAGTGCGTGAGGAGATCATTTGAGGAGATCCTTGATTAAGATGGTCTGCACTGTTGCCCTTCTGTTGTATGTTACCAGTTTCCAGTTTGGACACTGTCCGTTCCGCCCGAGCAGTCACTAGTCGATGACGACCACACGTTGCACGTAGAGACCCAGTTTTTTGGCTGACAGTTTAGTCTTTAAACACTTTAACAACAGCTCCTCTGGAACATTTCACGAATGCAGTGGTTTCGGTGATACTCGCTTCATGGCTCCGAGCTCCTACCATCATCCCACGTTGAAAGTCCGTCAAATCGCATTTTTTACCCATCTCGTCACCCAAAAGTCACTTCTACTATTGTCACAAGCACTAAGCTTTCCCTTTTTATACTAGCCCCGCCCTCTGGAAGCAACAGCGTGCAGCCATAGCTCATTTGCTTAAAACTGTCACGTGGTCATAATAAAGTGACCACTCAGTGTATTTGTGGATGTCCTAAAAGTCGTAGAAATTCTAACATTGCGTATTTTAAATATTGTTTTATATCGGAAAGAATTAAAAAGACGTGCTCATTACAATCGAAAATATGGTGTTATTTTTCATTTTTCTTGTTTACTTTAATCTGAAAAAAAAAGAAAAGTTTAATTCTACAACAGAGAAGATAGAACGCATCACATCGAAACAAAAAATATCGCTGCTCATTACAGAATTACACATAACTCAGCTTTCAATTGGCTGAAGAAGTTCAAAGAAACTGGGCGAATGTATTATAAAACATCAACGTCTTAGTCTCAGGTCAGTGCAAACATTAATCAATGGCGGCGAAAATCCGACCTTTCCACCAAAGTTATTAAAAACATTCCTTAAGCCTTCATCTGTTGAACAAAAGATCTTACTCGCTTAACTATGCAAACAAAAGAGCTCAAGCGCTTAGGTATGCATCAAAGAAACTCTGAGAAGTGTACTTACGTACACTGAAAACCAATTGAATTAGAAACAGCTGGCGCTATGCAAATGTGGCGCTGTGGGGCGGCCCTGTAAACGGAAACGACATGACGTATGCAGCGATCCGACAATATAAAGAGTGATGCGACGGTAATCAGTAAGAGTCGGACGCAGTATGGGTAAGACGAAGGATCTAAGCGCATTTGATCGTGGGCAAATTGTCAGGGCCCGACGAATGGGTCACTCCATCTCGGAAGTGGTGCAGGCACTGGGATTTTCACTAGCCACTGTGTCACGTGTGCACCGTGAGTGCATCGAATCCAGTAAAACCATCCCTGCAAGGGCCAACTGCCGTGGACAACAGCGTGTGGATGAGCGGGGTCATCGTCGGCTAGCTCGCATTGTAACAGCGGATAGACGGGCCACAGTGCAAGAAATCACTCCGAAATTTAACGCTGGTGCACAAAAACGTGTAAGCAGCCACACCATCCAGAACCATCTCCTCGCTATGTGGTACAGAAGCCATTGTCCCACGAAGGTACCGCTGCTGACCGCACGTCACAGGGCGCAAAGATTAGCATGGGCGCGGAAACATCGCCACTGGAGCCTAGACATGTGGAAAAATGTTGCCTGGACTGATGAGTCGAGATTCACGTTGGTACATGCGGATGGCAGGATACGAGTACGGCGCAAACCACATGAAGCGATGGATCCTTCTTGCCAGCAGGGTACTCTTCAAGCTAGTGGGGGTGGCATTCTCGTCTAGGGACTGTTTACGTGGAATAAAATGGGACCCCAGGTACGTGTGACATCGTCCCTCACAGGTCAACATTACCGGGATATCCTGGACGACCATTTGCTCCCGTTTGTGCGTCTTCAACATCCCACTGGGGACCTCATCCTGCAACAAGACACCGTGCCATCGCTCCCGAATTGTATCCGAATGGTTGGATCAACACTCCACCGACTTGACCTTGCTTTTTTGGCCAGCTAGGTCACCTGGCCTCAATCCCATCGAGCACATCTGGGATGTCATCGAGAGAGATGTTCGCGGCTCTGACACTCCTCCGTCAAATCTTCGTGAACTGTAAGAGCTTGTTCAGGGGTCGTGGATCCGTATGGCTTCCCAACGTTTCTGGTGTCTTGTCGAGTCCATGGCGAAACGAATCGCCGCCGTCATCAAGGCGAAAGGTGGTGCTGCACGTTACTAGACAGGTATCTCTAATTTAATTGCTCTTCAGTGTATATGGGTTGCTCCCAATCAGCATCGGCTTGTAGTCAGTGTTTCAGCTGGGATTTATCCTTTCGTGGCAATTTGGCTGCCTTGTTGGCAAAAGTTATGTTAAAATGTTATGTAGATCAGCAAATGTTTGGGTTGCTGTTTTTGTGTTATTAATTTGAAGCAAACGAACATACAATACATCGTCAAAATTAGACTTCGTACTATAAATGCAACGTAAAATTAAAACAGAAGTTTCGCTGTTGATTTTAATAAAAACAATTATACATTGAATGGACAGAAATCCTGGGATACCTACCAAGTAACCAGTAGATTTTTCCCGTATGAATACGGTCACACGGCAAGTCATTGAGTCCACTATGTCACGGAAGCGTTCCACAGGTGCCTCTGTGACGTGCCTGCCCCGCCAGATACGCATAAGATAAAGGCAGATAGCAGTGACAGCACATGCCAGTGAAGTATAGTGGATAGCACTCGGAGCTTCGGAGACGAGAGTTGTGGAATCGAGTTCTGTCCCTGGCTTAAAAATGATGGAAAAACTTACTTCGTCATATTGGCGCCCGAACTTCTAGGATGACCTGGCTGTTAAGGTTTCTCTCAATGGTGTGATGTTCCTTCCACATGGCAAGACGGGAAAAATGAGAATCCCTTGCTCAGTGCTTCGAAAAAATAAATCAGTGTGATGTTACTTCCCACACACCAAATTTTCTGGGATTCCTCAAATGCACGTTTTCTGTAGGATGACTTCCAACAGTGACACATGGTCCCAGATGACCTGTGGGTCATACCCCAGGACCTCTTTCTGGGGGTATGTTACGTTCCTGCTCCTCAGGACGCACATAAGATAAAGGCAGATAGCAATAACAACACATGCCACTGTAGTATAGTGGATAGCACTCAGAGCTCCGGAGCCGAGAGTTGTGGGTTCTCTGGAAGGGAGAGTTGTGGGTTCTCTGGAAGGAAGAGTTGTGGGTTCGAATCCCGCCCCTGGTATACAAATGATGGACAAATTTATTTCGTCATACCTCCACTAAACAAATATACATTGTGTGGACAGAAATCATGAAATACCTACCTAGTAACCGGAAGGCCCACTTTTTCCCCGTATGAAGATTGTTACACGGCAAGGCACTGAGTCTACTAGATCACGGTAGCGTTCCACGGGTGCATCCAATAGACAGCTATACATTGCGCGGACAGAAATCATGGAATACCTACCAATAACCGGTAGGCCCATCTTTTGCCCGTATGAAGACAGTCACACGTTATGGCATTGAGTCCACTAGGTCACTAAAGCGTTCCATTGGTACCTCCACTAAACAAATATACATTGAGTAGACAGAAATCATGGTATAGCTCCCAGTAACAAGTAATCCCACCTTTTCCCCGTATGAAGGCAGTCACACGGCGAGGTATTGAGTGCACTAGGTCACGGAAGCGCTCATCAGGTAGCTCCACTTATGTTTGATACACCGCTGTCCATAATTCCGCCGTATTCCTGGGTGAAAGACCCAAACCTCTAAACACCTTTCCACATTATCCCAAAAATTTTCCACAGAGCTCTTGTCCGGTGAACGGGGAGACCATTCCAAGAAGGAACTTCAACGGATTGCTTTCTGACCATGTTCTAGTCACCACGGCTCTGTGGGATGGTTTGTTGTCCTTCTAAAAGTCATTACCCTCTGGGTGCATGTTGACCATGAACGGATGCAGATGGTCTGCAAGGATGGACACGTAGCGTGGACCGTTCAGAGACGCATGTAAACGTATCAGAGGTCCCAACGTGTTCCAGTTGAACACGCCCCAGACCATAATCAAGCCTCCACCAGCCTGAACATTTCGTTGTTCTTCTTCCGGTTTTGTCTAGATTCTCATTCTTTCATCTGTGCGAAATACCTGGAAACGGGACTCATCGGAGCAGGAGATCTGTTTTCCATCATGAAAGGTCCAGTACCGATGTTTTTTCGTTCAGTTGAAGTGTACAGTCAGGTGATGTGGCGTTTGCAATGGAACTCTTGTGGTTCGGCTGCTCCCGTAATCTATTGCGCCTGATGGTCTTGGTGGAGACACTTATCGCATCTCTCTCATTGAAGACGACGGTGATTTGTACCACTGTCGCCCTCTGGTTGTTGTAACTATGCGAAACACCACGTCGACCGCCACGGTAATCTACCACGTTTCTGAGCTCACAGTGCTGTCCACGATGAGATGTTATTCCGAAAATGGCATATAATCTTTATACTGTCGAGCGGAGGCACTGTATCTCCTCCGCGATAGAGTGACCCATGCTTCGAGAACCATCGATCATCCCTCTTTCAAACTCTATTAACTCACGACGTTTAGCCAGACTGATATCGAATTAGTGTCTACGTAAATGCTGTGATGTCCTCCTACCTATAAGCCTACCAAGCAGTGTTTTCGTCCACTAGAAAGAGGAGTGAAACCAAAATTCAGAAACTTGGCATCCCATGATTTTTGTCCTCTCAGTATGCTTATTCACTGATATGATTAATTAATATATGTACATCGCATTTTTGGTACGTTTATTTGTAACTGCAATGAAATCGTCGGGATTTTATTGTTGCTTAGTAATGAAAGTGTTTTAAATCGCTTCGATTCGTTATTAGAAATGGATTAAGTTCATAACATCTGTTCTGCTACATAAAGATATATCCATTATGTTTTTCTGAATTCTTTGTCGCTATTCACCGTATGCAATCACAGGCATGTGTGACGTATATTCTAAATGAACTTTCCTTTTTACTTTCTTTCCCTATGTAAATTTTGTGTTTATTCTCAGTTATATTTCACACTTAACGTAATATCTTTTCTCTTAAACGAATACTGTTGGCTACATTATTGAGGTTGAGTGAACGTGACGTATGCCTGTTTTGATAAGAACGAGAGATATAAACTACGAGTAAACTGTTGCTTGGGGAGAGCGTTGTGTTGTGGAGCTGTGTGGAACGTCGCGTTGTTGGTGTGTGGTGTGTTTAATGTTGATACCGATATGTGATGTTACGATGTGTTGGAGAAAACCTTGAATAAAGCATCTTTTCCATAAGTTTGACTTCTGTTGTTTACATCTTTCGTCTAGCCGTTAAGGTTTAAATTAGAAACTATTTCATCTTATGGTTATGTTTTTAAAATAACGTAGAAGTACGAAAAGACTTATACGTTATACATGTTAAAATTCTAGCATACTGCTAGCAGTTGCATAACACGATTTTAAGTCATTTTCGGCTACATTATCAAAATCCAACAGGTTCTAGTTTGTTATCCAGTTAATAAAAAATCTTGTTGCATATGGTGCCTACAACAAACAAAAACTGCACTTGCAAATTTAGAAATCAATATAATGTGTATAATCTGAACTCAAGTACTTTTGCGAAGAGAGCAAACCTATGCTTAGCAGCCCCGGTGGCGCAGTGGTCTAAGGCGTTGGCCTCTGATCATTCGTTCGTAAGGGGTCCGGGTTCGAATCCCGGTCAGGCATGGGTGTTGTGTTTGTCTTACGGCATTGGCTCTCTCCCTTCCCTGGAACCAGTGACCCTAAATTAGGGACGGGCGACTGCTTATAGCCCATTGAGTTGCTCACGGCGGTCGTTAAACCTCCAATAAAAAAAAAAAAAACCCTATGCTTAAGGATTAGCAGACAAATAGAAATCCACATACTTTATGATCTCATGGTATTAATAATCGGCATTTTCGATAAGTGCAATGTTTCCTGACGGGTCATTGCTTTGTTTCTGGATGGTAACTCTACCCCGCATCCGATCAAAGCCGTCTCGAGAACTAGCAGATCTTAGTCTCCGATTCGTGACGTCACCATCAAGGTCATTACAAATGCTGATGTGACTGCCATCTTAGCTAGTAGCGAGATTGCAGCGAGGCGATATAAAGATTCTAATTTTTCGTACATTTGCAATATCGGTGAAAAAAAGTCACAAACTTCGGTAAATGCAAAACATTTGTTGAAAATCAAAACACAAACACTTTATGAGCCCTGGGAGCGACGAATTCAGCGATTATTCCGTATCTACAGACTGATTCAGATATAAAAGAGATTTAACATTTTCTTTTTACATCAATGGGTTGTTGTTTCAAACAGATTCACCGGTAATACCGTAGGCACCATGCATTTTTTTAAACAAATTATATTATTTTTCATCTAAATAAGTTAAAGAAAAAAATAAAAGCAAAACTTAAGATTTTGTCTGATAAGTTAATGAGGAACAATCCACATATCACATTAAAATTGCCGTCATTGAAATGGGAATTCCATATTCTGTCAGGAACACAAATTGAGACTGCTATACACTATATTGACAATAGACACCGGACACCTAGAAGAGAAACGCAACATAGCATTTATTGACATACATTAGTAGGGTGTCGGTCCACCATTGACCTTAATGCAAGCACTGAACCTTCGAGACATGCTTTCGACAAGGTTTTGGAACACAGCGATAGGTATGGCTTCCATTCAGTACATTATGCTCCCGCTAACTGTTGCTTATTTTTTTTTTTTTGATTGGAGGTTTAACGACCGCCGTGAGCAACTCAATGGGCTATAAGCAGTCGCCCGTCCCTAATTTAGGCTCACTGGTTCCAGGGAAGGGAGAGAGCCAGTGCCGTAAGACAAAACACAACATCCATGCCTGACGGGATTCGAACCCGGACCCCTTACGGACGAATGATCAGGGGCCAACGCCTTAGACCACTGCGCCACCGGGGCGGCTAACTGTTGCTTAGTAGTAGGCCTTAGTTCCAAACTTCTTCGCATCCCATAGATGCTCTATGGGATTAAGATAAGGGCTCTGTGCTGACCAGTCCACCCACGATACGAAATTATCGTTAAGCCACGCCGTAACAGTCCGTGCTTTATGGCTGCTGACCACGCCCTTCCGAGCTCTGCATTTTGCGCCCTGTTTGCCTGTTTAAAGTGCCTGTTGCTCCTGACATTTGAGCTCCACTCGTGTCTAAAGATGTATGCTATCTTTCTCGACGTTTTTCTGATTTAGTAAGTGCCTATTATACCGATATTCCATCATAATTGAACCTGCTGACCACGCCCTTTCGAGATCTTCAGAGATATGCAATGTGCGCCCAAAGTACCTGTTCATATTGCCTGTTGCTTCTGGAATTTGTGCTTCACTCGTGCATAATGGTGTGTGATATCCTTTTTGCCACAGCTCCGAGTTGGTAAGTGCATATTTTATCAGTTATCCATCATAATTTCACCTGCCGACCACGAACTTCCGAGATCTGCAGTGTGTGGCCCTGTTCTACTGTTTCAAGTGCCTATTGCTCTTTCAAATTGTGCTTCACTCGTACATAAAAGTATGTCGTTTCCCCCCTAACACTTGTCCGAGTTGGAATGTGCATGGTTCCCCGATATTCCATCATAATTTCATGTGCGAACCACGCCCTGCCGAGATAGGCAGTGTGTGCCCTATTTGCTTGTTTATAGTGCCTATTGCTTCTTTAATTTGTGCTTCGCTCGTGCAAAGCTGTGTGCGATATCTACTCAACCACTTTCCCGAGCTAGTAAGTGCATATTTTACTGTTTTAACATCATAATTTCTCACGTTGGGTATGTTTATTTTTTCTTATTGTGACTAGGCTCATAGAAGACTTCCTGCTGCCTGTGTCTGCGTATGTCTTCCGTCTTTACACCACCTATCGTTAGTGGTTCACTACGCTGCCTTCCCCAGCGTGCCGATTGCCTTTCTAGTGCTTGTCGCCATACACCATTTACTGCCTATACCTCATTGTGCTTTCGCCCGTTCAATGTGTTGTATCACTACTCTTGGACTACAGCATTCGTCTCGACATCCAGCTATTGCTCCGCATGAATGCCTTCCCTCTGATTTTAAGCCAGCATCTCTCCCTACTGCTTCTGCTTCTTCGATTATCTTAGGAAAATGCTCATCTTCACCAGCTTTACTCCCGTCATGCCTTGATCGTGTCATAGTTCGTCATGGCACAACTCTCACCGCTACCGTGGCTGAATCTTCACAGCTGGGTAAGTCCATGCTCGATTCTCTTCATTTAGGCGTCAAGTTTGCCGCACTTCCCAATGTCAAGTTACACGATTACATGTCTGCTTTGTCGTATCTCCCAGCTAGTGCGATTGCGCACTTCGCTGAAAAGCCCAAATCAGTACTTGCATATTTTTATTCTATTGAATATATTGATCAAGCTCTTTCTTCATGCATTACTGTTGGGGACCAGAGTTTGCTCCCGCAACCGCTTGCGCAATGTCATATGCTTGTCACTTTGTATCCTGTGCCCCCGGAAGTTAGTGATGAATTACTTCTTATTTTTCTTTTGTTGTGCTGGCGCGTCGTTGGTAGTGTCCGTACGCTCCCCTCTGCTCCCACCAATCGAGGTGATCGGCCATTCTCAAGTTTTCGTAGAGAAGTGCTCGTCATCTTTCCTGACTCTTCTCACAGCACCTCATGCCCTACTGAATTCCGGATTCTTCTAGGTACTCGCACGATAACCATTAATGTTTACTCTGCTTTTCACTGCTTCACCTGCAAAGCCACCGGACATCATAGCTCTCAGTGCTCAACCTCCGTCAACGGAACTTCTGCTGCACCTCCTGATTCTTCTTTCCAGCGACCATCCTTTTCAGCTAAAGCCTTCATACCGTCTTCTGTTTGTTCAGTTCCGACCACGCCTTCTTCAATGACTACAGCATCCCCTTCCGGAGGTTTGTTTAGCCTCCGTGTGTGCCTTCTTCTACTTCTCAGCCTGCCACTTCACCCTTGAACTTCAGCTCTGATAAACTTCATGCTCCCAATTCGTGTTTTGCACCTCCACTCCAAAATGTTGTGTGTTCTTCGCCTACTGGCAGTAACCCCACGTGTTCTTCGCTTCACACGCCTGCTCAATGGCCTCCAGATGCCTCTTTTGATTCTGCAGATGTTCTGCCTTAACTATCGCCATCTCAGTATACTTCTCATCTTGATCTTTTCCAAGCCTCTTCCCTCTCGGGTTCCGCGCTTGTGCCCAGCAGCCCTCTTCCCGCTCAACTACCAGAAACATCATCTCTGCAACCAGATTCGCGGTCTTCTTGTGCTACCTCCGTTGATTCTTCCTGTTCATCATCTCTACAATCTCCTGCTTCTTCTCAGTTGTCTTGTTATCCTGCTCAACCACCATGTGTTACTTCCGCCGGTGCTACGCGAAGGAAGCGTCGGCGTCGTCTATCTCATCAGAAAAGAAAAATGTCCTCCACGTCTCCTGCACTATCAACTTCTGCCCTGATGTCTACTATGTAGCTTTCTAGTCAGTCTTCACTCTCGGGCTTTCCAAGTACGAAGGATTATGCTGATCCGTTTGCCTTCTTCGCTGCTCTAGAAGACTGGTTCATTCCGCTCCCTTCCCTTTTTGATCCGATAAACTCCTCTTCCAAGGCCTACATGCCTTCTTCTCAATCCCTGACATGAGCGTCCACGTTCTCATTTGCATTTCCTACAACCGCACAGATGTCTTTGTTACACCCCTCTCCATGGTCATTTCCCTCACCTTTTTCACGACTGAAATACTTTACCTCTCCGGCTTCATTTTCCAAAGCCATTGGTGATTGGATGATTTGTTGCTATGAATCCCAGGAACCTCCTACGACCTGTAATGGAATGTTATACAACTTTTGAAACTTCGTCTCGTATAAATGGTGCTCATCTTTTCCCTATAAATGACTTATTAATACGCCTCGTCTCAAGGGTCCTCATCTTTACCTTGCAAAGTGCCTCGTTTACTCAGTGTACAAATATTTATGTTTGCTCCGTTCAAATAATCTATGTTCCTGCTTTGTAATCATACTTGTTCTGTTTATGCCTCGTATTTCGTCTTACCTAATTTGTATTGTGCCCCTTCCCTGTTATTGCTCTTGTATTGTGCCCCGGTTCTTCCCTATGTTCCTCTGTAAAAGTCCTAGAGAGCCATTAAAGCAATGTTGAAACCTTGATTTATGGCTCGGTGCATCATCTTCTGGTAACAACAAGGCTTGGTTCCATAGTATTGCCACAGAGTTGGTAGGGCATAATTCTCCAGAATATCGAGCTAGACGCGCTTGTTAACAGGTTTGTCCACGATAACCAGTGGGACGGGAGCATACCACGAGCAACACTCCCGCACGAGTACACTGCCAGCTCCAAACTTGACCGTAAGAACAGTACACTGTGGTAACTAGCGTTCCCCCGGCTGTCGCCATACCTACACACGGCCATCAGACTGATGGATCATTTATCTGGATTCATCAGTCCATAGGACCCGTTTCCATTGATCCACGGTCCACGATAAAGGTTCTTTACACCATGCTAAACGACGAGCAGCATTCCGAGTGGGGATGAAAGGCTTATGAATAGCGGCACAACCACGGTAACCCATAGAATGAAGTTCTCTGCGAATGGTACGTGTATAAACTGATATTCAAGCATTTTTACTCACCTGTACACCGAGGTTTTGTGCAGTACTTTGCCGATTAGGTGTAACAACTCTCCTGAGGTTTCGACGACCTCTATCACTGATTTCCTTTGTCTGCCGATGCGTTTTCCTGCTTTAGGCACGCCATGTGTTTTTCAATTATTCAGTACATCCAAAACAGTTGACTTGGGTATGCTTAAACGCCTCTCACCTTCTTTTATGGACAACCCACTAATATAACAACCAAGAATCTTTCCTTTCTCAAAGTCAGTTCTCTCTCGCCGGAACATTTTCACTCAACCTCACAGTGCGATATGATCACTGTCAGCTGTAGGATAGTTTTTATACCGTTTGCATCTGCACTGCGCATCCTAACAACGCAGCGGATCCGTTCATTTGCTTTTGAAGGGGTGTCCGGTGAATTTTGCCAATATAGTGTATATTTCTTTTATTTCTGCATTACGTCGGAAAAGTACAATTCTAAATATTTCGTGCAAAGTAAGAAAACCGCACTGGAGAAAAAAAGAAACAGCATAGCTCATCATTTTATAAGAAATGTACAATCTAAATTTATAAATATACTAACTTCTCTTCGAATCCTCATATCGCATTCACGTCTTCAACACTGTCATTATAAGACACACGCCGAGCAAACAGACTGTCTCTCGGTTTCAATCGTAGCGGGTTTGGGTTGTTATGACCCGCTTGCTGACGTCACAAACGGAGAAATCGCGTAGGTTTAAGCCTTAGTATTCGAGACGGCTTTGCTTCGATGCCATCCTTTTCCCCTTGGTCATACAGAACATTCACCACAGAAGGACCGTTGCTCTTCTGCTTAACATATCTATGACGAAGTAAATTTCTCCGTCATTTCTGGTCTACCCCGGGATTCCAACCCGCGTCCGCTTATTCCGGAACAAGTCGCTCTATCAACTGAGCTACGCAGACGTTCATTCTGATTGCTATCTGCCTTTATGTCGTGTGAGTCCTGGTGGCAGGTACGTCACATATCACTAATAAGAATGGACAAAAAAAATGTCTGAAACATACAAAGGAGCAACTTTCATGGAAGTTACATACAGAAGCAGTACCACTGTGGCCAATGGGCGCTTTCAAAGTAAGCGATACCTAGGAAGGATTCCCATCTTCTGTTTTTCCCAGTGTTTCAAAACGCTGATTTATTGAAGTGCTAAAGAAATTGTTTAACTAGCGACGAATTTCAAAACCCTTCAGTATCGCTTTTTTGCGATACGTTCGTGACTTTTTGTTCCAAAATTGTCATCTTTGTCGCAGTTCGGCGAAAAAGCGAGAGACAGGTTAGACCTACGTTAGAGTGTACAGCTAAAACCTAAGTTAGCTATGTTTTCTTTGTTCTAAAGCAAACTGGATACCAGTTTGTAAATTGACTTACTTTCGTTGTTCTACAGCAAACTGAATAGAGCATTTAACAAAATATTCCGGTTCTTTTTTCTTTTTATAACTCGTATTTTTAATAGAAGCTTTGAGGACGTTGCCATTTTATTATCCGCGTATTATTTTTAGAATCGCAGTATAGGCACTTTGTAGGGAAAATAGATTGAATTTGGTACAACAAGATATGATTGATCAAAAGTTCCCCAAGCATACGCAGAGAACCTGCTCCGCAAGACGTCTTTGTACACTTGCACAGAATTCGAAAGCATTAGTTTTCGAATATACGTTGTGACGTACTACAGAGGGTAAAACATGTCTCAAGACGACAAATCTGCAGGGAGACATTCTGTCCACGTAGCTCAGTTGGGAGAGCGACTTACTCCGGAGTGAGGGGAGTGGGGAGAGCGAGTTACTCCGGAGTGCGATGGCCGTCGCAGACAAACTTTTGTTTTCACATTGGCGCCCGATTGTGGAAAATGGATCCTTTGGTTTCTTTGAAAATTGTGTGATGTTTGTTCCACACACTGTTTGGAATTAATGAAAAATTCCTACTTCACTTCAAAGACAAAAAAAGAAATTAAGAGGGAGATGTTGTGACGTACTACAGTGGTGAAAACATGTGTCAAGGCGACAAATCTGCTGCGAGACATTCAGCCGGCATAGCTCAGTTGGGAGAGCGACTTACTCCAGAGTGAGGTGACACAGTTTTGATGGCCGTCGCAGACAAATTTCTGTTTTCACATTGGCGCCCGATTGTGGGAAATAGATCCATTGGGTTCTTTGAAAAATATGTGATTTTTTTTTTTTTTTTGATTGGAGGTTTAACGACCACCGTGAGCAACTCAATGGGCTATAAGCAGTCGCCCGTCCCTAATTTTAGGGTCACTGGTTTCACAGAAGGGAGAGAGCCAGTGCCGTAAGACAAACACAACATCCATGCCTCACCGGGATTCGAACCCGGACCCCTCACGGACGAATGATCAGAGGCCAGCGTCTTAGACCACTGCGCCACCGGGACGGCTGTGATATTTGTTCCACACACTGTTTGAAATTAATGAAAAATTCCTACTTCGCTTCAAAGACAAATAAAAAAAAATTAAGAGGGAGATATTGTGACGTACTACAGTATTGAAAACATGTGTCAAGGCGACAAATCTGCTGCGAGACATTCAGCCGGCATAGCTCAGTTGGGAGAGCGACTTACTCCAGAGTGAGGTGACACAGTTTTGATGGCCGTCGCAGACAAACTTCTGTTTTCACATTGGTACCAGATTGTGGAAAATGGATCCATTGGGCTCTTTGAAAAATGTGTGATGTTTGTTACACACACTGTTTGAAATTAATAAAAAAAATTCCTACTTCGTTTCAAAGACAAAAAAGAAAAAAAATTAAGAGGGAGTTGTTGTGACGTACTACAGAGGTGAAAACATGTGTCAAGGCGACAAATCTGCTGCGAGACATTCTGTCCGAGTAGCTCAGTTGTGAGAGTGACTTTCGCCGGAATGAGAGGACACCAATTCGATGCTCGTCGCGGACAAACTTTTGTTTTCACAACGTATTATGCGAGAAATCACAAAATAATACTTCAAAGTTCTACTTAAATGGCAAAAAATGTATATTAAACTGCACAAAGGAAAGCCACTTCTACTAGAAGGATCGATCGACATATGCTAACGAAATGTGTCTAGTGACCTTTGGTATCATTCAATGCTAATTCTAGAAGAAAGTGTGTCAATCTTGCATTATTTGCTTCAGTTGTTCAGGTTTCCTTGAAGGATCAGCGTTTGTCATTCACTAATTATTATGCTACGATGATAAACTATGAGGACAAAACTGATTGAACTGTAGGTAAATATAAAAACAGTATTGTATTTACATCAATAAAGGATAGTTTCTCTATTTACAGAGAGTACATACAGCAGCTGCCTTTCGAGGTAAACTGTCCACAAGTCCATGCAGTATGGAGAGCGGGATGTTACTCCATTCCGGCTTGAGTACATCGAACAACTCTGTCACAGAAGAAGGTCGTGTTCGCCTAGACCTCACTCGTCGTTCAAATTAATTCCATAGGTGTTCTCTGAGCAAGCCAGTCCATCCGAGAGACCTTATGTTCCTCATAACACTCCATGGCAGCCCTGGAAACATGAAAAGGGGCATTTTCGTTCTAGAAAAGCAATAATCGTGTCTGTAGAACGGCGACAACGTTGGAAACATTGAGTTATCCAGGATATCTCTATACAGGAGAGAGTTCAGGTTGCCATGAATAACAACAACCTGTGGACCCACACTGTACCAACTCAAACAGCTCCATACCATAACTCCACTGCCTCCGTGCTTCGCATTTTGAAATGTACATTCCGGTAGCAGGCGTTCCCCTGGTAACCGCCAAACCTGGACACGTCCATCATATCCGAATAATGTGTAGAGGTGTTTGTCGCTTCATAGCACCTGCTGCCATTGCTCCAATGTACAGTGTTTGTGCTGTTGACACCATCGTAGCCGAGTGGCTTTATTGAATCTTGTGATGAGAGGTTTATGGGAGGCTGTTCGGCCGTGATTCCCGAGTGCATGGACATCTCTTTGATCATAATATCTGTGGCCATTTGGAACTCGTGTGCTATGGCGCGCATTGGTTGGGAGTTGATATTCCAGATCTCCCTCTGCAACACCCTCTAGTTCCTGGGTTGCAGTTTCGTGGGTCTTCCAGGGCGAGGTGAATTCCTGCAATGCCCAGTCTTCTTCCACTTGTAGATGACAAAGGCCACAGTCGATTTAGTGCCCTGTCTGACATCAGCAAGGCTTCTTATGTTCATACCTTCAATTGAGCAGTCTGTTATAACGCCCATTTCAAACTCGGAGAGCTCTCTTCTTCTAGCTACACTGGTGTGCAAAAATTAAGGACGAGACGGTTTTTCGAATGTAACGTCGTGCACAAGTGCTCCACATCGACTCAAATCACACCATAAGATCCCCAAGATGTAAGAATATGGGACAAGTGAGCAAAACCGTCCAAACAAGGAATCCAAAGGAAACAAAGGCACTTTATTGAAAAGGTAGCTTCAAGCACAACTGGACAGAAGACAGAAACGCCCATGTGACAGGCGGCTGCCAAGAAAAATCCAGTATTTAGTAAGGGATATGTTCATCCCTGACTGCGTTGCAGGATTTACAACGTCTGTCCATGCCGAGGACGAGGTTGCCACGGAGCTGTTGAGGCATCGTGGCCCGTTCCTCTTGTAGCGCCAATCGCAGCTACAGAATCGTTGCTGGAGGCTGGTGACGTGCTGCCAAGAGTTTCCCAAGGAGGCCCCACACGTGTTCGATTGGATTTAGGTCCGGGGACCTTGCGGGACAATCCATGCGTTGAATATTTTCACTCTCCAACAGCTCTGCGACAGCCACTATCGATGAGGTGTAGAGATGTCGTCCATGAAGAGGAACTCAGAACCCATAGCACCTGGCACATTTCGCGTGTTGGGTCACGATTACATGTCTTAAGTTTTATGCTCATGGTGCGGAGCAAACGCTTTGATAGTATTTCAATTATATGTTAATATTACACAGTGTGGTTTTTCTCATGTCACATGCGCCTAACAGGAAATAATAAGTCTATTAGATAATATTCTGCGCTGTGTTGCATATTTGCTGCACAAAGAGTCAGTTTCATATTTTCATTATTTGTATTGTACCCGAAGTATAAATTTTCTGTAAAACGCAAGTTCTGTTTGTACTAATATACTTTACTCTTTGCACTGTGAAACTTACAGTTGTACCATGGAATTGTAACTCCTGATTAGTGTCTTCCCTATGCCGTTGCATGTTGTGTACATATGTTGTTGTTCATTACAAGTTAATCTATAGCACTGTGATTGAGGCACTTGTTTAAGCCTAAGTAATAGTTCTTTTTGTAATTTGACAGCGTTTCACAAGAGAGATATTGCATTCAATTTGTATAGAGTTCACACCATCATTGTGGATAGATCATTTATTCGCTTATCTTTCAGATACTGAAAAGTATAAACCTTCTGCTCTTTTCTTCTTTTTTCTCAAGATTGCTCAAAATATACATGTTTGTTTTTGCACTGTAAAATTTATAGTTATACCTTGTACTGGTGTTCACCTGTTAGAGATGGCACTATGCTGATGCACATTGAGAACATATGATCTACATAGAGTAAGTCAACCCTTCAGTCCAGTATTGTCAGTGTTATGAATTTGCTTACATTGTATATAGTGCATTAACATAATGTAAATATCTCATTGTCATTGTAAATAGGTCATCTAATTGTTTATCTTTTGGTAACTGTTAAGCACAGGCCATCTGTATCTTCCTGTCCATGTTTGCTCCAAATAAAAATTGTTGAAGCTAAACAGACGCATGTGAGGCAGGAGGACCTCGGTACAATAGCGGACACCAGTGACTGAACCTCCTTGGAAGATGTGGAGGTCAGTACGGCTACCAAACATGATACCGCTCCAAACGAGTACTCCGCCACCTCCAAACCGGTCCCTTTCGATGATGTAGGAGGAGTGATTGCGTGATCCCTGCTCTCTCCATATGTGTATACGTCCAGAATCGCTCGTCAGACTACATTGGCTCTCATCCGTAAAGAGAACTCAACCCCATTGCTGGTGTGTCCGGTTCTTGTGTTCCTGTTACCACAGAAACCGCCGTCTCCGATGAGCAGGCGTTAATGGCACACACCGTACTGGTCGTCGTGCAAATAGACCACCTTTGTGCAGCATCCTAGCCACGGTAAAACGCGATGACGGACGTCCAGTTGTCTGTTGCATGTGCCTTGCGATTTCTCCCGCTGTCTGCAGTCTGTTTCTTCTCGCCTGTAGGACAATATACCGGTCGTCCGCCGCCGTGGTTGCTCGTGGACGACCACTGCTAAACTCTCGGACAGCTGTTCCTGTCGTTTGAAATGCTCTCCAAGCTCGTGAAACGATGCTGTGAGCGATCCCGAACTCCTCGGCCACACTAGTCACATTTCGACCTTCTTCCAACTTCCCAATGACGCGACCTCGGGTAAAATCATCCAGATGTCGTTTACTGGATTGCTTGTTGACCATATCACACGGTGGCAGCAACTCGACGTCGTTCAAACCGATGTACACCGTGCAATAGCTTTCACCGAATTGCTGAGCGTACACCGCCCGTGTGGTTTATACCCTTCCGACCCCTCCCCCCGCGTCATGCTGCATATATGCGCATGCCCTACCGTACCGGACCATAATCTATCTCCTGAGTGGTCTTTCGGTCCGTTCTTCCTGCTCGTTCCGCTGTTATGCTAATTTCTCTTCGTCGTCCTTAATTTTTCCACACCATTGTGTTTTATCACTGATTAATGTGAGCGTACTCCCGCTGCCGTTTCTATATTTCAGCCACGTGTCTGCTGCGAAATCACACCATTGCGCCTGTAGGGGGTGTCCAACAGTTTTGCTGATATATTGTATCATTTGGGCAACATTTTCGACAGCTAATGAAAATCGTGGTCTACAAAAAGTTAGTCGTCAGTACGGTATGAGTAAACTAAGGGTACTTCCTATGCAAAAGCGATGATTCTATTTAACATCTATGACTATTGCAGTTTTCCATTTTAGTTTATTTCTGTCATTTAAATGTTATTTATCCCGCGTTTGCCATTTTGTATTCTCAACGTCATATTGAACTTTCCTCGAGTTTCTCGCGATGTGGCAACTGTTGGCACCAAGTCAAAAATAAAATTCTACGCTCTACGTGAAATGAGTTACAGTTGAGGACGCAGCCTGTGAGCTAAGTACTACCCTCCGTTCCACGATATTGCAAGTAGGACGCATTTATGGATATTATTCTAGCTTCAAAGTTAGAACTGTGCGTTTTATAAATTGTACTTGTGATTCTTCTAAACTAAGTTGAACATCAACAATAATTAGGGGTCCATAATAAAAGAACCTTGTCTGTTAATCTGCAATTGTCATTTCTGTGTTTCTAGAATTCTAGTGACAGTTACAGATCTATTGAAGTGCTAGTTTTAGTGTTATAGAGACTATCAGGTAAAGCGAAGTGGAAAAATAAAATTTTGAACATTATAACTAACGTTTTATGTAGTAGCAAAAGCTGATATCTTACTTCAGAAGAAAAGGAAAATAAATTAATAAAAAAAGGAAATCATCAGTTGTGGATTTTCCTTCTTTATATTATTTTTTATTTAGCTCTGCTTAATTTGATTTAACACTTGGAAATGTGTGTACCACATGAGATCTAGAGCAGTAAATAAATAAAATTTACTGATTGCGAATTGGCAACAAGTCGCTTACCGTAGAGAGCAGAAACAACAGACATAGTACGACTCCTGAATCTTTGACTAAAACCTATTCCTGGGTAAGGTAAGTTCACAAATTAGTGGAAAGGTATGTGTTCGACAAATGCATATCCGCAACAACGCAAGCTGTTAAAAAGAATTGGTACTTACGTTAAGGCATTTGTCCTATTGTTCGAGATGGAGAGTTTTTTAGTTACAAAAAAATCCTTTAGCTACTACCAGAGAATCAATAACAGACCGCCAGTTCTACCTCCTCGTCTGAACAAATCAACGCCTTTCAACCCGATGTGGCTGCGTCAGTGCTACGACTATGAAGCTGAGATAAACAGTAAATGATTCAAGAGGAGGAGTTCGGATACCGCGGAAAATAAAAAGGATTATTATGATAAAGGTCATCTCTAGGAAGATATTGACAAATAACACTGGATTCCAACAGGCAGATCATGGCGGTTATTCAGACGGATAATTTATCACAGATAATTATTAAACGGACCTCATTGCTGCGCAGCGAGATATCCGCTGATAGTCTATTCCTACCGTATACATAATAGCCTTTGTAATATCCTATGCTTAAATCACAATTCTCTAGATGATTTTTCTCTTATTGGAACTTATGTCTGAATAACACGTGCTTGACGGATGATGCATGGCATCGCCTGTACTGTGATACGTAATATCTTAACATATCTATAATAATAAAAGTTAATATGTGCGTGTTTATTCATAACTCATCGGGAAATCGTGTAGGGCATTAAAAAAATTGTAAGCTTGTTTCTCATTGTCCGAGTTGCATTAATTGATTTCAAGTCGAAATATTTCTACGGGAACTAGAGAGGCATCACAGAAAGCGTATAAACCATTGCAAGGGCGTAAGCGTGCTGCCACTGCGGCGTGAAAATGTTCCTGTCTATCACGAGAAGCAAAATAACTTCCCTTATTTGGGCTTTGTTATCCTAACAGTGGTCCGAATTTTTCCTAGCAATGAATACTCACCACTCTCACAATGCAGACTGTGCTTTGCGGTTCAGGGATTACTTTAGGTGTGTTTATGAAACTTTTGTTAAAGAGGGCAAAATGGCTACAGCTGTGTGTAAAGTAGTAGCACAGAACGATGCGACTAATACCGAAATAGGTAAACAGACGGGCACCGTACACCAGATACAAAAGCATGATGACACGCGAACGCATGGAAATTCTCACTCATCGCCACCCGTGCAATGAGAACCTCACTTTAGAAATTTCAATCACCTGATGCAATCTTCTGACTGAAGAATCGAGATTAACACATACCAGCATTACATCTGTTACAATGACTTGTTTATCTCCCGTTATTAACACGTGCCTTCATTCCTCTATCGTTATTAACATTTGTTTACCCTAACCGGCGAGATTTCAATTTCTCCTGGAAGTAACTTTCAGTTGTAGTTAGGGTACTGTTTCCGTCAGCCACCACAGTGGCAAAGTGGTAGGTCTCTGCAAAGTTATCCGTGATGAGCTCGGGTTCGAGTCTCGATAACTCATGGGAAATCGCTTGTCTTGTCACTCTTCTCTGGAACCTGTATCTTAAATCTAGCTATAAGCGGCCGTCTGCTTATAGCTATTTGAGCTAAACATGGTGGTTGTTAAACCTCGGAACACAAAAGGGAAAAGATTATAAAGAACAACAACAAAAATAGGGATTCTGATTGCCATAACCTTTTTAGCACGTCTTTTGTAAAAAAAATCGTGCTTATGTTACCGGTTTGTCCGTCCATCCGTCCGTCCGTCCGCCTGTACCCACGATATTTCTGCAACTACACTGCCGGACAATTGTTAAGGACGGATGACAATAGCAACGATAGCAACCATAAAATGGAAGGCAGGAAAATGTGGAAATTAGCATAAGTGCGGGATACAGTAAGACGTGTTGTGCGTATGCAAATTTTGGATTGCCGAACTTGTTCGTGACGTCATAGCGCTGATAAGAGATATAAAGGATTTGACGCGTATTGACCGTTGTTGTTCAAACGCAAAGTTGAAAGGGAAAGAATCAATTGACGAACTTGCAATTTTCAGTATGTCTTCCCGACATCACCTAGATGATTTTACGCGTGGCCGTATTATTGGCAAGATTGAAGAAGGGCGAAAAATAACAGATGTTGCCAGGGAGTTCGACGTCAGCCACAGTGTTGTTTCAAGGCTTTGGAAATCATTTCAAACAAATGGAGAGTGTAGCAAACGTCACGGGGGAGGACGTGTTCGCAGTACGACTCCTGCAGAAGATCGGTACATAGTGCTATCAACAAAAAGACACCGGCGCAGCACAGCTACTGAGGTAGCAAATCAGTTTATGGCTGCTACTGGCAAGCGGATCTCCCGAAAAACTGTCGCCAGACGTTTGCATGAAGGAGGACTATAAGCCCGCCGTCCTGTTGTATGCATCCCATTGTCCAGACGTCACCGTACCGCCCGTTTGCAATGGTGCCATCAACATCGCAATTGGACTGATAACGACTGGTCTGCTGTCCTCTTCTCAGATGAGAGTAGATACAGTCTATCGTCTGATTGTCGACGACAACTGATCTGGCGTGACAGTGGTACTGCATATTGTCCAGCAAACATACAGGAAAGGGACCGATATCCGACATGTAGCGTCATGGTATGGGCTGGCATCATGATCAGTGACAGTACGTCCCTCTATGTGCTTCCAACTGGGACTATGACTGGCCAACGATACATTAATGATGTTCTGCTACCTCATGTCAGCATGTTCCGTGGTGCTGTCGGTGATAGATTCATTTTCATGGACGACAACGCAACATGTCATCGCTGTCCAGGAGTGTCTTGAGAGCGAGGATATTCAACGCCTCGTATTGCCAGCACGTTCTCCAGATCGGAATCCCATTGAAAATGTGTGGGATGCTTTGGGGAGGAGTCTTGCTGGTCGCCAATGCCCTCCAATAAACAAGGACACCCTCATCCGTGCACTGTCAGAGGGATGGGATAAATTACCCCAACAGCTGCTTGATAATGTTGTGCAAAGCATGACACGACGTGTGAAATCTTGCATCGCCCTCCATGGTGGCCATATCCCGTATTGACATCTTACGCCGGGACGCCTGCGGACGGTAATTGCATTTTTTTTCACGTTTACGTGTTCTACACAAAATGGCCTGTTTGTCCCTTTAACACGTTCCAAAGCCTTCTGGATTTCAGAGCACAATAAATTGTCTTTCTTGTAATGTCCTGGCACTCTGACATTATTTTATTTCACTTGGCATCCAACCACACTTACTTTTTTATGCGCTAAATAGACGTTTATGATCCGTCCTTAGCAATTGTCCAGCAGTGTATTAGTGCGATTTGAAAACTTCTTTTTGCATTGGGAAGCTTGAAATATGCGAATGATGATCTTTTATTTCGTTTTTTTTTTTTTACGATATACAATTTCGCCGCTAGAGGGCGTAAATTCAGATGTTGTCGAATTCAAAAATACGTTTTATTCCACATATTTGCTTCTAAACATCCGGTTGAAAAAATTATTTTACCTTTCGATTCCATTTATGTCGAAGAGTATTTTAGATATAGTTACCTTTTCAAATTGCGCATAGATTTTTCGCTAGGGGGCGTAAAATTAAATTACTTTTTTCCCGATAACTCTTCTTCTAAAACTCCGATTTGAAACATTTTTCTTCAGCGGATACACATACTGATGGAAAATCATTTGCATATAATTTCAAATTTTTGGTAAAGAATACTTTGGCCCCCAAGGGGCGTAAGTGTTAATTTTTGCTTCTGGTGTATTTGCCATAAAATCTGAGCTTCTAGAATATTGATTGAAAACATTCATTCGTAGACTGACGCCACTCGCATCGATAAACCTTTTCGGAATATTTTAAGAACATATTCCACGATTTCTCTGCCAGGGGGTGTAGATATATATCTTATTTTTGTCAATATTTCTACTTCTAGGAGTCCGATCTGAAAAAAATCCTTCTTTGTTGGATAGTGTTTTCAGTGTGACAGGTTTTTCATATAATTTCAAAAATTTCAAGTAACTCGCACACTTTCCGTTAGGGGGCGTAGAGGTAAATTCCTTCCCCCCTATACCTCAGCTTCTAAATCTCCGATTTCAAAAATTCTTTCTGCACCAGATACAGCTCTTGGTGAGAAATCCTTTCCACGTAATTTCTAATTTCTGTACAAAATGGTTTGGCCACCAGATGGCGTAAGCCTTAATTTCCGCTTCTGATGTATTTGCAGCAAAATATGAGCTTCTAAATCCTCGATTGAAAAAAAGTCGTTTGTTGACCGATACTACTCATGTCTATATACTTTTTAGGAACATTTCTTCTTGAAATAATGTATGGGTTCTACGCCAGGGGGCGTAGATGAATATCTTATTTTTGCCAATATCTCTACTTCTAGGAGTCCGATTTAAAAAAATCCTACTTTGTTGGATAGTGTTTCCGATGCGAAATGTTTTTCCTATAAATTCAAAAATTTCAAGTAAATCATAGACTTTCCTCTAGGGGACACAAAAGTAAATTGCGTTTTCTGTTTTATTCCTGCTTGTATAACTCCGATTTGAAAAATTCTTCCTGTTTCGCATAGAAGACCTGATGGAAAAATTTTTTTCACATAATTTTTTAAAGTTTGGTAAAGAATGGTTTGGCCAAAAGGGGGCATAAATGTTAATTTCTGCTTCTGACGTATTTGTAGCAAAACGTAATTTTTTTTTCTTGACCGATACCGCCCATATGAAAAAACCTTTGGAGAATACTTTCTTCCTAAAATAATGCATGATTTTCTCACCAGGGGACGTAAAGTCACATTTTATTTTTGTGGATATCTCTGTTTCTAAGAGTCCGATTTAAAAAAAATTCTGTCTTTTAGAGCGTTTCTGGTGCGAAATGTTTCTCACATAAATTCATGTTTTTCTTAACGCACAAGTCTGCAACCAAAATGCGTAAGCTCACAATTCCGTTTACAGCAATATCTGAGGGATTAAACACCCGATTGAAAAACTTCTTTCTTCCGTCAGATACTATTGTGCTCCATACCGGTTCCATTGACTTTGAATACGTTTGATAAATATAATTTGCGTCAGAACGGATTCAAAAGGCATGCTTATTACACCCGAAAATTTGGTGTCATCTTTTCTGTTCATATTGTCCTCACAACACATCAATATAGTCCAAAAGAAAAAAAAAGGAAATTACTCAAGAACTGTGTGTATACTCTAATTTCGCTCGTCGCTACTAAGCCAAACTTTCCAGGGTACATTCCTTCCTACTCATGACGTACCATAAATTTTAATCACCAATTTAGCACTTAGCACGATATATTCAGAATTACACTCAGTAAAGAAAGCATTAATTAAAGACAGCTCTGATCGGCAGTTGACAAGGGCATCCCCCGCGCAGAGTGGGACAGACCCAAACTGAATGCAGGGCTTCTCAACAGAGCATGGCAATCGACGAGCATGGGTAAACGTGGTGATATGAGCGACTTTAATCGTGGACGCATTTCAGTGCAAGACAGATGGGCCATTCCGTTTCCGTAGTGAAAAGAACCCTAGGTTACCTCGAGGGCAAATGCATCAAGGGTGTACCGTGGGTATACCATCGACGGACCTACCAGCGCCTAGAGAGAAAGCGGGAACCTATCGCACAGCATTGATGACGGGGGTTAACACAGACTATGTAGGCTCGTACAGCCTGATCACTTGGAAAGGGCTGCCTAAATCACATCCAGATTAAATGTCGGTGGTCCAGCAGTGTCAGCGGGTGAATGGCACGACGCACGCTCTATGTCCTGGGTTACGGGAGCCAACGCCCTACTCGTTGACTGCTCGTCATCGCATATTCCGCTTCCCCTGTTTCCGGGAACACCAAAACTGGACCTCTGAAGAGAGGCGCCGCGTCGTATGGTCATATGAATCCCGTTTTCGGGGGAGAGAAGCAGGCAGGAAGGTGTGGTTGTGGCGTCGACAGCATGGGGCCATTACCCCGCCGTGCCACGTCTGCTCTGTCCAAGTCGGTGGTGGTTCTGTAATGGTTTGGGAAGCCTTCTCATGGGACGCATTATGTCCCTTAGTGTGTCTGGAGAGGTCCCAACTGCTGTGCGGTATCAACCTGTGTTGGCTGATCACCTACATCTTTTGATGGCCTTCGCGCATTCTACAGCTGATGGTCTGTTTCAGATGGTAAGTGCGCCATCCCACCGTGTTGTAGCAACCTAGGCATGGTTCGAGGAGCACTCATCTGAATTTGAAACTATCCCGTGGCACCCAAAATCCTCGGATTCAAACCCTGTGGAACCTTTCTGGGATATCGTGGAGTAAAACATCAGGTCCATGGGTCATGGACCGACGCCTCGGGCGGAGTTGTGGACAATGCTGCAACAGACATGGATACACTTACCTCATGAAACCCTTCACCATTTGGTGGAGTTGATGTTTCTGCGTGTACAGGCTGTTATTCGTGCTAGAGGAAGACCAACACACAATTAGGTAGGTATCTCTAATGTTTTGTCAATTGAGTGTATATACACTCTCTGACGCTTCAGATTCGCCAAAGACAGATACATTAATATATAAAGTGGCAATAAATATGGATGCTGAAAGAGAACAGTACTGAGAGACGATTATTCAAAGCTGTTTGGTGTCATTTAGAATTTAGCAATCCCCTAACACATTTAAAGCACTGGGAAATGCAATTTCAAACGCAAACCTAAATTAAATGAAGGACTACAATATTTGAGATCTGCTCCTCACAAGTCCTTACATACCGACTACTGAATTATAAAATTTTATTCAATACCGGGTTGCTTTGCTCGAATTACAGTACGTGTGGCATTGATTCCCCAAGGTGTTGGAGTGCATCTACGTCGACAGCATACAAGGCCCTCGCCAGGCAGTCCTTTTACAGGTTCAAATTTGACGGAAGAAGACTTTGCTTTCATATCTCTTTTTCTAACATTCCCTATATATTTTCAATACGTTTCAGATCCGCGATCCAAGAGAAGATGGTGGAAGTCGCTGTCATGCACGTTGAATCGTTATTGAACACATCTTGGGCGGTGGACAGTAGCATTATTATCCATGAAAAAGTCGTCACCTGCTGGATAAAAGTCAACATTGCAGGAAGGACCTAATCGGCAACTTTTCCAGGTAATCCTTGAAGGACACTCTATCTTCCAGCAATATTATGGAACCCGTTCCGTTCCAACGGAACGTGCTCCACACCATGCCACCACCTCCAGAACCTTGAGTTACGTTTACAAGAAAAGCTGGGTCAATTGCTTAATGGAACTCGCGCCAAACTCTCTGCCTACCGACGGTATGATACAAGGTGTATCACGACTCGGCGGAACACATGACTTTTTTACATTCTTCCCTTGTCCAGTCACTGTGTTCCTCACACCACTGAAAACGAACTTTCTGGTGATTCGTAGGAATCAGTGGTTTCTGTATATGCATGCGATAGCCGATAACGACCCTTTTCAATTCCCTGCGCATAGTTCGCTTACCTGTAGGTGGAGAACAGTCTTCATTCAATGCTTCTGCCAATTGTAGAACACAGAAAGTCCTTTTCTCCGTACAAGACTTATGAGACAACGACCATCTCGTTCCTGATAGTTTGTCGTCGAGACACAGTTACGCCTCTTAGACAAGCAATGTGGGTTATTTTCAACTGATTTTTTTTTATTGGAGGTTTAACGACCACCGTGAGCAACTCAATGGGCTATAAGCAGTCGCCCGTCCCTAATTTAGGGTCACTGGTTCCAGGGAAGGGAGAGAGCCAGTGCCGTAAGACAAACACAACATCCATGCCTGACCGGGATTCGAACCCAGACCCCTTACGGACGAATGATCAGAGGCCAGCGCCTTAGACCACTGCTTCACCAGGGCGGCTTTTCAACTGATTAAAAACCCGGGATATCTTCGCCTTTTAAGAAACCAGTCTGTTCTCGAAATCGTCGCTCGTTTCAGATGTGTACTCACAATAAACCCTTTATGAAACTCTTGAAGATATTTTGCATTGTAGGAAACATTACGGATGAGCAGGAGTTTTAAATAGTTGCCCAGATATCCTGTTGATGCACGTGACCACGTATTTTTCGGATACGTTGCGTAAGTGAAATTTACATACATCGGCACAAATGTTTCTAATTCAGTAGCTGGTGTGTGTGTGTGTGTGTGTGTGTGTGTGTGTGTGTGTGTTTTCCTTTTTAAGAAATCCGAGAGAGGGCATACTTGCATTTGAAACAGCCTTTAGCATTCCGACTTGACAGTTGGGGAGCATGGCTCCTATGTCATAAACCTCCGGTCGGCAAATTGTAATTGGAACTTCTATTCGTCTGGCTCAGATACACGTTTTCAATCTTGGCGGTATGATCTTCAGGAGTTCGATTTATGAGGTATGATCTTCATTTTTATGCGGTATGATCTTCATACCAGTGGCGGTATGATCTTCAGGAGTTCGATTTTTGGAGTTTCTTTGCCTACTGCTGCCTCGCAGCTCCATGAGGTGCTGTTAACAAAGTTACTCTATGTGGGGGTCAACTGACGTAGATCAGTCGTGCAGACGTATTTCGAATGGTATTTTGCAGAAACTTTCGTAGGTGCCTCCTTGTTGAATGCCGATGTTATGCTCTCAACTCTGGCCCTCCTTTCAAACATCACGATACGATACATGAGGCACTTGCATCGCCCATCGACGGCCTGTTTATGGCTACATATTTTTTGTTGGCTTCGGGTTTTGATGTAGTCCTCGGTTCACCGTCGGTTCCCGGTTTTGAAGTTGTCCTGGTTTTACTGTTGGCTCCTGGTTTCGATGTTGTTCTGGTTTTACTGTGAGCTCCCGGTTTCGATGTTGTCTTGGTTTTACTGTCAGCTCCCGGTTTTGACGTAGTTCTGGTTATACGGACAGATCCCGGTTTTGATGTCCTGGATTTTCCGGGGGCTCCCGGTTTTGAAGTAGTCCTGGTACACAAACGCAAACAGTCCGACGAGAAAATCTCAAATGCTCTTCAGTCGCAGATATAGATCATCACATCTTCTCGCATCGACTATCTGCTCACGATTGGACTCGCTCTGTCTCAAATGCTTTTCAGTCGCACATATAGAGCATCCCATCTTCTAGTATCAACTATCTGCTCACGATCGATATAAAGCATCCTATCTTCTCGCATCAACTATCTTCTCACGATTGGACTTGCTTAATATCAAATGCTCTTCAGTCGCAGATATAGAGCATCCCATCTTCTCGCATCGAATATCTGCTCACAATCGATATAGAGCGTCCCATCTTCTCGCATCGACTATCTGCTCACAATCGATATAGAGCATCCAATCTTCTCGCATCGACTATCTGCTCACGATTCGACTCGCTCAATCTCAAATGCTCTTCAGTCGCAGATATAGAGCATCCTATCTTCTCGCATCGACTATCTGCTCACGATCGACTATCTGCTCACGATCAGCTATCTACTCACGATCGATATAGAGAATCCAATCTTCTTGCATCGACTATCTGCTCCCGATTGTACTCGCTCAATCTCAAATGCTCTTCAGTCGCAGATATAGAACATCCCATTTTTACGCATCGACTATCTGCTCACGATCGATTATCTGCTCACGATCGACTATCTGCTCACGATCCGCTATCTACTCACGATCGATATAGAGAATCCAATCTTCTCGCATCGACTATCTGCTCACGATTGGACTAGCTCAATCTCAAATGCTCTTCAGTCGCAGATATAGAGCATCCCATTTTCTCGCATCGACTATCTGCTCACGATTGGACTAGCCCAGGTATCAGTTACCGTACACAGCATACTCCGCCTCTGCCGTCACCAAAAATTTAGTAGGATTTTCACACGTAAAGAAAATTTAGACATGACTATCCTACAGGTGTACAGACTTTCGAGTCGCTTATTACAAAAGTAAGTGATATTATCTGGAACCTAGAAGTTCAAGATAGGAATGTTTCCAGACAAAGAAAAAGCAGAATAACGTCAAAGTACGCGCCAGCAGTCGAGGAGAGAGTGGGACGAAGCGTATGATGTGCATTCGACAATACGGAGTGGCATTGAGTGGAAAAGCTTCCGAATAGTGTCCTGAGGTATCGCTGGATATACGACTTTTACCAAAGACCAATTTCAATGATGTCGCAAGGAATTCGTGCACAGGCATTTAGTCGCTTACTAATGACGTCGCACACGATTTCTATTAATATTTGGGAAAAGCCAGGGAATGGCGCTGGACAAGGCAGCACCTGGACACCTTGTAGGCGCTGTCTACTTATGTTGGCAGTGAGCGGACGGGTGTTATCTTGTTGAAATGGGACAGATATTTCAGCGTTCGATTGCTGCAGTTGCAACCACAATTTCCGACGTCCTGTCAAGCCTTAGGGGCCGTCCATAAAGTACGTCCGTGATTTGTTACTATTTTAAGACTCCTCCCTCTCCCATGTCACATTTTCTCCGATTTTTGACCCCCCCCCCTAAAGAGTACGTCGTAATTTCCGCAACTCCCTTTATTTTTGACGACTGCTTTTAGAAATCCGTTGACAAACCGAAAGAAAACATGTAGTTATTTAAAATGATCTTCCATATATATTTACGCGTTTGCTTCAGAAAATATTTATTATTTAGACATTAATTTATTCCCAAATGCTACCCGAACTATATCATTCTGAAATAAAGATCTACAAATGAACGCACGCATTCAAGGTTGCAACACTCCCGATTATACCATCTAAAAAACACGATATAGATTTAGTAGTACAAATACACGAACTTAATATGAATATTCTGATTTAACTAAATACCATCAGAAATATGAAATATTTTATACCTTTTTTAATTAAAAAAAGAAGAAAAAAAGAGAAAACAAAACGAAGAAATACCATCAGCTATATTTTTGCCGCTGGACGTCGTCCGAATTACTAAACTTCCCCCTTTCCCCATGTCACATTTGCTCCGGTTGTCAGGAACCTCTTGTAATCTTGGACGTACTTTATGGACGGCCCCTTACAGAGAAAAACTTTAGCTGAAATAAAACCTTACTTTTTTGTTAGGAAACCATTGATTCAACGTATTTGTAGAAACATGTTTAAATACCGTACTAGGTTTGAAAATCTTACAAAATTTTACAAAAAGACATGCTTGTTATGATCATGAATTCATGTCACTGTTTCAATGTTTATAAAACGCAAATCTTGGTAATATCCAATTTACATAACTTTCTTTAGTATGTTGCAGTGAGTATATGATTCATCATACGTTTAAATCACTGAAGTAAATTTTATCCATTGCAGTGCATCAAATATTTTGATAATATTCCCTGTGATAACAAGCCAAGCTCCCGATTTCTTTTCTTTCTTGCCAGTAATTCTTCCAGTTCAAAGTATTCTTTCTATCGGCATTTATTTCAAATTTGAAGCGAAATGGTATGAAATGATCTCATTGTATGAACTGTAAAAACGTATATTTTCTGTCGCGTGAGTTGTCACGGTTACAGAGGAAGTGCCTTTAGAAGGTCACAAGTGCATCAAGGGTTCTCACACAATGAAGAACTAGTTTCATCTTTGTGTTTGTTTCTTGTTTTCTCATATTGTGTCCATTAATTTGCCAACCGTGTTCAAAATAAAGGAGCTTAAGTCGGCCTTAATAAAAAATAAACAAAAATAAAAATGTGAACTGCAAGGTACTCTTAAAACTCTTGAGTTATCTCGATAGAAAATCAACTGTGGCTCTCCAGTGAGACGCGAAATAAAAAAAGAAAGGTAAGCCATGATATGCTGTAGGGCGAATAAAATT
The DNA here is from genome assembly GCA_039090855.1 of Macrothele yani. Lineage (NCBI taxonomy): Eukaryota > Metazoa > Arthropoda > Arachnida > Araneae > Macrothelidae > Macrothele > Macrothele yani. The sequence goes on from CM077029.1 coordinate 71,155,419, forward strand.
CCTGGAGTGATAAACTCTTCCTTTACACTGTCACTGGCTTCCGAACACGTATAAAAACTGTAAAAGAATACTTATATATATATATATATATATATATGTGTGTGTGTAATGAAAGCACTTCAAAAGAGAAGCTGTCAGAATTTTTTTCCTTTCCTGGACGAGACCAGTATTTTTAATTTCACCACTTATTCCGCGCCAGAATATCGTAAAGTGTAGCTCCAATAATAAGCAGTCCTCCACAAAAAAGGAAATAAAATATCGCTCCACTTCTGGCTTTTACGTTACATTACTGAGCTCTGACTCAATTCTTATAGTCAGAAATTCGAAAAAATATGTTAATCAGAAAATGATTTGAAAATTAAAAGAAAAATAGAATTAAAAGTGGTGATAGAATAACCTACTTGCAATCTGGGGTGTTAAGAAAACGCACAGGAATTTCTCTCTTAACTACACCAAAGCAAAAGCTTTATAGAATATTAGAATCATATCTGAATAAATTGGGAAAATATTATGCAAAAAAAAAAAAAAAAAAAAAAAAAAAGAAGCTACAAGAAACGTGTTGCTCAAATTATTGGCCCTGTTTTCGTGTGAGATCAGAAAGAGTAACTCACTCACAGGATACCAGAATGTTTATTTTCCTTAGTGCATGTAAAACATAGTGGAGATAAGTCATATGATTAAGTTCCAAGAGATTTAAAACTACTGGGTTGCATGCATTACATCTACCGTAGTTGGAACTTCGATTCGCCTGACATAGATATACGTTTCCAATTTTCCACTGTTCAGTCGCAATATATCTTCGCCTGCTGCAGCCTCGCAGATCGGTGAGGTGCTGTTAATGAAAATAGTCGATATGGTATCTACTGACATAGATTAGTCGTGCAATCTTACGTCGCCTGGTGTTTGCGCAAACCTTCGTAAGTGCCTCCTTGTTGAATGCCGATGTTATCCGCTCAAATGTGGCCCTCCGTTCAAACATCATGATACGATAGATGTGGCGCTCACCTCGCACATGAATGGCCGGCCTGCTTACGGCCACATATTACAATACATCATTGCCTGAATTACTACAAAACTTAATATTGGGTTGTCGGAAAAGTCATGACGTATTTTGGCACCCGATGGCCGTTGGACGGTTTTGGAAGTACTCGAGGCGCAGCTCTGTTATCGCTATGGCATTCGACAGGTGCCAGTTCTAGCTGCAGTCTAAAAGGAATATTGAGCGATTTGGTTGATTTGCGGATATTTAACATCAAGTAGAAGATGGAAGACCAAACTGTGCATTTTCGCCATATTTTACTGTTTTACTTCCGTAAAGGGAAGAACGCGCGTCAAGCTTGTGAAAAGTTGCGTAAAGTGTGCGGTGATAATGATCTATAGGAACGTCAGTGCCAGCGGTGGTTCGCAAAATTCCGTGCTGGTGATTTTTACCTCAGCGATGCTCCTCGATCCGGGAGGCCCACCGAGGTTGATGACGACCAAATCAAGGCATTGATCGAGTCAAACCCACGTAATACGACACGAGAGATTGCAGACACAGTGCACATCCATCATTCAAGCGCTACGAGCACCTGAAGGAGCTGGGATACGTAAGCAAGCTCGATGTGTGGGTTCCTCATGAACTCAAAGAAGCTCAACTGACGGCGCGTATAACCAACTGCGATATGCTCATTGAACGTGAGGAAAACGATCCTTTTTTTGAGGCGATTGATAACTGGTGACGAAAAGTAGATTGTATATAAAAATGTGCTGTGCAAACGTTCTTGGTCCCGACGTGCTGCTTGCCCTCAAACGACATCCAAAGCAGACATTCATCAGCGGAAGGTTCTGGTCTCAGTGTGGTGCGATTTTAAAGGTGTAGTGTTTTTCGAACTCCTACCACGGAACTAAACAATCAATTCGAATGTGTACTGTGGGCAATTGGACAGTTTGAAAGATTCCATCATCCAGAAGCATCCAGAGGTCGTTCATCGTAAAGGTGTTGTGTTCCATCACGACAACGCGAGACCACACACAAGTCTGATCAGCCGCCAAAAATTATTGGAGCTTGGGTGGGATGTGTTGCCCTACCCAGCATACTCGCCTGACCTTGCGCCGTCAGACTTCCACTTGTTTCGCTCTCTTCAACAGTCCTTGCGTGGTATAACGTTCAATTCAGATGAGGCTGTAAATCAGCACTTTGTACAGTTTTTCTCCACGAAAGACAGGTCCTTCTATGAACGAGGCATTCTGCAGCTCACTAAAATGGCAAAAGGTTATCGAATGTGAAATGGTCAGGTCTATACGTCGAAGGATGAAGGACTTCCCAGAAATGTATAACTATTATTACACATAGATACTCAGCAAAAACACAGGTGTTGGGAAACTGCTGGCTGAAATCTGCAGCTCACGGAACGGTAACGGTCCGTTGGTGGCAGAGCCATCAGTTTGCAGCCATTGATGGCCATGAAGCATAGCCGTGAATTGCGGTCCTCCAAACCAGTGCCACCGGTGGCCCGTAGCTGGCAACCGATGTAACCCCAACACGAGGTGGATGCAAAGAGCCTGCGCAAGCACAGAAGCAACACGTGCTGTGTCTTTTGTGATACCAGTAAATGGAAGACGACGCTATCGTCATTGTGTTATTTTAGTGGATATTAAGAAAAAAAAGTCATATGTAGAGAGACGAATTATTTTCCTATAATGAAATGTCACGTCGACGAAGATATCAGATTAAGCCATGAAATACTTGTAGATTACAGCCATGAAATACACCAAGTCCGTTTCCCATGAATAACAAGTGCTAATTTCTGCGTAATCTTTCGCTTTAACATGCACTAAACCGCTTGAAAAAAAGTCCTGGAAAAACATTGAAAACAGGTTATGTTGGAGAAAAAAAGAACTATACGCGTATAAAATTTATCAATTATTTGAAAAGAAAAAAAACGAAACGTATTGTGGATACAATGTACTTATCCATGGGTTGAATACAAAAGACTGGATGAATTCACTTCTAAAAATAACGAGAAGTAAAAAAAAGTATATTTCCTCTTTAAAGAAAATGTAGCTTCGGACAGCAGAAACGAAAGATACAACGTTAAAAATGTAACAGAATGTGACATGAACGGGTAAATAAAATAAATCAATAATCGCCTTTCAAAACGACAATGACAGCACGAAACTTCGGAAAGCGCCTTTAAGTTGGTACACTCGTTAAAAATGAGTGAAGTTCTCTTAAGGTAAAAAAAAAAAACATTCGTTACGTTGAAAAAATAATTTCATGAATTATATGAAACAGACATTTATAAAAAATACCTCGCAATATTGTAAAATTAAAAAAGAGAACCATTCGTTACACATTCCATAGGAAAGAGGCTCAGCTTCAAGCAAATGCTCGTGAGTGGCAAATCAGTTCAGTTGCTAGAGCGCCCGCTTCCAACTCAGACTGTCCTCGGTTCATTTCCAGACAGATCTAAAACGGGCGATTTTTCATGACCTGCTGAGAAAATTTCCCAAGCGGAGTGCTACAATGCAGAAGTTTCGTAAGTCGAAAAAAAAAGTAGTTGTAGCTTTGGGAAACTGCGGTTATCCTTTATTTTCTTTCTTTTTTTTTTTTTTTTTTTGTGTGTGGCTACTACTGGGAAATTGGCAGACAAGATTCGGCAAGCCATCAGCTACGTCATGTGATTGCTGGCTGCCACTGCCGGGAAACTAGCGGATCACATTAGGCTGGTCATCATTTATGGCACGTGGTTGCAGGGCCGGTGAACGGCCACTTGTGGCAGCTACTGCCTGGGATGGATAGCTAATGGCATTGTTCTGGCGTATGACAACTGATGGGGGTGCCACTGTTGGCCCATTGCTGTCCCGAACTACTGGCCCATGTGGTGGCCGTCGGGACATTTTATTGACGGTTAAACGGCGGCAACATAGTGCTGGGACACTGCTGGCAGCCAGCAGTGTCCCAATGCTGCCCCAGCAAGACTGTTTTTGCTGGGTAGTTACAGTTTTCATCTTATCTCGTTTAACTGTCGTTACAGATACTGTAACGAAAGTTGAAGGACTTCTCAGAAAAATCTCTGCAATGTCCTTTTCGTGGTAACTGCAGTATGCGGCTGGGTGTTATCATTCAGAAACACAATATCCTGAGTGAGGCTGCCATGTCTCTTGTGTTTCTTTTGATAGCCTATCGAAGCTTCATTAAAGTTTGAAAATATCGTTCCGCATTGATGGTTGATCCTTTTGGTATCCACTCAAGAGGCAATGACCCTTGATGATCAAGAAACAGGGTTAACATCACCTTGCCAGCAGAAATGATGGACCGTAATTTCCTCGGAGGTGGCGATGATACATGTTTCCACTGCATGCTGTGACGTTTCGACTCTGGCTCGAAACGATGACGTCATCAGCTATTGTCCCAATAATGCGTAGCAGGAAATCTTCGCCTTCTTCATGGTAGATGAACAGATGCTGTAACGATAGTCCCATTCGTTGACTCATCTGCTCATCGCACAGATGTTTCGGGACCCACGTGGCGCAGACCTTATGATATTCAAGGTGCGAATGCGTGATCGTATTGATTGTTCCGTTGCTCAAACTCACACGGTTTGCCAGTTCTCCGATTGTGATTCTTCGGTTGGTCATTGCTGCAGCATCCACACGTGCAATTGTCACTGAAACAGCACGACGTGGTGCTCTTGATCGTAGTTGGTCAGCAATGCTTGTTCGTCCACCACTGAAGAGCTGGCAGCACCGCATTACAGCACAGCGTGGAAGACAAGAAGACTAATACACCGCCTTCATTCGTCTATGAACTTCGCTTCGTCGCGTTTTCTCCGCTTTCAAAAACTGAATTATAGCACGTTGAGGAACTTTGGCAATATCCATCTCCTACGAGGAAACAATAAAATTAGTACAGCACGATACACGGCTTCCCTAACAAACAAACTGCAATGCAGTTGCACAGCCTTTAAGTGCCTGTACACTAGTGCCACCCATTGATAAAATAAGGAAGCGCAAACGCACAACAGCCAAGAGTTCAGTACTTATTTAACAACCCTTATACACAGTTGGGGATGTAAGGTCAGGTGATGCGTAACACCACAGCCTCTCCTTGACAAATGTCAACCCCGCCTTCTCGTGGTGCATCCTATTCCCACTAAAGGGGCTATGACGACCACCAATAGCGGTATAACTATACCATCGGGATCAGAGGAAATGCTATCCCACACTCACCAACCCACTTGGCCAGCGTGGTGAGTTATGGCCAAACCCCTCCAAAATGACTCCACAACTTAAATCTTGGCCCTCAGTCCCCGGTAGCTGGAATGTACCTGGCCAATACAGCGGCCAGGGCGACATGAAGGAAGAGGGTGCTAAGAATCCCCGGAGGACCAGACTAGGCTGCCATCTGATGCTGACCTTGGCTACGTATAATGGACGCTCCCTATCTTCTGATTCAAGGCTTCTTGAATTGGAAGAGGAACTACAAAGGATCAAGTGGGACATCGTCGGGCTAAGTGAGGTAAGGAGAAAAGGAGAAGATATCATTGAACTGAAAAGTGGACATCTCTTCTACTATCGTGGGACAGATACTGGCAGAACTAGTGGTGTTGGATTTATAATAAACAAAAAACTGAAGGATAAAGTGGTAGAAGTTGAAAGTTCCTCTGACAGAGCTGCACGACTCGTTATCCAACTCTCGAGAAGATACCAGGCTCAGATAATTCAAACTTATGCACCCACCACAAGTTATCCTGAAGAAGAAATTGAACAATTTTATGAGGAAATTCGTCCTCTAAATAATAAAGGCAAGCAGCACTTAAAGATAATTATGGGAGATTTCAATGCAAAAATAGGGCAACGGCAACAGAATGAAACTTCAGTAGGTAAATTTGGTCACGGCAACAGAAACCAGCGTGGAAATACTCTCGTTCAGTTTGCAGAGGCCGAAGGATTTTTCATCTTGAACTCCTTTTTCATGAAAAAGCCACACAAGAAATGGACATGGAGACATCCAATTGGGACGACAAGTGAAATTGATTTTATTATGTGTAACAAAAAAATCGTTATCTAAGACTGCAGTGTGTTGAACAAGTTCAACACAGGTAGTGACCATAGATTGGTGAGATGTAAGATGCACCTCAACACTAAACTCGAACGTGGCAAGTTCATAAGACAAACAAAATGTATTGACATAACCAACCTTACAAAACACCATAATACTTTCAAGTTCGAACTGAAGAACAGATTCTCTGCTTTAGAAGGCCTAACATCGGAAGAAGTGGATATTTCTGAGTTAACAGAAAAGTAACCAAAGTTCTTATGGAAACAGCAACAAAATTAGCTGGGTCTAAGAACAAGTTACATGTGAACAAATTATCAGGAAAAACCAAAATGTTGATGCAAAAAGAAGATAGATGAGGACAACTAAAGAAGATGTGACTTCCAAAGTGGTATATATAGAGCTATGCAAGACAGTAAGAAAAAGTATCACTGAAGACGTAAGAAAATTGAACTGTGAAATAGTGAGGAAAACAATTGAAAACAGCCAAAGCCTAAAGATAGCAAAGGGACATCTCAGTAAGGGAAGAAAACAGATTATGGCACTGAGAAAAGAAAATGGTTCTTTAACAAGAAATGGAGGCGAAATTTTGACAAGAGTGAAAGATTTCTACTCCAAATTATATGAAAGGGATGATGAATGCACTCCAGACATGAAAGGTACCAGTACCAGAGTTCCTCCATTCCTTCCAGCAGAAGTTGCACATGCAATCAAGAACATCAAGCGGGGGAAAGCTCCAGGAGAAGATGGAATTACTGTAGACATCATACAAGAAGCAAGTGGAGAAATCGAAACAGTATTCGCCCAAATTTTCATTCGATGCCTTAATGAAGGGAAGATTCCTGAGGATTGGAACACCGCTGCAATGATCCTGCTACATAAAAAATATGATATTGAGGATCTTCGGAACTACAGACCTATCAGCCTCCTATCAGTGGTTTGTAAAATCTTCACTAAAGTTCTTTCTCACCGCTTGAAGGTAACACTGGACATGGCTCAACCGAGAGAACAAGCTGGATTCAGGAGTGGCTACAGCACAATAGATCATATCCACGTACTGAGAGAACTAACTGAAAGAGCGAGGGAATATGAGCTTCCATTGTGCATGGCTTTTATCGATGATGAAAAAGCCTTTGATTCGGTGAAACCGTCAGCAGTTACAATGGCTCTGAAATCCTGCGGTATTGAAGATGTATATATTAACATTATTAATAACATCTATGAAAATGCAAGTGCAAAGATTCGGCTGTTTGAAAATACAACACACATAAAAATTGGAAAGGGAGTGAGACAAGGTGACTCCATATCTCTGAAGCTCTGTAATGCCACATTGGAGGGTGTCTTTAAGTCGCTGAGCTGGTAAAACAAGGTGATAAAGATTAATGGAGATTATCTAACCCACCTTCGTTTTGCTGATGACGTAGTTATTTTTGCAACTACCCCGTTAGAGCTGCAGAGTATGATCCAGGAACTTGCTGACAAGAGTAAAGAAGTGGGATTAAAAATTAACTTTCAGAAGACAAAAGTGATGTTCAATGCTTTTACAAGAAAGGAAGATTCATCGATTGATGGAGAAAAACTGGAGATAACAGACACGTACGTTTATCTTGGACAGCAGATATCAAGTGAGGGTCACATTGATGAAGAAATTAATCGGCGTACAAAACTTGCCTCTAGAGCTTTTGGAAGAAACAGCATAACGTTCAAGAGCAATAATCCATTATGTCTTAAAAGAAAAGTGTTTGATCAATGCATCCTTCCAGTGCTCACGTATGGTGCAGAGACGTGGACCTTAACTAAAAGACACATACAAAGGCTGCAGACAACTCAAAAAAGCATGGAGAGGTGCATGCTTTGTATAACCAGGAGAGATAAGAAGAGGAACTCGTGGATCCGAAAAATGACGAGAGTGGAGGACATCATGATCAGAGTTAAATCCCTGAAATGGCAATGGGCTGGACATACTGCCAGAAAGACAGGCCATCGATGGACAGCCGAAATTTTAGATTGGATTCGAAGGGACAGGAAAAGACCCAGAAGAAGACCACATTTAAGATGGGTGGATGAAATTCGAAAATATGCGGGAGTGACATGGAGGAGACTGGCACAAGACAGACCGTTGCGGAGGAAACTTGGGGAGACCTTTGTCCAGCAGTGGATTGATAATGGTGGACAATGATGATGATGATGATGATGATGATACACAGTTGAGTCACATTATTGTGACCACGTCCTACTTTTGACGTCAACAGCTCGTAGCCAATGAAGGAAGGCACGTGTTGTGAGCTGCTTTGGAGGGTATATAAGGCGTGATGTAGGCATTCTAAAAAGATATGGGCAGAGGCTGGTCTAGTGGTCAGCGTTCGTGCCAGCCATGGAGATAACCTCAGGTTTGATCCTGGGCAGGTATGAATGTTCGAACCACTAAATACCCGCCGTGCGTCGGATGGGCACGTTAATCCGTCGGACCCCGGATACTGCCTCCCCCGCCACCGGTAATAAATAAAGGCGTCTTCCTCCCCTTTTCTACCTCGCTTCCGTGTCACTTTCCTATTGGGCACTGTAACCCAAATCTCCTAGCTTCCTAATTCTAAGGGTTGTTTAATTCCTGGGGTCAGACACTCCCTTCCTAAACTCCTCTACATATGATCATCATGATCATCTAAAAACATATCACTAGTTGCTGTCATGGAAAAAAGGAGAGATTTATTAGATTTGGAAAAAGGTATGATTATCGACTCTCGGTCCAAGGGTGGCTATATGTCTGAAACAGCGCAGTTTGTGAACTGTTCGCGTGCTGCTGTGGTTCAAGTGTATCGTGTTTATGAGAAATGGCACCATTGCGAATAAGCGAAGTGGAAACTCAGGAGAACCACGTGCCATTGATTTGAGAAGTGAACGTCTGCTTCGAAGGTGCGTGAGGTCCGATCGACACGCTACAGTGGAGCAACTCGCTGACCGAATGAATCAGGGGATTACCGGAAGTGTGTCTAAAACGACAATTCGGCGAACCCTGCTGCGTGTGGGGCTCCGATGTAGACGAATGGTCACTGCACCTATGCTAACGAAAGTACATCGCCAGAAAAGGTTTACATTACCACGGCAGTATCGGAATTGGACCTCCGCTGATTTTCAAAGAATTGCCTTCTCCGATGAGTCACGTTTTCTGCCTCATCGAACGGGTGGGCGTTGGCGTATAAGGCGAGGAACATCAAAAAAAAAAAAAAAAACACTCTTCAACCATTACTGGGAGAATGCAATCTGGTGGGGGAAGCGTTATTGTCTGGGGAATGTTTACGTGGCATTCTCTGGGCCAACTCATACTTATGGAAGGTATTACGGGCCGAATTCGTTGTGAATCCATCCTTGCAGACCACGTACAGGGAAGACATAAATGCTGATTATCTTCCCTGTGACAGATAGGATCACCCAGAACGACAATGCGACGTGTCACACAGCTAGAAATGTCCGTGAGTATTTGTAAGAGCACGATGAAGACTTAAAAGTACTTCCCTGGCAACCTAATTCCCCAGATTTAAACCCTCTTGAGCATCTGTGGGACCACCTTGATCGTGTCGTTCGCTCTATGGATCCTCCACCACGATCTCTCCAGCAGCTGTCAGATGCAGTGTAGTCAGCATGGATCCACATACTTGTGAACACCTTCCAGCACGTTATTGAGTCACTCCCAGCCCATCTAGTTGCTGTCCACGCTGCCCACGGCGGTTACTCTGGATATTAGCTGGTGGTCACAATAACGTGACTCGACCATGTATATTAAAATTCTTAGCAGCTTGTTAAAGACATGGCATCCACACCACTTCTACGAAGGACGTGGGAGCAACTAAGAAAAACCCGTGACCGCCAACGATGATGTCACATGATGTCGCATGCGATTGTATATTTACGTATTATTATTATTATTGATTGGAGGATTAATGACCACCGCGAGCAAATCAATGGGATATAAGCAGTCGCCCGTCCCTAATTTAGGGCCAGTGGTTGCAGGGAAGGGTGAGAGACAGGGCCGTAAGACAAACACAACATCCATGCTTTACCGGGATTCGAACCCGGACCTATCTCGGACAAATGATCAGAAGCCATCGCTTAGACCACTGCGCCACCGGCGAAGCGCATATTTACGTAACATTCGTACGGACGAAGCTGATCCCAAACGTAGCGAAATCTTGGTCGACACGAAAAATGAAACATTTCCGATTCTCCGACGGCGGCCGAATAACAATTTTTCGGATGCAGTGCGTTGCTTAACGTGGAGAGAGCGATGGATTTATTTATTCAACTGACGCCACGTATTTAGATGATTTTCACATTAGTGAAACAACTTTGTTTTTCTTAATCTTTTAGTCATTATTTTTTCTTTGGAGAATTAATTTCCAAACATGTGAAGCGTGCTCGACTAGACGTGTGAGAAAAAAATTCCAAGGATGGTGGAAGAGAGTAAGATTCCCATAATCAAAATATATTTTTATCAGTTTAAACAAATTTTTCGCTTTCAGATTTCATCCTACTATATTTGTCCTTATATCTGTAGGCAAAGACAGGTATGGTGTGCAAGTAAAGGAACAATCTAGATTAAGAAGGCGTTCAGCGATAATGTCAATTACTACCAGAGCTACTGCAAGGACAATCCGTGGAGACGAAATACGCATGATTTCAGTACTAAACGTAGATTATAAAACCTAATCTTGGAGGAATTATGGATATTTCCCAATTTATCCGAAAGTTGGAGAGCATTTGCTGCGTACTGTTTGGATATTTCCCAATTTATCCGAAATTTGGATATTTCCCAATTTATCCGAAAGTTGGAGAGCATTTGCTGCGTACTGTTATCCCGTTTTGTTCGATGTAGTTCTGTGACAAAAAGCTTTTTAAGTTCATTAAAAGTTAAAACACGAAAAACGAAATCTCCTGCATGCCGGAAACGATTTACGTTGGCTTTCAAGTCCAGGGCTTTGTGACATGCCTGTCCAGCAGGACGCACACGACATAAAGGCAGATAGCAGCGACAACGAACGTCCGCGTAGCTCAGTTGGTAGAGCGACTTCTTCCGGAATAAGTGGACTCGGGTTCGATTCCCGGCGTGGACCAAACATGACGGAGAAATTTATTTCGTTATAATGGCTCCCGAACTTCCCGGATGACCCGGACGTTCAAGATCTCGCAATAGTGTAATGTTCTTTCCACACCGCGAGACAGGAAAAATAAGAGAATCCCTTCTTCAGCGCTTCGGAAAATAAAAAAAGTGTGTGATGTTGCATTCCACACACTAGATTGACTGGGAGTTCTCAAGTGTACGTTCTACAGCGGATGGATGCCTACGACGATTCATGGTGACGGCTGACCAGTGGGCCATGCCTCCGGCCCTCTTTCGGGGGTTGAGGGGTGTGACGTGCCTGCCCAGCGGGACGCACACGACATAAAAGCAGATAGCAGCGACAACAAAAGTTCGCGTAGCTCAGTTGGTAGAGCGACTTCTTCCGGAATAAGTGGACTCGGGTTCCATTCCTGGCGTGGACCAAAAATGACGGATAAATTTACTTCGTTATTGTTTACCAAATTGTTTAGAAGCATCCTTTACATTGTATTCGTCTTATATTACTTTTTCATTACCTTTTTGTGATAAGAAAAGATATCTACGTTTACACTTTGAAAATATTTTACTGAAATTTTGTGCTTGTTTTAAACATTAAATTACAAGGGCCATTTTGAAAGTAATTCCTCCTCCTTAAAAACTTCTTAAATTTTGAAGTGATTTTAATGAAACTGCACTGTTATGTACTATGATGCGTTAACAGTGTGGGAACAAACTTTTTCACAGTCGGAAATAAAGGTCACGAATGACAGAGAAAAGCTGCGAGCCGTAATTCCTCGAAAAATAGGGATGCAAGGCTGTAGAAATCCACAGAAAACTCCTTGGCTAAGTATGGAGCTGCCACAATCGATATAAGTAATGTCCAAAGTTGGATGAAGAGGTTTTGAGAGGGTGAACGTTCAGTGTCGTGTCAGACAAACAGCGGAGGTGAAGACCCGCAACTGCAGTGACAGATGCCAACAGACAACGAGTGAAAGACCTCATCACAGATGATCGTCGTGTCACCATTAGGAATTACTACAATAAACAATGCGAACTATGTGCAAACATTGAAGGAGGTATAGAAAGCTATTAGAAAGAAAAGGCGTGACCTTTCACTTCAGTGTTTTTTTGCACCATGATAACGCACGTTCCCACACTTCAATAGGGACTTCACAAGCTATTCCCAAAATGTGGTGGACGATGGGGCTCCAAACCCCCTACAGTCCTGATTTGGCTCCATCAGACTTTTTTCTGTTTGCCTATTTAAAAAACACCCTTCGTGGGTAATGTTTCGACGATGAGACAGATGTTAAACCGGCTGTAAACTCATCGGTAAAACGACAGCCTCAGGACTTTTTCCGAAATGGATTTTACCAGTGGGTTAAAGATATCAGAAATGTTTAAAAAGTTATTGACAATACTCTGAATAGGTTAGCATTATTAACAATATGTGAAAGCATTTTGCCACCAAATTTCACATTTTTGCTGCTACAAATAAAAACCTTATGAGGAAAGAGGCATTACTTTCAGGATGGATGCGCTTTGTAATTTGCTAATTACATTTATTTTGTTAAATGGGTTCGAAAGAGAATAGAGAGGCGTGTAAGCTATCCAAAAATTAAAAGGATGCGGAAGGGGGAGGGGAGGTGATGCAGAAAAATGTGGAATGTGTTTCCTCTAAGAGTGCTAAAAATGGTAATTCAGCGATACTTGGGTAGTTTTCCAAAACTACCCAAGTATCGTTTAATTACCATTTTTAGCACTCTTACAGGAAGGAATGGTCAAGTTAAATTCACATGCTTCCTGTCAATGGAACCGTCAATTTATTTATTCATATTATAGTGAAAATTTGGTAACCTTTTGTCAAGTAATCATGTGCATCACACACTTCAATTTTTGGAGTTAAAGAAAGCAAACTGCTAATGAAAAGTTCCACATTTCTCAGAAATTTCTCATGTTTACAAGCTTTGCGTTTCATTATCAGATTTTTCCAGAAATATGTTTCTTAAAGCTAAATAATAGACATGAGTATAAATAATACACTGGCTGACAGAGAAAATGCCACACCCTGGAGGAATGCTCGAAAACAGACCAAACTGTACCCATAGGTAGCCAAGTAGGTCCTGAACAAATTATTTAATTGTCACATAGAGACTAGGCTCCAATGGTTGAATATACAGGACGATCAATAAGGAGTATGGCCTCCATTTTGGACGATACAGCGTTGAATTCGACGTGGCATCGGGGCAATGAAAGTCCGTATAGAGTCCTCGTGTATTGTGGATCATGTGGTGTTGATCCGAGTATACAGTTCATCTTCATTTTGCGGGGGTGGGAGGGTACTCAACCGATGTCCAATCCTATCCCACAGATGCTCGATGGACCTGAGGTCGGGGAGATCGTGCTGTCCACGGAAGCATCGCACACCGTGTAAAGCATTTAGGTTGTTCCAAACAGTATGCGGCCGGGCGTTATCATGTTGAAAAATGCCGTTTGGGATGTCCTGCAGATATAGTAGTGCCACGGGCCGCAGCACTTCGTCAACATAGTGGCGTGTCGTCAGTGTGCCCGCAATGCATACCAGCGGTGAGCGGTTGTTGGTGCTGATAGCACCCCTCACCATGATTCCACGTTGCCGGGCCGAGAATCCGCCCGTTGCCAACTCGCCTACAGACTCTCACACGGTGATCATCCGTGGTGAGACAGAACAGCGATTCGTAGCTGAACACCGCACCTTTCCATTCGGCACCCCACGCAGCTCTGGAGCAATACCACGCCAAGCTCTGACGACGATGGCTCGCTGTTAAGGGTAGCCTTTGCAACGGACGGCTGGACAACAAACCACACGCAGCCAATCGGCACGACACTATCCGCGTTGATATCGGAGCATCCAAGCCTCCTAGCACACTCCACAAAATGCCGCCCGTTGTGGCCAGTGGGTCCGTTACGGCATGACGTTAGATGCGACGATCGTAGGGCTCGAACGTCCGTCTCCGTGCTCCGGTCCTCCTACGATGTTGCACAGATCCTTCCTGGGACCACTGTCTCCAAATGCGACCCACGGTTGGGGCATCACTTTGCGTTTCTTTCAAAATACGACGCAAGGACCATTCGGCAGTACTAAGGCCTACAATGATACCTCTCGCAAACTCATCGGTTTGACGAAATCGCGTACGACGCCATCTTAACGGCTTTGGCACCCCTTATTCGTTCTCTAGACACGCTTACAGCAAAACCACTCTCTCACGGTCGTGACGACGTCACGACTGATGTCGTAACGGCTGGTTGTCCGCTTAAATCTCCCGCGCCGTTAGTGCGATTGGCTTGCAAATGTAGTCATTTGCATAACAGGTACGTGTGCACCCACCCTGCAATTTGCATGGCGCTGCGTTCACGTCTTCATGGTGTGGCATTTTCTCTGTCAGGCAGTGTACAACGAAGTAAATTTATCGGTCATTTTTGTCCACGCTGGGGATCTAACCCGGGTCCCCTCATTCCGGAATAAGTCACTCTACCAATTGAGCTACGCGGACGTTCGTTCTGACTGCTATCTGCCTTTATGTCGTGTGCGTCCTGCGGGGCAGGCACGTCACATCTCCTCCCCCCCCCAAAGAGGGCCGGGGGCTTGGCCCACGGGTCATGAATCGTTGCAGGCAGCTATCCGCTGTAGAACGTGCACTTGAGAATTCCCAGTCAATCTGGTGTGAGGAATGCAACGTCATACATTTTTATTTTTCGAAGCGCTGGAGAAGGGATTCTCTTATTTTTCCTATCTCGCGGTGTGGAAAGAACAATCACACCATTGCGAGATTTTGAACGGCCGGGTCATCCGGAAAGTTCGGGCGCCATTATAACGAAGTAGATTTCCCCATCACTTTTGTCCACGCCGGTGTACGAAACCAGGTCACCTCATTTCGGAATAAGTCACTCTACCAATTGAGCTACGCGGACGTTCGTTCTGCCTGCTATCTGCCTTTATGTCGTGTGCGTCCTACTGTCAGACACGTCACAAGTGTATAAGGAATCGTCCTTTAATTAAAATTAGAAAAACGATGTTTTACCTGTACTTCCACGCAGCCTCCAATAGAAAAAGGCGAGCATATGAACCAATTGCCTATCGAGCGATAGCATATAAAATTTTAAGTAATAAGCGAAACTCAGATACTTTTTATTTCTTTTGTATGAAAGAAATCAAAACCGTTGTGGAAAGAAATTCAGCAACTACGTTTCTTCAACGTTGGAAACTTAATTAGATTTTAGGTACTAACATATTTTCTACTACATCTGGAATACAGTTAGGCAATCTCTATTGAAATGAAACGATATGTTGAAGATGAATATAAAATATTTCGTGCTGATGAGAAATAACTTCAGTTTAATTAAACAGAGGGGATGATTTCCGTGTGTATCGTGTTTTCAATGGAATTTTTCTCTGTCGTGCAGAAGTTTCATTACAAATGGCACGAAAAATATGCACATAAAATTAAATTACCGGGAACACACGACGTTACATCAGATATCTGTGAAACATTTCGCTTGAATTCCTTAGATGGAAAATAATATGAGATATTGCTTGTGAATGAATGACATGCAAGGAAGCATGTATTTGCAGTTGGGAACACAGAACTGGAGGAAAGTTATGTATATTCGATCTATCTTTTCAATGAAATGCAAATGATACGAAAGGTAAGGAAGTGGAAACGAAAGACAGGTACTCCATTGGGACTGCAAATGACAGCGCCAAAGCACAAGAAAAATAAAAATGAAAAGGAAAATACTGATGATTTCATTCATGCTCTTTCCTTGAAGATAGATCTAACTGAGCAAACATGTAAAGAATGCAATCAGCGAAAAAAAAAAAGCTAAATTGATTTTTGAAACCGATAATAATAACAAAACAATTATAATCATTAACTTTTAAAATCGGTTTTCCAAATTTGCCATGCTTCCTGTTTACGAGAGGATGCTTATAAATTCTCGGCCTCACAAAGAAGGAAATAGACTATTCCACATATTCACCCCGAAGTTCAACACACTTGGCACAGCGTTTTTGGAGTTTCTTTAATCCTTCCAAAACATTTTTAAGTCTGATCACTCAAACACTGCTCTGCTGCTGATATCACCTCTGAATCAGTCGAAAATTTCTTCCCTTTCCAACTTTTTTTTAAGGTTTGGGGAAAGGAAATAGTCCGGTGGAGCAAGTTCTGGTGAGTAGGGTGCGTGGTTTATGACCTCAAACCTCAGATCCCTCAAAACATCCATTGTCGTGCCAGCCGTGTGAGCCGGCGCATTGTCATGCAAAAAGAGAATACCTTTCCGCAGTTTTCCTCGCCTTTTATTTTCAACGCCTGCATTAGTCATCACAGCAAATTATAATAGTATTCAGCATTTATTGTTGGGCCCTTCGGGAGATAGTCAGTCAGTAAAACTCCTTCCGAATCCCAAAAAAAAAAAAAACCAACCGTTGCCCTGACCTTTCCTGCAGACCTTTGAGTCTTGAATTTCTTTGTCTTTGGAGAACCCAAGTGCCGCCACTGTTGGGACTGTTGTTTCGTCTCTGGATCGTAGTGATGTAACCACGTTTCATCAACAGTGACAAATCGCTGCAAAAAATGTTCACTAGATGGCTCAAAATTCTACAACCCCAATTTGGAAGTGTCCACTCGTTTTTGATTCTCATCGGCGTTCAAACATTTGGGTGCCGCCCCGGTGGCGCAGTGGTCTAAGGCGTTGGCCTCTGATCATTCGTCCGAAGGGGTCCGGGTTCGAATCTCGGTGAGGCATGGATGTTGTGTTTGTGTTACGGCACTGGCTCTCTCCCTTCCCTGGAACCAGTGACCCTAAATTAGGGACGGGCGACTGCTTATAGCCCATTGAGTTGCTCACGGTGGTCGTTAAACCTCCAATCAAAAAAAAAAAAAACATTTGGGCACCGGACATCTTCTGCATATCCAAGTGCTCATGAATTATGAACCCCACACGTTCCCTGGATACTTCCACTGTCTCAACTATTGTTTTAACCGATATTCGACAATCTCACAAAATCAAGTCATGAACACGATCAACAATTTCGGGTGTTGTCACTGTTAAAGGCATCTCAGATCTTGCCGCATCTTTGGTCTCAAAGTTTCCACGCTTAAAGTTGGCACACCATTTCTTCAAAGAGGAACATGAAGGGCACTTGTCACTTAATGTTTGCGTCATGCACTCGTAGATTTCCTTTGCAGTTTTTTTCTGCAGGTACAGAAATTTTATGGCAGCCCAGAGTTCCACATTCGAAAATTCAACACTTTACATTGACATGATTCAGTTCAGGACGTCAAACATCTGCAAAAAAAAAAAAAAAAAAAAAAATAACTATTAATCTGAAAATTGGTACTTTACAATACAAAAAAACAAACACTCTTTCAAGCTGCAGTGACAAAACAAAGCTACAATTACAGGAAGTGAGTTAGGCCGAGAACTTTTAGCATTCCCTCGTAGGAATATCTGTGAAGGATGAAACTTTAATGAATTTAACCTAA
Organism: Macrothele yani; assembly: GCA_039090855.1. Lineage (NCBI taxonomy): Eukaryota > Metazoa > Arthropoda > Arachnida > Araneae > Macrothelidae > Macrothele > Macrothele yani. The sequence continues at coordinate 71,173,081 of CM077029.1, forward strand.
ATTTGTCTTGCTCATGCTTGGTCTACCTTGACAGTAAATCGTATTTTACCAGCTGATTAGAGAATGTAAAACTTCCGGTGAAATTCAATCTTTCAGTAGAACAATGCGAAACGTTTCCAACGCTTCCCGGTGGTACAGTGGTCTTTCGAACGAGATGGGTTCGGGTTCGAATCCGCGGTGAGTCATGGAGGGTGTGTTTGTACGGCACTGGCTCTCTCCCCTCCAAGGAACCAGTGGCCCTAAATTAGGAAAAGGCGACTGCATATAGCCCATTGAATAGCTCACGGCGGTCGTTAAGCCACCTGTGACATACTACAGAGAGGACGTACATGTCAAGACCACAAATAGCAGTGATAAGCCTGTGTCGGTGTAGCTGAACTAGGAAACATTCGGCTCCGGAGCAGATGGTTGCGGGTTCGACTATCGCCAGTGTCAAATTTGGGTTTTTACACACAAAACACATAGAAGAAAGAAACGTTCTTAGAAATTCATGTTGTCACATAAATTATGCCGGAAAGATTTTTTGAGAGATACTTTTTGATTTTGTTTTGGCTTGTAATGTACAGGAGAACCCCGTTTATACTTCCTCCCTCATACGTTTTTCTCATTTATATGTAAAATATTGCTGGCCCCAAAACTCCGAATTGTCCTCATTTTATCAATTATACCTTAATCGAGTTTGCTTTCTTCTCATGTATACGTTAAATTGCGGTGTTGTGTTAAGCTGTCGTGAATTAAAAATTCAAACCACGCTATTCTCTTTACCAAACTCCCTCCCCAACTTTCCCTTTTGCCGCGAACTCCGTTTTCATTTTTCATCTTTCAACCTTCATTCACTTTTCACACTTTCTATTTCCCATCATCCACCCGCTTTATAATTCACTCTGCGTTGTGTGTGCACTGATCCTGAGGTACCATGGGTCAGCACCTGCTGTAGACACTTGTTCTTTCTTGACGTTGTCATATGGGACTCTGAGCCCGAGATCTTCATCTTGCATTTTTTTTTCCTTACGAAAATAAATCCCAAGAAAAATTTCGTGATCTGACTGGAATTTTTAATTCAAGAGAAAAGTCAGTTTAGCTTCCAAGATTACATTAGTTGCCACGCGGATTTGGCAACACCATCACTCACGACTCTAGATAAAATAATTGGGAAGAAAAACAAAGCAATGTGATCGTCTCCAGTGACAAGAGTGATGCTGATTCCCGTGTAAGTGCATCAGCACCCAACTTTAGCGATGCACAGATGTTGTCAGAGACTTTTTTTATAATCATAATGCTGATAAGAAAACAATTTAGGCTCTCAATAGACTTGAAAATGTAGTTTTTAAACATAAAGTAAGCAATACAAAATTAGTGATTTTTTTAAAACCTCATTAATATTATGTATACGTATTTTTATTAACATCATATATCCTTGTGTAAAAATATAAATCCTAAATCAATCTGTAGTAATGCTTTGTATACTAAGTGCGTAGAGTGTGAGTACTACATACTGTGATTTCAGGTGCTGTAACTCTATGTAGTGTTATTGAAATCAATAAAGTTGAAAAAATTAAAAAAAAAGGATAACTGAAAATACCAGTACACTTGAACAAAAGAAATATCACATACTACGCAACACCTAGTATAATAACAATAATAAAATTAACAATAAGAACCATTCTATACTTTGCAACATAATAATGTGCTGCCATCTAGGGACTGAAACATGACATGTTTCATTTATATGTTTTTTCAGTTATGCGATGATTTTACATGCGCTTTGAAAAACGCCTTAACGGGGTTCTACTGTATGTCTTACCGCCTCGCAATGCTTAGTAGGCGCTCCGGTAGCCGAATTATCAGAGGCGATGGTTTGCATCTAATCGTCCAAGTAGGTTCCTCACGAGGAATGGGTCGTGCGATAGCCACGAGAAATTGGTAGTGCAATAGCCAAGAGGAATGGGTAATGCGATAGCCACGAGGAATAGGTAGCGCGATGGCCACGAGAAATGAGTAGTGCAATAGCCAAGAGGAATGGGTAGTGCGATAGGCCCAAGGAATTGGTAGTGATATGGCCACGAGAATTGGCAGTGCAATAGCCAAGAGGAATGGGTAGGGTGATAGCCACAAGAAATAGGTAGTGCCATAGCCACGAAGAATCGGTAGAGTGATAGCCACGAGGAATGGGTAGTGCGATAACCACGAGGAATCAGTAGAGCAATAGCCACGACGAACGGGTAGTGCGATAACAACGAGGAATGAGTAGAGTGAAAGCCACGACGAACGAGTAGTGCGATAGCCACGAGAATTGGGTAGTGAAATTGCCAAGTAGAACAGGTAGTACGATGGCCGTGGATCTCTCCCCTCTCTGGAACCCCTGATCGTAAATTAGAGACGGTTGACCATTTATACCCTTTGGAGTTTCAAAAAATAATGTTGTAGTGGGTGTCCATGATTTGAATTCACATTTACGAGGAAGCTACAGGTGAAACCGTTGTTGGGAATGATTTCAAACTTGAAACGAGGACTCCTGAAGCGATCGAATTTTATTTGGCGGAAAAACACGAATTTATTCTAAAACTGGCCTCCACGGGGATAAGTGGCGCTATATTACGGAAGAGAGAATAATGCAAAAAAGGTAAATAGCTCACAGTATAGGAGAAACATTTTGAGTATAGGAGACACATTTAGTGGTTATACAACAACATGTTAAACATGCTCTCCTCGTTTTCTGCAACATGCTGAAATCGCAAAACAGTGTGCCCAATCACAGATAGAAGCGTTTCTCTGGAAATTTTGTGGATATGGCTCTTAATGTTTGCCTTGTGGTACACCACGTTTGCTATGTGACCAAGTCGCCCTGGTTCAGATCTGGTGTGTTGCTCTGGCGAAGTTGTAGGAATCTGACGGCTAATTACTCTTTCTTTGGTAAAATACGCCTGCATCAATTGCTCCACAGGAGTTGTTATATGAGGAGGCGCACCACCCTGCATAAAAACTGATGAATCGAAGCACTGCTGCTGTTGAAGAGCTGGAATCGATCTCCGAAAAGAAGGGTACAGCGATGAATTAAACCGTAAAACCAAACCAAGCCGTGACGTTTAGAGAATGTGGTGAAATCTCGCGCACGTTGTGTAGATTTTCTCTTGCCCAAATTCTGCAGTTGTGCATATTAACAGCACCATGCAGATAAAAATGGACTTCATCTGCTGAAAAAGTGCTCCATGGAAATTCGTTTCGCAGTTCAATCTGAACAACAGGCCGCAGTGTGAGTACTTCACGTGTACCCCTGTCAAGGAGAAGCAAACATGGGAAATATTGTATAAGGATAATAGTGTCGTACACTCATTGTCATAAAAACCCGCGCACCAAAAAGTAGGCGTCGGATTTAAATGAGATTTTAGTAGTGAGATGGTACATACCCAGGACAGAAATGATTACAATATCACAGCAGCAGGACGATTTCCCGCGGATATACGGTACACATTCCGGTCAGCCTTAGTACCGCGTCGGACCGCTTCGTGCTCGGTTACATGCAATGATATGGTCCGGCATGGTGTCAAGGAGACGCCGTATGTTTTTCGAAGGACAGATTGGCCCACACTTCTTGCAACTGACGCTCTAAATCACGAACATTGGGACATGGAGAACGCTAGCGTCTCGCCTGGTCCCACACGTGCTCGATGGTGCGAGAGATCAGGCTATCTGGTAGACCATGGAAGCGTCGAAGCATGACGTATACAGTCCTGGGAAATCCGAGCTGTGTGCGGACGGGCAATATCTTGTTGGAAAATGGCTCCCGGCAGCCCCGCCAGGAAAGGCAGCACATGGAGCCGCAGGATCTCATGTACGTAATGCAAGGCTGTCAACTCCCTCAGATCAGTGCGAGGAAAGTCCAGTTGCCATACGCGATGGCTTCCCAGACCATCATGGCTGCAGTTCGGGACATGTGGCGCTGAACAGTGAGGTTTGGATTGTAGCGCTCACCTGCGGTCCTCTACACTCTGACACGGTGGTCGTCCGTTTGCAAACAGAAGCGGGATTCGTCGCTGAACACTATACGTCGCCAGGCAGTAGGATTTCATGTTGCTCACTGCTGACACCACTGCAATCGACGCTGACGATGGTCAGGTGTTAATGGCAGAAAACGGAAGGGCCGTTGAGAATGCAGATTCGCCTCTGCCAGGCGTCTGGAAATGGTTCTAGAGGACACGGGAGTCCCTTCTACAGCCGGCCACATGTCTCCGGATATTGGACAAGAAAGTCGTTGTATCTGTGCGTGCCGCTGTCATGATCCCACGGTCCTCTCGGCTCGTGGTGTGTCTGGGTCGTCCGGAGCCAGTCCGCCGTAGCTGGGTGCTTTCACTTGTCTATTGCTACCAACACAATCGCAACGTACTGTCCGACCGGCTCAAATGACGGCAAATTCAGCACCCCGGCCACCCTGCCTCTCTCATCCTGACGATACTGCCACGTTTAAACTACTTCAGTTGCCCGTACGCTCATCAACGGCGGCTCCTTGGCATGTCTATCGCTCAGTGATCTCACCTGACACTTACCGAGCACTTCGGCACGAATATGGAGACCCCTGCGCGGTGCCTTAGAAGCCCCAAGGATTGGGATTGCAGCGCCCGTCTTGGACTCGCGAGGATGCGGAATCACATGAAACTCTAATCACTTGCCTGCCTGCCTGCCCTCCCCGTAGCTGCTTGACGAGGTTCGTGTTAATCACAAGGTTTTTTTTTTTTCGTGTGTGTGCGCGAATTTTTATGACAATGATTGTATTTCTCTTAGAATATTGGGGACCATGTTTTAGGTCTTGAGAAAGACTAAGCAATACTGGTTGATCTAATTGCTTCTCACGACATTTGACGTTCTGCCTTCTTCTAACACTGTATCAGTATCATTCACAGTCTGCTGGGCCGGGTGGCGCAGTGGTCTAAGGCGCTGGCCTCTGATCATTCGTCCGTAAGGGGTCCGGGTTCGAATCCCGGTCAGGCATGGGTGTTGTGTTTGTCTTATGGCACTGGCTCTCTCCCTTCCCTGGAACCAGTGACCCTAAATTAGGGACGGGCGACTGCTTATAGCCCATTGCGTTGCTCACGGTGGTCGTAAAACATCCAATAAAAAAAAAAACAAAAAAACAGTCTGCTGGTATACAGGTTTCCCTCTTCTGTCAGGTTTGACGTCCAGAGAACCTATCTCTTCAATCTTATATCATTTTACGTAAACAATTTGCAAATATTGACTCAACTTATAAGCATTTGAACGTTCTGAACTTGCGCAGTGCTGTTAAAGCTCCGGTGCTATTCTGGTAAAACAACTTTATGAGAAGTGAACGATCTTTTTGCTGGCAGTGCCGTTGCGCTTTAAAACACGTTGACTGCTCACCTGTAGTAAACCGCCGCATTCCGCAGATGCCTGCTTCTATAGCCGCTTCTTTCTAAGCATGCAGGTTTGGGGGCACTTTTAATTTGCATATTTGACAAAGACTGAGCAACGCAGCGTGCGCCACAGTATGCTGATTTGTCTCCCCCTTCCACAATCTTCGGGAGAGGGAAGACAATTGGAAAGAATGATATTAATAAACTGTATATAGATTGCGCTTTTTGGCAGGCTATTTTAAATACCTCCCCACCTCTTTATCCCACGTGCATGATTCCTCCTCATAACTTGAAAAAATGTTGTCATGTGAGAAAGAAAAAGTTAGTAAAATCATGCAATGCATCGATTATGATACGCTTTCCAACATACCAGAAATGAGTACTAAAGTAATGAGGCTAACGGCTGTAGAATAAATCCCGCTCCTATGCCCTGACTTTGACCCCATTTTGATTATATTAAACATCATTGTTTCAGTATACCTCCGGAACAACATACAAAAGTTTTGTCGCTATCGAAGCATTTTTAGTCAAGTTATGAGGATAATGGCTGTGGAATAAATCTCGCTCCTGTGCCCTGACCTTTGACCTTATTTCGATGACATTCAACAGAACCGTTTCAGTATACCTCCGGAACAAAATACTTAAGTTTTGCAGCAATAGAAGCCTTTTTAGTCAGGTTATGAAGATAATGGCTGTAGAATAAATCTCGCTCCTGTGCCCTGACCTTTGATCCATTTCGATGATATTCAACAGAACCGGTTCAGTATACTTCCGGAACAACATGATCACGTTTTGTCGCAATCAAAGCATTTGTACGTATTTTATGACGCATAAGGGTGATGGAATGGATCTCCTCCTATGTCCTGACCTTTTACCCCATTTCGTCCATTTTTAATAGGGTTCGTCCCAGATCGTCCCCTACCACATATTAAAATTTGATCGAAATCGAACCATTTTTACGCGAGTTATCGTGCGGACGGACGGACAGACAGACTGACAAAGCTGGAGCATATACGCTTCTTCAACCTACGGGTGGAAAGCGTACAAAAATTGGGGGAAAAAAAGCATAGCTTTCCCATTTGTGGAGCGAGTATAACTCCAACTCCTTAGTGTTACACATGGTTACAGCGTCACTTATCACCCTGGAGGTGGAGTTTGAAACTAATTTTTGTTTTTCCGGCAAACGAAACTCAATCTCTCCAGAAGTCCTTACAGGGAGTTTGAAATCATTCCAAGCAATGTTTCCACTTGTTGCGCCCTTGGAAATGCAAACTGGGCGCCCAGTATACCAACTCAGTAAAATCAATAAAAAAAATATCCTGTGCGACCTTTTGCTGAAAAATGGTACCTAACATTGAACTTACACAGAGGTTTCAGAAATACGTCCAGTAGCCACTTGAAGGCGTTTACTTTCATTCTTCCACTGATGGTTGAAGATCTCCCCAAGTTGCTCATGGTGCTCATTAAACCCGGAAACAAAAAGAAGAAAAAAAAAAGGAAGAATCAGAAAAGAAAATACTCGAAGCATCCCTGGAAATAATATTTGGAAATCTTTCCAAACAATTTCTCCGAATACCATCAATTTATACAGATATTAAAAATGATTTTTTTCAAGCATAGAGAGTACAGTTTTTTTAGAGGTTTAATGTCCCCATGAGAGTTTATAGCTATAAGAGGGCCGCGGGTGGCCTAGTGGGCAACGTTCGTGACTGCCGCGGAAAGGACCTCAGGTTCGATCCCAGGCAGGTACGAACGCTCGATCCACTAAATATCCGCCGTGCGCCGGATTGGCACGTTAAGCCGTCGGACCCCGGGTACTGCCCCCCGGTAATAAATAAGGGCGTCTTCCTCCCCCTTTCTACTTCACTTCCGTGTCACTTTCCTATGGGGCACTCTAGCCCAAATCTCTTAGCTTCCTATTTCTAAGGGTTGTTTAAGACCTGGGGTCAGAAAATCCCTTCCTAAAATCTTCTACATATGATCATTTGATCATGATCATATAGCTATAAGATTCCGGTTCAGAGCGACTGGGCCTAGGATACCTAAACATGGGATCATGTCACAACATCCGATTCGAACACTGTGAAATCAAATTTTTGTCCATGACGAGGATCGAACCGAGCTCCTCACTCCGAAGTGAGTTGCTCTCCCAAATAAGCTACACGGACGGAATGTATTGTTGCATATTTGTCGTCTTGGCACGTGATACACCTCTGTAGTACGTCAAAACACGAACTCAGAAACGCGAGAAATCTGAAGCACGTGCGCTATGCGCAAAAGTGGCGCAAGGAAAGCTTACTTCGGGAAATGGCCTCGTTGTGAATTTTTGGCATTAGGTTCTCGTGCGGAATGAGTTACTCATAAAACTTTAAGGTAGCAGTCTTAAAATCATGATAATTAAAACAGTACGCAAGCTTCCGATGAAGTTGAAGAACTTATCTAATGTATAAGTCCTTCAACTTCATCGGAAGCTTGCGTACTGTTTTAATTATCGTGCCTTTAACATTGCTTTCTTAAACTTTTATGATTGGTGAATTGGCTTGGATCTTAGATGAGTACCGTTTGTATTCATCTAAGATTTTTCTTTGTCACATTTCTCTGTGATCTTTCTCCAATATCTCGTCCCTTCTGAGATATTTATACAGTATATATTAAGGTCTTAGATCTTTTTCAACATCATGGTGCATGTGAAATCTCCCTGCAATATCTTTGCATATAAAACGTTTGTTTACCCTCATGGCACGTGTGCGATATATCTTCATCAGTCTGGCCGAGAATTCTTTAATGCTGAAATTCGTAGTGAAGGCAGTTTAAGGGTTTCTTTATTATTCATAAGAATAAAGAAACCTTTAAACTGCTTACTAGCTATTTGTAATCCTGTAAACTAACAGTTATTGATCCGTGAATCACTTGTCCGCTATTAAATCGATTCTTAAAGATGCAGTTAAGATCAGCTGTTTGCCAAACATTCCGTTCTATTTCGGAACCTCTGAAATCTTATTTAAACCCATACTTTATGGATCTCTGAACAATATAAACTCATTGCTGCAATTCAGTATTACGTGTTTTTTTTTTGGTTTTTTTTTTGCCTACTCAAAACCTCTTGATTTTTGGTTTTAACAAAATCCCAACAAAAATTTGCTTGACCACAGATTGGGAAAACTTACTGCAACTACACAGGAAATCTAATCTGAACCGAAAAAAAAATCTTTTGAGTTGCCCAAAAATTTTTAACAATATACGCCGCGCATCTGGGTTTAATGAGACTCCAAAGGAAATTTGTAAAGAAAGAAAATACATGTTTTCGTAATATAATTTGTAAAAAAAGAAAATAAATGTTTTCGTTAATCTAATAAAATTTGAAGAAATTTTATTAGATTAACGAAAACATTTACGATTACAAAAACGTTCTGTGAGTGAGAAGATTACATTGAAATCATATTGAATTAATATGCCATTATGGGTTCTGAAAAGAACCACTGCGGCAATTCAAACATCTTGCGTTTCCTTGCAGTTAAACACCTAAGGTTTTCCACCCACAGCTCATTTACAACCTTGAATTGTTCCCCGTGAGCACAATCTGCTGCGGCCCCAGCTCGGAGGAATTTTAGCATGTGCAGTTAAGCCCTATGCTGAAAGCTAGCTGGCGCGTCGTATACAATAATTGGAGTACCATTACGTGTGACTGATTCTCGTTTTGTCACCGGGTGAAAACGTAATCGTTCGCTACTGTGCCATGCACTAGTTACTAGATAATTTTAACGCCGTTCTTCTGTTTTGTCAGTGAAACGGCGTCAACGACAGTTTAATATCCTTATACAAATAATGAAATATAAGAAACTAAAGGTTTCTGTACTTAATCATGCATACTGTTGATTATTTCCTGAAACATCCATTCACCTCGCATTCGTTCGCACAAAAATTGGAAATTAAGACTAGGTAGACATACGCCAGATCTTAAATCACATCAAAATACAAATATTGAATGAATTAGAAAGTTCAGTTCAGAAACATACTCTATGTGGATAAAAGTGATTGGACACCGTAAGTAAATAGTAAAACAGTATTTTGTTTACATCAGTAGCGGGTAGGGTCTACATTTGCTGGGATTACAGCAGCCACCTGTCTAGGTAAAGTGTACACACATACATGGAGTACGGAGAGCGGGATGTTCTTCCATTCTCCCTTGAGTACATCGGCCAACTCTGTCAGTGAAGAAGGTCGTGTTGGTCTAGACCTCACTCCGTTGTTAAGGTTCATCCCATAGGTGATCAGTGGGATTCAGGTCGGGGCTCTGAGCAGGCCACTACATTTACTAGATCTGATTTTCCTCATATCACTCCACTGTAGCCCTGAAAATCCTGACAAGGGGCATTGTCGTCCTAGAAGAAGCAATCGTTGCCCAGCAAAAACAGTCTTGCTGGGCCAGCACTGCCAGCAATGGCGCAGCACTATGTTGCCGCTGCCGAATCGTCAATAAAATGTCCGGCGGCCAACAGAAGGGCCAGCAGTTCAGGCCAACAGCTGGCCATATGCCACAACAGGGCCATCAGTTGTCCATCACAGGCAGTAGCTGCCACAAATGGCCCTTCAGTGGCCCTGCAAGCACGTGCCAGAAATGATGGCTAGCCTAATGTGGTCCGCTAACGTGCCGTTAGTGGCAGCCGGCAACCACGTGTCGTAACTGGTGGGTTTGCCGAATCTTGTCCGCCAATTTCCCAGTAGTAGCCATAATAACAATAAAGCAAGGATAACGCAGTTTCCCAAAGCTACAATTTTTTTCTCACCCTTACGAAGCTTGTACTGCGCTGGGGAAATTTTTTCAACAGACCGGAAAAACGCCCGTTTGCATCTGAACCACGGCCGTTCGCGTGTCAGCTGAGCTCTTTACCGACCGGACTAATTTGCCACGTTCGAGCATATGCTTAAAGCTGTCTGTTTGGTATACAATGTGTAATCGAATGCTTCCCTCTTTCATTTTACAATATTGCGAGGTATTTTTCATAAAAGTCAGTTTCATATAATTGATAAATTAATTTATTCAACGTAACGATAGTTTGTTTTTTTTTACTTTAAGGGAACTTCACTCATTTTCAAGGAGTGTACATACTTAGAGTCGCTTTCCAAAGTTTTGTACTGTCCTTGCCGTCTTGAAAAGAGATTGTTGAACAAATATATATTTACCCGGGTTCATGTCACATTCTGTTACATTTTTAACGTTATGTCTTTCCTTTCCGTTGTCCGAAGCTACATTTGTTTTAAAGAGTAAAGATATTTTATTTTACTTCTCGTTATTTTTAGAAGCGAATTCCTCCCAGTCTCGTGTATTTTTTTTCTTTCAAATAATTAATAATAATTAATAATAGTCTTGTGTATTCAACCCATGGATGAGTACACCACATAGCGTTGCTCTTTTTTTCTTTCAAATAATTAATAGATTTTGTACGCGTATAATTCTTTTTTTTTTTTCCAACAAACGTTGTTTTAATGGTTTTCCAGGATATTTGTTTCAGGCGGTTTCAAATGTTTTCTTGTTATTCATCCACTCCAAACCATGTATTGTTATTCATGGGAATGGAGTGGGTGTATTTCATGGCTGTAATCTAGTGTTTCACGGCTTAATCTGATATCTTCGTCGACGTAAACTTTCATTAGGAAATTAATTCGCCTCCCCACATATGGATTTTTTTTCGTAACATCCACTAAAATAACACGATGGCGATAGCGTCGTCTTCAACTAACTGGTACCATGAGAGACACAACAAGTGTTGCTTCTAAGAATGCGCAGTCCCGTTGCTTCCACCTGCTGTTGGAGTTGCGTTGGTTGCCAGCAACGGGCCACTAGTGGTACTTGCTTGCAGGCCAACAATTCACGGCAATGCTGCAGGGCCATCTATGGCTCGCCAACTGATGGCACTGCCACCAACGGACCACTACTGGGCCGTGAGCGGCAGATTTCAGCCAGCAGTGACCCATTACTGCCAGCTGATGGCCAGCAGTTTCCCAGCACTTGTGTTTTTGCTGGGTGTGTCCGTAGAACTACAACAACGTTGAGAGCATTGAGTTATCCAAGATATCTCTACACAGCACAGAGTTCATGTTACCATGAAAAACAACCAGTGAACCCACACCATACCAGATGAAACAGCCTCATACCATAACTCCTCCGTGCTTCACAGGCGGCACTGTACATTCCGGAAGCAGACGCTCTCGTGGTAACCGCTAAACCCAGACACGTCCTTCCGATCGGAATAATGTGAAGCGGGATTCGTCGCTCCATAACACTTGCCGCCATTGCTCCAATTTTTGTATTGTTGACGCCATCTTATCCGTGCGTGGCTTTATTTGTCTTTGTGATGTGATATTTATGTTCCACTGCTCGGCCATGATACCCGAGTGCACGGACCTCTCTTCAAAGTGCCTTGGTGAAGATCATAACATTTGTAGCCATCTGGAACGCATGTGCTATGACGTGCATTAGTCGGGACCTAGTTTTCCGGATCTCCCTCTTCCCCACCCACCGATCCTTGGGATGCAGTTTCGTGGGTCTTTCAGGGTGAGGTGAATTACACTTGCTGATGACGAAGGGCCACAGTCTGTTTTGCGCTCTCTATGACATCGACAGTGCTTCTTATGCTCATACCCCCAATTGAGCAGCCTATTATTATGCATTTTTCAAACCCGTAGAGCTCTCTCGTGCCAGCCATTTTATCAGCGATTGATCTGACGGTACTCTCGTTCCCATTTTTACAACTTATCAACCATGTGTCTGCTACGGCAACACCCCATTGCGCCTGCGTGGTGGGTGTACAATCACTTCTGTCCACATGGTGTGCAATGGATATACGCCTGTGTCATAGAAAATGCTGTACTTTGCTGCCGGTGTTTATTATTTATAGGCAAAATTTCATGGACTACAACTGGTGTGAAAGATGTTCGACATTTTGTCAACAAAATTCAAATGCTCTGCACACAAGAGTATAGTACTGATTTTGACTGTACTTGGTGGGCGAACATAAGATTGCAACTTCTTCTTCTTGGTTACTCAGTCCAAGGATTTGTTGTTCAGTAGATGTACCCTGTCTCGCCATCCCACTCTATTCTCCTCCACTTTCTTCAAGTCATAGTATGTCTTGGTATTTGTGTCTTGGAGTACCTATGCCACAAAACTATCGCTTGGCCGCCCTCTTCCTTTCTTGCCTTGAATATTTCCTTCTAAAACGTTCAGAATCGGGCCTCCATGGCGCAATGTGGGTACCATCCGTAACATATTTCTTCTCTTTGACATGTTGGTCAGCTTACTGGGTTCCCTCACTCTCTCCAAGACCTTCTCATTAGTCTTCCTGTCTTGCCAACGTATTCTTTCCATTCTTCTATCTCAAATGCCTCCAGTCTTTGCACTTTCCTCTTGGCCACTGTCCATATCTCAGGTCGTAGAGAGCTACTGGCCAAACATGTGCCTTTAAAATTTTCTTCCTCAATTTTAGATCTATATTTCTGGTAGTCAGTAGTCTTTGATTCTCTCTAAAGATCGTTTTTGCCATCCTCAGTCTGATTCTGATTTCCTTTTCACATCTCGCATGTTCAGAAATAATTTGACCCAAATGGCGAAATGATTTTACTTGTTCGATGAATTATCCTTCAATTTTAAGGAGCGCCTGTTCTGGATCCTTCCCTATTACCATTAGTTTTGTCTTATTTTTATTTATCGTCATTCTATAAGTAATCGCATTTTTGTGTATTTTTGACATCATGCGCCGTAATAATTTGGCTGATCCTGATACCATTGCCTGGTCGTCAGGAAACTTGATGGCCTTAATTCTATCTCCGTTAACCCAAACTCCTTCAATGGCTCTCCCCAAGGCCTCTTCCATCATTGTTTCGGCATTAATAACAAAAAGACCAAGTGACAACAAGTATCATTGCTTAATACTTTTATTTATTGGGACTGGATCTGTCATTTCCTCTTGTATTGAAATCAATGCTTCCTGATTTCCATAGAGATTTTCGATAGTCTGGAATACTGTTATCATCTATGCCACCAATCATCATATTACAACTAGGTTCTAATTATAGGTGGCTAATGTAACAGTAAAACGAAAAAGTAAAAAAGCAATCGACGTATGTTGTAAACGGTGTTTGTTTTTGTGGCGCATTTGAACTAGCTATGTGAGAACATGATGAATGGAGCTTGGTGTCCAATCCAGGAATTTTTTTTTCTTTTAGCATCTTGTTTCTTGAGGTACTTTTAATACCATTTTGAAGCATATAAAATATTGATATATCAGTTCTCCTTACGTGTGTTCTACCTGCTTGCAAATCCACGAGCCACCAATGGATTATTTAGATTTCATATAGGCTGGTTTCTTTGAAATTTTAAGATCACCGTGAACAACTTGATGGTCTATAAGCAGTCGATCTTCCCTAATTTAGAATCACTGGCTCCATGGAAGGTATAGAGCCACTGCCGTAAGACAAACACAACATCCATGCCTCACTGGGATTCGAACCCGGATTCGTACGAGATTGGTTCGAACCAATCCAGCACTTAGACCACTGCGACACCAAGGCGGCAGACTTCATATCGGATTGCATGTTTTCTGATAATAGTACTTCTGATATAACATCTCTTTGGGAATCAGATGCACCGTAAAGAAGTACTACGTTTAGCAGTTGTAAAAGTTAATTCTGTTAGATTTCCGCGAAACGTATAATCTATGAAAATGCTTAACAAGAATGTTGACACCGAATTTTTGGGTGTAATAAGCACGTCTTTTGAATCCGTTCTGACGCAAATAAAATTTATCAAAGCTATTCAAAGTCAATGGAACTCGTATGGAAAACAATAGATCAGACCTTAGAAAGAAGATTTTCAATCGGGTTTTTAATCCCTCGGATATTGCTGTAAACGGAATGGTGAGCTTACGAACTCTTAGAAACAGAGATATCGACAAAAATAAGATGTGACTTTACGTCCCCTGGTGGGAAAACTATGCATTATTTTAGGAAGAAAGTATTCTCAAAAGGTTCATCCGTATAAGCGGTATCGGTCCAAGAAAAAAAAAAATTAGTCGAGTTTTCAGGAGCCCAGATTTTGTTACAAATACATCAGAAGTAGAAATTAACACCTATGACCCCTGGTGGCCAAACCATTCTTTACCAAACATTAGGAATTATGTGAAAAATATTTTCCATCAGGTCTTGTATGCGGTACAGGAAGAATTTTTCAAATCAGAGTTTTAGGAGCAGAAATAACGCAGAAAACGCCATTTACTTTTGTGCCTCCTAGCGGAAAGTGTATGATTTACTTGAAAATTTCGCATTTGTAGGAAAAACATTTCAAATCGGAAACACTATCCAACAAATAAGGAATTTTTCAAATCGTACTTTTAGAAGTAGAGATATTGACAAAAATAAGATATACATCTACGCCCACTGGCGTAGAAACCATGCATTTTTTTCAAGAAGAAAATTTTCCTAAAAGTTTCGTCGACATGAGTAGTATCGGTCAACAAACGACGTTTTTTTCAGTCGAGAATTTAGAAGCTCATATTTTGGCTGCAAATACAACAGAAGCGAAAATTAAGATTTACGCCCCCCGGTGGCCAATCTATTTTTTTACAAAAATTAGAAATTATGTGCAGACGATTTCCCATCAGGGGCTTTATCCGGTGCAGAAAGAAGTTTTCAAATCGGAGATTTAGAAGCAGAGATATGGGGGGAAACGCATTTTACCGCTACGCCCCCTAGCGAAAAGTCTACGAATTACTTGAAAATTTTGAAATTACGTGAAAAACATGTCACACGGAAAACACTATCCAACAAAGAAGGAATTTTTCAAATCGGACTCCTAGAAGTAGAGATATTGACAAAAATAAGATGTACATCTACGCCCCTTGGCGCAGAAACTGTGGAATATTTTAAGAAGAAAATATTCCGAAAAGGTTTATCGATGTGAGTGGTATCAGTCCACGAAAGAATTTTTTAATCGATAATTTAGAAGCTACGATTTTATGGCAAATACATCAGAAGCAAAAATTAACACTTACGCCCCCTAGTGGCTAAAATATTCTTTACCAAAAATTTGAAATTATATGCAAAAGATCTTGCATCATGAGATGTATCCGCTGAAGAAAAAATGTTTCAAATCGGAGTTCTAGAAGAAGAGTTATCGGGGAAAATGTGATTTACTTTTACGCCCCCTAGCGGTAAATCTATGCTTAATTTGAAAAAGTAACTATATGTAAAATACTCTTCAACATAAATGGAATCGAAAGATATAAATTTTTTTTCGATCGGATGTTTAGAAGCAAATATGTGGAATAAAAAGTGGACATCTCTTCTACTATCGTGGGACAGATACTGGCAGAACTAGTGGTGTTGGTATTATAATAAACAAGAAACTGAAGGATAAAGTTGTAGAAGTTGAAAGTTCCTCTGATAGAGCTGCACGACTCGTTATCCAACTCTCGAGAAGATACCAGGCTCAGATTATTCAAACTTATGCACCCACCACAAGTCATGCTGAAGAAGAAATTGAAGAATTTTATGAGGAAATTCGTGATCTAAATAATAAAGGTAAGCAGCACTTGAAGATAATTATGGGAGATTTTAATGCAAAAATAGGGCAACGGCAACAGAATGAAACTTCAGTAGGTAAATTCGGTCACGGCAACAGAAACCAGCGTGGAAATACTCTCGTAGAATTTGCAGAGGCAGAAGGGTTTTTCATCTTGAACTCCTTTTTCAAGAAAAAGCCACACAGGAAATGGACATGGAGACATCCAAATGGGACGACAAGTGAAATTGATTTTATTTTGTGTAACAAAAAATTCGTCATAGAAGACTGCAGTGTGCTAAACAAGTTCAACACAGGCAGTGACCATAGATTGGTGAGATGTAAGATGCACCTCAACACTAAACTCGAACGTAGCAAGCTCATAAGACAAACAAAATGTATTGACATAACCAACCTTAAAAACACCATAATACCTTCAAGTTAGAACTGAAGAACAGATTCTCTGCTTTAGAAGGTCTAACATCGGAAGAAGTGGATATTTCCGAAGTTAACAGAAAAGTAACCAAAGCTCTTATGGAAACAGCAACAAAATTAGCTGGGTCTAAGAACAAATTGCATGTGAACAAATTATCAGGAAAAACCAAAATGTTGATGCAAAAAAGAAGAGTGATGAGGACAACTAAAGAAGATGTGACTCCCAAAGTGGAATATATAGAGCTATGCAAGACAGTACGAAAAAGTATCACTGAAGACGTAAGAAAATTCAACTGTGAACTAGTGAGGAAAGCAATTGAAAACAACCAAAGCCTAAAGATAGTAAAGGGACTTCTCAGTAAGGGGAAAAACAGATTATGGCACTGAGAAAAAAAGATGGTTCTGTAACAAGAAATAGAGGCGAAATTTTGACAAGAGTGAAATATTTCTACTCCAAATTATATGAAAGGGATGATACATTTACTCCAGACATCATGAAAGGTACCAGTACCAGAGTTCCTCCAGTCCTTCCAGCAGAAGTTGCACATGCAATCAAGAACATGAAGCTGGGAAAAGCTCCAGGAGAAGATGGAATTACTGTAGGCATCATACAAGAAGCAAGTGGAGAAATCGAAACAGTACTCGCCCAAATTTTCACTCGATGCCTTAATGAAGGGAAAATTCCTGAGGATTGGAACTACGCTACAATGATCTTGCTACATAAAAAACGTGACATTGAGGATCTCAGGAACTACAGACCTATCAGCCTCCTATCAGTAGTTTATAAAATCTTCACTAAAGTTCTTTCACACCGCTTGAAGGTAACACTGGACATGGCTCAACCGAGAGAACAAGCTGGATTCAGGAGTGGCTACAGCACAATAGATCATATCCACGTACTGAGAGAACTAATTGAAAGAGCGAGGGAATATGAGCTTCCATTGTGCATGGCTTTTGTCGATTATGAAAAAGCCTTTGATTCGGTGAAACCATCAGCAGTTGCAATGGCTCTGAAATCCTGCGGTATTGAAGATGCATACATTAATATTATTAATAACATCTATGAAAATGCAAGTGCAAAGATTCGGCTGTTTGAAAATACAACATACATAAAAATTGGAAAAGGAGTGAGACAAGGTGACACCATATCTCCGAAGCTCTTTAATGCCACATTGGAAAATGTCTTTCAATCAGTGAACTGGGAAAACAAAGGGATAAAGATTGATGGAGATTATCTAACCCACCTTCGTTTTGCTGATGACATAGTCATTTTTGCAACTACCCCATCAGAGCTACAGAGTATGATCCAGGAACTTGCTGACAAGTGTAAAGAAGTGGGATTAAAAATGAACTTTCAGAAGACAAAAGTGATGTTCAATGCTTTTACAAGAAATGAAGATTTATCGATTGATGGAGAAAAGCTGGAGATAACAGACACGTACGTTTATCTTGGACAGCAGATATCAAGTTAGGGTCACATTGATGAAGAAATTAATCGGCGTACAAAACTTGCCTGGAGAGCTTTTGGAAGGAACAGCATAATTTTCAAGAGTAATATGCCATTATGTCTTAAAAGATAAGTGTTTGATCAATGCATCCTTCCAGTGCTTACGTATGGTGCAGAGACGTGGACCTTAGCTAAAAGAGACATACAAAGGCTGCAGACAACTCAAAGCAGCATGGAGAGGTGCATGCTTGGTGTAACCAGGAGAGATAAGAAGAGGAACTCGTGGATCTGAAAAATGACAAGAGTGGAAGACATCATGATCAGAGTTAAATCCCTGAAATGGCAATGGGCTGGACATACTGCCAGAAGGACAGATCATCGATGGACAGCCGAAATTTTAGATTGGATTCCAAGGGACAGGAAAAGACCCAGAAGAAGACCACATGGGAGATGGGTGGATGAAATTCGAAAGTATGCAGGGGTGACATGGAGGAGACTGGCACAAGACAGACCGTTTTGGAGGAAACTTGGGGAGAC
The DNA here is from genome assembly GCA_039090855.1 of Macrothele yani. Taxonomy (NCBI): domain Eukaryota; kingdom Metazoa; phylum Arthropoda; class Arachnida; order Araneae; family Macrothelidae; genus Macrothele; species Macrothele yani. Next base: position 71,191,427 of record CM077029.1, read on the forward strand.
TTTGGTCCAGCAGTGGATTGATAATGGTTGACAATGATGATGATGATGATGATATATATATATATACTTTTCTGAAAACCCAAACGCGTAAAAGCAGCAGAAAAGGATTCTCAGAAACAATACTTACAACTAACAGATGAAATTTCAACAGGAGTCAAAAACTTTAAAAGTAAAACACAAGTGCAAATGAGCAGGAAAATAAGCAAGCAGGAATGCAGGAAGTTTTGAAAATTTTGAGCTTTGGCTTTATCAAGGACCAGCAAACCTCAGCATCAGCTAACTTCTAAACAGACCTAGTTGAATATGGGTTTCTGCGCATTATAGGTAAAAGTCCTCCCAAAAATAACCAAAAATCAAAGTCGCCTTCAAAGGTTCGGAAAAGTAAAAGTTAAGAATAAATTTAAATTTAGACATTTATGACATATCTGGCCCTACCCATCGACTCATCGTCCACAAAACCAAGACTCAATACGGATACCGTCCACAAAAAAATATAGTAAATTTAGACCAAAGAAGCGTAACACAAAAGCTTGGGAAAAAACTGCAAATTATTTTTTTTTTACGTTTTTGGCCGCTGTTTGTCAGCACAGGCGCGATCCTTTTTTTTTTTTTTTTGTCCTTTCGCCTCCTGATTTTGTGTTTTTTGCCTTGCTTCCTAGTTCAGTTTTACCTCTGTTTTGTGTTACGCATATTTTTGTGTTACGCATATTTTTGGTCTAAATTCACAGCATGCCTTGTAATATATTTTTTTTTTTGGATGAGTTGTTATTGGTTTTATGGACGATGAGTCGTTGTTATTTGAGCCACATATGTCATAAATGTAGTGATAAATTTAAATTTATTCTTAATTTTTACCTTTCTGAGCCTTTGGAGGCGGCTTTGTTTTGTTTTGTTATTTTTGGGGGAACTTTTACCTATAATGCATTTATGACATAGCAGAAACCCATATTCAACTAGGTCTTTTTAGAAGTTAGCTAATGCTGAGGTTTGCTGGTCCTTGATAAAGCCAAAGCTCAGCATTTTCAAAACTTTCTGCATTCACGCTTGATTTTTTCCCTGCCTGTTTGCATAGGTGTTTTATTTTTTTATTTTTTTGTCTCCTGTTAAAATAGCATCTGCTAGTTGTAAGTATATATGCACAGTGCGTCAAAGAATTTTTAAGACTGGGTCTGTAAAATGAAATAGAAACAAGAAATTATAATTTGTTTTGGTTTGCTATTCAAAATAAGTCTCTCCGGCTTCATTACCCTTGTTACAGCGACTTAAAAATGATTCGAATGCCTGTTCCAGTTCACTTTGCGGAATTGCCTCCAAAGCACGCGTTGAAGCTGTTTGTATGGTCGAAATATCATAAAAAAAGACACCCTTCTAACATCATTTTAAGTTTTGGGAACAAAGAAAAGTCGCAGGGTGCTACATCAGGTTAATACGGTGAATGATTCAACACACAGACGTTATTTTTCGCCAAAAATCTACGAACAAGAAGTGAGGTGTGACTTGGTGCATTATCGTGCAACAAACACCAACTGTTTTCATCCCGATATTCTGGACGAATGCGACGAATTCCGCCCAGCAAACGCCTCAAAATATTTAAATAAAACTCACCAGTAATTGTTTGTCCACTTGGAACAAATTCTTTATGGATAAGAATTTATTCTATATACCCTTACTATCGAAGAATGTTATGAGCATTGTTTTGATTTTCGATGGAACTTTTCTTGTGTTTTTGGCTTGTGGCGAGTTTTTTGACTTCCATTCCGCACTTTGTCGCTTTGTTTTAGGATCATATTGAAAACACCATGTTTCATCACCAGTAACAATCGATTTTAAGAAGTTTGGATCATTTTCAGCGGCTGAAATGATGTCTCTGCAATGTGCATTTCTCCTTGATTTTTGTTCATTGGTTAACGTGTGTGGAACAAATTTAGCACAGACTTTTGTTTTGCCCAAATTTTCATGCAGGATGGTCCGAATCGTTTCTTTGTTGATGTTTAAAGACTCTTCCATCATTCTTAGTGACGCACATTGATTGTTTGCCACGAAATCACGCACTTTTTCAATAATCTCAGGTGTCCTAGATGAACTTGGTCTTCCGGTATGCTTATCATCTTCTAGCGTCTCTCTTCCATCCAAAAAACGTTTGTGCCACAGGAAAACATTTGATCTACTTAAACAAAACTCACCGTAAATTTGTTTCATCATTTGGTACGTTTCCGAGGCACTTTTACCAAGTTTTGCGTTAAATTTAATAACAGCCCTTTGTTCCATCTTAATAATTCAACATGAAAAAGTTTTACTTCTCTAATGAACGCCTGTTTCTTTTGAGTTACTTTAACAACTGCGCAGTACTTTTGGCAGAAAGCAAGCAGATGGTCACGGTTTATAACGCATTCTTGATTACACTGGTGGCGCCACCGTAGGCTGAAATCTAGCGCCAGTCTTAAAAATTCTTTGACGCAGTGTGTATATATATAATGAATATTTAAGCAGAGTAATGCAATAACAAAAGAAAAGTTTAACTGAAGTACAAAGAAATATAATTGGAAGACAATGAAACGAAAATACGAAATTGCGAAGCTAATATCTCGGTTGCGCAATATGCAGCAGACTGAAGGAACTAGCGAAATACAGAGTTAGCCTGATGACCACGGGATCCTTATGAGATACATCGATGATATCATTGTCTTCAATAACCTTCGTTTCTTACAAATTAGTGAGGCAATTTATCTCGATGAGCTATCCCTGGAAAAAACTAACAATACATCCAATCACGTGAATTTTCTGGTCCTTAACATTTTAATCAAGAAAAAAATGGGTTTTCGGATCGAACTCTAAGATAAAACACAAGATTTTAATTTTGATATAAAATTCTTCACCCACTGGTCTTAATGTCTCTAATGATATACACCGTATACGGTGTATATAGCGTCATTATTTCTCAGTTTCACCACATTACCAAAATATGTTCTAACACTGAAAACATTACCAAAAACCTTAACAACTTAGTCATTAAATAGTCCACTTTCTCAGACGTTACATACATCAATTAATTCTTAATTTTAATTCTACCTCCCGCAGCTTTAAATTACACATCAACACTCTGCACTAACAGAAGGTCTTACACATTCAAATTCAGCAGGTAACACCAAGTGCCACTTGACAGGTCCCCTGTGACTGAAGAACATTTACATACACAATCTTGCATCTATTGTTACGTTCACCTGGTTTATCCCATTAGGTTCTTCGTATTTGCTTAACCATTTATTTACGCTTTCCAACCGTAGGTTGAAGAAGCGTATATGCTCCAGCTTTGTCCGTCCGACCGTCCGCACGATAAGTGGCGTAAAAATGGTTCGATTTCGATGAAATTTTAGTATGTGGTAGGGGACCACCTAGGGACGAACCATATTGAAAATGGGACAAATGGGGTCAAAGGTCACGATGTAGGAGCGGAATTATTCCATTGCCCATATGCGCCATAACTTGCGTAAATATGGTTCGATTTCAATGAAAGTTTATTATGTGGTAGGAGACCGCCTGGGGACAAACCCTATTCAAAATAGGTGAAGTGGGGTCAAAGGTCTGGACATAAGATCGGGATGCATTCCATTGCCCTTATGCTTCATAACTTGCGTAAAAATGGTTCGATTTCGATGAAATTTCAGTATGCAGTAGGGGACTACCTGGGGGCGAACCCTATTGAAAATGGACGAAATGTGGTCAAAGGTCAAGACATAGGATTGCGATCCTTTCCATTGCCCTTATCCCATATTATTAAGGTGGACGTCAAGTAATTTTGCTTCATATACTTCCAATGGAAAAACTTTTATACACCTTTCCTCCACAATTAATGTGTTCCTAAGGATGAAAATTTGAACATCGATTTAAAATAACTTCATATTATAACTTGGAAAACTTAATATATTCTAAAACATAACCATAATCAAATTAAAAATAAATAACTTTTCCTTTGGTGGTGTTGAAACCAGAGAAAAGATGGCGCGACCTGCATTTTGATGACGTCAGTGGGCTAAAAATGTTGGATTGCATAATTACGGTTATGGTTTAGAAAACATTAAGCATTCCAATTTATGAAATGAAGCTATTTTAATCAATGTTCAAATTTTCATCCTTGTGAACGCATTAATTGTCCAGAAAAAAGATGGCGCGACCTGTGTTTTCATGACGTCAGTAGACAAACAAATGCTGAATTGCATAATTATGGTTATGTTTTAGAAAATATTAAGTATTGCAAGTTATAAAATGAAGATATTTTAATCGATGTTCAAATTTTCATCCTTGGGAACGCATTAATTGTGAAAAAAATGTGTACAGAAGTTTTTCCATTGGAAGTATAGGAAGCAAAATTACTTGGCCGCCCCGGTGGCGCAGTGGTCTAAGCGATGGCCTCTGATCATTCGTCCGAACGGGGTCCGGGTTCGAATCCCGGTGAGGCATGGATGTTGTGTTTGTCTTACGGCACTGGCTCTCTCCCTTCCCTGGAACCAGTGACCCTAAATTAGGGATGGGCGACTGCTTATAGCCCATTGAGTTGCTCACGGTGGTCGTTAAACCTCCAATCAAAAAAAAAATACTTGACGTCCACCTTAAAGTAGCAATTCCTGTATGTATGTATGTATGCACATTTTATTTTGAAAACAGCTCTAAGAATTTTGATGAAAAGACGTTAATCTACCGTTTTCTGGTACTAGAAATCGATTTAGCTTGATCTCGACTTTAGGAGAATTCGTTCAGTGGGTTAAATAACCACCCCGAATTATAACGTTTTTAGTGATGGCGTTGTTCCATTATTCCATTAATGTTACCAATGCTTAGAAATCTTATGACGTCACAATCTCGCCGCGTTTGAGAATGTTGGCGCGCGGTCAGGCCATCTGTCTCATAACGTCACGCGTTGTGTGTGGATCCTATTAAAGTTCTATGACGTCACATCTTGATAGCAGAAGGTCGCGATTCCCATCTGTCTCATTACGTCACGCGTTTTGTGCGTATGTTTGTCCGCACGATAACTCACGTAAAAATCGTTCGATTTCGATGAAATTTTATTATCTGGTAGGGGATCACCTGGGAAGGTACCCTATTTAAAGTGAACGAAATGGGGTCAAAGGCCAGTACATAGGAGCGGAATCCATTCCACTGCTGTTATGCGTCATAACTAACGTAAAAAAGGTTCGATTTCGATGAAATTTTAGTATGTGGTAGAAGACCACCTGGCGACAAACCTTATTGAAAATAAGCGAAATGGGGTCAAAGTTCAGGACATAGAAGCGGCGGAATCACTTTCATCGCCCTTATGCGTCATAACTTACGTAAAAATGCTTCGATTTGGATTAAATGTCAGTATGTTGTAGGGTCTTGCCTGGGGACGAATTCTATTGAAAGTGGGCGAAATGGGTCAAAGGTTAGGACACAGGAGCAGGATCTATTCCATAGACCTTATGCATCATAACTTACGTAAAAATACTTCGATTGCGACAAAACTTTATCATGTTATTTCGGAAGTATTCCAAACCAGTTCTGTTGAATATCATCAAAATGGAATCAAAGGTCAGGGCACAGGACCGAGATTTATTCCACAGCCATTATTCTCATAACTTGAGTAATGAATTCTGGTATGTTGGAAAGCGTATTATAATCAATGCATTGCATGATTTTACTAACTTGTTACAACATTTCCGTGTTAATTATTTATTTCTTGTTCCTTCCATTCGTATTTCAGTGTTAGTTGTTGCTCAGCTGTTTACTCCTGCCGTAGGGTTCGCACCATCTTCGAATGGGTTACCGTTTCTTTGTTTTCTACAGTTTTTTAACATTCGGATGTTTCTCATTCTAACTGGTCTAGATTAAGTGGCTTCGGGAGCAGAATAAGTCAACTATTGTTTTTTCCTAGTCGTTCACTAATACCAGAAAAGCCACTTCCCCCTGGTTGTTGCTCTCCTGATGAAGACAACCTAGTTTTTTTAGTTTCAATTTTATTTTATTTTATTTTTCTACGTTCCTGCCTTCACAAAATTTATGTTCAATGTTCCTTTGTCGTTGTTTCATAACTCTCTCTCTCTCTCTCTCTCTCTCTCTCTCTCTCTCTCTCTCTCTCTCTCTCTCTCTCTCTCTCTCTCTCTCTCTCTCTCAATTTTTCAACACTGAGCCTCTGTCCTTTAGGAATAGAAGACGGTGGCTCAGTGTTGGGCCTATGTTGAATTTCAAGGCTGTGCTACCTGGGTTTCATGCCCCAATTCTCACTGTGTGCGTGCAAAAATGTTTCAACACTGAGCCTCCGTCTTTCAGGAATAGAAGACGGTGGCTCAGTGTTGGGCCTACGTTGAATTTCAAGGCTGTGCTACCTGGGTTCCATTCCCCAATTCTCACTGTGTGCGTGCAAAAATGTTTCAACACTGAGACTCCGTCTTTTAGGAATAGAAGACGGTGGCTCAGTGTTGGGCCTACGTTGAATTTCAAGGCTGTGCTACCTGGGTTCCATGTCCCAATTCTCACTGTGTGCGAGCAAAAATGTTTCAAAATTGAGCCTCCATCTTTTAGGAATAGAAGACGGTGGCTCAGTTTTGGGCCTACGTTGAGTTTCAAGGCTGTGCTACCTGGGCTCTATGTCCCAATTATAGGGTGTGCGAGCTTTGCTCTTGATATACCCTCCTAGATGTGCGGGTCCCATGAGCTGCGGCGGGTCACTGTTTAGTCATTGGTCGTTATTTTTTAATAACTTCCATATTCGGCCGTAAGGTACTTGGATGCGGAGTTTCTTCAGCATCAAATGACTTTCTTGGGGATCTTCTTCTTCTTCTTTTTTGAAAGAGTGTATTAAAAAGTAGAAAGCAAATGGGAAAGATAGCAGATTGAAAAAAAGCTGAGATCACGAAACATTGATATAAAGCTTGTTGATTTATATGTTATCGACTGTTGCTGTCATTGGATGGATGTCTGTGTAAATACCCGAGAATCACGAGTATTAATGGATGTAGGCTTTCTTTTAAGGAAGGAATTAAACTCTCAGATCAACGCAAGTCAATTCTCATTTGCTAACAATATAAACTGGCCGTTTGATTAATTCTTACAAAGCGTTATGTATGTGCAACGAAATTCACTGCGAACATTTAACTAACAGAAACCCGAGAATCACGAGTATTAATGGATCACATCAAATTGCTGAATTAAAATAAATAATTAAGTAATCACATCAAATTGCTGAATTAAAATAAATAATTAAGTAATCACATCAAATTACTAAATTTATGAAAAGCCAAATCTACAGAAAGATGTTTAGCAAGAATTCCCCTTTTCTCTGTCTTTCTTTCTATTAGGCGTACAAATAAGTTTTCAAGCTTTTTAAAACAACGCAACATGTAATTTGAAAGCAAACAACACTACCTTTACGAATCAAAATATGCGCCGTCATTATCTAGCACCTTCCGCCATCGATCGGGAAGCGCATGGATTCCAGCCATTAAGAATACCTCGTCATGTGACGCGATGAAGTCGTCAACCCATTTTTTACGCTTTCCAACCGTAGGTTGAAGAAGCGTAATGCTCCAGCTTTGTCCGTCCGTCCGCACGATAACTGGCGTAAAAATAGTTCGATTTCGATGAAATTTTAGTATGTGGTAGGGGACCTCCTGGTGACGAACCCTATTGAAAATGGGACAAATGGGGTCAAAGGTCAGGACATAGGTTTGCGATTCATTCCATCCCTCTTATCCCATATTATTAAGGTGGACGTCAAGTAATTTTGCTTCCTATACTTCCAATGGAAAAAATTTTATACGCATTTCCTTCACAATTAATGTGTTCCCAAGGATGAAAATTTGAACATCGATTAAAATAACTTCATATTATAACTTGTAAAACTTAATATTTTCTAAAACATAACCATAATCAAATTAAAAATAAATAACTTTTCCTTTGGTGGTGTTGAAACCAGAGAAAAGATGGCGCGACCTGTACTTTGATGACGTCAGTGGACAAATAAATGTTGGAATGCATAATGACGGTTATGGTTTCGAAAATATTAAGTATTCCAAGTTATGAAATGAAGCTATTTTAAGCGATGTTCAAATTTTCATCCTTGGGAACGCATTAATTGTGAAGAAAATGTGTACAGAAGTTTTTCCATTCGAAGTTTAGGAAGCAAAATTATTTGACGTCCACCTTAAAGTAGCAATTCTTGTATGTATGTATATACATTTTATTTTGAAAACGGCTCTAACAATTTTGATGAAAGTCGTTAACCTACCGTTTCCTGGTACTAGAAATCGATTTAGCTTGATCTAGACTTTAGGAGAATTCGTTTAAGTGGGTTAAATAACCACACCGAATTATAACGTTGTCAGTGTCATGGCGTTGTTCTATTAATGTTACCAATGCTTAGAAATTTTATGACGTCGCAATCTCGCGTTTGAGAATGTTGGCGCACGGTCACGCTATCTGTCTCATTACGTCACGCGTTGTGTGTAGATCCTATTAAAGTTTTAGAGACGTCACACTCTTGCGAGCAGATGTTCGCGATTCCCATCTGCCTCATTACGTCACGCGTTGTGTGCGTATGACCGTCCGCACGATAACTCGCGTAACAATCATTCGATTTCGATGAAATTTTAGTATCTGGTATGGGATCAGCTGGGAAGGAAACCTATTTAAAGTGAACGAAATGGGGTCAAAGGTCAGGACATAGAAATGGAATCACTTCCATCGCCACTACGCATCATAACGTACGTAAAAAGGCTTTAATATGGATGAAATGTTAGTATGTTGTAGGGGCTTGACTGGGGACGAATTGTATTGAAAATGGGCGAAATGGGGTCAAAGGTTAGGACACAGGAGCGGGATCTCTTCCATAGCCCTTATGCATAATAACTTACGTAAAAATGCTTCGATTGCGACAAAACTTTATCATGTTATTTCGGAGGTATACCGAACCAGTTCTGTTGAATATCGTGGAAATGAGATCAAAGGTGAGGGCACAGGACCGAGATTTATTCCACTGTGATTATTCTAATACCTTGAGTGATAACTTGAGTAATGATTTCTGGTATGTTGGAATCAATGCATTGCATGATTTTACAAACATGTTGCACTTTGTCACATGTTAGGAACCGTACAGCAGACAAACCATGTTGCATCGATCGGAACAAATGATAGTCTGAAGGAGCTATAGCTGGACTATTCGCCGGGTACTCCAAAACTTCCCAGCCGAGCGTCAATAACGTTTCCTTGACCGATTTCGCGACAGGCGACGTAGTATTGTCATGCCGTAATTTCGCGGGACGCAATCCTTTGCATGTGAATGGACATTTCCGACAGATTTTCTAGTTCAAACGCAGCAATTGTTGCTTGCAGCGATTACCAGTAACAGTTTGACCCTGTTCCAATAGTTCATAATAAAGCGCACCCTTTATATCCCATCAGATGCACAACAGAACTTTCTTGGACTGAATATTGCGTTTCAGTGTCGAAGTCATTGCTTCACCAGGGTCTACCCACTGTTTGTTTTTTTACTTTGGGATTGCCGTACTATATCCACTTTTCATCACCCGTAACGATTTTCCACAGGAAAGACTTTTTGTGTTGTTCATTCAACAGATTCAAACACTTCATGACACGCTCATCCTTGTTTCTTTGGCTCAGCTCATGCGGTACCCATTTTCCTTCCTTCTGAATCTTTCCCATTGCGCGTAAACGATTGGAAAAGGTTTGTTGAGTTACCCCCAGTTGTTCAGCTAGTTTGTTTTGCGTTTGAGACGAATCTTCATCCAGCATTGCCTGCAGTTCCTCATGTGCAACCTTCTTAGGGGCGCCGCTACGTTCTCGGTTGCTAACATCAAAATCACCTCCTTTAAACTGTCTAAACCAAAACTCACACGTGCTCTTCGATAGGGTATTTTCCCACAGAACATAACAGAACGATGCACATGCTTTTGCAGCACTCTTTCCTCGATGAAATTCGTAACGAATGCAGTGTCGAATAAATGCAGTATTGCTGGCCATCTTTCATCTACCGATGTGCAAGTGCGATTAACTGTTGGACAACTTCTGTGTCACATTTTATATTCTGTACCAGTTACGGTCACATGACAACAACGTGAGGGAATATCGGATATGTAAATTAGCGGTATACGTCACACAAGGAACGCTTTAAAACTTTTTATACACCTAACATTTACGTACAGCAGGAATACCCTTCGGTACGTATAAGTTCCAGGAGGTTCCATTGCTAGTGGTACACACCGTTCGAGTTTCAAGCCACAAAGGGAGCCAGAAACCTTACCGCCCGTACCTTATTAAGCACTCGAACTCGAATCCAAGGTATATAATTAGGCAAAATCCCGCGTCTCTGACCTTTTGGCCAGCAGGAAGAATTTCAAAGTTATGGCAACAGAATCACAAAATGTTACTAACAACTTGTACAACTTTTTCTTGAAATAATGTTATCAGAAAGACGCACGAAAAATTATTGCTCACCGAAAGTTTTTTTATTCCAATTATTTCTTTAGTAAATGCGCTGGAAAGTGGCATGAATTATAAAGTCTGGAATAAACTATGGCGAGATTTTTTCAAATTTTATTTTTGATTCATGGGCAACTACGATTCATCTTGCGTTGATAGCTATGAAAAGAAAAGTTACAACATTCTTTTACGCCAAACGATTAATTGTAAGATTTAGAATTTACAGAAATTTTATTTATCGAAGCGAAATGGTTTGCTTTTTGTAGCAGAGAGTTTAAGATATGATGCCACCCTATGGCAAAGAACCTAATTTTATTATTTTTACACCTGTGCAGAGAAGAATGAATTGCTCAAGAACTGAATATCCAAACTGACTCAGAAGTACCTCAGTTATTGAAATCATGAGAAAAAAACAGTAGAGGGGATTTTACAGAAGAATAATTTTTTTCCAAAAATAAGTGTGCTCTCTTTATCGATTGCGAGAGTGAAATATCTCTATACATAAAGCTAACGCACAGCAAATGTTTCCAGTATTTGAAGCTGATTAAGTATTTCAAAGGGGATAACAGAACTACTGTATTTGATCTATTAGAGTTCATTAAATGGTATTCACAGCAGTAAACAACACAAGAGTAGACACAGAGAAGCGGCGTACCATTTCTTTTCAGAACTTTCTATAATAATGATAGAAACGTATACAGTGTAAATATGTCATGTTTTAATACAGTCAACTTATTCCCCAAAACATAAATAGTGTGTACTGAAAACTTGTTGAAACCAATAAATTTAAGCTATTTTGCCTGCAACTCGAACAACTTTTTCCTCCCTTTTCCTAATCATCTGTATCTCATTCTTCATGTTTTCCTACCTTCTCTCACAAATGTTTCATCTTCTACTACGGTGACTTTATTCCTTGTTGTTTCTGAATTGTTCGTGAGCTCTAAAATGTTAATATGACCGACCATTTTCAGTTTGGTTATTTAATGTCAGAGCATATTTTATCTCAATAGTCCTTTTGTGTTGGTTTTTCTGATTTACTTCTCTGATTTTTACTCTTCTTACATTAGAACTCGATCTTGTTGATTCTAAGGAGTTAATACAAGAGCTAAGTGTTAGCGTTACGACTTGATGACTACATTGTATCAGTGAGATAGCTATGATTATAGTGTATCAGTGAGCTAAGACTATAGTGTATCAGTGAGCTATGACTATAGTGTATCAGTGAGCTATGACTATAGTGTATCAGTGGCCTGAACTGCGATTTCAATGAAATTTTAGTATGTGGTAGGGGACCACCTGGGGACGAACTCTGTTCAAAATGGACCAAATGGGGTCAAAGGTCAGGAGATAGGAGCGGGATCCATTCCGTTGCCCTCATGCGTCATAACTTGCGTAAAAATGGTACGATTTTGATGACATTTTTGTATGTGGTAGGGGGCCACCTGTGGATGAACCCTATTGAAAATGGGTGAAATAGGTACACATATCAGGATATAGGAGCGGGATCCATTCCATCGCCGTTATGCGTCACAATTTATGTAAAAATGCTTCGATTGCGACAAAACTTTATCATGCTGTTTCCGAAATATACTTAACTGGTTCTGTTGAATATCATTGAAATGGGGTCAAAGGTCAGGGTTCAAGAACTAGATTTATCCTACAGGCAATATCCTCATAACTTGAGTAATAACTGAAGTAATGATTTCTGGTATGTTTTTGCAAGCAAACAATTCCTAACGTTTTAAATTCCAAATTGTTAAAATCGAGATAACTTTTCTGTGTGATACATCACAGGGTTAACGCTAACGCAACTTCAAAGAGAAATTTGTGAAAGAATCAAGAAGTGATGGCTCCATTGAATAATGATGTAGATTATCTGAAGAGATGAAATCTGTCAATGAACGGAAAGATCTAGAACAGTCTTCTGCATGTGCATCAACTGCTGAGAGCATTCAAAAGTGCTTTCCCTGAAGTTAAAACAAAATTTACCCTCTACGTTAACCATGCATGCAGTTTCTCGCGACAAACCACGATGAGAATTCCGAGTTTTCTTTTCACTGGTACAAGCTGCACTTGTCGAAAAAAAAAAAACATTGAAGACAAAGTTCCTGACCTATTTTGACATTTATTGATCGTCAAATGGAACATATACCGGACCTCTTTCGGTTAAGAAAACATTTTCAGTTGCCTCTTCAAGTAAAATTTAATTTTGCAATAGCGGATATCATTTAAATAATATATTTTAGAATATGGAAGCTAACTTTAATAATCCTGTTTCAACAGCTTCTTATATTCGTTCACATGCCCTATATAGAACTAAAGATTCCTGTTCATGCAGGGTGCCTTGTTCTTTTTCTCTTCAATAAACAGGAAGATCGTCTACCTGAAACCTCAGCCGAAACACCGTATCTGTCGAGATTTATTCCCCTGCGTTTTCTCCGAGCTACCTGCGAAACTCTCAAGGGACTCGCTATAATCGTGACCTTCGAAGAATACAGAAAGTTCTTTCCTAGCTGCAGTGTCAATAGCCAACAGCCAAGCATGTGCTCCTACGCGCGCGCAAGCACACACACCCACACACCGAACGAAGAGTTTAATTAGCCAAATCTTCGACATATTAGTACCTCGATCCGAAATGCTCCATGCCAATAATTTTTCTCACCAAATTAGATACTATCAGAGAAACATTTGCTGAAATTGAATTAAAAGTTAGTTTGAAACAAAGTCAAACATTGCAGCTGAAGAAAAATGTTAAATGTCGAGTGGTGCGAGGTTATTGAACAAAAATAAATTAAATACGCAGTGTTACGGAAAATAGAAGAATATAAACGATATCCTGCATTTGAAAATTTTTGAGAATTATAGCTTAATATAACGTGGAAAATACACAGAAGAACAGATTTAGATGTCCTGGGGTAAGAGACAGCTGAACAGTACTTATCTAATATTCAATATCTGGTTAGTAAAACATTGCTAAAAAATTACTTTGAATATCGGTGGAGAATACAGGATAAATTCCCTGTGACGTATTACTCTTCCTTTTTTACGCTTTCCAAATGTAGGTAGAAAAAGCGTATATGCTCCAGCTTTGTCCGTCTGTCAGTCCGTCCGCATGATAACTCGCGTAAAAATTGTTCGATTTCAATAAAATATTAGTATGTGGTAGGGGGCTACCTGGGAAGAAACCCTATTGAAAATGGGCGAAATGGGGTTGAAGGTGAGGACATAAAAGTGGGATCTATTCCATTGCCCTTATGCGTCATAACTTACGTAAAAATGCTTCGATTGCGACAAAACTGTAGTATGTTATTCCGGAGATATACTGAAGCGGTTCTGTTGAATAATATCGAAATGGGGTTAAAATGTCAGGGCACAGGAGCGATATTTATTCCTAAGCCATTATCCTCATAACTTGACTAAAAATTCTTCTATTGCGAGAAAACTTTAGTGTGTCTTTCCGGAGGTATGCTGAACCAGTTCTGTTTAATATCATCAAAATGGGGTCAAAAGTCACGGCACAGGAGCGAGATTTATTCCACAGTCATTATCGTCATAACGTGAGTAATAACTTGAGTAATGATTTATATTATGTTGCAAAGCGTATCACAATCAATGCATTGCATGATTTTACTGACTTGTTGAATTTTTGCTCGTACATAAATTATGTTACTTCTGTATTAATGTTCTTCTGAACAAAACGCCAATTCCACCGAATTTCCATGTTCCTTTTGACAACGGCTGAGAATGAGCTACAGGTAGATAAAATACCACGCCAAGAATAAAGAAGTTGGTATTGTGAACGTAAGACGATATACTATTAGAATTTCGTAATCATGCTTTCGTGGTGATCTGTACGCCGAATAAATGTCATCTATGTTGATAATATCATTCGGTTTACGAGGCTGTTTTAGTTACTCAAAAATGAATTGTACTTATATATAAATTAATATGATGTACATGTGGCGAGGAGTTCTTGAATTTTACATAAGTGTTCTTAGTCAAACGAATTATTGTTCGACCCTTTTAGCGGCAGATATATCTCAACCAAACGGTTTCCAAAATTTTTTGCGCCGCACAAACAGAAATGTTCACATAGCACTGGGTTTTATGAAAGCTGAGGGGAAAAATTCCATTCCCTCTCTCATCTGAGTAGGCCGCCCCGGTGGCGCAGTGGTCTAAGCGATGGCTACTGACCGTTCGTCCGCGGTGGGTCTGGGTTCGAATCCCGCTGAGGCATGGATGTTGTGTTTGTGTTACGGCGCTGGCTCACTCCCTTCCCTGGAACCAGTGGCCCTAAATTAGGGAAGGACAACTCAGTGTGCTTATAGCACACTGAGTTGCGCACGGCGGTAGTTAGAACCTCCCACAACAATCATCTCAGTAGTACCGAATATAAATCAGCCTCTGGAGATAATCGCTTCCTCCTGATCCTTTATTCTCTGCTTCATGACCCAAGGCATGATAAAAAAGGGCTAGTTGCCCTGACATGCACACTATGGCACTTGGCAGAAACAATTGATTCAAACATGTTGTCTTCCCTTTCTTAGGTTCGACGACATTGTCCTTTTAGCTAGAAACCAGTCAAAAAAAGATAAGGGTTAATTATCACTGTGTAGCGTTCTTTACTACATTCAGTCGTGTATATGTGACTTTGGGAACGCTACTTGTTAGCACGTCTTTAAAAAAAGATCGTGCTTACGTTATCGGTTTGTCCGTCCGTCCGTCCATCTGTAGACACCATATCTCTGCAACTATTAGTCCGATTTGAAATTTTTTTTTAGCATTGGAAAACTTAAAATATGCGAATGATAATCCTTTATTTAGTTTTTTTACGATGTTCTGCTAGAGGTCGTAAACGCAGATGATGTCGAATTCCAAATATATCTTATTCCACATATTTGCTTCTAAACGTTCGATTAAAAAAATTATTTTATCTTTCGTTTCCATTTATGTCGAAGAGTATTTTAAGTATAATTAGTTTTTCAAGTTACGCGTAGATTTACCGCTAGAGGGCGTAACAGTAAATTACGTTTTCCCCGATATCTCTTCTTTTAAAACTCCGATTTGATTTTTTTTTCAGCGGATACAGCTCCTAACGGAAAATCTTTCGCGTATAATTTCTAATTTTTAGTAAAGAATAATTTGGCTACAAGGGGGCGTAAGTGTTAATTTTTGCTTCTGGTGTATTTGCCATAAAATCTGAGCTTCTAAAATCTCGATTGAAAAATAATTTCGTGGACCGATGCCACTTACGTCGACAAGCCTTTAAGGAATATTTTCTTCTTAAAATATTTCATGGTACCTTCGCCAGGGGGTATAGATGTATATCTTATTTTTGTCAATATCTCTGCTTCTAATAGTCCGATTTGAAAAATTCTTTCTTTATTGTATAGAGTTCTCGGTGTGACATGTCTATCAAATAATTTCAAAATTTTCAAGTAATTTTTAGACTTTCCGCTAGAAGGCGTAAAGGTAAATGGCGTTTCCCCCAATATCTTTGCTTCTAAAACTCCGATTTGGAAAATTCTTTTTGCACTGGATACAGCTCCTAATGGGAAATCCTTGGGGTATAATTTCTAACTTTGGTAAAAAATGGTTTGGCCACCAGGGGCGTAAGTCTTTATTTCCGCTTTTGATATATTTGCAGCAAAATCTGAGCTTCTGAAATCTCGAGTGAAAAAAATCATTTGTGGACCGATACTACTCATGTCGACAAACCTCTTAGGAATATTTTCTTCTTAAAATAATGTATGGCATCTACGCAAGGGGGCGCAGATGCATATCTTATTTTTGTCGATATCTCTACTTCTAGGAGTCCGATTTGAAAAATTCCTTCTTTATTGGATAGTGTTTCCGGTGCGAAATGTTTTTCATATAAATTCAAAATTTTCAAGTAAATCATAGACTTTCTGCTAGGGGCGCATAGATAAATTGCGTTTTCTCCGTTATTTCTGCTTTTAAAAACTCGATTTGAAAAATTCTTTCTGTATCGTATACAGCTCCTGATGGAAAATGTTTTTCATATAATTTCTAATATTTGGTAAAGAATGGTTTGGCCACCAGGGGGCACAAGTGTTAATTTCTGCTTCTGATGTGTTATCAGCAAAATCTGAGCTCCTGAAAACTCGACTAACAATTTTTCTTCTTAGACCGATACCGCTCACATCGAAAAACCTTTTGAGAATACTTTTTTCCTAAAATAATGCATGGTTTTTCCGCCAGAGGGCGTAGATGCATATCTGATATTTGTCGATATCTCTGTTTCTAAGAGTCCGATTTGAAAATTTCCGTCTTTGTTGGAGAGCGTTTCCGCTGCGAAATGTTTCTCATATAAATTAAAATTTTTCTTAACGCACAAGTCTGCAACCAGAGGTCGTAAGCTCACGATTCCGTTTACAGCAATATCTGCGGGATTAAAAACCCGACTGAAAAACTTTTTTCTTCCGTCAGATACTATTGTTTTCCATACCGGTTCCATAGACTTTGAATAGCTTTTAATAAATTTAATTTGCGTCAGAACGGATTCAAAAGACGTGCTCATTACACCCGAAAATTCAGTGTCATCTTTCTTGTTATCTTATTTACTCAGTTGAAGTGTAACAGAGCCACTTAGGAAAGTTCTAGAAAGATTTACTTACAGTTCGTCTTTTATTCAGCCACTTCACTAATGAAGAAACTTTTAGATCATAGCTCCAATAATAACAATCGGCACTTAGTGTCGAATTAACGTGAATTAGTAAACACAACAGTAGTTTCAGAAGAGCAATACGAGATACATACATTTATATACACACCGCAGGTCGACAGACACTATCGCTTACAGACTAGGACAGTTTCGCGACTGCCACTAACGCACCACACTTTGTCAGACAGCTCCAGACATTACATCAAGTTCTTAGCTTCTCAAACATGTACACATCATTCACTCTTGATCTTAAAACTGCTGTCAATAAACATTCATTGAGTGAGAAACTATAACGTTAAGGCTAAAACGCTAAAAGAGAATGAACTCAAAATTTGTATAGAGAAAAACAACGAAACAGGAAATTTTATTTAGAGTATACTTCCTACCCCTAAATGGCTACTTTGAATAAGAAAGTTAACGGGAAAGCATCGCTTTCTGATGCTGAGGTTCACTCGTTCCAGCCGCATTTGGCCTACTTCTTAGACAGGGAATATATTCGTTCGAGCTGATTTCATCTCAGTTTTATAACGCCGAGGTAATTTGCTCCAGCTGGTTAAAGGGTTACGTGCTTAATATTAGAGTGACCGTTGTAACGCAAAACAATCTGCAAAACAGAAACTAAAACATTTTGTACACTGTAAAAAAAGTGGTGTAAATTCACGTAAAATTTCTAAAAACGACGTGCAGCTACGTTTCCGAGAGGTATCCATCTTTTCAGAAATTTCCGCTTTTAAAAGTTCCACGTTTATTTTAACTTCCGTATTTTCGCAGATTTTTCGTAGACAGAAATTCCGTTGATTTCAGAAAAGTCCATTTTAGGTTTTCCCTTATTTAAAATAAAATACCGCAAAATCGACGACCCCGAACTTTTCAGCCCTTACCGCAGATAATCTTTCCAGGACCGAACCCAAGACGTTTGCGCTGGCTCAATACTTAACTCGTGCCTTTAACCACTGTTCCACAAACGCTCAGCAATCCGGCTTACTTACATCGCAAAACGAATTTCGCGACGACGAAATTTTATTTCTTCGCATTAATGCGAGTGATTTAGTCATTTTATTATCTGTTGAAGCTTATTATTTTTCTCAACAGGTTTGTAATACTTTATTTTTCTGTAGGAGGACTTTTCACGAAATAAGCATTTGTCATCCTGATTTTTCGAAGCAACGAAATGCTTTGCAACTTGATTTTTTTAAAATGACAATGACTTTTAGTTATCTTTGAAAAAGGTGAAATGTACTTTTTTGTAGTATTATTTCACACACAAAAAAAATAAACATAAAGTTTAATCTTGATAGCTGTAATAGCATTTGGCCGCCTCGTTGGCGCAGTGGTCTAAGCGATGACTTATGATCATTCGTCCACTATGGGTCCGGGTTCAAATCCCGGTGTGGCATGGATGTTGTGTTTGTCTTACGGCACTGGCTCTCTCCCTTCCCTACAACCAATGACGCTAAATTATGGACGGGCAACTGCTTATAGCTTATTGAGTTGCTCACGGAGGTCGTTAAACCTCCAATCAAAAAAAAAAAAAAGCTTTTGTCTTAAGTTGTCCAAAGGGTGTACATAGACACCGTATAATCATCTGTATAATAAGTTAACTGCCCGGTTTCTTACAGTAACACAATGTATAATAATAAATAGGGGAGAGGAGAAGAAATATCCTGTGCCACAATAAACAAAATTTATGAGATATATGCTATTCAGAATGTCCGATCTCGCTACGGAACTTCACAATTGGACAGACGATTGAAATTTAAAAGTTTAATCAAGCCTCGAGTATTCTCACGATTTCGATCCTTTACCGGTAATTTCTCGTCATACGGATACGGAAAAAGCGAGAACGGAGATTTTCCGTTAATATACGAAAGGAATTGTGAAAAGGTTTCTGAAAATTCAGAATTTTCCCGTGGTACGAAAAATTCGTGAAATTCAGGTTTCTTTCCGTCATTTCAGGGAAAAGGTTGTATCAGAAATATGCTTCGTTAATTCACGAAAGAAATAACGGAAAGTTGCCGGTGAATTTCAGATTTTTTTACAGTACAGGGCATGGGCGAAAAATAGTTCAGGTATATTAGTACATATCGAAAGAGCTGAAGAAAGCAGTAATCAGGTACCTAGATGAGTGGTACCAGATGGTGGAAAAACTATTTAGATAGGCGCAGGTGGTCTAGTGGTCATAGGTGTAGGTCTCTGGGTAATCGACCGAATTTCAGATAAGATATAGATGATGAGCCTGGGCTACGTCGATAGCTCTGCTCCTTAATGGGAAATAGTAACCCCACATTAAGGATGGGAAATAGTAACCTCACATTAGGGATGGGAAATAGTAGCCTCTCGCGTTGGGGATGGGAAAATGGTAGCCTCACATTAGGGATGGGAAATAGTAGCCTCGCGTTGGGGATGGGAAATGGTAGCCTCACATTAGGGATGGGAAATAGTAGCCCCACATTAGAGATGGGAAATAGCAGCCCCACATTAGCGATGGAACATTTCGTATAACTTTTGATGATCATGAGAGACATTAACCTCCACTCCTCCCTCCCGAAAGAGAAATTATTTTATTATACAGTGAGAAAAAATGGGTCAAAACTGTAACTAGGTCAAGTTGTGACGTGCCACGGAGGTGGCGCAAGAGTGAAAAGTTAGCAAAATCATGCAATGCATTGATTATGATACGCTTTCCAACATACCAGAAATCATTACTCAAGTTATTACTCAAGTTATGAGGATATTGCCTGTAGAATAACTCTAGTTCTTGTGCCCTGACCTTTGACCCCATTTCAATGCTATTCAACAGAACCAGTTAAGTATATTTCGGAAACAACATAATAAAGTTTTGTCGCAATCGAAGCATTTTTACATGTTATGACGCATAACGGCGATGGAATGGATCCCGCTCCTATATCCTGATATTTGAACCTATTTTACCCATTTTCAATAGAGATCGTGCACAGGTGGTCCCCTACCACATACTAAGACGTCATCAAAATCGTTCCATTTTTACGCAAGTTATGATGCATGAGGGCAACGGAATGGATCCCGCTCCTATGTCCTGACCTTTAACCCCATTTCGTCCATTTTGAACAGAGTTCGTCTCCAGGTGGTCCCCTACCACATACTAAAGTTTCATTGAAATCGAACCATTTTTACGCAAGTTATGACGCATAAGAGCAACGGAAGGGATCCCGCTCCTATGGCCTGACTTTTCACCTCATTCCGTCCATTTCCAATAGGGTTCGTCCCCAAATAGTCCCCTACCAAATACTAAAATTTCAATGAAATCGAACCACTTTTACACGAGTTATCGTGAGGACGGACAGACAAACGGACAAAGCTGGAGCATATACGCTTCTTCAATCTACGGTTGGAAAGCGTAAAAACCGGCAAATTGCAGCTATAAGCCACCATCGGTGTAGTTCAGTCGGAAGAATACTGGCTACGAATCTAGGGGACTTGTCTTCAAATCTCACCACCGATAAAAAGGGTGGGTCTTCTGCTCATAAGGTTCGAAAAAAGTGTGTGGTGCTTCTTCCACAATTAAGGGGGTATTCCTTCTTCCCCACTTCGAAACATATGTGATTCTTCTTCAACATATCCTCTGGAATTACTAAAAATTATTTCTAAAGTGAGTTTCTTCAAGTACGGTTTGCCAGCTGATCCGAAAACCTACGATTCCGTCAGAGCCCTTCTCAGGGGAAAGGGGATATATATACAGAATGTTCGTAAAAACTGTATTGAAAAAAGAAGAGGTGATAGTACCCATCAAGACGAACAATATTTACAATGGAACCTAGGGTCGCATTCCACTCTGAGTGTCAGAAAAGAGAAAACTTCGAAACACGTCCGAAAAGCACACGTCGTCACCTCAGACGTCATTTCTTTCGTGTCGGAGAAGTAGCATATCGCCAAAACATCACCGTCAAGCATTTACCGTATGTAAATTGCCAGAGAAATGACGCAGCATCGACAGTTGCAGCTGATTGGCTTATCAAGGTGCAGTAGACATTTCCTGAATGCCACATATCCCGCACGATGGGTTGGACGTGGCGGACCTGTGGCATGGCCTCCACGCTCACCGGACTTAAACCCACTGGACTTCTTCTTTTTCTGGGGGCACATGAAATCATTGGTGCACGAGACGCCTGTGGACCCCGTGGAAGATCTCGTCGCGAGAATCGTTCTTGCAGCGGACAGGATAAACACGACACCAGGAGTTTTGGAGAAGGTGCGCCAGTCTTTCATTCGCCGGTGTGAATTGTGCAACGGCACCCGTGGCCGCCACTTTGAGCATCTACTTTGAGTCTGTCCCTGATCTGCATAAATGGGATTGTGCAACTTACGATGTCGTAAATTCTCTTTCTTTGTACTGTTGAAAGTTCAACTAGAACATCTAACTTTACTCTTTTCTGACACTCAGAGTGAGTGGAATGCGACCCTAGGTTCCATTGTAAGTATTGTTCATCTTGATGGGTACTATCACCCCTCTTCTTTTTGTCAAAACAGTTTACGAACACCCTGTATGTGATATACTGCTGAGACGATGCCATAATCAAAACGTCAAATTGCAGCGATAAGAGTAAGGTCGGCGTGGTTCAGTTGGGAGAGCAACTGGGTCCGGAGCGGCGGGACGTGGGTTCGAATTTCACCAACGGCAACGTTTTACACTATAAAGTGATAAGGGGTTGTTTTTTGAGAAACCTAATTTAATAAAAAAGTTAAAAAATATATAAATCAGCCACGCAGTTATATACAGTTGAAACCGTTTGTAACAAAGCTGAAGGGAGAGTCAAAACGTTCGATATATGCAAACTTCGTTTTGATCGGACAGGTAAAAATGTACTACGAGGGTCATAACGAAAGCTCTGCACCTTAATCTAAAACGGAAACGGATAATGCAATCGGTAAAATGATTGCGCCATGTTAAGGACAGACTCTCAGCAACGCAGTGGTGTCAGAACGACGCGCTTCCATTTGCTGTGTGGGCGTGGAGGGTTTGGAAATACAAGCGTGCAGCTCCTCAGGTCGAGTCACAGCGTTAGATCAGCGCTCGTACGTGAAAATAGAAACTGCGGGGAAAACTTCGGCACAGGTCCACACTGCCTTGCAAACAGTTCGTAGGGAAGGAACTCTTGCTCGAAGCACAATTTCTCGCTGGGCATCCTGCTTTCGGGAGGGCCGAAGCAGCATCGAAGATGATCACCGTTCACGACGGACAAAACATCTTTCACCATTGTTGCAACGCTTCTCGAAGAGAACCGCCGTTGGCAGTCGAGGAAATTGCTCATCAGGCAAATTTGCCCGTGTCTGTTCACGGGATTTTGACCGGCTCACTGGAAAATAGAAAAATCGTCGCGCTCTGGTTGCCCCAACAACTTACCCTCGAGCAGAAGGCAGCCAGACTGAGCATAGCACAGGATCACTTCCACAGGTTAGAAAGGGAGGGCCACACCTTCCTAAACAGAATTGTCGCAATTGACGGGACTTGGACCTGTGATTTTGAGCAGGAACCGAAGTCACAATCAGCGGAATGGAGGCATCTAAGTTTCTCACGCTCCTCAAAGTGCCGTCGACAACAATCCAAAGTGAAGTAAATGGCTACTGCGCACGATGCTCAGAGTGTTGTGGTCTCTGATCAAGTGCCTTTAGAGCAAAATGTCAACGCACAATATTATCGTGACTTTCTGTGAACAAAGTTGAGGACCGAAAATTCGTCGAAATCGCCCTCAACTTGTTGGAAGCGCGAGCGATCTTCCTACACGAGAACGCATCATATCATGGTCCAGCGTCGGCATGGGGACTTTTGTCGAACTATGGCTGCGAAACTTTATCCCACCCACCATATAGCCCTGATCTCAATCGACCCGAACTTTCATCTTTTCCTAAAGTTAAAAAATCGGCTAAGTGGCATCCGCTACGAATTGCTGGGCGAACTGTCATTGGACGTGGCCTGAGTAACTACGACAGCTGAACAAAAATGGCGTAATACGGGGCATCCAGGACCTACCTCACCGCTGTCAAACTGTCATTAGAAGGGGAGGGAAGAACATTGAAAAACAATAAAATAAGTTTTCTCCGTTACTTCACACTTTTCTCAAAAATGGAGGGTGTGCAGAACTTTTGTTAGGAACCCCGTATTTTTGACATATCACTTTATGTCATATTAAAAACAGTCAATTATAAACTCTTTCCCAATTAATCAAAGGTAAATAACACTTGTTAATTGCAATCCACAGCTGGCTAAATAATATGAGTGAGGCCTACAATAAGCAAAACTTTTAACAAATGTGAAAATTAAAGTAACTGCCTAAAATTTTAAATTTCAACCTGTTAAATGTTAAGTCTAATATACAGGGAGATTGTAAGCGCCTTCAACAAAACAAGAAGGATGATGGTACACCTCAAGACGAACAATATTTGCAATGGTACCTACGACAGCATTCCACTCCTAGTGCCAGAAAAGAGTAAAATTGTATATCCACGTTGAACCTTCAATAGTGAAAACAAAGAGACACCTAATTTATGAATTGCACAATTCCAATGGCATCAGAGAAATACTCAAAAGAGCTGCCCAAACTGGCGTCCAAGGGCGTCGTTAAACAGCCCACACCGGCGAATGAAGGGCTGTTGCACCCTCTCGTAGACTGCCGGTGTGGTGTTGATCTTTTCCACAGCAACAGCGATTAGCGCGACGAGATCTTCCAGAGAGTTCAAAATTGTCTCGTACACTAATACACTATCTACCAACAAGTACGTGGACACCTGTGATAGCAAAGGAAAACGAAGTTTATTCACCTTCAATAGTTGGTGGAGCCTCCACGAGCGGCGATTACAGCTACGACCCTCCGGGGCATACTCTCAACCAGGCGTTGTACGACGGCTAGCTGTTTTCCTTTTCACTCTGCTGGGAGAAGACAGGTCAGTTCCTTCACCGATTTCGGACGGTGGGGGCACCCCTTAAGTCGACGCTCCAACTCTTCCCAGAGGTGCTCGATACGGTTAAGGTCCGGGCTCTGCGCAGGCCAGTCTATTCGATTAACCCCATTGTCACCATACCAAGCTATGGTGGAACTCGCAACATTACAGGTGGCATTGTCATCCTGAAAGTAACATGGGTCCACCCCGTAAAACTGCCACAACGTAGGAAGCGCATGGTCATCCAAAATGGTGCAGTAGGTCTCGGCGTTGAGTCTACCAGGAATTGTGACCACGTTTCGCGTACCACAACAGGGGAAACACCCCCATAGCATAATTGCACCGCCGCCGAACTTCACAGTTGGCAAAATACATTCCGGAAGGAGGCGTTCTCCAGGCAGACGCCAAACCCAGACCCTGCCATTCGAACGTCAGAGGATGAACCTTGATTCGTCGCTCCAGATAACCTGTTTCCACTGTTCAACGGTCCACTGTCGACGTTCTTTGCACCACGTTAGCCGAGCAGCGCTATTGGACTTGGTGATCAAAGGCTTGTGGGCGGCAGCACGTCCATGATAACCGAGAAGATGGGATTCCTTACGGATGTTATTCATTGAAAGAACACTCCCGGATGCCTGTTGAAACTCCTCGCGGACGTGGCCCATCGATTTGGGGCGGTTTTTCCGAATTTCTCTGGCCAGCACCCGTCGGTCTCAAACTCCCAGTTTTGTGGGTCTGTCGGGTCGGGGTGCATTCCGACAGTCACCTCTCATCTTCCGCTAGCCAATCTCGTAGGCCACTGTCGATTTTGGGTACTTCAACTCGCTGGATATGTCACGTATGGATCGGCATTTTCTGTGATACCTGACGATTACACCTTTCTCGAAATCAGAGAGCTCCGAACTGCGTGGCAACTTGCATGCGACTGGTTGCGTTGTTGTTTCCCAAACGATATTTAACGGCGGCCGCCGTGACGTGTATCAGGACCGCAGATATCGTCGATGGCAGGGGTGTCCAATTACTTGTTGGTAGATAGTGTATTTTCATGTGCCCCCAGAAGAAGAAGTCCAGTGGATTAAGGTACGGGGAGCGTTGAGGCTAAGCCACAGTTCCACCGTGTCTAATTCATCGCCCGGGATATATCGTATGTGTAGTCCTCCATGTCCTTCACTAATACATCAATTCTCATGTGATGTTCACACGGTAATATGGCTGAATGGGTCTGGCTGCGTTTCTAAATGTCTGCTCCTCATCGTCTACGCACGTGTTCAACGTACCTGATTTGCATCTTGTGCTTCTCATGCACTGGTTAGAAATCCGTGTGCCTGCTGGACGTTTTTTGAACGTGCTCTTTTCTGGCACTAAGGAGTGGAATGTGGCACTAGGTTTCATTGCAAATATTTGTCGTCTTGATGTGTACTTTTTTTTTTTGATTGGAGGTTTAACGACCACCGTGAGCAACTCAATATGCTATAAGCAGTCGCCCGTCCCTAATTTAGGGTCACTGGTTCCAGGGAAGGGAGAGAGCCAGTGCCGTAAGACAAACACAACATCCATGCCTGACCGGGATTCGAACCCGGACCCCTTACGGACGAATGATCAGAGGCCAACGCCTTAGACCACTGCGCCACCGGGGCGGCCTTGATGTGTACTATCGCCCCTCTTGTTTAGTTGAAGGAATTTACAATCACCCTGTATAAGCCATTTCTTATTATCATGACCGCAGCTTTAAATGCTTTTCAACTTTCTCATGTTTGTTTGTTTGAGAGTTTAACAATTAGCGAGAGCAACTCGATGAGCTATAAGCAGTCGCCCATTCCTAATTTAGCACCACTGACTCCAGGGAAGGAAGAGACCCAGTGCCGTAAGACAAACAAAACACTTATGCCTCACCTTAGTCTCGAACCAGGACTCACCTCGGAAAAATATTCAGAAGCCAGGGCTTAGACTAGACCACTTGCCGTTGGGGCGGCCATATTCCTGTAACGCAAAAGTTAAGATATTTATAAATGCAAAATAAACTAAGATTTCCTAAACAGAGATTAAGTGATTGAATGCTGGCGAGGGGAGGGGATAAAAGGGCAGTAATTGCCCAAGAGGTGTGTGTTTGGTAAACGTGCGGTGGAGAGCGGGAGGTAGTGAAAAACTACTGAACCATTATCGTCTTAATGCGAACTGACTTCTCTGTAGGGGACACGAAGGGCTGTTGTCAACAACTGTTGATTTTTTCCAGTAAAAGAAGGAGGTTTAAAAACTCGGTGAGGATGCCACTTATTTTGTTTTCTGATAACCGTTCGGTACTTCGATATATGAGGTTTCAACAAAACTAATTTATCATAATATGCGGTCAGAATAAGAAGGAAAACATTGCGAAGTTAAAGGGATCTATAAAAACTTCTGTTTATGAGGACCTGCGGGTTATGCGATCTTATTATACACTGAGTGCCCACGTTATTATGACCACCAGACAGTTTTAAGCAAATGAGCTATGGCTGAACGCTGTTGCCGCCAGAGGGCAAGGCTAGTATAAAAACGGAAAGCTTAGTGCTTCCGACAATAGTAGAAGTGATTTTTGGGTAACGAGATGGGTAAAAAATGCGATTTGACGGACTTTCAACGTGGGATGATAGTAGGAGCTCGGAGCTCGGAGCCATGGAGCGAGTATCACCGAAACCGCCGCATTCGTGTAATGTTCCAGAGCAGCAGCTGTTGTTAAAGTGTTTAAAAACTGGACTGTCAGCCAAAAAAACTGGGTCTCTACGTGCAACGTGTGGTCGTCATCGACTAGTGAATGCTCGGGCGGAACAGAGAGTGTCCAGACTGGTAACAGACAACAGAAGGGCAACAGTGCAGCGAATTATAGACCATCTTAATCAAGGATCTTCTTAAATGATCTGTGCACACACTGTTCGCCGTACACTGCATCGGATGGGATATGGCAGCCGAAGGCCTGTTCGAACACCTTTGCTATCTGCAGTTAACAAGAGAAAACGTCTCCAGTTCCCATAGGAGCACAAGGATTGGACAGTCGATAATTGGAAACAAATTATGTTGTCCGGTGAATCACGTTTTCAGTTGCACCATGCCGATGGCCGAGTGAGAATTTGGCGGAAACAGCACGAAAACATAGACCCCAAATGCATTGCTACAACCCTTCAAGCTGGTGGAGACAACGTTATGGTTTGGGAAATGTTTTCCTGGCATGCTTTTGACCCTTTAATTCATGTTGATCAACGTTTGACTGATACATCATATCTAAACATCGTTGCGGAACAAGTGCATCCTGTCATGTGGATGGTTTATCCCAATGGCGATAGCTACTTTCAACAAGATAATGCGTCCTGCCATAGTGCTCGTATTGTACAGGATTGCTTTCAGGAACATGCCGGTGAGTTTACTTTGCTTAGGTGGCCCCCACAATCTTCAGATCTCAACCTCATTGAACATTTGTGGTATGAAGTTGAACAAGCCATCAGACAGCTGGATCCACAACCCTGCAATCTCACACTCCTGGAAAGTTCTATTCATCAAGCATTGTATCAGATTCCACAAACCACCTATCAAAATCTCGTGGAGTCCATGCCACGAAGAATCGACGCAGTATTAAAGGCAAAAGGTGGCCCAACGAAGTACTGAGGGGGTGATCATAATAAAGTAGCCACTCAGAGTATATCTATTCAATTATATCTGGCGAAAACAGATAGTTTAAGATCATAATCAGATATCAAAAATTCATAATGCTTGATTAGAACGTAACTGATCAAAAAAGGCGTCAATCTGAAGGACACAACAGAACAAAGTTCTTAAAAATGCTTAAAAGCTAAAATTCAAGAAAAAATTAGTGTTTAGATATTGTAACGCTTCTGAGTTGGAATAGAAAATTAAATGTTTCCCTGTTTCGAGACAAATGTAAATTAACGACGTTAACAAATGCTGTAAAACGAGACTCAGCAGGAAAACAGAGAATAACAGCCCAAAAAAGTGTTGACGTGACATCAGCACAACACAGTGTCTATGACAATAAAAATAATAAATTTACAAACATTTACACATGACAAAAATCACGATAATTAATTAATAACAAAAAACTGTACACCAATTACAGTTAAAATGGTATAACTATACTACTGATTCGAATTCTTGGCGTAGAACATAAATCACTCTACGATCAGTTTCAATAAGGAGCTTAAACACAAGGGTGCCTTGCCTTATGTGCATGTTTTACTGAGCAAACTGGCTGAACATCGCCTTCGTACACAATTCTACTGGAAACCCGCGTCTGTACCCAACCCGATGCTCCGCAGCTTATTCTGCCCAGCTGATTACAAGACAGCTTTATTTTGTTCTCGAATCAGAAGAGCCTTTGCCGTCTCCTCCGATGTTTTTTCTAGACAACGAGAATTAAAGAACGTCACCGAATTGGCCACTAAAACAGCATACGTCCCGGACCTGGTACATAGCTATATCGAAAAAGTCAGAACCAGTCATATTAACCTTTCTATGCCACAACTACGGTAACTGGGTTCAATTCCCTACATACCAAATATTTCTTATCAGCTGAAGAAGATGAAACTCGGTGTCGTCATCAGATCCCCGACATCTTTATATGTCCTGCTTAAGGGAAACACTGATACGCCCCCGCTTTCCAATGAGGCATGTGTTTATGCCATCTATTTACAATATCCGGACGGCTCCAAGAAATACTACATTGGAATGACAATATGTTCATTTAGAATTAGAATCAACGAGCATAAAAGGGACATAAAGAACGTTAAAGAAACAACGGCCCTATCTAGAGAAGTCCAGTTCAATTCCTCTACTTCTATGAGGGATGACGTAAAGGAATCCGCTTTCCACTCTACCCCAAAATTTATTGCCATTCGCGAAACTTTGTAGATCATCACCAACAGCAAATCATGCAATGACAGCGCCTCTCTGGAGTTGCCACGAATTTGGAACCAGTTCTTCAAATAGTGAATGCCTTTTGTTTTCCTTCCATGGCTCCTCGTGCTAAACAAACATGACGCCTCAGGTCTTTGAATGAATAATTACTTCACATCTGTTCGTTTATTGTCAAGTCAAGTCACTGCGTTCAAATTGTTGAAGCGTTCTATTATTCAGTTTGCAATTTGCTGTCTACCTTCCTTGAAAAAGCCATCTGGTTGATGTGCGAAAGCTTGGTAACTTTGATTTGCTCGTACATTCTACGCCAAGAAATTTCGGATTGCTAGTATAGTTGTACTATTTTAAGTTTAAATCACGATAACACAGAAATTTAAAATTTATCTTAAAAACTCAGTCAGAGTTCGACAGCAGCCGTACCTCTTTCTCCTCTGCAAAGTGCCTAGCGAATAAATATAGTATTCTTTTAGAAAATCTAAGATCTTAAAATTTGAAAAAAAGAAGAGAAAGCAACAAAAGCAACAGCAGGAACAATCCCTTCAGGAAAAGAAATAACACTTCAGATAAACCTTAGTGTTTGTGAAGCAGAGCATTGGGTTTAGACGACAAAATAGTTCGAGAGCTGCAACTGACGAAAGCCGAACAGCGATCGAAAACATCCGGGAATGAAATGCATTTTCTAGTTTGAAGAAGAGATCAAATAGTACCAAACGACAATATCGAGCGTCTTGCAAGCAGAATATTTATTAATGCAGAATGCCGCATATAGTTATGCTGGTTTCCCTATTTTCCCTTGAGGTAGATCACGGCGATCATACCATTCGATTACACATATACGTTTAAGGAAACCAAAATATTGAATAACGTTACCTGACAACAAAACTTTACAGCATTTAGATAATGCCGGTACATATTTCGTTGCCTATTTATTGGGTACAAACAATTGGTTGAAAAGCTGCACACTGTTTTTCAAGAATATTACAAAACAATCTTCTTCAGAAGACAATTGCTTGTGAACTAGGACATGAGACAATGTCCGAAGAAATTAATCGAGGTAAAAGTATGTCATTTACGCAAATCAAGCAACATAAATCTTCTAATAAATCAAACATTTTATATTTCTTTTATAAATCGAAAATAATGTGGTACTGAACATATAAAAAACGAATAACTATCACTTGAATTATATGCTCTAAACATTTAAGAGTATTTATCCTTAAATCTAAATTCCAGTTTAATATAAAATAATTTGTCTTCAAATTTTAAAGAATTATCTGAAATCTAAATCTGCAGTAGAAAAAGATTTGAAAACTCAGCTGACACCGTTGTAAATATAATGATTTAAATTTATTGAGTTTTCTGCCATAACATATGTCATTCTAACTCTACCCTTTATAGACTTTTCATGTTAACAGAGATGAATCGTTTAATTTCTGCAGGTTTAACCAATGTAGATATTTAAGTTATTGCATAACATTTTAGAAAATCCTAATTTATTTTAATCTGCTAGTGAATATATTACCGAAAGGACTCCACAGATCTTCTTTGGAGGCTTAAAGTAGTTGCGTTTTTCAACATTGGGAGATACATACCTCCTTTTGTGAACAGTATTAAATTATGTCTTTAAAATATTACGTATGAGGGTCACTTCAAACGTTTTGCACACTGTGAGTTATCTGTTAAAAACGAATTTATTTCAAAACGTATCTTTACAGGCCTTCGAAGTAATCTCCAGGTTTTCTTTTTTTATAACAGCGGCCTAACGTTTGAGCGAGTCTTGTATTCCTGGCCGGAAACCTGCATTATTGAGGCGTTGGATCAATCGGGTTATCATATTAGAAACATACTGAATCGTACTGAATCCTTTCCTGCGGCGAAGCTTCTTCAGTTTTGAGAACAAGTCAGAGTCTGGTGGGGTCATGTCAAGACTGTATGGCGCGTGGAGAAACAATTCCCATCCATACTTTTCCAGAGTGTCTCTTGCTGCACGGGAAACATGCAGTTTCGCGTTGTCGTGCAAAATGGTTACACCAGCTACGAGCACGTAGGACCTTATTTGGCGAATCTTTGGGCGGGAAACATTTTGCAGAAACCATCTGTAGTATTTCACTGTTACAGTTGTCCTCTCAGGCACTCTGTATGTTGCTACCACTCCAACCTTGTCATAGGCCATAACCATCATCAGCTTAACCTTCGATTGTTGGCTGCGGCATTTTTTCTGGCGAGGTGATTTTGGATGTTTCCACTGCGCGGACTGAGATTTCAGTTATGGTTCTTTTTTCCAATACACTGGTGGCCACCCAAAATGCAACACCAGGAAGGACACGAGATAGCAAAGCCAGATTTACTGGACACATAGCAACAAATACAAAGATGAAACGATTGAGCTTACAGGCCCGTGCGACATGCGGAACACGCAGACATCAATAGTTCGTGTGGCCCCCATGGCTGGCAATAACGGCCGCTACACGCCGCGGCATCGAACGAAAGAGGCTTTGGATGTGGGCTTGGGGTATGTCAGTATAGGCTGCTTACACACGTTGCCACAGTTTATCAGGCGTAGCCGTGAGTGGTGCTTGCCTGGCCACTCGGTTGCCGATCAGCAACCAGACGTGTTCGATGGGCGACATATCGAGAGAACAGGCGAGCCACGGCAGCAGTGACACCTGGTGGGCCGTGAAGAATTTTTGCACGATGCGTGCCACGTGCGGGCGCGCATTGTCCTGTTGAAACGTGGCTACTGGAAGGTCCCGCAAGTAAGGAAGAACTACAGGCTTCAAAACGTCTGAAATGGTGCGGTGGCTGTTGAGTGTACCGGCGATGCGTACCAAAGGCGTGCGGGTGTCATATCCAATTGCGCCCCAAACCATAACGCCAGGCGACGGACCAGTATGGCGATGCATAATGCAGGCGTCATACAGTCTCTCGCCGAGGTGCCGCCACACGCGGATCTGACCATCGTGGTGTACCAGCCAGAAGCAGGATTCGTCGGAAAAGACAATGTCGTGCCATTCCGTTGTCCAGGTACGGCGTTTTCCAGCCCACTGCCGCCGCACTCGCCGGTGGTGTAACGTCAATGGTAATCGGAGCAATGGCCGCCGTGCGACAAGTCCCCGCTCCGGCAGACGACGTCGAGCGGAACGTTCTGACACAGGTTGCTGCGCAACACACTCTAATTCCTGCGCTAACGTTCGTGATGTGGCGGTGCGAGCCGTCAATGACCGCCCCAGAACATGCTGGTCCTCTCGCTCGATGGTGTGCCGCGGCTGCGGCAATCGCTCACGTCGGTCCGTCCGTCTCTCCTGCACCTACCGAATCCATACTCGCCTCACTGTGGCTGGATGTCGTGCCACACGGGTGCCGATGTCTCGGTACGATAAACCGCTGTCGCGATAAGCAACTATTCGTCCTCTGTTGAACTCCGAAACGTGCTGGAATGACTGCCGTATTCTGCCACGAGGCATCAGGAAGCTTCCCACGCACAAATCAGGCAGCACAACACACTTCCACTACTTACACCCCGCCTTCTGTGCACTCTTCTTATAGTGCTTCTCGGTGGCGTGCCGGGCGCATATGATTTGCATATGCCCTGCAATGGTCCTCTCGCGGGCTACGCATGCTGCGAATTTCAGGCCAGTCGGATGCTTCCTTCTTGGTGCTGCAATTTGGGTGGGCAGCAGTGTATTATTGGAGGTTTAACGACCACCGTGATCAACTCGATGGGTTATAAGTAGTCGCCCATCCCTAATTTAAGGCCGCTGGCTCCAGGGAAGGGTCATAGCCAGTGCCGTAAGACAAACACAGCATCCATGCCTTAACGGGATTCGAACCCAGACCCATCTCGGACGAATGATCAGAAGCCATCGTTTTGACCACTGCGCTACCTGGGCGGCTCAGTTCTGGTTCAAAAACTCGTACCCAGATTTCGTCTATAGCAACAATTTTGTTCGAAAACTGCTCGCCTTCTGTCTCGTACGGCTGAAACAGTTCTGCGATCCTTTTGTGAACTTCTTGCTGCTCTTCACTCAGATTATGCTGAACCCATTTGGCAGCCACTTTTCTCTTCTGTAATTTTCAGTTAGGATTCTAAAAACCGAAGCGGTAGACGTGTTTTCTTCATATGCAATCTCTTCACATGTTGAAAATAATAAAACTATACTAGTTATCTGATTATCCAACAGTTTCTGTCTAACTTCTTTGAAAAAGCCATCTGGTTGATATGGGAAAGTATGGAAACGCTTATTTATATATTCCTACGCCAATAAATCGGATTACTAGTATAGTTTTACTGTTTTGTACATAATTCGTGAACTGTTCCTCGTTATTAATTTCTCTTCACATGTTTTCCGTCCATGTTCTACCAAAATGCTGTTGATGACAACCACAGAAGTGTCGTCTGTTGCACCTGTTGCCCGGTCACTTCTTGGGTTGTCTTTGATGCTTTCCCGACCTTGGAGGGAACGAGAAGCCCACCGTGACACTGTGCTACGATGCACTTCACTAACCCCACAAACTTCACACAAAACGTTATGAATTTCAGTAGTAGCTTTGCTACCCGAAGTTTCTATTTTAATGTAGAATCGTAGGTTGCTACGCGAGATCCGACATGACTCAGTTTCTTTCTCCATGTCTAGGCAGAAGTTTTCGAAACAGGAACAAATTAGCCAGAAAACATAGACACAAGTTTGTCTGACTCACAACTGCCGCAACGATTGGAGTGATTTCATCATATTACGGGTAGCGTCTGCGCAGTATGCAAAACTTTTGAAATGACCGACGAATAAACTGAAGAGCCAAAGCATATCACCAGCGCGTCTCTATGCAAATCGAAGCAAAGAAGGTCTTAATAGTTATAAATAATACCTGACACTGAGCTCTGTTAATAGGAGTCATTCTTGCTCTTTAGATGGGGAACAGCAGCGAAGTTAAACAAGTTTGACAAAGACCAAATTGTAATGGCCAGACGACTGAGTCAGAGCATTCCTGAAACAGCAAACCTTGTGGAGTACTGGCAGATAGCCGTGGTTAGTACCTTCAAAACGTGGTTCGAGGAGGAAAGACTACAAACCGCCGATAAGGTGTGGGTCTACCACGGCTCATCGATGCTCTAGGTGAGCGAAGGCTGTCTTGTATAGAACGAGCCAACAGAAGTGATTCTGTGGCGAAACTCTGCGGTAATTTGAATGCTGATGACGGAAGTAATGTGTTTCAGCCCACACTAGATTGAACCCTGCTGAAAATGGGGCTGCTTACACCTCAGACCACTCTAACTTCCCATTCTAATTTCAGCTCACCACCGGAAGAACCTACAATGGGCACGCAAGCAACTAAACTGGGCCTTGAATGACTGGAAGAAAGTCTTCTGGTTCGACGAATCCCCTTCCTGTTGTACCATGCGGACGGCAGGATAAGTGTGCGTCGTTTACCTGGGGAAGTGTTCGCACCAGGATGCACAGTGGGATAAAACCAAGCCTATAAAGGAAGTGCAATGCATTGCGCAACTTTTTGCTGGGAAAACCTGGGTACAGTCTTTCACGTGCAGAAACCTATGCCGTCTGCTACCCCCTTAAACATCATTGCAGACCAGATACACCGCTTTCATGAAACAGCATTTCACTTTAGTAGTTTCTTCTTTAATAAAGATAATGCACCGTCCCACACTGCACTAATTGTTCAAGAGTGGTTCGAGGAACACGAGGAAGACTTACAAGTATAGCCTTGGCCTCCAAATTCCCCAGATATCAATCCAATCGAGTATCTATGGTTTGGGTTGGAACAGCAAATCTGATCTGCGGTTTCGCAACTACATAAATTACGAAAGTTAAAGCATCTGCTGATAACAATTTGGCACCAGATAACACAAGTAAGTGAAATCATGCAAAGCATTGATTACGACACGCTTTCCAACATACCAAAAATCATTACTCAAGTTATTACTCAAGTTATAAGTATAGTGGCTGTGGAATAAATTTCGCTCCTGTGCCCTGACCTTTCACCCCATTTCGATTATGTTAAACAAAATTGGTTCAGTATATCACCGGAGCTAAATGATCAAGTTTTGTCGCAATCGAAGCATTTTTACGTAAGTTATGACGCATAAGGGTAATTCAATGGATCCTGGTCCTATGTCCTGACCTTTGACCTCATTCCGTCCGTTTTCAATAGGGTTTTTCCCAGGTTGTCTCCTACCATATACTAAAACATCGAAATCGAACAATTTTTACGTGAATTATCGTGCGGACGGATGGACAGACAGACGGAAAAGCCTAGGGCTTATACACTTCTTCAACCTCTACGGTTGGAAAGCGTAAACGAGACACGTTTAGAAATCTTGTAGCGTCTCTACTTTGCCGAGTAAGAGCTGTTTTCTGGGCACGTGAAGGACCAACATCATATTAGGAAGGTGGTCATAATGTTTTGGCTCTACGGTGTACTTCTGTAAAATATGTATATTTTGATGCTTTGCTGATACCTTTGTAAATGATGTTTTTAACAGGAAAATCTGTTTTAAATGTATTTATTTGAGGGAGTTATAGGCACTTTAAAATGCAACAAGGAATTTTGAAGAAGAGTTTAAAATGTGACTTTGGTTCATTGATAATATTTTAAATGGGGGCTTTCATAGCAATAAGGGGTTTAAAAGTTTTGCAAAAATATAAGCCGATAAGAACTTAAGTCAGTCTTGGCAGCCCTGGTCGGGCAGTGGTTTAAGAGATGGTATATAGTCATTCGTCCGTGAAGAATCCGTGTTCGAATCCTGGTGCGGCATGGTTATTGTGTTATGGCACTAGATCTCTCTCTTTCCTGGAAACAGTGGCCTTAAATTTCGGAGGGGCGACTGCTTATAGCCTATTGAATTGCTCATGGTGGTCGCTAAACCTTCAATAGAAAAATAAAAAAAAACATCAGTCTTGAAGTAATTTATTACGGATGGCAAACATTTCTAGACACAGTGTTTGAAAAGGAATGTAAATGGTGCTTTAACCAGAAGCATCTGACGAACATCAGTCCCAAATGTAAATCATTCTATGAGGTAATTCATGCATCCTGAAAGCTTAATTCAACCAACTCACTAGTGCGCCAAGAAAATGTTCCGTGCATACTCTGCCTTTGAGGTTATCTTCCTTTCCTAAAAAGAATAATAATAAATATTGAATAAACGACGGTTGAATTCTACTTTGTTTCAGAAATTAATGGATATGGGGAAACAAAAACCAATAACATTTTGAAATCATTTCTCTCAACCACTAAACGTGCAAGTGTTACATCAGCGTTCTTGAAGCATTCCCTTTATGATCACGTAAGAAAAATTTTGTAAATATTAAATTACCTCTTTTGGGTAATTTAATGAGAGACAAAATTTCGATAACCAGACGCAGTCTCTCTTCAATTCGGAAATCATTGGCTCTAAAAATACTGCTTCGTCTGGAATTAGAGACGGTAATATCTGCGGAAAAAGCACGAAGTTCATGATGAAGAATAACTCTTCTCTTTCGTTTAGCAGCATTTTTTTAGCGTCATGAATAAAAATCACAGCTTCAATTTCCGTTTTATTCGTTCTGGTTAAAGAACATTGTGTTATCTAAATGGAATTTTCCAAAGTATACTTTACGTTTTAGAGAGTACACTTATTTGCTCATGACTTTAAAACATGAGGAAAGGTAATAAAAGCGAACCATAAAAAATGAAGAGAAATAAAAGAACGTTAGAATTACACTAGCCAGCCTTATCCTATTTCTCAATATGTGAGTGTTTCAGTGAGATGAAACAACATGCTATCGTACAAAATGGCATACTATGATATAACTGAGGGCAACAAAGTGACTCTTTTACCTCTCTTTAACTGACGTCCTATTATACGCATAACAAAATAACACTTTTGAAATACGAGGGTTGCACCGAAGTAATGCAAACGTGGGCATAACTTTTTTATTAACTGACAGGGTAGTTCAAATTGCACATGTCAGTAGAGTAACTCTTTGTCTATACAAAGGTACTACTCAACATAGTCTCCATCACAAGCGATGCATTTGCGCCATCGTTAAAAACAACTCTCGAATCCCCTTCGATAAAATTCAGGTGTGGATTGTTGTACCCACTTCTTCGCAACCACTTTCAGCTCATCTGTGTCATCAAATCGTTGTCCCCGAACACTGTCTTTCATTGGACTAAACAGGTGAAAGTCGGATGGCACCAGATCTGGGATGTACGGTGGTTGGGGACCACCAGACGAGCCTAATTTGCTGATGGCCTGATTTGTTGCCAAAGATGTGTGTGGTCTCGCATTGTCATCGTGAATGTGGATCCTTTACAGATTATTTTTTGGTCTCTTCCTCCTTACGGCTTCTCTAAGCTTCATGAGTGTCTCAATGTACCGCTCACTGGTCACGGTAAGCCCACGTTCCAGAAAATCAAGGAGAATGACACACTTGTCATCCCGAAAAACAGTCCGCATGGCTTTCTGTGCTGATATCTGGCTCTTGAATTCCTTAGGTCTTGCTGAAGAGGTGTAATGTCATTCCATGGATTGATTCTTCGTTTCTAGATCATAAAGATACGCCCACGTTTCATCCCCTGTCATCAGATCGCAACAAGAAATGTGTTTTCATTGGCTTCAAACGCTTCCAGCAGATCCCTTCTCTCCTTCAAATCGGGTGTCAACTGCCGAGGTACTCACTTTGCACACACACTTTCCGATAACCTGAGCCTTCCACCTTCTTCTGTATGCCATTGTAACCAAAGTCCAGTTGTGCAACAGGCTCACGGATTGTGGATCGTCTCTCCGCGCAAATCAGTTCATCCACTCGCTGAGGATTCATGTCAGTGTTCGCAGATGATGATCTCACACTGCGTGGTTTGGCTTCAATGCCGCCCCTTCTCTAAGCTTCTTAATCGATCGGTGCCCATTGCTCTTGACAATGGCATTATCTCCGTAAACATTCTGTAGCCTTCTGTGGATGTCGGATACCCTGCACCCTCCGTTCGTCAGGAATCCAATGACGGTACGGTGCTTCTGCTTGGAATTCATTATTTACCTGCAATAAAGAAGAAGGGCTACTATAGAGGAACAATTACTCTACCAAAATGTGCAATTTGAACGACCTCTGTCAGTTAATAAAAAAGTTATTGCCACTTTTGCGTTACTTTTGGTACAATCCTGGTATTTTTTTTTTTTTGGATTGGAGGTTTAACGACCACCGTGAGCAACTCAATGGGCTATAAGCAGTCGCCCGTCCCTAATTTAGGGTCACTGGTTCCAGGGAAGGGAGAGAGCCAGCGCCGTAAGACAAACACAACATCCATGCCTGACCGGGATTCGAACCCGGACCCCTTACGGACGAATGATCAGAGGCCAGCGCCTTAGACCACTGCGCCACCGGGGCGGCAATCCTGGTATGTAAGAGGCATATATGCCACATAACAAATTCATTGACGTTCGAATTAGTTTAAGCAGTGCTATCTGCGCAGAACAATGGCAAAAACTTGTTGAAGTGGCCAAGGTTCACATTGAACTGTAGAGCCAAGAAGTGCTTCCTATGTGAATTCAAGACAGAAACAAAGCAGATATATTTTTTTTTGATTGAAGGTTTAACGACCGCCGTGAGCAACTCAATGGGCTATAAGCAGTCGCCCTTCCCTAATTTAGAGTTACTGGTTCCAGGGAAGGGAGAGAGCCAGTGCCGTAAGACAAGCACAACATCCATGCCTCACCGAGATTCGAACCCGGACTCCGTTCGGACGAATGATCAGAGGCCATCGCTTAGACCACTACGCCACCGGGGCGGCAAAGCGGAGATTAAAAACGTCAATGTCACAGATATATTCTCGTGTAATATACTGTACTGACCTTGATCTTTACCAACCACGACGGTGTTCTCCGAACTGACGTATAAAGGTGTTGCTGAGCCATGTTTGTTTCGCCACACGCCTTATTCATACCTCAGCTCGTCAATTCAGAACTCTTTTCAATAATTTAACCAGTGAGAAAATAAAAGAGAGAGATTATTTCTACTTGTACGCTCCCTTC
The DNA here is from genome assembly GCA_039090855.1 of Macrothele yani. Classification (NCBI taxonomy): domain Eukaryota; kingdom Metazoa; phylum Arthropoda; class Arachnida; order Araneae; family Macrothelidae; genus Macrothele; species Macrothele yani. The sequence continues at coordinate 71,230,429 of CM077029.1, forward strand.
AACAGTCATCATATTTTGGGTTGCGGTATATGAAAACACTCTTCTAAGTATAGACAGGAATCAAAAGAATCGCATCTGTCCTATTCTTTAGTTTTCTTTCTTTATTCAAATTTATTTCCTGTCCCTAAGAAGCTCACTCAGCCGCGGTCAATGAGATGCTGAAGACCAGGACAGTTTTTTATGATGTCAACATCATCATCTTCTGTAACGGAAAAATCCCAGCTTTTCGGGAGATTGCTGCTTGTATACATTAACTTAATCTGGTTCACGCATGAATAGTAAAGGAAATGTAAACTTTGAAACTTTAAGATAACACATGAAATTCACGACGACTTTATATTCGTCTTAACCGTATGCAATTTACTCTTTCACCATCGAATGAATACACGTCTCTTTTCGTGTTCCGGAAAACGGAAACATATTCTTTTTCACCCTTACAATTCTATGGCCAAGCATACAGGCGACATCCATTAGGCATTTTTAGGTGTCTGTTCAGTTAAGCAAATCTCTCAAATAAATGTGTAAATTCACGAGCTACATCGAATGATAAATTCGCTGGTAAAGCTAGAAACAGTATAGTCAGAGCAATATGAAGAATGTTTGAAACCTAAGGAGGAGAACAATAAAAAGGGATGACTGTCTTGCCGTCAAAACTCTCCTCGCATATCCCTGACCTTCAGTACTTCGTTGGCCGGAACTCAGCTCCAACATTCTTGTTTCCAATACGCAAAAGAAGTTTTAAACTAAATGTTCCTTGGACTATCTTTTGCACTTTAGTCATGCGGTAACGACCTCCAAGAGTATCTAACGCTTGGAAGAGACTCGAAGTCAATGTCAAAAAATCTCCAAAGAAGAAAAAAAGAACATGTCCGTAAAGGCGAACACATCCGTGGGTTGGAGCTCAGCCGAGTGGTAAGAAACCTACAATTTTGGTGATTCACCTACTCAGAGACATCAAACAGAAGTCATCGCTCCTTCCACGTTTATAAGTGAGCCAAGGCAAAATTCTCATTGGCCGCCACCGGGAATCGAACCAAGGGTCTTCTAGTTACGCGCTGGATATGCTTCCGCTACACCACAGCGGCCTCGAATTCCTCCAGACTCACATACACTAACTGCCAAGCAAATTGGCAAATTGATTCTTGGAGCAGTGCACAATGCTGGGGATTCACCAAAGATGGTAAGCAGCAACTGAACAAATAATTAGACGGCGAATGAATAATTAATACAGACACTTGACGTGGACTACGAACATGAAACAGAAGTAAACGCTCTTTCCACGTTTATAAGTGAGTCATGGAAAAATGCTCATACTCAGAGACGCTGAACTGGCCACAGTTGACAAATTGTACATCATAAAAAAAAAAAAACGAAATAAGGGATCATGATTCGCATATCTCAAGCTTCCTAATGAAAAATAATTTTTCAAATCGGACTAATAGTTGCAGAGATATCGTGGGTACAGACGAACGGACAAACGGGTAACATAAGCACGATCGTTTTTCACAAAAGACATGCTAAAAAAATTATAACTTTACTCTCCCAAAGGCACAACTACCTTTTTTTCCCCTACAAAACTTCTGCATGACGGAACGGTGATACGGCAGTTTTCTCAACAGTTCCTAAAAACGCCCGTTTGGATCTGGCTGAAAACGAACTAACGACAGTCTGCATCAAAGCGGGCTCTCTATCCACTACACTGGTTTGCCACCCAGAAGTTTCTGCTTGAAGCTGAGCCTCTTTCCTGCGCGATGTGAAACTAAGGGTTCTCTTTTTAATTTTATAATATTGCAAGATATTTTTCATAAATATTCGTTTCATATAATTCATAAATTTATTTTTTCAACGTAACAATCGTTTTCATTTACCTTAAGGGAACTTCACTCATTTTCAACGAATGTACCAAATTAAAGACGTTTTCCAAAGTTTTACGCTGTCCTTGTGGTCTTGAAAGGCGATTGTTTAATTAATATATTTACCCGTTCATGTCAAATTCTGTTGCAAATTTCACGTTGTATCTCTACTTTCCGCGGTCCTGAAGGTGCATTTTATAATGAATAGAATTCTACGGCTGGACGTGTAGTGCAGGAAAGCTTACGTTGAGTCACGTTAGGGTTATTGAAAGGTTACTTGACGTAGCTAAAGTGTGCTTAATCTTCAAAGTGCTAGAGTTTGTTTAGGTAAGACACGCACGTGCAATAAATTCCAAGAATATGGAATTTATTTTTTACTCAGCGTTCCTCATTATCTTGAATATCAGTAATATAACTTCGGTTTTAGCACATTAGTACCTTGAAGGCTCCTTATTAGAGCGGTAAACACAATATTCCCTGAACTTAACGTAAACACTCAATGGAATAGATTTAACGGCCAGACAGAGGTCTGAAAATAAAATGAACTAAGTAAACGTACTCACTTTTAACCTTTTATTGGGGAGCTCCTGCTATTACTCAAATACACACTCCAAAATAACACAACTACTGATAGCCCGAACTTTCGTACTATCGTAATATCGTAGAAAAGTAGGTAAATCGCATATCAATAATCAGGAAGAATCTATCACATATAAAACGAAGCTCTCTCGTCTCTTGAGCGCGCCTATATATATATATATATATCATCATCATCATCATTGTCAACCATTATCAATCCACTGCTGGACGAAGGTCTCCCCAAGTTTCCTCCACAACGGTCTGTCTTGTGCCAGTCTCCTCCATGTCACCCCTGCATACTTTCGAATTTCATCCACCCATCTCCCATGTGGCCTTCTTCTGGGTCTTTTCCTGTCCCTTGGAATCCAATCTAAAATTTCGGCTGTCCATCGATGATCTGTCCTTCTGGCAGTATGTCCAGCCCATTGCCATTTCAGGGATTTAACTCTGATCATGATGTCTTCCACTCTTGTCATTTTTCGGATCCACGAGTTCCTCTTCTTATCTCTCCTGGTTACACCAAGTATGCACCTCTCCATGCTTCTTTGAGTTGTCTGCAGCCTTTGTATGTCTCTTTTAGTTAAGGTCCACGTCTCTGCACCATACGTAAGCACTGGAAGGATGCATTGATCAAACACTTTTCTTTTAAGACATAATGGCATATTGCTCTTGAAAATTATGCTGTTTCTTCCAAAAAGCTCTCCAGGCAAGTTTTGTACGCCGATTAATTTCTTCATCAATGTGACCCTCACTTGATATCTGCTGTCCAAGATAAACGTACGTGTCTGTTATCTCCAGCTTTTCTCCATCAATCGATAAATCTTCATTTCTTGTAAAAGCATTGAACATCACTTTTGTCTTCTGAAAGTTCATTTTTAATCCCACTTCTTTACTCTTGTCAGCAAGTTCCTGGATCATACTCTGCAGCTCTGATGGGCTAGTTGCAAAAATGACTACGTCATCAGCAAAACGAAGGTGGGTTAGATAATCTCCATTAATCTTTATCCCCTTGTTTTCCCAGCTCAGTGACTGAAAAACACCCTCCAATGTGGCATTAAAGAGCTTCGGAGATATGGTGTCACCTTGTCTCACTCCCTTTCCAATTTTTATGTGTGTTGTATTTTCAAACAGCCTAATCTTTGCACTTGCATTTTCATAGATGTTATTAATAATATTAATGTATGCATCTTCAATACCGCAGGTTTTCAGAGCCATTGTAACTGCTGATGGTTTCACCGAATCAAAGGCTTTTTCATAATCGATAAAAGCCATGCACAATGGAAGTTCATATTCCCTCGCTCTTCCAATTAGTTCTCTCAGCACATGCATATGATCTATTGTGCTGTAGCCACTCCTGAATCCAGCTTGTTCTCTCGGTTGAGCCATGTCCAGTGTTACCTTCAAGCGGTGTGAAAGAACTTTAGTGAAGATTTTATAAACTACTGATAGGAGGCTGATAGGTCTGTAGTTTCCGAGATCCTCAATGTCACCTTTCTTATGTAGCAGGATCATTGTAGCGGTGTTCCAATCCTCAGGAATCTTTCCTTCATTAAGGCATCGAGTGAAAATTTGGGCGAGTACTGTTTCGATTTCTCCACTTGCTTCTTGTATGATGTCTACAGTAATTCCATCTTCTCCTGGAGCTTTTCCCCGCTTCATGTTCTTGATTGCATGTGCAACTTCTGCTGGAAGGACTGGAGGAACTCTAGTACTGGTATCTTTCATGATGTCTGGAGTGCATGTATCATCCCTTTCATATAATTTGGAGTAGAAATCTTTCACTCTTGTCAAAATTTCGCCTCTATTTCTTGTTACAGAACCATCTTCTTTTCTCAGTGCCATAATCTGTTTTCTTCCCTTACTGAGATGTCCCTTTGCTATCTTTAGGCTTTGGTTGTTTTCAATTGCTTTCCTCACTAGTTCACAGTTGAATTTTCTTACGTCTTCAGTGATACTTTTTCGTACTGTCTTGCATAGCTCTATATATTCCACTTTGGAAGTCACATCTTCTTTAGTTGTCCTCATCTCTCTTCTTTTTTGCATCAACATTTTCGTTTTTCCTGATAATTTATTTACATGCAACTTGTTCTTAGACCCAGCTAATTTTGTTGCTGTTTCCATAAGAGCTTTGGTTACTTTTCTGTTAACTTCAGAGATGTCCACTTCTTCCGATGTTAGGCCTTCTAAAGCAGAGAACCTGTTCTTCAGTTCCAACTTGAAGGTATTATGGATATAAGGAATGATCTTGCTACATAAAAAAGGTGACATTGAGGATCTCAGGAACTACAGACCTATCAGCCTCCTATCAGTGGTTTATAAAATCTTCACTAAAGTTCTTTCACACCGCTTGAAGGTGACACTGGACATGGCTCAACCGAGAGAACAAGCTGGATTCAGGAGTGGCTACAGCACAATAGATCATATCCACGTACTGAGAGAACTAATTGAAAGAGCGAGGGAATATGAGCTTCCATTGTACATGGCTTTTATCGAATATGAAAAAGCCTTTGATTCGGTGAAACCATCAGCAGTTGCAATGGATCTGAAATCCTGCGGTATTGAAGATGCATACATTAATATTATTAATAACATCTATGAAAATGCAAGTGCAAAGATTCGGCTGTTTGAAAATACAACACACATAAAAATTGGAAAAGGAGTGAGACAAGGTGACACCATATCTCCGAAGCTCTTTAATGCCACATTGGAAAATGTCTTTCAATCACTGAACTGGAAAAACAAAGGAATAAGGATTAATGGAGATTATCTAACCCACCTTCGTTTTGCTGATGACATAGTCATTTTTGCAACTACCCCATCAGAGCTACAGAGTATGATCCAGTGATCCAGGAACTTGCTGACAAGAGTAAAGAAGTGGGATTAAAAATGAACTTTCAGAAGACAAAAGTGATGTGCAATGCTTTTACAAGAAATGAAGATTTATCGATTGATGGAGAAAAGCTGGAGATAACAGACACGTACCTTTATCTTGGACAGCAGATATCAAGTGAGGGTCACATTGGTGAAGAAATTAATCGGCGTACCAAACTTGCCTGGAGAGCTTTTGGAAGAAACAGCATAATTTTCAAGAGCAATATGCCATTATGTCTTAAAAGAAAAGTGTTTGATCAATGCATCCTTCCAGTGCTTACGTATGGTGCAGAGACGTGGACCTTAGCTAAAAGAGACATACAAAGGCTGCAGACAACTCAAAGCAGCATGGAGAGGTGCATGCTTGGTGTAACCAGGAGAGATAAGAAGAGGAACACGTGGATCCGAAAAATGACAAGAGTGGAAGACATCATGATCAGAGTTAAATCCCTGAAATGGCAATACGCTGGACATACTGCCAGAAGAACAGACCATCGATGGACAGCCGAAATTTTAGATTGGATTCCAAGGGACAGGAAAAGACCCAGAAGAAGACCACATGGAAGATATGTGGATGAAATTCGAAATTATGCGGGAGTGACATGGAGGAGACTGGCACAAGACAGACCGTTGTGGAGGAAACTTGGGGAGACCTTCATCCAGCAGTGGATTGATAATGGTTGACAATGATGATGATGATGATAGATATATATATATATACTGCATACCACCACGTCATGACTTACACTCGTTGCCACATATAATTCAGCGGGAAAAACAATATTTCGTTAAGGGAGAAGATAATTTGCATAGGAAACTAAAATAACAAGAGATAGTAAAATCAAAAAGAAACTGAATCTAGAGTATACGTTACAATTTGTTCTAAAGAGGGAAGATATTTTATTTTACTTGTCGTTATTTTTTGCAGCGAATTCCTCCAATCAATTGTATTCAACCCAGGGATGAGTACATTATATCCACATAATGTTGCTCTTTTTGTTTTCTTTTTTTTTTTTTTCAAATAGTTGATAAATTTGGTGCGCGTATAATTCTTATTTTTTCCAACATAACGATTTATTAATGTTTTTTCGGGACTTTTGTTTCAAGTGGCTTAATGTGTGTTAAAACGAAAGATTACACGGAAATTATTTCTTGTTATTCATGGGAATAGAGTGTGTGTATTTCATGGCTGTCTGTAGTCTCAACTCTTTCTGTGTTAGTGCAGGAATTTTGCTACGAAATGAGGTTCTATAAATACATGAGAGTAATTGACTATTTCTTACAGTACATTCATAATTATTTATAAATTTTTCTTCCGACGGTAATCTTTGTCGACGTGGCATTTGATTAGGAACTTAATTCCCTGCTCCACATATGACTTTTTTCTTAACATCCACTCAAATAACACGATGGCGATGGCGTCGTCTTTAACTAGATTGTTCCACGAGAGACACAGCACGTGTTGCTTCTGCACATGCGCAGTCCAGTTGCTTCCACCTCGGGTTGGTGTTGCTTCGGTAGCCAGCTACGGGCCACTAATGGCAATTGCTTGGAGGCCCGCAATTTACGGCGATGCTGCAGGACCATCAGTGGCTGCCAACTGATGGCGCTGCCACCAGCGAACCACTACCGGGCCGTGAGCGACATATTTCAGCCAACAGTGACTCATCACTGCCAGCAGTTTCCGAGCACTTGTGTTTTTACTGGGTACGCGCTGTTGACGTCAAAAGTAGGAAGTGGTCACAATAATGTGATAGTTATCTTCAGGGGCGAATGTTCGGGGTGTGCTAGCTGTATGGTGTACACCCATACAGAGCCGTCGCAATTTATTTAGCCTATACTATCGACATTACATTTCAGGATTTATTTGTCCTAAGGCTTCGAGTGGTGGCTAAAATTAATATCCCCCGCACAATGTTTTCATTAAGAGCAGAAAGCTCGATCATTAATCATAATAACACATTCTTGCTAAAATCGTCAGGTGTGCGGTTTCCCGACAAGACACCCTGCGATTTTCAAGCAACTGTGGAACGAGCGCTCCCTTGATGGCTGTAAAGGTAACGTTTTTATTTCCTCGTGGTTTCAAACATTACAGCTGATCTCTCAGGGTGTGCTTGCCAAATAGAGCATCGCTTGCAAACTTATGGAGCAACGCAATTCAACGTTGTGATAAGAGTCGCTGTTACATTATGTTTTTGGATAACAAAACTCACCAAACTTTTTCTAAGGCTTCGCGTGGTGTCTACAGTTAATTTCCTTATGCAATGTTTTCGTAAAGTGGAGAACGTTTGTTGCTTTGTTGAGTAAACAAAACATAGTTTAGTAATATTTGCAACCGTTGGTGTGCTGTTTGGCCAGTGAACTCTCGAGGCGTGTAAAGCAACTGTGATACAAAGCTCTCCAGGTAGCGCTGCGTGTCACGTTTTTATTTCCTTGTGGTTTCAACGCAAAGATTAAAAAATTTCCCAGGGTGTGTGTGCACCTAAAAAAGCACTACTGGCAATACATTTGCGTTTGGAATCGCGTGGAGTCATAAATACAATTAAAAGTTTAGCCTCGAACTGCAGATTTTCTCCCTTTTCGTCGTAATGCGAATCGATGTGTTTATGAGCACAGATTTAAAAGCAGAATTAGAAGTTTTGTTATCGATATAGGCTAGGATAACAAAAATTCATTCCTTATCTTTTATTCAACAACCGCTAAATAAAAAAAAAATGCTTTCGCATGTTCAAAAGCAATGCGTGAATTTTTCAGCTCGGGTTATTTCTTTCTGTTTTTTCTTGCTGCATTGTGTTGCATCTTTTAATTTATACCTTATTTCTGTCTTGCATTTTCACATTCTTTGACGTCATGTATTTTTTGCTCGTCCCATGTCGTTGTTTTTTGGACCGATGCAATACTGCACGGCTTGCTGTTTGTATTTTGTGTATCCTTGTGTTTCACTTGGGGAGTTCGCCCAAGTTTCCACTATGTTCTGTAATACTTATCATGTTTTTGTCACATATCGTGTGGTTTCCTGGATTGTGGGAACTTCTGTACCTTTATCGTAGTATATGCTTTTGCTGTGTTTTACATGTTCCCTTCTTTTTGTGCACTGCGTTGTACAGCCATGTTCTTGTAAATATATTTACCTGCTGTTTTGTGCTCTGCTTTCACTCTGCACGTCATCATATGCTTTATTAATTAATCATTACTTTTGCTTGTGCATCATCTTCCTCAAGCATATCATCATCATCATCATTGTCAACCATTATCAATCCACTGCTGGACGAAGATCTCCCCAAGTTTCCTCCACAACGGTCTGTCTTGTGCCAGTCTCCTCCATGTAACCCCTGCATACTTTCGAATTTCATCCACCCATCTCCCATGTGGTCTTCTTCTGGGTCTTTTCCTGTCCCTTGGAATCCAATCTAAAATTTAAGCATATATTGTTCCTTATTAACGATTTTAACATTTTGTCATCCTTAGTTGACTGCCGTATCACATTCACCTGTAATATTTCATCAGTATCGCTCATTGTTTTGTTGTTTATTTTGCCATATGTGGTACGCCTGTATTCCCTATGTTTTTGCCAATAAAGTATATTTTGAAATACTTAGTAAAACTTTTACGTGTTTCTTTTTTCCCGTAACAGCGCACATCCAACCTAAACGGGCACGTGACGCCAGTGAAATATATATATACTGTGTGTATATCATCATCATCATCATTGTCAACCATTATCAATCCACTGCTGGACGAAGGTCTTCCCAAGTTTCCTCCACAACGGTCTGTCTTGTGCCAGTCTCCTCCATGTCACTCCCGCATATTTACGAATTTCATCCACCCATCTCCCATGTGGTCTTTTTCTGGGTCTTTTCCTGTCCCTTGGAATCCAATCTAAAATTTCGGCTGTCCATCTACGGTCTGTCCTTCTGGCAGTATATCCAGCCCATTGCCATTTCAGGGATTTAACTCTGATCATGATGTCTTCCACTCTCGTCATTTTTCGGATCCACGAGTTCCTCTTCTTATCTCTCCTGGTTATACCAAGCATGCACCTCTCCATGCTGCTTTGAGTTGTCTGCAGCCTTTGTATGTCTCTTTTAGCTAAGGTCCACGTCTCTGCACCATACGTAAGCACTGGAAGGATGCATTGATCAAACACTTTTCTTTTAAGACATAATGGCATATTGCTCTTGAAAATTATGCTCTTTCTTCCAAAAGCTCTCCAGGCAAGTTTTGTACGCCGATTAATTTCTTCATCAATGTGACCCTCACTTGATATCTGCTGTCCAAGATAAACGTACGTGTCTGTTATCTCTAGATTTTCTCCATCAATCGATAAATCTTCATTTCTTGTAAAAGCATTGAACATCACTTTTGTCTTCTGAAAGTTCATTTTTAATCCCACTTCTTTACTCTTGTCAGCAAGTTCCTTGATCATACTCTGCAGCTCTGATGGGGTAGTTGCAAAAATGACTACGTCATCAGCAAAACGAAGGTGGGTTAGATAATCTCCATTAATCTTTATCCCCTTGTTTTCCCAGCTCAGTGACTGAAAAACACCCTCCAATGTGGCATTAAAGAGCTTCGGAGATATGGTGTCACCTTGTCTCACTCCCTTTCCAATTTTTATGTGTGTTGTATTTTCAAACAGCCTAATCTTTGCACTTGCATTTTCATAGATGTTATTAATAATATTAATGTATGCATCTTCAATACCACAGGTTTTCAAAGCCATTGTAACTGCTGATGGTTTCACCGAATCAAAGGCTTTTTCATAATCGATAAAAGCCATGCACAATGGAAGTTCATATTCCCTCGCTCTTTCAATTAGTTCTCTCAGCACATGGATATGATCTATTGTGCTGTAACCACTCCTGAATCCAGCTTGTTCTCTCGGTTGAGCCATGTCCAGTGTTACCTTCAAGCGGTGTGAAAGAACTTTAGTGAAGATTTTATAAACTACTGATAGGAGGCTGATAGGTCTGTAGTTTCCGAGATCCTCAATGTCACCTTTCTTATATATATATATATTTCACACAACTGAAAACTGGTGTCGCAAATCGGAGAAAATAAGGAAGGATTGTAGAATAAAACGGCAGCTGTCACCTATCTTTTCATCAGGGGCCGCCACAGATCACATCTCTCATTGCTCTACAAAGACCAAAGTGTGTGTTTCTGCAGTATTCAGTTTGCAAGGCAGCACTAAGTAAACCTTAGCAGACAGAAAAAGGTATACTAAATGCAAACCCATTAACTAACAAGAAAGATGACACCGAATTTCCAGGTGTAATAAGCACGTCTTTTGAATCCGTTATGACGCAAATTAAATTCATGAAAGCTATTCAAAGTCAATGGAACCCTTATGGAAAACAATAGTATCTGCCGAAAGAAAGAAGTGTTTCAATCGGATTTTGAATCCCTCAGATATTGATGTAAACGGAATCGTCAGCTTACGAACTCTTAGAAACAGAAATATCGACACAAATAAGATGTGACTTTACGTCCCTTTGTAGAAAAACCATGCATTATTTTAGTAAGAAAGCATTCTCAAAAAGGTTTATCCATATGAGCGGTATCGGTCCAAGAAAAACAAAATTTAGTAGAGTTTTCAGGAGCCCAGATTTTGCTACAAATACATCAAAAACAGAAATTAACACATATGACCCCTGGTGGCGAAACTATTCTTTACCAAATATTAGAAATTATGTGAAAAATATTTTCCATCAGGTCTTGTATGCGATACAGGAAGAATTTTTCAAATCGGAGTTTTAGAAGCAGAAATAACGCAGAAAACGCAATTTACCTTTGTGCACCCAAGCGGAAAGTCTATGATTTACTTGAAAATTTTGAATTTATAAGAAAAACATTTCGCATTGGATACACTATCCAACAAAGAAGGAATTTTTTTAAATCGGACTCTTAAAAGTAGAGATATTGACAAAAATTAGATATACATCTACGCCCCCAGGCGTAGAAACCATGCATTATTTCAAGAAGAAAATATTCTGTAAAAGGTTTCTCGACATGCGTAGTATCGGTCAACGAACGGCTTTTTTTTCAATCGAGATTTTAGAAGCTCATATTTTGCTGCAAATACTTCAGAAGCGGAAATTAAGACTTACGCCAACTGGTGGCCAAACCATTTTTTAAAAAAATTAGAAATTATGTGCAAATGGTTTCCCATCAGGAGCTGTATCCGGTGCAGAAATAATTTTTCAAATCGGAGGTTTAGAAGCACAGATGTAAGGGGAAACGCAATTTACCCTTACGCCCCCTAGCGGAAAGTCTATGAATTACTTGAAAATTTTGAAATTATATGAACCTCATGTCCCACTGGGTACCCTATTAAAACAAAGAAGGAATTTTTCATATTCGACTCCTAGAAGTAGAAATATTGACAAAAAAAAAAAGATATACATTTAGGCTTCCTGGCGTAGAAACCATGCACTATTTTAAGAAGATAATGTTTCTAAAATGTTTATCGACATGATTAATATCGGTCTACAAACGACGTTTTTTTTAATCGAGAATTCGAGAATTTAGGAGCTCATATTTTGCTGCAAATACATCAGAAATGGAAATTAAGATTCCCCCCCCCACCTGGTGGACAAACAATTTTTTTACAAAAATTAGAAATTATGTGCAAACGATTTCCCATCAGGAGCTATATCCGGTGCAGAAAGAATTTTTCAAATCGGAGATTTAGAAGCACAGGTATAAGGGGAAACGTAATTTACCTTTACGTCCCCTAGCGGTAAGTCTATGAATTACTTGAAAATTTTGAAATTATATGAAAAACATCTCACACGGAAAACACTATCCAACAAAGAAGGAATTTTTCAAATCGGACGCCTAGAAGTAGAGATATTGACAAAAATAAGGTATACATCTACGCCCCTGGCAGAAAAACTGTGAAATATTTTAGGAAGAAAATATTCCGAAAAGGTTTATCGATGTGCGGGGCATCAGTCCACAAAATAATTTTTTCAATCGATATTTTAGAAGCTCAAATTTTATGGCAAATTCGCCAGAAGCAAAAATTAACACTTACACCCCCTGGTGGCCAAAGTATTCTTCACCAAAAATTCGGAACTATATGCAAAAGAATTTGCATCGGAAGATGTATCCGTTGAAGACGAAAATTTTTAAATCGGAGTTTTAGAAGAAGAGTTATCGGGAAAAATGCAATTTACTTTTATGTTCCCTAGCGGAAAATGTATGCGTAATTTGAAAAAGTAACTATATCTAAAATACTCTTCGACATAAATGGAATCGAAAGATAAAATAATTTTTTCAATCGGATGTTTAGAAGCAAATATGTGGAATAAAACGTATTTTTGAATTCGACATCATCTGCATTTACGCCGTTTAGCGGCGAAATTGTATATCGTAAAAAAACGAAATAAAGGATCATCATTCGCATATTTTAAGCTTACCAATGCAAAAAGAATTTTTCAAATCGGACTAATAGTTGCAGAGATATCATGGGTACAGACGGACGGACTGACGGACAAACCGATAACATAAGCACGATCTTTTTTTACAAAAGACGTGCTTTGCCAGCCTCAAAGGGTAACTTAAGCACCCAAAACCACAGGAAGTAACACAGGAATTAACTACATTAATAAAAAATAATAATAATAGTAAAAAAATAATTTAGAATCCCTCCAAATCCTTTTTTTGGGCTGCAAACTGAATAATACAGCCGAACTCACACCAACCAATGCTGTAGGAGACTAAGGCCAGAAGACGCCATGAAAATTCAGAAAATTTACTTACTTTACAATGCACAAATAAACATAGCAACATCCTTTGAAAAGAAGCAGAAATTAATCAAGTGCTTGCACTAGGCTATTATATGTACAAAATATTGCAATAAATGAGGAGGCAACTAGCAACCATAATAAGTATATTGCACGGGGACAAAAAGAACAAGTCAAAAACGTGGTCTCCTATAAAACAAAGGACGCTCAAATAAAACGCCAAGGAAGCTGAAAATTTGAATACAGCTATACCAAGCCAACTAAAACTCCAGAAAGGGAAAATACAGCAATCCTAACAAAAAGGTAATACAAAAATGCAACAGAACTTACCCTAAAATAAAAAAAATGAGCTGACCAAATAATCGTACATACCGACTCCTCGGCAAAGAAGGAGAAATAGCCGCGGAAAAAGGAAACCACCATGAGCTCCCTCTAGGAGATGACCACCCAACCTACCTCAAAACTTTGGGATAGGATTCAACAACAAGCTGCCAAACTACAAACAAGTTAGTAAAATCATGCATAACATTCATTATGATATGCTTTCAACATAACAGAAATCGCGCGCAGACAAACCCTCCTCCCTACCCTGACTGTTGATTCGCTCAGTATACCTCCGGAACAACGTACTTAAGTTTTGTCGCAATAGAAGCATTTTTACTCAAGGTTTTACTCAAGTCATGAGGATAATGGTGTGGAATAAATCTTGATCGACCATACAGCACAAAACGTTTCAGATATGTATCAGTAATGCTACAATCTCTCATTTTCGTTACACTTTCAGAGATATCTTACAATTACGTTTTAGCAACATATATTTTTGAACATAACTCTTTGTACATTAAGGTTATGTTAAAAATAGCATTCACCGATACTACTGCTTTATAGTTTCCATTGTACATAATTTTTACCTTGATGTTACATTCCGGCGATATTTAAGATTTTTGTTTGGCAACAGCGTGAGTGTGCATGCGCATTTATGCCCTTTCATCGAAGCACTCTCGTAGTCGTTCCACGTGCTACTGGGATATTCTTTGGTGATGCTGTCGTAATCGAGTTAGCTGGGTGTAGGAGAACTGGCCACAAAATTTTTAAGGGGCCGTATAAAAATTGCATTTTTGACCGCTTCGTGCCACGACCCCTAGAAGTTGGTTATCTGAGTCATATAAAGTTTCCATTATTTCGTGTTTTCATAGTTGCGATTATTAATGTAATTCTTTATAAAAAAAAATGTTTGTGATCTACAACTCAACAAAAGATTTCAGGGTTTACAAACTACAGGTCTGCAAATTATCTGAGGGCATGTGCGTACTCAGAAAAATTTTCAGGGGGGGGAGTAACACTAAAAGTGTAAATTATAAAGATTTCTGGTCTGATCGGGAAATTTTCAGCATTTACAAGCTACAAGTCAACAAATTATCTGCTGTATTGGAGGTGAACTGGCGACTTTTTAGCGACTGTTTGAGAGGCCTAAAAATGTGATACTCCCCCAGGGCGACATGTCAGAGCTGTAAAGAGGATGGGCAAGGACTTCCCAGTCGAACCGTTGCAGAGTGTCGCAGAGGTAGGTCGTTTACTGTCCTTTGATATTACTCACATCTAATGCATCGCACTAACTATGTATTAGTGGTATGCAAAAGTTTCCGCCGCTCCCGCTAGCGGGTTCTGTAGGGGTGTAACCGGCCGGCGATCCGTGCTGTCAGTTAGTACATGAAGCCAAGCATGGCAGTCGATAAAGTTCATTTGCGGCACTGTTTGTCATTCATGTTTAATTTAGGGAAACGTGCGAGTGAAGCATACGATTCAATATGTTAGGCGTATGACGAAATGGCTATGAATGAGCTGACGTGTGGAGAATGGTTTGCCAGTTTTAAAAAACGTGATCTAAGCTTGGAAGTCAAGTCACGTGCGAGTAGACCGCAGGAACTTGCAGACGCGGAGCTGGAATTCCTGCTGCAAGAGGATGACACACAATCGACCACGCAACAGGCGAAACGTTTGAAAGTGGCTCAATCGACGATGGTACGGCGTCTACAGGCCTTGGGAAAGATCCAAAAGATTAGTAAGTGGGTTTTGCATATTTTAACGGAGCGTAATATTGGTCAACGATTGGGAATCTGCATCGTTGCAGAAGAGGTTTCAACTGAAGAATTTCTTGTGTAAAGTTGTAACCGGGGATGGAAATGGGTCTATTGCGAAAATCCCGTACGCAAGCAATCTTGGGTTGACCCAGGCGAGCCATCAACATCCACTGCAAAACAGGATATCCATGGGGAAAAGGTGCTGTTGTGTGTGTGGTGGGATATGCATGGAGTGTTGTACTTCCAACTGTAGAAACCGGAAGAAACAATCACTGCACAATGATATAGCGATCAGTTGATGAAACTGAACGCCGCAATCGAGCAAAATCGCCCATGGGCAGGTAAAGGACGCCACACAGTCATTCCTTTACACGGTAATGCCAGACCACATGTTGGTGCCACCACGAAATCAACCCTTGAACTATTACACTAGGAGGATTTACCGCATCCGGCTTACTCCCCGGACATTGCACTCTCAGACTTATATCCGTTTCGCTCTAAGCAACATGCCCTAGCCCAACAACAGTTCACCACAGTTCCGGAGGTGGAAAACTGCGTCACTGCGTTCTTCAGCTCAAAACCCGAGTCCTTCTATCACAGGGGCATTAATTTGTTGCCTCAAAAATGGCAAAAGGTCATTGATGCTAACGGCCAATATTTCACTGAATAAATGTGTACTGGTTTCCTGATTGTTCCTGTCTCATTTCTCCCTAAAGCGGCGGAAAGTGTTGCATACCCCTAATAAATATTCGCTCACGAAACGACGAATTCCTAAACAGGGTTCAGTGCCCGGTCAGTCTGCAACGCGCTGTGTCTCTTGCAAGGACTGAGGATATAGGAAAATAGGAGTGGAGCAGGGTAGCCTGATAAGAAAGATCATAAAGTAAAATTTCGGAAAATATTAGTTTTAGTAATATACCGTTTTCCGCTAAGAATAGAAGTTGTAAGCTGCCCTACATACCATGCAATGTTGTTGCTAAATGCTTCTCAAGCAGCATTCCTCTTTTATGTGTGGTTACTGCCGCGCGACCCGTCTACCCGAGTTTATGTTTCATTTGGACAATCCATATAGAGCGAAACCTCCATTAACCAACATCTTCGAATAAAGGTAACCTCGGAGAAGCAGCAAGTTTGCAATAGGTTGTTACAAAACGGCTGCCGTACGATTAACATTAACGATAACCTCCGACCCAGGTAGCACAGCACTGCAATCTAACGTAGGCCCAACACTGAGCCACCGTCTTCTATTCCTAAAAGATGGTGGCCCAGTGTTGAGCCTACGTTAAATTTCAAGGCTGCCTGAAAACAGCGAAACCTCTTAACACCAGTCAACGGACACCCCAGTCAATCTTAAAGGAGATTTAAAGGATACCTTGTCCCTTACGATTTTTTTTATTTCGTAGATCCTTCGGGGCTTAGGCGAAATGAATAGAATAGGGACAAAAAAATGTTAAAAGAACTGTACCTAGCGAAGAACAGGTTAGTTTACGGAAGATACAATCATGTGCTTAAATGAAAAGAATGGAATTTAAGTTTTGTTTTACCTAAATCAAGCTCCACCCCCCCCACCTACACACACACACACTTTGGGCAGCGAGGGTGGTGGTTTTGGTGCCTGGAAAGCCCATTGGCGGAGGTATCCCTTGGTTTTGTCCCTGTACGTTCTGTACCAGCTTACTGCGCATTTGCACTTCACTGTCTAGAAACGAGGCCAGCTAACTGCGCAGTTACACTTCACTATCTTAATTTTTTTTTTCTATAGCGTACCCTAAACCTATATTTCTAGTTTGTTACCGTTAAGGACACTTTAAGACCAAACGAAAAACACTGCTTTCCTAGAATCTTCAACGCAATAATTTATTTAATCATTATATTGTGTTTGATTCAGTATTCAGCATTCGGAGAAAGCTCTACAACCGTTTTCTTTGCGTATATTCTTCGTATACTCTTTCTGCTTTTGTTCAAACGCAACGAACAGGTAATATTAACTTAGGCAGAACCTACGAACAACGGACAGCTTCAAAAAAACGGCAGGATTGCCCATGTAAATTACATGATACATATTTCACATAAATTACGCGTAATTTATACGTATTTTACGTCGCGTAAAAAGCTAATTTATTACACAATTTTCTACACCACGTAATAACTTACTTACATGAAAATTAATTAATAAATAGCCGTGTCAACGTAACTAGAAATAAGCATTTATTTTAAGTTGTTTAGTTTGTAACCACACAAATGAAAACAATTAGAGTGGTGAATTATAAAATACACACATAGGTAATGAGAATGATAGAACGTTTTGTTTTCAAAAAGTTTAACGTTTCTTTTAGTTTGGCAGTTGTTGTTAATGTTCATGATTACCCACGTAAATTGATATCACTCTTAACAACCTCAGTGCCATTCATTTTACCAAAAGCAACCAGAGAAATTAAATATTTCTAACGGTTAAACTAGAATTACACTTTTATAACACTAAATAATATGTTATACAGTGGCATTAATTTTATTCTAAAAAAAAAGCAAAGAATAAAACGTTACGGCAAAAAGTTTCACATTCTTCACTGTCATTTTTTAAAATTGAAAAATTACTAACTTGTGAATTGTTCATATACGTTTTGAGGATTTATCAATAAATTTTCATTAATAAATTCTATTAATAAATTATGAATAAATTTATTAATATATTCTTCACTATATCCAGGCGTCATTGTTGCTTTAATCTGTGTGTTACTTTGATAATGTCCCATTGTTAATAATTTTGTCAAAAATAAATTCAAACTAAAATAACATTTGGCGTCACATTATCACATATTATCTACATACAGTTTGTATAACACTGGCTTAACAGTTTCATTCTTTCTTATTTTCCTCAACACTTTTTAATAAGCATCACATTTTTTATCTTTCATTTTTAGAATGTAATATATATGCACCAGTTTCTTAGAATTTTCAAAGCTTAGTCGGGTTCTTGTTGCGTTATGAATGCATAACCAGTTGGAGAACAACCTTTCAAGCGGTGCTGATAATGCTTGTATGTTGAGTAGTCTAATGACTAATTTCGCGAGCACTTTGTGATGTCGTACATATCTAATAACTTCAAACTGTCGAAGAATACACACAGACAGGGTGAGTTCTTTCAGCCACGGATAACATTATGAGTTCTTGGATAACATTATGAGGGTGAGTTCTTTCAGTCACAAACAGTTCTTTCAGTCACGGATAACATTATGAGGGTGAGTTCTTTCAGTCACAAACAGTTCTTTCAGTCACGGATAACATTAGTGTTGCCACACACAAGAAATGCAAACCAATGAAAATAAATAATAGTAGAAGTCTACTCTTCGGCTAAGTCAGTCGTTGTGGTATAAAGCTTCTTGAGAAGTGCTAGCCAGGAGCGGGAAACAAGCACAGGTAAGTATTCATTACCACAATGACTCACTTAGCCGAAGAGCAGATTTCCACTAATTTATTTTTATTGGTTTGCATCTGCTGTATGTGGTAACACTAATTTTATCCGTGACTGAAAGAACTGTTTCCGTCTATATATACAATGAAGAGCAATTGAATTAGAGATACCTGTCTAGTAACGTGTAGTACCACCTTTCGTCCTGTTGACGACGGCGATTCGTCTCGGCATGGACTCGACAAGACGCCGGAAGCGTTGGGAAGCCATACGGATCCACGACCCCTGAACAAGCTCCAACAGTTCACGAAGATTTGATGGAGGGGGGTCAGAGCCTCGAACATCTCTCTCGATGGCATCCCAGATGTGCTCGATGGGATTGAGGTCAGGTGACGTAACTGGCCAAGGAAGCGAGGTTACGTCAGTGGAATGTTCATCCAACCCTTCGGATACAATTCGGGAGCGATGGCACGGTGCGTTGTCTTGTTGCAGGAAGAGGTACCCAGTGGAATGTTGAAGAAGCCCAAACGGGAGCAAATGGTCATCCAGGATATCCCGGTAACGAAGACCTGTGAGGGACGATGTCACACGTACCTGGGGTCCCAATTTTATTCCACGTAAACAGTCCCCAGAAGAGAATGCCACAACCACCAGCTTCAAGAGTACCCTGCTGGCAAGAAGGATCCATCGCTTCATGTGGTTTGCGCCGTACTTGTATCCTGCCATCCGCATGTACCCACGTGAATTTCGACTCATCAGTCCAGGCAACATTTTTCCACATGTCTAGGGTCCAGTGGCGATGTTCCAGCGCCCATGCTAATCTTTGCACACTGTGATGTGCGGTCAGCAGCGGTACCCTCGTGGGACGATGGCTTCTGTACCCGATAGCGAGGAGATGGTTCTGGATGGTGTGGCTGCTTACTCGTTCTTGTGCACCAGCGTTAAATTGCCGAGTGATTTCTTGCAGTGTGGCTCGTCTATCCGCTGTTACAATGCGAGCTAGCCGACGATGGCCCCGCTCATCCACACACTGTTGTCCACGGCAGTTGGTCCTTGCAGGGATGGTTTTACCGGATTTGATATACTCACGGTGCACCCGTGACACAGTGGCTCGTAAAAATCCCAGTGCCTGCACGACTTCCACGATGGAGTGACCGATTCGTCAGGCCCCGACAATTTGCCCACGATCAAATGCGCTTAGATCCTTTGTCTTACCCATACTGCGTCCGACTCTTACTGATTCCCGTCGCATCACTCCTTATATTGTCGGATCGCTGCATACGTCATGTCGTTTCCGTTTACAGGGCCGCCCACGGTGCCACATTTGCATAACGCCAGTTGTCTCTAATTCAATTGCTCTTCAGTATATATCACCCTGTCTGTGACATTTGACGATCGCGGCCTGAGGATGAAACTATGGTAGTTCTGAAGATCTCGCTCTACCAGGTTTTTAGCTTTATGTATTTTTTAATATGTAAATAAATTGACATCTTTTACTGTGAAACTTAGCAGGTTTTTATCGTGCATTCTACAGTCTGAAGTTATTATATTATTCATCAGTTATTACGAATGTCTCATTTAGCACGAACTTTCAACATCGATCATTATTCTTTGTGATGTCCTTCAGCAAAATACCAAAATATTGCTGGAGTTTGAACTTCTTTTTTAAGTAGTTTACAAAATATTCCCACATGATCTCTATATTGTTGGTAGCCTGTGATATTCCGGCTGCATCGAGATTCAGTAGCATAAAATTTTCTACCATCTAAAGACATTCTTCATTAAGTTTCTTTCCCTTGATATTGAGGATACAACTCGTTAGCAGTGAGGCTGTATTTATTTTGGGCAGTTTTTACATTTATGACATAAATTACGCATTTTTTGCGTGTATTCCACGCGTCGCGTAGAAAATATTTTTTTACGCGTAACTTCCCAACCCTGAGTAAGGGTCACTCTT
Organism: Macrothele yani; assembly: GCA_039090855.1. NCBI lineage: Eukaryota > Metazoa > Arthropoda > Arachnida > Araneae > Macrothelidae > Macrothele > Macrothele yani. Next base: position 71,250,930 of record CM077029.1, read on the forward strand.
TTCTGACCAGTGACCGTTATTCGGAGGCTTCACATTTTGCATGGCTTCACATTAGTTCGATCTGAAAGGCGAAGGAATATTTTGCATGTACAGTAATACATTCAAAATATTCGTCGTCGCGATCTCTATTTAATGCAAAAAAAAAAAAAAAAAAAAAAAAAAAAGAAAGAAAGAAAGAAAAGGTTAAATCTGACTTTTTAAAGCAGAGATTTCGAGAAAAGTGCAATATATATCAAAGATTCGTAACTGTTTAGATTATGCATTATTTCAAATAGAAAATGTACGTGAAATTGACCTCACGGTTCAAGATATTACAAGGTAAAAATAATTATTTCGAATCGATTTTTATAGAAACTGTATAGAGTAAAATGTATTTTGAATTTAATCGCATGTACATTCACTTCCTCTAGCTACGAGAAAATTTATCAGAAAATTACCATCGCCATTCTCACAGTTAAGGCTTTCGGCTGCAAAAAGAATGTTTCAGATCGAACTCATATTTGCAGAGATACGGTGCCCAAAGGAAAAAAAACCTTTTTCTCAAATAAAAATAACTTTAAAAAGATAAAATTATTTTTAGGACTTTTAAGGTCCTTTTTACGTATAGCATATTTATAAACTTTTATGCATCATTTTAATCCAGAAACCAAGTAAAAAATTCGCAGAAAAATGTCCCACATAATACTGAAAAGGCGAAGGAAAAGGGCCAGGTTGCTCGATCGCTATCAGCAAAAGAACAATAGCGTTTTTGATGAAAAGCTTTTACGTCATTTGTACGAACTGACTAAAAAACAAAACTAAGAAACGAAGAGCAATCTATAAGGAAAAAACTAAAAATCAAAAAAGAAGTCTTCTCGAGCTCCTAGGTACATATACAAACACAAAGTAAAACCACTTCCGTTTATACTTGCTGCTTTTTAAATAGCAATTTCAGAAGAAGTTTATCTTTTGAAATTGGAAGCCCCCAATCAATTTTCTAAACAACTCGCAGTTAATCGTTAGACTATTGTGTAAACTATTTTACATTCTTTTTTTTTTTCTATATGCTCCATTGTAGCTCTGTCTGAGAGAAGGCTGTGCGCAGTTGCACAACTACGCCACTCTTTCTTGCCTCTTTTATGAGCGGTGCTTTCCTTCGAAATAAAGTTTTAGTTAGTGCTGCCATTTTATTACGTTAAGTTTAAATATTTTAAATGTTCCGTGAAATTCACTATGAATTTTGCATACAAGGTATGTCAATGAAGTTCAGGGAATACACGGTAAAAATGTACAACAGGTAATATTTAAGAAAACTTACTTTAATGCCCTTCAAAATAATCCACCCCCGGATGCAATGCTCTTTTGGCATCGTTCATGTAAGAGCTGAGCCTCCCCGGCGGCACAGTGGATGAAGCACTGGTTTCTGGCCATTGCATAGTAGTCCCAAATGCGAATCTAGCGGGAAAGCGTTATTTGTAACTTGAAATTGATAGATCTTGTAGCATAAACAAAGAAAATATCCAAAATAATAAAGTTGCATGGTGAGTTTTAGCACATCTTTTGTAAAAAAAGATCGTGCTTATGTAATCAGTTTGACTGTACGCCTGTGGACACCCTATCTCTGCAACTATTAGTCCGACTTGAAAAATTCCTTTTGCATTCGAAAGCTTGAAATACGCGAATGATGATCCTTGATATCGTTTTAGCACGCCTCTTGTAAAAAAATGATCGTGCGTATGTTACCAGTTTGTCCGTCCGTCTGTACCCACGCTATCTTTGCAACTATTAGTCCGATTTGAAAACTTCTTTTTGCATTAGGAAACTTAAAATATGCGAATGATGATACTTTTTTTTTTCCTTTTTTTTTACGATGTACAATTTTGCCGCTAGAGGGCGTAAATGCAGATGATGTCGAATTCAAAAATACGTTTTATTCCACATATTTGCTTCTAAACATCCGATCGAAAAAATTATTTTATCTTTAGATTCCATTTATGTCGAAGAGTATTTTAGATATAGTTACTTTTTCAAATGACACATATAGTTTCCGCTAGGGAGCGTAAAATTAAATTACATTTTTACCGATAACTCTTCTTCTAAAACTCCGATTTGAAAAAACATTTCTTCAGCGGATAGACATCCTGATGGAAAATCTTTTGCATATAATTTGTAATTTTTGGTAAATAATACTTTGCCCACCAGGGAACGTAAGTGTTAATTTTTTCTTCTGATGTATTTGCCATAAAATCTGAGCTTCTAAAATATCGATTGAATAAATTATTTCGTGGACTGATGCCACTCACATCGATAAACGTTTTTGGAATATTTTCTTCTTAAAATATTCCACAGTTTCCCCGCCAAGGGGCGCGATGTATATCTTATTTTTCTCTATATCTCTACTTTCCGATTTGAAAAATTCCTTCTTTGTTGGATAGTGTTTTCGGTGTGACATGCTTTTCATATAATTTCAACATTTTCAAGTAATTCAAAGACTTTCCGCTAGGGGGCGTAAAGGTAAATGGCGTTTCGCCCTATATCTCTGCTTCTAAATGTCCGATTTGAAAAATTCTTTCTGCACCGGATACAGTTCCTGATGGGAAATCGTTTGCACATAATTTCTAATTTTTGTAAAAAATGGTTTAGCCACCAGGTGGCGTAAGTCTTAATTTCCGCGGCTGATGGATTTGCTGCTAAATATGAGCTTCTAAAATCTCGCTAAAAAAATTCGTTTGTTGACTGATGCTACTCATGTGGACAAACATTTTAGGAACATTTTCTTCTTGAAATAATGCATGGTTTCTACGCCTTGGGGCGTAGATGTATATCTTATTTTTGTCAATATTTCCACTTCTAGGAGTCCGATTTGAAAAATTCCTTCTTTGTTCGATAGTGTTTCCGATGCGAAATGTGTTTCCTATAAATTAAAAATTTTCAAGTAAATCATTGACTTTCCGTTTTGGTGCACAAAGGTAAATTGCGTTTGCTGCGTTATTTCTTCTTCTGAAACTCCGATTTGAAACATTCTTCCTGTATCGCATACAAGACATGATGGAAAATGTTTTTCACATAATTTCTAATGTTTGGTAAAGAATGGTGTCTCCACCATGGGGTATAAGTGTTAATTTCTGCTTCTGATGTATTTGCAGCAAAATCTGAGTTCCCGAAAACTCGACTGAAAAAAATTATTTCCTGGACCGATACCACTCACATCGAAAAACCTTTTGAGAATATTTTCTTCCTGAAATAATGCATGTTTTTTTCGCCAGGGAGCGTAGATTCATATCTTACATCTGTCAATATCTCTGAATCTAAGAGTCCGATTTGAAAAATTATTGCTTTGTTGGAGAGCGTTTCTGCTGAAAATGTTTCTCATATAATTTCAATTTTTTCTTAATGAACAAGTTTACAACCACAGAGCGTAAGTTCACGATTCCATTTACAGCAATATCCGCGGGACGGAATTCCCGATTGAAAAACTTCTTTCTTCGGCCAGACACTACTGTTTCCCACACCAGTTCCATTGACTTTGAATAACTTTGATAAATTTAATTTTCTCCAGAACGGATTCAAAGGACGTGCTCATTACACCCGAAAATTTGGTGTCATCTTTCTTGTTTTTTATTAAAACTGTTAGTTATGATGACAGACACAAAAAATTAAGAACTTTATCACTTTGAAAAAATTTCACGGCACAGTTTATATCATACTTTAAACTTAAGAACAAAAGTCATCATAGGAAATTAATAAAACAGAATTATATAGTACATAATATAATAATAATAATGTAATATCATCTATTTTAATGCAATAACATGACGTAATGTAACATTATTAATTAAAAGTTACTTTCTTATCATCTGATACACCTTCATACACATACACACACACACACACACACACATCATCATCATTACCATCATCATCATTGTCAGCCATTATAAATCCACTGCTGGACGAAGGTCTCTTCAAGCCTCTTCCACAACGGTCTGTCTTGTGCCAGTCTCCTCCATGTTACTCCAGCATACTTTAGAATTTCATCCACCCATCTCCTATGTGGTCTTCTTCTGGGTCTTTTCCTGTCCCTTGGAATCCAATCTAAAATTTCGTCTGTCCATCGATGGTCTGTCCTTCTGGCAGTATGTCCAGCCCATTGCTCGTTCGTGATAGACGTAGTGTTGGTGGCTCCAATATTTAATACATTTTAGTGTGGAATACCTCGTCCCTCACTCACCTGTTGCGTGGCCCAGCTGACTAAAGGTACTGTGTACGTTTTGGGCTACTTTTCTAGCGTTCTCATCCTCATATTAGTTCATATTTATCCGTTTTCTTATCGTTTGCTCGTTTGTTTACGTTTGGAAGCTGCCAACATGGCGGCTTCCGGTATTTCCTTATCATCTATGGGCGTGGCGGATGCGCGGCACGTCACACTTCCCACGTCAATGGAAGTTAACATACTCTCGTCCTCAGATGTGTCTGCTCAGATGCCTTCCCAGCTTTCTAGAACTCCTGCACCGGTGCCTTCACTAGACTTGGCTGCGATTTCTTCTTCAGATCCTGCTTCTGCCTCGGTACCCTCCCTGGGTACTACTGATTCCACTGCCTTGCCTTCGGCTTGTGCTTCTCTTCCCTCGCAGCCTTCTGTTCCTGCCGGATCCGACCAGACTTCACTTCCGAGGATGTCATTTGCCTCTAAAGTGCAACGAGGCGCTACTTTTACGTCCGATTCCTCTCATCCAGTTGGTCTTTTGCAAGCAACACCAGTTATTCAGGTATCCAACCATAAGGTGAAGGTAACGATAGATGACAATTCGCAGATTGGCAGTGAGTTCCATAACCTCCTGGATAGAGGTGTGCTCTTTTATGCTTTACCAAATACTCCATTGCCAAGCTACATGGAAGCCCTCTCTGGACACGTGTCGTCTGCGTCCATTGCAGGAATTTCCCGTTCTCCTCGGGATATTTCGGTACAGTTCAATCGCAAGGAGGATGCTGACTTTTTCTTGCAAACGGACTTTCCGATTGGGACAAACCATCTCATCCCGTCGCCCCTTTCCAAGCGACCGGTGAACATCACGTTCTATTCTGTTCCACAGGAAGTGCCGGATAATGCACTTCCTCTCCTTGTCAGTCATGTTTGTAAAATTGTTGGCAAGGTCCGTCGCCTCTCTGACGCTCCCCGCGGAACTCGATTTGCACATGCTACCGGACCTCGCCGTCAGTTATTGGTCGTCTTTCCCACCGAGAAAGCTTTGGCGGATTGCCCTACAGAAGCTACTGTTGAAATTGGCGCATGAACGTACAGTTTCAAGATTTTTTTTTGATTGGAGGTTTAACGACCACCGTGAGCAACTCAATGGGCTATAAGCAGTCGCCCGTCCCTAATTTAGGGTCACTGGTTCCAGGGAAGGGAGAGAGCCAGTGCCGTAAGACAAACACAACATCCATGCCTCACCGGGATTCGAACCCGGACCCCTTTCGGATGAATAATCAGAGGCCATTGCCTTAGACCACTGCGCCACCGGGGCGGCTCAAGATTTTCACTGCACACTATTGTACACACTGTTTAACACAGAAACACACCACTGCCTCCTGTGACCGCGTTCGACGTGGACGTTCATCAAGTTTGCATCCCACTGCTGACCACATTGGTCTTTCTGCTATCCCCACTACCGGTAGTTTGCCTGACGCAAATTCTTCGTTTCTCCGTCCGCCGAACATTTCCGTCACGGACGATGCTGCCTTTCCTCCACTCCCGACCCATACGATTGTGCATCCATCTTCAAGATTGACAGAGTTGTCTTCGACTACAGATGTGTCTACAGCGAAATGTTCCGATCCGGGTGTGTTGAGTGGTGGTTTGGCGGATCAGTCGTCTGGCTCTTCTCTTATCCTCTCGGATATCGGATCTCCAGTTACAACCTTGTCTACCGTACCCTTGCTGCAACATCTTCCTGAGGCCTCGGCTGTTGTACCAGTCTCCACTACGGCAGCTCAGCTACGTACTGCTTCTTCGGCGACGTTCGTTTTCTCGTCTCCTGACTTGGGAGGTGAGCCTGATCCACTAATGGATACATCCGCCTTAGCTTCTTCTTCGAAGCGGGTTGGAACTTCCAAAGGCGCTGTAAAACAGAAAAAGTTAAAACAACTTTCTGTGCCACATTCTGAGGATTCATCTAGTGTTCCCGAGGTTTCCGGTTCCGATGTTCCTCCACCTGATGATTCTTCAAACAGTATGCTTCTCCGCTCAGGTCCTGTCAATCCTCTCTCTGATGCTGAGGTTCTACAGGCCGTTGGTACGTTTCCTCAAGTTCCTGGACCACTGTCCAGACAGCAACTTTTACGTCTTTTTCAACCTGCACGTACGATTGTTGGTTCTGAAGAGTTCCTTCACTCACCTGATATGGATCTGTATGCAGCGGTAACGCAATTCGAAGCTTATGTGTCACTTTTTAAATCTCTGTGTGCCACCGATCCTCGGTATCAGCCTTTTTTGAGACGTTACACGCGCCGTCTCGCCTCCTTGAAGGAGCTCGCTGAGAAGCGCATATGTGATACCTCACTTCCTCGTACCGATGACCTTTAGCTCTCTTCCCTAAACCGATCACTTTTTGTTCTCTCAATGCTAGAGGATTTGCGAAACCGTTCGCAAATTCTCTGGTGTTTGCAGACTTAGTGCCTGTTGATGCTGATGTTTTATTTATTCAGGAAACAAATTGCATTCCCGTTACGCCGTTTCATCGCTGGCGCCCGTGACCCTATAGGTTCTTTCATTACTTTTCCACCCGTCTCGGAAACGCCGTATCCATTGGAATTCATTAACGCCTTTACCCAGCTATGTCATCAATTGTCGAAGTCGCGAAGACTGAGGGAGTTTTCTTATATCTCTCCTTTCGTCTCGGGGCTTTGGGTGATCATCTTCTTAACATTCATATACCGCAGCGAAATGACGATGCAATTTCCCTTTTAGACTACATCTATGTTCATCTTGCCACGGTCGCCCACTCTGATATTGTTCTCTTTGGTGGTGATTTCAATTGCACGTTGTACCCTACTCTTGATCGGTCACACTGTGTCGAATCTCGTTTTTCTCTTGTTCTGGTTTTATCCGACCTTTTGTCCCATTACAACCTCGTTGATGCTTTCCGTTGCCTTCATCCTTCTGTCTGTGATTTTACCTGGTGCTCTTTTAATCCTGCTTCTTTGGCCGAAGCACGACTTGATCGGTTTTATGTTTCGTCCCATTTTAGTACACTCCTTCAAGCTGCGTCACACATTCCGTGTGTTTCGTCTGATCATTCCATTTGCATTTTTTCTGTATTTCTTCCTGTTGTCTTCAAACCGTTCTTCAGGTTATGGTCTCTTCCCATTTCGTTCCTTACTGATTCAGATTTTTGTTCCCATTTATCAGCTTATCTTCAGGCTGCTGAAATTGATCTTCACTCTACCTCGGACCCTGTGTCGGAATGGATCTCCGTTAAAACTGCATTAGTTGCTTTCTGCAAGAGGTTTTCTCTTTCCACTCGCCTCTCGGAATCCACGATCGTTGATCGCCTTCGTCTAGAGTTAGCTTGTGTTTCACCTACGTCTGCCGCCTATCGTACACGGTCCTCGGCTATCCGGGGCCTACTTCAAAGCCAGGCGTCGCAAGCTCTTGTTCGCCTTCATGTACAGGATGTTTCTTCAGACATCCAGGATGCGAGCGCCTTTCTTGAATTTCAGAGGGACATCCTTTCTTCTCCTTCGCTCACCCATTTAACCCTTCCTGATGGCTCTGTCTCTGATGATCATTCACGGCTTTCCCCTTTTCTCGTTTCTCATTTTACTGAACATTTCTCTTCTTCCTCTTCGCCTCCTGATCCATCCTCCACTCTCTTCACAGGCCTTCCTCAAGTTCCGTCTTATCTTCATTCTTCTCTCCTTGCCCCAATTACTCTCTCGGAATTATCTTCAGCTCTCTCCTCTTTAAACTATCAGTCCGTCCCCGGTTTAGATGGTATCCCAGTTGCATTCTATCGTACTGTTCTACCTCAGCTTTCTCCCTTTCTTCTAGCTTGCTTTAACAATCTTCTATTTCGCACTGCTTTCCCTTCATCTTTTACCGTTGCCGTCGTTCGTCTTCTCCCGAAGAAAGGCTGTCTCCTCAATATAGACAATTGGCGTTTTATTAGCATCTTGAACAGCGATTACAAGCTTTTCGCTAAGATTCTTTCTCGTCGTTTGAATGGCATACTGCCAGACATTATTCATTCGGACCAAACGTATACAATTCCGGGTCGATCTGTTCAATCAACATTACATCTTCTTCGAAACCTTCTAGTACTTGCTGATCGACAGGTTGAGCGCCTGGCCTTATTCTCGTTGGATCAGCGCCAGGCGTTTGACCGTGTCTCTCATGCCTACCTTTTTCGGGTGCTTCTTTCATTTGGTATTCCTCATAATTTTTGCAGACTTCTTTTAAACCTTTATCGCAATTCTTTTCTTCACGTTCGGACTCACTCATTTTTAACGAGCTCCATTCCTTTTGCTACTGGAATTCGTCAGGGGTGTCCCCTTTCCAGGCAGTTGTTTGCTTTGGCGTTTGAGCCGTTGTTGTGCCAAATCCGTTCTGTTCTTGCTCCTTCGCCTCGTTCTTTACTACCCGAATCACGTCATTTTTCTTCTGTCCTGGTTGCTTATGCAGACGATCTGACGGTACTCATCCGAGCGCAGTCCGGTTTCTCGACCCTGGAATCTGTTTATTCTCAGTATGCACAACTTTCCGGCGCTGCGTTAAACAGAGACAAGAGCACCGGGCTCTGTTGCGGTGCGTGGCGAGCACGCCCTCATCGCCACTTGGTCTCGAACGACGCAGCAGTTTCTTGGTGTAGTTCTTGGTGACCCTTCTTTCTTGTCCTCTGGTTCCTGGACACCGCTTCTCCAAAAATTCTCAAATGTTTTATACCGCTGGAGTCGTGCTAGGGCTTTATTGTCGTATTGGGGTAAAGCCCGGGTTGTCTCTACGTTTCTTCTCCCTTTATTGACATATACATGGTCTACACAAGCGGCTCCTTCTTTTTTCTTCGTAAAATTCAGTCAGCCATCACCCGCTTCATGTGGCATCGGCAGGCTTGGGTGTCTACACGGACGCTCACGCTTCCGGTGTCTCATGGAGCGGTGGCACTTCCTGATGTCCATCTCCGATATCGTACTGCTCGCCTTGTTTCCATTTTTTCGCTTTATTGCTCTGTTCCCACTTCTGCTATTAGTTCTGTTGATGTCATTCTAAGTCCTCGTAACCCAGTTATCACTTTTGCGACGCTTCTCCCTATGGATCGTTTGCCTCTGTTGCCTAAACGTCTTCCGGAGGTATATAGGGAATTTCTTGATTTTTGGCGAGCGTTAACCCAGGTTCATCTTCCTCCTTCTGGCCTCCTTGAATTGTTAAATGAGCCACTCTTCTACTCTTCCGTTTTGACTCAGTCGGATTCTTCATATTTTTGTTTTCCCTCCTGGATTCGGGAGGGTGTTTTTGTTGTCAAGCCACTTGTCACCCCGACTCTTCGGTGGCGTTCTCTCTCACAAATTTCTGTTGCTCTAGCTGCTGATCCTATTGAGCATTTCCGGTTTCTCCTTCTTCAACGCGCTCTTCGTCGGTCATTTCCCGATATAGCAACTGCTGATGGACTTGTTGCTTGCGCGTCCGCCCCTCTCGCTTTACCTTTTTCGTTTTCACTCTCTGGTTCTCCCTATCTACTTCATTCCGTCACTTCTCGCTGTCTTTACCGTCATCTTCTCCTTCACAATTCTCCGCCGTTACCTATTTCCTTTCTTCCACCATCTACCTTTTCTGCCACTTGGTGTGTTCTGCACCTTACTCTTAGTTTACCGCTGGAGAAAGATGTGCAGTGGCGATTTCTCCACGGTCGACTCCCCACTCCAGCCACTCTCCATCGTCAGGGAATTCTTTCTAGTCCTCTTTGCCCTTTTTGTGGCCAAATCGGTGATCTTCTACATTATTATAATACCTGCGAGATCCTACAGCCATTGTTTACTCTCATCCATCAGATCGTTTCACTTTCCTGTTCCACTCTCTACAACTTACATGATTTCAACTATCTTCTTCCTCGAGGAAGCATTACGCCTCACCGACCTTCCATTTGTTCCTATTTGTTCGTTCTTGCTAAATCTGTTATTTATGCGTACCACCTCTCGATTCGTTTTCTGGGCTCTTATCCATCTGTTTCAGAGGCTCAATCACGTTTGGTCACGGATTTTCGTGCCGCCCTTTTATCTCGTCTTACAACTGAGTATCTTTCAGCATCGACTCACGGTTCCTCGGCGACGTTTTCCACCTTGTGGTCGCCTAGATCTTCCTGGTTTTGCATTGATTCCTCCACGGTCTCGTTACTTGTGTGATCTCCCCATTATCCTATCTCGCGTATTGCTCTGTTGTTTCCTGCATTAGGGCCATGTATTTTAAATTTGCTATAATTGTGAGTTTTTACTGTGTTTCACAAGTAATGTATTTTGATTTTGCTATAATTGTGTGTTTTGGCTGTGTTTCACAAGTAATGTATTTTCAATTTGCTATAATTGTGTGTTGTTGCTGTGTTTTCACAAATAATCGGTCTCGTAACTTGTGTGATCTCCCCAGTTTCTCATTATTATTATCTTATTTGGTGTTTCCTCAATTTGTATCTTGTTTTTAAATTTCCTATAATTGTCAGTTTGTGCTGTGTTAGTGCTTTCCTCTATCGTGGTTTACTATAGTGGTACATTTGTTACCTATGTTATTTTTATAACGTTGATGCGTTACTCAATAATGTATTGCGCTCTAGCCACATTTAAGTTCCATTCGGTTGATGTATGCTGGCATAGTACTTTCATATACTTGTGCAAATGTGTTTTTTCATACCGTTTGACATACTGTTATACCAATCATTGTTCGTGTGCATAATCATTTCCTTTCTGTATAACTTTGTGCTGCATCGTGGATATATATACATTGCCGCGCTTTTGCTTTCTGTACTGCAACTTTCAATGAATTTCCCATGTTTGTATTTCGTTATAGCAATAAACTGGGTACCATTTTGGTACCAACAGTTACCAATACCAATACCATTGCCATTTCAGGTATTTAACTCTGATCATGATGTCTTCCACTCTTGTCATTTTTCGGATCCAGGAGATCCTCTTCTTATCTCTCCTGGTTACACCAAGCATGCACCTCTCCATGCATTTTTGAGCTGTCTGCAGCCTTTGTATGTCTCTTTTAGTTAAGGTCCACGTCTCTGCACCATATGTAAGCACTGGAAGGATGCATTGATCAAACACTTTTCTTTTAAGACATAATGGCATATTGCTCTTGAAAATTATGCTGTTTCTTCCAAAAGCTCTCCAGGCAAGTTTTGTACGCCGATTAATTTCTTCATCAATGTGACCCTCACTTGATATCTGCTGTCCCAGATAAACGTACGTGTCTGTTATCTCCAGCTTTTCCCCATCAATCGATAAATCTTCATTTCTTGAAAAAGCATTGAACATCACTTTTGTCTTCTGAAAGTTCATTTTTAATCCCACTTCTTTACTCTTGTCAGCACGTTCCTGGATCATACTCTGCAGCTCTGGTGGGGTAGTTGCCAAAATGACTACGTCATCAGCAAAACGAAGGTGAGTTAGATAATCTCCATTAATCTAGATAATCTCCATGTAATCCAGCTCAGCGACTGAAAGACACCCTCCAATGTAGCATTAAAGAGATTCGGATATATGGTGTCACCTTGTCTCACTCCCTTTCCAACTTTTATGTGTGCTGTATTCTCAAACAGTCGAATCTTTGCACTTGCATTTTCATAGATCTTATTAATAATGTTAATGTATGCATCTTCAATACCGCAGGATTTCAGAGCCATTGTAACTGCTGATGGTTTCACTGAATCAAACGCTTTTTCATAATCGATAAAAGCCATGCACAATGGAAGTTCATATTCCCTCGCTCTTTCAATTAGTTCTCTCAGTACGTGTATATGATCTATTGTGCTGTACGCACTCCTGAATCCAGCTTGTTCTCTCGGTTGAGCCATGTCTAGTGCTACCTTCAAGCGGTGTGAAAGAACTTTAGTGAAGATTTTATAAACCACTGATAGGTGGCTGATAGGTCTGTAGTTCCTGAGATCCTCAATGTCACCTTTTTATGTAGCAAGATCATTGTAGCGTTGTTCCAATCCTCAGGAATCTTCCCTTCATTAAGGCATCGAGTGAAAATTTGGGCGAGTACTGTTTCGATTTCTCCACTTGCTTCTTGTATGATGTCTCCAGTAATTCCATCTTCTCCTGGAGCTTTTCCCGGCTTCATGTTCTTGATTGCATGAGCAACTTCTGCTGGGAGGACTGGAAGAACTCTGGTACTGGTACCTTTCATGATGTCTGGAGTACATGTATCATCCCTTTCACATAATTTGGAGTAGAAATCTTTCACTCTTGTCAAAGTTTCGCCTCTATTTCTTGTTACAGAACCATCTTCTTCTTTCTCAGTGCCATAATCTGTTTTCTTCCCTTACTGAGATGTCCCTTTGCTATCTTTAGGCTTTGGTTGTTTTCAATTGCTTTCCTCACTAGTTCATAGTTGAATTTCCTTACGTCTTCAGTGATACTTTTTCGTACTGTCTTGCATAGCTCTATATATTCCACATTGGAAGTCGCATCTTCTTAAGTTGTCTTCATCTCTCTTCTTTTTTGCATCAACATTTTGGTTTTTCCTGATAATTTGTTCACATGCAACTTGTTCTTAGACCCAGCTAATTTTGTTGCTGTTTCCATAAGAGCTTTGGTTACTTTTCTGTTAACTTCAGAAATATCCTACTTCTTCCGATGTTAGACCTTCTAAAGCAGGGAATCTGTTCTTTAGTTCCAACTTGAAGGTATTATGGTGTTTTTGAAGGTTGGTTATGTCAATACATTTTGTGTGTCTTATGAGCTTGCCACGTTCAAGTTTAGTGTTGAGATGCAACTTACATCTCACCAATCTGTGATCACTACCTGTGTTGAACTTGTTTAGCACACTTCAGTCTTCTATGACGAATTTTTTGTTACACATAATAAAATCAATTTCACATGTCGTTCCATTTGGATGTCTCCGTGTCCATTTCCTGTGTGGCTTTTTCTTGAAGAAGGAGTTCAAAATGAAAAACCCTTCTGCCTCTGCAAACTCAACGAGAGTATTTCCACGCTGGTTTCTGTTGCCGTGACCGAATTTACCTACTGAAGTTTCATTCTGTTGCCGTTGCCCTATTTTTGCATTGAAATCTCCCATAATTATCTTCAAGTGCTGCTTACCTTTATTATTTAGATGACGAATTTCCTCATAAAATTCTTCAATTTCTTCTTCAGGATGACTTGTGATGGGTGCATAAGTTTGAATAATCTGAGCCTGGTATCTACTCCAGAGTTGGATAACGAGTCGTGCAGCTCTGTCAGAGGAACTTTCAACTTCTACCACTTTATCCTTCAGTTTCTTGTTTATTATAAATCCAACACCACTAGTTCTGCCAGTATCTGTCCCACGATAATAGAAGAGATGTCCACTTTTCAGTTCAATGAGATCTTCTCCTTTTCTCCTTAACTCACTTAGCGCGACGATGTCCCACTTGATCCTTTGTAGTTCCTCTTCCAATTCAAGAAGCATTGAATCAGAAGATAGGGAGCGTCCATTATACGTAGCCAAGGTCAGCATCAAATGACAGCCTAGTCCGGTCCTCCGGGGATTCTTAGCACCCTCTGCCTTCATGTCGCACTGGCCGCTGCCTTGGCCAGGTACATTCCAGCTGCCGGAGACTGAGGGCCAAGATTTAAGTTGTGGAGTCATTTTGGAGGTGTTTGGCCATAACTTACCAAGCTGGCCAAGTGGGTTGATGAGTGTGGAATATATATATATATATATATATATATATATATATATATATATATATATATAGACATACTGCCAGAAGGACAGACCATCAATGGACAGGCGAAATTTCAGATTGGATTCCAAGGAACAAAGAAAAGACCCAAAAGAAGACCACATAAAAGATGGGTGGATGAAATTCGAAAGTATGTGGGAGTAACGTGGAGGAGACTGGCACAAGACAGACCGTTATGGAAGAAGCTTGGAGAGACCTTCGTCCAGCAGTGGATTAATAATCGTTGACAATGATGATGATGGTAATGATTATATATGTGTGTGTGTGTGTGTGTGTGTGTGTGTGTGTGTGTGTGTGTGTGTGTTATTCAAACTTATGCACCCCCCACAAGTCATCCTGAAGAAGAAATTGAAGAATTTTATGAGGAAATTTGTCATCTAAATGATAAGGGTGGGCAGCACTTGTTGATGGTTGTGGGAGATTTCAGTGCAAAAGTGGGGCGGCGGCAGCAGAATGGTTCTTCAGTGGATAAGTTCGGTCACGGCGGAGGGGACCAGCGTGGAAATGCTCTCGTTGAGTTTGCAGAGGCGGAGGGGTTTTTCATCATGAACTCCTTCTTCAAGAGGGGGCCACGCGGGAAATGGACATGGAGACGTCCAAATGGGACGGCAGGTGAAATTAGTTTTGTTATGTGTAACAAGGGGTTCATCATGGAAGACTGCAGTGTGCTGAACAGGTTTAGCGCAGGTGGTGACCGTAGATTGGTGAGATGTGGGATGCGCCTCAGCACTACACTCGAACGTGGTGGGCTCATGAGACCAACAAAATGTATTGACGTGACCAGCCTTGGAAAGCACCATAGTGCCTTCAGGTTGGAACTGAGGAGCGGATTCTCTGCTTTGGAGGACCTAGCATCAGAAGAGGTGGATGTTTCTGAAGTTGGCGGAAGGGTGACCGGGGCTCTTGTGGAAACAGCGGCAGGATTGGCTGGGTCTGGGAACAGGTTGCATGTGAGCAAATTGTCAGGAAGGACCAGGGTGTTGATGCGGAGGGAAGGAGAGGTGAGGACTGCTGAAGAGGATGTGACTTCCAAAGTAGAATGTATGGAACTGTGCAGGACAGTACGGGGGGGGGGGTTATCGCTGAGGGCGTAGGGAGGTTCAGCTGTGAACTGGTGAGGAGGGTGGTTGGCGACAGCCAAAGCCTGGAGATGGCAAATGGACGACTCAGTGAGGGAGGAAAACAGATTGTGGCACTGAGAAGGG